>CM074450.1:13969787-16409787 GCA_037101425.1 Elopichthys bambusa | reverse complement strand
GGAATAGATCAGCTATTAATGAACATTTAGTCATAATTTACTCACCCTCCAAACCTATAAACCTTTCTTTCTTCAGTGGTGCACAAAATAAGAACATTTGTTTTGCTTGAGAAAATGCAATAAATGGAGACTGAGTAATTACTTAATTTTTGGTTTGACTTGGTTTGAATATAGTGTACAAGTTATATTAACCACTTTTATAATGGTTCTGCATTTTTTAGGATGCATAAAAGCTTCAGTCTTTCTACATAGTTATTGCATGGAAAATAACATGGAAAACAGGCTTCATGTTTGTGTTCCACAGAATAAAAGAATGTAATTTGGGTTTGGAACAACAAGAGAATGAGTAAATAATAACAGAATTTTCATTTTATTCCTTTAAGAATAACCAAAGGGTGAAAAAAGAGGAGAGAATGAAAAAAGTGTGTGTGTGTGTGTGTGTGTAAAAGAGAATATAAAGCAGCACAGAGAAAACAGTTACAGGATGTGACATGGCTGGATTGACCTCATGTAGGAGGGAGGCATGCACAACAGCACTTGAGACATATACCCCAACACAACCGCCACACACACACACAGACCCGAGGACAGAGCCAGCACACCATGCTCTTATTTCCACATGCATACATTCACGCACAGAGCCTGGTGATGGTATCCTCATCCTCTTTGCTTTTTTCAGTCTTGCCTTTTGTAGCCTGTGGTGGTGAAGGGGGGTGGGTGGTTACATTGACCCAGATTTGTCATATTGCAAGTCAACATCACTCCAATCACTTTAACTCACACACTAAACACCTTATCAGCAGTATTTCACACACAAACCACACGTGTAATGAGTTTTTTTGCAATGAATCACGTACAGCAGCACACGCTTGGGCATCAGCATGTGCTTCTGTCAGAGATGTACAGCATCAGCATCAATGAGCTCAGGTACCGACTGAGCACAGACACAGCTACAAACAATGATCAGGTTTCACTGATATCACCACAAAGAACAGTGTGTGGTTGTATAAATACAGTAATGTTGAAGCAAAATTATAACTGAACCATGAAAACAAACATGTACATCTGATATTACAGAAAGAAAAGAAAAAAGAAAGAAAGCTCATGATGGACATTGCTGATTTTGTCCCCACCACTTCATAATGTATAATATATGTGACAGGGATATAATACTGATATAAGACAGAGGAAGTTTCTATTTTTATGATTTAATGACAAACTGGTAATGAAATTTGTAATTTTTTTTTTTTCATTAAAAGGGTTAGTTTACCCAAAAATGAAATTTCTGTTATTAATTACTCACCCTCAAGTCGTTTCACACCCGTAAGATCTTCGTTCATCTTTGAACAAATTAAGATATTTTTGATGAAATCCGAGAGGTTTTTTTTATCCTCCATTGAAAGCAACGAAATTACCACTTTCAAGGTCCAGAAAAGTAGTAAAATAATATTAATGTTATTTTGTGCGCAAAAACAAAACAAAAATAACTAATTTATTTAACAGATTCATGTCTCTCCCCTGTCATTCTCATAAGGTATTTACGTCTAGCACTTCCAGGTTCTACTTCAGAACGGCAGCTCAGTATTGGTCAGCTCTGGTCATGTAAGCAGCATGACGCATCCACCGGCCAATACTAAGCTGGCGTTCAGACGTAGAACCAGGAAGTCATTCTAAAGTCGTTATTTTTGTTTTGTTTTTGCGCACAAAAAGTATTCTTGTCGCTTCATAACATTAAGGTTGAACCAATGCAGTCACGTTGACTATTTTAATAATGTTTTTACTACTTTTCTGGACCTTAAATTATGGTTATTTTGTTGCTTTCAATGGAGGATAAAAAACCTCTTGGATTTCATCAAAATATCTTAATTTGTGTTCCGAAGATGAACGAAGGTCTCACGGGTGTGGAACGACATGAGGGTGAGTAATTAATGACAGAAATTTCATTTTTAGGGGGAAACTAACCCTTTAAAAGCTTTATTAAGGTGAGTTAAATCGCAGAGCCCCTAATACTCAAAGCAGAAATGTTACCACTATATACCAACAATTTATATTCAATATTCATCTGCTGGTCATATATCCAGTGACCTACAAAATCTTGTGACAAGAAAGTGTCAGTTAAGGAATTTTGTTAATAAATTACATTTGTCACTTGAATTGGTCAACTAGAATAATCAGTCCCCAATGTGTAATGAGAATTTTGAAGTTGTCAAATATACAATTGTAACATAACATTTTAAATTATTTGTGCTTAATCTAATTATAATTAATGAGCTTCGTCATTTAGTGACGCCATAACCAGCTTTTTAAAACAAAGTAAAGGCCACATAGCCAACAGAGATGATTTAATCATTACTCACAGGCTACCATATAGGCCTATTCACATAATTAATGTATTTAGAATCTATATTTACATTTACACGCAGGCGTACAGTGAAGTGGATAATTTCCAGGCATGTTTTACATTCAAGTCAACAGTCTGCGACAGATGCATGCGCCTCCTCAACTCTTTGCCTAATTTTGACTGCATTGTTGTAAGCCATTATACAAATTATTGTAAAAGGTTAACATTATAAGAAGGTGAAATCAAGTGGAATGATTTCGCGCATCGTCACACGTCATTACGTTCATTGCCAGTTTCTCTCACTGGAAAAAGAAATCACAGCAGTAGCCCAATCCTTTGTTTCTAATGTTTCTACAACTACCCAAGCATAATTGCGCTTAATGCGACGTCTGAACAATCGCTTACATAGATGTTTCACCAAAAGAAGAATGATTACCAACACAATGTTGTCTAGGCCTAAATTAGTCTAGTCAATGAAAGAGAAAATAAGAGCGTCCGCCACGGATTTGCAACTGTATTGACTGTCACTTGTTAGGCCATGCTGATGCTGTCACGCAATTTCGGATGCGCTTCCAATGTAGCCCAGTGTCTTTTCGCCATTTGAGCTCAGTTTCACTACCATTTCAATAGCATAAGAGTGCTAAAAGAAATTATGCTTATTAGATTTAAAATGTATTTGCATTACAATTTGAGCGTTTTGCGTAGATTTTTGGTGTGTTTCTTTAGAGACAAGCTCCAAAAGGTAAACTATTTTTATTATAATGAATTTTTAATATAAACAATAGCTGCAATAAAGCTCGCACTTTCTTACTAGGCGACATTTTGTTGAAAATGAAATATTAAGTAGCCATTAAGTATAATTCATTGCCGGAAACACAGAGATACATCATTGCATGTGATGAAGGCCTCAAAAATAAAACGAGGAGGAGAAATGACTTACGTTATAATCTGTACGTCCGCTGTATCGTCATTATTTGTGATGAATTAGATCCTTGTGTTTCTCCGCGCGACAATTCCGCTCCAGTGCCGCGAGACATTTACATAGCTGCGGTTATCTATGGTCTGCCTTAAAGTACGGTTTACACTGTAAAAATCCAGTGATGTCCATCAGTATATGACATTCAGGCAGTTTATCCTCATCCCGTTCAACGCGTTTGACTTCATCAGTGTGGACAATTAACACAATAACAATGTGTACGCCAGCGCAATGTATGTGCGCTTCTGTGTACTGTGCGTGTGCATGAGCGCTATGTGGGGGGCGGGGTTTCTGTGTAGATGACATCATCCTAGACCAATGACAAACCAAATGTGACAAAATGCTGCCCAAATAACGTAGCTGCTGCAAAACATGCTATATATTTTACAAGATTACCAGTTTGTCATGGAGAAAATCTCTTTTTAAATAAAGTTTGAAATTTGGTGCAAGGTGATCACTTGGCCCCCGGCCACTTTTTTTTTGTCATAAAATGACAAAAACTCAGGCTACTTATTTTTAAAACGAAATTCACCTTGTTCACCTGTGTTTATTGATTTATTTATTGCAGAACAAAAAAAGAAGATATTTTAAAGAATGTTGGTGTCCAAGAATTTTCATTTTTGTGTGAACTATCTCTTTAAGAGAGAAGGAGTCTTGGGGTGGTGGGGAGTGGACCTTCTAAAGGCAGCATCACCGGACCATAATCTGGCCTCGATTTTAAGTAAATGCAACTATGTTGCTCACTGGAAAACTGAAAAAGTGCATAATTTTGCTTTACAACTTTTTTTATCCCACCAAACACCTAGAGATGGCAGCAAAGTGTTCATTCCCTCACTGTCCAATGAAAGGACATGGGCCCTGTCCCAAATGGCACACTTACGGTGTGTTCCAAACGGGATATATCGCCCTCCGAAGGGCACTTCGGAGTGAAAACAATAATGGCCGCCATATTGAAGGGTCGTTCCAAACCGAAGTGCTCAAAACTGGCCACTTCAAAGGGCCCTTTGGAATGAAGGATTTCATGATGGACACTTCGGGCCCCCATGGTCCTTTGCACAGGGAAGTTGTTTGACGTCACAGAATGGGTACAGGGGGCTCAGAGTTTGATTTTACCTATAAATGTATGTATAGTATTTTTCTATACTACTGTAATATTTATAGTTAGATTTACATTATTATGGTTAAAATGATATTGTACTTTAATGTTTTTTGGGGGGTTAACCAGTATACAAAATGTGCGACAAAGGCGCTTCCTTGATTGTCTCGTTAAGATGACGCAGAAGTGCATTCCAAAAGAAGAGGTTTTTTTCTGACCCCTACACCCTTCATCCCTTCGAAGCTCTCACTCCAGAGGGTAAACCCTTTGTAGGGATTAAGGCATAGGGATGAGCCCTTCCAAATGGAATGCAGCATTCATGTGCACTTTTGGTCTTGTGGACTTACAATGGCCGCTGTTTGCGCATGTCTGTTAGGGTGTCCCATTCGTCATTTAAGCTTAAAGAAGGGTGCTTGTGAGCGCCCCCTTTGCGGCTGCTATGCGCCCCCGATGCATATTTCTGCTGAGCCTGCAAGACTAGCCTTGTCCAAATACCCACACTTGCTGTCTTTGCACTTAACCACTTGTCTACTTAATTGATGTATTTCCTGTATTTGGCCCAAGTGTTCAAGTAGGCGTGAAGATGGCAAGTGTGTGTAGAATTTTTGATTACCTGATGGGACACACTTATAGTGTTGTAAAAAAATGCAAGCGTTTTTTTTATTATTATTATTATTTTCAATACTTTGCATTTTAAAATGCACTTCTAAATGTCTGTTCAGTGTTTAGTCACTCAGAAGCAAGTTACTGTGGGTTTAGTGTACATTAAAGGCACTGCACTTGGGCATTTTTAAGACATGGGACAGTCTTACGCACATACTTCCTGTCCTGTGCACGAGCTCTCAAGTGGCCAAGACCGCAAGTGTGGGTATTTGGACAGGGCATGTGAGCTACGCAGAGGACTTTACCCGGCAGTCAAAGCGGCATTATGTCGTGAAAGTGCGGACTCAGGGTTTAGGGTGCCATTTGGGACAGGGCCATCATCAGAGACTGTGATGTATGGCATAGAGCTAAGCAACAAAACAATAAAATAAGTTCTTGTTCGCACTTGTTGTGCATTTGACTTTACTCGATAGGATTGGGACAACAAATGGTAGAGAAGGTAATAGATTCACCCACTACTAGTTTCCTAAAGCGATATCCCTGTTGAAAAAAAACAGCATATGCTGGTTAGGTATGTTTTGAAGCATGTAAGCTGGTTTATGCTGGTCTTAGCTGGTCGAGTGCTGGTCCTAAGCAACTAGCTTTAGCTCAGGACCAGCTTAGGACCAGCATTTGACCAGCATAAACCAGCTCAGACCAGCTTAAACCAGCTTCCATGCTTCAAAACATACCTAACCAGCATATGCTGTTTTTTTCCAACAGGGATAGCCTATCTTTTTTGTTATGAAAAGTCTTAGTTTTTGTTTGTTTGTTTGTTTTGCTTCTAGTGAGATTTGTTTAGGGCATTTAATGTTCTTTTTCCTGATACATAAGTTCCCACTTCCTTCCCTTGCGTCAAATGAGAATGTCTTTTGAACACAGCTTCTGTCTACAATTCTGTGTAGCCTCATGGAACACATGGATCACGTGTGATGTCTGCGCGAGCAGGGTGCGCAGAGATATGTAAATACAGGTTGACAAGCAGATAGGACATTCTATCATTGTATTCAGATCGAATGCAATGATTGGATGATTTTTTTTTTCTTTCAGTGAAGATTTATGTATTTTTCTTTTTAATATTTAGACCACTTCTATTATTGATTGCTATCAGGATGTGAATAGTTTCAACCAGTAGGCTATAACAATAAGTGTTTTTGAAAAACATTGCCCACCCTACCTTTAAAGTTACCATGAAATCAAAATCAACTATTCTTATTTTTTACGGAATATTGCAGTGTTTATTATAAATTATTTATCAGTGCACATTATTATTTTTTTTTTAAATTAATGGGGTTGTGGGGAGTGGGGGGAGTCCCAGTCCTATCGTGAACGTCTCTTAAAATCTTTTCTCTGATGATGTGTTTTCTGGTGTGAGGGCGGGACAACCTGTCACCCACATGAGACGGCAATAGCAAACCACAACAATCCAAACAATTGCCGATGGACAAAATCAATTCTCAACCTACACTTTTTTTCTTTTCCAAGAAGCCGTTTCACTGGGATATAGTATGTCACAAAAGGGAAGAAAAGACTATCGCAGTTTTCGTTTCACTCATTTTTATGTTTACATTTTACTGCCTTATATGACGGTAGAACTGGCAGTTATATACTGTTGGTGTAGATGCAGAATCAGAATACAAACACTGGATGACACAGTAGAAATAATCTATTCACAGGTGTATTTGTCATCCATGATTAATTCAGTGAACATGGCAGCCACCATGAAGAATAATCATGTAGAACCATGTAGAATAAAACTGCTTATAGGGCACTGATCTGGTGTTTTCGTTTTACGTGAGCGTGTCATTTCTAACAATTTTTTCCAACAGTACTGGTCATGTATTTGTACGTAATTCTTATTAATGAGGAAAATGCACATGAGTTTAATGAGGTGCATTTTTCTTGCTTTCTCTTTCTTTAGATTTCATAAGTGCACACATACACACACGTTGGGTTTTCATGTTTTACGGGGACATTCCAATGACATAATCATTTTTATACTGTACAAACTGTATATTCTATACCCATAAAGCTACCAATCACAGAATACTTTCTTTTTTAGATTAAAAAAACCCCCAAAACATCAGTATAATAGTATATAAACTTGGACAATGACACCATTTTCTTCTAGAGCTGCCGTGCAGGCAAAATTATTTGCCATGTTATCACTGTAAAGCTGCTTTGACACAATTTGCATTGTAAAAAGTGCTATATAAATAAAGGTGACTTGACTTGACTAATTATTATATACCAAAAATAAGTCAAAGATTTCTGGTTTTGCCATCCTTGTGGGGACATTTTGTTCAATTCAGAGTTTGTTCTGTCTTTCATTAACCTAACACAAAACAATTAACATCTAGGTGATGTCTTTAGACGTTATTATAATAAAATACTTTTTTTTTTTGGATGGCGAATATACATATTCGACTTTACTTTTAAAACTATGTGTGAATGAAAGACTTTTATTTTAAATCCCTATGCGAGAGAGGCAGAGGAAGTCGACCCACAGTCTGGTTTCACATTTCTCTTGAACGCAAACAACACTGGCGTCCGGGCGCTGCTGCGGTACCAGTCGTGATCGCCCGACTGCTCGGCTTTTCACGGCTCACAGATGTAATTCGTCGCGTACCACGGACTGGAACCGACCAATTTACACCCATTCATAACCGGGCCACGGTTAGGACATATACTTAGAATCATACTGTCAAAATATCAGTGACTTTTTCGAAGTCACCCGGCCAGCTAACGCGCGTTAGCAGGTTAGATGTGATTTTCAGAGGCGCAGAGAGCCAGTATACGAGCAGCTCCGCGATGTTTTTGTGCTTGGATCGTTAGTTTGTCACCTTGAGACGATATCAAGTGTTTCATTTGGTTTTGAAACGGACATGTTGACACCTGTATGACGGATCTTTACTCGGAGTAACGCTGATCTGAGCGCTGCTGAGTTGGCTAACTGGAAAGAGCAGCTCAATAACTTGCCCTAAAGTTTTTGTGTGTGCTAAGCGGGACTTCCATGTGTCTTTTCTCAGGCTTGTGAAGAAGAAACCAGGATTTAAGTTTTGACATTACAGATGCGCAATAATATACATCCGTACATTTATAGTTTGAGCTAAATTAGGGACCCTTTTGCCACCCGGCCTAATAAAACTTGTGAGTCCTCGGACTCGATTTTGCACATTTGTGCTGGGAACAATTTTGTTGTATTTCATTAACTGACGGGGTCAAATTACTCCGACTGTGCTTTAATGCTGTAATTCCCTCGAAAACTCACTAGTTTGACTGCAGAAAATCACATAGGAAGTTGGCATTCAATGTTGACACCCGCCGATAGGGTTAGTCGAAAGTTTTCAGTAAAATTCGTCTTCCTGCCGAAATTACTATGACTTAATGACATGACTTTTTGACTAATCTGTGCTGGTTTGGGGTCTCACCGAGCTCAGGAGTTCATTTTGGACTTTGGACACTTTTCATCTTGCCTTGCCGATGCCACATTTGATTGAATTGTGAGAGCTGTGAACACGTTCAGTTTTAGAAAATAAACTGTCAAATTCAACCTCAGAATATGTCGACGAGGACACCACTGTTACCCATGATTGACCACTCCACTGGCCAGGTGAGTCTAAAATCTGTGTTTTCAAAAACTTATCGCCCCATTTACTAGTTAAGTTTTGTTTGTTTACTTTTGTATAACGAGCTTTGTTTTCGTTCATCACTATATTGTCATGTCAGATCATGGCCTAGTTAGCTAATATAAAATACAGAAGCTTATGATTCTCTAGTTTAACCTACCTGTCAGTACCGGGGAAAACTTCTTTAGCTGAATATTTTTCACTTGCTTATGTAATACAAAAATGCTTTTTATTATTGTTGTACAAACAGGAAACCGCACAACACTATTGACTAATAATTTCCCATTTACCACAAATAGAAGAGGCTGTTATGAGTTCATTCTAGATATTATTTTGACATGTTGTCATGATTTTGTTTGAGAAGATATAAATTCACCAGTTTACTTTCTGTACCCTTTCAAGTTCAGTGGTTGGGATTTCAGTGTAAATTTTTAAGTGAAGTCAAATTTATTTGTATAGCCTAGTGCTTTGCTCAATACACATTTTCAATGCAGATTTTTATAGAAAATCATGATAATATACAGTAGTATACATTTTGCGACAAAATAAACAATCAGGCAGTTAAAATTTACTATATAATAAATACACAAGTATACTCTATTTATGTGGATGTACATGCATATCCAACTTTATATGTGAGCTGTGCGATATATTTTACTTTTTGTTATGATATATAAACAATCAAGCAGTTTACATTTGCTAGAAAGTATATTTTGCTTATTTGGGTGTATTATATGTATGCCAATGAAGTGGGATACACTTATTCAAAAGCGATTTAATTACCCCGCATATATTGATAGTGGCTCCTGATGCCCCCAAATTATAGGCCTGTATACACAGAGTAAGCGTGATCGCAAATTTAAAAGTGAAAGTTCAAAGTAAGCGTGCAATCAAATAAGCCTCTGGTGTGATTGGTAATATTGCCGCAAGTTTACATACCAGTGTGAAAATTTCCTCACCGTGACCTAGTAGGTACTCATCTAAGTTTCATTGATGCTTTGCATTTGAGGAATTTCAGAACATGTTACAATTCAGATGCAAGTGGTCTGTTTTGATCTGAGCTCACAGATTTTGAAACTTGAAAACATTTGAATGGTCTTAAACCCATGGATGGAAGTGCTCTAAAGTAAATCGTTGTGTGTAGCTTGTTTCTAAGGCCAGTTTCAACCAAAAAGACTGATCCTCTTTCAGTGACTCTGACTCACTGGCAGAATTGTACCAACAGTAAGCAGCTTGCTGTTGAAATCTCAAGAGACTGATTTGGAGTCAGTTTGAGTGTAAGGTTTGTTTATAGTGAAAATGAAATGTTTGCTGAAATGTGTCTCTTGCTAAGTAATACCCAATCTTCCTGTGATTTGCAGTCTGAAAAGGTTGGTCAGCACTTTTCCCTCAAGATTTTTTTCTTGTGGTTTGGGGGAATCAAGTATAATCTGTTGGGCCTGATGTAGTGTAATGATTTTTAATCATCTCAGGCTGCTCTCCATGTAATTTTTTTTTTAGGTCAGATAAAGGCTTATTTTTTTTCCCTTCTTAAGCAATGTTAGGAGTTGTAGCTCTGTTTTTCTGGGCAAAGATTTGTGATCCGCAGCCCTGTCAATCTGGACTGGCATTTCCAGTCAGGCATGGTTTGGGGAGTGTCATTGGCGGTGTGTTTTTATTTTGAATGTTTAGTTAATCTTCATGCATAATACGTTTTTGTCAAGTCTTACCTAATCAGATACTTATAAGTCTGGAAGGTCTTGAAAGAAAATCACAATTTTGTGTAATATTCCCTACAGAACAATCATGATTTTGAATTCTGTCGTCCTTCAGTAGTTTTCAATAGTCACTGAAAAATATTTGACTTGAAGCTAAAATGTTTTTAGTCATGTGTTGTAGTAGCTGTAGCAGATCACCTGTAGTTAGAGCTTGACATGGGCATCTCAGTCTTTCTAAGGCTGAAGCGTTGTAGCGTTTCACTGATGGGGGGATGTTCAGCTGCCATCTATTTGTGTACTGGCTGCTACCTCCCTCCTCTTGAAATAGTCATGTTGTGATAAAAATACTGATAAATGACAAGCTGGCTCACACCCCTCCTTTATTCCCCCTCCCCCTTGTGCCAGTCTACCCTGCTGTTTTTCCCAGCGTCTCAGACAGTTACCCCTCATTCGGAGCCTCTGCTTCTCCTTGACCTTCTAATGCACAGAGCGCCGATGTTGAACATGGTTGTGAGCTGTCGCACAGCAACATTCCCACAATTGGTGTCCTCTTTCTGGTGTGCGTTGCATCTTCAGGGTGGTTTTCGTATCCTTGTCAGATATTAGTCATTCACGCGGACCTGAATGTCTTCCTTCGAGCCTTTGTAATTAAAAACCGGCAATTCAATAGGATGTGTGTGCCATGTGTAGCTGCTCTTCAACCAATGGCCTCTGCCCGACACTACCGTGACAAAGTTGCCTCCCAGCCAACTTGTTTGGTTCTGTTTACATATAGGGGAGAGTGGGGTAAGCTGTATTGGGTGTGCAATATACAGTGCCTTGCGAAAGTATTCAAACCCCTTCATTTTTCTTTTTTTCATATTTTGTAATCTTTCTGCCTTAAGCCATAATGGCAAAGCAAAAAACAGATCTGTGATTCTGTTCCAAGGAAAAACTGAAATAAGTATATTGCATAAGTATTCATGTAAAGGGTTCATCAATATAAAGGGTTAGTTCACTCAAAAATGAAATTTGTCACCTTCATGTTGTTCCAAACCCATAAGTCTTTCGTTCATCTTTGGAACACAAATTAAGATATATTTGATGAAATCCTCCATAGACAGCAATTTAACTACCACTGTCAAGGTCCAGAAAGGTGCTAAAGGCATTGTTAAAACAGTCCATGTGACTTCACTACAGTGGTTCAAACTTAATGTTATGAAGCGATGAGAATACTTTTTGTGCGCAAAAACTCTCCTACACTGTTTGTTAGGTGCTCTCAGGTTTCTACATCAGAACCGCCAGCTCAGTATTGGCCGACTCTGTTCACATGAGCAGCCCGATGCGTCCATGTGATGCTGTACCAATAATAACTCTGTGTTCTGAGGTAGAACCTGGAAGTGCTGGACATAAACAGCACAGGAGAATGGCACAGAAGAGATGTTGTTGATTTAAAGTTGTTGTTTTTTTTGTTTTTTTTGCGCACAAAAAGTATTCTTGTCACTGCTAAAAACTGCTACCACCATACTTTACTGTTGGGATGATATTGTGCAGGTGATGTTAAATAAATAAAAATAGTTGTTGTCAATTCCAATTTGTCCGTTCAAGCACAAGAAGTGAAAGAGAACTCAATTCAGTATTCGCATGCTGTCTAAGACATGCTTCTTTCTGTGCATAAATAAGAGGATGACATTTAGTGGAGAAGACTAGTAATAAGATTTGCATTAATCAGGTAATTTCTGCAAACATTAAAAATATTAATACGTAAAAAAAGATTTTGAGAGGCTTTTGAGAATCAATATCAAATCAACCACATTCTTTTTAAAAACAAATTTTTTATCTGTGATTACCCCTTTATTTACAAGTAAAACAAATTACGTAGGTAAGGAGATGAAACTGCTTACCCACTGACACATCGTACCCACTTTTCTCTCTGTGTGTGTGTGTGTGTGTGAGATGTCATCTTAAACTGCAGGTCTCTATTAGAAGAGAGACCGAAGGCTGAGGTGAGCATATATAACGAAAAGAACATTTTGAGCAAGAGATCTCCATAGCAACATGAAACTTCAGAGTTACGCCATGAAGGTGAATGCAGTCAGATCTTAGCAACGCTAGCATGACACCCTCAGTCATTTTCTGTAATAATGGTTTTTAGTTGGTTTGTATGTTACATACTGTCCCAATAAAACAAACCCCTCCTGAACATTTGTCAGCTTTGACGTCTGTGACCAGCCCTTAGTTACTGGGCCATAAACGTCAGTGGTGACAAACACTGAAACTACTCTTGCTCAGAACACCCTCAGATTGTTCACACTGAGGAATCAGAAAACTCCAACCGGTTCGACTGATGACATAATGAGAAGTCTCAAGTCTTGATGAACTATTAGCCTAGTAGCAGAATGGCTCAAATGAAGGGTTGTGTATTGTAGATGTGTGGATCTGGATCATCTGGTTGGTTTTCCCACTGGTGGTAGGTTAAAGGAAATAAAGGTGTTTAGCAAAACTGGTTTTTCTAGGAGAGAGGTAGAGCTAGTTCATCTGTAGCACAGTGGAAGCACAGTGTATACTGCCTTCTTTCTTTGGGTGTAAAGATGGTTTTAATTGATAAGCGTCTGTCCATTTCCTAGGGTTTAATTTGTGTTTGAATGAGCAGGATTCCACCTGGATGTTTACTGATGGGTGTGGCACTGAACTGCACTGATTTTGATGTTGTAAAATCACAGCAGAACTCACTGCTTTTATCTTGTTATAACACATGAAATGTGTTATAACAAGATAAAAAAAAAGGGACGGACTGTGCCCACGCATATAGACCGTCTAGGTTGTTTCAGCTCAGCCATCAAATTGAAATCGAATTGAAGCTGTAAATGTGTATTTATGTCAAAAGATTTTATCTTGTAAAAATCATTGAGAGATTTAAGTCATTCATTGATCTTTGGCTAAAACAATTACTCGACTCATGGCTGACTCAGAAAAATTTCCTCTATTACACTGTGGTCATGGTTGGAGAGTTCAGAAGATTTTGGGAATACCTCACATCACATGACAGAAATATATTAGCTTGATCTCATAACATGCCAAATTTAAATCTTGACGAAAGAAGTTGTGTACTTTTTGGTGAAAATTGGTCGTGTATTAAAAAGAATTAGTAGTAGTTAAATTATGAGTAATAATGAAGTCAATAAGACAAATTTAAAGTGACTGGTAGCCTAGTTTTATTGTACAGGTGTTTTTTTTTTTTTTTTTTTTAAATACTGTTTTTAAAAATGGTAGTTTCATACACCTTTTATGATCTGATCTCAGAGGTCTATTCTCTAATTCTTCTAATTTTATTTTTCTATAATCCAGTAGTTTAAAAGAGAATGTATATTTATTTATGAATATTAATATATGAATGAATAAGTGATCATTTGGATTATTTTGACTGCCACAGAGGCCTGGTTGGCAAAACATGCATAGAACTGCATTACAAAAGTAGAAAATCAAAAACGTTGCAAGTTTTGGGCGCTTGTAATCCATATACAGCACCTGCTGCAGTATAAACCTTATTAAAGATGCATAGTATATAGGTGAGCAGATGAGCCCAGGATATTTATATTAATTTTCTTTGGAAAAATGCTTAACGAGAAACTGTGCGTTGTTTATATTCTATTATCTGCTTGCCTGTACATCATTAATAAGGTTAAAAATAGTCCTATATTTGAATTTGGTCTTTTAAAAGGGTGGTTGATCGATATGATCAAAATCTTATATCGCGATTTGAGTAATTTTATATCACGATAACGATATATCATAATAGTTATTTTTGCTTTAAATAAGATTTTTGATCTCAATTTTCCATATCATTTAAATTTCATACTTATTATCAATTTCAATATAATTAAAAAAAAAATATGCTAGCCTAAAAAACTCTCAAGCTTACTGAAGACAAATAAACTGGGATAAAGAAAGAGCAAAGAAAACAAAACAAAAAGACAGATGAAATAGACCTACATGAGAACTTCAAGCACTAGAAAATGTATAAAGTATTCAAAGGAAAAAAAACAAACAATGCCTAGTCTTTACTGTGAAAATTAAATATACATTTATTCTTATTAAAGTTAAATAAGCAAGCAGTGAGATTTTTCTCTTTTTTGTTTGATTAGCATTAATAATGACAGCAGGTAAATTTGGATGCTGTCCCTTTAAGGCTGACTGCACCGATCCATTAACTCGAGCCATGTCTTTCTCAACTGTACCTTCACTTAAGACATAAATGGCTCTGTTTACTTGCAAATACGCGGTCACTTTGGCACATAGGTATGTGTATTTAACCGTTCAAGCCCAATTAGGCATCAATAAGCACTCAGTTCAGTCCTCTTGCGCTCTATGAGCAGCGGCTTCATGTCGCACGTCTCTCTGATGTCGCTGAAAAACAGTCTCTCAGAGAGCGCGTGCATATGCTGAAATTAGTTGTCTTTTGCTGCTAATTGCACTTAAATGGTTTAAAACCACTTGATTGTGCTTAATACACTTTAACAACAAGCACGTTTCTAATTCGCGATCGTTTTCGCAGGTTTCATGTGCGCACTTTGGGAGCGTGCCAGTCAGCACGAGCGCTGCACCGAGTTCCTTTTCAGGATATATTCCGCTTATAACTCTTTTAACATCAAGCTCTTTATATTCTCATTCATGCATTTTATCACTCTGAAGTGTCAATAGTGCAATATATTTACATACTACAATCAGTATTGGGTGTAACGCGTTACTGTAATTAAATTACTTATCCACTGAAAAAGTAAAGTAAGGGATTACTGTTCATTTTTAGGTAATTTAATTACAGTTACTTATGTACTTGCGTTACATACTGTAAATTAGTTCAACAGTTTTGTTTAAATCAATATTGAATTTAAAATCTAAATTTGTCGTCTAAAGGTAAAAGTGAACGCTGCCTCTTTAAAATCGTTAGCTGTAGTGGAGTTGTGCGTGAGTTCGCAACTTTGCACCACTTGGCTGCATAAGTGAAGTGAGTGAAGAAGTGAGTAGTTGTTTTGCAGAATGGAAATATTCCAATTACTTCACTTTTTTGACACAGGTAGGCACAAACCTTAAGGATAAAATGTAAGCTATGTCCTAGGGAGAAAAAACTGCGTGCTCTCTGAGAGACGGTCTTCAGTCAGTGCGCTCTCAACCAAAGCACACACACATAGCCGCCTCTCACGAGTGTCAAGTTTTGCGGTTTATTACACATAAACGTTCAAATACACACACAGTTATGTCAAAATGCCCGTCTTGGCGTATATTCGCGTTGGTTATGTGGATGTGAACAGCATGTGTAACAGCATATTGTCTCCGTCTATTAGGTCTTAGTGACAGCAGCCTTTAAAACATGCTACTGTCTTCTATTGGTTGTCTGTATTATAAATAATCAAACAACAAAAGAAAAGCTTTAATAAGGATTAATCTATATTTAATGTATACAGTTATTTTATATTTGATTATTCAATTTCTGTGGTATTTTTACTTATTACTATTAGACCTACCTTGAAAAAAATATATAGCATTGTTTTATTTGTATTTTTATATATTTTTACCGTGGTATCGAGTATCGTGCCCTTTTGGTGGTATCGGTACAGACTACTAGATTTTTGGTAGTGACATCCCTATTTGTTACTAAAAAAAATTTAAGTATTGTAAAGTAAATAAAAGTATTATAGTATATGTTTTAATAAAGTTCAAATGTTTTAAAAAGCTATAAAAGGCTAAACTATTCCATGTTTTACTAAATTATTAAGAGTTTCCTTTCTATTGTTTATCCGGTCAGGGTTTATAGGGATGTTAAGAATTAATTAGTAAGTTACTTATTGAGTAATTAAATTACTTTTCAGAGAGAATAATTAAAAAAGTATTTTAAATACAACATTGATGATGTAATTAGTAATGAATTACTTTTTTGAAGTAACTTACCCAACACTGACTACGATATATACGATATAGCAAAATCTCTAAGGATAGACATTTTATTTTCGTGGTAACTATATATATAGTCATATCACGCAGCCCTAGTGGTTGATTATGATTTCACTTTTTTAAGTTTAGTTAGTGTGTAATGTTGCTGTTTGAGCATAAACAACATCTGCAAAGTTAGGACGCTCAACATTCAAAGCAAAGGGAGATATTTTCTTTTAAAAAATTTTAAGGACTAGAACAAACGGCTGGTAGGGACTACAGTGAGCTTCTTCCCGGGTTATTGACATCACTAACCCTTAAATTTACATAAACTCTGAGAACACGCAACAAAGGGGTGAGGCCAACACAAATGCAATAGCAATAGCATGTCATAAAAGCAAGATGACAACATAAGTTATAACCGTAAATAAACTAAACTATACCTGTTCTATCTTCATGCAGCATATATTGTCTGGCTCTGTAGGCATCTTACAACAGTTCCCACATGAGCAATTTATAGATTATCATGACAGAATGCTAATCAATGACTTTAAGATACACATCAGCTACATACATTCATCAACTAACCGTTCAGAAACGTCCTGTTGCATTCTACACATGTTGTCACTTCTTCTTGAGTCTCTTCATCATTGTCCGGTTTGAATGTAAAAGGCTGAACAGTTTCTGACATTTTCAGTGAGTCTTTGTGAGGTAATCGGTGCTGCTAACACGAGCTCTTGAAACTCTGCCCTCTTCTTGAGAGCAGCAGCTCATTTGCTTTTAAAGGGACACACACCCTCAAAAAGAGACATTTAACATGCTATAAAACATTATCTGTAGGGTATTTTGAGCAAAAACTTCACATACACACTCTGGGGACATCAGAGACTTATTTTACATCTTGTAAAAGTGGCATTATAAGATTCCTTTAATATCACTGTCTTACTGCATTAGTACTTAGCACAAACCTGATAAAAATGACTGGCAGGCAATTGAGAAAAGCGTTGTTTTGCCCTCAAGGTGGGCGTTCTTATAAGAGTGTGACATATAAAGTTAGTATAAAACATTTAAATCAGAGAATTTTTCACATAATGCATACTATATATAAATATAAAATGTTTATCTAACCAACTTAAACGACTTTAAATTAAGTTGCTACTTTAATTTCCTTATGTTCAGTTTCTTTTCTTTTTTTTTTTTTTTTTTTTCAAATTACATATAGAGTAAAGCTTAAGTCATCATTTGTTGCCAACCTAATTCTCCAGTGGTATTTACTGTAGTGATTAATATAGTTCATTCAGCATTCTAATTGTAGTTTTGTCCAACTCCTTTGCCTGAAATAATTGAATCTAACATCCACTTTGAATTACAGTAAGCTCCTTTTAATCTCTTCAATTCCTTTAAAATGAAGTCCCTCTGCTACATAAGCAAGGCTGCAACGATGACATCATTCATCTAGCAGTCTTGTATGTTTGACTCATTGCTAGTTGATCAGATTAACTGGAGAAACCTTCAGAAGAGCTCAGTCTGTAGTTTCTTCTCCCACTCTGTTCCATAGTCTTGTTTCTCAGCTGTCCGGGCATGTCAGCTCTCGTTTCCAGAGAACTTCTTGAAGGCCTCCTCTTGCCCCACCAGCCACTCCTCCTGACAAACCCAGACACGTCGCTTCCTGTGTATGACCTGGAACCCAAATCATTTTGGCTTTTTTCTTCTCTCTCTCTTAGTCTCCTCTGTCACTGTACTTCCGGGAATTAGCTCGACTTCCTGTTATGCCGCAGTGTGTGTGAGGAAGCTGCTTTTCCCAGCTCGGACCCCCAGAGTGGTCAGCATGTGGATCTTATTTTAGGCAGAGACCTTCTGGCCCCTGAAGTCCTCCTCAGGGTTATTCGTCTACGGCTATCAACGCTGGGCTTTTTGTTTTGAAACCATCCTGAAGTATCTGTCCTCACCTCTGTCATGAGCCTTGGAGAAGATTAAACTCTTTGCAGAAGGTATTTTTATGCACCCTGAAGCTAAAAACTAGAGGTACATGATGTTTTGAATTATAGACACTGAAATTAAATTACAGGTGGTTTATTGTATATATTCTTGTGGCATTTTTTTGTAATGTGCACTTAAGAGCCTGACAGTCTTGTCAGTGTGCGTACAAGCACACACAACATGTTGGTGTGACCCAGAAAGAGTTACAGCCAAGTGTCTTAGCCAAGTTAGCATGTCCTGTCATTCTGTGAGGATTTTTCCCAAGATTTATGCACTGTTTAATGTTCTGTTTTGACATTCATCTAGATTATCTGCCAAAAATAGTGGCATTTTTCATATTCTCTTTGTTTCAAGGCATAAACAGAATCGAAAACATGACACAGCCACATCCCTCTATTGCTTGGGGGGCCGTTCATATAGGACATGTTCTCGGCACTAGACTTTTTTTTTTTTTTTTTAATTGTTGGTCAGTGTTTGTTGCTTTTTTCCAGCATTTTGCATTTTTAGTACACATTTCAAGTTAAAAGTATTTTATCTTTCTCAAGACCCTACATTTTTTTTTTTTTTTTTTGTTCTGTTGGACTCTTTCTAGTTGTTTTTTAATTCAAGAGCACATCCTTTGTGAATGGCCCCACTGCTCTTTACTAAAGAACTTAAACGTTCTGTTCCTTATTTATTTGGTTCCAGAGTTTTCACGGTTTGATTTTTCAGTTTTTTATATAAGTGTTAAGTTAGCCTTGGCTATTTGTTATTTTATTTGTTAATAAATGTTCTGTGTTGGAGGCCCTGCCCCCTGGTGACACTGGTATTACCGGTGTTGTCACGTCGAATAACTGGTGGGAAAATTCTCACCGTCACATCCCTACTATCCAATATGTGTGTATTATTATTTTTTACTGGTTTCTATTATGATTATGCTATTATGAAAAGCAGTACTTAAAGGGATAGTGTAAAATACTATTTTTCCCTTGACTTGCCCCCATGTCAGTCATAGAGGTTTAAGAATGACTTCTGTGGAAAGGAAAATAGTTGGGGTCCAAAAAACATTAGATTCCTTTGACAGAAGGAAAGTCATACGAGTTTGGAATGACATGAGACAGAATTTTCATTCTGGGGTGAACTGTCCCTTTAAGAGTTGGTCACATAACCTATATGTATTGTAAGTCCATTTTAAGCTTTTAAATGACTATTTTGTGATATGAATTACAGTTAACTGTGTACGGTGTTTTTTTTATTTTTATTTATAAATAACCACATTTGGGGCCTCTTAAAGTGCCTGAAGTGTGTTGCTTATTTACCTCTATTGTTATTAGTTTCTCAAAGGAAGGCAGGTCTCTTCCTGTCGTATGTGGTGTTGAGTCTAGCCTTTTCTCCCTTAGGTGTTAATTGTTTTAAGATTTATCGTGGTGTGCAGAAAGATTTCTGTTTGACTTCTGTTGGTTTTTCCTTGCTGGATCTGTTGATATAGATTTGGTGAGGTGATTGATGTGTAAATCAGTGTCTGAGCAGCAGTGCTACTGTGTTTGGTGTTAATCTCACTGCAGACCCTCATAGCACATCAGCTCATTGTGACTACACTCACTGCAGTATCATTACACTTCCCTTTTGTCATGGAGAAAAGGCAAACTTGTTTGTCTGAACTGAAGGCGATTGTATAGAAGTGGGTGAAACTCACAAAGATGACATTAACATAAAATGAACATTTCTCTGAAAATTGTACATCCTGTACCCCAATTAGGACATCCACAAAAAATACACTTTAGTTTTATAGATAAGTTTATGAAAAGATCAGAAATCTGATGACAGCTTCTGACATAACAGTCAAGAAAGTCTTTCAGGCTTTGTGCTAAAATGTGCAAATCCTCATTAGGAAACAACCAAAATGAGGGACTCCTCTTGTAGAAAAATAAATAGAAAAAAGAAATTACAAAAATAAAGCTGTTAACTTTTTATTTGAGGCTGTTACTAATACACCACAATCTGGGGCACATGCAGACAAGCAGGGCTTGTTGCTAAGAGTCTTTTATACAGATAACCAAATAACAAGCAATAGCACAAATACATACAACAGAACAAAGACACAAATGAAAAAAAAAAAATTGCTTTTCAGTTTTTTTTCAGGTAGATCTAACTGAATTTGACAGAAATTGAATAAAGGCCGCTGTCACTTAAGACCGAATGCACAGATCCATTATACTGTTACACATGCATTTTCTTTCTCAACTGCTTGTTCACTAAACAGCTGTTTTCTAGGATATTCACCAAGATGGGATTTTGACATAATTTTCAAACACAAAAAGTGAAAGAGAACTTGCTGTCTGTGTGTGCGCAGAAAGCGACTTCTTTCACTTGCTTTTGTGCTTAAACGGACAAATACAGTCAAAATTGTCAAAATTCTATCTTGGTGAATATCCTAGTATACTGCTGTTTAGGTCTTAAGTGAACATAAGCCGATACAGACTACCACTAGTCCACAACATAATTTTTTATGTAAAAAAAAAAAAACTTTTACAGTAGGATCTGCATTTTCATGGGTTTAAAGGGGTCATGAATTGAGAAATCAACTTTTCCTTGAGCATTTGCTATATGAGGTTATTGTACTATAAGAATATCCTGTAAGTTTCAGAACTGAAAACTTCCTTGTTAGTCGAATAAAAGCTTTTATTGACACCAGGTCCATCGAACAACTGAAAAAGTTTACTATGGATTCTTTGGTAAATCATTCGTTTTTTGGCGCAGGCTTTGCAAACAGACTTTTTACGATATGGAATTGACAGTAATGCAACAATATGTATGTAATTGTGTTAATTCTAATGCCTGATCTGATATGTAATGATTCATGTACAGTCAAATGTTCTTTGTCTTATGTGTCAGTAAATCAAACCAGTGACTAAAAATAATCTGTTATTTGAACAGTAATTAAATTATACAGTATATAGAAAGCGATCAAAGAACGTTCCCTTTACAGTCGCTAGAGCTGTCAATCAAACAGTGCGCGTTACATTTAATTAACCCTTAGCAGATTAACTCAGCAAAAAAGAAACATTCTTTTTTTCAGTATACTGTACTTTAAAGACAATTATTTAAAATCCAAATAAGCTTTATTAGAAAGGGTTTAGCCAAAAAATGTTTCATGCTTGTTCATTGAACCATAAACGATTATTGCACATGCACCTGTGGAACAGTCCTTAAGACACTAACAGTTTATAGACAATCGACAATAAAGGTCATAGTTCCAATAACTTTAAAGAGACCTTTCTACTGATTCTGAAAAACACCAGGAGAAAGATGCCCAGGATCTGTGATCACCTGTGTGAAAATGCCATGGTCCTGCTGCAGGAGGCATGAGTACTGCAGATGTGGCCAGAGCAAATAACTGCAATGTCCATAATGTAAGAGGCCTAAGACAGTGCTACAGGGAGACAGGAAGATTAATCTATTTCCATGTTATGAGCTTTGTGTAATGTTAAAATAGTACTTAAGACTCTATCAATGATGATCTTAGTAACCCTTGACTGACTCAACAGTGATGGGTGTGTTTAGCAGAAGTGAAGTAAATTCATCTGGCTCTTTGAGGGTGTTATCAGGAAGATGCGTCAACTAAATCACAGACCTCATCCGGTGCTTTTTTTAGGTGCCTTGAAATTAAGTTTCTGTAGATTTTTTTCCATCCTTAGACAAAGGACACCCTTAGCACACTGATGTACAGACACAAGCCAGACTTCAGGGACAGACTAATGTGAACGTGGTGGCAGTAACTGTTTTGAAAATGTGCGACGATCCAGACAATAGAGTATCTGTTTGAATCAATGTCCTCACCTTACTGGTCAACAGCCTGTCCTCAGATTGCAGCTCTAATGTGAGCTCACACACAGAGACAGGCCACAATTGATGCTCTGTTCCCCAATCAACGCAGAAAGAACTGAGTGTACCTCACGCCAGTCAAGAGAAATCCCCATTGTCAAACACTTCTCTCTCTCTCACTCTCCATCAGTTTCCTCTTTTTCCCTGACTGCTGTCTGTCATGTGACCTCATTTCTTATAATCTCTGCTTGTAATGCACTGTAATGAAAATGCCTGAAGCTAAAAAAAAAAAAAACCTGAATGTGTTAATTTAAATTAGCCTTTGTTTGGAATAACTGAAGTTCTCTTACAACGTATTTTTACACTTTCACAGATATTAATAAATATTTTAAAGGTTGTTGGGGCCTAGATGTTACTGTAGTCAAAGCTCGACAATAAGAACTGCCTGATAGCCCAAGGCCAGTGTGAAAGATGCTTGGGACAGTTGACGTAACTGTCACTGGCCCGTGCCTTTTAAGTCTTGTCAAATTAATCCGTTTAAGCGCTCATTTCAGTATAGGGCTGGGCGATAAAACAATAACAATTATAGCAATATATTTTTAGCACACCCAAAGTGGTCACACAAAAGGCCTAAGACAGTGAGAAAACTGAATTGAGTTTGTGGTCAGCTTTGCCATCACAGGAATGAATTACAACTTAAAATGTATTAAATTAGAAAACTGTTATTTTAAATTGTAATAATTTAAAGTATTAAAGACAGTATTACTTATTTCTCTCTGTTTTTAATTAAACAAATACAGCTTTAGTGAGCATAAGAGACTTCTTTTAAAAGCATTAAGTCTTAGTAACCACAAACTTTTGAGCGGTAGTGTAGATAATTGCCCAAAATGGTCTAAAAAAAGTGATATTTGTGCAGAAATGTATATATTTTCAGATGTTTAATATCTCCCTTCTCACATCACATATGATGTGCTACATAAGATACTCATATGCTTTGTGCAATCATTGGATTGTGTTAATAACCAAGAAGTTAAACCAAGTATGTTAAAGGGTTAGTTCACCCAAAAATTGTCATTTATTACTTACCCTTACCCACTCGTAAGACCTTCGTTCATCTTCGGATCACAAATTAAGATATTTTTGATCAAATCCGATGGCTCAGTGAGGCCTGCATTGCCATCAAGATAGCTGGAAAAGCTACTAAAGACATATTTAAAACTGTTCATGTGACTACAGTGGTTCAACCTTAATATTATAATGGTTCAACCTTTAATATTATAAAGTGATTTCAAAACACTGCTTCATGAAGCATCAAAGCTTTACGAATCTTTTGTTTCGAAACAGTGGTTTGAAGCGTGTATCAAACTGCCAAAGTCACGTGAACTATTGAAATTTCAAAACACTTATGATGTAGCGAAGCCTCGTTTACTGAAATCACTTGATTTTGGCGCTCAGAACTACTGATTCAAAACAAAAGATTTGTAAAGCTTCGAAACTTCATGAAGCAGTGTTTTGAAATCGCCCATCACTAGATATTGTTGAGTAAAGTCGTTATTTTGTTTTTTTTTGGCACAAAATGTATTCTGATCGCTTTATAATATTAAGGTTGAACCACTGTACTCACATGAACTGTTTTAAATATGTTTTTAGTACCTTTCTGGGCATTGAAAAAGGAAATGATCTTACTGAGCCATCGAATTTTATCAAAAATATGTTCTGAAGATGAACGAAGGTCTTATGTGTGTGGAACGACATGAGGGTGAGTAATTAATGACTGAATTTTCATTTTTAGGTGAGCTAACCCTTTTTAAGTTTGCCATTGGGACTTAAACACACAACTATGGAAATGTAAACTGAATATGCAGTCACATTTGGATATTGACTGGAATGTGCTTCTTTAGGCTTTTAGACATTGTGCTTGTCTGAAGAGGTGTTTAAACAACTGTTGAACCTCTTTCCCAACAATATATCATCCATCAACAGCTGGTGTTTACTTGAAGTAAACCTGAACCATTCAGTCTGCTTTTTAAGGTCAGTGATGCTGTTATTGGATGTCAAAGGGGTTTCCGTTCTCATTTTTGATCAAGATTTTCTGCCTGTTTTCTCTCAGGCAAAAACAAGCCAAAAATGGTGTCTGTTAAAATTGTGGTGCATACCTAATCTCTGCTCTTTTTCGCAGTCTCTTCCTTTTTCTACCTCACTCTTCATCTCTGCCTCCCTCTGCATGTCTGGCGACAGTCCTATCCAATCAGAATCACTCGAGCTCTGATAAGGATATTATTTAAGCAGTGCTCTGCAAACCTCCCATCTGTGCTTTTAGGTTCAACCTTCATAACTGTTCCCAGGTGAAGAACTGTGGTCTGGAATAGTCAAGAAGAACAAACACTGGCCTAAACTATTTTTTTCTTTTCTTTCTCCCTTTGTAGTCTCACTCCGACTCAAAGCGCTGCAACATGCCCCACTCCACAGCAGACGAGCAGCCTCACATCGGCTGCTACAGGCTCCTGAAAACCATCGGCAAAGGCAACTTCGCCAAGGTCAAACTGGCCAAGCACGTTCTCACTGGCAAAGAGGTGAGGATTAAGTTTAACATTCACATCCGCCACCATCTAATCAACAACCAGTGAATTGAACCAAGTCCCTGCCCTATATTTGTTTTTCTTCTTAATAATTTTTAACTTGGTTGTACGTCACAATGTGGAAGAAAAGATCTGTTGCTACTTCCGTTACATCACAACTTTAAAAGGACAGTTCACCCAAAAATTTTAATTCTGTCATCATTTACTTACCCTCATATCGTTCCAAACCCGTAAGACTTTAGTTCATCTTCGGAAGTCAAATGAGGGTGCTTTCACACTTTGTTCGATTGCCTGGACCGAACCTGAGTTCGATTGCTCCCCCCTCCCCCTGCCCTGGACTGTGTTCATATTATATTCATTGTTCATTGTTCACATTCTGTGTCGGACTCTGGTACAGTTCGAGTGTGCGCACCCGAGTTGAGAAGACAGTGTTCACATCATCCAAATGTACCGAACTCTAACATCAATCGAACCCGGGTGCACACCAAAAGTGCTAATGTAAAAAGCACCCTGAAGATCTTTTTGATGAAATCTGAGAGCTTTCTGTCCCTCCATTGACAGCTACGCAACTGACATTTTGATACTTCAAGAAGTTCATAGAGATCGTAAAACTAATCCATATTAATTGAGCGGTTTAGTCCAAATTTTCTGAAGAGACTCTACAATTTTATATGATAAACAGATTTCATTTAGGCTTTTATTCACATATAAACCTTAATCAGCAAACACAAACAGAAACTCAACCGAACCTACCTGCACACGAGAACAAACCTCTTCCAGAAGCTTAAACGTGCTGAGTAACACACAAGAATGAACCTCATTGGTTCTCACATGCATCAAACAAACATGCTTGAGCTTCCATTTACCACAACTGATGTGAGTTGATGAATGTTGATGTGAATAAAAGCCTAAATTCAATCAGTTCCTCATATAAAGCAATCAAGTCTTCTTGAGAAAATTTGGACTAAACCGCTCAATTTATATGGATTAGTTTTACAATCTCTTTATGAACTTTTTGAAGCATCAAAGTGGTAGTTGCATAGCTGCCTTTGGAGGAAGAGAAATCGCTCAGATTTCATGGAAAATTTCTTCATTTGTGTTCTGAAGATGAACGAAAGTTTTACAGGTTTGGAATGACATGAGGATGAGTTGTTGATGGCAGAATTTTCACTTTTGGGTGAACTAACCCTTTAAGGTGCTTTATTTCATTTTTCAACATAAAATATAGACCAGCTGAGATACAAAAAAATTGTACAAAAACAACAACCGGTGTTTAGTATATAATTGACAGGACATAATCAGCTCTAATCTGTTTTTAATAATATTAATACATTGGTTCATCTCTTATATCGGACAAACACCATGCAAGATTGAAACCTTTTGCTGTCTTTTTTTGTTTTTGGATCCCTGTGCCTGCTAATACGAGACTGCATGGTGTCTGAGACACCGATAATGCACTTGATAGAGAAGAGGGGAGACAAAGATGAAAACTGGGTTTGCGTGTGTGTGCACTCACCACAGGAGCAGCGCACTGTAATCTCAATGCGCCGTGGTGAATTGTTTCCTGATGATGTGAGATTGTGATCTGTATAAATGCAGACCAAAGCTGATGTGTGCCTTCAGCCTCAGGGCTTTCCTTGCGCTCGTCCTAACTGAACTCTTTACACTCTCGATCAGGTGGCGGTGAAAATCATAGACAAAACTCAGCTCAATTCCTCCAGTCTTCAAAAGGTGAGTGTGATCCTTTCTCAAGTTTAATGGGGTCAGAATTAAATTTCAGAAGTTTACTGGTAATTTGTTTTCTTTTTTTAACTCTCCCACCCCTGTTAAGTTGTGTCACTTCCTGTTGCCTTGTGACTTTCAAGACGCAAAGTCTTTTCTCTATAGGGCCCATGGCAGCTAATTATATGAAATTAGGCTCAAATACTTCCTGAAGTAAAGGGTTGGTTGGTTGGTTTGTTTGGGGTGGGGGGGGGTTCTTTACCACATCTTACTCGTGTGCACAAGCTTGAAATATTTATGCTCCGTGAAGGACAAACACATCATCTGTTTGCAGCACATTGACATCTTCTGTCTCCTTTTTCAGCTATTTCGGGAAGTGAGGATCATGAAGCTCTTGAATCACCCAAATATCGGTGAGCTTAACTGACAGACAAATCACCCTTAAGTCTCTCAGCTTGAGTCTCCAGTTTTCCGGTTTTGGCAGTACCCAATGTCCCCCCCCCACCCCCCTTTTTTTTTTTTTTTTGGTTCATTAATCCTTGTCCAAATGTCAGTGTTTTTCTGTGCAACTGGATTTGGTGAGCGTAAAACCTCTGCGAGTAACCCAAATCAAAATGATTTTTAGTCTTCATCCAGCATGCTGAATATTGCATTTAAGTAATCAAATTGTGTCTGTGAGTTGAACCTTTCTTGTATTCCTCTTTTTTCCCCCTTCTGTCTTCATGTAGTGAAGTTATTTGAAGTGATTGAGACAGAGAAGACTCTCTACCTGGTGATGGAATATGCCAGCGGAGGTCAGAACTTTGCCGAACTCATTTTAACCTCATTTTGTTTACCCTGTTACATCCCATAGTGTTTCTTTCTCTCTGATGCACTATGAAGGTTCAACTGTTATGTAAATGCCTCTAGTTCACTGTAGACAGGATGTGCCTCAGTTCTGATCAATGTCCCCATTAAATACCGAAATTTACTGTGGTACTATATCCTTATTCTTCAAATTTCAGAGCCTGACCCAGATGAAAATGTGCTGCTATTCAGCACAGTTCAGTGATTTAGGCAGTGTGACGTGTAAAAATGATTGCATCTATGCATGAGATTCTTTAAAAGCATTCTGTAATGGATCTAAATAAAATCTTACTGGGATGTTAACAAAACTTAAGGATTTCTATGGCACAATTTAAAGGGATAGTTCACTCAAAAAATAAAAATTATCCCATGATTTATTCACCCTCAAGCCATCCTAGGTGTATATGACTATCTTCTTTCAGACTAAAACAAACGGAGATATTTAAAAATATCTTGGCTCTTCCAAGCTTTGTAATGGTAGTGAATGGGTGGGCGAGATTGTGAAGCCTAAAAAATGCATCCATCCATCATAAATATAATCCATACGGCTCTAGGGGGTTAAATGGAATTTCTGTCATTAAGTACTCACCCTGTTTATGTCCGAATGTGGGCTCAGTATAGGCTGACTTCTGTGTCAGCATCACACGCATGCGTCGTGCTGCTCACGTGACCAGAGCCGGCCAATACTGAGCCCGCATTCGGACGTAAACACGGAAGTTCTGCAACGAAAATAGCATAGCAGTATGACAGGGAAATATGTTGAATAAAGTCATTATTTTTGTTTTTGCGCACAAAAAGTATTCTCGTCACTTCATATTAAGGTTGAACTACTGTAGTCACGTTGACTATTTTATCTATGTCTTTAATACCTTTCTGGACCTCAAAAAGTGCAATGATGTTGCTGCCTATGTGTGGATCAGATACCCTCGGATTTCATCAAAAATATCTTAATTTGTGTTCCAAAGACAAATGAAGGTCTTACAGGTTTGAGACGACTTGAGAGTGAGTACTTGATGACAAATTTCATTTTTTGGGTGAACTAACCCTTTAAAGTTTCAGTGTGTAAATTTTATTGGCATCTAGCGGTGAGGTTGCGAATTGCAATATAGAGAAGCTAAGAAGCTAAAATATCCATATTTAAAACTTTATTAACTATAATAACTAGCTTCCGGCAGACGGCTGTGCGCATCGATTTGCAGCAGAAGAGTAACCTCTGACCTGACGCATGACGAAATATCGAACGTGGAAGGATAGTGCAGAGGATAGAGCAAAATACTAGTCAAAAATTAGAAGTCTAAAACGAGAAATTTTAAAGAGAAATGGTGGAGGATTTCGATATAAGAGAAGTTTATAAAGTTATTTTAGTGTATAAAGTTTTATATATGGATATTTTTCTTACAAAAACCCATTGCATCGCTTCAGAAGGCCTTTATTAGCTCCCTGGAGTCGTATGGATTACTTTTATGATGGATGCATTTTTTGGGGCTTCACAATCTCGCCCCCCCCCAATTCACTACCATTATAAAGCTTGCAAGAGCCAGGATATTTTTAAATATCTCCATGTTTGTTTGAAAGAAGATAAACATATACACCTAGGATGGCTTTAGGGTGAGTAATTTTCATTTTTGGGTGAACTATCCCTTTAAGTATGAAATACAATTTATTTATTTATTTACAAACATTGAGAAGACCGTAAGACGACAGCTGCATAAACATCCTAGCAGAGACCACATTCCATAGGAAACACTGACACCCACATATTCTACTTTGTATGTCATGCAAATAAATTGCAGATCCCAACATGTACACTTCATGAATTATCAATATTGAATTTATTGACAACTCTAATTTCATTACATCAGTCGCTGATTTGTTTCCCATGGTATCGATTTATAGTGTAGTGCCAAAGCCAGACCCTAGCTTACCTTTCCAATTTGTGCATCTGTTTCTTTTCTAAATGTGGCTGTTGTTCCTCTTCTTGGTTTGCAGGTGAGGTGTTTGATTACCTCGTAGCCCACGGCAGAATGAAAGAGAAAGAGGCCCGAGCCAAATTCAGACAGGTGAGAGGCTGCGCGTTTGTTTTTTATTCACTCACTTGTGCATGTTATGTTGTTGCATGAATACAAAGCACTGAAACTTTCTTTTCTAATTTTAAAATTCAACACCTTGTTCACACGATGTAATGGTGTAAATGGAGTGTGATAGTTCAATGAGGTGGTCATTCAAGGAGACACATTTGTAAGTGCTAATGTTGATGACAATATGTGTAAATGATGCTTAAGTTGGTAAAGTTTAAAATCGTTGATTAAATCTTTTAGCAGTCAGTTTGTGTATAAGCTAATGTTTATTATAATAGTACCAGCTGTGTGTGTTTGTGTGTGCACAGATTGTGTCAGCAGTGCAGTACTGTCACCAGAAGTGCATTGTCCACAGAGACCTGAAGGTACACAAGATACAATGTTTTCTGTCTTTACCTCTGCCTTTGTGAGTGTAGTCTTCTATACTGATGCAAGTTCAGTTTCATTCCTAAATACTCCCTTGTTTACAGGCAGAAAACCTGCTACTGGATGCAGACATGAACATAAAAATTGCAGATTTTGGCTTTAGTAACGAGTTCACACTGGGCAACAAGCTGGATACTTTTTGTGGCAGCCCTCCATATGCTGCCCCTGAGCTCTTTCAGGGGAAGAAGTACGATGGGCCGGAGGTGGATGTCTGGAGTCTTGGGGTCATACTATATACACTGGTCAGCGGTTCTTTACCGTTTGATGGACAGAACCTAAAGGTGAGTACAGAGAAATGGGAGTAAATGTCAACAGTAAATCAGCAGTAAACAGTAAATGTGTTGCATTATATTCTGACTGTTTGTTTTTGGGTGTTCTTAGGAACTGCGAGAACGCGTTTTGAGGGGCAAGTACAGGATTCCCTTCTATATGTCGACCGACTGTGAGAACTTACTGAAGAAATTCCTCATACTCAACCCAACCAAGAGAGGGAGCCTTGAGGTTCGTACATGCATAAATTAGATGTGTGCATGAATAATTAAATATTTAAATATTCGATCTGTATTTATTATTTAAAAAATAAAAATAGTATTCCCAATTTACTATATGTTGCTATATTTCCTATACGATAAATTCCAAGCATGCAAACTAAAACTCCGTTATAACCAAATACACTGGGTGGCGCTGTGGGTGGGTCAATATGTATAGGGGCTTTCGCACTGGAGGTACCTTTTCATAGTTCCTAGAACTATTGGCTGAAGTACCCGGAATTTGCCGTGTTCGCACCGCAGGTACGAGGAACGATTTTAGTTCTAGGAACTACTTTTGGGGAAACTAAATTAGCTCCAAGTTCAGAGTAGGGTCTAAACCAGCACTATAGGAACTATCAGTGACGTAAGTATACGTTGATTGGTCAAACGCATGTCAAACACCGGCACCTGGCATTTTAAAAAAGCTGTGTAAACATTTACTTCATGAATATGGAAAACAGCGATAACAGCATTGACCTGTTGTCTGTAGGGTTGTGTTCTTTTCTCTGCCTCGATAATATGTAATACTGAAAGTTTTCATAGATTTCTCATGTCTCATAGCCCCACTTTTTGCTCTTTCACTCGTGTAAATTATGCGTTTACATTCCATCTCCGTTATCACACAACCCACGACACACAACAAACACAGCGATCACGCCGTCCTCCATCCATCGGGTTTTAGTTATTGTAAATACTGCGCTTAAGGGATAATTCACCCAAAAATGAAAATTGTCAACATTTATTCCCCCTGATGTTGTTCCAAACCTGTATAAATTTTTTTGTTCTGCTGTACACAAAGGAAGATATTTGGAAGAATGTTTGTAACTAAGCAGATCTCTCCCCCCATTGACTGCCATAGTATTTTTTTTCCCCTGCTATGGTAGTCAGTGGGGGGAGAGATCTGCTTGGTTACAAACATTCTTCCAAATATCTTCCTTTGTGTACAGCAGAACAAAGAAAGTTTCAAACAACTTGAGGGGGAATAAATTGACAGAATTTTCATTTTTTGGTGAACTATCCTTTTAAACACGCCGCTGTCGGCTGCTTCAGAGTTCCTATTTCCGGTGCGAATGCAACCAGGAACATGGCATTAGTTCTCGGGGAACCACCCTGGTGGCTAGTTCCTAGAACTACTCGGTGCGAAAGCCCCTTATGTCATTTCTACCAGAGATCAAATTTGACCCTAGAAGTGTTTTTTTTTTTTTTCTCTCTCAATGATTTGTGTACTTTGTTACAAAGGAGACAACAGTGAAGTTGTCACTAAGATGAAATGAGACATGACAAAGAAATGTTATTGAACAGAATATTTTATATTGTGCATAATTTCTATTCAGATTGCAACTTTGTGCAAAAAATGTGAAAATAATTTATGAAAATAAGATCTAATAAAATGATAGCATAACTTGTATAAACATAAAATACTCCCTATGAATTAGCTTTTTGAATATCGCATGTAAGATTCAATGCCAATGAAAACTGTGGTAAATCCAGTGTTCAGTTGTTCTTGTGCAGCTACATGGTAAACACAATGGACTGATATAAACCTTGATTCCTGGAAATTACATAAAAGCCAGCCGATCAGGTCTAGTGATTTTAGCTAGCTTTTGCTATTTTTGTGTGCAATATGCATTAGACTGTTCATGAAGGCTCTGTGGGCGTATAGTCTGAGGCTTAGATGCTGCATAAACAACTGATTACAGATTGGTATGTTTTTGATGGAGTGATTCAGCTTTTCAGCACTGTGAGATGTGTTTTTGAAGTGCTGTCCCCTTAGTTGATCTGTGAACCCCTTTCATAAAGGCCAACTCTTTTTACATTACATTACTCCCCACCTCATATGATCTCTTTGTATACTTTGTTTCGGCTTACACTCAGCAGCAGATCATGAAGGACCGGTGGATGAACGTGGGCCATGAGGATGATGAGTTGAAGCCCTACATTGAGCCCCAACCTGACTACAAGGACCCTAAGAGGACAGGTCAGCACCCCAGCTGTGCAGGGGGTTGGAAGAGAGGTGGGGCAGACGTGGCCCGGGGCTTTGGTGGTGGGTGGGATTTGAGACCGAGATGGGTTATGATTGGGTAATAAATCTTGGTGATGGGACTGGATCTGAATTCCTTACAGCAGCTCATCTGAGCATCTTTATTTGTGAGTTAAAGCAACGATTGATGACTTTCCAGCTTTTTAATGCTTTCAAATTTCCTGTTTTCTTGCCTCTTTATGGTTTGTGGTTTGTGCATGATTGTTTATTTTGATAGTTTTTATTTTTTTTATTTTTTTTTTTTAAATCAATATGTTTAGTTGTTTTACTTATACTTGGGGTTAGGGCTATGTATGTTTAAGGAAACACTGTAAATATAAAACTAATTCAGCATGTTGTCAAACTTGTAAGCTGTTTCCTACTTATTTAACCCTTTGGTCTGTGTCCCCAGATATTATGCTACGAATGGGATACTCTTTAGAAGAGATACAAGACTCCCTTATCAACCAAAAATACAATGATGTCATGGCAACATACTTATTACTGGACTATAGGAACTCAGAGGTATGTTATATCATATTAATATTTGTGTTTGTGCATGTAATTTGTAGGGCTGTAATAGTTTTTGTTTTGTTTTTGTTGGTTTTGTTCTTTTTTTTCTTTTTTTTTTCTGTTGCTTGTTCTGTTTTTTTTTTGTTTTTTTTTGTTTGTTGTTTTGTTCTGTTTATTTTTATTTTATTTGCTAAAACTGCTATATTAAGCCAATGATGCAGAGAATTTCCGTAATTAGTTTTTAAAATAGGCACCTTACGATTCATATTATAGCTGCACTATTCTGGATAAATTGAGAATTACCATTTTTGTTTAAAATATAGAACACTATTCACTCCCACGATTCAGAATAGACAACAAAAAAAATATTCTATTTAAAAAATATTAAATTAATTTGATTTTTTTTTATTGATTGATTGATCGAATGATTCAATGACTCGCTTAAGACTTCACTTGTTTCAGTGGCAAATACATTTAAGTCACTTGTCAGCACCAACTGGCGTAATGATGTAACTGATACAATCTTTGCGTCAAGATTCAAAAGGTTATTTACCTTACTTTATACTGATTTCTATAGTAGTCAGTAATGTTTATATCCGAACTATAAGACAGAAATAATGTTCCTGTGTGGTTAAAATTACTGTTTGTGAAGGTGTTTCATCATTCTGCTCTCTTGCTTAGCGCCAGCGCCAAAACAGATCTGAATGTTTGCTGTGATCGTACATGTCAAAGGTTTAATGAGCATTGGTGAAACATTGTCATTTAGGAATAAGATTGCGTGGGTGTTTGAATCGAGATTGCGATCGTTTAACGATTAACCATGCAGCTCTAATTCATATATGGGTCAATGACATGATGGGTCTTTTTTTTTCGTCCTTAAGGCCTTAATAATAATAAAAAACAGAGATGACATCCAAAGTATGTAAGGTAGTACAGTTAGATATCTTTTATTGAATCCAAAAGGTTTTAATTATATTTTGCTATATATAAAGGTATATGTCAAAAGGTCATTCGGTTTAACCGTCCAAAGGCCAATACAAAAAATGAAATACAAATTTCATTTGTGATTAAAATATCTTAATGTAATAAACGTTTATATTAACTATTTGAAAAATTCATGTTTTCACTTGCTCATACGCATGTCCCGAAACATCGGGTCATTAGGCACAACTGCTATAAAACATGGAAAATGTTGTAATATTTTAAAAACTTGTATTTCTAATATAAAATGTCTGATTGTCCTTTGGTTAGCTAGCTAACTAGCTAGATATCAGCCTGTTAGCATTGTTTGAAAATATCGTCATTTGGTATAACCTAAAGTGTCATTGTCAAATTTTGGTTAAACAGAATTTTTTGAAGACAAACTTTGTCCATCTTGTAAAAAATGACAAAAGTAGTGTTAATTGATTATAAAAACCACAAACTCATTGTTAACACTTGATAAAACTAATTTTTTTTTTTTTTTTTTACACTTTTAAAAACTTTATTCTTCAATGACCCATATATAATTTTATTTTTTAGAGGCTTCATTAAACATGAGCTAAACCATGGAACAAATATGTGTACCAAATTGAATGGTTCCTGTTTTTAATGTCAATTGTTTTTAACCTTAATAGTGTAATTATGCGGATTTGAAGCGATGAGAACATAAATGTTAAATGCTTGCTGTCTCGATACCGTTTTTTTTTTTTATCTCCCTCCTAGCTGGATGAACTATCAATAAAACCACGCCTAAGCACTGACCTCACAAACAACACCCAATCACCTTCTCACAAGGGACAACGCAGCACCTCCAATCAGAAGTCCCGCAGATCCACAGACCAAAGTAAAGCGCCATTCTGCTGGTCATTAGCCACAATAAGCACTGGCTCGGTTGGTTTGTAGTTCTTAAACGTTTTCCCTCTCCACCACAGGCTCCTCAGTTTCCACCAAGCGTCCTCAGGGCGACAGTAAGCACATTGCCAGTTCAAGCAGCTCCAGTAAAGTCCCTCCCAGCCCGCTGATCTCTGGAGACCATAAGAAAACTCCTACCCCTTCCACTGTGAGTACAGAGCCCCCTGAGGAGCTGATGACTGATAGGCAGCAGAGTTGTGATCTCATGTCACTGATTTCTCTGTCTGCTCTCCATGTGCTGTATAGAACAGCATCCTGTCCTCAGGCACCAGCCGCAGCAGGAACTCTCCAATCACTGAGAGAGCTACTCTGGGAGTACAGAATGGCAAGGACAGGTACTGCCACATTCCTCTTTCTAGCCATGAATCACATGGAAGAGCCTATCAAACTCTTTCTGCAAAGTGGACTGGTGTTAAAAGTAGTGTATGCACGTATGTGTATATTTAGACTTGGAAAGCTTCTCTGCTCTCGACTCATTCCCTGCCAGCATGGGAAATATAATCTTGTTATGCACACACATACATTCACACATTGACAATCGCACACATTTGAGCGCAGCGCGAAGCTGAAATCTGTTCAGCTAGATTTGCGACGCCTTCAGGAACTTAGAATTAGTCCAAGGATTAAAAGAAAGTAAGGATTAAAAGGCTTCCTTTCAATATAATAAAATAATAGTCCAGGTTATTTTCAACTTCATTTCTGTCGGTGGCATGCTAGCGATTAGCACAGGCAATAATTTTGACTCATTCAGGGAAACTCATTTATAGCTATACACTTAAACTTACAATCAATGCATAAAATATCTCAATGTCAAGAGTATAACCATAACACTTTAAGTTTGTAGTCAGTATGATTTTTTATTTATTTATTTATTTTTTTATATATATCGTATGCTCACCAAGGCTGCATTTATTTATCAAAAATACACTAAAACTGTTATTGTGAAAAATTATCAGTTTAAAAGAGAATTTTTTTTCCTGTCATTTATTCCTGTGATGGCAAAGCTGAATTTTTTAGCATCATTACTCCAGTCTTCAATGTCACCCAATCTTTCAGAAATCATTCTAATATGCTGATTTGTTGCTCAAGAAACATTTATTATCAAAAGTTATGCTGCTTAATATTTTTGAGCAATTTTATGCATCCTTGATAAGTATTACTTTCCTAAAAAAAAAAAAAAAAAAGTACTGACCCCAGGCTTAAATGGTAGTATTTTAAAAACAGACCCTGCCTGTCTAAAGTTACATCTTTTTATTGGTCAATTCATAATATGACCAACTAAACAGTAAATCTGGTTACTTGATCTCAGTAAACAAACATGTTTTGCTCAGCCCACTGGAATTATGTTGATAAACTAGATTTCCATAGTTCTACTCCAAAAAGATGATTTGGTTAGCTGTACAGTTCAAGCAGACAATGTAATTGATTTGTACTGAAATACAAACTGCACATGTCCTCTTAAACCCTCTGGGCTGCATGCCAACTATTGTAACTGCATTAGTTCATTTTTTACACACTCAGGGGCAAGTGAGAATTATTGTCTGTGGTAATCAACAGAATGCCATGGATGCTGTCGATAAAGCCTATTTTGAAAACTCCCTGGAAATTTGCTCTAATGGTTCCTATAAAGCAGTGGTTTCAAACTGCCGGCCCGCGGGCCATTTGCGGCTCCCCCTCCACCCGGCCCGCAACTGATTTAAAAAAAAAAAAAAAAAACATAAGCCGGCCCGCCAAATTATTATTATTATTTTTCTCTAGTTGTCTCATACCATATTCCATATTCAAAAGAATGACATGAATCTATAAAAAAAAAAAAGATAGCTGGTTCAGGGCTTTCATAGTTTTTGTTGTTTGGCTGCAAAGTGCAAATGTGAACCGAAAGGGAAAGTGGATGAGGAACACAGACAGTTTCAAGAAAGATAGACATTGCAGTATTTTTTGTGGAGTTTAATTGAAAGCTACCTGTCTGAAAAATTCGCAGTTCTAAGGGCCCATTCCCATATTGCGTCACATAAGTGGCTGCGCCGCTTTCTCCTTCTTTCCAAAGCACTTTCACTCCAGTGGCATCTGTCATTGCTATGCAACTCTGAGCTGCGCTCTCCACGATGATGAGGAAGTTTCAGCAAAAGAAAAATTGATTTCTTGTCCTTGCATTAGCTCTTCTACTAGATATATTTATGGAGATGAGAAATAAAAACCCGCCCTGTACAGCTATGATCAGCTGTTTGGCTGAGCCTTTCGGTGTTGTTTTACGGAAAGGCCGAAGCTCATCGGTTGGTCCTTGTCACATAATCTGCGGTGTGTTTGCGGCATTCTGAAAAGTTGAGATGTTTTCATCTCGCTGTGGCATAGGTGTACTTGTAAAAACGAGCGGGCCGCATATGCATCGCGACTGCGTCGCTTCTATTATGAGCGTGCTTGCCTAAATGACAGTAAAAGCACTGCAAGCGGCGGTTTAAACCACCGAAACGCGTCCGATGCTACCAATAAACGTTACCGATGCTCAAATGGCATCTTGGGTAAATGTGGCTCAGCTGTGTGAGCAGAAGTGCTGCCAGGTGTCTGGCAAGAAATTGAATAGTGTACAAATGTATTCAGGGATTGCATTTGTTCAGTACAGTGTTGTTCAGTGCAAGATTTTGATGTTATTTAAGCTAAAATAAAGTAAGGGAAAATACTTGCATACTGCTAAACTGTTACCTAATACTGTATGTAACAATGATAGAGACACTGCTGTTTACATTTTTTTTTTTTTAAGTATGGCAAAAACATTTTAGTAATGAAGTTTGAAGTAAATGAGATAATGCAAAGCAAAGTAAATTTTCAGAAATGTTGCGCTTTCTTGTACTTGAATGTTAAAATAGCCCTCCTATGAGGTGTCAATCACAGCAACGGCCCCCAGCCAATTTGAGTTTGAGACCCCTGCTATAAAGGTTCCCATAAATATCTACTATGGTGAATCCCTGCAGTCAGAGCACTGCAGATTAGGGATGTATTTTAGTACCAAATTGATAATAAAGTCTGATCTGTTTCATTATGGTATCTAGACATGCTGCTTAGTATGTTAATATTTATCAGGTTAGCAGACTGAAAAGAGAACCACTACTCTGAACCACTCACTACTTTGAATTTATTGACTACTTCCTTTGAACTTATTGACTACTTACTTTGAACTTATTGACCGCTTGTGTACAGAATTACACAGTGAATTTATTATGTTAATGTCACGGTTCCCACAATAAACCATAAAATACTGAGAAATGTTTACATTTCAGTAATGGAATAGAGATTTTAGATTTTTCTAGTTTTGCTCTGCTCTAAAATATTACATTGCCTAGATAGAGTAGGAACCCTGTAATATGTAACTTTGTAAATAAAGGAGTGTGTTCATGTGCGCTTTTTCCCTACTGTGGAAACACTATCGAGAATCATGAAACTTTACTGCTATTAGTATATCGACTACTGAATATTACTGCATATATACTGACACGCTGATGTATTACCACTGATTGGTATGTAGTCATCCCTTAATCTAGAATTAGAGATTTTGCCTGACCTAAATAATCAGGTTACAGAGAGAAGAGATGTGGGAAATGGAAAACAGCAGACTTTATTATATGGATGTTTAATTTTGCTTGAGGTGACAAGCGGCAGAGCAGTCAGAATGCTGACGCGGAAAGAGTTTTATATGTGCGCAAGGTCAGGTTGCAAAGCAGCAAAAAAAAAAAGTTAAATTACGGCACTGACGGAACACCTGCCACCAGATAACCCTCACAAATGCATCAGATGTCTTTCATCTGCTTTTATTCTGCATGTATTATGATCAGTTTGATAAACGTTAACTATTTAATAATTGAGGTGATGCGAGTAGCTTTTAAATACACATCATGCCCAGGAGGCTTATGCTGTCAGACGCTTTTGATCATCACTGCATCTCATTTCAGATTCACATTCAATGCACAGAGACAGAGTGAGCTTTCCAGCGATAATGCAAGTTTGATCCAACTTTGACTAGCTTTGATCTGTAGATCTAAAAATGGACCAAAATAGAGCCCAAATCTGCATTATTGCAACGCAGTGTTGTATTTTTATCTCCTGGTGTGTGTGTGTGTGTGTGTGCTTTTGTCTTATTCCATCACTTTCTCAACCCTCATCCCATCTTTGCTGAATCTGCTTTACATCCTCACCCATACCTCCCTCCACTCTGTATGTGGGGGTGTTCGTACGTGGGGGCTGTTATTATTCGTCTTTCCCCCAGCCTGAACACTCCAGGGTCCCGCGCCTCCACCGCATCAGCAGCCGCGGTGCTCGCCGCCTCATCCCGCACCCGCCACCACAAGTCCTTGTCCACCTCCGCCCACCCCAGCCCCCCAGACCTCCATGCACATCGCCCCAGGCAAGTGTCAGCCAAACTCGAAACTATTCCGAAGGGGGATTCGACTTCAAGAAGTAGTGACAAGTCAAGACGTATGATTGATTTTTAGGCAGAAACTTTTTTTTTTTTAAGTTTAGTTTAGAACACATAAGATCCACAGACCGAATTCATCAAGCAAAGAGATGGAAAGGCCCTGAACATTTTTTTTTTTCTTTTTAAACCCTGTCTACTTTTCTCTTACTCATTGTCCATCACAATAATACAACCATCTCACTCGCCGTCCCACTTTCCCCTCCATGTAAACACACATTGTCTACGTCACATACCTGCCAACCTGTTCCTTTCTAACCCACAATTCACATGCATGCTTTTAACTTGCTGTCTTTCTTTCTTTTATGCATGTGTTGTCACGTTGATTGCTGTCATACTGCAGTCTTTAGGTCTTCTGCCCCATCCGTCTCCACCCCTTCTTTTCTGCAGACAAAATAGACCGTGCACTGATATCTCACTGCTTGCGTGACATTAATAAAGATGTTTGTACCATTTTGAAATGTTAAATGCTTGTCACAGACAGTTGTATGCATGCTAACAATGGTTTTGTCTCCCTCCCTGAAGAGTTTATTTTTTTTGTTGTTAAGTCTCGTTATATGTTGGTAATAGCTGCATGATATCTGCATGGTGTGACGTGTAATTTAAAATACTAAAAAAAAACAAAAAAACTTCTTTATTGTGAATAGACAACTAATGCTGCGTTTACACTTGGCATTAATATGCGATCGCTGTTATCCGATCAAGCAGATCGCATCATTAGCCAATCAGGACATGGCGAGTTTACATTTGTTCACATTAAGTGGCCTCTGTATCTGGATAACCGATTGGATTTCCATTTCCAGCAGAATATTTAAAGGCAGGAGCTTCAAATCGCTTCGTAGTGTAAAACAACTTTCACTTTAGCTTTTCACTTTTGAACACCTTTGTATTAGAGAAATAAAAGAACACACATTACATTAAAGAGCATTAATTAGAACTAAGCAAGGGTAGGCTATATGACACCAGAATAAGAGTAAAGACGATACAAATTAAACAATGGCCCATTGCTTTTACTCCCTTTACTTTCCGATGCAATCTTCAGATTTAGATCAAATTAAGTGTTTTTTTTTTTTTTTTAATGAAGGAATAGAGTTAGTCATACAAAAATAAGTGGGTTGATCATGTTAAACAAGTCACATCATCCGGGTTTGAAGCTGCTGTCCGTAACTTTTTTGGTTAAAAATGATCCAATATAAATTTGAGCATGTACATAACCAGCCAGTGTTCAAAACTATCTCCTTACCTTAGCCCGCTAATGCTAATACACACTAAATACACGTAGTCACGCATTGCTGATGATGTTAGTATTAACAATTTGAGAACAAAGTATAACAATAATAATTTGCACGGTTTGACTTGATCTGAGCTAAGCGATAGTTATATTTAATCACCATTGGTTGCGCGATTTATTGTAATGCTTTTTTACCTCAGTTGGTCAGAACAAACGTAGCAGACATGTTACTTTCTTGTTCAGATGACCTTTTCCGGTGAAAATTCTTACTTTGGTCATACTTCAAGACTACAATCTGTCATTTCGAAGTACAGTATCCACTTTGGTGTGGTGACTGACAGTAAACATTAGATTCATCCACGCTGAGGAGCCGTGCCGATGCACAACCCACGTAAAAATAATAATTCCGCAAATAACTGCAATTGCAGGTTTCAAAAAGAGATTGCGACAGAGGCAAAACTTACAGACTACAGCTTTAAGGTTATAGCGTGCAATGACTATATCGACAGAAATGGGAGATTAATATACTGAAACAATAAAAACGTGCGATCGTTTAGATAAGGTTGCACAATTAAAATGAAAAATGACACACAAGGTATCATGTAAGTCTAAATACACTGTTTTAAAGATTGACATTTATTGTAAAGTTCAAAGAAGTTTAATTTCTTGTCAAAACTGGGTTTGTCTATTATTATTAGAGACTGGGCGGGGATTTATGACATCGCCCTCTGAATGTAGATACGATGGCTGAATTGCGTTTACATTACTCTGAGATTCGATCACAATGCGTCCTCTAATATCTCCGAACCAGGACACGTTGATCGGAGAACATTCCGATCACAAACGCGTTTACACTTGTCTTTTCAGTGCGTATGTGGACAACATCCAGATACAGGTCGCATGTTAATGCCAAGTATAAATATTGACATTTATAGACCGCTATAAGCATTTATAGATATATAAAAATATTAAATACTGTTGCACTCTGAAGACATTGTATTAGGGATTTATTGATATAAATATTCTGTTCCAATACCGGTAAAAAAAAAAGTACTTTATTCCTGTGATGGCAACGTTGAATTTTCAGCTGTCTACTCCATTACTCCAGTTTTCAGTGTCACATGATCCTTCAGAAATCCACATTCTATACTGATTTTCTGCTCAAGGAACATTTCTTATCAGTTGAAAACTGATTTTGTAGAAACTTTGATACAATTTTATTGTAATTGTAATTCAAGATTCTTTGAAAGTTCAAAAGAGCAGCATTGATTTAAAATAGAAATCTTTTGAAACATCAATGTCTTTAGTTGTTTTTGATAAATTTAATGGATGCATAAGTTTTCATTACTTTAAAAAAAAAAATCTTACTGACCGCGAATAGTATACGTTATAGTGCTTAAGATATGCTACAAGTGAATTTTGGCATCACAGCATGGAATGTACAGTATGAAAAATGTATTCATTTTAAAATTTAACAGTACTATTAAATTAGTGTTTTTAAAATGTAACTTTAAGAACCCATCGAATTACTACAATTGTAATCCAGTACAATGAGTTGGAAGTATCTTGTATTGGCTGATATTGTGTGTAATATTAGCAAATACACAATATGGTGATGCAGAAATTACATCAAGATTACAGCTGTGGTCCGCACTCAAAAATCAAAGTCCTTTTAGTTGCTTTATTTCACATTTTTGTCAAGAAATTACAGACTTCACCTTTAACTATTACATATTGTATGGTTTTGTAACACTTAAAAAATAAAAAAAAAACACAATGTGGTCCTCATGTGATTTAAGCCTGTGGATTGTCACATGTCTGGCTGATGGTGGAATTATATTCGGATTCGGATTATATTTCGAAGTGCATGCATGGATTTTATTCCATCACATTTTAAAATCAATCTCAAATTAAATGTTGGTTCATTTCCACAAGGGTAATTTGTCTGCCATTAATGCATTAGCAGCTAAAGCTACAGTTTTTAGCATAATGAAATGGCCTGTTTGTACTTTAGTCCCTGATTTTTGAAGCTGCATGATAAAATCAAGTGGCTTAAATTTACTGTGCCTTTTTATATTTTAATGGCTGCTAAACTGGAGTTGAATAAAGTATTAACCAATTCTCTTTTCACCTTTGCAAACTTCTTTGTAAAAAAAACAGCACAGCCAACCAGAGAGCACCAGTTGTGTCCCCCTCAGCTCAGAACATAAACATTTCCTCAATGGCTGACCGTACCAACTTTCCCAGAGGGGTGACGAGCAGAAGCACTTTCCACGCCGGCCAGCAGAGAGCCACACGAGACCAGCAAGCCTCAGCATATAACGACCCCTCTGCCTCCCCCTCCCTTTCCCATGGCAACAGCCAGGTGCGCCGTCCCGGGACTGGTATCTTCAGCAAGTTTACTTCCAAATTTGTACGCAGGTGAGTTTATGATCGTCCACATGGTGACACTGTTACTTGCGTTTGCGAAATATTGAATTCAGCGATACACATGCACACGTTCTCTTGACTTCACCAGTGCTCCCCTCTTTCAGGACGAGATGGTTTTTGGACTGGCACTGTTTTTTATCGCTAAGATCATGAACTCTGAAACAAAGGGCTGCTGGAGCAGAGATGGTTTTAAGTGTGAGAGATGCTAACTGGTGGATAACTAACATTAAATCCAGGGTTCCCATGTTCAGGGAAAACCTAGAAATGTCAGGGAGTGATTTCCATGCCTAGAAAAGTCATGGAGATCCATTGCATCTTATTCAGTTTTTTATAGTTGTGCAAATTTAATTGCCTAAACATAGCTATTTATCTATAAAATTATCTTTTAAATACGATAATCAGAAATGATTTGGAAATTCCTCAATTTATTGGCCAAAAGTTGTGGGAACCCTGCAAACCGGACCCTAATCTAACATCCATCATTCATGCAATGCATTTACAATTAACAAATTCTTCAGCAATCCAAAATGGCCCTGTTGTAACTTAATAAAGTAAAATTCCCATTCTTTAATCTGACTTCAAACACTGGTGCCCTTTTAGCGCCTCCCAGCTAACACTAATGCTCAGAAGAACCTTTCATAGGTTTCATAAAGAACCTTTTTTTTAAAACTCGCATACCAGCCAAACAAGAAGTATTTAATCCTTTTTTAGAGCTTTTTCAATGGTTCATGCACATGTGAGAAACACTTTATTTTCCCTTTTTTCTCTAATTTCTTTGTAGAAATCTCTCATTCAGATTTCCCAGAAGGTAGGCAATAATGCTACACTTGCGTTTTCTCAAGACAATGTCTTTTTCCTGTGCTCTCTATTCCTTCTGTGATGTCTTGTATCAACATTTATTTTTGTTCCATATGCATACCTTTTCATGGTATTATTCTTTACTAATGCTCTGCGTCCATTGCCTGACTCACTCCTGCCAGCCCTTTTTTCCTCCTCCTCTTCCCTCGATGAATAACATATCCTGCTTTCAATTGCATCGCATCCCGCTCCTCTCTCATGAACTCATGGAGTCCGGTCATGTACGTTGTGCCGCAGATCTTGTGAATGGTCTCCCTGCGTCCTCGTCTGTACTGTCATCATGCAACATGACTACACTCCTACAATGCAGTTAAATAATATTGTGATACACTCTCCAAATTTGCCAGGCGTTTGTAGATTGTTTCAAATTAGACAATTGTAGAAGGACTGATTAACATCTTGGTAAAACCGTTTTTGAAACAATGTTTTTCATGATCTTCAGTTCATTTATAGGGTTAGTTCACCCAAAAATGTAATTTCTGTCTTTAATTACTCACCCTCATGTAGTTCCACACCCGTAAGACCAACAAATAAAAGACATTTTTTACAAGATATTTTTGATGAAATCTGAGAGGTATCTGACTCCTCAATAGACAGCAATTTAACCACTTTCAAGGTCCTAAAGGTACTAAAGACATTGTTAAAATAGTCGACTTGACTACAGTTGTTCAACCTCAATTTTATGAAGTGATGAGGATACTTTTTGTGTGCAAAAACAAAACAAAAATAATGACTTTATTCAAACATATCTTCTCTTCTGTGTCATTCTCATACGCTGTTTACTGCCACCGCTTCCAGGTTCTACATACTGAGCCGCTGCAGCACGACGCAGCCGCCCAATAATGACTCGACACAGAAAGCATTCTCGTCGCTTCATAACGTTAAGGTTGAACCACTGCAGTCACGTGGACTATTTTAACAAAGTGTTTAGTACCTTTCTGGACCTTGAATTTTTTCGGACTTAACTACCACTTTCATTTCAAATTTCATCAAAAATATCTTAATTTGTGTTCCGAAGATGAACGAAGGTCTTGTGTGGAACGACATGAGGGTGAGTATTAATAACAGAAGTTTCATTTTTGGGTGAAGTAACCCTTTAATGTTTCTAGCACATCTACTAAAATATTCAAATGTACAGCTAAATCTACAGAGACTGATGCATTAGAATTGACTCACTGAATCGGCTGTTCTTGACTTAATGAAAAGCAAGTTGTTTTGTCATGTCAAACTCAAAATGAACAGCGAACTGTTACTTAAATAGTGAGTTCACTAGCTAGCTCACCCTCATGTCGTTCCAAACCCAAATGCCATTCGTTCATATTCAAAACACAAATTAAGATATTTTTAATGAAACTTGAAAGATTTCAGTTCCTCCATTGAAAGTCCATTACACCAAAACATTTATGATCTGTTTGTCAAGGGAACCATATGGATCAAGCTATTTAGTCCAAATTTTCTTAAGAGACTTATTTGTGTTATATGATGAACTGATTTAATTTAGACTTTTATTCATAAATCAACATGCATACATGGAGAATCGCAGGTATGTTAAAGGAAAACTCAAATATGCTTGCCTGACTTTCAAGAACAAACCTCATTGGTTCTTGTGCGTTAAGCAAACAAATTTGAGCTCCCATTTACCATATTTGATGTGCTTTATGTGCATTGTGCATCAATATTTATATATGAATAAAATCCTAAATTAAATCTGTTCATATAAAATGAGTCTCTTCAAAGAGAATTTAACCATTTGATTTACATTAATTACTTTACGTTCACTTTATGAACCTTAGTTTTGGTTGTGTGGACTTTCAATGGACATTCTCAGGTTTCATTAAAATATCTGTGTTAGTATATATGTATATAGGTGTTTTAAAGATTCTTATGTGTTTGTAACAACTTGAGGTTGAGTAGATGACTCATTTTTGGGTGAACTATCTCTTTAAGGGTTGTGAGATTTTGAATCTGTGTTTTTCTGACTGGTTGTTAATCAGAAAGTGTTTTAACCTAGTTTCAATACAAATAGTTCCTTTATTAACAATACTTTATTATTGGTAATAAAGGTATAATGCTATTATTATCAAAAATAATATTGTCTTGAGTATGTTTAGCTAAGTGAACTCAGACAAAGGATTGTTAAATTCCTTTTTCTCGTCCATTTTGTAGTCCTCTCAGAGAGAAGATGCTAGTACTAGGCACCGAATTCTTTGTGAATTAAATTCTGTAGATGAGAACTAAAAACTCACCCAAAGCTTGACATTTGATTTTTAATAGGTCGGGTAAGTTCATAGTTTGCAGAGAGCCTGGCAGGGTAAATGGAGGACGTCAGTCGTGTTTTCATGGTGAGGGTTGTATAGGGTGACTCCTGCTTCTCTCCTCTTACGGTCTTCTGCTTATTCTTATATGGCTGCAGTAAAACAGACGTGCTGCTTTTGTCCCTTCGTACTCGTGCTGCGCTATTTTGGAGGTGGCTGGTCTCCCTGTCTGACTTTATCTTTCAACACACACCTCATTAAAGCCACTTGTTCAGCTGTACAAAGCACACATGAGTAGACAAAATTATTGGGCTATGATCCACATGAAGAGTCAGCCACAGATACACTTTTACAGTTCAGCTTCAGATTTAAGTTTAGAAAGATCCCTGGTAGTTTTGCACTACGCACTACACTGAATCTTGCAGTTGGGTTTCTATTAACAAATTTATTTTTTTATTTTTTTAATGATCTCTTACATAACCAGACTTCAGAATGTACATAAAGGAAATCCGAACTTGCACTTTAACAGTTTGCCACATCAGATATTTGTTGTCCATGCTTTATCCTTATGTTGGTCTGCTAGCTCTTGTCTGCTCATTTGTGCACATTTATGCTAAGTACAGAGTGGCTTATGTGAGTGTGTGTTGATCCTAAGGTTCAGAGTTTAAAAGGAATATTTTGGAAGGTGAAGGGACTGTAAAAAGATTTTTTTTTTTTTTGTCATTTTGCTGATGGAAACGGGATATGATACTCTAAAGTGAAGTTATGTGAACATAATTAAGTTATTGATAATTAAATCTACATGAACAGGACTAATACTTAGCTAGCACCAATAAGAATTTGAATTGAGGGACTAAACTTGTTGGTTTTCTTTGAGGAGTCCGTATGAGGGAGAGGGTCGAGATGAGGCCAGCAGGTGAGGACTACGACTAATAAAAATCTCAAAGTGTACTGCTCAAATCACTGAATTATTACTTACTGAGACTTTATTTTACTATCTAAAAAAAAAAAAAAAAAAGAAAAGAAAAGAAAAAAAAGAATGATTCATGTTCTGTGGAGTCATTTAAAGCTTAAATTGTGTATTTATTTATTTATTTATTTATTTATTTATTTGTAATCATTGGATGACTTGCAACTACAACAGTCAAATTAACTACTGTTCAAAGGTTTGGTCGGTACGATTTTTTTTTTTTTTTTTTTTTTGTTTTTTTGAATGCTTTTGAAAGTCTCATACTCACCAAGGCTGCATTTATTTAATCAAAGATACAGTGAAACAGTAACATTATGAAATGTTTTAACAATTTAAAACAATAAAATTGTTTAAAATTAAAAGTAATAATGTTGAAAATTCAGCTTTGCCATCATATGAATACAGTCACATGATCCTTCAGAAATCATTCAATATGCTGATTTGCTGCACAAGAATTTGTTTTTATCAATGTTGAAAGCTTGTGCTGCTTAAAGGATTAGTTCACTTTAAAATTAAAATGACCCCAAGATTTACTCAACCTCAAGCCATCCTAGGTGTATATGACTTTCTTCTTTCTGATGAACACAATCGGAGTTATATTAATAAATATCCTGATGCATCCAAGCTTTATAATGGAAGTGAATGGGACCAACAAGTTGGAGCTGAAGAAAGTGCATCCATCCATCATAAACATACTCCACAAGGCTCCGGGTGGTAAATAAAGGCCTTATGAATCAAAGCGATGCGTTTGTGTAAGAGAAATATCCATATTTAACAAGTTATTAAGTAAAATATCGAGCTTTCGCCAGACCACCTTCCGTATTCAGCTTACGAAGAAAGTGTAAAACTCTTGCAGTTCAAAATGCTTAAACTACGTCCTATGGAATTACGGAACGCTTTTTTCGTAAGTTGAATACGGAAGGCGGTCTGTCGCTTCAGAAGGCCTTTATTAACCCCCCGGAGCCGTGTGGAGTATGTTTATGATGGATGGATGTAATTTATTGCACTACACATAGGATGGCTTGAGGGTGAGTAAAGCTTGTGATCATTTTCATTTTTAAATGAACTAATCCTTTAATAGTTTTGTCAAAACCATGATTATTTTTTTTATTTTTAAGGTTTATTTGGTGAATAGAAAGTTCGAAAGAACAGTGTTTATTACAAATGTCTTTGTTACCTTTGAACAGTTGAATGCATCCTTGCTGAATAAAAGAACAAAAATCTTACTGACACCAAACTTTTACTAGTGGATTACTTTAATATACAAACAAAAATTCAAGAATTTGAAAATAGGTTTACAGTTCTAACCTAGTTAGTGTTTTATTTTTTATATATATATATATATATATATATATATATATATATATATATATATATATATAATATATATATATATATATATATATATATATATATATATATATATATATATATATATATATATATAGTAACTCCCCCAAGCACCTTACAGATTAGTCTGATTAGTTAGCAGATGCCTTTTATTTTGACTGCATTGTAGTCTTCCACCATGGCACCATGTTGGTGTTTTGTGTTGATGATAACATTTAATCATGTTGATTTACAAGTTTAAACTTGTTGAAGCAGAAGACCTAGTATGTAGATGTTACAGCTTGAATCAACCAAGCTTTCTCTGTTTATTATTCTGTCCATCTTCTTGTCTTCCTCGTGTTCACCTTTATTTTCCTGTTTGTGCCTCTCTCCTTTCATCGTTTTCAACAAAGACCCATGTTGAGCACAGCAGACAAGATGGAGAAAGGTACCCAGGGACTGCCAGGCGACGAAAACAAGGACTCCTTCTCTTCCTCTTCTCCAGCGTCCAGTACACCCTCATCCACCCAAGCCTCCAAGGACACCAAGCCACGCTCCCTTCGCTTCACCTGGAGCATGAAGACCACCTCCTCCATGGAGCCCAACGAGATGATGAAGGAGATCCGGAAAGTTCTGGACTCCAACAGCTGCGAGTACGAGTTGCGTGAGCGCTTCATGCTCCTCTGCGTTTCGGGCATCCCTGCGCATGACGACTTCGTCCAGTGGGAGATGGAGGTGTGCAAGCTACCTCGCCTCTCTCTCAACGGTGTGCGCTTCAAGAGGATCTCCGGAACATCCATCGCCTTCAAGAACATCGCCTCGAAGATCGCCAATGAGCTAAAACTGTGAGTCGATCGTTTCTGTGGAAAAGATCTTGAGGAATGGCTGGAGCCCTTATGTTGGGTGTGAGGAGGCACTGTGAGGAAAATCATTGGATTTGTGAGCTCTACGGCAGCAATGAAGAGTCTTGAGGCTGAAAAGGGGGAAAGGTGTAAGACAGGTTCATGGGGGACATTTGTGCATATAGACATTTTATAGGGGGTTTATTTTTTGGGGGAGGTGTTCTGTCTTGGTTTGGGTTTTCTGTTCCTTTCTCACCCTCCTCGAATACTTTGTGTTGTCATCTTTATTTTTGGCAGTTTCATTCAAATGTTGTGGGTTTTCTTGGACCTCACAATTGTCCTCAGTTCAGAAAGTTTATAGAGCGCAAGAAGAGGTTGGCGTTAATAAACTGGAATTGTTTGCCAGTGAATCTTTTTTTTTTTCTTTTTTTTTTCTACAAACGCAAACCAGCTACTGTCATGGAAAGCTGTAGCTAACTCCCCCCATACCCTGGTCCTTATTCCTTGTTCATCCCTAAACACAAACAATGGTAAACTAAACCACGTTACTTGATCTTACTTCCAATTCCAAGTTAGCTGTGATGAGCAGAGATGGAGAGATTCACGGTTTGATGCTCTGAATGTACAAAAAAATCGAGACCCAAATGGCTAGGCACATTCAGTAGAGCCATAATTCGAATTTTCATATTCACTGATCGGTTCTGATCTCGCCAGTGGTGTGGTAGCTAATCCATAATCTCTGCCCCATTTCTACATCACAGTACAGTGTCTTATTTGAGCTGAAATGGAAGTGTTGACTTGAACCCTCTGTGCACTGGAGGTGAATCACCTCTTAGCACTCAATGCCCAGACAATTAGTTTTTTGTTGTTTTGTTTGTTTGTTTTTTTTCCCCCCTCTATTGCAGGGGGTTATATATCTGAAACTAATTAAGGGCCAATTAAGTAATTATTGGTGGATTGTAGTGTAATTAAGACTTGCTGGTTGGATCCAATCTGCTGCACTGGAATAAGTATGTGTTTCGTTGCCTTTCTCTGGAGAAGATAATTATTGATATTATTATATGAATAAACCAGATGTTGGATGATTTGTGTTCAGTTGTTTATGAACAATATTCTTTTTATTTTAGTGTATTTCCTTTTGTTTCACCTTCAAGCAACATTTGAAATATGCTTTTGTTCTTTAATTGATTTAAAGAGCGTGGAATACAAATAAAACTATTTACTTTCTAAAACATTTCCACCTGAGAGCACTTGGAAAGGAACTTAGGAAAGTCTCTTACTAATTAAAGTGGCCATTTTTTGTAGGGTAACATTTTCATTAATAACATTTAACATTATACAATGCTTAACAGATAATTAATGTACTTTAAATGGTAGCAGATGTAATTAATCTGATTAATATATTCACGTTTTAATTCAATTTCAGATATTAAAGATATAGCCTAATTTTTAATTATAACGTGATAGTTATTCTTGGTTTATGATACTATTTCTTTCATTTGTTATTTTTTCTTTGTGTTAGGAAAAAAGACTATTAACCCAACAGCAGATTTAATCCATATTTATAAATTGTTTAGCCTCCCTTATTAATGAAATTAATAATTATATAGTAATTATATAGATTTTTGGTTGAACGAATATATAAAATGTGAAAATGACAGTGCCCTAAGGGAACAGAAAAGTAATAAGGTTTTAAGATAAATTTGGACATGGAGGTCTAGTTCAAAAACTTGGGAATTTTGTTGTAAACTGAGCTAAACAATCATAGGAAGGAAAGAAAAAATGACTCCGGATGCAACACATGTCATGTACACATCTGGGATAGTGATGTCCAATTTGTGAACGAATCATTGTTCTGAGTCGGATCAGAAAACGTACAATTCGCTCACTGAATCGGTCCAAGTGGGTTTCGATGAGAAAGGTAAGTTACTCCAGAAATGTTACAAATACAAATGTACTGAGATTAATATCAAGTAACTTATGTTTACGGTTTCAGTATATAAAAACACTGCAACATTTTACAGCACGTAATAATAGACCATGCAGATATGACAGGGACCACGTGATAAAGCGAGAGTGATTCAAAAGCATGAGGAGTCATATGCTCTCCAAACGCTCTTGCGGTATTTTAATGTCATACGCCAGGGGTGTCAAACTCATTTTAGGTTAAGGGCCAGGTGGGGAAAAAATGTAACCATGTGAGGGCTGTTTTTTTTTTTTTTTTTTTTTTTTTTTATAAACCTTAGTGAGCTGACTGTTACATTGATATTAACCATAAAAACTACACATTAATGTGCAAGAAGAAAAAAAAAAAAAAAAACACTGCTCTTTGAAAACTGCATTTGTTTTTACTGCAATAAGACTTTATTCGATTTTTAAAATAATGTTTTATTTAATATTTTCTACTATTGATTTTTTTTTTTATGGCCAATTCCATTTTTTTTTTTTTTTTTTTTTTTTTTTTGGAGCAAATTTGATACCGGTTGCCAATTTTTTAAATTGTTGTTTACTTGTTCTATAACAGGCCAAACTGGCCTTAAACAAAAAATGTGTAGCCATATGGTATACAAACACCACTGCATTTTGAGCATGAGCAGTTGTTTTTTATTTAAATTAGATTGTATAATTTCAAGATTTAAAGAAAAAAACAGCATTGTCTGACTTTATAGCTTTGTGAAATTATGCTACATTAAGACGCCTGCACAAAACAGAAATAGCAGATGGACTGAATGAAAATGCAAATTCCCTCTCTAACAGTAGGTGGCGCTTGTGAAGCGATATAGCGTTTCCTTGGTTACCGCTGTACACAAAGCAGCACTGCGCTTATAAAATAGGCTACTTATACGGAGATCGAAACTTTTCTGAAGACATTTCCCTTCTACGTTACATTCATATAAAACCCAATTCAGTATTTATATTTTTCTTCCTATATTTCACAAACAGTGAGCTTGGCCTGGTACAGTATTTGCTCTGCTGGCGTGTGTGTGTTCTTCTCTTTGTGTCCGTATTCAGCATGTGGCTGTGTTAACGTCCTGTTTACAGACTTAGTAATATTTCCACACAAACGACAGTTTGGGAAATGATTGCAAAGCAGTTTGTTTGCAAGTCCAGAATATATATTGGCCAAAATAAAACTAACAACCGTTCGGATTTATGACCGGTGGACCATGTATAACTGTTTTTTAATTAATTGTTCAAATCATCCCCCGGGCCGGATTGGACACCTTTGCGGGCCATATTCGGCCCGCGGGCCTTGTGTTTGACACCTGTGTCATACGCCGATCGGTCTGCGGGGCCGATGCATCTCTAACAAGCCTATTACGTAATAGTCACTGAATCATTTTGAGCCAATTTTGAAGAAAAAAAAAAAAAAACTGTCTCAAAATGATTCATGCTGTGTCCCAATTCGCCTACTTATACTACGCCCTAAAAGTATGTACTCTTTCTGTGAACAAAAAGTACATACTTTTGAGTGTGTAGCAAAAGAGTAGACATGCTTTGGGACATACTATCACCTCATACAATTGCGTCTTTGCTCTCTGTCGCATCCTGTCACCGCAAACTGGCCTGTCAATCATCTTACATCCTCCACATTTCATTTAGCTAATTTCCTACTGTATCAGAGAGAAATGCAGTACCACGCTGATCTGCAGTCGCGGGTCTTTCATGTGGAGAACTCCTCCCATTAATGCATAATGGTGCATTTAAAAGTTAATGGCCAATCGGATCTTTATAAAAGTCCACATTGGTATTGCAGATGAAATATAACACGGATAACATTAAATCAATATTTTCTATCAGGTTGAACTGATTATTAGTCACTCAAACCTCTCAGCGTCGGTCGCGCATATCCGCCATGTTTACTCGTTTGTAGTCCTGAACTGAATCCTCATCCAAAGCGCGTTGCGGGCAATATTAGCCTCTAAAGTAATCTACCGCAAATAGACCACCCGGGGACTTTTGGCATACTCTTTTCAACATACTATGCTTTGGGACACACTTATTTTAATCTCACATACTATTTAGCAGAGGTGGGGGACTCGAGTCAAGTCATGTGACTTAAGTCGCACATTGTAAGACTTGAGACTTGCTTGACAAATATTAATAAAAGACTTGACTTGACTTTGACTTGACATTCATGACTTGACACTTGACTCGAACTTGAGTTAAATGACTCGAAATAACTTGTCTTTTGTTTAATAAATCTGTTTTAGAATGCGCCGCAGCCTAACCACGTGACGCAGCAGGCAAGCAGAGAGAGCTATGGTGAGCTCTCTCATGGACAGAGCATGGACAGTCGTGACTGAACATGGAAGGCGCTATTCCAAGAATAATTAAGTAAAAATAATAATAATAATAATAACGTTTTGGACATGTTAAGAGTTGACTTTGAATTGGTTTTGTGTTCATTAAACAGAAAATTGGGTAAATCAGTGCTGTCAACGTTTTCCAGTTTAACGCCTTTGGCTAGCATTACAATATATGATCACGCTCTTATTCATGCAAATGTTTTTAAACCATTTAAGCGCGCCAAAAGAGAAAAAGAGAACGCGTTGTCTGTGAATGTCCTGTCGCACACATGACGCACAGAAAGACGCGCGCCAGAACGCTTGAACGAACAATAACACACCCAATGATGCCAAAAATGTCCGTTTGGTCGAGTATCCTCATTAAAGCAGCCTTGAATGAGTTAAAGTATTAAACGAAAGTAAATAGTTGTGAGAAAGTGGGACGCGCGTGAGGTCCGCGTCATGTGCGGCAGATCTTAAAGTGACGGCAACCAATGCTGTCTGTCATTGAAGAACTAAGGTAACAGAGGAAATTATCGCATTTAATTTTTTGCAAGTGCAATGCGTTGTAAATGGTTATTCACTGTTTATAAGGAAATGTCAGCTGTTTTTTTGCAATAGCACTTAGTATGTGTACAGTGTCTAATAACTGGTCTTCAGTGTTAGACTTTGAGTGAAAAGCTTATGGATAGTTTATGGGGATGTACATAAATATATTGTATACACACACACACACACACACACAAACAAACAAACTAAAAAATAAAAAACTCAAACAGTAGACTTTTCACTCATACACACACACACACATTCACTCACAAATATTAATCACACTCAATCAAAACACCCCCCTCTCTCTCTCTCTCTCTCTCTCTCTCACACACACACACACACACACACAATTATAAAGAAAAAACTATAAAATTTGCAAACATAACCACGCACATGCAAACAATACACTTTTCACTCATACATACACACACACACATTCATTTAATTTTAGATTTTTATTGTATTGACAGTATGTGGACACCTTTTGGGTGAAATGCATATTGCATTTTTTTTTTTGTTGTTGTTGTTGCAAATAAAACTCCCATAGTCCATAACTACTGTAGTTTTACTGTAGTGACTAAAAAAACCGGAAGTGAGTCGGACTTCCTATCACTAACTGGGGTCAACCGATAGGAGGCGCCAACTCTAGACGTCTTACTGCTCATGTAACCCTCCCCCAACCTCAAACGAGGCATTGACTTCGTCGTCATCTATTATCAGTGAGCTAGCTCATGTCTTCGGTATAGTTGCGCTTTGAAGGTGAGTTTTAAAGATTACACTTAATAAGAGACTTAAAATAGTTTTCTTTGGTATTTCACAAGGCGAGTGTATTAGAAGTACGACAAGACCGTTTAATTGAACATAATTCAGAAAATGTATACACGCCGTTGTCCGATATTCTCTTCTACACTGAGCGTCGTCTTCATGTGAACAGAGAATATCGTAATTTAATCGCACTGACTTTATTTTACAACGTGAGATTCTTTTGTTGGCTATTGTTATTGGTTCGTAATGACTTAAATAGTTTTGCCTTACCGGAATTTTCCAGCTAACGTTACTTCCTTAGTCTGTGGCTAATAGCGTTAGCACGATAGCATTGCATGATTGAGATGCAGTTGATCAGTTTGACTGTAAAAAGAGGCTGAAGATAGTTTTTTTTTATCGGACATTAAGCCAAATTCACGTTGAACACATAATAAAGATCAAAATAGACCGCGAACCGTGTTTGAAATCGACTAATTTTAGATAGCCTGAAAGTGAAACCATTATGTTCATGCTATGCTATGCTAGGCACGCTCTGAAATACTTGATTCTGATTGGTCAGTCGCGTTTAGCTGCTCATCGGTAAAATAATTGTGCAGCATGGCAGCTAAACCGTATCATTTAGCATAGGGCTATGTAGTAATTATAATTTTATTTTTTATATAACTTCATTGTGAATATTTCATGCTTTATTCATTAATTTGTTAAATAGTTGTTGTGTAGTATTGCTAAGAAGCATTGTGCTGATATTCCGTCTTTGGATTGTCTCTACATAGAAAAACAACTATTAAGTAATGTCACGTTTTATTCCCATGAATTTAAACATCCATACAATAAATGGGATAACTGAGGTAGAATTATACGGCCGGTAAATAAATCCATTATTTTGCTGCTATAATAGCAAAATTATTGCTATAAATGTATAAACCCCAATAGAATTTTTAGAAACCAAATGTGAAACTGAGCGAATTATCCTTTTAACATTATAACTTTTTTTTTTTTTAAACTCATTTCTTGACCTATGGTTCAAGTGTGCGAGACCATTAATTAATAAATGCTGATAGAAAAATGCTTCATGGCAGCAGGGAAGTTGTGGTTTCTCCTGTTAAGCATTTGTAATTCTTGCTTCAACTAAAGTAGATATGTTTTTTGCCTGTTTATTTGACTTTGTTTTTTCTTCTTAGGAACTGTTTGAGACCTTGCACGTGCAAATCAACCAAAGACTGATCCCAAAACACGTCCAAAATGGTGAAGATATTTGTTGGCAATGTAGCTTCAGCGACCACCGAAGACGAGCTCCGTGCTTTGTTTGAGAAGTATGGCGCTGTGTCTGACTGTGATATTCTGAAAAACTATGGCTTTGTGCACATGGATGAGGAAGAGGCGGCTCAAAAGGCCGTCTCAGCTTTGCACAAGCACGAGGTCAACGGTTCCCGAATCACCGTAGAGTATGCCACCACCAAGGTACGCAATGCCACCAAGATCTACGTGGGCAATGTTCCTGAAGGAGTCACCGCCGCCAAAATCAAGGAGCTCTTCCAGCCGTTCGGCAAGGTGGTGGAGTGCGACATTGTGAAGAATTACGCATTCGTTCACATGCAGAGGGAAAGCGAGGCTCTGGAGGCTATTTCAGAGCTTAACCACTCCAAATTGGAGGGCCAAAAGATCTTTGTGTCCCTCTCACGCAGTAACCCATCCAGAAACGGCCGAGGGGATGACTATTATCCTCCTCCTCCCCCACATCACTATCCACCTCACCCACACCATCATCCTCACTTTCTCCCCCCACGCCCGCCGCCCCGTGACTACTATCCGCCCCGTGGCCGACTTCCACCCCCTCCTCTCCCACCGCCGCCGCCCCGCGCCTACTACGAGCGCGAAGTGTATGAGAGGGGCCTTCGCCACGACCCGTACGCTGCCCCATCCCCACGTTTTTACGAGCGGGATCCATATGAGCGGCGCCTTCCGCCCCCTCAGCGACCAGTCACGCCGCCTCTCGCCGGGCGCTACTACCGTGAGCGCAGCCCTCTCGGCGGTCGCCGCTCTCTCCTGCCTCCGCCTCCCCCTCCACCCTCTTCTGCCGGCTTCGCCCGCGGTTTCGCCCGCAATGGCGCTAGCTCAGCACCCCCTCCCCCTGCCGCCGCTCCTTCCTCCCACTATCAGCGCTACTCTCTCGGCTCAGGCTTTGATAAGGATGATTATATGGAGGACAAGTACAGCAATGGCTTCAGCCGTAGCTACTAAGCATTGAAGTTTGTCCGTCCCTTTTTTATTATCGAGGAGCCAAGTAATCTAAAAGGGACGTAACTTCAGGGAGTTAGGGGTGATTTTTTTTTTTTTTTTTTTTTTTTTGTAATATTCTGTGATAGTTGTAGCTATTTTAGATAACGGGTCAATCAGCTAATACTGTACTCATTTAACTAATAGATTTACCTCCGCCCGATGAAGGAACGGCAAATAGGAAGTTAAATACACCTGAGTTTTATAGCATGTTATGATGTACTATATTTGCCAGCCATATCGGTTTGAGTATTTTCTTAAAATAATTTTTTTTTTTTTGTACAATCAAATCGTACATTTTTAGTTCATTTTATTCTGGCATGCACTAAATACAAAAGAATCACTTGGGGAAAAAATATATAAATATATTTTTTTGCATTGATATTTCAACTTGCATAGCCTACTCAACAGGAAATTGGTCGTGTTGAATGTTTACCTGTTTTTTTTCTCCTTGGTATTTAGAAATATTCAAGTTTTGTCACTATATTTTGCATGAGTGAGAAGTTAATTTGGAGATATTTTGATTTTTCCTCATTGGTCTTCGTAACTAAATTTATATTAATACTGTGTTTTGTTTTTGTTTTTTTTAATTTTATAACTTTTTTTTTTTTTTATTGAATTTCTTCTCTGGACTACCTTTATGTAGGCAAATTAACTTGCTATGTTGTTGTTAGATGTTGGATGTAAGTGAGACCAGTGGGAAGGAACAGAGAGGAAAATGGGTAAAGAGGTGGTTGTGGGCGGAGCTGTATGCTAACTGACTGATCAACCAATCCCATCCTACCGGCTAACCGAGTACATCGCATCCACCAGCCGCTCAACTTTCGGATCCGCTGCCGCATCCTAGGACCATCGGTCAAAGGAAACGAACGACCGACCAGCCGCCGACCGCCTAATTAATTAAAAACAACGCTGAATCTATTCTACACTGTATTTCGAGATCACGTTGTATTAGACAAATAGCTGATTTGCCCGACTCCGCAGACTCAGAGTTTTTAAAGATTAGAGACTTATTTTGGCATCACATTATAATGGACGTGCTTGTGATTGAAAATATTACTGAATTCTCATTGTTTCCTGTCCTACTTGTACTACTGCTGTTTGCTTATTGTTAGCGTACACCTCTGTTTAAAATGTACGTTTGTAAAAAGCCTGTTTTCTCGACTGTTTATCCGAAACCGCTCTCTTTATCATATTGTCCACTCGAGCAGGTTCGAAACTTATGCTTGTTTTGATTTAAACCTATGAAAGCAGATTCATGTTCTACCAGTCGCTGTCATTTTGCCGCCTGAATAAAATTTCGACTGATTTAGACGCAACGCTTTTCATGTCACTCGTTTTTAACTGAGTCTCTTTAATTTCTACCTCATGTCTCATTCGGTCACGTTATTATTCGTGTAATACAAATGTCCTTTGATTTGATCTCTCATGTGTGAAGTAAAGTGCCAAATAGATTCGTATTAAAACTGCACTTTTCCGCTTGAACCCTTCATACAAAAGGCCAAAGGCATTGATATAAACCTTAGTAAATTACAGCCACTTTGTCTTTTTGTTCAACAATGACCCCTGGCCAAGATGAATGAATGTTTAATGCTTTTTGAATGACTGTAGAAGCTTTGTGTGGTTCATCAGGATGGGTGAGTTAAAAGTGAAGGTAAGTAATATTTCAAGCTGGATTGTTTGGACTTTTGTTCTCTTTGACATGTTGCACGTTATTGAATGTATTTGTGTACTATCAGAGCCTGTTTGACTTGTTTTGGTTTTCATTTTTTCATTAGTGTGATTATCAGAATAGTCATTCTGTTCGTTCAACACTTCATTCTGATTGTCAGTGCAGGTGATGTCCGTCAAGTGGCTATAAAGTGTGAATTTCCCCCCCTTATTCCTAGCCTTTCAGTAGAGCTACAGCCACACAATTTTGTACTGTTATCTCTATCATCAGCTCTTTCAAGAGGCGGAAGAGTTTTACACTTGATAAACTATTTCAGTTTATTATTACTGCATTTAGTCTTAAGCTCCTTCAATGTTTAATACAAGGTCATACCATTATCAAAAGAAAAGTTAAATCAAAAAAATTATCCCTTGCTGAACTTAATGCTTTGGTTTTCTTAGGGGAAAACAAAATGCATTACACTACAGGCTTCATGTGAACTTAAAATACTAGTCATCAGCTTATAACCTCTCATACAAAGTGTTTCTAATGGGAATGATAAACTATACATTATCCATTAGTGTTTACTCGCCTGTTACCACTAGATTGTGCAAATAAGCAACTTTTGATTTCTCAGTTTTATTAGTTGCCTTTAGCTTGGCATTTTTCATGACCGAAATGAGGTAATGAACAGATTCAAGAAAATGTTGAAGAGCATTTCAAGATTTTAAAGTCATAAAATAGAGTAAAAATATAATTAAAAGTACAAGATAAACCATGAACCAGGCTATGTAGACATTAGGGTTATTTTCAGGTAACACTATCATTTGTGTGCCAAGTTTGTGATATTTTAATATTGGTATAATGAGGTACTGAACTTGGTCATGTTATGTGTAATAGATTTTGACTGATCTAAATGTTTTCCTACATCAGAATATCAGTTTCACCATAATATTTTAAGTTATGTAGAATAAAAAAATAAAAATAAAAAAAAAATTAAATTCAAATGTTTTGTTTCAAACATTTCAAATGTTTGTAGATTTATATAAAATGTTTTTTCTTTAAAATTCTATTGTTTTGTAAAAGTAATTTTAACTGACCTTCATTTCTTTCTAATTTAATATTTGCACTGACCTTCATCCCTTTATAAGTAGGCCTGTATAAATTCCAAACTTATCAGTTATTTTAGGTTGAAGTGGTGCATTAATTTAGAGTTCAACTTCTGGTGCTTTGCAATGCTATAACCACCTGTTTATAACTAAGGTAGTAGTCAAGAGTGTTCAACTGAAAAACCTGTATTAATAGTGTGGTGCGGGGCCTCCTTCATGGTGGCTACGAGGTAAAAAAAAAAAAAAAAAAAAAAAAATTCAAATTTAATTGTAACCTCTTTCTTGGTCATTTATAGCACACATGGTACAGTTTCCTGAGAATGACTCGTATAAAAATGAACATAAGGTTATTTTATTTGATTCCAATAAAGAATGGAATGCAGACAATAGAGAGTGAATCATTTGCTTTGAATAGGATTTCCTGTGACGGCAGATCAAATGTGCACTTGTGAGAGGTTAAAGTCTGGTCTATTTGTATAAGCGAACGCAGAAGAGCACCAGGTAAGAAGTAACTGAGTTCAAAACCATAACTTCAATATGATCCATCATGAGAAGAACACCAAAAAGAAGTTATCCATAAAATAAGTGCTCCTATCTGATTTAGAGCTTCATTGTGTGTCAGTTTCACTGTGTGACGGTTTTCCACAATCTTTGCAGTGTAAATTATATGTGAGTGGAATAAATGTTGCTTTTATGCAGTTCATTTTGCTCACTAATGCTAATTTCTCATATCTTTTGGGAATATCTGTTTGTGAATAAAGGCAAAATTATGGTTATTTAATCATTTTCCTGTGTCGTGGATTTGTTTGCTTCATTGCACAGCTTTTTTTCTGCAGTCACCTCTGCCCCAATTTCCGCGTGCGTACACACAAAAGAGTCTGATCATGCAAATTACCACAGCGTCAAGATACGCCCTCCACTGCCCTAAAACAAACCCTGCACCCATCACCCCATTTTAGGAAACAGCTCCAGCGAATGTATGACGTCACGTGCTGTTGGAGCACGCGGATCCTTTGGTGTTTTGGCGCGCTTTCTGTTTGAATTTGAACAGCGTTCTGACGTTCCAGACATCTGCTTTACGTGCGTGAGTATAAACATCGAAAACTTAAAACACAAAATACTTGTGTATATAACAATATGCAAAACTAATTGATCGCATTTCTAAGATTCTGATATTTTACTTATGGTCCGTTGTTATTTTTTAATATGAAACAACTACGTCATTATGGTAATAGTTTCTTTAGTTGCATTCTTAGCATAATGTTAAGATTAGCCTATGTGGTTGGTTATTAACATTAATGACTCTTAAGCAGTATAGTCAGTCTTTAAAGGTTATCCAATTTAAACACACAAACTTAAATTTAACTTAAAGCAAGCAAGATCCAGGGAATATAAATCTCCCTCAGAATGTTTGCATGTAATAAATTCACCCATTTATTTTCTAAATGCATGTCAGGGTTCATCCTTGCATATTTTTTTACCATTTAATTTTTTTTATTAAAATATAACTCGATATTTTTTTGAAACGACTATGGAAGCCTGTTTTTGCCACGGAATAAAATTAAGACTTTTCATCAAAATTCTGACTTTTTTCTTAGAATTGTGAGAAATAAACTCTCAATTGCGAGTTTATATTTCAGAATTCTAGTATTTTTATCGAAATTCTGACTTTTTTTCTTCTCACAATTGTGAGATATAAAGTCGCATTTACAAGTTATAAAGTCCAATCTTTACTTTAAAATCTAGACATAACTTTATCTCGCAATTTTGAAAAAAAAAGTCTTTAAGAGATTAAAAACGGTAACTGACTTTTTATCTCATAATTCTTACCTTTTTTTTTTTTCTCAGAATTGCGAGATAAAAAGTCACAGTTACCTTTTTTATTCAGCGATAGAAACAAGCTTCCATACAAGCTTTGAGCTTTAATGTTGTGTTGACCAACTAGTTACAAAAAAGTTGCCAAATTTCTTTAAATAAAAAAACAATTTTCACTGTTTTCAATGTTTTTCAGGGCTGAATTTTTGTAATATAAAAACGATAGTACCGTCAGTAACACTGATGAACACTTTTGGGTTTAGGCACATACAAGCTACAGGACCATGAGCAGCTGAAATGGTCTGTCAGCTCTGCTCTTCAAGCAGGATACCGAGCCTTTGATACAGGTGCGGTCTATGGAAATGAGGCACATCTAGGGCAAGTCCTCAAAGAGCTGTTGCCCAAGTATGGTCTAAGCCGTGAAGATGTGTTCATCATCAGCAAGCTTGCCCCATTAGACCATGGGCCGAGGGCAAAGGAAGGCTGCCTGAGGAGTCTGGAGCTACTAGACTGTGAATACATTGACCTCTATCTGGTGCACTGGCCTGGGATAGAGGGTCTTGACCCAGGGGACATTAGGGAGCTGCTCATGAGTTGCTGCGTGCCCCCAGCGGTCCTTCAGATAGAGTGTCAACCGAAGCTGATCCAGAGGGAATTGAGGGATTTATGTATGAAGACAGGCATTAACTTCCAGGCCTACTCTTCTCTGGGTAAAGGAGCTCTCTTTAGGGAGCCAGAGGTAATAGATATAGTGAGGAGCTGTGGTCAGACCCCTGCCCAGGTTTTCCTCAGGTAGGCTGTGCAGCAAGGAATCTCAGTTCTGCCCCGGTCCTCTCAGCCGTGCAGAGTGCAGGAGAACGCAAAGGTGTTGGACATCGAGCTAAGTGAGATGGATATAATGAGGCTGGACGCCCTGAATTGTGGAACAAGGTTTTGTAAATGAGACTCTAGCAAAATAGCTTAAGTGCTGATTTGACAATTTTTTTAATTAAAACCAGTGCAAAATGATTAAAAAAAATAAAGATTATCATTGTAAATAGTCAATGACGTGATTCATGTTGTAGTAGATAAAAAAAAAGACTTGCAAACACCAATGATGAGCATGTTTTTAATTTCTGAATCTTTTTTTTTTTAAAGCTGCAGTCTAACTTTTTTTGGTTAAAAACTATCCAAAATCAATTTGAGCAAGTACATAGCCAGCCAGTGTTCAAAACTATCTCCTTACCTTAGCTCAATTCACAACGGTAAGCTTGTAATAATGTTTTCTAATTCGAGTGGTACTGGTAAGTTTCCGTGGGAAATTCAAGCATGCCGTCGTTCGTCTTGGCGTCATTGCGTCACGTCTGTTTACATAAAGAAGTCCCAGCTACTAGGCTACATCGCATTTATCATTTATCGCCTTTTCTCACAGCAGCTGCAGTAATTAAACCTTCATTAAACCCATCATTTTGATGGCGGATTGTATGGTATGACAAATTAACGTTAGAGATTAGACTACAGAAATTAAAATCTACAGATAACGCTAATACACTCTAAATACACATAGTCACGCAATGCTGATGTTATTAACAATTTGAGAACAAAGTATAACAAAAATAATAATTTGCACGGTTTGATGTGATATGAGCTAAGCGATCGTTAGATTTAAAGTGTTAGTTCACACAAAAAAAAGTCATTAATTACTCACCCTCATGTCGTATCACATCCGTAAGACCTTCGTTCATCTTCAGAACACAAATTAAGATATTTTTCATAAAAAGGCTCAGTGGCTCAGTGAGGCCTGCATCGCCAGCAAGACAATTAACACTTTCAAACCATCAGATTTTATGAAAAATATCTTAATTTGTGTTCTGAAGATGAACGAAGGTCTTACAAGTGTGGAACAACATGAGGGTGAGTAATAAATGACAGAATTTTCATTTTTGGGTGAACTGATTAAACAATCACCATTGGCAGTGCGATTTATTGTAATGCTTTTTTTCCCTCAGTTGGTCAGAGCAAAAGTGGCAGATGTTACTTGTTCAGATTACATTTTCCGGTGAAAACTCTTGGTCATAGTTCCAAGACTATAATCTGTGATTCCGAAGTACAGTATCCACATTGGTGTGTTGACTGACAGCAAACATTAGATTCATCCGCACTGAGGAGCCGTGCCGATGCACAACCCATGTAAAGATGATATATCTGCAAATAACTGCAATTGCAGGTTTCAAAAAGTGATTGCGACAAAAGGCAAGACTTTAAATTGAAAGTCAAAAATGTAAGGGTGGTACAATTAGATGTATATGTATGTTATTGACCTTATTGCTGTGATGAAAGCTTAGTTCAGGTTGTATAATGTGGTTTGACTCACTAAAAATTAATTTTGAATTCATGATATTTGAAAAGGTTTTACTTTAAGATACATTAAGATGTGTACAATCGCATATATTCAACGTGAAAGGAAATACGTTCATTTTAATCAATGGTTACACCAAAAGTTATTTGAATTGGGACTTTTCTTAAAAATGTCAGAAAGATTTTTCAAACCCATATGAAACCAAGATGAATACAGAGTAAATTTCTACAACTTGGAACACTTGTTTGAGCCAAAAACCTAACGCTACCTTCACCCAGAAAATCATTTATTTCAACCACAAAATTATAGAAAAAAGATAAAAACTTGATTGTTTTAAAAAGTATTTAAACAGTTCATCCATTATTCAATCTTATGTTAACAGCTATAAATATGTACAAGGATCTTAAAAAAGGAATGGGGCACATAAAGCACAGAAAGACTGATAGTACAGAAATAGAACTTGTTGTCCATCTGCATATATTTGCTTCCCCTCAAGTTTGGCAGAAACTGAATGTTGTTTTACATAAAAGACCAGCAGATGGAATATAAAAGGGAAAAAAATCAATAGAGAAAACAGACAACTTTACAATCAAGAAATATGTACACGAAAGGCAGTGATGAATTGCAAAGCTATGAAAGTATCAATTAAATAATTGTTCAGTTTTCCTGGTGACATATCCAAGTATATTCAGCATAAAAAAGATGGCAGAACAACTGATTTCATCCACTCTTACAAGTTATTCACCACAATGGTTTGGCATTAACAAACAAACAAACCTGAGATGTAGCATATATCAACAAATTAACTGAAATAACTTTACCCGTATTATTGTTACCGTCACTAACCTTACAACTTTATCCGGTGTCACAGTCCTTGAAATATATTTACATTTTGCAAGCAACCGCTCCAGCCTTTAGTACAACAAAAACGCACATCTATATATCAATCTATAAAATACATCATAGAACACATTTCTTTGCCAAATATGAACTTAATACATATCAATAAATAGTTTTTAAATAGAGGTTTCTTTTTTTAAATCAGTATATAGAAAGATTGTCCAATGAATTGTAGTATTTTAGGAGAGATTGTCCCTTTTAAGATTGTCAAATTGAAGTTACACTGACAATTCCTTTAATTAAACGTACGTTATTGCAGTGGTAAAACTTGATACAGCACTTCTACCTTTCTCAGATTGGTTTTGCAGTAGCTAGAGCACATTGATTACAAAAAGGCCATGATGGTGATAAGACCAGCCTTCATCTGAGAGCAGCTCTCTGGTAACTGTTCTTATAGTGTGTAAAGCATTGTTAAATTCATTCTCTGCCCTCCTCTTCTTTGGGACTCCAGAGGAATGAGAACCATCCTCTGTAGGTCTGTTTCACTCTTTTCACCTCCTAGAAACAATAAAAGGTTTCACATATTTAAGACCACAAGTTGACAACCTATCAAATAGAAATGCATTTAGTGTAACATATAGCTGGCTCACCCCTTTGTCAAGCCATGTGTCAAATTCATCGCTCATTCTCCTCAGCTGCCGCCCATACTTCTTTGCTTTCCACAGCGCAGCAGGAGCGGATTGAGAACGACCTCTGAATGGAAGTCCATCTCCTGATCCTCCGTTCTCCTCCGCCGATGCTCCATCCTGGGGCTCCACGTCTTGCCAGCGGCTGACCGTATACACCTGAGACTCTGAATAGAGCCGCACACGCCCTGCAAAAGCATGTGATCACATGGTAAGAGAATTTTTTGTTAAATCTAGGTCAACTTATCATACATTTCCTGATAGTTAATGATTAATGTGGTTGTCTGAAGTTCTCACTTTGAGGAAAAATGTTTGGCAAGGTTTGATCCTGATGTTGCCCATGGTTCTTGATTGTCTCTTCTAGATGTGATGTCTTTTTGCCATCCAAGGCGCTGGAATCATCTTGATGGTCATGCAATGTGTTATCCATTGTGAGAGCTGGTGAACAGTAGTAGGATATTAATATTAAAATTTCAAGGTGTTAAAACAATTACCTATTGTATTACACAAAGAACACTTAGTAACATAAGGTTTTCAGTGATTAAATGAATTTCTTAACATGAAGTTTAACATTAACTGGTTTTCCTAAATACATACCTGTGGATCTGGACGAATTCCAGGACAAAAGATATGAATGTGAATTCGTCTCTCCGGAACTCAGTTGGTAGCGGCACTAGATGTTTTCCCTTTTTTATCTCCTGTACGATTAAGAGTAGCTTCTCCAGTTCTCAACATATATTGATTGCCTCATGGCATGTGACACACCCAAACAACAACAATAACTGCAATTGCTACTTATATAAGTTTCATATTTCTAAGGTTGAGCCACGCTCATCTGAAAACGTAGTCGGCCAAAAATAATGAAAAAAAGATCCCGTTTTTCGTGACATTTAGTCGGAGTGATTGTCTTCTCGCCGCAAGGAGTAGCGTGCCAAAATTCCAGTCCGGTTGTTGTTATCTCTACAGTGCTTATGATCTCATTTCGGCTCGAATATTGTTGTTGTCCGTCGTCGTTTACAGTAGTGCTCCGCTCTCAGCCAATCAAACGGCGTTCGGCTTGTTCTATCAGCCAATCACAGCCCGCTGCTAGGGTGTTTTTGGCGCTCTCTGGTTGCAACGTCACTGTTGCGATAGGGTTTCTCAAGCCTTTGCTGCCCCGTGACTTGTTTACCTCATACGGGCCCCAGTCTCGCGGAAGCGTGGGAAGATTTTCATCGTGAGCTTTCCGAGGACGCTGCCGCGAGAGAATTTGCAAAAGAAACGCACCGTTTAACTTTGTTTGCACTGAGTGGAGTTCAAAACAGAGTGATTTGGGTGGTGCAGGTCTCCGTGCAATATCAGTCACAAGGAGATTATGCTTTGCTCAGTTATGATTCATTTATTATGGAGAGTTTTTTACGTATCTATAGTTGGCCTTACCTTGAATTGGTTGCTGTACAGTATACTGATTTAATGCCAATAAAATTAGCAGTCAAGAGAACATTTAGCTATTTCTGTTCCAGAACTGTGGTCATATAATGCGCATTTTCTCAGTTCGAACTGTAGATGGCAGGAGAGATCTGTGTTGTTGAGTCATTAGAAGAAGTTGGTAATTTCTTCGCTTATGACTCATGTCTGCAGAACACAGAAATATATATAGGTTAATAGGACCTGTTACTGTGTAGATTGCTGCATATAGATATTTTATATAATCTTTGCTAGACTGCAGCATGTCTGTGTTTGTTGTATATATGCAGTTCCTCTTTTTTATTTTTAACACACAGCTGCACCAACTGAATTTAGGTATCGAACATTGCGCTAAACATGAAAAAAGACATAATGTATTAGAGCTGGTTAAAAATTTAGATAGCAAACAGAATTCCTCTTTGACAGCATCATGGAGACATACAAGTTTGGTTACAGCAGAGTATAAATAAAGGGTCCTACTACTGTTTATTTTATTGTTTATACTGTTATTATCATTTAGGTTTTTTCATTGCTGTGACATTGCTGCAAAAAAAAAAAAAAAAAAACAATACAAAAGCACCATCTTAAACCAGGTTTGCTGGCCTTAGCTGGTTTGATATGTTCTCCAAGCTGGTCTATGGGTGGCTTAAAAGTTCTAAAACCAGCCAACAGGGTGATTGAGAGACCATCTAAGAACAGCAAACCAGTTTAGGCTGGTTTAAAGGGTTAGTAATCCTGTCATAATTAACTCACCCTCATGACGTTCCACACCCGTAAGCTCTACATTCATCTTCGGAATTAAGATATTTTTGATGAAAACCAAGAGGTATCTATAGACAGCAATTTAACCACCACTTTCAAGGTCCAGAAAGATATTAAAGACATTGTTAAAAAAGTCGACGTGACTGCAGTGGTTCAACCTTAATGTTATGAAGTGACGAGAATACATTTTGTGCGCAAAAACAAAACAAAAATAATGACTTTATTCAACAATATCCTCTGTTCTGTATCATTCTCATATGCTGTTTACGTTCAGCGCTTCCAGGTTCGTCAGACCGGAGACTCATTATTATTGGCCGGCTCCTGCGTCAGCATCACACGCATGCGTCGTGCTGCTCAATTGAACCGTGTCGGCGATAATGAGTCAGTGTTCTGACATAGAACCTGGAAGCGCTGAACATAAACAGAGTATGAGAATGACACAGAACATATTGTTGAATAAAGTCATTATTTTTGTTTTTGTTTTGCACACAAAACGTATTCATAAAATTAAGGTTGAACCACTGCAGTCACGTCGACTGTTTTAACAATGTCTTTACTACCTTATTGGACCTTGACAGTGGTAGTTATATTGCTGTCTATGGACGAGTCATATACCTCTCGGATTTCTTCAAAAATAATTAATTTGTGTTCCGAAGATGAATGAAGGTCTTACAGGTGTGGAACAACATGAGGGTGAGTAATTAATGACAGAAATTTCATTTTTGGGTGAACTAACCCTATAAGATGATTTTTTTCTCTCAGTAGGCCCAGGTGAAAAAATACTATAGTAAATACTATAGTGTTTTTGAACCATACTATAGTAATACTGTATATATTATAGTATTTACAACAATTTGTTAATGAATGCTACAGCATACTGTAATATTAATTATAGTGAACTGATAAACTAATAAATACTGTAGTATACTTTAGTTCTTACTACAGTAAACTGTAGTGTAATATACCCTAGTTGTAGAAAACTTAGTACAGTATTGGGTAAAGTAATTTGTTTATATTACTATAGTTGTTATGTTACCACAGCAACTATAGAATTACCACAACAAATGAATCCAAGTACTTTACTATAGTATGGTTCAAAAACACTGTATTTACTATAAATTACTATAGTATTTTTTCACCTGGGGGGCAATTTAGGTCCACAAACAAGAGGGACTGAGTTTTCTAGTACCTAAAGAGTAGTACAGTAGAGTTCTTCGAATCATCCTAATCATTCCTTAATCTACAGCTTGCTAAGTGTCATAATTGAATCAGTGTCACCAGTAGAGGGGTCAGAGGGTACAACGTTAATGGTACAAAATTAATTTAGCCCCTCTGATGTGCACGTGCTTTTACACTCTAGCCAAGATAATTAGCATTTCGAATATGTCTGTGCTGCATCAGTGCCAATTTGATGAATTATCGTCCGGTGTTGGCTCGCCTTGCCTGCCAGCGACACTCCGGCAAACCTGCACGTGCTATATAGGAAAATGTCACCTCCCCTTCCTGCAGTCCACGCTACTGAAAAAATGCCGCTTTTCGCACCGTCTCAGCTTTCTGCAGAATCCATTCGCCCAAAAGAGAAACAGATTGTTAATTTCCATATTACCTTTTCCAACAAACTCCACCCGTCTCCTCCTTCCTCATGGCGAGGCTGGCTGATGCTGATGCGAGCGTATAGTTAACATCTTCTCATTCACTCCCTCTGGCGCCACACGTCCATGTGTGGCTCTGATCATTCTTCATTCTTTTCTCTCTCTCTCTATACCCCCCAGTGTATAATTTAGTCTCCGCTTTTTACAGAAAGCCTATTTTCCCCCCTAAAATGCAATTGCTGGTATCGGACATTTTATTTTTTCTCTAGTGTTTGGAATTATGTGAATGGGCTGCAGTTGGTGTTACCAAACATCTCGAAGATCTTTCGTCGATCACTTTTTAATTCGAATCGCGTTTTCATTCACGTCTCATCTTGAACGTAAGACGCTCTTTTTTCTCGCCGCGAGATTTTCTTAAATATCACTCTCGCTTCGAGTCTACAACTTGATTGGATTTGTGTTAGTTGTTTTTATTGTTTGAACTGTCAAATCAAGAACTGCACCGCTGTACAGCTCGCGCGCATCACCGCTGCTCCATGGAGACATGAGCCGCGCGCACCGAGCTCATTCACTGTGAATTAAACAGAACTACAGCAGGTCAACAGCCAGTGTCCACCGGAATCCACACGCCGTCTTTGTAAGTACAACGAATTTACTCACCACACCACATTACAACGCTACTAATACAGTATTATTTGCTGTTAGAAACCTGACGGTACGTTTAATATACACAAAGAAAGCGAACTGATTGCAACAAATGAGTAATAGACTGCATCCTCCATGTTTTCAGGTTACTTGATGTCAGAATGAAATAGACGATTCTATGAAACGAAACACCCACGTTCAAATATCTCATATTTATTCAAGACTACATTATTGTTTCAGGTACAAACTTACTTGTCATTTTTCGCACAGCCTATACAAGAGCTGCTCAACAAAATGAACCTCTGTTAACGTACATCTTTCTGTCAGAGCAGGTAAGATTGACTTTACTCTTGTACTAAACTAGGTCTATTGAGTTATTATTCTCTGCGTATGTAGCTACCATTTTCTCTTAAATGTTTTGTACTGGCCCCGCATAACTAGTAGTAAGCGCCACATAGTTTTCATACTGGCTGTGAATACTTAGCAGTCACAGTTCTCATGGAAACGCTCTCCTACTCTCACTACAGAGGCAGCCCACCTGTTTCAGATATACATAGAATGTGATATGCCAGTATGCTGTGGTATGTAGGGAAACCCTCAGTCTCCACATGCATTGACTTGAGATTAAAAAATATATATATCCATGAGGAGCATCTACATAGAAATGTCACATGTAAATGTATTTTTTCCCCCTCTACATTGGGCAGGTTTATTTCTCTCCCACAGCGTTTACATGATGTGTAAGAAACCTCTGGCTGATTTTGGCATGTTTTTCCTCTCTTTTGGACTGGAGTGTGCTGTTTTTTGCACCCAAAAAATGAAAATTTTGTCATCACTTACTCACCCTTAAGTTGTTCCAAACCTGTATGAGTTTCTTTCTTCTGTTGAACACAAAAGAAGATATTTTAAAGAACGTTGGTAATCAAACAGTTGATGGTCGCCATTGATTTTCTTTTACATTGACATAGTATTTTTTTTTTCCTACTGTGGAAGTCAATGGCTACTGTCAACTGTTTGATTACCAACATTCTTTACCAGTTTGGAACAACTTGAGGGTGAGTAAGTGATGAAAACATTTTCATTTTTTGGGTGAACTATCCCTTTAAATGGATAATTCACACGAAAGTGAAAATTCTGTCATCTTTTACTCATCGTCATGTTGTTCCCAACCTCTATGACTTTCTTTCTCCTCCAGAACACAGAAAAAAAAGATATTTTAGTCCATACAAAAAACTTTTTTCTGACATTAATTGTATGGACAAAAACTTCTTCTTTTGTGTTCAGAAGAAAGAAGAAAGTCATTCAAGTTTGGAATGACATAAAGTTGAGTGTGAATGATGACAGAATTTTTATTTTTGGGTGAAGTATCCTTTTAACATATAAGCAAATATAACAGATGGTCATTTTGACAAACAGAGACAAATTTGATAGACCTGCTCTCATATGACACAAAATGCCATACGTCCTCACAAGGGAAATCAATTACGCCTTTAATTTCCTTTGTTATATAATTATACTGCAACAAAACAGACTGTAGGCAAATGATACTCCTGGAGCTTGTATCTCAAATCAGTCCTGTCCATTTTCACTTAGGTTTATGGCATGTGACAGTATCAAATTTTCATGTTGCGATTAATTGCTGAAGCTTTTATCACGGTATACGGTATTATCACGATATTGAAATAAGTTGCAAAAAAAGTGTTGTCATAGTATAACAGGTTTAAGAACTCTTTTTGTAATAACAAAAATAACTAAATGTTTAAATACAATAATACAATACACAAAAAATATATAAAGTAAAATTTTCAAACAGATTAAAGTGCAAAAGAATTAGGCTTTAAAGAACAACAGGTAACACTTTACAATACAATCTCATTATTTAATGCATTAACTAAGATTGAGCAATAGCTAGCCTACATTTGTTACAGAAAGTATTATTTTTTTGTTAACGTTAGTTAAGAAATACAACTGATCATTGTTAGTTTTATCTCAGGTCCATTAAATAAGTTCTTTTGATTTTAGTAATGTTATTAAACAGTAACTAAGAAATTAACATTAACTAAGAATAATTAATGCTTTATAAGTATTTTTCATTGTCAGTTTGGTAATAATGAATTAACATGTTAACTAATGAAGCCATATGTCTCAAAGTTTTACTAAACAATAACAAATATTCTGAACATTTCTAATCATTAGGGCATGTTGTAGTCCAGATTAAAATATAAAAATGTTTAAGTTTGAAAATAAATAGCCTATTAAGTCTTTTAGTATTAAGTATTTGGTGCTGTGATAAACAACATTGAGATTACAAAAAAATGAATGGCTGTTTGAAGCATTTTAAAAACTTCAGTAGCGCAGCTGCTTTGTTTGCGGGGTTTCCGGGGTAACCGCTGCATTCTGCTGTTCCATCAGCACTCTCTGCTGTCAGAGGGTGAACGTGCACTTTCTTTTAGCGCGTCCCTTCACTCGTTCTGCCATGTGCTTCTCATGCACGTTGGGATTGTCTGAGCATGTCTCTGACGCAGAATACAGCCTTGTTGTGCATTTTATACGGTTGATGGGAAAAGTATTCTTAAATGCATTATAAATTATTATTTACGGTATTTTGATGTGCCCACGATAACAATATCGTGCATATTCATTATTGTGATATATCGCATTACTAAATATCGGCACATGTCTAGTTGATGGCATGAAATAGTCTGAAATATGTATTTTTTATGCCAGAACCTTATATTGTGTCAATAGCAATGCCTGTGGTACAAGCATCATGTGATCATTAGTGCTATATATATATATATATCATGTTTAGCTAAAATCTTGAATTAGCTTGAGTCTGGTCTGGCTAATTTTCTCTCTATTTGTAAACCACTATGTGTTCTCCTGTTGGAGCTCTTGGTTTCAATGGCATTATTTCCTTTCCCCTAATGCCTGGAACCATTACTCACAGCTTGAGCTAATCTTAATGTTTCTGGCGAACTGAAAATAATCCCACTCTTGCTAAAGGCGGAATTCAGAAAGTGGTTTGTTTTCTACTGCTGCTGCTCCTTTCATTATGTGGCATGTCTGAATATTTGTACATCCTCTTACTCTGAAAGCTCCGGAAGACGTGAATTATGTCGGCCAAGATTTAGAAGAACTTTGTTGCAAGCATGAGTTTCCATTGGATTGTAAAGCCTCCAAGTCTTTCCAGATAGCTCCATATGTGGCACAAGAATTATGTGTGTAACTGTGTGCAACACATCCAGAAAATTGGATGTTTAAACCTTTTTGTGTGTGTGTGTGTGTGTGCAGGCTTAAAGTTGTGTTCTAAATCTGAGGTTCCTTCAGTGCACTTGTGTTTATGTCTGCCGATCATCTATGTGTCATCCCTTTAATATCACCCTCCTCAGTGAGAATCCAATGCCTCCAAATGGCGTTCTTCTCACTTCCACTTGCAGCTCAACCACCATTATTAAAGTAGAGCCAGGGGCCCAGCACTAAAGCCTTCATATTTCAACCCCGTTCCACAGGTCGCCTGCCCTTACAAATGATTAGCACTGTAAAATCCAGCCAAGCGAACCATTAAAATATCTTGCCCGTCTCTAGTCTCTGCGTACCTGAGGTAAGCAAGTTCTGTCAAGCCGTGTTATAAATAATATAAATATGTAGCTTTAAAATGAGATCTTTTTGTCTGTAGCATTTTTCTCAGCCACTGTCTTGCAGAGTTTAGCTCCAACCCCACTTAAACTCACCTGAACCAGCTAATCAAGGTCTTACTAGGCATCCTAGAAACTTCCAAGCAGGTTTGTGGCCCTCCTGGAGCAGGTTTTGGACACCCCTGTTTTGGAGAAAGAATAATTTGTTTGCCTAAAGATCTGTTCTAGTGAGCTACATCACAAGTGGACTATGCTAAATACAATTGTAAACGTGTTTTTAAAATGTTTTGAGCTGTAGTTCAACACTCTTAAAGGGATAGTTCACCCAAAAATGAAAATTCTGTCATCATTTACTCACCCTCAGGTTGTTTCAAACTTATTTAAATGTCTTTGTTCTGCTGAACACAAAGAAAGATATTTGGAAGAATGTTGAAGTTGCAATTTAGTACATTTAAAATATATTACCTTTAAATGTAATAGCGAATAACACACTACAGTTAGATTATAATCAAGTACTTTAAATGTGCTTTAGTATGTTAGTCAACACATCAAAATTCACTTCTTTAAAGCATGGCAAGATTATTAAAGCATAATGATTCAAAATGTACTTTAAAGTAAAACTTTTAATTTGACATTAGTACTAAGTGCTCTTAATACAAATTCTCGTAATTAAGATGGTTATCTTTTGTAACAACATTCACATCATGCACCTATGATGCCCTGGAATACTTCTTCTGTAGCCAGATAACCTCAGTGGGTTATTTGGCCATATGGCAGGTTGATTACAGACAGTTTAGAGTGGTGTGTCCTATACAATGAATGTAAAAATATGTTCCTTTCACTATTCAGGAGTGTCTCTTCATAGTAGGACTTATGCCATGATCAAAAGAAATGTATGAAGACCCCAGATAAGGATTTGATGCTAAAGAAGCTATAAAAAATAAAAACATTACTTAGGAGCTGTGGCCAGTTAGAAAATGTGTACCTGAAGATTACAGAACAACATTCACACTATCCAAGTAAAATAACTACAGCAACATTACAAAGAAGTTGCAAAAACAGTATGGCAAGAATGAATGAGTACACTCATGTTTCTGCTCAGCTTGTATACATCTTTCATCTTTACTAAAGAATGAAGGAGCTGCATGAGACACAGAGAGGTCACTTAGGACAAAAAAAAAAAAAAAAAGGAAACCACAGCTTTTCAAAAGAACACTCTCGCTTGTCTCAAATTTGCCAAAATGTTTGTTAAAAACAAAGTACTTCCAGCAAAAGCACCTCAGGTAGCATTGGCTGTACCAAATGGGACTTCTAGCTTTTAGGATTCTGGCAGCATGTAATTAGGAAATTTATTTAAAGGAATAACAGGGAGTCTGAGCATGCTGAGAAATTTGAACCACAGAAAGTGGATTATGCGCATATACATAGTTCTGTCATGAAACTCTAAATGGCGCAGGCTGATGGGTCCATGTCACATCTGCAGCCAATTGCTTACACATTTAAATGGCTGGTTACATTCACTATAGCAGTTTGCAGCGTGCTTCAGAGTTCCTCTTAAAACCTCCACCTTCCCCAGCTCCACCTGTAAAGATCTGCTATGGGTTATTAATATATGCTATTTGTGCAGCAGCACTATGTCTTACTCGCAGCAGCGTATCGGCGTATGTATTGGCAGTAGCAAGTTCCTGTACTTGCTCTGCAACAGCAGCAATAATCTATAACAACAGCTATAATCTACAGCAGCAGCAATTCAGCAGCAGCGTAGCAGATATATTCCACCAAGACCAAATACATTAACATTGTCATATCCATTACCATGCTAAAAATTTTCAGAGCGTTGTCATGATTGAAGTAAGGTTTAAATTAAAGTCAAAGTGTTTAATTTGTACAGCACTAATTGGATCAAACAGAACTAGAAAAAAAAAAAAAAAAAAAACGTTTTCAGACAACTTTCAAATATTCTCTGTCTTTCATTGTTCATCAGGTAGTCCCATTCTCAACTTGGCCCTTGAAACAAACAGACTGCAACTCCGTTTGGTGCATAAATTATGTGTCGGGTCAGAGGTTATTCTTTTGCCGTAACTCGACTTGCGTACGGCCATTTGCCAGAAGTTAGTTATCATAGTTTACAAAGTTTTAAATATGCATATTTTTCTTACAAAAACCCATGGCTTAACTTCAGAAGGCTTTTATTAACCCCCTGGAGCCGTGTGGATTACTTTTTTGATGGATGGATGTGCTTTTTTGGGTTTTAAAAAACAACATTTTCTACCAGTATAAAGCTTGGAAAAGCCATGATATTTTTTAATATAACTCTGATTGTGTTCATCTGAAAGAAGATAGTCATATACACCTATGGCTTGAGGGTGATTAAATCATGGGATCATTTTCATTTTTGGGTGAACTATCCTATTTAATTGAAATGCTCATATCAACACTGTATTTGGTTGTATGGCATTTATATATTCTCTGCCCATGCAGGAAACCTCAAATTGGTTCACTGATATGATCAGCCTTATACAACCATCAAGACCTCCATCATTAATAATTGCTGTTTGTAAGTGTCTCGGCTAATGTAGCAAGATAATTCTGGATGTGAGGAAAATGCCTTTGATCTACCTTTTTGTTTTCAAGGTGCCAGCCCTCATCCAGGAACTTCAGTTTAGATTTAATATCAACACGCTGTTTTGCTTGTAGCATTTGTGACGCAGGGAATGGGGTTATAGGGAGTCTCTGCAGAGACACTGATGATGGCTCCTCATAGGTTTCAGCTATTTATTTGCATTTTGTAGTTGCTTCATGAGGCTTATCCTCTTTCTTCCTTTCTCTCCTGCTTCCCCTTTATCCTTCCTTCCTACTCATTGCCTTGTTCTGTTTATAATCATGATTTTGAGTGCATATTTTAAGCAAACCTACTTTCTGTTGCTTGACTGAGACATTAGTGTTTGTACATCCTGTAATGAATGCTAAAACTGGGTAATTATATAATAACTTAATCAAATACAGTTTGACTCATTGGGACTTTGGGAATTACCCAAAACAAACATTCCAGAAAGCACTCCTGTAATTGTGGACTAGTTATTGTGCCCCATTCATCAAAGACTCACTAGCCAATTGGATTTTTACAAAATCAAATACATGACTTTCCTTTTGCTCTTCTATTGTTAACACTATTTATATCTACTGCATTTGCCCTTTTATTATTCAGCTTTTAGAGTATTTTCCTTTCTAACCAGCTATATTCATGTTGGCCAGTTATACTCTAGGCCCATAATTTCAGTTCACTATCAGGAGATAATAAAAATATAAAAAAAATATTCCTGTATGGTTAGAATAGTTTACAGTTACACGCATATTACAAAGCATTATATACAATATGCTTTGTAATATGTGTCAGTGGCAAATTGTAAGAAGATCTGGTGCTCTAGTTGCTGTCCAGGGTGCTGAATCTACATTAAAGGGTTAGTTCACCCAAAAATAAAAATTCTGTCAATAACTCACCCTCATGTTGTTCCAAACCTGTAAGACTTTCGTTCATCTTTGGAACACAAATGAAGATCTTTTTAATGAAATCTGATTAATTTTTAATTATTTTAATGAAAACTTTCTGTCCCTCCATTGACAGCCTACGCAACTACAAATTTCAAGTCCCAGAAAGGTAAAAAAAACCCCATAATTTACCGCTTTATAAAATACAAAATATTAATCTCATGCAACAGTGTCTGCTCTCACATCAACACAATACAGATGCGTCGTGGTGCTCTTATGAACGCACGTTGGAGATTAATAGTGTGTTTTTCCCCCAAACAAAGAACTCGCATTGGATTGTAAAATTGAGGTCACATGGATTACTTTTATGATGTTTTCTAGGTTTCTAGGCTATGAAAGTGGTAGTTGCGTATGCTGTCAATGGAGTGAAAGAACGCTCTCAGATTTCTTCAAAAAGATCTTCATTTGTGTTCCAAAGATGAAGGAGTCTTACAGGTGTGGAACGACATGAGAGTAATTAATGAAAGAATTTTCATTTTTGGGTGAACCCTTTAATATAGTAAAATGATGCTCTAAAACAGTTCTCATTAGAATTATGTTGCTCAAGAGTGACAACAAGTTTCTCAAAGAAAATTCTTGCAGATTTGCTGACATTTTTGCTTGGGTTTGCTCTTCTGTATTGTCAGGTGATTTGGTCTCAAAGCTTTGGGCTTTGTGTAACTGTTGCAACAGGCTGACGGGGATCAGTTTGAATGATATGTAAATACCTCATATGAGACACGTCAGTCACAAAATACTGTCTTCAAACCTGTGATTTTACACTGGGTCATGGGAACATGGGAACTGAGGAGCCCAGTAATTTCTACCTCCATATTAATGAGTGCAAATTAAATCTGAATTCTTTAAAGAATAAGCGCTGTGATATTGTTTTCTATCACTTCATTTTCATTCTATCCTCTTCTCTATCCCCATGATGGCACGCTAAAGGTTTCCAGATGGAATATGGGGCTTTTGTGCTCCCCTGTCTATTCCACAGCATGAATGTAAATTAGAAGGTGGAACATGTTGACAGATTTTTAGACAGAAGACTTCACATGACAGCAATGGACAAATGCTGTCTTTTGTAAATCCTGTCCAGTGTAAATGTCTATTGTGCATGTTTCATAAATTAATAAACACCACTGGTGTGAAATCAGATTTTACAAGAAGTTAATCAGGTTTCATTTTCAAATATACTTGTGTTTTCATTAAAGCAATATTATATGAACAACAAGAGTGCTGTTGTTATGAATATCAGTGATTGCAGCACTATTGCAGTATTTTTTTAAATAACTGCATTTTATACAACCTATTCAAAGTTAATAATGAGGAGCGTACATTTTAAACACAATATTGCCACTTATACTCATTTGTCTGTTTTTGCTCCACTATTAAAAATACTTCTAAATGAAGAATTAACTGTTGCCTGTCTCCAAAATAAATGAGTTTTTGAATGAATTGATTTGGTTGAGTGATTCAGTCATTTACTAATAAAGACTGTGGCTGCTTTTCAAATAGCATGCTCTCTTATTAGGTACTTGGAATAAGTTCTTACTTTGTGACTGTGAAAAATGAATGTAATCCAGATGTAATATTTTCATCATGTTGTCATTGTCACGTGACCTACCAGTGTCAGTTGCTTCGTTTCACTTACATTCATAGGATAGTAAAGTGTCCATTGGATGTGCACTTCAGATTCTGTCATTAATTACTCACCCTCATGTCGTTCCACACCCGTAAGACCTTCGTTCATCTTCAGAACACAAATTAAGATATTTTTGATAAAATCTGATTGCTCAGTGAGGCCAGCAAGATAATTAACACTTTCAGATGCCCAGAAAGGTACTAAAAACATATTTAAAACAGTTCATGTGACTACAGTGGTTCAAGCCTAATATTATAAAGCGACGAGAATACTTTTTGTTCACCAAAAAAACTAAATAATGATTCAACAATATCTAGTGATGGGTGATTTCAAAACACTGCTTTATGAAGCTTCGAAGCTTCTGTGTTTTGAAATGTATTAGTGTGTCTAAAGAAAAATCAGTTGAGTAAATAATTCATACACTCACTCATAAAATCAGTCACCTACTGTTGTAACAGTGTAACCTACAGAAAGAAAATCTCCACCACTAATACACAGACTGACAGTCTGTCTGGATCAAACACAGACGAACGGCGTGATACAAACAGTGAAAAGTCCCAGTGCTGTTGGACTAAATATCATACCACCTGGCCAATCAAATTTGAGAACTGTTTCATATAATATAAATCACTACAGATGAGAAAATGCCAGTCTGTCTTAACACATGAGCAAATTCTTCCTGACACAATTCTAAAAGTGTCTGAAAATAAGGCCAGTCAAAATGCTTGGCCATGTGTAAATGAGCTCATAATGGCTCTAGTGATGTGTAATTGCACAATTAAACTATTACAGGAAATGAAAGAAGAAAAAAAAGAGAATTGTGAATCCAAACTGTGTGAATGTTATCATTGGGAGATTTGGCAGCAAACCATGGCATGTTGGTTTACGTGTGTGTATGTGTGTAAATGATTGATTGTGAATGGAGAAAGGGTCGCCTTGTGGGGGCTTGTGGGTATACAGTCTCATCCACACTATCACACCGTGAGACAAGCAGAGAGGGTGCCTGGGGCAAATGTCACTATGTGGAAAGGAGCTAAGACTGGAGGAATAAAGAGACACAGGTGTTATTTTTGGCTGGCAAATGCCATATGCTTCCTGTTGAGGGTCTACAGTAGGCGACCTTTCCAGAGTGTCCGTGGTTGCAATGAGAAAGATGACAGGCACAGGAAATTGGTTTTAACGAGAATTAAACTATTCACCCAGCAGAAAATGCCATCCACAGGTACTGACTCTGAGGGAATAGACCAGTCATGTAAGACATTGATTTGCCAATGGCTTGTCAATAGCAATAATACATGACAAAAAAAAAGCAATATATATTAAAAAAAAATCCATCAACCATTCATTGCTTTTTTGATGGTTCTGGCTCTGAATAGACTGAGGCAGACATGTCATTAAAAATGATTAGAAACTTCATCTGGCCCACCTTAACTATTAACGTGTTTCACCCGAAGGGGTTGAGGTTTGGCTGGTTGGACTTTCATTGAATTTTAGTTGGTTTGTCTTCAGGCACATGTTTCCTTTAGGGGCTTTCGCACTGGAGGAACCTTTTCATAGTTCCTAGAACTATTGGCTGAAGTACCAAGATTTTGCCGCGTTCGCACCGCAGAAACTAGGAATTATTTAAATTCTAGGAACTCCTTTTGGGGGAATTAAATTAGCTCTTACTTTAGACTAGGGTGTAAACCAGCATTATAGGAACTATCAGTGACGTAAGTATACATTGATTGGTCAAACGCATGTCAAACATGCATTTTTAAAAAGCTGTGTGAACATATTGTGTTTGTGTTCTTTTCTCAGCCTCAAAGATATGTAATACTAAAAGTTGTCATAGGAGATTTTGTCTCTTAGCCCCACTTTTTGCCCTTTCAGTCGTGTAAATTATGCATTTACATTCCATCTCTGTTATCACGACACACAGCAAACACAGCTCCAATCACGGCATCCTCAATTCACCGGATTTTAGCGTTTGTAAATGCTTAAAGACGCCGCTGTCGACTGCTTCAGAGTTCCTATGCCCGTGCGAATACAACCAGGAACATGAAATTAGTTCCCTGGGAACTATCCTTTTGGCTTGTTCCTATAACAGAGTTCCTAGAAGTATTCAGTGCGAAAGCCCCTTTTGTCCTAGTTTCCTGCTGTTAATCTGTTACCATGGACACTCATTTAACGATCACACCTACTTGACATTTAGTTTGATATCTTGTGTATAAATGCTCTCTGTTTTCCGGTATTGTTTGTGTCTTGCGGCACACTGCATGTTACCTGCTTCTCGTACTGGATTATTTGAGTTTGTTTTGTAAATAAAGACTTTGTTTTGGAACCTTTTTCATTCTTCTTTTCATCCTCTGAACCTACACGTGACACCATAACTACACCATCTGGACCCAAAATGCATCCTCTTCGATTGACTGACATTTGAAAGTAGCAAAATAAACATATAAATCACAGATATTTCATCCTTTTATTTCAAGGGCTCTTAAAAGTATGAAATGGACTTGCATTCCCTTTTTCCCCCAATCACTTTTCATGTCAAATTTCATTTTGTTTAGACTCTTATATTATTTTTACATTATTTTATATGATTTTATTTTGTCTTCTCAAATTTGTTTAGTTTACTTTAGTTTTTTTACTTTATCATAGTTAGGTTTAGTCTATTTTTTTATGAGATTTCTAGTTTCAGTTCATTTATTATTTATTCAGTTCATATTTTTAGGGGCTTTCGCATAGAATAGTTCTAGGAACTAAAATATAGGAACAAGCCACTAGGATAGTAATTTCTCCCCCGGGCCATGTTCCTGGTTGTATTCACACCAGGAATAGGAACTCTGAAGCGGCCGACAGCGGCGCCTTTTAAGCACAGCATTTATAAACGCTAAAAACTGGTGGATGGAGGATGCCGTGATTGGAGATGTGTTTGTTGTGTGTCATGGGTTTCGTGATAACGGAGATGGAATGTAAACTCATAATTTACGTGACTGAAAGAGCAAAAAGTTGAGGCGGAGAAAAGAACACAACCCTGCAGACAACAGATAAATGCCATTATCGCTGTTTTCCATGTTCATGAAGTAAATATGTTTACATGGCTTTTTAAAAATGCCAGGTGCTGGTGTTTGACATGCGTTTGACCAATCAGCGTACACTTACGTCACTGATAGTTCCTATAGTGCTGGTTTAGACCCTACTCTGAACTTGGAGCTAATTTAGTTCCACCAAAAGGAGTTCCTAGAACTAAAATCGTTCCTCGTACCTGCGGTGCGAACACTGCAAAATCCAAGTACTTCAGCCAATAGTTCTAGGAACTATGAAAAGGTTCCTCCAGTGCGAAAGCCCCTATTGATAACAAAAATTGCACTCTTTGGGACTGTGTACCTTCTTGTGGTGCCATCAACACTGTATCAGCATTGTTGTGATGTCATTGTCCTGTGGCTCCAAAGCGATTAGTCACATGACATTTACAGCTCAGATGATTGGCTTAAAAATGTCTGGCTGCAGAACTGAGTGCTTATGTGCAAAGATGGCAGATTGCATATTCGGGATGTCCTCCCATGCAGCTGTAAAGATGACAACCATAAAGAATGACTTTCTCTAGGTAATTTAGGCCTCTTTTGTCTCACCAATAACAAACTATCATGCCATAAAGCATATTTGCTTTGTACCTGTGCTTTTAACCACACTATACCATTAACCAAAGATCTTTACTGAGGTGCACCGTTAGTCATTCTCACAAACCCTTCAGAGATCCTGCTTACTCTGCTACAGCCCTGCTTATTATGTATTTAAAGCACTGGATGACTCCCTGCTGGTTTAGGCCCGTCGACTTCTCTCCTGTCAAAGCCACCGTGAGAGCGATGAATGCTTTATGGAGAGTGAGAGGCTACTTGAACTACTGCGATCTAGATAAACCCGCAGCACAAAATATCCGCTCACACATGCCGTGTTTATTTGGCTGTCCATCGTTATAGATTACAGAGGGCGCGTGAGCAATGTTGCATGTTTCATGAATATTGATGCGTACGGTGGACATGCAGGCGGCGTATCGAGAGAGTGCTACATGACAGTTGTTAATATGCAGGGATCTGAGGGTGGGAGAAGCTTCATGTTTTTTTGCAGTACACAGGAGAGGAGGTTGACCCATTTAAATGGCAGATTTGACGTGTGTGGTGCCTCACAATAGGGTGAGATAGCAGGAAAACTACTAGACTGTGTCAGGAAAAAGGAAACGTGGGCACTCTGAGCCGAGGCACTGATGAGATCTGTTTCCAGCTAACATATGGAGAATTGTAGCTTAAAATTAGATTTCGTAATATGCAAGGAATGGTAGAGCTGTGGGGTTTGCATGATTATGTAAATGTTGTGTGTTTTTGTGAGTATATGTGCACTTTTTGTCTTGTATAATAAGGTTATTTCATAATTACAGGCATTTTTTTAAGTGTTTGGATACTGAAGTCTGAAGTAGAGCCATAAGTTCTTTGACTGCACTGCCCACCCTCCCCCATCTCTGCCCTCCAGTATGAGGAGCTTCAAAGCATGAGATTTCACTAAGATCTCTCTCCATCCATCTTATGTTGTGTCACCTAATTTTCTCTCTCTATCTTTCTGCTTCCTCGTCTTTATCTCCTATTTTACATTATTCTCATCTCACTACGCACCTCATATAAAAAGCAACTTGTTCTCTGATTAAAGAAATGTTCAGAGAATGAAAGAAGGTGGTGTTTTGATCAGTCCACGGAGTGAGCAAAATGACTGAGCAAAATGAGTCTCGGTGTGCAGTGATGCTTATGAAGTAGCAGCATTCTTAACCAAATGACTCAATTGGATTTATTTTTGCTAATCTTTCTCATTCAGTGTTTAATTTGAGAAACTGAACTGGCTTACATGTGGCCTGCATGAGTCTTTCAGACTCTTTAAGGTATATTTGTGATGGGTGTGAAGAAAGCGTAAGTCTTTATAAACGTCATAATAGAGCTGTTAGCTTATGCCATTATTGTTCATACGAGTCCATCTCATTTCATCCTGAAGAGATAAGAAAGATGAAGTGGGAGTACAGGATGTCCCAGTTCCACCCTCTGCCAGTCAAATGAGCACTTGCTTAATGATGAAATGTGACACCAGTGACATTAAAACATCTTTAGAAAAGACTGGCTTAATTTCCCGCCAATTATGACATGCCCTATCAAAGGAGCATGAAAGAGCGTGCAACATAGAAGAGAAAAGGGACAGATAAAAGAGGAGAGGATGGAAATGAAAGACTTTCACAGGCCTGATCGCGGAGTCATGGCCGGTAATGATGACGAACAAGCAGTGGTCGTGTTGTTAAACATCGAGCTGACCTGCTGCTTTTCTCAGTTTGTTTCCTAATTGGGTCTGGTGTGCTAGTGAGACACAGTTTCCCCATGCTGGGCCGTGTGTGTGTATGTGTGTCTTTCTCTCTCACACCTCTCTGAAGTGCAACATGACCGTCTGGCCCTAATTGATCATCATTGTTATGTCTTTGTTATGGCTGCACATACTGGCATTTGCAAACTTGGCATTTTGGAGAAAACACATTCCTTCTTACTTTCTTAATGTGGCTCTGCAGCTTCAAATCACATCAGAAAAGACTTCATTCCAACTGGATAAAGCCCCAAACTGCTTTGCACATTGACTTAAAGGTCTGAAAGAGGAGCCATAATGAATAGCAGCTGTCCACAGTGACACTGTGTTAGTGTGTTTAATATAAGCTTAGCATTCTTACATCCACTAGTGTTACATTGTCCATTTCTGTACCCAAATGGGAACGTTTTAGGGGGAGATTCCTGTGAGGAAGCTAAATTAAGATGGAGGGATGTCTGGTAAATATTGACTGCTGTGGAAGGAAAAGGAGGAGGATGGAGGGACAAATATTGACAAATCTGTTAATAATCATCACAAACTGAGAAATATAGAGATCTTTATGGGTGAATCTCACCTGATACCTGCCAACAACATGTCCTAATCATAAAATCACAAGGAATAAACAGGAAATATTTTTTTCTTAAATAAACATAAGCCTGTTTTAGGGCCTTTAAGATGTTTTGCATTGTGATGAGCTGATTCTGAGTGAAATTGTTCTTTCACATATGAGCCATCAAAAAAAAAAAAAAAAACTGTATGAGTGTACTTATTGTCTTTTTAAATGTGTTATAATGTGTGGAATAGTAATAAAATGATAGGTTAGAGCCAGGTGAAATAGGGAAGGATTGGGAGAAAGATTTAAGAATCATGTGAGCTTAGATATTTAGATATCTGGGGTGAGTGGATAGTGAATCCATCATTCAGTACTGAAGTTTTGACATTGCTTGATTAAAGACTACCTAGAAAGGGTTTTTACCTCCTGTTCTACCTTAACCAACACTGTATTCACAACTTTTTGCCCGTTATTCCCCTTTTCATCTGTCTTCTTCCTCTTTTCCATTCTGACACACAAACTTTCAGTCGGTCTATCGTTCTCTCCTTTTCCAACTAAACAGTCTTTCTGTTTTTCTTTATTGCAGTTTTTTCTCTCTGCACCCTTCACCTCAGGAGAGTGAACCTGTCCTCTTCTCCCTCAAAGTTAAACCCGATTTTACTCTCCGGGCAAAGGGACTAAAGCATTCATATTTTACCACCGCTAAAAGCTTTAAGCGAGATTAAGGATTTAAGTCTGCTAAAAATACCATAAATTAAAACAACTCTATTGGTTACATAAATTTTATCTTTTATAAATGTGTGCTGTTTTGTCTTAGTAGAGGCACTATTACAGTCAGGCATAGCTGGAGGATTCGTGTTGTTTTATGAAACTACTTATAGTTGACATTGATATGGCTTATTTTACAGGATGTGTACAACATAAAACTCTGTGCTAAGAAAATTAGTTTTGAAAGCACTGAGGGGGGGACCATATTTTTAGTGTCTATCGTGAGCTCTTAACCCTTGTGTACTGTTCAAATTCACTACCCTTTCGTTATGTTCAGGATGAAAACATCCACTAAATTAAACTGCTGTAAAAATGTATCAGATAAATATTTTTTCAAATTTTTTTGCATAAATCTGTTAATCAACCTCAGTCCTGATCAAAACTACTAAATGTTTTTTTTAAAAATCCAGGATTTTTACTCTTTTATTGCCAAGTTTATAAATGATGTCACTGATTTGGGGAAAAAAACACACAAAATGACTTATTTTCAATATAAAAAGTGATTGTGGACTGGATATTTTTTTACCTTTTATCACAGTCTTGGGCATGTCAAAGATTAGTAACAACATTGGCTTTGATGCATTGTTAGTTTTTGTGCAGCATCAGACATTTTTTCTCCCTCATTTACTGTTCGTGGCTGTTTTTGCCCCATTGACTTCCACTATAACGACATTTTTTAATTGCAAGGCCATAACACCCTATAATAATGCATTCTTGATTGTTGGTGGTTTTCCCTGTTGCAAAGAGGTGAAATTTGTAATTTTTACAGATTACCAGATTAACCCTATAGATAGGCCGGTGCAAAAAAAAGCTTACTTTCTGGCTTTTATATGGAGTTATATGGAATATAACAGCATATTATAGTGTGTGTGTGTGTGTGTGTGTGTGTGAGACAGTGAGAGAGAGACCTTTGCGCACTTACCTTGATGTATCTGAGAAAATCAAAATATGCTCCTCAGCTCTCAGAACTACATGGAGTAAACAAAAACAAAGTAAGTGTATTTATGCACCTGCTGCCTTCTGATGGTGAGAAGTACGGATGGTCTATGTGTGAAATGCTTGTCTTTTCTTGATGGTAAAGCCAGTTTAAAACCTTAAAATCCTTCAGTGATACAATTTTCCATTTTTTCTGTAAAAAAATCTACTCTGCATCAGATTTATGAACATAATTTATTATGAACCAAAATGCAACAACTCCAGTTTCTCATTGTGCGGCACCCATGGAGGTTGGTCATGCTGACAATGAGGTCAATCATCTCCTCTGTAAAAAACAGATTGAACACAGAATCCACGTTCTGGACCCTTGTGATGGCATAAAGGCAGGAACACACCAAGCCGACGGTCGGCCGTCGGGCAGTTTTTGTTCCTCGGCCGACTAAGTTTTCTCAGTGTGTTCTGCACTGTCGGCTGAAGTTGGACATGTTGAATCGCCGTCGGAGCTCGTTGTCCGTTGGGCCATCTGATCATTCTGATTGGCTGTTCAGCTACTGCCACCTGCTGGTACGGAAAGGCATTTCGTCTTACACAGGCGCAGAACGGACTTGCTACTTGGCCGCCGGCTGTCGAGCGTCGGTTTGGTGTGTCAGGGCAACTTTGGACCCAGACCCTGCTGACGTGAGCCAACCCCGCAGTCTGCTTTTGTCGCCACTAGTTCGTCGGCATCGGCTTGGTGTGTTCCTGCCTCTGGCACGCTGAAGAAAGGGAGTTGTCTCCACGTTGAACCAACAATACATCCTGCAGCTCGCTGGGAGGGGTCAGGCTGCATAATCATTTCTAAAACTTCGGTACAAGTCAAGCCCTTTCTCATGTTGCTTGCTGTTCTTTTCACCATCAAATGACCAGCAGGATGGCATGCAAGTGTTTAAATCCACTTACCTTGTTTTTGTTTAGACTGTACTTCTCACCATCAAAAGGCAGCAGGTGCATAAATACACTTTGTTTTGTTTTTGTTTACTCCATGTAGTTCTGAGAGCTGAGGTGCATATTTTGATTTTCTCAGATACATCACGGTAAGTTGGCGTAAGGTCTCTCTCAATCTCTCTCTCTCTCTCACACACACACACATACACTATAATATGCTGTTATACTCCATATAACTCCATATAAAAGCCAGAAACTAAGCTTTTTTTTTTTTTTTTTTTAAGGGTTAATGGTGCCACCTGGTGATCAACAGTAAAAATTACAAATTTGACCTCTTCCCAACAGGGAAAACCACCAATCAGAATGCATGATTATATGGTGTCATGGCTTTGCGATCAATAAAAGTGGTTATAGTGGAAGTCAATGGGGCAGCCACGAACAGTAAATGAGGGAGAAAAAATTAAAATCTGATGCTGCACAAAAACTAACAATGCATCAAAGCCAATGTTGTTACTAATCTTTGACATGCCCAAGACTGTGATAAAAGGTAAAAAAATATCTAGACTACAATCACTTTTTATATTGAAAATAAGTCATTTTGTGTGTTTTTGTTCCCCAAATCAGTGACATCATTTATGAACTTGGCAATTAAAGAGTAAAAATCCTGGATTTTTTTAAAAAAACATTTAGTAGTTTTGATCAGGACTGAGGTTGATTAATAGATTTATGCAAAAAAGAAAATTTGAAAAAAATATTTATCTGATACATTTTTACAGCAGTTTAATTTAGTGGATGTTTTCATCCCGAACATAACGAAAGGGTAGTAAATTTGCCCACAGTGTATTTTTGAGGTTTTGAAAATTTTAAGATTTTTTTTCAAAATATGTATCAAAATAAGATTTGTCACCAAAAATCATTCCATTTGCTGAAACACAGAGAAAGTTGTGGCCAAATTAAGACCCAAAAACACCCCATAGTGGATGAAAACATCCCCAACAACACATAAGGGTTACAAAATAGTTTTCAGACTCACTGATTTTTTGAGCAACACTGTATCAGACTGAGGACGGTTATAATGTATGCTTTATTGATAAAAGTTAGCATTAGTTAATGCATTGGGTGTCATGAACTAAAAATGATCAACAATTTTTTTATAGTTTTAATTATTCTAGGTTAACATTAACTCTTTCCCCCTAGGTGATGGAAATTTCATCATTTATGACACAACACTTCCCCGCCATTGACAGCATTTTAGGGGGTGTATTACGCATCACTTGAAAGAGTACAGAATCTCTGGATCAAAAAAAAAAAAGAAGAAGCAGAAACAAGTGATAGAAACATTGCTTATAGACAATGTAGTCTTTGACAAAAATGCAATTTTCTCAGCTTTTTGTTAAAAATGTTTTGTTTTTGTTTTTTTTAATAAATCTTAGCCACATTCAAGTGTTGATAGAAAAAGGAATGCATGAAGCTAGAATAAAATGTTTTTTTGTTGTTTAAAAGCAGAGGCTCTGTTCTTTTGAAAAATTGCATGTTCCTATATTTATACAACAAAATATTCAGGGGGCCATGAAAGTTTTGTGAAAAGATCAAAAATGCTGCCGGGGAAATAATTCATTTATAAATATACTGTTGTGTGATGTTAATTCCTGAATATTTATAAAACATGAATTATTCTTCATTTATACTTTATTAAATTAAAATTTACCTTGAAATGTTAAAAATATCTGTGCATTGTTAGTAGGGTTTAGTCGGTTGGGACAAATGACTCTCTTTATAAGTAAGTCACTGAATCATTTACACAACCAATTTGTTCAAACACATTTATTTAGGAATTAATTATGTGACTGTCATTATAGGCGAATCATTGAATCATTTACCCTACTGATTTGTTCAAACACACAGATTCATTTAAGAACAAATTAAGTGACTGTTTTTACAAGTGAGTTACTGAATCATTTACTCAACCTATTCATTCAAAACACTGTTTTATTCAGGAAAGAATCAATTGACTGTCATTGTAATTGAGTCATTGTATCATTTACACGACTGACTTGTTCAACTCCACTACTGTGTGTTGCCTAGAGATGTGACATTTGTTTCTGCTGTTTCGAATTATTTTCGTTGGTGGACCAAATATAGACAATGTAACTACAAATATTGTGTCTAAAATGTAATTTATGTGATATTAACTTCTAGTTAATTTAATTGTTGTATAAAAAGCAATGTCACACTTGCTCTCGTACTGGTGGTCTAAATATCAGTGATTACCTGTGGCTGAATCCCAGCAGTGTTGACATTCAGTACAGTAGACTTGCACATGTCATATTGATAAACCATAAGCTGAAAGACCCAGTTAAGTTTGTTTAGTCATTTATAACTGTCCACAAGTGTGTGTGTGTGTACGAGTGCAGATAGAGTGTCAGGACAGACATATGGAGAGCTGTGTTGTTATTATGGGAATTGGCCACAGCTAGATTCACAGGTGGAATCCCCAGTAGACTGCGCACAGCAGATCATAAAAGCCAGAGAGCTAAACACTGCATTTTTAGATCAGACTGGGCTACACACACTCAAAACAACATTCTGATTCAATGTCTTTGAAATGATCCAGACTGTTGCATGTACATCTAATGAGATGTTTTTTTTTTTGTGGTTGTTTTTTTGTTGTTGCCAAGAACCATTAGTTAGCTTGATGTATTTTTTAAATGATCATCTGATTTGTGTCTGTTTTTGTAAGTCTGCAAAAGAATCAGAAACCGATTCTGTAGACCAGTGCTACTCTAACTGGCTGACCAGCATAACCAACAATAATTCATATGAAACAACAAAATCACACTATATTGTACAACTTGAATTGGGTGAAAATGTGCAACCTTTAATGTATATTTTCCCCTATGACAATCAAGCACCCAAAACAACATGTTTTGAAGCCGGAAACCTGATTAAATGTTAATCTCTTGCAGCATTAGAAGCCATACATTATCATGCTATTGTAGTCCATGTGTGCTCTTTTCCTCTGAGTGTGCATGAATCCTCCAGGCCATCAACAGCAGCTCATAGTGGGTTGTGTGTTCATTTTCCTCAGGCTTGCTCATATATCTGAGGGCTTTATAGTGTTGCACACTGCTCTGTTTGCCTTGTGCCCTACCGCAAGCCATGCTGCTGTGGTGTGGATGCTCTGTATATGCCAATTAATGCAATCAGCCTCTTGACTGATGTGTCCATGTGATGTGTAGATCTCTCTAACACTCTGCCTGCAGGATCGAAACCGGAACCATACTGCTGCCATGCAGCGCTCTGTTCTGTTCTGCCTTTCACTCCAGCTGCAAACTTCATTTGTTTGCTTGCATGCTCTGTCATGGGAAATTAATAAGATACAGTCCAAATGGTGTGCAAGATAAGCCCTCACTCTTGATGGGCACCATTGGCTGAGAGCTCGCGCTAAGGACTCAGGGAACAGCCTCTGTGCTATTTATAGGCCTGGCATCGTGTGTGGCAATAGTGGGGGAGCGTGCTTGATGCCAAGTGCATGATTTGTGCCCAGGGAAGTGCATAAGGGGTAGGGTTGGTTAACACACTAATGTCATCAAAGTGTTAAGGCAGTGCTGAGAAGTGTTATAGTGTCATATAATGTTGGGGCTGTCAAATGATTAAACATATCAGTTGAATATGTGATATGGCAATGAATAAATCTCAGTTAATAACATATAGCAATATTTGCTGAGAAAGGCCTTAAATGAAGAAAAATAAATGATGTTACATTATTGAGAATTTGAGATAAAGGGAAGCATTAAAGGTCCACTGAGGTGCCTTGGAACACGCAGCTTTATTCAGTGTGTTGATGTAATTTCCAATAAAACATGTAGACAGGGCGGGATATATATAGAAGCTCCTCCCCTTTTCCAAAATAGCCAATAGCGTTTTGCCTAGATCACAACTCGGCCAGAGCCGTTAAGCTCGTAAAACCCCATTTTCCTCATAATCTATAACCCAGTGGTTCACAAACTGGGGTACACTCGGTTTCAGTATTATTTTAAGGTAGAATTAAATGAACTACTCAGCATTTTGTTTGCGTACCCCCTTTTGTCACCTCACGTACCCCCAGGGGTACGCAAACAAAATGCTGAGTAGTTCATTTATTTCTACCTTAAAATAATATTGAAACCAAGCATGTTTTTCTAACTTACAAAATGCCGTAAATCCAGTACATTTAATCAAATTACCTCAGCATTTGCAGTCAAAAATGACTGTATCCACACAAGCAGCATGCATATGATAGATTGCGTGCAGTCTGCTGCCTTAAATTACTGCCGTTCTCGACAATACACCTTTGTAAAAGTGGGGATTTAGCACTTACTCGCATGAAGAACAAATAGACACAGATAGTGGATTAATTTCCATTTAAGACTCAAACTTTCTCCGATACAAAAACATACCTTGTGTGAGTTCTTGTATTTAATGTTGATAACGAGCAAGAATGCAATTGTTCCCAAAAATCCACATGACTGCAAACGTGACATCATTATAGCCACAACAGGTCAAAAAACAAAACGTTTAAACACAGTACTGTCAGTATTTACTCTATTTAGCTATGAAATAATTGTTCTAACGAAAACCACAGCAGAACTACAACACACATCTGTGTTTCGCGAACAATTCTGCAACTTTAAACGAATCATGAGAGTCAATGATTCAATGATTCATTCACAGCCACTTGCTTCGTTACTGAATGAATGACTGACTCACTCATAAAAACAGTGACTTTCTGCCACCTACTGGCGGTTTTAGTTTAATAATTAAAAGTTTTACTTAGTTTTACCATCATTGCATATTTCTCTATTGAACATTTTTATTTAAAACATTATTTCTTGTATAAAGTTATTTATAAAGGTAAAAATATGCACTGGGAAATCAATTTAGGGGGCAAATATTGTCCCTTAATGGTAAAGGTGTGACTGCAGTGTAAGTGGAAGAGAGGGGGTATGCAGAAGGATGGTAATCGCTTCAGGGAGTACTCCACGCTAAAAACTTTGGGAACCACTGCTCTAACTGATCTATCCTCCATATTGCTTTAAAATATAGCATTGATTGTAGAATTTAAATGTGTCTGAAAGTTATGTGGTCCTTGCTGACTCACACATATGATCCGCTCTGTGCTCTGGACCCTGGACCAGAGCAGACTGTGCTCACACTGCAGCAGTTCACTAACATGAAAACAGACTTAATTTGCGTCAATGGAAAGCATATTTACACTGTCTGAATTGTTCCCTATCCTCTATATAGTGCACTATGTGCCATTCACTAGTAAATATCTGAACAAATGACCGATTTCAGCTGCAGCTTCAGCATCTGTTTATAGTGTAGGAGAGGGCGGGACTTCAGATTCTAGAGAGCATTTGATTGAACAGAAGATTTAATGAGAAGCTGAAGTCGGCGGTGAGGTCATGAAAATCTGTGATCCATTTTAGCAGAAGTGAGAGACTGTTTGAATGCTTTCCCATATGCAAATTTTGTCATTGTTTTGGAACACACCAGTTTATTCATAACCTTAAGGCTTACATATTCATACTAAAAGTTAAATTTAAATAAAAACTTACATTTTGATTTCACAGGGACTTTAAACAGACATTGTATATAGTGGCTTTAGAACTCTTATTATATATTATGTATTTATCTTAAATATTATATTATTTATTTTATTTACAATCGCCAGTCACACAGTGCAGATTCTGTCTGTTTATTTTTTTTTATTGTTGGCAAGTAAACATGCTCTAAATGGACGTATTTGGTTGTTGTGTTTTGTTTTAATCTGTTTTTACAGCTTTAACTCATTAGTATTCATAGGTATTTGTAAACACCTTTTTTGAATCTTGTGTATTATATTTGCATTATGAAAAATTTTACACTGACGTTCAAAAGATTGTGGTTGGTAAGATTTTTTTTATGTTTTTGAAAGAAGTTAAACAAACGCTGCATATATTTGCTTTTTTAAAAAAAACAGTAATATTGTGAAATATTATTACAATTTTTTTTTTATTTTTATTCAGTGTATTTGTAATTTATGCACGTGTCAGGGGGCATGATTAATTCCATTCATTTTTTAAATCTTTCACTCAATTAACTTGTCAAATAGACAGCCCTAGTTTGAGCCATGCATGTCTGCATCATGTGTATATCTGCATCTTCAAGGGGTCAGTATGGGGTCAGACCTTCCTCACACATAAGCTAACAAAGATTATCCTATGTCACATTAATGAACTGGATGTGACCTGGACTTGGAGTGACAGTCCTGGCATCATCACACATCCTCTTAGTGGAAGATGATCTCATATTTCTCTGCAGCTCCAAGTAGCCAGAGATACTGATGTGTGTGCATGTGTGACCAAATGCAGCAGTCACGCATGTGTGATTCCAGCTCTTATATAAACTTGCCTGTACAGGGATTCTTGAGAAGAGGGTGGGATGTGCTCCAGTGACTGTCGCCATTCCACACTTGTATGATTTGTTTAGTGTTAACGTTAAAGACATCATGAAACGGAAGTTGTGATAGTCTTTTCTTCCCTATTGTGATGTATAGCCGAGTGAAATGGCTTCTTGAACAAGAAAAAAATTGGTACTTGATTTTGCCATCTCAGAAATACACTGAACAAAATTATAAACGTAACACTTTTGTTTTTGCCCCCATTTTTTCATGAGCTGAACTCAAAGATATAAGACTTTTTCTATGTACACAAAAGGCCTATTTCTCTCAAATATTGTTCACAAATCTGTCTAAATCTGTGTTAGTGAGCACTTCTCCTTTGCCGAGATAATCCATCCACCTCACAGGTGTGGCATATCAAGATGCTGATTAGACAGCATGATTATTGCACAGGTGTGCCTTAAGCTGGCCACAATAAAAGGCCACTCTAAAATGTGCAGTTTTACTGTATTGGGGGGGTCCGGTGGGGTCCAAAAACCAGTGAGTATCTGGTGTGACCACCATTTGCCTCACGCAGTGCAACACATCTCCTTCGTTGATCCAGAGTTGATCAGGTTGTTGATTGTGGCCTGTGGAATGTTGGTCCACTCCTCTTCAATGGCTGTGCAAAGTTGCTGGATATTGGCAGGAACTGGAACACGCTGTCATATACGCTGATCCAGAGCATCCCAAACATGCTCAGTGGGTATGCTGGCCATGCAAGAACTGGGATGTTTTTAGCTTCCAGGAATTGTGTACAGATCCTTGCAATTTGGGGCCGTGCATTATTATGCTGCAACATGAGGTGATGGTCGTGGATGAATGGCACAACAATGGGCCTCAGGATCTCATCATGGTATCTCTGTGCATTCAAAATACCATCAATAAAATGTACCTGTGTTCGTCGTCCATAACATATGCCTGCCCATGCCATAACCTCACCGCCACCATGGGCCACTCAATCCACAACGTTGATATCAGCAAACCGCTCACCCACACGACGCCATACACGCTGTCTGCCATCTGCCCTGTACAGTGAAAACCGGTATTCATCCGTAAAGAGAACACCTCTCCAAAGTGCCAGACGCCATTGAATGTGAGCATTTGCCCACTCAAGTTGGCTACGACGACGAACTGCAGTCAGATCGAGACCCCAATGAGGACGACGAGCATGCAGATGAGCTTCCCTGAGACGGTTTCTGACAGTTTGTGCAGAAATTCTTTGGTTATGCAAACCGATTGTTGCAGCAGCTGTCCGGGTGGCTGGTCTTAGACGAGGTCCTGGACTGGTGTGGTTACATGTGGTCTGCGGTTGTGAGGCCGGTTGGATGTACTGCCAAATTCTCTGAAACGCCTTTGGAGACGGCTAATGGTAGAGAAATGAACATTCAATTCACGGGCAACACCTCTGGTGGACATTCCTGCAGTCAGCATGCCAATTGCACATTCCCTCAAAACTTGCAACATCTGTGGCATTGTGCTGTGTGATAAAACTGCACATTTTAGAGTGGCCTTTTATTGTGGCCAGCCTAAGGCACACCTGTGGAATAATCATGCTGTCTAATCAGCATCTTGATATGCCACACCTGTGAGGTGGATGGATTATCTCGGCAAAAGAGGAGTGCTCACTAACAGATTTAGACAGATTTGTGAACAATATTTGAGAGTAATAGGCCTTTTGTGTACATAGAAAAAGTCTTAGATCTTTGAGTTCAGCTCATGAAAAATGGGGGGGAAAAAACAAAACTGTTGCGTTTATAATTTTGTTAAGTGTAAATTACATTTTACAAAGAAAACTATTATTTTTAATTGTAATACTATTTGACAATGTTACTGTTTTTACAGTACATTTGATCAAATAAATGCAAACTTGGTTAAAGAGATTACTTTAAAAAAATAAAAAAATAAAAAAAATAAACCTTAAAGGGTTAGTTCACCCAAAAATGAAAATGATCCTCATGTTGTTCCACACCCATAAGATATTTTTGATAAAATCCGATGGCTCAGTGAGGCCTGCATTGCCAGCAATAACACTCTCTTTTTCAAAGCTTCAAAGCTTTACGAATCATTTGTTTTGAATCAGCGGTTCAGAGCATGTCTCAAACTGCCAAAGTCACGTGAACTATTTAAGTTACTTATGACGTAACGAAGCCTTGTTTACTGAAATCATGGGATTTTGGCGCTCTGAACCACTGATTCGAAACAAATGATTCGTTAAGCTTGAAAGCTTCATGAAGCAGTGTTTTGAAATCGCCCCTTCACTAGATATTGTGAAATAAAGTCGCTATTTTGTTATTTTTGGCGCACAAAAAGTATTCTCATCGCTTTATAATATTAAAGTTGAACTACTGTATTCACATGAACAGTTTTAAATATGTTTTTAGTAGCTTTATGGGCATTGAAAAAGGGAGTGTTATTGCTGACGATGCCGGCCTCAACAAGCCATCGGATTTGATCAAAAATATCTTAATTTGTGTTCCGAAGATGAACGAAGGTCTTACGGGTTTTGAACGACATGAGGGTGAGTAATTAATTACATCATTTTCATTTTTGGGTGAACTAACCCTTTAACAATTCCAAACTTTTGAATGATAGTGTAAATTCCTATTTTGCTTTGGAGGTACCTGCAAAACACCTGTGTGTAGGGATTCAGTTTTCCCCCTGTTTTGTAGATTCTTGCTGGCTTAGTGGTCCCCATATTTCAGTTTGATACAGAACTATATTACTCTTTCGAATAGTTTGCCCCATACTGAAGTTGATATATTTATGTCATAAAATTTTCATTGTATGTTCAAGGATGGTGTTATCTAGATTGAAAAGACATCTGTATTCATGATATCTAGTTTTTTTCTGTAATATAAATTCTTTGATTATTTAGTAGCTTTCTTTAGGAGTCTATAGAAAATCTATTCATGCTAGTCAAACGCCTTTTTGTCAAATGCTTTTTTGCTTGGTGTACAAGTCAGTGTATGGAATGTCTATATATAATCATTGAAGTGGTGGCCTTGATCATTGCATGAGAGAAAGAGCACATGACAGAAAGCAGAATATAGAAAACAAGACAAGATTTAAATCTAAAAATCTAAACATTCATTGAAAATATCATCAACTCAAAGACTGATTTCTACATTATATGATGTATTGTGTTTTTGTATGTTTTCCTTTCTTGTATTAATCAGATGTGTACAGTTTGTCAGGAATGATCATATTGTTCATAGAGTTGACTAGCTTGTGCTTTCAAAGACACTCTCCAGGAGTTTACCATGATGCAAGCTGTCTTGTGCTGTCAGAAACTCTGTTTGCAATCAACAGCAACCTCATTCTCCTTGAATGAACCTGACTTGCTGTGGTCATTAAAAATCCGAGAATGTGTTTCGAAAAAGTATAGGGATGTAACCCTGGCATCCTGGCCAAATTTACCCATTGTCCTCTGTCCATCATCATGGCCTCCTAATCATCCCTATATGTCTACTGATTGGACCCCTCTCCACCAATAAACTGTGGTGGGCATTCTAGCGCAATATGGCTGCCATCGCATCAACCAGGTAGATGCTGCACAATGGTGGTGGTTGAGGAGATTCCCCCCTTCCATATGTAAAAGCGCTTTGAGTGCCAAGAAATGGGCTATATAAATGTAAGGAATTGTAACGAAAAAATTTTAATTCAGGTGATGCTTGAATCATTAATATGTTACAATGAGGTCCTTTTTAAATGATAATTCCCACCGAAAGTTTCTTTTGTGTGTTTCAGAGGTTCATTGATCGTCAACTCTGCGACTGGTGGACATAGTTACCACTACACTGCAACCATGCATCATTTGCGCATTTTGTCAACCTCTTTCTCCTCCACTCCTTGCCTTTCCTCTCTCCTCCTCCTGATCTTCCTCTCGGGCCTCACTCATCTCTCTCAGGCCAGTGGGGACACATCCCACAGCAGCCCAGGAAACTGTTCAGGGGAGGACAGCTGCTCTGAGGGCGTCGTTCTCCCAGTGTGGAACCCCCAGAACCCCTCTGTGGGCGACAAGGTGGCACGTGCCATTGTCTACTTTGTGGCCCTCATCTACATGTTCTTAGGCATGTCCATCATCGCAGACCGGTTCATGTCATCCATCGAGGTGATTACATCTCAAGAGAAGGAGATAACAATCAAGAAACCCAATGGCGAGACCACCACAGCAACCGTGCGCATCTGGAACGAGACCGTGTCCAACTTGACCCTCATGGCTTTGGGATCGTCGGCCCCTGAGATCTTGTTATCCGTGATCGAGGTCTGCGGACACAAGTTTGAGGCTGGTAACCTGGGCCCAAGCACAATTGTGGGCAGCGCTGCCTTCAACATGTTCATCATCATCGCCATTTGTGTTTACGTGGTCCCAGACGGTGAGGTGCGAAAAATCAAGCACTTGAGGGTCTTCTTTGTGACAGCAGCCTGGAGCGTGTTCGCCTACATTTGGCTGTACTTGATCCTGTCTGTCATTTCTCCCGGTGTGGTGGAAGTCTGGGAGGCCGTCCTTACGTTTCTCTTCTTTCCGCTCTGTGTGGTTCAGGCCTGGATTGCCGACCGTCGCTTGCTCTTTTACAAATATGTCCACAAGCGCTACCGTGCTGACAAACACCGTGGTATCATCATTGAGACAGAGGGTGACGGCATGTTCAGCAAGATGGATATGGAAATGGACGGCCAAGGCGCCAATTCCCACCACAAGGAGGCACTTGATGGCATGCTGGCTGGTGTGGAGGAAGGAGGTGGTGGAGGAGGTGGAGGGGAGGAAGAAGAGGCCAGGAGGGAGATGGCTCGTACGCTGAAGGAGCTCAAGCAGAGACACCCAGAGAAGGACATGGAGCAGCTGATCGAGATGGCAAACTATCAAGTGCTGGTGCAACAGCAGAAGAGTCGAGCTTTCTATCGCATCCAGGCCACTCGCATGATGATCGGAGCCGGGAACATCCTGAAGAAGCATGCTGCAGACCAGGCCAGAAAGGTGGTGAGCTGCCATGAGTCTAATGCCCAGGAAGAAGACCCTCACACCATCTACCTGGAGTTTGAGCCCTCCCATTATCAATGCTTTGAAAACTGCGGCTCCTTGAAGCTCTCTGTGACCCGACATGGTGGAGACAGTGGCTGCACTGTTAAGGTAATGATTCCACTGTCTATACACAACAGTACTGTGATTACATTGCTGTGATTGTACTTTAATTATATGGATGTGATATAATTTTGAGGCCAGAAACCTTCATGAGTCCCAGCAGCGAGGATGTACTCTCAGAGCTATTTTAAATAATTACAGCACTTAGGAGACAAGCAATTTAATGACACTATTTTAACAGACTTCAGATAAGCTTATTTTGATATATAAACCTTTCAATTGTGAAGTTCACCACAGGTTTATTTTAAGTGATTTTGATAACAGGTCAAAATATACTATAATATTATTAACATATAATAATTACTATAAATAAATTACTATAAATTACTATCAATTACTATAAATGATTATTTTGTTATTTGATTAATAATAATAATATGCATTATTCAATTTTAAAGTGAAATTTCTGTCATTAAGTAAGACCTTCGTTCATCTTTGGAACACAAATTAAGATATTTTTGATGAAATCCAAGAGGTTTTTGGTTATCCTCAATAGAAAGCAATGGAATTACCACATTCAAAGTCCAGAAAATTAGTAAAAACATCATTAAAATAGTTGACGTGACTACAGTTGTTCAACCTTAATGCTATGAAGCGATGAGAAAACTTTTGGTGCACAAAAACAAAACAAAAATAACGATTTTATTCAACAAATTTGTCTCTCCCCTGACATTCTCCTATGCTATTTTCGTTGCAGTGCTTCCAGGTTCTACATCTGAACGCCAGCTCAGTATTGACCAACGCCTGTTCACGTGAGCAGCACAACACATGCGTATGATACTGACGCAGGAGCGGGCCAATACTGAGCCAGCGTTCGGACGTAAACACGAAAGCGCTGATCTGCGTTCACTGCGTCAACTGTGTACGATTCTTACAGGGTAGAGAAGAAATTATTGAATAAAGTCGTTATTTTTGTTTTGTTTTTGCGCACAAAAAGTATTCTCGTCGCCTTCATAACATTAAGGTTAAACCACTGCAGTCACGTTGACTATTTTAATAATGTCTTTACTACTTGTCTGGACCTTGAATAATGGTAATTACGTTGCTTTATATGGGGAATAAAAAAACCTTGAATTTCATCAAAAATATCTTAATTTGTGTCCCGAAGATGAATGAAGGACTTATGGGTTCGGAGGGTGAGGGTGAGTAATTAATGAAAGAATTTTCATTTTTGGGTGAACTAACCCTTTAATAATAACACGCATCATAATTATAAAAATGTATATTATGTTATTATTATGTGATATGATTAATAATGATTTATTATTGTTGTTGTTGTTATCTGTGGAATTTAATTATCACACATCCTCTCCTGAAAGTTACATTATAACTCTCGTGTGTATGAGAAGTATTGTTTTTTCCATACACTCACTGTAACTCTTCTGAATATAAAAATATAGCATTGCTTCCTCAGCACTTTAGCTGTATGACAACTGTTTCTGTATCTAGGTTGACTATCGCACAGAGGATGGCACCGCTAATGCAGGATCAGACTATGAATTCGCCGAGGGCACTCTGGTCTTTAAACCGGGTGAGACTGTGAAGGAGCTGACAGTCGGCGTGATTGACGATGACATATTCGAGGAAGATGAGCACTTCTACGTACATCTCAGCAACCCTCGAGTTGTCCACCGTGCTGAGGTCTCCATCCTCGACCCTAATGCGGTGTCTCCAGGCAACAGCATTATGGGGTCCAGCCATGTTCCTCCCAAAGCTGCCTTGGGTAACGCGCACACTGCCACGGTGACCATTTACGATGATGACCACGCAGGTATCTTTACGTTCGAGAGCAATTCCACACGAGTGAGTGAAAGCGTGGGCATCATGCAGGTGAAGGTTCACAGAACATCTGGAGCGAGGGGGAAGGTGGCAGTACCATTTCACACTACAGAGGGTACCGCCAAAGCTGGAGAAGACTATGAAGAGGTGGCTGGCAAACTGGAGTTCCTCAATGATGAGACCATGTAAGTTACACATTTTTCAGGAACTTACAACCCTGAATATGTTTTACTAATAATTTATCAAGTGTGCACTGGAGAATTTCAAGGAGGCAAGATGCTCTTTGTCACTGCCAACACTGATTGAACCAGATGTTTGCAGAGAACATATGTTTGTGTCCTCGAATAGGGAAAACTGAATCAAGCCATCCTTGTCATTAAAAGTTTAGCTCATGACTGCATCCAAATTTTCATACTTCTCATTGGAAAGTACATACTTTTAAGTATTTATGAGACAGTAACGTTAGATCTGGGACAAACTTAAAATTGTGTTTTGGCATACAATAATGAAATACAGGTGAAAAGTCACTTTAGAGGAGACAATATATGAGCAGTGATGCCCGACCATTATGATCACAACTACTAATGATTAATCGATAAATGATTAATTGTCTTATTCATACAAATACTTGGTATAGTTTGGTCTCTAACTGAAACAAATTTGCATGTTGTATTCTGCTTGTTGAGACCTTTCATCGATATATGACACAAGTCCATCTGTTATGTATGATGATTTTAAAGACCACATTTTTAGGTAAAGCAGTTATTTTTTCACGCTATGAAAATAGAGCACTTCTAATATATCAGCAAACTTAAAAGCACTTGTTAAGTGATGGGCATATTCCCTATATTCACTGTAAATCCAAGCTTCTAAGCTTTAAAACGACACCTGTTGGGTTGGTTAAGCAGGTGGTTAAGTAATGTGAAAACTTAGTTAACGATTAATCAATTAAAGTGAAAAAAAAAAAATTAAAATAAAAAAAATTCTGTCATTAATTTGGAACAACATTGATGGTGAGTAAATGATGACAGAATTTTCATTTTTGGGTGAACTAACCCTTTAAGCGATTGTTAATTTAATCTCTCTCTCAGTTTTGTTTTTAACCGTTAAAGGGCCAAAAGTTACATAGTGTACCTTTAATATTTTTATATTAATTATTAAAAAGATTAAAATCTGTAGTCTGTATTGAAACATTTGTAAAGAAAACCAAAAAAACTAATACTTGGTTTTAATAACTATTATGATAATGTAAATATATAAAAACATAATAAATTTGGTTGCTTGTTAAAAGTGCAAGCTTAATGGTGTTTCATTAACACAGAAACATAAGCATCAGATGAAACTGTTACATGAATTTACATTAAAAACCCAAACTTTGGGTAATGTGGCTCCTCGTTCCAAATCTTTCACAGTGTCAGTGACAAATGCAAATTGGAATGCAGACCATGTCTTAAGATTTGTATTTGTAGATTACATGTACATCCGTGTTTGAATGTTTCTACCACATATTTGTAGTTAAAGATGTACCCTGATGACCTGGTATGATCACAGTATGCATGGATTACAGGCCCTAACACTAAAAAAAGAAACACAAATAGATAAGAGCAAGGCAGAAAGAAATCTATAAGCCTCACATGAAAACAGATGAACAAGGGATAAAGTTGAAGAGATGTGAGAAGTCTGGAAGAAAGCCAGAGAGAAGGAGATGAAGAATGATAGAGCTGCTGAGTTTTCTCTCAATCCTGAAAATCGATACTGACCTGCACATCAAGCACACTGCGCTGCTGCAGATCTGAGGTGAGCAGGTCATCTGTAGAAAAGAACATGCTGGCATTAGAGAGAGTGAGGCAGTTGTTGTGAACCTGCTTGTCAGGTTATAGGTAAACAACTTAAGTAGGCATTGGGGACATTGTGACTCATGGATGGACTGCGTTGACATGAGACAAAAGCTCATGCATTCCAAGATGGAGAAGTTCCAATTATAAGCGGCATGCCAAATTTACATATTTACTGAATGCAACTTCCAAAAACAGTGTAAGACAGGATATAGTGGTGGTATATTTAGTATGAAAGGGAACTGCGTTGCAGACTTAAAAAAAAAAAAACTTTACAAACCAAGGATACCTTTTTTTTCTTAAAATAATCCAGAAACACATTTCAAATGACATTTCAAAAATATAAATAATTTTGGAAATTACATTTAAAATCCACATAGATCCATAATATGCTGATTTGGTAAAAAAATATTTCTCATTATTATTATTAGTTGAAATTTATTGTGCTGCTTAATGAAGTGTGGAAGGTTTGAAGAACAGTAGTTATTTAGTACTTAGTAGTGTTAGCAATACCAAGTCGGTACTGAAATTTAAAAAATGTGACGCTTTGAGCGCTGTTAAGCAGATTCGTAAACAACTCTGATTGGCCATTGACGTGCTCATCAGATATGTCTGTGATTGGCTACAATGATAAACGCATGGGAGCATTTTAAAGGACACGAAAGTGTTTAAATTTAAAAGCGTTTTGAAAGCGGGAGCGTTTGAAAGCAGACCGTTCCCGCTCCCGTGTGTATCTGTGTAAGCGCTCGGTGAAGAGCGTCACTGATGCCTATTTACATCATGTTTTTTAAAAGCATTGATCATTGTAGCCAATCACAGACATATCTGATGAGCGTATGAACACAGTGGCTAAATCAGAGGTGTTTACGAATCTGCTCAACAGTGCTCAATACCGAAGTAAAAAAATTCAGTACCGACTTGGTATTGCAGTTGGTATTTTCGACAACACTAGTACTTAGTTTAGGCATTAAAAATGTCTTTACTGTAATATTTGATATATTTAAAGCATCCTTGATTAATTAAAGTATCAATTTCTTTTTAAAAATCTATAAAATCAATGAATACAGAAATATGTCAAATAAATATCCACAAAAGTATTGGTACCTTTCCACTCTGGTCACAACAGGTAGCACTTCTCACCATTTAAACTAGCTGAATGAGTAATTAAAAGATTGTTATACTAATTAGAGGATATTAGTCTGCTTTGAGTGTCATTACAATGCAATTATTTCCTATAAAAGGGGTTAAATTGGCTTGAAATGCTCTAGAATTGCAAACAAATGCACCCCTATTTCTGATAAACAGGTTTTAAACCCAGGATCACACTCGTCAAAACCAAGGCCCTATTTCCACCTGATGCTCTCCATATATTTTTCCGTTGTCTCTGGGCGTGTTCATATGTAAATTGCTCGAGCTTATTTTGTTCATTAGTTTGAAAGATCTGAAAAAAACCATACATTTACCTGCCCATAGTCCTTTCCTCGAAGAAATCAGGACTGAAGTGGTTGAAAGTGGACAAAAGAGATGAATTAAAACACCAGGTGTAAACGGGTATGTGCCTCCCTCATCCACTTGTGATCCGATCGACCAAAACGCATCTTAATACCTGGAAACAGAGCATTCATAACGCCCTATTCCCAATTTTACTGCTGCTGTACTTTTGAAGGGTGCCAATAATGTTGTCCAGGCCATTTTACGAGTCTTTGTACTGCAAAAATGTCAGTTTTTTTTTTTTTTTTTTTTTTTTAAACCAAAGAAATGCATATGTGGATGGCAAAAGATCTTAACACTTTCCAGATAGAAATGTTGCATTATTCTATGCTTTTTGGCCACATCTGAATATTATATTGATATTTCATCATGTTCCCGCTTACATGCTGAATTATTTTTTTCTTTGGGCTTATCTTGCCAATGGCTGGTGTTCCCTCCAAAACAATATGGACATGACGCCCCTGATTCCTCTGGTTTGTAAGATTGGACTGGGAACAATATGACATGATGGAAGTGGAGCACAATGAATGAGAAATGAGAGCAGGGACGGATAGATGCATTGATCGAAGTTATTAGTTGAAAAAGTAAGAGAGCAGCGAAATGAAGAGAGGCATAATGGTGTGCAAGGCATCGTGGGATGGACTGAATTAAACCATGATGTGATGATAAAGCACAAGCTATAATTCACAGAGGAGAAAAGAGAGAAAGAACGAGAAAGAGAAGAGGTGAGAGGCAGGTGCGCGGGCGGAAGGGAAGGTAAAACGAGGGAGGCATGAAGAGATGAGGGTGATTTGTTTGAACAGTTCACTCATACTGTTCAGTGTGTTGAGCAACTAGAGAGGGTTACAGAAGTCAAGCACCGTGTGGGAGTGTGAGTGTGTGTGTTTTAACATGAAATGTGTCATACTGAAAGTGTTGTCTATCATGGAAACATCTGACCTGTGTGAGTGCATGTTGATTCTGAAGGGTGTGTGTGAGTATTTTTGGAGGTGGGTGAATGACCGTGTATCGCATATGTGTATTTCATGTGTTCAGAGTTGGAAAATGAGAACCGGAACCAAAAAAAACTGGGACCAAATCATTTTTATGATAACTAGGGATGCACCAATATTAAAATTCTGACCGATACTGATAATTATTGTTAATTATATTATAGTAGCTATATATGTCACCCAAAGTTTTATTCAACCTTGATTCAACCTATAATTTTTCCCTAATATGTGGAACAATAACCAATGACATTTTTAAAAATATTTCAATGTTTTTTTGTTTTGTTTTTTTAGAATTAAAAAATTTAATAAAAAATTAAAGAATTTGAAAATTATTCTTTCATGCAGCAAAAAAAATGTGATTATGTATCCTTACTTACACACTCATGTTGAACAGAAAGTCAGAAAATAGAGTGATGTAAGACTAATGTAAGTTATCACAGTAACGGGTCATTTCTACGGTGTGCATTGCTGCCACACATATTATTTTTTTCCACTCAATTATTTCATAATATCGAGATATGCCATTAAATCTTTTCTCATTATAACGAGATGTTATGTCGTAAAAACGGCATATTTTTCTTGTCAAAACCCATATTTTCTTGTAATAACGAGATGTTATGTTGTTAAAATAACATGTTTTGTATGTGATGTGTACGAAATAGCATTTCAAATAAGGCATAACCATAAAATGATTCACAGCTCAGTGAGGCAATTAGTTGTAAACTCAGTAACAGTTCTGAACGATTCACTGGCTCAGTCTGATTCAAACTGCCAACTCACAGTTCAGGGCTGTTTCTTGAATCTTTTTGCCTTGCTAGAGGTTAAAGTTGCCATGAAATAAAAATTCACCATGTCTGTTTTCTAAGTTTATCTTAAAGTTGACATGAAATGTAAATTCACCCTATATATATGTTCTAAATGCATCTTATTGTGAATGATTCATGCATACGTCTCAAAATATTTAATCAAAATGTCATAACTTGATCTTCTGATGAAATTACAGACTTCTCCCTGGTGATGTATTCCAGACTTCTCCAATCAGTTAGTCCTCTTAAACCCCGCCCCTTTTTTATAATCAACCACAGGTTTGCGTTCAGATGTGTTTTTTAGAGTGTGGAGACAGATCTGAACGCAAACCTGTGGTTTCACTCTGCGTTTCACTCATAAACAGTCAAAAATGCTGTGATCCATAACCTGTCCATAAATAATCACTATACAGTTCTGAGAACAAATTTTAACATCCTAATAATTTATATTCTGTATCTTTTTGAATAAAATCACAACATTTAGTCATTTAGCTGACGCTTTTTAACATTTTATGCAAGGCCTGCAGACGTCTCCATCACGCGAAAAGACCGACGCGACACTCGTTTAGGTGACTCAAATCGCGGCCCTGTATGTTGCTTTGCATAAAATTAAACAATATACAAGACAATGAATTTTTAGATTAAATAAAACATACACAAACCTGTATTTCACCGAAGACATGCACCAATTTGAGGGAGCTGCACTGCTCTCTCCTTAAGAGGTCGTAAAAAGCCTGCGATAAATAACTCAACCCCTGGGTTGTTATGTCTGACCCAGGAGCTGGGTAACACAAAAACTAACCAAACACTGGAAAAATAACCCAAAAAATGACCCATGATTTTTTAGAGTGCAGCCAATCAACAAACAATGGACAGAACAAGTCACCACCACCCTACTTTTTTGATAATCTATTCTGTCGTGCATATGTACGTCACAATACAGAAGAAAGGACTTGAAACTATATGTTACTCGAAACTATATGATATCTCGACTTTAAATTATTATTGTGCATTTGCAACCATTTTAATTGCAGTCTGTAACCCTGTATGGCCAATAACCGATAAATGGTCAATATTAAAGTTCTGTGCTATTTTGTGTAAAAGAATTTAAAATTAAATGCTCAATCATTACTGTAATTTTTAAGAAACCAGAATGGTTCAGTGGGATCAGAACGAGAGTCGTTAAATTCCTTACAATAACCATCCCTAGATATGTGTGATCACTCATGAGAGCATGTTGGAGGTGGTGTGGAATTGTGTATAGTGTGTCTGTGTGGGTGGATGAGTGAATCTGACTCCAGATATGAGTCTTTTAGTTTGTACATATATATTTCAGTTGCTTGCGTTCATGCTCAAAGCTTGTTTGCACACGTGTGGGCAACAAAATGCATGTGAGCGTCTGTTTTAGGGGCTTTGAATTTCATCTATTGCTTTTAGCTTGCTTTGAATTGGTTTATATTTGTGTATGTGTCTGTTTGCATTTGAGTGCATTTGCATGTGCATATGAGTGTGTTTGTCAGTGGATTTCTGCTGACCAGACAGCTGAACCGCCTCTGCCAAACAGCACAACAGAAGCTTAACTCTTATTCCCACTCCAGTCACAATTCCAGAGAGCTGGCACCTGACAGCAGCAGACCAGGGGATTCTTAGTACATGTGTGTGAGAGGGATTGTAAAGGGGTCCAGCGTTTCAAGCAGCTAATGAGGATCCGTAAGGACTGGGCAGTGCATTTTGGTGTGTATTCATTCCCATTAGAGAAGAATGACATATAGAGAGAATTTTAAACACTCCCAGCAACCTTAGCACCGATTGCAGGATGATCGGTTCACCATCTCCCCCGCACACTGTGTGTTTATGTGACTGCCTGTGTTATTTTTCTGTTTGTTCTTCTATTCTCATATGAAGATGAGAATCCATGCCAAAGAAAATTGAGTTGAAGCAGTGTGAAGTGGGCTATGAGTGCGCTTATGTAAGCGTTGCTCTCAGAACAAGCAGGAAACATGCACGCGGCAGAGGCTTACACGATGATCTGCATGAGTAAAGAAAAGAGCGAATCGATACGAGCGGGATCTGTCAGCTCTGAGAGTTTGTGGGGTGTGACGAATCGATAGTGACCCAGCTTCCTGACACAAACAATCTGCATGCTGAACATTCCCACTTATTTGAAAGCCTTAGGACTATATTTAAAAACAGATTCTGTAATGTATCATCATCCTAACAAATTAACAGCTAAATCACTTTATGAGGTATGTTGATTTTAATTTGTTTATTTTAATCAATTTTAATAATAGTTTGGAAAATGCTTATAGACAAAGCTTACCGCAAAATAAATATCCTGCCCAACTTTATTTGTTCTGCTGAACACATAAGATATTTATCTGAATGTCCAAGCTGCACTTTTTCATTCAATGAAAGTGGAGGGGCACCAGGAAAAGAGGTGTTATATTATTAATATTACTAATAAATAATGGTAAATGAAACAAAATAAATTTATACTGAAGATAAATTCATTAAAATACAGTGTATTGAAAATGTATTTAAAAAGGGAAATAGAAATACTCACGTTCTTGGAGTATATGTATTTAATGGGTTGGTTCACCCAAAAATGAAAATTATGTCATTTATTACTTACCCTTGTGTTGTTCCAAACCTGTAAGACCTTCGTTCATCATTGGAACACAAATATTTTTGATGAAATCGGAGAGGTATCTGACTTCTCTACAAGCCCTATTCGCACAGGATTAGTATTATTTGGGGACCTTGTGCCCACACACAACCATTTGTGGCGCATTTGCACGCGATAAGCGGAGCCTGTAATTTTACTCGAATTTACCTCCCGGACATGATGTCATTTACATTTCACCAGGTTAAAATCTAATAGCTCAAGCTTTGTGCTTGATTTATTTGTAACACATTAACCTCGAATTATGATGTGAACCCCCTCGCTTGATTGTGCACTATTTTGGATAGGCTATTGCTTGAAAAAATGTCTTGTCATTATAGGCCTAGCTGTATGATATATCATAAACAGAAGAATGTTCCTTACCGCATGCTGCTATACAAGTCATCCATCTCCATCTAATTATTATTTTTGTTTTCGCTCTTCTGATGGTTTTTAGCTTTGTCTTTCTGCAAATTGTATAGCTGTATGATGTATAATGATATGACCCAGCACCCAAAATACTATTAAAACACTCCAACGCAGCCTCCATTCTTCGTGAAAGATGTATAAAAAAGGTGCACAGAAAACAAGAAACTTGAAAAAAATTATATACGACCCCGCCAAATCACAGAGATGCTGATTCACACGGGACTAATATTATCAAAGAACCTCAGTGTTTGTCGAAATATGGTAGTTCATTTGCGGGGGAATTTTTACTTTACAAATTACAGACATGGTTGATTCGCACTGGATTAAGATCACAGGCAATTATTACAAATGACTAGAGGTTCCTAGTTAATACTAATCCTGTGTGAATACGGCCATAGACAGCATTCAAGGTCCAAAAAGGTAGTAAAGACACAGTTAAAATAGTCCATGTGTCTGCAGTGGTTCATCCTTAATTTTATGAAGCGACAAGAATACTTTTTGTGCGCAAAAACAAAACAAAAATAACGACTTTATTCAACAATATCTTCTCTTCTGTGTCATTCTCCTACGCTGTTTACATTCAGCACTTCCAGGTTCTACGTCAGAACGCCGGCTCAGTATTTACCTTGAAAGTGGTGGTTAAATTGCTGTCTATGGAGGACTCATATACCTCTCGGATTTCATCAAAAATATTTTAATTTGTGTTCTGAAGATGAACGAAGGTCTTACGTGTTTGGAACGTCATGAGGGTGAGTAATTAATGACAGAATTTTCATTTTTGGGTGAACTAACCCTTTAAAATGTAAATTAATTATTTTGAGTCTTCCACATGTTTTCTGGTATTTATGTTAACATTTAATTGGTTAATTGATTGGTATTTTAAAAGACAATCAAGTATACAGCTTTCTGTAAATTATTGTTGTAGCTGTTGTTGTTGAAAGAATCCTGAAAAAATGTATCATGGTTTTATTAAGATATATTAAGAAGCTGTTTTCAACACTGATAATAAGAATATGATAATGATAATGATAAAGATACTGATAATGTTTCTTGAGCGTCAAATCAGCATATTCAAATGATTCTGAAGGATCATGTGACACTGAAGACTGGAGTAACGATGCTGAAAATTCAGCTTTGCTGATATTACTGACTCCAAACCTTTGAGTGGTTGTGTACTTCATGCCATTCTTGAATGAATCTGTGTCTCACATTAGCCATGTCAATTGAAAAAAAAAAAAAATTCTGGAAAAGAGCTACAGTACTTGTACATTTTGATTTGTGTATGTAAGAGTGAATTCATAAAGGTTTTAAATGACATGGTGACATTTTTGGGATAACTATCCCTCTAAGATTTTCTATATGTGATTGCACAAGGAAGTGCATGCATGCTCACATGCAAGAACATGCATTAGTGTATTCATGTGAACAAACATGTTTGTGGTTTAATAAATGACAATTTCTATTGCCATAGGATGAGGCATGTAAGCTTTTTCTCTGACAGCTCAACTGGAGACAAAACATCTTTGTGTCACTTTTTTTCCTAAGATGGGGAAAGAGAGATTAAATGGAGCAAATCTTTTCTCCAGATAGTGACAGCACTGATTAGCATTTTGCTGCTTGTTTTCTTGTTGAAAAACAAGTTCTTGTACCACTTCATCAACCTCACTTCTCTTCATAAACACACATACAAATTGGTGAACACAGAAGCCCTGCCAAGCTCATAATGTTTGAATGTCTCTGCTAATGCTGCCACCATAAGCTATGGCTTTAAATTCACTCTAATTCAGAAAAGCCTTTAGGCGCTGTGATTCACCATAAGATTAGTGCATCTTTATGAAATTATATCCCTTTAATCCTGTAATGTCTTGTTATTCACCTTCAATTTCTCACTTAAAATATTTCATATGCAATCAGAGACTGGATTTTTAATGGAAACTGGCCATCAGCAAAGCGCAGCCAATAAGATAAAAAAATTTTCTTCTGTCTTCTGTGGTTTCGTAGGTCTAAAGAAGACATATTTGAGGAGAGTGCAAAGTGCAAGAAATGTCAGCATGTACTGTATGGCAACATTAGCATAAAAATGAATTTATAATATTTCTGAGCTATTATTATTAGGGGAACCAATTCTAGTACTCTCATTAGATCCCTATTTCAGCTAATCTTAAAGAGTCACGCTAAGCATTTTCCTCCAGTTATTCATCCCCACCCCTTTCTTCATGCACCTCACAGCATATTTTCATCACTCCATCCATCTCCAAAGGTATCAGAAAATGAACAAAAGAGCTGTTTAATTTCACACTGCCTGCACAAATAGACCAGGATATAAACAAAGCGGGAAGCTGATCAGTGGGAATAGAGGACCAAGGTGAATGAATGAATGTTTGAGAATGAATGGCTCCACTAACCTCTTCAACTTCAAGATGTTCAGAAAAATCACTGTTGAAGGTGAACATTCAGAATCTTTTAAGGGGACACATTTTTCATCATTAAAAAAGATTTACCTTTAAATAAAAGAAGAGTACTTGAAAATGCTTTAAAATCATTTTCGCTGTCACAAAATGCCAGTGATATTGGTAATCTAAAAGCTAGTTTATTTTCTATTGTGTTGGTCCCCCTATTGAGGCCGCCATGTTGAGATCACATGACCAGCTTAACATTGTAGTGTCTTCTCTGTAGCAGCAGATGGAATTGCAATTTTTTTTTTCTTTTACTGTTCAAAAGTTTAAGGTCAGTAAAAAAAATGTTTTTAATGTTTGAAAGAAGCCTCTTATGCTCACCAAAGCTGCATTTGTTTGATCAAAAATACAATAAAAACAGTAATATTGTGAAATATTATTGGAATTTAAAATACCTGTTTATATTTTAATCAATTTTTAAAAGTAATTAAATCCTGTGATGGCAAAGCTGAATTTTCAGCATCATTACTCAAGTCTTCAGTCAGTCACATGATCCAAATCATTCCAGTATGCTGATTTATTATTATTTATCATCATCAGTGTGCTGTTTAAAATAAGAGCATTTATTTGGAATATAAATCTTTTGTAACATTTTATGTGTCTTTATAAATGTCTATAAATGTCTGTACTGTGACTTTATATCAATTTAAGGCATTCCTGTTAAAGAAAATAATTAATTTTCTTTATTTAAAGAAAAAACAAAAACTCTTACTGACCTCAAACTTTTGAATTATAGTGTGGCTAAAGGTGTGAAATAGCTGTTGAGGCTCTAACACATTGTGACACAGCTAGTCATGAGCTTTCTCACCATAATTTCTTATGCATCTACTGTATTTTTAGTAAAAGGCCAAAAATAAGATTAAAAATAATCTGAAATCTGAAAAAGATTAAAAATAATCTATCTGTTCTCGTGTGTGACCATTAGACGACACTGGTAGGGAAGAGCAGCTTGCACAGAACGACTTGCAACTCCCCATAACCCGACAGTTTCCTGTGCAAAGAGAGAGAGAGCTATAGTGAGCAAAGAAGTGAGAGATCCAGTGATTAAGCCCAGCTGCTCTTGTGTCCCCTCAAAAACCTGCGTTAGCACCCCACACATATGGAGCCTCTTCCGTCACCTCTCCCGTAACATTCCGGCTGTCATTTTCACCCCATTCACACCTGAGGGACCGTCTGATGTTCTGGAGGTTTGTTATGACATCAGTTTGGTTTGAGTAGTGTTTATCTGCACCTATGTGTCTCTGCAAACAAAGCACTTTGATTGACTGGATGGTTTATATGATGGGGATATCTTGTTAAGGACTAATTTTAAGCGATGACCGCATTCCAGCTGGCAATGACAGCCATTCCATCATGCCTGCCTTTGAATCTTTCTTTTCTTCCTCCCTTCCTCTGCCTTCCCCCTCCTATCTCCATCCATCATTCCACCTCCCCAGCTCTGAATTATGAATTAACAGCACGGCACAATTATGATATCCTTGCCAGTACTTTGAAGATGGGGGCAGAACAATGCAGCGAGAGCTTAGTTTCTATTTTAATTTATCAGGGGCATGGCGTAAGTGTTTCAGATTTAACGTTATCATCCTTCTGTTTTCCTTTCTCTATTTTTTGAAGTGAAGATAATCGTACGGCTTACCTCAATTGGCCTATTACTTTAGAGTCTTATTTTAGATTTGAAGCAGAGCAATTTTCCCTGACATAAATATAATTTGATTTTGCAGTGCTTTGAAGCACCATTATCTTATGAAATCAAGCTCATACAGCTGAGCATTTTCATTCTTTTAAAGGGAAAGTTTAACATTTATTTAACAGTTATAAAATAATTATTTCTGTAATAATTATTCATAACCACCCATTTTGCAGAAATAGTGTTTTTTTTTTTTTTTTTTAAGATTTAATTTTGGCGTTTTTGCCTTTATTATGATAGGACAGTAAGCATAGGAGAGAGAGAGGGGGACAGGATCGGGAAAGGTCCACGAACCAGGACTCGAACTCGGGTCACCTGAAGCGCAGCAGATCTATATGTTGCGTGCTGTCCACAAGGCTATCGGCACAGACAAAAAAAGAGCATTTTAATGGAAAAATAGTCGTAATTGGAAATATTGGTAATATTTGAGACTTTGGTCGCATATGGTCTAGCTGCGAAAGTGCAAATATTTCAACACACATGAAGCTCAAATCATAGCTTCTGTACTACTGGAAATGAATTAATTCTAGTCTGATATTTTTTGGAGTACAACCCGAATTCCGGAAATGTTGGGACGTTTTTTAAATTTGAATAAAATGAAAACTACAAGACTTTCAAATCACATGAGCCTATATTTTATTCACAATAGAACATAGATAACATAACAAATGTTTAAAGGGAGAAATTTTACACTTTTATATACTAAATTAGCTGATTTCAAATTTGATGCCTGCTACAGGTCTCAAAAACGTTGGCACGGGGGCAACAAATGGCTGAAAAAGATTCAGCTGGGAGAACATCTAGCAACTAATTAAGTTAATTGATATCAGGTCTGAAACATAATTAGCTATAAAAGGGACGTCTTAGAGAGGCAGAGTCTCTCAGAAGTAAAGATGGGTAGAGACTCCAATCTGTGAAAGAGTGCGTAAAAAGATTGTGGAATACTTTAAAAACAATGTTCCTCAACGTCAAATTGCAAAGGCTTTGCAAATCTCATCATCTACAGTGCATAACATCATCAAAAGATTCATAGAAACTGGAGAAATCTCTGTGCGTAAGGGACAAGGCCGAAGACCTTTATTGGATGCCCGTGGTCTTCAGGCCCTCAGACGACACTGCATCACTCATCGGCATGATTGTGTCAATGACATTACTAAATTGGCCCAGGAATACTTCCAGAAACCACTGTCGGTAAACACAATGTGCCATCGTGCCATCTGCAGATGCCAACTAAAGCTCTATCATGCAAAAAGGAAGCCATATGTGAACATGGTCCAGAAGTGCCGTCGTGTCCTGTGGGCCAAGGCTCATTTCAAATGGACTGTTTCAAAGTGGAAAAGTGTTCTATGGTCAGACGAGTCCAAATTTGACATTCTTGTTGGAAATCACGGATGCTGTGTCCTCCAGGCTAAAGAGGAGGGAGACCTTCCAGCGTGTTATCAGCGTTCAGTTCAAAAGCCAGCATCTCTGATGGTATGGGGATGCATAAGTGATGCTGGGATGCTGTATATGTTTATTTAGCAGCCATTTGACCTCTGTAAGAGCACTGTCTTCCTCATCAGTGTATATGTGAGTGTTTATGTGGTTCTGCTCGTGCTGCTGCCAGTATCTATAAAAACTGATGATTCTATTTTCTAAACTTTAGCATTCTGCATGTGGAATGTGGCGAAATGTTTGGGACCTAGAAATGGTCCCACTCCTCCAACACACACTTGTCATCCTCTCTCAATTCATCCAAGTCTTCTGCTTTGTCTTCTTACGTGACAATTTTTTTTGTTCTTCTTTACTGTTCGTCATCACCAGTTTTGTCTCTCAGACATTTTTAATGCCAGGTCTATATATCCAGAGTATTTTTTACGACTGCATGCAAGTGAGTGGAAATTAATCATTTATAAACCAAGCGAACATGCCAGCATCTCTCTTTCATTCTCTTCCTTTCTCTCTCTCTCTCTCTCTCTCTCTCCCAAGTCCCCCCCCACCCCCACCCCCGTTCTTTTTTTTTTTTCTTGGCATGATCCTATTATGTGTGCAAGCAAAGAGAATGACATTCAACCAAGCTGGAAATGGATTTGTGCTTTTTTGTCAGTCAAAGTCTTGCGTGTGTGTGTGTCTGTGTCAGTGTGCGGATAGAAATAGACATCCACCCACAGGTCATTAGAGAGAGAAAGAGAGACGGAACGTGACTACAGGGGAGCATTGGACAGACTGTAACACTGTAAGTGAGACTTTGGAACCGTAGGGCATCTCTTTGCTTACGTACTTCATCTTCCGCTCTTACCATATTTTACCACACATTTGTTTTCTGTCTGGGTGTGGCTAAACTGCAGCCACAAATTACCGTCCCATGCGTTTACATGTTCGCCCACACCCCTGTAGCCCACTCTCACTTCAAAACACATCCTGACACCCACACATCTATTTAGCGCACAGAAATGCTTTTTGTGTCAGTGCGTTGGCTGGACCTCTATGACACCACGGGTACGTGCCAAGGTGTGAAACAGAGTCGCACTGTTGTGTATCCGCCGCTCTTCGGCACAGTTGTTTATCCAGCGTTATTTGTTTTTCCCTAGTGGCAGCCCTCCATGTGCGCATAAACCTGCGGTGCAGAAATTAAACGTGGTGCAGTGTGCTGTGATTCGCTTCACAGAAGCTTGTAATGAGCGACTGGGGACTAGCGTCCGTCTTAGGCCACTGGTGCTGCTTTAAGCTGCAAAGACAGGCACTGACATACACAAACATATGACACAAATAAATAATTTAATGCCTCAGCTGGGAGCCATAGTGCTGTTATGAAATGCATTTGCACAGAAATATGGATTATTACCGCATGTTATTATTACCGTTGTTTTATGCATTTAGCAAACAGTTTTATTAAAAAAGTGACTAAGGGGTGTTTGTACAAAACACGATTTTACGCAGAATGTTGCGATGGTTTGGGTTTTCATTAGATTGCTATAAATAAACATTTTAAACTGACATTGCTATCATTTTGGCTTTTGCTATCACGAGAATCCAGCAGCAGCGCCATTTGTAGCCTTAAAGGGGACTTATAATGCCCCTTTTACAAGATGTAATACACACTATATTGCCAAAAGTATTGGGACACCCCTCCAAATCAAATTCAGGTGTTCCAATCACTTCCATGGCCACAGGTGTATAAAATCAAGCACCTAGGCATGCAGATTGCTTCTACAAACATTTGTGAAAGAATGGGTCGCTCTCAGGAGCTCAGTGAATTCAAGCGTGGTACTGTGATGGGTTGCCACCTGTGCAATAAGTCTATTCGTAAAATTTCCTCACTACTAAATATTCCACAGTCAACTGTTAGTGGTATCATAACAAAGTGGAAGCAATTGGGAACAACAGCAGCTCAGCCACAAAGTGGTAGGCCACGTAAAATCACAGAGCAGGGTCAGCGCATGCTGAGGCGCACAGTGTGCAGAAGTCGCCAACTTTCTGCAGAGTCAATAGCTACAGACCTCCAAACTTCATGTGGCCTTCAGATTAGCTCAAGTGCATAGCGAGCTGCATGGAATGGGTTTCCATGGCCGAGCAGCTGCATCCAAGCCTTACATCACCAAGTGCAATTCAAAGCGTCGAATGCAGTGGTGTAAAGCACGCCGTCACTGGACTCTAGAGCAGTGGAGACGTGTTCTCTGGAGTGACGAATCATGCTTCTCTGTCTGGCAATCCGATGGACGAGTCTGGGTTTAGCAGTTGCCAGGAGAACGGTACTTGCCTGACTGCATCGTGCCAAGTGTAAAGTTTGGTGGAGGGGGAATTATGGTGTGGGGTTGTTTTTCAGTGGTTGGGCTTGACCCCTTAGTTTCAGTGAAAGGAACTCTTAATGCTTCAGCATATCAAGACATTTTGGACAATTTCATGCTCCTAACTTTGTGGGAACAGTTTGGGGATGGACCCTTCCTTTTCCACATGACTGAGCACAAAGCAAGGTCCATAAAGACATGGATGAGCGAGTTTGGTGTGGAGGAACCTGACTGGCATGCACAGAGTCCTGACCTCAACCCGATAGAACACCATAGGGATGAATTAGAGCGGAGACTGTGAGCCAGGCCTTCTCGCCATCATCACTGCCTGACCTCATAAATGCGCTTCTAGAAGAATGGTCAAAAATTCCCATAAACACACTCCTAAACCTTGTAGAAAGCCTTCCCAGAAGAGTTGAGGCTGTTATAGCTGCAAAGGGTGGGCCAACTCCATATTAAACCCTACGTATTAAGAATGGGATGTAATTAAAGTTCATGTGCACGTAAAGGCAGGCGTCCCAAAACTTTTGGCAATATAGTGTAAGTCTCTGGTGTCCCCAGAATGTGTCGGTGAAGATTCAGCTCAAAATACCCCACAGATCATTTATTATAGCTTGTCAAATTTGCAACTATTTGGGTGTGAGCAAAAACACGCCGTTTTTGTGTGTCCCTTTAAATGCAAATCAGCTGCTGCTCCCGGCCCACTTTCCGAGGGTGGAGCTTTAACAGCTTGCTCTTCGGTTGCTCAACAACAACAAAGCTGGAGAATCTCATGCAGCCAAAATGACGATTGTCAGTAACGGTGTTAAGCTTTACATTGTTCAAACCGGAGTTGGTTTTTGAATGCATCTGGACATTTCTGAATGGTTAGTGGATACATTTATGTAGTCACTGTGGAGTTGATTCAACCCATCGACTACCATGTACCACAATGTTAATCTTTTGTTCAAATCCAGCGTTGAATTGACCCTCGTTTGTGAAGCAGTCTGTCATAAAATGATGGCATGGTAGCAACACTCTTCTACAACAACTATTCCTCTTCTCTAAAGCAGCCCAACATGGCCTCGCCCCCTTTGCTCTGTGTTCCCGGGAGTAGGGTTTATGTAAATTTTAGGTTTAGTGATGTCACTATCCCAGGAAGAAGCTCATTGTAGTCCCTACCAGCCGTTTGTTGTAGTCCTTAAACAGCGATTTCTGTAAAAGAAAATATCCTTTGCATTGAACTTTGAGCGTCGTAACTTTGCAGATGTTGTTTATGCTCAAACAGCAACATTACACACTAACTAAAGTTAAAAAAGTAGGCTACGTCAAATAATTGTTACAATAAGGCTCCATTGTGTAACAAGCAAATTAAAATGATACACATTTATTATTCACAATATGGAAAGAGGAAATAAAACATAGTTCTTTAAGAGCATGACTCAAACATGCCATTAATGGGCTTATTCAAGTCTTTTGACTATGTTCTGGCCAACCATCTAGTTTTTTTTTTTTGGCCTGATGCCAAACTTAATTGCCGACTCCTGCATTAAAGGATTAGTCCACTTTCTAATAAAAATGTCCTGATAATTTACTCACCCCCATGTCATCCAAGATGTCCCATGTCCATGTCCTTCTTTCTTCGGTCGAAAAGAAATTATGGTTTTTGATGAAAACATTCCAGGGTTATTCTCCTTATAGTGGATTTCAATTGGCCCCAAACGGTTAAAGGTCAAAATTACAGTTTCAGTGCAGCTTCAGAGGGTTTTACATGATCTCAGACGAGGAAGGGTCTTATCTAGCGAGACAATCTGTCATTTTTTTTTTTAAAAACTGAAAATGTATAGCCTATGCTTTATAGACACAAATGATCGCATCACAAGTGCTTCCACCAGACCGCGATTCTGTATTCTTCAAAAAACGTACGCTGAATGTCCTACACCTTCCCTAATAAACTTACTTAAAAAAAGAGCTGTCACCGCATTCGTTCTGTAAGTTGAATAGGGAAGGTGTAGGACATTCAGCGTACGCTTTTTGAAAAATACGACCAAACGTTTTGCTAGATAGAGCCCCTTAAAGCTGCACTGAATCTGTAATTTTGATGTTCAACCGTTTGGGGACAATTGAAGTCCACTATAAGGACATGGACATCTTGGATGACATGGGGGTGAGTAAATTATCAGGAAATTTTTATTAGAAAGTGGACTTTAACGAATGAAAAATTTAAGTTCTATTAACTGTTTGTGGTCAGTCAATAGCCGCGTGTGGTGTCCAAGTTTGTAAATAAAGACTAAATGACAGCTTCTGATATATTTGTTTAGTGATTTATTTCATTCATCTCCCTCTCGCTGGTGTAACTTTGTATTGTGTGACGTAGTCCACTACTGGCCCGACAGTGGAAAAGCGGCTAATGGGTGAAGATGGCAGAAGAAGTCATTTGCGAGATGGACGTATGTGCATTACTTTGAGTTTGTCAGATAATCACTTTATACCTCTACCATACTTTTAACAGACTTGGATGGTTTGTGATTCTGTCTGTCATCCTTTCTTGCATTGTCTTGAGCCTTCGCTTTGCCAATTATAAGCTATATTGTTAGCAGCCTGGATAGCCCACAGTCATTATGCTTCATTATATCGCCCTCTACTGGATGTAAAATGCTCTGCAGTACATTTTGTCATTTTAGAATGTTAAGTTCTACTTCTGTAGTTATTTTGGTGAAAATAACTCAAAAGTAATACAGGAGTAATGTAACGTATTACAATTCTGAGACAGTAATATTGTAAAGTAAAGAATTACTTTAAAATAACAGTAACAAGTAATCTATAATGTATTACAGTTTGGAAGTAACTTGCACAACACAGATAATCAACAACCACTTTAATGTGTAAAAAAACAAAAACAAATTGGGCACCAGTTTTAAAAGACTGTGTCAACATTAAAAAATGCAAATTTTCAAAACATGCCTGTGTTTTGTTCCATTCTGCTCTGCTGTGTCTTGTAGAATACAAGCACACGTCATGTGACAAATATAGAACATTCCATCGCATATCATCTTTATTTCATCACAGGTTCTTTTGAGCCTGTCGGCATGAACTTTGTAGCTTCTGTTTTTCCAGGGCACTGTGATGCAGGAGCATTTTCAGGAGACAATAAAGCAAGAAAGAGATTAAGGCAGATTGATGCTGAAGCCAAAACAGAATAAATCTCTTGCTAACATGCTGCAGATATTTGCATACAATCCGCCAACAAAGTGCAATTCTTTGGTGATATTGCCCGGTGAAAATAGAGTTCCCCTCATGTGGTTATTTATATAGCTGTCCCAATTTCCAGCATCTTTTAGAATCTTAAACACCATAATGAGCCCTCACTCACACACAGATGCGTGTGATTTACATTTTTCTGTAATACTAGGCAAGAAGAAAACAATGATAGATGGATAGACATTAACTTTTGCACCTGCCCCACCTCCCTTCTTTTTTTATATTCATGCTCTTTCTGTGCTCCGTCTGGCTCTCGCCCACATGGTTTAACTTAAACAATTAGGGATTACAGAAGTATATGATTCCAGTGCCAGAGAGAGAACTGTGCTGAAATTAATTACATTCTTCATCTTATCATATCTCAGATCTCTCTCTCACACACACATTCCCCCTGTAATTATGAGTCTTGTATCTGTAACTGAGCTGATCCCTAAAGCCCCACACTCTCTTTCTCTTTGTCTTTTTCCTTCTTTTACTACTTCTCTCTCAGTTCTTAATAAGCAGCGTGCAATATTATTATACAATGTGTTCTCAAACTTTCTCTATGTTACTTTATAACCAAATTATGAAAAGGCATCTATTCTTCTGCAACCATTTCAGTGGTTTTAGACCATATATTATTTAAAGAATTTCCTTTTTCTTTCTCACTGACATGTGGTAATTCTATTGAATTGTTGTATAGTCACCCCATGTCTAAAGAACTTGTTCAGTGTAGACAATTAACAACATTTATTGGCTGAAAGGTGTTTATTTATTTATTTATTTTTATTCTTTTTTATACTAATATTATTTATCTGGACATATACTATATTGCCAGAAGTTTTGGGACGCCTGCCTTTACATGCACATGAACTTAAATGACATCCCATTCTTAATACGTAGGGTTTAATATGGAGTTGGCCCACCCTTTGCAGCTATAACAACCTCAACTCTTCTGGGAAGGCTTTCCACAAGGTTTAGGAGTGTGTTTATGGGAATTTTTGACTATTCTTCTAGAAACACACTTGTGAGGTCAGGCCACTGTTGGACGAGAAGGCCTGGCTCACAGTCTCCGCTCTAATTCATCCCAAAGGTCTTCTATCGGGTTAAGGTCAGGACTTTGTGCATGCCAGTCAAGTTCCTCCACACCAAACTTGTCTTTATGGACCTTGCTTTGTGCACTGGTGCGCAGTCATGTGAAACAGGAAGGGGCCATCCCCAAACTGTTCCCACAAAGTTGGGAGCATGAAATTGTCCAAAATGTCTTGGTATGCTGAAGCATTAAGAGTTCCTTTCACTGAAACTAAGGGGCCAAGCCCAACCCCTGAAAAACAACCCAACACCATAATCCCCCCTCAACCAAACTTTACACTTGGCACAATGCAGTCAGGCAAGTACCGTTCTCCTGGCAACCACCAAACCCATTGACTCGTCAATCGGATTGCCAGACAGAGAAGCATGATTCGTCACTCCAGAGAACACATCTCCACTGCTCTAGAGTCCAGTAACGGCGTGCTTTACACCACTGCATCCAACCACTTGGTGATGTAAGGCTTATTTTCAAACTACTTTAGGATTTAGATTATTATGGCAAAGATTAAGGCAAAATGTTCTTTTAAGAGCACTGTCTCATTGGAAGCTTTCTCTTTAAGTGCATGTTGTCATGAGTTTCTGTGTGTATGTAATGCGTTTGTGTTAATATTTCATGGAGTTATCGAAAAAAAGTACAGTTAATGTTACTAATGTTAGGCAGCAAACTCAGACCACACAATCAAACTCTCTTGTGTAAACACAACTAATTATTTAGATCCAGTGGTTATAACTCTCTGAGCTCTATTATCTAACAAGTTTTTCAGTGTCTAACAGCCATCCCAGAAGTATTTCCTCTATTATTATGAGCACTTATTTTTTCTCATTCAAACAGTATAGACTTTTTATAGCACATTGCAAAAGGAATATTTATTCATTATTTATACTGTATATTATCATGTTGTGATGCCTAAATTCACTTTTCTTTTTTCTTTTTTTTCTTTTAGTGTAACAAAGTAGTATGCGCAACCATTCAAAAGTTTCAGATAGTTTCAAATAAATGCTGTTCCTTTGAACTTTCTATCAAAGAGTTCTAAAAAATGTACCATGGTTTCCACAAAAATATTAAACACAATTGTTTTCAACACTGATAATGATAATATTTCTTGAGAAGCAAGTTAGCGTATGAGAATGATTTCTGAAGGATTATGTAACACTGAAGACTGAAGTAATGATGCTTTGCCTGACAGGAATAAATAACATTTAAAAATAAAGTAAAATAGAAAAGAGTTATTTCAAATTTCATAGTATTATTGTTTTATTGTATTTTTGATCAAATAAATGAAGCCTTTGTAAGCATAAGAGATTTCTTTTAAAAAAACATTCAAAATAGAACCCAAACATTTCAGTGCATTGTAGTGCATCAGCTTGAATTTCAATATTGGTGCATTCCTAAGTTTTGAAAAAAATTTAAAACATTAAAAAATATGTCTTCATAAAAATATGGCATCCAGTGGTGTCCATTTTTGACGTCATTAGAGCATGTTTGATTTCATCTTTTGCCCAACAGACTTCCAATACAAGGAGGTTGTTTGAGGTGAATGTGACTGAAAAAAAAAAAAAAAAAAAAAAAAAACAGAACTAAAAAAAGGAAAGAAATCTCACCACTGACACTGAAATTTGTCTAACACAGAGACCTGTGGCCCTGAGGGACATCTCTGTTCATATCTTGGTCTTGCTGATGGTACTGTTAACAGGTGGTAACAGCTGTAACCATCTAAACAGGATACACTTTCCTCAAATTCCTCTCTCCCAGAAAAAGCTCCCCTCGAAAGCATCCATAGTGATGTTTAGCTCTGGTGAGACTACAGCATCTTAGCCTCGAGGCCTAGACAGAAAAACCTGAGCCTTACAGTTGTTAGTGCTGCACCAAGCTACTTTAACAAAGATGCAGTCCCTTGAGAACCTGAAATTCTCCATTTTGTTTCTCAGAGGTAAACCAACCATACTGGTGTCACACAGACATAATAAGCTCATCTACAACACAAGTCACTTATATTCATTAAAGCAAGACTTGCTACTGCCTTCCAAAAACAAAACCAAGGCCAAAAGCAAAGCTAGTGCGGTGAAGATTAACGTCAGGGCTGAATACAATCAATTGTTAATGAATGAATGGAACAGATGCCCTAATCAGACCTGTAGAGCGATGGTAAACGGAAAACGGACACGTAGCATGAGGAAACAGGATGAAAATGTGCCATCTTGACTTTCATTCCCTGTAATTGTTAATCTCATGAGACCAAAGAGGAATGCCCTCATCAGCAGTCTGAATGTGAATGTTTCACAGATATGAGGGACAGGAAAGGAGAGATAAGCATGCTAATATGTAGCAGCTAGCATCTGGAGCGGTGGCTAATCCAGCTGCGCTTCATTAAAGCGCACATCAAAGACGCCGAACTATGGCACGAAGGAGGAGGGGAGAAGGGGGATCTGAGAGAGAGAGAGAGAGAGAAAGGCACAGACAGAATTTCTCAAGGGTCTGATCAGATCAGTCAAGTATTTATGAAAAGCAGAAAGCCATGACACCCCAGTGCCTTTGTTAGGTGCTGACAGACATTTGCTGAGTGTGTTTTCTTAGTAAAATCATTCATTTTTAAACTCTCATTAGTGTCTGGCACACTTTCTGAGCAGCTCTCGCCGTGCTGGCCTTGGTGAGAAATGAGTTCATAGAGCTTTGTGTTGTAAATTACCAGCAGAATCATGGTGTTTAGTATTTATGATCACACTTGAAACTCGGCCAATGAGAATCCATTTATCTGTACACAACATGCAATGTGACAGCCAATAAGGCCAATGTCCAGTTAAAGATTTTGGATCAATGAGATTTTGCAGTGGGTGGGACTAAGAAGCATAATGTTGCACAAATTCACCAGTTTGGACGCAGCAATTTGTAACTTGAATGTGTGAGGCTTCCAGCCTCATTTGCTTCCAGTTATTTTTGCTACACACACACACACAAAAAAACCGGTCCATTATGCTGCTTGATGTTGCAAACAGATGTTTATTATGTTATTTAAATGTATTCACGTAATTGTAATCACATTGGTTGTAGCACAAATTAGCTTTACAGTTTACAGCACTTTTTATTATTTATTTACCTATTCACCTTGTTCCTGGCAAGCCTACTGTGTTTTGAATTATGAGTGGCACTTCCGGTTTCAAATTCAAAAAGACTGAAATGAATCATTTCAAATTATAAGATTGCCCTACAAATAAAGCTTATCCGTGAATGAGCTGTCAATTTTCCTTCATGTTTTATTTTCAGACATCATAAGAATAACGTAACGCTTGGTATTTTAATGCGACAGTATAACAAGAATAACTATATGGCAAGAGCTCTTTTCATTTGCTGCATTCTTTTCCTCATGATTATTTTCTTTTTTTCCTTTTTGCATTCCGCTGTAATAGTATGAAAAAGGACAACATATACTGCACATTTGTGGTCTGTTTTCCCGATTTAATTTACGATATATCCCATTAATAATTCACTGGAATGCACGAAGAATCTCTCGTTTTTCTCCTCAAATTCTCACGTCTCTTTCCAGGTTAGTTTTCACAGGTAAATACAATTTTTTATCTGTCAAAATCACGGATATCACTTTGAAATAGTATCATGCAATGCTGAAGTTAATGAACATTTTTGATTAAGGCAATGTATGTTACATAATACAGATATATATTACTACAGTGATATTTAACCTGTCCGTTATTGCTATGGAAAGAATTGTGCTTTAGGGGTTATTTATGGTCTGTTGAAAGTACCTTGTGATGCTTTTACACTTTTAAATGTCCTTTTAATGTTCGATGGTTGAAGGGTGAGTACAATAATGTCATCTCATTGTACCCAGTTTAAAAAAACAACAACAACAAAAAACAAAACGTATTATTGCATTCATAGAGCGAGTGGGTTTGAACGAGATTTACTGACTGTTTACAGCTTAATGGTTTACAGTTTAATAAGTTACACCCATAATTCGTGAAAAGCACCATGGGCCGCAGGAGTAGAGTGGATATTTGCTATAATAAATTGGAAGTCACGCATATTAAAAGGAAATAGTTTACTTCTGCATTGAAAAATGTAATAGAAACCAAGGGATTGACAAATTGTTTTATTTCTCTTAACTTTTTATGACTGAATATGACACAAAAAAAAACTTTTACTTTTTAGTAAAAGTACTTTAGTACTTTTCAGCTTCATCATATTGTGTCGGACCAGCCGCTCTGTGTGGGTGCTCACTGTCTATACTTTATTTCATCTGGTTGAATCCAAATGGATTTACAGTGCAGGTCCTCTGCCAGCCTCACCTTCAGGAGCTTCTCTATTTGCATCAAAAAGCAGTTCTTCAGTCCATGCTGGCCTTTGTCTCTTACACACAGACCAGAAAGTCTTCTCAGCAGTGAGGAAGTAAGAAAGAAAATGGAAGAGAATTCATAAAGGAAGCGAAAAGAAAACTATTAAAGGTAGGGTAGGCAATTTCAGAGAGGCTAGCAATAGCAAGCTAGCTTTGAAAGCATTCAATCCCACCCTCCCTTCACAGCATCTCCAAAGCCACGCCTCCTTCAAAACACATGAACGCACACAGCCAGAGCATAGTCTGCAAAGCGTCACAAGACGACAGACGGCATTAAATTACCTCATGCCTCAAAGCACATAACATTACAATAATAATGAACGTAAACAACCACCTGACTGCTGCAGTTTCATTTTTTCGTTGATAGTGTTGCCATAGAAACATGACCCGCTCCAAGTAGAACGTCACAGGTTGCCATCTCTTAATTACGGTTACAACATGGCATAAACGCAGCTAAGCTCGTTTTTTTGGTTCCAGAGAAACTGTAAAAGGTGTCTTCTGTTTGTTTGTGGCTCCCAGTGACTGTGTGTTTACAACTCTGCATATCATGAAACGCTCTGATGTGATGTCTGTGTGAGCAGGGTGCGCAGAGGTATGGAAATACATGTTTACAGGCAGGTAGGACATCCTATCATTGTATTAGGACAGAATGCAATGATTGAACAAACATTTTGAGACTTCCACAGAAGATATATGTAATTTTTTTAGTATTTAGACCACTTTTGTTATTGATTGCTATCAGGATGCGAAGAGTATGTCAACCAGTATAACAAAAAGTATTTATGAAAAACATTGCCTACCCTACCTTTAATCTCGTACTGGCATTGAAGGTGGTTGAAGTACTGGAAATGCTGTTTTGTTGTGTATTTGTGTGAGAAATTAAATTTTAAAAGAATTAGTTTATCCAAAAATCCTTTTTGTTTTTTCTGTGGAGCATGAAAGCAGATATTTTGCTTCAGTCCCCACCTGACTACATAACTAGCTTAACTAAAAAAGACTCTAACTTTACATTTTGCTGGTGAACAGCATGGTTGTGCAAGTAGACCAGCACCAAACCAGCACTAACCAGCCTTTAGCAGCACGAAGACTCTTGTGTGTTGCAGTTTGTGTGGACTGATGATGTTATGGGTGTTTGTGTTGCAACCTAAAGCTTAACAGCAATCTGCTTTCACCCAGCATGTGTCCAATGCAGTTGTCTGCCACCCCACAGCAGAAACCACTTCCTCTACAAGCCATTTAATCACCTCTACCTTAGGATATCTCTTCATCTATCTGTTTGTCATTTAAACCCTGTCTCGATTTCTCTCAATATTTTCAGCTCCCCTCTCTCTGCGCTGCAAAAATAATTTCCTTAAAACAAAAGAAATTTAACTGAGAAGCAAAACTGTGATAATAAGACAATAAGAGAATATATACAAAATGCTTAATACAACTGCAAAATTGTAAATTTTCCCCCCACATGAACCCTTTCTTTGATGAGTACTACTACTACAACTAATAATAATAATAATAATATTAACATAACCATACATGTAACAAAATTTAGGTTTATGCCAAACAAAGCATTTTGTGTATGTATGTGTGTGTATATGAACATTCTGTCATCGTTTGCAAACTGGATTAGTGGATTAGTCTGATTCATGAATGAATCATTCAGAGCAGTTTTGTGAACTGGATTAACTGACTCATTGCAAACATCTGATTCAAAAGAGTGATTTTCTCGCAAATTACACCTCACTAACTCTCTCATGAACATGCCAAAGAGAGTAAAAAATTTCAAGGAATTACAACATAAAGTACATTTCAGTCTGTTCCTCACATCACAAACCTATTAAATTACTCCTGGGGCTTCATTTAAAAAATGTTGCTTAGAAACCCTCCTACATTTCATCTTACAATAATTTCTCAAAAGTGCGAAAGTGTGATTCAGAGAACGAACATACACACAAATATACCTGCGTATGCCTCTACTAGATGTGAATTCTATAAATCGCGAATGATCTTAAAATTGTGCGCAGAGAATGGTTTCAGATCGCCACCTTATAAATCTTGGATGAGATAGGGGTGAGTAAATTATCAGGAAATTTTAATTCTGAAGTGAACTAATCCTTTAATATAAAAGAGCACCAGTCAACGTCCAAATCATTTACTTGAGAATGGATAGTAGCAAGAATTGCTTAGATTTCCAAATACCTGCAGTACTCCACTCTGCCACAAGGAAAAGTGCGTCTGTCTCCTTATAACCTAAAGTGGCGCTGCCCTTTTCCATGTCAAAGACCATTTTTTGAAATATGAACATTGCCATGGATTTTATTGTATGCACACTCTACAAATCTGTGGATACATAAGTTTTATAAATGAGGCCCCAGAAGACTTGAAATGTAGTGCAAATGTCCTGGACCACTTTTACGAAGCCTGAAAGTCCCTATATGTTACAGTTGCATTGGAAAAAGCAACCAAAACTGCTTCTTTTGTGTTCCAAGGGGAAAAAAAGTAAGTCATATGGAACAGTATCAGATGGAACTATCCCTGTAATGTGTTTTCCTGTTCCCTTCCTTCATCTTTCACCAGATGCACTTGTGTCTCTCCATATCTACATCTCTCTGAATGCATGACTAGAGCTTTTCCTTGTGTTTTCTTCTGCCTCTTTCCTTCACCCCAGTCTCATGAATTTGTGATGCAATCTGTCTGTGTGTGTGTATGTGTGTGTGTATTTTTCAGAGAGAATGAAAGCGAGATTGATCTTCCTCGTTTATGCTTACAGTGCTTCCTTTGATAGTTTGGCTGCTGTATTTACCCTTGCGTCTTTAACTTTGAGAACGTTCATGCATTAAAGCACTGTTCAATTAAGAAAACGGGCCACTGTTTTATCAGCGTCACCTTTCTAAGTCCTCCTCCCTTTTTACTTTGCCACCATCTCGCTATTTCTCCCTCCTGCTCCCTAACTCCATCTCTGTCTTTCCTTTGCCTAAGGCCTATACTTTTATCATTCCCTGCACTCTAGCTACCTGTTGCCATGCCAACCCTATAATTTAGTGTCCTACACAATGTAGTGTGTACACCTGCCTCATGTACTCGCCTTACCGTGTGAATGCATGAGAATCTTACCTGCGGCGCGCTGCTGAAGGTGCTTTTAATGACTCATTTAGAACCGAGCTTTTAATGTTCCGCATCCTGCACTCGCCCTGTCATCTCTGCAGCCCACACACGCTCTATAAAGTCCCTCTTCAGCTCGAGAGAGCCCAGTGCATGGAGGGAATATTTTTATTGCAAACACTGTTAATGTGCTCGCTTATTATTGAGTTGACACCATGTGTGTGGCTGTGTGTAAATTTGTGAATTTCACCCATGACAACTTTAGTGCTCACTGAATGGCTGAAGTGTTTCTGCATTTGAGCTGCCGTGTGTGTATTCATGCCTGTTAGCATACTTACAGGCTGTGCATGTGAGTGTGAAGTGGATAGATTTGGAAGTGAGCAGCTGTGAGTTTCAGACCGCATTAAGGTCCCTTGTTAGTTTTTTTAATTTGTTTTGTTTATGCACATCTGTCTCTTTTATTGGTGGGGAGTGTTTGCCTCAGTGAGTAATAGCTCTAATTACAGCTGAGAGCTACCGTGTGGGGTTAAGGTACCTGGTCACAGAGATGACGCTACTGTGGATCCCTGGCATCATGGTTAATTGTTTCCTGCATTCCGTTATCCTCATCCGTCCTTATCCTGCTGTTTATGTGGATCTTCCTATCTCCAACATCCATGCCAAAGCAACTAGAATAAAAATCTGTTTCACCTTAAAAGAGCCATCTCTACACTTGACAGCAATAGCTGTAAATGCTGTGCGAAGTATTATTCGAACTACATTTAAATGGATTCTGAACACATTTTATTTTGTATATACACTGCATATATATATATATATATATATATATACTGATCAGGCATAACATTATGACCACTGACAGGTGAAGTGAATAACACTGATTATCTCTTCATCACAGCACCTGTTAGTGGGTGGGATATATTAGGCAGCAAGTGAACATTTTGTCCTCAAAGTTGATGTATTAGAAGCAGGAAAAATGGGCAAGCGTAAGGATTTGAGCGAGTTTGACCAGGGGCCAAATTGTGATGGCTAGACGACTGGGTCAGAGCATCTCCAAAACTGCAGCTCTTGTGGGGTGTTCCCAGTCTGCAGTGGTCAGTATCTATCAAAAGAGGTCCAAAGAAGGAACAGTGGTGAACCGGTGAGAGGGTCATGGGCGGCCAAGGCTCATTGATGCACGTGTGGAACGAAGGCTGGCCCGTGTGGTCCGATCTAACAGACGAGCTACTGTAGCTCAAATTGCTCAAGAAGTTAATGCTGGTTCTGATAGAAAGGTGTCAGAATACACAGAGCATCACAGTTTGTTGCGTATGGGGCTGCATAGCCGCAGACCAGTCAGGGTACCCATGCTGACCCCTGTCCACCGCAGCAAAAGCAGCAACAGTGAGCATCAGAACTGGACTACGGAGCAATGGAAGAAGGTGGTCTGTTCTGATGAATCACATTTTCTTTTACATCACGTGGATGGCCGGGTGCATGTTCGTCGCTTACCTGGGGAACACATGGCATACAGGATGCACTATGGGAAGAAGGTAAGCAGGCGGAGGCAGTGAGATTTTTTAGGCAATGTTCTGCTGGGAAACCTTGGGTCCTGCCATCCATGTGGATGTTACTTTGACACATACCACCTACCTAAGCATTGTTGCAGACCATGTACACCCTTTCATGGAGACGGTATTCCCTGGTGGCTGTGGCCTCTTTCAGCAGGATAATGCGCCCTGCCACAAAGCAAAAACTGTTTGGGAATGGTTTAAGGAGCACAATGAGTTTGAGGTGTTGACTTGACCTCCAAATTCCTCAGATCTCAATCCAATCGAGCACCTGTGGGATGTGCTGAACAAACAAGTCCGATCCATGGAGGCCCCACCTCACAACTTACAGGACTTAAAGGATCTGCTGCTAACATCTTGGTGCCGGATACCACAGCACACCTTCAGGGGTCTACTTCAGTGTCACATGATCCTTGAAATCATGATTCATAAATTCACATGATTCAGAAATCATTCTAATATGCTGATTTGCTGCTCAAGAAACATTCAAGAAACATTATTTATTATCAGTGTTGATTTTTTTGTTCAGGATTCTTTGATGAATAGAAAGTTCAAAAGAACAGCATTTATTTAAAGTATTTTTGTAACAGCCTTTACTTTCACTTTCGATTCATGCATTTTTTTTATATAATAATAACTGTATATAATATTGTAATAAAAAATATTAATGGAGCAGTAGGTAATTTTAGTATTTTACCACAACTTGTTAATGAGTTCAGTGGCAAAATCTAGCAGAAGTTACTAAAAATTCTGAAACTGAGATGTTGAGATGCTTATTTTCATCACTAAATTTATTTTCCTAGTCCTTGTATTTAATACTTTTGAGCTTAATGTGTGACATTGCCACACACTGTATACAAGATGTTTACAGGGTTGGGATGTAGTCAGGAAATCTGCAGATACAGAGGGGAAAAAAAGAGAAATGGGGGATGGGATGTGCTAAGGCATGCACATGTTACAATCATGTAGAATAAGCATGGTGGGCTAATTAATAAAGAACATGTCCTAATGAATTTAATTACACACACGTCTGGTCAATGAAGGCTGCACAGCAAAGAGAGGTGGGCAGAGAGGAAATTCGTTCTAGCATGTAATAGAGGCATTACAGTACAAAACAGCAGCAGAAACGTGTGTTTACACAGCAAATGCAGATGTACCTGAGCATGCCTAACAGACCTTTTGTTTTTGAAAATGCCTTTGTCCCTTGCCTCAGTCATTATTCATGAGCTCTGTCCCATACAATCTTGAGATCAGTTCACTTCTCTTCCTTTATGTCCTCATATCCAGGGTTAGACACAGAACTCTTTTTCTTTTTTCAGTTTCTGTACTCAATCTGCAGTTATACAAAATAATCTTTAACACTGAGACATCTACGCTCTTAATATCTCCTTTATTTTTTATCATGTTTTATTTTTTCATGAAATTGTAAAATTTCACTGACACAAGTGAAAATAAAAAAGACTGACATGGTTTTAAAGCTACTGTGATCCAATCTTTTTGTAGACATTTGTAGATCAAAGCGAATCAGCATTTTTCCAGGGGGCCCGAACCCCGAAGCAGTTTTTGGACCTCAGTATTTCTAAAGCCCTGCGTACAGCCATGGTTACCACAAAATTATATACTGTGGTTATTGAGTGCCACCGTCTTTTTTTGCTAATTTAATTAAATTATCCCCTTGTTGCTGTTTTACAGCTTTTCTGTTGACAGTGTTTATCAACCATGGCCAGTGGTCTGTGTGATAATAATGACAAATGGTGATTTGCCATGGCTAACCACCTGCTTCCGAAGCACAATAACATTGTACCGCAGCCCCGTCTGCTGCATGTTTCTGTCTCTCTGAGAGAATCAGCTCTTCTACTTTTGCACTTGCACCCACTGCAAGTTTTCAAAGAGGAAAGAGGAAATTAACTTGCATTTTTTCAATAATTGTTCATTCAGTGAATATTATGGATGTTACATACACTCATTGGGGTTCAAGCATAAGAACAAGCAGAATGAATTTAGGTCTAAATCATTCATAAATCCATTCCTGCATCAATTGTTGCATTGAACTGAAAGCGACAGTCTACATAAGAATGGTTTTACGAACGATTTGCACAGAATAAATCTTCCATTGCCTTTCCTCAGCTATTTCTCCCAGTCTTTGGCAATGGCTGCTGCCGCATAGCTATCTCAATGTTTCTTCATAATCTGCTTTTTAGGTAGTTTTTCCTGCCACTGTCACCTTTCACTTACCTACTAGGGAGTTTGTTACACACTTTCTTTGTACAGCTACATTGAGCCATCAAAATGTTCTGTCTTTGTCCAACACAGGAAGATCCTGGAGGTGAAGATCATTGACGATGAGGAGTATGAGAAGAACAAAACCTTCACTATCCACCTGGGGGAGCCGGTGCTGCTGGAGATCGGGCAGAAACACGGTCAGTGGATCTCAGTTTGACATCCACACTGACTCCATCTGCAGAGTTCTATGGTTTTGTATTAGAATACAGATTGGGGTCTCTGTGTAATATTGTATTAATAGCTTCCACATCTATCCCTGAATAATTCAGGAACAGATTTGATAGAAAGGTTTCTTTGTGCGAATGGAGCAAATAATGGGAGAAAGTGGACTGTGGTCTTATAATGGGTGAGTTGTTATAATGGGAGAGCAGGAGCAGGCAGTAACTGGTCGCAGTGTAAGCGGCCATGTTGAAACAATATCTCTAGGCCATTTCTGCACATTAATTATGTACTAACTGCTCTAATTTAATGTTCATCCCCATTCTCTTCAAAATGCCGTACTGTTATCGGGTCCAATTATGAATAAGTATTTTTTGATGATTTTTGACTTTGTCTCTTCAACACTTCTCTAGAACACACAAAGAGGTTTATTTCCTACTTATATATAGTGCAACTACAACATTATAATACAACTGATTATAATAAACACAAAGGGACGAATTCACTTAATAGTTGTGCTTTATATGCAGTATTTTAGCACAAAAACCTGCTTCTTGTTCACTATTCATCCACAATCTAGTTCAGTGGTTTTCATAATGCAATCTGGGGACCACAAGAGCGTTCTAGGGGGTCTTCAGAAAATTTGAGATATTTATTTATATTTTTTCTCACAAAATGCATTTTTAGGGCTTTCAAAGGTAACTTAAATGAAATATGTTAAACGCAGTAATTTTTTAAAACATTTGAAACATTTAAATATTTATATTAAAATATAAATATTAGATGATAGACTTAAAATTGGAGTTTTAATATTAAAATGACTAAAGCTAATAAAAACGAAAACTTAAAATGAAAAATATAAATATTTTTTAAATAAGTTCATTTAAAATATTAAAGGGGACCTATAATGCCCCTTTTATAAGATGTAATATAAGTCTCTGGTGTCCCCAAAATGTGTCTATATAGTTTCAGCTCAAAATACCCCACCGATCATTTATTAGAGCTTGTCAAAATTGCCCCTATTTGGGTGTGAGAAAAAACACACCGTTTTTGTGTATCCCTTTAAATGGAAATGAGCTGCTGTTCCCAGCCGCTTTCCAAAAGAGGGCGGAGCTTTAACAGCTTGCGCTTCGGTTGCTCAACAACAACAAAGCTGGAGTATCTCACGCAGCCAAAATGACGATTGTTAGTAACAGTGTTCAGCCTTACATTGTTCAAACCGGAGTAGGACACTGATGGAGAGATTCAGGAAGAAGTTTTTGAATGCATCTGGACATTTCTGAATGGTTAGTGGATACATTTATGTAGTCGCTGTGGAGTTGATTCAACCCATCGACTACCATGTGCTGCAGTGTTAATCTTTTGTTCAAATCCGGCGTTGAATTGACCCTCGTTTGTGAAGCAGTCTGTCATAAAATGATGGCATGGTAGCAACACTCTTCTACAACAACTATTCCTCTTCTCTAAAGCAGCCCAACATGGCCTCGCCCCCTTTGCTCTGTGTTCCCGGGAGCAGGTTTTATGTAAATTTTAGGTTTAGTGATGTCACTAACCCGGGAAGAAGCTCATTGTAGTCCCTACCAGCCGTTTGTTGTAGTCCTTAGACAGTGAATTCTTTAAAAGAAAATATCTCCCTTTGCATTGAACTTTGAGTGTCGTAACTTTACAGATGTTGTTTATGCTCAAACAGCAACATTAGACACTAACTAAAGTTAAAAAAGTGAAATCATAATCAACCACCCCTTTAATAATAACTATAATATTATGTTGGCACCGATAGCCTAGTAGGCAGCGTGCCAACAGATAGCGCTGTTGCTCTTCGGGTGACCCGAGTTCGAGTCCCAGCTCGCAGACCTTTCCTGATCCTGTAACCCCCTCTCTCTCCCACTCTTCCTGTTTGCTTATTGTAAAAAAACAACACTAGTTTGTAACAGTAAGAAATAATCTGAATATAGTTTTTGGGGCAAAAAAAAAAGTTTTCCTATTCCTTGCGATATTCATACAATTTACTTTGGCTTTAGTTTATAAAAGTTAATGAATTATTTTGAAAACTTGCTGAACATGCAAATTGTTTTCAACATAGATTTTTGGACTCATTTGCACTGTTACTTGATTTACAAAATTCCTTTAGTGAATTGGGTGCTGCAAGAAGCACAGACCGTGCATGCAAATAAACAGCGCTACCAGTGGTGCAATTCATTCTTCGTGAATTTCCTCGTAAATTCATAAGTTCTACTGTCTCAGCTCGGTAATACATGTGCAAACTCCACACAGCTCAGTAGATGTTCGATGTGTCTTCTGTTGACAGGGGACTCTAATGATAACAAACCGGCAGTGGGGGCTGAGGAAGAGGAGGTGGCCAAGATGGGGTGTCCGAGTCTGGGAGAGCACACCAAACTGGAGGTGGTCATAGAAGAATCCTATGAGTTTAAGGTAAGTCCTGTGAAACAGAACAATACAGCTTTCATGAAATGGTCTTACCTGCTCAATCTCTCACATTCAATTTATCTGAATCCTTACCTCCTCGTTCCCATGGTGACAGTCTCAATACTAAAGGTCACTGGGGTCAGGTAGCTCAAGGATTTAGAAGAGATTTGAGGTGGAAACACTGTGTTACTCCCTCTAAGATTATCTGCAGCCCTCTGAATGCAAACAAGCAAATGGCTAGGACAGGATGACATTGGAGAAAATGAAATTCTGACGAGGTTGTGCATAGACGCCTACTACCTCACTGAAATCAGTTTAGCTGAGCCCTCTGAGCTCACTGGGCTACGAGACAGAGTCATATTAAATCTTGTCTACTACGAGGACACATTTTTGCGGGTTTAGGTTTGATTTATCTTCTTGGTGTTTTATATGTATTTGTGTGGTTTTTTTTTTAGAATACCGTCGACAAGCTAATAAAGAAGACTAACCTGGCGCTGGTGGTGGGCAGCAGTAGCTGGAGAGAACAGTTTGTCAGCGCTGTCACTGTCAGTGCAGGTCAGTGTCTCTCTGTGCTCATACATGCTCAAATAGAAGTCTGTGGACCACACAACTGATTTATATTCAATAAAAAATATTTGTATAAAACCATGCAACAAGGCATGATGTGACAATTTGCCTTTCCACACTAAATGTGAATCTTCTGTGCGACATGACAGTCTCAGCCAAGCAGGACATTTGATGTGTAATGTACACAGTAAAAAACAATTTTGTTTTGTTGGCACAAAGTTGTAAATTAAATAGAGATAATTGGAGTATGTTTTACAAGAAAATACAATTTCAGTCTTCCTACTTCAATATTTTGTTGTGTTCATGAGTGAATTGTGTTGTGGACTTTTGAAAAGTGTTGTGTGATAATGTAATGTGTGTGAGAACGGAAGTGGAATGTCTTAGTATTCAAGATGGATGACGTTTGCTACTCTTGTCTTGTGTGCTTCATTGTTTTATAACTCCTGACAGGTACCACAAATTTCATGTTTAATTCAATGTGTTACATGCTTTTTTGTTGTAATTATTAGTGAAATTTACTAGAAATTTCTGAGTGAGAATTGTAAATCAAAGTAAATCCTACAATTTTTTTTAGTGTACAGAAAACCAACATTTTACAACAAGGTGTAATATATATATATATATATATATATATATGTGTGTGTGTGTGTGTGTGTGTGTAACCCGTGCTGGCAAAATGAGTCGGAATGTTGATTTTGGTCGAATTTGAGGTTTTCACCAACTTTGTCAATATTCATAGTGAATTTTTGATGGCATGAGTCTGAACCAATGAAATGTAATTTTCAAACTCATGCTGATGTAAACAAATCAATCTTACTCACGCTGACTGACAGATCCGAAGCATGCACACAAAAATGCTCCCAATATACACATATAAACAGAATTACAATACTTCAAAATATTAAAGTAAAATACTGTAAAAAAGTTGAATATATATATTTTTTCTAAAGATATTTGGTTTTGACTAGGTGTGTGCCAAATTAGGCGTTATTAACAGGGTTTTTAAGGTATGGTTGCTAGGTGATTTTGTTTTGGAAACTTCAGAAAACTTTGAAGTCAATTTTGAGCAAAAATCAAGTTAAACAGGTGTAGCTCAGTCATTTTTTATCAGATACCAACTAATCATACATCATTTTGAAGGTTTTTAAAGGATTAGTTCACTTTAAAATGAAAATTAGCCCAAGCTTTACTCACCCTCAAGCCACCCTAGGTGTATATGACTTTCTTCTTTCTGATGAACACAATCTGAGAAATATTAATAAATATCCTGACCCATCCAAGCTTTATAATAGCAGTGAACTGGACCAACGAGTATGAAGCTCAAGAAAGTGCATCCATCTATCATAAACGTACTCCTCATGGCTCCGGAAGGGTTAATAAAAGCCTTCTGAAGTGAAGCGATACATTTGTGTAAAAAAGATCCATATTTAACATGTTATAAAGTAAAATATCGAGCTTCTGCCAGACCACCTTCCGTATTCAACTTAAGTGAAAGTGTAACGCCTCTCGCAGTTCAAAATGCTTACGCTATGTCCTACGCCTTCTGTATTCAATTTTTGAAAAAAGCGTAACAGAAAGAAGAAAGTCATATACACCTAGGATGGCTTGAGGGTGAGTAATTTTCATTTTAAAGTAAACTAATTCTTTAATAGAGATAACAATAACTGATTTTTGAAAACTTGGTCATTGTGACTCATTTTGCCAGCACGGGTCTCATATATTATTTAACCTATTTTTACATTAATAGTCAATGAGTAATTGATAATGAATTAGTAATTATTAGCAATAATTAATAAGTAATCAGTAATAAATAATTGTGATCCCAATACAGATAACCATTTTTGCCATAATTGAGCGACCCTATACCTTTGGTTACCTTCTCAGGTGATGATGATGAGGAGGAGAGTGGGGAGGAGCGCTTGCCCTCATGCTTTGATTACATCATGCACTTCTTGACAGTTTTCTGGAAGGTTCTGTTTGCCTTCGTTCCACCTACGGAGTACTGGAACGGCTGGGCCTGCTTCTTTGTCTCCATCATGCTCATTGGGGCCCTAACTGCTGTTACTGGAGATTTGGCGTCTCACTTCGGTTGTACAGTAGGCCTGAAGGACTCAGTCACAGCTGTGGTGTTTGTGGCCCTGGGCACATCTGTGCCGGGTGAGTGTTTATTTGTGTATCACATGTCCTTCCTATAGTATGTAGCTGATTAGTAAGAGATAACCTACAGTCACCTGGTCATTATCAAAAAATAAATCTTGACAATCCTGAATGCCATGATTAACCAATCAGAATCAAGTATTCTGTCAAATATTCAAGTATTACATACTGTACTATTAAAATGTTACTGCTGCTTCCAAAATATTTTCTAATTTATCTTTCCATAATGGCCCAGTCAGCTTTTGTGTGAGTGCTGTGGTTTATTTAGACGATGTTTAATTATGTGCACTAATTAGAGGACATGATTTGCTCTGGAGCTGCAAGAGATCTATGTGTTTGTCTTGGCATTCGCCACATTAAGGTGGACTGATTACTCAAGCTCTGTATATCAAACCATCCTCAAGCTCCAATACAAAGATCCACTTGAAAGACAAATCTCAAATGAGATCTCTTTCATATCACTGTTGTTTCTTTTTAGGCAGCAGTGATATTAAATAGAGAGCAAACTGTGCTTAAGTTTCCTACTACTCAGTTAGAGGTGGGTGATATATGTACAATTCACAAGTTCACATATACATATAATTAGATAGAGTAAAGTAATGCATATTTGGCGTGCTGTCCGAGCTCGAAATTTTGGCCCGAAACTCCCCATAGATGTGGTTATGAGAGACAGAACTAGAAGTGAGGAGATGCTGATAAACTGTCAACGAACAGAGGTAAGTCTTCAGTATATATACCCCTGTTGGTTGATTAGCTGAATGCTTTCCACTTGTGATGATTAGTCTAATTATCTGCACCTGCTCCTCCCAAATTTTGTTAATAAAACATCATTTTATATCACAATATTCTTATACATTTTGGTTGCTTGTTATGTCTAACAATTTATAATGTGTATATCACAATATAGACATTGGTATGGAAAAGCGGAACAAATAAATAAATAAAGGCCAGTTTATGGTAGAGCTTTGATAGTCATAATTTGATTATATATTTTATGAAGGTATACATTTTGTAAATGTGTAAATTATTTTTACAATATTTGCAATTTGACTTACACTTTAACATTTTTTTTCTGCAAATGGAAATCTTTTTTGCCATTATTTTACCTTTATAGGTGTTGATTCAGTAACCGCTCTGATGGATTTAATGAGTTCATTTGGTAAAGCATTTAGTAAAACTGGTAACTCCTTGGTTTGTGAGTCTTTTTGAATGATTAATTAAAAGAACTAGTTCATCAGATTTTCATAATTTATTGTGAATCAAACTACACTAGCTACACTGAATTTTGCAGCTTACTCAATAGAGAGATATGTTTTCTTGCCATTTTTGCTTTTCTGCAGTCATTTATCACATTACATTCTAAAGCGCACGGTGCATGGTCTAAAAGGGTTGTCCCTATTCTCTTAATGAGTCATGTGTTTTGGGTGTAACATGCAATAAACCAGTCAGAGTCTTATCTCCCATTCCCTTTAAAAGCCAGTTGCGCTCACGCCATGGCGGATTCGCTACTTACATGACGGAATTTGCAAGCAGAAAAACTGAACACTTCTTTAGCAAGGAAACAGATCTGCTTGAGCGTGAGGTTAAGGTTATCTATGGGAAAAGCCGGATTCCACCAAAGCATTTTATCTTTATGCACACAATAATAATCTTTTACATTGTAATCCTTTTATTTTTAATATTTGGCATGTTTGTGTGCTGCTGCGCGTCCGTGTGTGTAACAAGCAGAGAGTATGCACGTTGTGCACCCATATATAAGTGCATATTACTAACGTGCTCTTTAAATAACATTGCACCATTGACTTTAGACCAGGTTTCAGTAACGCGCCAACGATGCGCCTGAACACACCTCGTTTTCAGACCAGCACGCCCATGGGCACACAAATGGGCACAAATGCATTTGCTATTTAAACATTGTGGCACAGGACGTGAAAATGATAACTGCGTCAGGCTGAAACTAGTAAAAAAACACTTGAGTCGTGCCTGGCGCCGCGTTGCGCTGGGTGTATGATAGGGCCCTGTTTCTTTCTCTTTTTTTAACGGTTTATTATTTAACCTGTCTATCGCCCATCTTTACTGTCAGATATTTCTTCTAAGATTACCCTTGTAATCTCATATTTTTCTCCTCTAGAGTTCACAAGAGATCACAAACTGTGCTCATATTTGCCAAGATACCAAAGTCTACAATCAAAATCAGATATTTTAATATGAACTCACTCGAACATTCCTCGTCAATTCTTTCCAGACCAAATTGCTAACAACATTCATTTTATCATGTAATATGTCTATACTCTTAGTATGATCTCATTTATTTATTTATTTATTTTTCTTTCTCATTAGGGGCTTTTAGGAGAAACATTTGAGACAAAGTTGATATTTGAATTAAACCCTTCAGTCTGATTCCCAACCCTGTTCCTGAAGGAACAACAACAGTAAAGATTTTGGAGGTCTCTCTTATCTGACCCATCCATTTCAGGTCTTGGAGTCTCTACTGAGCTGAATCAGGTGTGTTAGGAAGTGTTTGAAATGTGTGCTGTTGGTGTGTTTCCAGGAACAGGGTTGGGAAATGTTGTCCAGAATTATGAAAGAGCAACGTCTTTCATTAAAATGGTTCTCTGGGGCTCTTCCAGTTCTCACCATCCTTCGTTCATCTTTCTCTCTCTGTCTATTCTTTTGCTCTCTCCAGACACATTTGCCAGCAAGGTGGCAGCCATCCAGGACCAATACGCAGATGCGTCCATTGGAAATGTGACAGGTAGTAATGCAGTTAATGTCTTCCTGGGTATCGGAGTGGCGTGGACCATCGCTGCCGTGTACTGGCACAGTCAGGGCAAAACATTCCAGGTCCCGCCTGGGTCGCTGGCGTTCTCCGTCACCCTCTTCACCATCATGGCACTGCTGTGTGTTCTGACACTACTGTACCGCCGCCGGCCCTCTGTATCCGGGGGCGAGCTGGGGGGCCCGAGAACCGCCAAGCTGCTCACCACGTTCCTGTTCTTCATTATGTGGCTCATCTACATCCTGCTGTCCTCGCTGGAGGCTTACTGCCACGTGCCTGGCTTCTGAGAAAGTTCATAACTCTCCACTGTACAACCCCCATCATTCTTCCTCTCTGCTTTTGTGAATATGAGAAGTCTAAAATGAGTGTTTACATGGGTTCTTTCTGATAATTATCATTGTTGAAATTGAACTTGTATCCTTTCACTCACACTGATGTGGATGTCTAGATGAGTGTCAGTGAAGGATAATAGAGGCTCTGTGGTTTCATGCACAGCTTCTCTTTATAGATGGATCCCTCTTACATGGTGTCTGCCACCACCTGGATATTCAGACACAGCAACTCTCCAGAATACTCTCCAGAGAGCCCCCTCAGCATTTTTCTTGCTTCAGTGCTGGTTTTTTTTCCCAAGGATGGTCTCTTACAGCTCACTTTGAAATTCTCTCAGAAATCCTTCTTCTATCGTTTCTTGCTTTCTTTCACTGTCAATGGACTCATTTCCACTGCAGAGATTTGGGTATGCTTCACACCTCTACCTACCCTCAAGACATGAACACTATGTTTCATCTGTCTTCTCTCGCCTGTTACTGCAGCTCCCCATAGACCTTCATACCACATAATCACTTTTCATATCTCACAACTATAATTTCAGCTCAAATGTTGTGGTGAGAGCTGAGCCTTCCCAAACTGACTCCGCCCCCAATATAACCTTCATTAATAATCCTTAAGCAAATTCTACTCTAACAACATCACCTCTGACCATGCCCAATGATACCTCCACCACATCTACTTCAACTTTACCCATCCCCCAATAATAATTCAACTTTCTCACTATTAACCCTGCATTAGTATTTTCTATACTGCAGATTTATTATCATTGACCACACCCCATATATATAATCATCTTTCATCATCACTACATACACCACACCCTCTTCACTTCTGACTCCACCCACTACACTACCTGTGCCGCACCTTTTTTATCTCTGGCCCCACTCCAATATTACCACAGCTTATTTACATTAGCTTATTTATGACCCCCTCCCCCAACACAACAAACACCCTCTTCACTTCTGACCTCGTGCCATGCCTTCTCCATCTCTGCCCCCACCCCTAAACTATCTATGCCACAAGTTCTTTACATATGACCCCCCCCCCCCCTTTTGCCACACTTTTTTCACCACTGACCCCGCCCCTACATTATCTATATCACACATTTTGACTTCTCATCCTGCCCCGTCGCAACCTACACCATACCCCACCATATTTAAACTTTGCCCACGTCTACACAGCAAAATCCCCAGAGTTAAATCAACTCTCTACCTTTCTAAATAGTGTTAAAGTAACACTAAGTCAAAATCAGTTGTAGTTTTTGTGTTTCTCTTTTCTTCAGTGACTCTGCTGGTTAACAGCAGGTGTTTATCACTAATGTTCAATCATCACTTAATTAATCACTTAATTATCTCATTAACGTTAACTCTGCTTCAGTGTTACTTTAACACTATTTAGAGAGGGATCATATGTACTCTGCGCAGAGATGATTTAACTCTGGGGATTTTGCTGTGTACATATATCACACTTCTTTATCTGTGGCCCAACCCCAATGTTATATACTGTATACGACCTTCTTTACATTTGACGCCACCCCCGACAGAACATATCATGCCTTTTTCGTATCTACTTCTTTTTTTCTTTTTTTTGGTCAAATGTTGGTGTTGTAAACCTGGGTTTTTTTTTTAATCATACTACTGAAAGTTCATTATAAGGTCAAGAGAAGGAATGTGGCAAGAAAAGTTGGATTTGTTTTTCATGCTTTTCTGGCTCTTTTTGTTGAACGTGAACAAAACCAGAAGAGATACACATTTTGCATGGTACAACATTAGTGGTAGAAGTTGAATGGAGACCAAAAGAAATAGTTTAACAGTGACATTGACATAAGAACCAAGGTGTTGGTGTTATTCATGTGATATTTATTGATATTTATTATTATGAACTATGTATTATGTGGGGAAATATTGTAAGCTGTATGTGTGTGAGAGCATGTATTCGAATGGATGAGTGCAACAGATTTGACGAAACATATGAGTGTTGTGTTCTAATCTGTCGAACAGTGTTCAAAGTCTTTGTATATGAATCTGAGTGTCTTAATGTATGAAAGGGTTTAATTTTATATGAATTAAAGGCTTAGGCCACCCAAAAATGACATTTCTGTCATTAATTACTCACCCTTTTGTCGTTTCACACCCGTAAGACCTTCGTTCATCTTTGAAACACAAATTAAGATATGAGTTTTTTTTTGTCTCCCATAGAAAGCAACGTAATTACCATCATTCAAGGTCCAGAAAAGTAGTAAAGATATTGTTAAAACAGTCGACGTGACTGCAGTGGTTCAACCTTAATGTTATGAAGCGATGAGAATACTTTTTGTGCGCAAAAACAAAAATAACATCTGGATTCAACAATATCTTCTCTCCTCTGTCTTTCTACTACGCTGTTTACATCCAGCACTTTCTGGTTCTGTGTCAGAACACTGACTCAGTATTGGCCGAAGCTGTAACACATGAGCAGCACGACGTGTGATGCTGATGCAGGAGCCGGCCAATAATGAGCTGGCGTTCTGATGTAGAATCTGGAAGCACTGGACATAAACGGCGTAGCAGAAAGACAGGGGAGAGAAGATATTGTTGAATAAAGTCATATTTTTGTCTCTTCATAACATTAAGGTTGAACCACTGTAGTCACATTGACTGTTTTAATGATGTTTTTACTACTTTTCTGGACCTTGAATGACAGTAATTACGTTGCTTTCTATGGGGGATAAAAAAAACCTCTCGGATTTCAGCAAAAATATCTTAATTTGTGTTCCGAAGATGAACGAAGGTTTTACAGGTTTGGAACGACATCAGGGTAAGTAATTAATGACAGAAATTTCATTTTTGGGTGAACTAACCCTTTAAGTATGAATTTTGTGTCTGTCACTGCCACACTCAGGAGTTTCAGGCTCTCATCCTGTGAGCTTTTCCCATCATCCATTCATTAATCGACAAATGGGTGCAGCTTCCATGTGGTACATTCGTTCCCATACTGTTGGCCCTAAGTCATTCCATGAGAGAGCAGACTGTCCTGTCATACTGAACTATGTTGTACAGCTTCACTGTGTCCAGCTTTTATGCTCTAGTCATGTGGTTGTGTGTGAACAAAACATGGGTGCCTTGATATCAACAGTCTCTAGGCCATACAGTAGGTCAGTCACTGAGTTTACACAGTAGTCAAGTGAAAATAGTGAGTTTATTTATTGTTCACACACCGCGTGGGAATTTTACCTGTGAAATGTAAGCCCCTCACCTTTGCTGCATTAATCCAGAGCCGTATCCAATTATCCAGGCGCTTTCCTCTCCTGATAGCATCACCGCTACCTAATTTGTGTTTATGTGCGTGGTTAATGTATAATGGATAGGATTCCGTTTCGATTTTAGTTTGCTCTCTTTAAGCACTGTCCTCCATCTGCTCCTTAACTAATGAGACTTGGTTCATTTCCAGTTAGCCAGGAGTTAAACTAGCTTAGTTAGCCCAAATCTCTCTCTCTCTCTCTCTCTATCCCATACTCCTCTTTGCTAAGTGATACAGTGATTATGGGTTTCAGTTTGTAGATATTACATAATTGTTTACAAGGGTTTAATGTGTCCCCATTTTCTCAGCTATCAGCCATCTGCTTGGCCCAACCTGGGACACATGCTAGAGGAAATGAAAAGTTATAGCTTTAGGAAATTCTGGTGTTGCTTGCTATTAGGGACCCCAGCAGAGAAGTGCTTCAAACTTTTTAATGCACTAAATAAGTCATTTTAAAGAGCTTTCTGAAATATGATAAGCGGGAACACACAGTCCCATTACCTGATTTATAATGACGCCAATGGCCAAATGCACCACTTTAGAGAGGTGCTATCTGTTATAAAGATACCATTGGCTTAAAAGAGGCTGGGCCGCTACAGCCCTCCATTTTCATGAAAGATAAAACATAGAGGTTCAACAAATCCACAGTCAGCCATCTATGGAAATGTTGCTAGTGCTCACTTTCTCATGCAATGCGTGACGCAAAAGTGGGCGAAACAGATGTACATACAGTCCATATTTATACTGGCATATGTGTATTTATACATTCCAATGATACCAGATTAAAAAAAAGCACAGAGTGATGTATTTTTAGTGCTTCTTGTTGCTAGGCGACGTCTCAAAGAGTCATTGTCTTTCTGTCATTATGTTGTCTGGTGTCAGTGCTCTAGGGTAGGTGGGGGGGTACATCAGTTTGTAATTACTTTATAAGGTCACTCTCATCTCTCTCCTTGTATCTGGCCGCACAGGGTTAATGAACTTGAAAGTTCTACCCGAATTCAAGGACAATCCTTAATTAAGAACCTTAAATGGCCCCTTAGAGTATTTGATTTAAATTAATATGAGCTTTTTGCTTTGTGGAGAGCAGAGCAGTGATTGATCTCACGGAGGTAAACATATTCAAACATAGCAGTCATAGTTGCATCAGACTAATGTATTAAAAAAAAAAAAAAAAAAGACCAACTACAGAGGATTATGGTGGTGAATTTTTGTGTAATGCTAAGTAGCCTGTGGATAACCTTGACGGAAACTACCATATGAGACCATATCCCACTAGAAAATCTGTTTTATGTGGACCGGGAAGGACCATCTTTTGAGGACTTTGCCTAAAGCATTGTGACTGATTTATGGTCAACTAACAGAAGATGTGCATAGATACAAATTTGAAGGAATAGTTCAGCCAAAAATTCTGTCATCATTTACTCACCCTCATTTTACTAGTTTACACTAGTGCATTTTCGTTTTAAAACGCATAACTTTTGCTACGGTTACACCTGTGGTTTACACTACTCCGGCGTTTTCGATCCTTGAAAGCGGATACTTTCAAAACTTTCACTACAAGTTTGACAACGCCGAGGTTGCGTTTCAGTGTAAACAGACCAAAATGGAGACTTTGAAAAAGATGGCGTGGCTGCCCACGTTCACTCGGCGTATCCTTGACAACCATGTAAACAATAACATGGAGACTGAACTCCATGCTTTGTTGTCATTTTTAGCAGCCATTGTGCGGTTAAACTGCATTTTTTTATTACTGCAGCTAACTACATGCACAAGAGGCAACTGTTTACACTTGTACGCACATGCCCAGTGTGCATGAACAGTCATGTGACATGCATTTTCAGTCATGTAGTGTAGACGGAGATCGTTTCTGAAACACTGTGGAAACGCCAGTATAGACGAGGATCGTTTTCAGTTTAAAACTCAGTTTTAAAACGAAAATGCACTAGTGTAAACGGAGCCTCATGTAGTTCCAAACCTGTATGACTTTATCATGGAACACAAAATAAAATAGTTTTTTTGTCAATACAATTAAAGTCAGTGGGGACCTAAATAACACTATCCCTATTAACTTTCATAGTAAGGAAGGGGGAAAAAAGAGAGACATTGAAATTTTTTTCAAAATATATATATTTTTTGTGTTCCACAGAAGGTTTTTAATGACATAAGGGCATGTAAAATTAGGTTTTATGTTTTTTTTTGTCTCTTTAACTGTGTTTTCATACTCGACTACTGTTACTTGATCATAAATCAGTCACAACTTCCCCAAAACACACTAACAAAATGACCTTAAATATCTAATATTCATAGTCCATCATGGCATGCTTGTTTCACTCTTGTATGTCAGAGTGCTTGTGTCGTGTGAGAGTCCCGGTGTCACATGTGCTCTCTTGTGATACTTCGATCTTAAAGCATGTCTTTTCTGTGTGTGTGCATTCGTCTCGTAATATTGCATTTCTCTTTAATCACAAACATTGAAATATTTACAAAAGAAATGAATTGTGTTTTGGTTTTGTATGTATTGCTATTTGATAAATTACTGTTTTAAAAGACTTTGTTTTTTTAAAAGCCAAGTGTTCGTTACTTAGTTATATGACACTATTATTGTCTTGAGATCTGTTCTGTACTGAGACAAATTTATATTTTGGGTAAAAAAAAATTCAAGTACTGCATAGAGTACTTTATCATCATCACAACAACAACAACAAAATAATTTATGTTCTCAATGTTATATCTAAGTGTGTGAGGGAGAAAGGCTGTGATTTTATGTGAACTCATTAAAGCTGTAATGTGAAGGGAATACAGTATTTGCCAAAAGATGGAGAATGAGTCTCTGTTTGTAATGCGTAAAATTTTGTTTCTTATTTCATTTATTACTGAGTACATTAAAGTTGGAATTGTATATTACTAACAGACTTTTTTAACTCTTTATTAAAGGGGCTTTGTTTTTTTTCTCCAGCAAATGACAAAGACATCACAACACCTCTGTTAATATATTGTCTATTTATTGACTTTTCTTAATATCAAACTGTAATATTTAAGGTAATTAGCTGTATAATCAAATATCTAACTGCAATGTAAAGTACAAAATGAGCATTTAGAGATATTCTTATAGGCTGTGTATGTTGGTGATATTTATGTAGATATTTTAAAGAACATTTAAACTTTTTTTGACCATACTCTCTCAGAAAAAAATGAAATCTGTTACTGGGGTGGCACCCTTTTAAAACGTACTACAACCCGAATTCCGAAAAATGTTGGGATGTTTTTTAAATTTGAATAAAATGAAAACTAAAAAAACATTCAAATCAAATGAGCCAATATTTTATTCACAATAGAACATAGATAACAAATGTTTAAAAGGAGAAATTTTACACTTTTATCCACTAAATGAGCTAATTTCAAATTTGATGCCTGATACAGATCTCAAAAAAGTTGGCATGGGGACAACAAATAGCTGAAAAAGCAACAGTCTACAGTGCATAACATTATCCAAAGATTCAGAGAAACTGGAGAAATCTCCCTGCGTAAGGGACAAGGCCGAAGACCTTTATTGGATGCCGTGGTCTTCGGGCCCTCAGATGACACTGCATCACTCATTGGCATGATTGTGTCAATGACATTACTAAATGGGCCCAGGAATGCTTCCAGAATCCACTGTTGGTAAACACAATCCGCCGTGCCATCTGCAGATGCCAACTAAAGCTCTATCATGCAAAAAGGAAGCCACATGTGAACATGGTCCAGAAGCGCTGTCGTGTCCTGTGGGCCAAGGCTCATTTAAAATGGACTGTTTCAAAGTGGAAAAGTGTTCTATGGTCAGACGAGTCCAAATCTGACACTCTTGTTGGAAATCACGGACGCCATGTTCTCCGGGCTAAAGAGGTTTGTGATAGAAATATTTTATGTCAACATGAAATGTACAGAAAATCCAGACTGAGGATGCTCAGGTCAAAGATCATGTAAACTTACTTAACATAGTAGAACTAACAGTCACATGATTAGCTCAGATCATTATACAACAATCACCAGAACAAATCACATTGAAAAGACTTGCGTAACATTGATTTTTACTCAACTGTAAGGTTTAAATGTGTATGTGTCTTTCTGTTCAGAGATTCACTCTGTTGTTGTGACGAATGACCTCTCGGCTGTAAATAAAACTTCATTTCTGCAAAGAGCAACTTGGAAGTTGTGTCAGGTACATGCTGCGTAGCTAAGAAATAGAAGATCCTACGCTCAAAAGACAACAAAAGTAACAGCTAAAAGTGTAATTGAGGTAGTGATAGTAGCTTCTTGACGGGACGCCGTCACCATACTTCAGGGAAGTATTGTAAGTATTCAGGAATTCAGGAAATTACCTCGAGATACTGTAGTATTATATTAACAAATAGTAGTTGTTTAAATTGTAAGTGGTGAAGTCAGATTTGTATTGAGAATTTCCACGACACCTTCCAGCATGTCATCAGTGTTCAGTTCAAAAGCCAGCATCTCTGATGGTATGGGGTGCATAAGTGCATACGGTATGGACAGCTTGCATGTTTTGGAAGGCACTATGAATGCTGAAAGGTATATAAAGTTTTTAGAGCAACATATGCTCCCCTCCAGAAGACGTCTATTTCAGGGAAGGCCTTGTGTATTTCAGGACAATGCAAAACCACATACTGCAGCTATTACAACAGCATGGCTTTGTTGTGGAAGAGTCCGTGTGCTGAATTGGCCTGCCTGCAGTCCAGATCTTTCACCTATACAGAACATTTGGCGCATCATTAAAGAAAAACTGTTCAGCAGCTGGAAACCTATATCAGGCAAGAATGGGACAAATTCCAACACCAAAACTCCAGAAACTCATAACCTTGATGCCCAGACGTCTTCAAATTGAAAAGAAGAAATGTTACACCATGGTAAACATGTCCCCGTCCCAACTTTTGAGACCTGTAGCAGGCATTTGTAATGAGCTCATTTTGTGCATAAAATTGTTTCTCAGTTTAAACATTTATATTATCAATGTTCTATCGTGAATAAAATATTGGCTCATGTGATTTGAAAGTCTATTATTTTTCATTTTAAAAAACGTCCCAACATTTCCGGAATTTGGATTGTAATATGTACCATTTACATATTAGGTACACTTTAGTTACACATTTAAGTGTTTCTTTAAGAAAGTAATATGAATGCTTTAGGCGTGACATAAAAGGCAATAAAAGTGTATCTTTTTTCTGAGAATGTATAGTGAAATTCAGTGGACCCAAAACTTTACTCTCAATGTATGAAAAATTATTTTTTATTTATATGATGTTCCACAGGAGAAAGAAAGTCATGGGGTTAGCAAGAAAATCATGACAGAATTTTCATGTTTGTGTGAACCATCCCTTTAAGAAAACTTTGAAGTTTTAAAGTTGTACTCATTTCCCAAAGTGTGCGAGGGAGTTTTTATAGCACATAAAGCTCTTTTATATCAAAAGATCAAGGAAAATTTAATTCATCATCATATGACCCCCTTAACGAATCTTTGCTTGAATGGTGATACTTCTTTTCGAGCTCTTGCGTTCTCCAGAATGTTTGACAGATGGCTCCTGACTCTGTTCCATCCCCCTGCAGACCGATGAACAGTGCAGTAGTACAAAACAGTCATTAGAGGAAAAGAAAGGAAGGAGGAAGACAGGGGAGAGGAAATGCTGTGGAGTGGAGAATGTAAATTACAAGAATAGAACAACAAAACAGAAACCCTCAGAAGAAGAACAGGAGGCACAGAGACTTAAAAAAAAAAAAAAAAGCCTGTTCATTTGAAGAGCTACAAACACCTTAGCAAGTTTATGAGAGTAAGAATATGAAATGTTAAAATCAATATAACAAGCTTTCATTTATTATTGCTCAAGAACTACATGAACGAAACATTCTGACAAGCATCTAGGCAGAGCAAATGTTGTTTCCTCCACAAGAAGACCACAAGAAGAAAAATGTGTGTAATAAGACTAGTGCAATTGCCCTGGTGAACTTGTTTGTAAAAAAAGTTTAAACCACAAAAGAGAACATCCATCAGGAAAATGAATAATTTAAATATTAATTGATCTTACTAATTGATCACCTCATAGAAGTATTGTGTTCTTTAACTTTAAAGTCAGTATGAAATGAAAGTTCACCCTATTCATTGCATGTTATAGATCAAAAGTCTTCAACTGGGGGTTTTATTTACAACAGACAATCATGCGACTGACCGTGTGAGCAGCGTGCGCGTTCCTGGGTTCGTAAACTTGCACCTCCTACTTTAATAAATCGCCATCCGAATGCATGAGTTTTATCATTGAGGCAGGGCTGTAACGACCATAGGCATTGACAAATTATTTTTATCGCAACATGTATGCTTGTTATCTCAATTTTAACAATGAAAAGTAATATACAGACAATGATGCATGTGCAACAACAACAAGCATACGGCGATCAGGCATAACATTATGACCACCTTGCTAATATTGTGTTGGACCCCCTTTTGCTGCCAAAACAGCCCTGACCCGTTGAGGCATGGACTCTACTAGACCCCTGAAGGTGTGCTGTGGTATCTGGCACCAAGATGTTAGCAGCAGATCCTTTAAGTCCTGTAAGTTGTGAGGTGGCGCCTCCATGGATCGGGCTTGTTTGTTCAGCACATCCCACAGGTGCTCGATTGGATTGAGATCTGGGGAATTTGGAAGTCAAGTCAACACCTCAAACTCGTTGTTGTGCTCCTCAAACCATTCCTGAACCATTTTTGCTTTGTGGCAGGGTGCATTATCCTGCTGAAAGAGGCCACAGCCACCAGGGAATACCGTTTCCATGAAAGGGTGTACATGGTCTGCAACAATGCTTAGGTAGGTGGTACGTGTCAAAGTAAAATCCACATGGATGGCAGAACCTAAGGTTTCCCAGCAGAATATTGCCCTAAGCATCACACTGCCTCTGCCTTCTTCCATTGCTCCGTGGTCCAGTTCTGATGCTCACATGCTCACTGTTGCTGCTTTTGCTGCGGTGGACAGGGGTCAGCATGGGTACCCTGACTGGTCTGCGGTTATGCAGCCCCATACGCAACAAACTGCGATGCTCTGTGTATTCTGACACCTTTCTATCAGAACCAGCATTATTTTCTTGAGCAATTTGCGCTACAGTAGTTCGTCTGTTAGATCGGACCACACGGGCCAGCCTTCGCGCCACACATGCATCAATGAGCCTTGGTCGCCCATGACCCTGTCACCAGTTCACCACTGTTCCTTCTTTGGACCTCTTTTGATAGATACTGACCACTGCAGACTGGGAACACCCCAAAAGAGCTGCAGTTTTGGAGATGCTCTGACCCAGTCGTCTAGCCATCACAATTTGGCCCTTGTCAAACTCACTCAAATCCTTACGCTTGCCCATTTTTCCTGCTTCTAACACATCAGCTTTGAGGACAAAATGTTCACTTGCTGCCTAATATATCCCACCCACTAACAGGTGCCGTGGTGAAGAGATAATCAGTGTTATTCACTTCACCTGTCAGTGGTCATAATGTTATGCCTGATAATCATAATATCAGATGTTATGCCTATCATAATGTTTTTTTTTAATTATTATTAATATCGAAGGCTGTATGCTTAATATGTAGCTTTGTTTGACACATTTTGTATCGGTGGTCCCAGCATCGCCCTGCAAAACGTTGAAGACCCCTGTTACAGATCATATTATGAACAGTTCAACCATTTATGTTTCATTTTTAACATTTGTTTTGACCTCAAAATGTCATACCTCAACTGTCTAGTGAACCAGCAGACATCTCTCTAGTGACATACTCCATCATTTAGTGTTTAAACCCCACCCACAATCAACTGCAAGATGGCATTCATCCAATCAACCACTGATGGATAGAACTTACTGTTCTACATTTTTTTTTTTTTCTCGATAACTCTGGCATACATCACAATATGGAAGAAAACTTGTTGCATCACAACTTTAAATGTTTCTGTAAAACATAGCAAACACAAAACACATTCCCATATCCCAGAATTCCATTCATGTTCCCAGATTTATTCCATCATGTGCGCTCTCAACCATGTTATGTTCCCCGTTGCAAAACATCTGCATATTTTCTCTCCTAAAAATCATCTCTCAAGTTCTTATGTCAAAAATGAATCAGTAAACATTTTTAGAGTGCATGTCTGTTTATTTATTTTAAGGCTTATGACATTTATATTTTCCAGGACATTGCAGAGAGCTAGTGTTTTATGCACTAGGAAAAGTTGAGAGAAAAAATGCAATAAAAAGAGAAACCTTGATCTTTATTGGAAACCAGAAATAGAGAGCGAAAGCAAAGGCCAGTGTTCAATAATGCATTTAAACTGGAGCACATTTCCCTCATAACAACAGCATCGCTCTTCGCTTGAGGTCCTTGGACCTCCTTTGAACTTTTTAAGTGCATTTTGATGGTCAAATGAGAAGCTTATTTTCTTTCTCCTTTCTTTCTCTGGCCATCTTTGGCTCCTTTTTCAGATACTAACGGTATCTGAACTATTTAGTACATGGACAAGTGCCTTAATTAATATGATTAAATTGGACAAGCTGTTAACACTGACAGAAGGTACAAAGCACTTTCATATCTCACTACAGGAAATGAGACCGTTACCTGTTGAGTATACGCTGATGCTGATGGTTGTTGTTCACAGAATCACCTTCTTAAAAACGCTCTGTGAGAACAAGAATCTTCTTGTTTGATGAGGAATCAGATGTTCATTGTTTTCAGTGACAGTCTGTCTTAGCAATCCACAGCTCTATTTTCAGATCACTGGGGAGACAAAAAAGACACAGCTGCAGTGACAAACATTACAGTGGCAATTTAGAATCATCAATCACAACGGCCGTGGCGAGAGACGGGGCTGAAGTGGGGTCAGCTCACACCGTGCTTCAGAACTCACCCGCAGTTGTTACCAGAAATGGATTCCTCTCTGGCCAATTATAGCCGTCATGTTGTATATCTCACAGCCAGATTTGACATTGGCAAGCTTGGCAAGATTGGTGGCAGGGCCAAGTATGCAACAGGTAAGAAAAAAACACCCAGGAGAGCAACTAAACTATATTTCTATGCCTTCCAAAGCCGAGAAGGCTTTGAAACTGCTAATTGAGAGCTTACAGCCTAACTTATTTGGGAAAAAATATCCAAATTAAGCATTAGCTTGGGGTCGGAAACCTTGACATCTAACCAACAGAAAAACAATTTCACTCATTTAGCTCAACATTCCACTGCGCTTTGCAGGAAACAGAAATACTCCTCATTATAAAAAAAATAACACCTTCCCCTCTATTCAGTCTGTAATTAAAATGTTCCCTTTCTGTCTGCTAGGTTGCCCGAATGTCACAGAAAGATGGGCAGAATTGGCTTGAATTAAAACGATGAAGAAAATGAAAGCGAGGTGGGAGTGGAGAGAGAAAGAGAGAGAAGGAATGCTTGTTTCATGAATCACTAGCTCAGGCAAGTTAGTCATCACATAGTGTCACTTCAGGGTGAGGATGATTCACATAGTGCAAACTAACACTGTAGTCTTGCTGAACGCTCCTGAGCTTTCTAATATTAGGATACTGTGAGAAACAGAGCATCACTTTTCCTGCTTTCTGGGGTTGTTGTTCCATCTCACTGGAACAATTTTGTCTCTTTGAAAGTATATTTATGTTGGTTGGAGTGTGTAAGCATCAGCCAAATTGAATAAGGATACATTATATAGCACTTTTGTCATACCTTAAAGCAGAGAGAGTGGAGGAATCTCTTCTACCTGGATGATGCGATGACAGCTGTTGCGCACCAGAACACCATCACACACTAGATATCAGTAGAAAGGAGAGGAACCGATGCAGTTATTCTGCGTATAAGACTATATTTGAAGGCCAATGGGCATATTTGGTCAGGATACCACAGTTACACTTAGAAACTTTTTCGAGAATTACCTTGGGATTCATAATGACCGCAGTGTGTCAGGACCTTAGTTTAACATCTCATTTAGCATTCACCATCACTATACTGGCACCTAGCGCCCCCTGCTGGTGTTGCTAACATCTTTTCCATCAGCAACACTCATGAAACGGAAGTTGCATTAGTCTTTTCTTCCCTATTGAACTGTGTAGGGCACAGCAGGGCTAAAGACGCCTTTGATTTTATTTTCCTCTAAACACAGAAACTTGTGTTTCTGGACAGCACAGAAACTTGCCGTATCAAGTAGCAAATGAGAATCACTAAAATAATTGAATATATTTTGAGACAAAGGTTTTCTTAACGGGATAGTTCTCCCAAAAATGAAAATTATCTCATGATTTATACTCACTCTCAAGCCATCCTAGGTGTATATGACTATCTTCTTTCAGACAAACACAATCAGAGATATATTTAAAAAATATCCTTAGTCTTCCAAGGTTTATAATGGTTGTGAATGTGAGGCAACGTTTTGAAGACAAAATTAATGCATCCATCCATAAAAAAAAAAAGTAGGCTAATCCATGCGATTCCAAGGGGTTAATAAAGGTCTTATTATAAGCGAAGTGATGTGATTTTGTAAGAAAAATATCCCTTTTTAAAACTTTATAAATTCAAATAACTAGCTTCCGGTGGATGACCGAACACAAAATGCGCAAGTCGATTTACAAAAACGCATTGCTTCAGCAGGCCTTTATTAACCCCCCTGGAGTTGTATGGATTACTTTTTTTTCTGGATGGATGCTTTATTTTTGTCTTCAAAACACGGTCCCCCATTCACAACCATTACACACCTTGGAGGACTAAGGATATTTTTAAATATATCTCCGATTGTGTTCCTCTGAAAGAAGAATTGAATGATTTTCAGTTTTGTTCAAGGTAATTAAAGGTATAGTCCACCAAAAAATGCAAATTACCCTATAGTTTACTCACCCTCAAGCCATCCTACATGTATTTGACTTTCTTCTTCTAGCCGAACACAATCAGAGTTATTAAAAATATCCTGGCTCTTCTAAGCTTTACAATGGAAGTGATTGGTGGGTGAGATTTTGAAGCCCAAAAAAGTGCATCCATCAATGATAAAACATGCTACATGCAGCTCCAGGGGTTTAATAAAGGCCTTCTGAAGTGAATCGATGCATTTGTGTAAGAGATAATATCCTTATCTAAAACTTTATAAAGTAAAATAACAAGCTTCCGGCGCGACATACGCATTCCACTTTCGTCTAAAAAGCGTTAACTTCCACAACGTAGTACACAATGCCATGACGTTCTACGCTACGCTATGACATACTACTCTATGTCCTAAGTTATAACGCATAGTATGTCATGTCATTGTGTACTACGTCGCAGAAGTTGCCATTTTTTAGACATAAGTCGAATGTGTATGGCTGTCACGCCGGAAGCTTGTTAATTTACTTTTTATAATGTTTTAAATAAGGGTATTTGTCTTACACAAATGCATCGATTCACTTCAGAAGGCCTTTATTAACCCCGTAGACCAAGTGATCGATGAATGCACTTTTTTGGGCTTCAAAATCTCTTCCTCCAATCACTCCCATTAAAAAGCTTGGAAGAGACAGGATATTTTTGATTTCATTGTGACTTTAAATCACCACTTACACCTGGTCGATCAAGTCCCAGGTGCACAACTCTCAATACACATGAAAACAGTGTCCAAAGCTTGTCCATTTTTGACAACATTCAGAGGTTTGGAACGACACGAGGGTGAGTAGTTAATGACAGAATTTAAATTTTTAGGTAAACTAACCCTTTAAAGTCGGCATCTTTTTTGTAAATGTATTTTTATTAATCTTTTTGTGACTGATTTATCAATGCATATGTTGCTTTTTTATTTGTCCTCGTAATTCTTAAACTCAATCAAAATCATAACTCCAGTTTCAAAAACTTCTCTCTGGTGACGTATGCTGGACTTGGCAATTCTGCAGTAAGATGTCTTGAAAGCCCACAAAGAATTGTCTTAGCACTCTCCGTGACTGACAGGTCCTCAAAGAAGGGAACATGGCCCTCAAGACTAGATTAAGGCTAAAAAGGCACACTGCTCTGGAAGATTTCCCACTGTGCCCCTCCCAACAGCTCAGACTCGCTGAGGGTAAATATAGAGAGAAGGAACTGAATGCTCAATTTGAACATTATCCAATACTTAAAGCCAATGAGCCAATGGCAAGTGGTTATGCAACATTTCATGTTACAGTTGGATTGTTTGGAAGGGCTCTTTCATCTCAAACACTAACATTAAAATCCATTATAATCCCAAACGGTTTGGAGAAGGCAACATGTACCAGCACTCGCTTCTGCCTTTCGATTTGTTTTGTTGTGACTGTAAAGTGAAGAGAAGAGTGTGCGAGGCCCACAGGACCCAGAGCTCATAATTCAGAGCTGGTGTGTGGCACACAGGGGCCACTGAACCAATTACACGGTGCATTAAAAAGAAGGATAACAGCCTTGTTGGCAGCGATTTCATACAGGGTCTGCCCTAGAAGCAGCAAATCAGAAATATAAAAACTGATTAACAGGAAATTTCAGACAACAGAGGATTCTAGCCCATGTTTGGCAGATCGGGTTTTACTGCTTTAAAATTTGTTTCTCTAATTGGATCCAGGATCATGATTCTGGGTTATTCATTGTGAACTAGTTCATTAAAATGCATTTGGTGTTTTCATATATTGTTTAAGTTGTTTTAAATCTGCATATCTATGACATCTTTTTCTAGTTTGACTCACTCGTCTGTGAGGAACACCTTGTTTTTTTCAGTATCGTTTGTAAGTTGTTTTTTTTTTTTTTTTTTTTTTTTTTTTTTTTTTTTTAAATAAGCAGCTACAATTCCAAACAAAAGATCTGCATTACATAATGCCCTCTTCTCAGCAGTGTGGTTCACTCGATCACAGGCTGCCCTCTAGTGTTACACTGAGGTTTTAGGATGCTATTGAAGAACAGTTTTACACTAATAATAATAATTGAAGTTTTTTTTGTTTGGTTTATTTATTTATTTATTTAGAAGGTTATAGGTAACAGAAATACAACATTACAATAATAATACAGGGTTACAGATTTCTACAGCTACATTTTGACCATGAAATAAAAAACAGTAATAGGACAAAACACAAAATGGTAGTCTATTCATTTTGAGACCTTTCTGTAATATGTGTCCAGAACTCTGCCCAAGGAGACAACCCCTTCTCTCTAATACCATTTACTTGATTAAGATTCAAAAGATGCAATTTCTACCACTGCACTGGCCCTCTCTTACAATTCTGGGTCGTTCACGGTCTTCCATTGTCTCAAAATAATCCTAATTGTCATAACACCATAATAACAGAAAATACATGCTTTGAAACATTAGGTATTTGAGACTTGTCCCCTAATAGACACCGTTTAGATATTTTATAATTCAGAATGATTTCTACCACTAGAACATATCTATATACATACATATACACTACCAGTCAAAAGTTTGGAAATTTTTTAGTGTTTTTAAGGATTTTTAATGTTTTTAAAAGAAGTTTCGTCTGCAGTGTCACATGATCTTTCAGAAATCATTATAATATGCTGATTTGATGCTCAAGAAACATTTATGATTATTATCAATGATTCATGTTGAATCAATTGATGAATAGAAAGTTTAAAAGAACAGCATTTATCTGTAATACAAAGCTTTTGTAACATTATACACTACCGTTCAAAAGTTTAGGGTCAATTTTTATTTTTATTTTTTTGAAAAGAAATTAAAGAAATGAATACTTTTATTCAGCAAGGATGCATTAAATTGATCAAAAGTGACAGTAAAGACATTTGTAATGTTACAAAAAATTATATTTCAAATAAATGCTGTTCTTTTGAACTTTCTATTCATCAAAGAATCCGGAAAAAAAAATATTGTACACAAATATTTTGTACAATTGTAGACAATAAAGAAGATCAGCATATTAGAATGCTTTCTGAAGGATCATGTGACACTGAAGACTGGAGTAATGATGCTGAAAATTTCAGCTTTGATCACAGGAATAAATATTTTCAAACAGAAAGCAGTTCTTTTAAATTGTAATAATATTTCACAATATTACTGTTTTTACAGTATTTTTAATTAAATAAATGCAGCCTTAGTGAGCAGACGAAACTTCTTTTAGAAACATTAAAATTCTTACAGATTCCAAACTTTTACAGATTCCAAACTTTTAAATGGTGTATATATATATATATATATATATATATATATATATATATATATATATGCTAACACTATTACAAAAGGTCTATGTCTATGATATCAACATGACATCTGATGATGTGATACTATAAATTGTATACTACATTGTACACTATTGTTCAAAAGTTTGGGATCAGTAAGATTTTTAAAAGAAGTACCTTACACTCACTAAGGCCGCATTTATTTGATTTAAAGGCACACTATGTAAATTCTCGCCACTAGAGGTCGCTTATTCAAAACAAAGTTGTAGCTTAATGATGGAATCATGGGAGGTGTTGTCTTCACTTATACAGCCAATGGAAAATAATTGGGACAGGACTCGGGCAGAAATCATGTTCATGGATGAGATTATTAACGTTACTGTAGTATGGAGCAGAGCAGGGCCGAGTGCTGTGCGAGCAGAAACTAGGCCGCTGGAGTGATTGCGGATCTGTATGTGGGGTAAAGCAGTACTGTTTTATCATATTAGATACATTTGTGTGTTGAAAGTTGTTATAATGCTACTCTGCGTTCACTCGGTGGCTGCTATAAGACACTTAATGCACACTGCAGTAAGCTAGATCGATATTAGGCATGGTAAAGCATGGTACTCGCTGTAAATCAAGAAAACGAGATTTAAACAATAAGATTTACTATGTTGAGCTATATAACATGAATAGTTTTCTGTCGATTAATGTATACATCCAAACAGTTGCTCACCTGTCTAATAAAACATATAAAAAATGTCTTTGGTGTTTCCATGGTTTCTACAAAATAAAACCGGAAATTGTAGTTAGTAATGTAATCTAGATTACTCATTTGATTACTTTTTATATTCCTTTTGACCTGATTTGTTTATCACATTGATTTGAATATGATAATCTTAAATATTTATATATATATATATATATATATATATATATATAAAATACAAAGAGAAAGAAAATATATTCCATTCTTCCATTCTTAACAACATAAAGTGCATTAAATATTACATTACATCAGGGTTTCCCAGACTGGGGTTTGTACATTTAATGAAAAGCTAAGTTATTAAATGATAATAAATAAATAATTAAAAAATAAAAACAACCAAAATAAAACATTTACTAAAAAAGATTAAAATATATGTGTTAGTAGACTTTTATAGAAAGCAAATTTTCACATATAGCAAAGAAGTAGAAATAATGAATTTTGGAAAAAATGTACTGCCATTGTGAGAATAACATGTAGGCTAATCATGTAATAAGTAAATAGAAAAGTAACTGTAATCTGATTACTAGTGTTTTAAAATGTAATATAATGTAACAAGTATTTAATTTTTGGAATTTATTACATAGGCTAATCCAGTTTACATGTAATCAGTTACTACCCAGCACTGTTTATATTGTAATTATAATGTATAGGCTATTGTAATAGCCTAAATACACTTGTGCTTTACACCATACAGGAATATATGTAGCCATTCATGTCAATAAGTTGAATAACTTATGAACATGAATAACCTAATCAAATAATAATAAAAGGAAATTCTAAATGGACAATGAAATAGCTTGAGGGCAGTGGACCTATTCAAATTTAGCTGATGTAAAAAGGATGGCGATTTAGTCGAGTGAATGAATCAATTAGGGTTGAATAAATTACATAATGTTGGATTTTACGATAAAATGAGAAGACAGACGGAGGGTCACTTGGCATAACCGTAATGCACAATGAGTGTGTGTGTGTGTGTGTGGGAGAGAGAGAGAGAGAGAGAGAGAGAGAGAGAGAGAGAGAGAAAGAGAGGAGCACATGATATTTGATTTGGAATAGTCCACATACAGGAAAGAGGGGTGGCCTGACAGATGGGGAGCATACAATTTCAGTAGGCTATAATATCGATCAAAAAACATGATAGCCTAGGCTATCGGTGCTTGAAATTATTATATATGACTTTATGAACAACTGATATTAACTATTAATCTATTTACTAGAACGCAACTAGGCACAACCTACATAAAGACCAAAGGGAAACATATGGTATTTCATAGTGATAGGAGGTCCGACTCGATTCGCGATTCGGTTCTTTTAAACAGTTCGTTTCAAATTAGCGATTCAAATACCGATCAGCACAGTCCCATGCCTACCTTTTTAAAAATGTATAGGTTAAAAAGTTTGCGTGTTTTATTATTTATTATTTATACATGAGTCATTCCACGAAACCGGTACGATTTGGACTTACACATTTTTAGATTTTTTACCAAAATGTATTACTTTTCTGAACACCCCACAACATTAATGACATATTTAACTTCCAGAAAAACATATTTTCCCATCTCAGGCATCAAATGGCTATTATTACTGGTCATTATTTTAAGTTATGGACACTATGGGAGCTCTCTGAATATTATTATAAAATGTATTTGTGATAAAATCAACATTTTCCTATTAATCAGATGTCCCTCACACTAATTCAGTAATTGCAAATATAAAAGTTACATAAAATCTCACACTTTTGCTATACTAAAGCGGAAATGGGCACTTTTTGTGACAGCAACCTCATCATTTTTGATCAAAGGCTTAACTTCAGAATTTGAACTAAAATCAATATTCTTATGATTGCTCTGAACATTTCAGACAGACTTCAACAAACTTTAAATGACTTTTTCATAAACTTAAAAAAAATAAAATAATAATAATAAAAATGTAGGTGTGAGGGGGTTGAGTGTGACAGGGTAAATGGAGAGCACATGGCATGCATGATATTAAGAAATCATGAATAATGTTGAAATAACAAAGATAATTTTCGCAAATAATAGTTTTCTATCTTTAATTGATGTAACAGGGTTGAGTCGTTAAGCTTGACAAACACAATTTCAAACATAATTTAGTTATAATTATTAAAGAAGGTGGTAACTTGCCTGTGTCTGCTCACAATGTTGTTCAGAAGACTTCTATGATGTCACTTCCTATTAATGGTGTCACATAAGTATTGGTTCATTATTTTTATAGGGGGAGAATGGTTTGTGTAACAGGGTTGAGGGGTTACTGAGGTACGGAACTAAATAATGTGATTTTAATGAATAATCATGAATTTACCAGCAAAAAAGCACAGATGGATATTTATGGGAATGGCAAAATGTATAGACTTTTTTCTCATGTTATTATTCATATCCCAAGTACACTTTCATAGAAGGCTTTGAGGGACATGACAAAATAGGTGGTGTCAACTGAAAGAAATAAAATTTCTAATATAAAGATAAAATGTGTCATGTTTTTAAACATTAGGCCTATTAAAGGAGACATTTCAATTAATACAAAAAGCTTTTAAAAATATATTTTGGTGACCCAATAGATAAAATACACTGAAAAAGGTCAGAGGGACTCAAATCGTAGCGGTTTCGTGGAATGACTCACATATAGTCAATCTACATTCAGTATGTTTTAGTTGTAACATAACGCTATTTATAAAGCACCATTTGGACTATTTTCGACCCAGCAGTCAATTGACGCTTCAACTTCTCATTTCAGTGCATCAGTGACTGTATAATATGCCTACCACATATTACTATTTCTGCTATATAAATATTGTGTATAGTAAAATAAAAGTAGTGTAGTGTAAAATAGAACAGTGTCCTAATAGCGAGTAAGTTGCTAGATTGCGTTTTAGTGAACCGCCATAACTGATTTATAGAAAAGATTCGATTCAAACGAATGATTCGTTCACGACATCGCTCAGCGCAGACACTTGGAGGCGCCCACAAGCGGTTCTGTGACAATTGATGGACCGATTTGGGGAAGATGGACTTTGATAATCCGTGGCCACACAATTAGTCTGATGAATTCTTCTGTTTTCTAAGCGCCTTGTATGCCTGATCCTCATCTTGCAATCCTAAGGTCTGTTCCATTTAAGAAAAGGGGCCCGTCACTTTTTTTTTTTTTTGCAACACGCAGTAGCTGTGCACATTACCAGCGCTGTCTTTTGAATTGATGCTCTAATTGATTAAATCCACTTCAGCTTTTTTTTTTTATTAGGGACAATGGCAGCGGTAACGAGTCCGGAAACGACACCTCAGCCCCGGGTCTATTTTCAAACACCTCCCGGTACCGAAGAAGAAGTGCCACAGAAGCAAGGACGAGTGACCGTAAAATATGACAGAAAAGAATTGAGGAGGCGGCTGAATTTGGAGGAGTGGATAGTTAGCCAGTTAATGAATCTATACGACTGCGAGGTAGGACAAAAAACACTGTCATTGCTTTGAACGTGTGGAATCCTTTGTTGCAAGGAATGACAGCTCTTTCTTTCCAGTGCTCGTGAACCGGTATTCCATTTGTCAGGTCCATTTTGCGCTATAGTTGCCTTGCTTTAATAAACTGACTGCTTATTAAGAGCAGCATGGCATCTTTTACTTATTTTTTTGTCTTTATTTTTAATCGATGATGATTTTATGGTTATACATTTACACATGGAAGGGCGTGGCATGATACAACTACAGACAAAGCCATAAAACAAAATGTGAGCCTCCTGAACAGGTGCTGCGAGGAAGAAAGATTTGAGCACCTAATGATACCTTGATGCATAATGCATCCATTCATATTTCATCGAAAAGTGGGCTTGCCTCATATGTTAATGTGACGGATCTATATGAGGATGGAGCTCCAGCTGCATTAACAAAGACATGGATTCCAATCCCAATATATTTCTGTCTACAGATGCACAAAGCCCAGGTATTGCTGATTAGGATTTTTATGTCTATTGCACAGTAGGTGACACTGGTCAGGATGTTTTTTTTTTTTTTTTTTTTGTCTTTCTTTCAGCCCCCTGGGATGTTTGGAATCACCCTTCTAGCCGTTGTGATGATGTCATTTGTTCAGACATGCAAAGCATGCTTCACTTTGAGCTTGACTTAACCTCCAGGGCTAATATAACTGACCTAGATTATGTGTAGTGTAAAACTAGGCAGCTCTTAAAATTAGATTTTTCTCAGCCCAGCGGTAGGCCTCATCCTGAGCTAAAATCTGGCTTTGGGAATCCATATTTCGCTTTGTCTCATTGACACTACAGAGTAGCCTGAACCCTTTGGATTTAGTTTGAGAGCCTGCTTGCCTTACGTGTGATAAGTTTCCACTGACAATTGGTTTCTGTTGTCAGAATGCAGTTCTACAAGTTACAATGATATTCATATTATAATAAAGATAATAATAGAAGCACACATATTTAAACCTGTGAAATGTCATCTGAATCCCACAGGTTATTAGTATATTAATGTGGTCTGACAGGAGACCTCGTCCATTATATCTCAGTCTCAGCAGTGTTTGTTCCAATTAGGTTGATGTTTAGATTGCACATCTTAAATCACAAAAGCCCTGAGCAAAAACTCAAGATACATATTTGTACCTAAGAGGATGACGATGCACAGTGACAAATTACATAACCTAATTTAAACGGTTTTCTGTTGTGGCCTTTCTATTGTTCAGAGTAGAACGGACAGAGGTTGGCTCGAATGTATTTTTGTTTAATAGTTGGATCTGTGGCTTTCAAATCATTTCCACACACCACTGAGAAAATGTTGTGCCTATAATGGCTGTTTTACACAGTCAGGTGTACATTTTCTCACTGAGCTTACAATACATACAAATGGGGTGATCTTGGCTACTTAGTAAATAAATGAAATGAAATAAAATATTTACAGTATTGTTCATAAGTTTGGGGTCAGTTAGATTTTGTAATTTTTAAAAAGTCTCTTCTCACTAAGGCTGCATTTATTCAAACAAAAATACAGTAAAACTGTAATATTGTGAAATATTACTAGAATTTTACATTTTAAAATGAATTTTCAGCATCATTACTCCAGTCTTCAGTGTCACATGATCCTTCAGAAAGCATTTTAATATGCTGATTTGCTGTTCGAAAAACATTTCTTATTATTATAACTGTTAAACAGTTGCTGCTTAATATTTTTGTGGGAACTGATATTTTTTCAGGATTCTTTGATGAACATAAAAGTTCAAAAGAAAAGCATTGAAATATAAATCTTTTGTAACATTATATATGTCTTTACTGTCAACTTCATATGTCCTTGCTGAATAAAGGTATTAATTTATTTTAATAACAAAAACAACAGCAGCAAAAAAACAAACAAACAAAAAAAAAAAACATACTGACCCCCGACTTTTGAATGGTAGTGTATATCGGTTGCCTGGGACAATGGTCAGTTAAACGGTTTGTTGTCATTAGAACTCAACACTTCCACTAGCCACAAAAAATCTTAGCAACATTTTATATTACATATAATTAGATCTAATCTTTTTATTTGTATTTATTTATTTTTTTGTAATAAACTGAGAATTGTATAGCTATCATTTTAACTCCATGACAGCTATAAATTCATAAACCCACTAAAAATGATTGAAGAGGCAACAATAAGCACTCTTTAGTTGGAGAAGGTACAATGGCGTCAGTAAGCCTAGGCAATTCTCATCACTGAGTCCTGATTTGGCTACAGAATACCATGATTAACCAGTCAGAATTAAGTATTTTAAAGAGCCAGTACTATGCATTTCCCAGTCCTATTACTGTCTCATGAAGTGCTGCACTAGTCTGTAAATGTTAAATTAAGGTGGTGTACTGACCTTCAGTTGATCACTGTGATTAAGTAATAAGATGCAAGAGAAAGTGTTTTAATTACGAGTAGCACCACTGGTAAGGCTTTGGTCAATTGTAGTGTGCTAGAGCGACTCTACAATATGGGTCATTGTGAAGGGTTTTATAACAGACCTGATTTCTCAATGACTGCAATAGCACATACACTTAAAGAAAAACTTTCCTCACCAGTCTTCCTCAGCACTCACTAATGGAGCATAATAGCACTGCAGGAGACAGCAAAATGAGAGTGAATCTCTAATGAAAAGGAGTGTGACTGCAAACTAGCTGCAATATAACATAAAAATCCAGAGTTTTACACAGCAGGTTGAAGCTGTGGTTGTGCTTCCATTCACTTGATTTGTCTCAATCTAAGAAGCTTTCAGATAGAATTGTGTTGACAGAGACTCAATGTTGTCTTCGTAAGCCAACAGGAAGTGAATAGAGATTGTTTTCGTCACATGCACACACACACACACACAATAAATCGCACATGGACATGAGGATCAACCCATCCTGTTGTGCAGAAAGGATGTCATGCACAAAGGCCAGAGATGGCTTGATTCCTGTATGCTCAGAAAAAAAGAGCAAAAATTGTACCTTTAGAGGTACGACAGCCTGTCACTGGGGAAGTTTCCTTAAAGGGGCAACTTTGTACCTTATCTACCACTAAAATGTTCATAGTACCTTAAAAAGATTGTCCACCCACAAAAAAAATTCTATTGTTTACTCACCCTTTGTTCCAAACCTAGACTTTCTTTCTTCTGTGGAACTTAAAAGAATATATTTGGAAGAATGTTGGTTACCAGTTTCAGTTCCTATTGACTTCCATTATATGCACAAAAACTGTCAGTTGGAACCAAAACAGTTTGGTTATAGTAAGTGACAATTAACCAAAGAGTAATCATCATTACACTTAAAGGGTTAGTTCACCCAAAAATGAAAACTGTCATTAATTACTCACCCTCGGGTTGTTCCAAACCTGTAAGACCTTTGTTCATCTTCGGAACACAAATTAAGACATTTTTGATAAAATCCGAGAGCTTTCTGGCCTCGGAAAGGCTGCAATGTTATTACCACTTTCAAGGCCCAGAAAGTTAGTAAAGACATTGTTAAAATAGTCCATGTGACTACATGGTTCAACCTTAATGTTATGAAGTGACGAGAATACTTTTTGTGCGCAAAAAACAGACAAAACAAACAAAAATAATGACTTTATTCAACAAATTCTTCTCTTCCGCTGTTCACGTTGTAAACACAGTTCAGTGCTTCCGTGTTCTACGTCAGAACACCAGCTCAGTTTTGGCCGACGCTGTTCGTGCGAGCACTATGTGTGGTGCTGACGCTGAAGCTGGCCAATAATGAGCCGGTGTTCTGACGTAGAACCCGCTGCACTATGTTTACAACATGAACAGCATAGAAGACTGACATGGAAGAGAAGAAATTGTTGAATAAAGTCATTATTTCTGTTAGTTTTTTGCACACAAAAAGTATTCTCATCGCTTCATAAAATTAAGGTTGAACCACTGTAGTCACATCGACTATTTTAACGATGTCTTTACTACCTTTCTGGGCCTTGAAAGTGGTAATAACATTGCAGTCTTTCGGAGGTCAGAAAGCGCACGGGTTTCATCAAAAATATCTTAATTTGTGTTCTGAAGATGAATGAAGGTCTTACTGGTTTGGAACGACATGAGGGTGAATAATTAATGATTTTTGGGTGAACTAACCCCTTTAAGGCTCATTCACACCAAGAACGATAACTATAAAAATAACTATATTAGCGTCCACACCAAGACACATTGTCATTCTGTTTATTATTAACACGTGCTGCAGTTTTGTCGCCTGTCGCTTTAAATGCTCAAGCTCTTTAAAGCAGAATGAATTCTGATTGGCTGTCAATGTTTTATCATTCATCAGCTGGAAATACATTATTCTGAAAGTGATTCCAGCCATACAGTTCCTCTACTCAGCTATTCCTTTATAGAACTATATAATTATCATTATAGTTATTGTCCTTGGTATGAACAGGCCTTTAGAGTGAATGAGTAAATGACAGAATTTTGAACTATCCCTTAAAGGGTTCACATTACTACTCTAAACTTATAATATGCACCTCTTAAGGGTAGATGAGGTACAAAGTTGTCCCTTTAAGGGCACTGTCCCAATGACAAGCTGTTAAAATTTTGCACATTTTTCTCTGACAGTGTGGGATGTGCAAATAATAGTCAACCAGTCCTTGTGGGCTGCATGAACTCTCTGAGATCAGAAGAGATGTTTGCCTGCCTATTTTTTTTTTTTTTTTATCATACTGGTCTAGTTCATGATCTGATCACCTTTCTGTGGCTTGTGAATTATTCACATTTAATTTTTAATTTTTTTTTCCCCACAGGAGCTCTTATTAACATCTCTCATCAGTGGTTCTGTATTTTACAGGAGGATGAGGTGCCTGAGCTGGAAATAGATGTGGATGAGCTTCTGGATCTGCCCAGCGATGTCGAGAGAGCCATTCGAGTGAAGGTCTAATCAGATCTCTAATACATTTACTAGATTCTGTTCGCTTCAGATGTCTCCCCCTAAGAACATTACACAAGACTTTCACTCTTCTGTGCTGAATCTTGCTCTAGTATGCCTCATCCGCAGGTGGTTTGACAGTAATCCTTCTAGTCACAAGCTCTTTTTGAAGACTGAATTTTCAGCAGGAGATTTATTTCAGCGTTTCCGCTTTCATTGGTACACAGTTGGAAAAACAGCAGATTAGTCTAAAAGACATTCTCTTTCTATTTTTGTTTTTCAGATGCTGCTGGTCGACTGTTATAAGCCTAATGATGTAAGTGCCATTTTGAATATTAATAGCATTAGGAATTACCTTCATTGCAGGCATGTTATTCTCAAATCCATTAAGTCACTCATTATGATGGACAGAAATGTGCTTTTTCTTGCCATAATTCTCATCCTGGCCACCTGCAGGACTTTGTGGCGGCACTGCTGGAGAAGGTCCGAGGGATGCAGAAACTCAACACCCCGCAGAAGAAAGGGGAGTTGACGCCATGAGGTCATCGCAGCTCCTCCCACCACCACAAAACCAACCTGTCACTCCAAACCCAGAGGAGAGATGCAGGCATGCAGACCCAACCACTAAACCACAGCGTCTGTCAAAACGGAGATCAATGATACGAGTCCAGCCAAGCCAGCCTCAGCTGCAGGTTGACCAACTGTTTTTACTTCGTCTTAGTACTGTTTCAGCATATATTACATGTAGAGAGTGTGGTAGTGTCCCTTTAGCTTAAAACCCCTGTGGTGATTTAGGGAAAGGAATCGAATGGTTGATGTTATGGTTACACTATTCACCAATACACTTGATGTGTCTGTCTGTAATCAAGTAGGAAGTTAGAACAAAGCAGATTTCTTTTTATCCCTCCCTTTTTTTGTCAGTCTCTCACATCTGATGTCTTTTGCTAGGGCGAAACAATTTTTTGCAGGCCAGAAAATATTAGTTTTAGATATGGGGTTTCAGATTTTAGGGTGTGTTGATGTAATTTGGGAAGAGGGAGGGGGATGAGAATTGTGAACTTGTGTTTTGTAAGCCATTTTTAATCTACCATTTCTAGGGGGAAAAAAACAACAAAAAAAACACAACAGCTCTATGCTTAGTACTACTGTTTTTAAAAATCATTTGACCGAGGAAAATTAAACTAGTTTGAAGTTCTTTCAGGATGAAGAGTAGCAATACTGATAGAGTGAATTTGCCAATTTGTTACATCTGATATTTTTACTAATTTTACAAAAATGAAGAGTATGCCGAATTGTGATAAAGGCTATGAATGAAGATGCTTTGGTGGTGTAGGCCAAGGTCAATGCTAAGTCAAGCTCAAAGCCCGCATATCTTTTGTAAATAAAATGTTTATTCAATTTCAAGTGAACAAGATTTGAGAAATGCAAATGTTACTGATCAGAACTTGTTGGAATGGCAAAAAAAACTGTACTGTGTGCACTCTCACAACCAAATACATGTAGTAAGGCTCTCAAATAAAGAATGGTGCTACATACATGTCTGTGTCATACTTTTCTTGAAAGGTAAACATCCAAAAAAAATTGAAAATTATGATTACTGAGCTCATTCGGTTTCTGTAACCTCTTGAATAACTGAAAATTGTCTTTAACACCTGAAATTGCTATGCAGGTATGTCCAGTACAGCAGTGTTGCAAGTACACTGATTTTAAATGCTTAAGACCGACATGTCTGTCACTATAAATCAGATCTTCTCTCAATGCTCAACAGTTCTACTTCAAAGATGAGTGTGGCTCCACCTAGTGGGAAAACAGCAGAGATTTAAAATGTGAGACAGAATGTGGTACATACAGTAGTCCTCAACCTTTTCGACTCCAAAGCCCACCTTTATCTAACACAATTTTCAAAGATAATATTTCTGCAGTTTCTCTGCTATAATTGTGACATAGCAGCTTCCCTTTCAAAAGTGTTTGCAAACGGTTATGGGGAACGTCACGTGACTCATAAGCGTTTGCAAACGCAGAGTCTCGTTCCCTGTTCTCAGGGAACCATGGTTACATACGTAACCTGAGACGTTTTTAATAAACAAAGTGGGAAACAGACGCAATAGGTCTTTTAAAAAAAAAAAAAAAAAAAAAAAAAAAAAAAATATATATATATATATATATATATATATATATATATATATATATATATATATATATATATATATATGTGTGTGTATGTAATTTCTTTTGGCATTTTAACGCTTGTGCAACATTATAGACATTTTTGTCTTTTTCATTTTTTTTTTTATGCCTGTGTTAATGCCAAATTTTGGCATAGGTGTGTATTTTTATTGGAATTTTTACTATTTCACCCCATTTCCTTTAAAAAAAAATCTATTTTGCACTAGGTACACAAAATAGTTCCTCTCAGGACTTTTTGGACAAAAAATGTCCCCACTGAAACTTATTAAAACCGCAATTTTTTAATCCCAGGGCCATTTAACTATAAAATGATGCAATCTTTGTTAATAGGCTTTTTATTTTGTTGGAAGGCTTCAAATTTTTACTATTTTTTACCAGATGGTGCCATTTTCTCAGGTTTGGCCTAGAAAGCAAATACTCACTTTATACTTGTTTTCTGCTTCTGAATTTTATAGAGTCAACTGCAAATTATGCAGCTATAATTGTGTGGGTGTGTTGGTATGAATGTCAGAGTGTGGTTTGTATGTGTGTAATAAAAAAAATTGTGTGTGTGATTGTAATATTTGAGAGAGAAAAACTCTACTGCAGGAAAAATTACTAAAAATCTTGGTAAAATCTTACTGAAAGCTCATATTTTGAGATTTGAGGAACCTCACACATGACATGCAAGAAAGGAAAAAAAAATAAAAAAATCATGGGCACAATTTACTAATTCGTTCCCTCGATTTACTAAATTGTGCGCACAATTTACTAAAACATGGTCACGATTAACTATTTTGTTCCCTCGATTTATAAGTCATGATTTATAAATCGAGGGAACGAAATAGTAAAACGTGTGCACGATTTAGCCTACTATTTTTTTCCTGCATGTCATGTCCAGGGCTCCATACAAATTTGGAACACAACTTTTTTTAAGTTAAACATGTTTCATAAGATGTATAATTTATATAAAATAATGTTCATAAATCATAAACCTCTATAACTTTTTTTGGTTTCACTTTTTATTTTATTTTTTACTTCAACAAGATTCTGTGTAAAATGAGACCGAACTTAAGTCTGTGCTCCCAAGCTTCAAATTTTTATGACACGGACATTTTTGTCCTCTATGGACCTATGTCTAACTTTTTTTTTTATTAGGCGCACAAGGGTTAATTAAGTTTGGATTGGACTGTGCATTGTCTTACCTGGAATTTTAGGTGGTGCTCCCCTGTCGCCATAACCTGTAGTTTATAAAACAGTCACATATGCTGAAGATATAGACTGAAAATAATTTTCATGTGCTTTGAAACACATGAGGCATTACATTTCCATAACATACTCACCAAGCTCAGAGGGAATAACCAGCTTCCTCTTCTCACCCTCACACATCCTACGAGGAAAGAGAAGAGACAACACATGCTACATATGGGCTTTTTATAAATCGAGACAGCATAGATATGACAGGTAACCACAGGGAGAAAGGGAATAGGATGTCAAACTGGAGCACATTCCCAGAGCGCTAGACCACAGCACCGACACATGCTAATATATTTGACAAAGTTGCACACCACCGCTTAAATCTAATCTGCTAATTCCTCTTTAGTGACAACTAATACTAGTTTCTCAGTCAGGATGAACCGATCTCAGATGATCTAGAAATGCAGAAATACTGCTGCTCACCCCAACAAACCCTGATCCCAGCCCTTGATGACCTGTCCCGTGCCAAGAGTGAAGGTGAATGGCTGATTCCTTGGTATACTGCTGTCAAATTCTGTCCCATCCTCCAGTTTCCCCTGCAGATGAAAAAAGACAGTTAAAATAAGACATTTTGGGGCATGAGCATGATTAATATTTGGGTCAGAGAAGTCTGAAACTTACAGTGTAGTGCATGTTCAACACGTCACCCTTTCGGGACTTGATAGGACAGTTGTCCACTCTTTTCTTGATTCCGATCTGTAATTTTTTCTTTTCAGCCCCCTGCACAAGTGCCATGGGGATGGACATCAGAGTGACAACTAATACCAAATTCATCCTCATGTCTGTGGGGACAAAAAGACAACAGAACTAACAAATGACAGAAATTAATCTCGACAGACAGCTACAATACACGGTAAGTGTTCATCTGTGCTCATGCGCAGGCTCTTTACCCAAATGCGCACATTATCGTTTAATTGATGCAGTAATCAGTGGTGTTAGAAGCAGCAGGACTCTAAATTGCTTAAAGTAATCTATAAGATGCATTTTAACATCCGCTAAAAATCTTATCAGTTTTTGTAGCGTGCAGGATTTATTTGAGAGGAAGTTAATTGGATGACGGCTACGGTTTTCTGCTGAACCATGTTTATTAAGATTTTTCGCATACTGTATCGTGTTTTATAGATTTAGTAATCTATAAAGAGAGACGACAGGGATACTTATCTCCTGTAGTCATTTGAGTGCTTAATATATGAATGAAAAGGCAATTACCTGTAATAAGAATAATATACTCGTCCGTCCAGAATCTCAGAATGAGTCCGTCATTAGGAAGTGACGTCAACAAGCGTGGCTTCCTATTAGTTTTACAAATTTTAGTACGTCAGATTATTTAACAAGGTTAAAAAAAATAAAACTATATGTATTTTTAATGCATGAAATATTTAACTTGATACTATGCCGACAAACTAGACCTGCTATAACATAGGTAGCTTCAAGGAAATATTTGGGTGGTGAAACGGGACTTTTATTTTGTTTGCCGCTACGGTTAATGAGATTGCACACACGGGGGCGCTATTACCTCATTAATTACTTTATTTGTTTCAACAGCTTAACCCTATTGATACACTTTAAGTGAAATTAGTAAATTAATATTTTTTGTGTAGTGCACAAGGACTGTAAGCAAAGGAGGTGTGTACAGTATGTATTGCAAAATGCTATAATTGCAGTAACAATCCACCAAATTGAGTCAGATTCCCTTTATACCATGCCTGACAAAAGTGATGAAAATATTTTGTATTCAAAAGTAAACTAAATCATTACATCACCATCACCCCCCCCCCCCCCCCCCCCCCTTACTAAGACATATTAGGAGATACATAGTGACAATGAATATTTACATGCATTTATATTCTACTGTGATCTCCATATTTCTCTATATCATACTATATTAACCATAAAATAATGTAACAAATATATCACATATGCAAGCATTTTTATATATATATATATATATATATATATATATATATATATATATATATATATATATATATATTTAAAAATATTCAATAAACATATTTCATGACAGGCTTTACAGGGTTAAAACTACAAGTGGCAGAAATATTCAACCTCCACACTGAACAAAAGCATTATCATAATCACTTCATTCATCACTGTCTGAAGGTTTCTCATTTCAATCCCATGAGTCACAGTGACTGTACTGTATGTGACCGCAATAAAAAAAGATTTCCGTTGCTGTGGGTGACCAAAGGTGGGCAGACAGCCTTCTTCATTCTATCATTTGACTCTCTCTCTCTCTCCCGGCCCGTAGCTTGTTTCAGTGAGACGGAGTGAATGCAAATGAGTCAGCTGCTCTCCCCAAAATGATCTTCTCTTTTCCCCCCTCAACTGTCTCTTACTGCCCCGATAAATCACAACAGACTCAATCTATGGGCGCCAGGCGCGTTGCATTTGACCTTAAATGAATAAATTATTACAGGCTTCAGCAGATGTGCAGTAATCACGCTGTGCCTAATGTCGCTATCACAGATTGTTGGTTAAAATGAATGGAAGACTATACATGTGACAATGTGTTCATGTCTTATTTGAGAATTGAATGCTGCTCTACATTGAGGATTGAGGACAGTGCTCGTTTGAGTGTTGTTTGCATATGAAAGTTTGCAACTTACTGTAGCAGAACTGAAAGTGAAAAAGCAGACCTCCCAGGTACAGTATATGTTTAAAAGATTTTTGTGTTACATTCTCCTTATCGTCCGTTTCGTGTTATGTTCTCCTTACAGCGTCCGCCCAATTTTTCCAGTGGCCTTTAGACGAAAAAGTTCGTGTCATGAACCAAACCAGATTTATATAGGCTATATTAATAATAAACACACAACCCTATATAAGACAGGCGGTTTGGATAAAAAAGACTGTAAATTCTGAGGGAACGAACTATGGTAATCGAACCAAAACTGATTAGTCACTGAGCACAAGTATAAAATTAAATAATAAAGTGCAAAATATTTAGTTATATACAAATATACAAGTAGTTTGAGAGTGTAGGATTGTGGGAAGCATATTCATTGTATTTATAAGGAAAATTAGATTTAAAAATGGCTTCCTAGAGCTTATAGAGCATATTTCAAGTGAATATCATCATTCAACATTCTTGGAGCTCGTGGTCAGTCTGTTTTGAAAGCTTTATACTGTATATTATTGTTAAAAATTAATTTTCTTTATGAAGAGACTGGGATTTTTACTTCCGTAACCTCATTGTTGCACTCTACTGTATTGCATTATGCGTTTTTGTGTTTCTCTGCTTCTTGTATTTCCTTGTTGGGCTTCAGTACCTATAAAACTCATGAACATCAACAATGCTGTTTTCTTAAACACTGCGAAAGCACAAGCTAGCAGAAGATGACCCTTTCAGCACAAACAAATCTTTGCGAATGACTAATCAAATTCTGGAGTCATGAGTGATGCATTTTAATGAAAGCAACCACATAAAATCCCGTCTGGCAGATGAATGCGCCCTCTCTCTCTTTCTCTCTCTATATGGTGAAATAATGTAACAGTCCAGAACAAGAGTTATTTTTACTGGCGGGTATGTTGAAGTGTTTTAGTCATTTGTTTTGTTCAATTTCTAAACTAATCAGAATTTGTAAAATGCCTTCAGCAAATGTAACTACACACAGGTAGTGTAAATATAATGCATACACAATTGAAAAGATGAGAGGTATGAGCAGACGTTCTTGAGCAAATATAGAGTCAGAACAGACTTACAGTGCTATAGTGAGAAGGTAAATACAAGGAGTATGAAATGGAGGAAGGTCATTGGTACATGTAGTTATTGTGAGTAATGGATCTGTACAAGTCATTGATTAGACACAGGTGACGCAGGATCTGTAATATGGTTCACATTCCTGTTGCAGTGAACCAACACGGCCCAAAGCAGACGGTGACTAATCAGGTAAGAGTACCTCATGATAGAAGTGTATAATCACATTGGCGGAGAGAGACTGAATTTACTGGGCTGGTCCAGGAAGCACACGGCCTTCTGTGTCCTTCATGATAATAAATGTGCTGATGATGTCCTCCTCTTTAAGATCTTGAGAAATAATGCAGTCCACCAAGACAATGATCTGCTTCGGTGGCTCTGAAATACTCTTTTATGGCCAAAAGTATCTGGTGTAACTGCATCAGGATTCAGCCTTTAGGGCGGCCCCTCACGACTGCCACAGGGCCGCCCTAAAGGCTGAATCCTTTAAATAACATTTTATTTAGTCAAAGGTTATATGCATCGGTTGTTTATTGGATTTTGAGATGTAGGTGTTGCACTCAAAAATGGAGGAAGATGAACGAGCTTGCAGTGGCGGTTGTTCGGCATATGTCTTGGAATTTGTGTTCTGCATTTCACCCATCTAAGTGCACACACACAGCAGTGAGTACTGAACATACACACACCCATTTTTCCTGTGGCGCCCGGGGTAGCTGCCTTGCTCAAGGGCATCTCAGTTGTGGGTAATGAGAGTGGAAGAGAGTGGAAGATTCACTCCCCCCACTTACATTTCCTACTGGTACTGGGAATCAAACCCACAACCTTCGGGTTACAAGTCTGAATCTCTATCATTAAACCACAACTGCCCCACAATTGTTGCTCTTGCCTTGAGCTTGACACCTCTGGAGCCACAGGGCAAAACTCTTGTCAATGTTCTTAGCCTAAAATGCAGAAAGGAAACTTAATTTGGGGCTTCTGAGGGTCACTAGATCTTCAAATGAGGAACTACCTAGCCAATGCGTTGCCTTTAGTCTCCAGAGAGGTCTGTGGGTGTCTCTCAATCAGCTCCCTAGCTCTCAAGCTTGTGAATCAGAATATTGTGTTCACGAATTCGGAAGGGGGAACATAGTGGGGACATAGGGAACATCGATGCTCCCTGGTTTACACAGTGCATTGTGGGACTTTTTAGGAAGTGGAAGTTTCAGTTTTCACTGGAAGGATCCTGCAATCGAGATAGCCCTTAAAATGGCTGACTCCCTGATCAGTGCCCTGACTAGCAAGCTGATTGAGACGCACCCTGTTTTCACCGGAAGATCCAGCTAATTAACAATTATGATGTAAAAAAAAAAAAAAAACATAATAGATGTATACATGGATGAATTGTTCACAATAAGATTTAAAGCATACATTTAAAAAAATTGGGTGATTTAAGGGTGTTGAGTGAGTTTTCATTTCATGCTGACTTTAAAGCTTTAAAGTAAGTTTTGCCTCTTTGTCGCCATCTCTGTTTGAAACCTGCAATTGCAGTTATTTGCGGAATTATCATCTTTATGTGGGTTGTGCATCGGCAATCTAATGTTTGCTGTCAGTCACCACTCCAGAATCACAGATTGTGGTCTTGGAAGTATGACCAAAATAAGAATATTCAATGTCATCTGAACAAGGAAGTAACATGTCTGCCACTTTTGTTCTGACCAACTGAGAAAAAAAAGCATTAACGGAATACACCAGTTTTTGTGTGTTGGCCGAATAAGTTTTCTTAGTGTGTTCCACACTGTCGGCTGAATTGGTCCTCCTCTGCTTTTTTTCGGCCGATTCGTCATGTTGAATCGGCGTCGGGCCGTCGGAGAGAGAGAGAGAACTCTGATTGGCTGTTCAGTATAGCAAACGAGTCAGTTCACATGAATATAAGCAAAAGTTACGAAAGCAAGCAAATAAGTCATGACGGCACAGACAGAAGGTTGTTCAAATTTTACTTCATCTTACCTGAGCACTCGAATGCACAAATATTTTCATAATAACATGAGCAGAGTGGAATAAAGAACGTGATAAGCATGATTGATATTCAAAACAGTAAGCAAGTGCTGCTTTGTTTATGGTTTGTATACATGCAGTCTTAGTTTCGCTTTCCCATTTTGAATGACGAATATAGACAAATACATCTGTTTAAATAGACCGTTATCTCCTTTATATGCAGGCGCAGAACGCGCGTGCTAGTTTACAGTCAGCTGAAGTTCTTTTTGTGTTCAAGCACAAATTTCTCCCCGACAACACCGTCGGCTTTCATTGCCGCTAGTTCTGTGACGTCGGGTTGGTGTGTCCCGGCCTTAAAGTCTACAATAAATCGTGGACTGCAGCTTTAATAATAATTAAATAATGTTAGGATTTTATCTTGTTACTTTACTGACACCAAGCAAATTATTAAAATATTGTCTGAAAAATATTTACTTTAAGTGTCCTGTTTTTCTAAACCCGAATAAACATTTTCAATTTTAATTGAAATTCAAATTATATTTACTTCTATAGTGCTTTTCAACATGAATATTGTTCCCGAAGCAGTTATACAGTTAACTTTTAAAGTGCTAAAACATCATTCTGTCCCTCTCACTGCCCTAGAACCATCTTGTCGCCCATCTAATGCAAACCCTAAGCCTTCTGGTGACAGATCTGCATGTGGTGTATCCTGACCTATGTGACATAAATGTGGTTCCTGAAATAAACTGTGAATCTGAAGCACAAGGAAATGCAGAGCAATCAAACACCTTTTACCGAATCTCTGCCGATAACTCCCACTTGTGTGCTCCGTATCTCGGGTGAGGAAGCATTAGCGCACAAGGTATGACCTTTTCCAATCAGACTGTGATTATACTCTCATCACAGTGAGAGCCTCCTCTTTCATAAGGATGTATAAACAAGGCTTGCAAATTGGACTGTACACTCACTAGGAAAATTAAGCAAATGGCTGCAAATTCAAGCCACACAAATGAAGCCAATTAGGCATTTGCACTCCACTGAGTAGAGGCAACTTCTCTCTACCCCTTGCCTTAACTCGACAGGGTAGCAATGTGCCTACAGAGTAATCCAAAAAGAGGGCTTCTGTTTTCCACGAGCCCTACGGTCCTCTGATCAAACCAGAATCGTGTAAGTCAAGCACGTAATGATGACATGGCAAAAGTCCAAATGAACATTAGAAGTAGACGGGGCTTACAGATTCAGGCATGGGAGAGCAGGACCAGATTCGAGCGCTGGTCTCAAACAGCTTGTTCAACTCCCAGCGGTACAAGAGCTGCCTGCCTACCAGCACAGGGATGGATGAGTGGACTCTGCTGTCAGCTGCCCCCGAGGATGAGAGGAAACAAACCGAATCTCACTCCAACACGCACGCAGACTTCCATAATCACCTTCCTCTCAGCTCTGACTCAGAAAAAAGAGACAGCAGTGCAAAGAACAGATAGATAGACGAAGATAGTCGAAAGAGCTGTGAGGAAGTGTCAGATCTTCAGGCAGAGAGATGGAAGCGAGGGATTCATTTCCAGGTGAGTAGCTGTTATCTTATTGATGGATTTTGAAGAACTCCCAGAAAACCTAGAAGGTCATGATAAAACAGTGATTCCCAGACCTACTTTCATAGTATAGGCCTACACTAAAATCGAGAAAAAAAGAAAAGACAAGAAAACCTACATCAGTGGTCGGCAATAGGGGCCCGCGGGCCAAAACTGGCCCGCCAGCAATAATATCTGGCCCGTACCCGCAGCCAGATTATTTTGATAGTGGCTGGTTCTGAAATAGATCTTCGTCTCGTGGTGCCGTCTTTTATGACCGTGTCTACACCAGACGCTCTAAGCTGTCTACACTGAACGTGACAAACCGACCATTGCAAAGCACTTGGACTACGTCAGAAACACAACGGGGAATCCGTTTACTGTCGGGAATGTGTTGTGTCGCATGACTCGCGTCGCACCTCATCCAGTATAGATAATATTACTGATTACAATGGGTTCTATTATCATTTGAGGCGTTGCATCGCGCCGCTCGTGTCCGGTGTAGACACGGTGTTATATTCTTTGAAAACAGCGACAATTTTGTTGTAGATAAGACACACCGGCTTTGCATTCACAAAACTAGGTAGGATGAACACATAGTTGTCTTTCCATTCTTCTTTGTATGCCCTATTTTCGCTATCAACTTTCCTCTTGAGACTCTTTGATAGTGCCATTTTCTCTCACCAGCTAGCTTAAATGTTAACATCACTCTGCAAACTACGTAATAGCATACCTCCAGCATGAAAACAATATAAAATAAATGCAGTTTAGTACGTGAGGATGCCAAGGAATAATTCTGAGTGTAAAAGTAGGCTACGTCAAATAATTATTACAATACGTTAGGCTCCATTGTGTAACAAGCAAATTAAAATGATACACATTCATTATTCACAATATGGAAAGAGGAAATAAAACATAGTTCGTTAAGAGCATGACTCAAACATGCTATTAATGGGCTTATTCAAGTCCTCTTTCATTTTTATTTTAAGTCCTCTTAGTTATTTTTTATCCATTCTGCATCTCCCACATATGTGTATTTAGCAAGGCGGTCTGTGTTGCAAGATATTTGCCAGGTCACTACTCCACTTTATTAATTTATCCAGTGTAAAACCTGGACACTGCCACACAAATGTAGTTTTTTGTTAATGACTGTCCTACTACAGGATTTAACACAGAGTAACAGCTCATTACCAGTTACAAAAGACACTGTAACAGTCTGTCACAGGCAATTCTAGTTGCATTTTTCATCAATTCATTTAAATTATGCTTTGACTATGTTCTGGCCCACCATCTAGTGGCAAAAATTTTTTTTGGCCTAATGCCAAACTTCATTGCCGACCCCTGACCTACATATTGACCACTGAAGAGCTTCTAGACATTTCTTAGTTTGTCCTCTACACTTTTTGGGAAATTATCATATTTGAAGAGCTTTGTTTTGCTTGGCCAATGGGACTAGCACCCACTTGCCAGCTTTTCAGAAAATCAGTTAACGACTACTGGGTGAACGCTACGCAAACTAATATGCATTTGCCACGCTGACAACTTTTTAGCTTTTCTGCAAATCAGTTATGTCTACTGGGTGAACGCCACACTGCCTAATAAATATTCATTAGCCACTCTGATTACTTGCCAGCTTTTAACAGTAAACACTGCATTAAACCAAATATAAAACAACAACAACAAAATACTCAAAATGTAAAATACAATCATAATTCCTTTGAAATTTGTTTTAACATTAATCAAGGCTTTAAATCTGGGTAAATATTTCAATTTTCTTCTTGTGTACATCCTTGTCTTCGACCCATGTTTATGACTTACCAAGATACTAAGATGTTAAATAACATATAGGTAACACTTTATTTCGATGGTCCGCAGACTGTCTACTAACTATAAGTAACTGCAAATACATGTCAACTTATTTCATTAACGCGAACCCTATAAAACCCAACACTAACCTAACAGTCTACTAATTCGCTAATGAGAGATAGTTCACATTAAGTTACAAAGTTAAAGGGATAATTATCCCATGATTTACTCGCCCTCAAGCCATCCTAGGTGTATATGACTATCTTCTTTCAGACAAACACAACTGGAGATATATTAAAAATATCCTGGCTCTCCAAATATTTATAATGGTAATGAATGGGGGGCCTGTTTTGAAGCCCAAAATAAATGCATCCATCCATAATCAAAGTAATCCATACGGCTCCAAGGGGTTAATAAAGGCCTTTTGAAATTAAACAATGGGTTTTTGTAAGAAAAATATCCATAAACAAATTTAGATAAAAAATTTTATAATCTAAAATAACTAGCTTCCGCCAAACAACCATACGCATAGTACGCAAGTCGACTTGCGCCAAATGATTAACCCCCTGATATGATGCAAATAGGACTGGGCAAATCTAATTTTTAGACTTCTAATTCGTGACCGATGTTTTGTTTTGCTCCATCTTCTGCGTTTCCACGGTCTGAGTTTAACGGTCAGAGTTCACTCTTCCGCTGCAAACTGATGCGTACGGTCATCTGCTGTTTTAAATATGGATATTTTTCTTGCAAACCCCATCACTTTGTTTCAGAAGGCCTTTATTAACCCCCTGGAGCCGTATGGATTGTTTTTTATGATGGATGGATGCATTTATTTTGGGCTTCAAAACATGTCCTCCGTTCACTACCATTATAAATCTTTGGAGAGCCAGGATATTTTTAAATATATCTCTGATTGTGTTCGTCTGAAAGAAGATCGTCATATACACCTAGGATGGCTTGAGGGTGAGTAAATCATAGGATAATTTTCATTTTTGGGTGAACCAACCCTACAAGTATAGTTAGTAGAATGTCTAAAGTGGGCCATCGAAATAAAGTTTAACCCTTAAATATAATCATGGGGAACACAGGTTGCATTCTTTTTGGATGGCAGAATTGCAGGACTACTTTGGTATCGACTGTGGTTTTATTGAGACTCACTGATTTATGTAAGAGGGATGTGTTGCCCAAAGGCAAGGAGGAAAGGCCAGAATTACACAGAACTTATGAATATTTGGTGACACTGTGGTATTACAGAGTGGCAGGACCATGCTGTGAATATTCATATCCAATTCATCACTGTACCTACAGCCAGGTGCAGACAAGGGTTCCAATACTTTCCTTGAATACTTGATAACCTTCTTAAACAGAGCTCTAACAGCCAGAAGGAACGTGGAATAATCTGACGGCCTTCAGGGTTATAGTGATAAAAGACTAGGGAAAGAAGTGAGAGAGAGAAACAGACAGGAAACCGTCAAGTCGAGAGAGTGTGAAAGAAGGAGAGGGTAAAAAAAAAAAAAAAGAGATGAAAGCTGGGCGATGCAAATAGGATTGTGGGATCGACAGGCACGGGCAAGGAACATTGATTTGTACATCTGCTGATAAGACTGCCAAAGTGACTGAATAACTGCGAGATGACACAAGCTAAACTCTCTGATCCTGCTGAGGAGCTAATAAGGACGTAATCCACTGCGTTTTTACAAGGACATATGCCACATTCACACCTACACTTGGGTCATTGTGTTATGCCTCAATTAAAAACAGTTCTAAAATTAGATTTTATTTAATGCTTCTGAGTCATTCTCCCTCCAATTAAACACCCCCACTGTTACCATATTTACGAGTAACATCAGATACGCGACTGACCAACATAAAAAACAAACCCTGCAGAGCTTCATACACATATATCAATCCATCAGCTGAGCAAATCAACTCACCCCGCACTTGCTGCCAGAACTGAACGAGCATATGGATGCACAGGGGAGCTTCATCCATCACTCCTACATTATCCCACAATCCTATACCCCGTTTTGCCACAAGCACACTAATATGGAGCCATCAGTCAGCAGTATCATTGGCAGGGTGACTATCCCTAATCATAAGACTCTAAGAAGCTAATGAACTTAATTATTCACATGATAGATCTTGTATTATTCCATCTCTTCCATTATACAGATGGTTTCTCCCAGCCACATGTAGCAGGCAGACGGACGATCAATAAGCAGAGTTTATTGGAGGCATGTGATGTCATCCGCACGTGAGATCATGTGATTGCAGATATCGATTTGAATCGAACCCACTCAAACACTGACTCATAAACGCATCATATCAAGCTATTTTTAATGTGTGGTTTGTGTATTCACATGCGTATCGACTCCTTGAGAGAACGAATCAAAACAACTGTATCACCATGTGTTTAATTTTTGATTTATGTGCTAAAATATCAGCCAAACACATATCAGACACAGGACACAGTCTGTTAACTTGCTTTTATGCATTTATTATTTATATATTTTCTCCAACATTTTCGATGCTAAAATAACACATACAAGGGTATGGTGCATTAGTATTTGCATGTTATAATTCTCATTATCAAAACAGATTGAAAGAGATGAACTTCACAGAAATAAAGACATTCAAATGGAAAGATAACAAATGCTATTAAAGGCATCAGATCTGAAATGTCACACAGATTAGTTCCAATTCCCTTCAGAACACTCCCAATTTCAAACACATAATCTATGCACAGAAATATTTACCCTGTAAATTTCAACAGTTTGAATTAACAATGTGCCAAGTACTTATGCATCAGCAAGGTACGATGCTATATTAAGATGGTGCATGACCCATTTAACAACTTTGATAAAAGCTGCATTGTTGGCAGCATAAAACAAAGCTATGTCAACCACTTCTCGACTCAAAAACTCTCAGATTTGCAGCAAGGGTCACTGGCTTTACTGTCAGAGCTGATAGCATGAAACTGTTCTCCAGAGATTTTCAGACACCCCCGTCACTGCCCCATATTAAGATGAGAACCAAATAAAAGTCCAAAAGCCAACAGGAATCTTCCCTCTCCCAACAGTTTTGTGCCTATCACAAGTCCTTAGCACTGTGCTCATGTAAACTAAGATGTATTTGTCAAATAACACAGAGGAACAATCTCAAATATGACTGTGGTGATGAGATGGATTGTTTAGGGATCCAGTCACAGACATTTTGTGCTCTAAAATCTACATCTAAACAACATTAGCTCAATTTTAATGGCAACATCCGTTTGAAAGGACGATCATCTCATTTATGAGCCTGTACAATTCACACAGTTAAAAAACAACGCGCTCTAGTCTCCACCATGGGATATTATGATAACCAATGAGAAAATATCCAAGTTGCAGGCTATTGGTCCACATGATGAATTGGTCTACTTAAAGTCAAGACTGTTAAAACCATTTCAGACGCACCCCAATGGACCTCTTTTGCTGCAGCAGCCATGCGTCTCGTAGATTTCAGGCTAAGTGCTTTCAATTACTTGAACGCTGTTGAATAAAACCTCTCATTATCTGTTACGAATTATATCAATCGTGTTCAACAAGGGAAATTAAAAGAAAGCTGGAGAATACACCCGTTCAGTGTCATTACGGCAGCCATGAGGCATCTGCTACTAAGGGGAATGTAACAGGACAGTGAAATAAATGTACATTAAGAGAGGAATTGGAACACAAGCACAAGATGAGCCCTGGGAAAAGGACGTTCCCCCTAAAGCCTACATTCAAACTCAATGTCCCCTGAAGCTGCTGCAGAGTCTATAAGTGCTCTTGAATATAGACTCATCGATCCTTGTTGGCCTCAATGGGGCTCACTTCAGCCCAAAACACCTGGGGAACTATTCTCCACCTTTACATGATACACAACTCAAGTGTAAGATGGGGACGGATCCATTTCTGCACTTATTTTCCCAGCAACAAAGCAAGCAAGGACATTGGTCAAAACATTGGGTATGTGATACACAGCTTTTTGTCTTGAAATAAATTGCATTTCGCTTGGTAATTCAAGTAAGACCCTCTCTGACATAAGACTTCTACATATATATATATATATATATATAAGGGAGAGATTGTGCATATGATTTTGTGAGAATTGTTTCAGTTTTCTTAGTGCTTTTAGTTTATGTAAACGATCATGATGAAACATCTGTGTGCAATATTTAACATGACTAGGAATGCAACTAATTAAATTTGTTCTGTCATTAATTTATTGCTTGATATATTTTCAGTGTAAATCTTTTAGTTTTCACTACATTCAATAATACCAATTAAAGACTGATAAACATTTCTGTCAACAGAATAACGCTAGCTCACACTCTCATCACGTACAATTTAAAAAGCGATTGAGGATGACAAAAGCACATATGACACTAAAGTCAAAGAATTCAAGCTTGAAAGTACAAGCGTTTTCAGAATCATCAATCATTTTGATATTCTGTAAAAATAAGCTCAACCTTATTTTTTCCTCCTTAATGTGTACTTCTACTAAAAGGTGTTAGGCTCCATGTGTAACTCTTTCTGTGTGTGTGTGTGTGTGTGTGTGTGTGTGTGTGTGTTTAGCCTTGCAGGGATTGGCAGTGGTTATGTGTTATGTTCCCTGCTGTTGGCCTTCATGATATCTATTCAGTGATTTCCAGAATAAGATCGTCTCCTTCCAGGGTGCTGTCGGTGGTCACGTAGATCTTGGCCACGGTGCCGGAGAGCGGAGAGTTCACCACAGTCTCCATCTTCATGGCGCTGAGGACGCAGAGCGGTTGTCCTTTCTCCACCTGCTGGCCCTGCTTCACTTTCACCTCTATCACCTTACCGGGCATAGGAGCTCCAATTTGTCCACGAACGTCCTTCAGGGCTTTAGGGTGGAAATGCATCTCCTACAAATGCAAGAAAATTGATTTAGGTTGGCAGGGGCATCAGTTTCATTTACACTATGCATTCTGGTTTACTATCTTTCTGGGGACTCTCCATAGACATAATGGTTTTTATACTGAACAAACTGTATATTCTATCCCCTTACACTAACCCTACCCATCACAGAAAACTTTCTGCATTTTTACATAAAAAAACAAAACAACAAAAAAAAAAAACATTCTATATAATTAATATGCTTGTTTCCTCATGTCCCCATGAGTCTTAGAGCATTCAGGTTTAAGTCCCCACCGGGATAGAAAAACATGTACACATACCCCTACATGTTGGGTATATTCTATCCCCTAACCCTACTCCTAAACAGAACCCTCTCAATAAAACATATTTTAGTGTGGTTTATAAGCTGTTTTTCCTCAAAAAATGTCAAAAATTTCTAGTTTACTATACTTACGTAGGATTTACAAGGACCCCACACACACACACACACACACACACACACACACACACATACACGTACACATACACATACACATACGTAATTCAAAAGTTTTAATAACAAAATAGCATAGCAAAAATACACAGAGGAATGATAACATTGGAATCATTTTCAGAATGATTTTTTATCAGCTGGTGAATGATTAAAACACTGACAGCTAATCAGAATCTACCTGACATTTAAGAAGCTTGAGCATTTGAAGTGACATACAACATATAACAGTATGCACTTATTGTAGGGATGCACCGAAATTTCGGCTACCAAAATTGATTAAAACTGATTTTTAATTAGCGCTCCTCTGATGACTGTGTTCAGTCTCTATTTCGGGCCAACAGCGTGAATAAGCTACAACAGTTAAACATGTTAGCTGTGTGGACACTATCTCTGGATTGACGATATTGATGTCAATGTTAATTAATTAGTAATGACATGGTTTCTTAAATCTAACATCTTTTAGTCTGTGCTGTCAAATTTATTACAAAAATCTGGTGCTCTTTGATATGGCGTGACAGATTGCTGAAGCTGCCTCAGTTCAAGCAGACATAGGTGAAAGTGAACACAAAATAAACATGGGTGAACGTGAACACCAGAAGGAATGTTGAAAGATATATTACAACTTACCAAAATACCTTCAAGCAACTATTTCAAAAAACATTACCAACTTTCACTAAAAGAGGAGGGGGGGGGGAAAATCCCAAAAATTCAGAAACTCACCTTCATAGCCACGGTATCTTTGACCAGGACGGATCTCAGCTGACCATTGAGCTCAAAGAACACCTCTCTCTGACCGGCTTTATTAAGGTCTCCTAGAGCCAGAGCCTTGATATGAAGTGTCTTGCCTCGCTCCAACTCAACCTGAGACAGCAGAGATTCAAGCAGAGGAAAATAAGGAACTGATGGCTGGAATGTAGGAATGACATGTACAATCATAGATGACAGGAAGATTTATGGCACAGTAACAGCAAATGAAAATGTGATGCTACTTGAGCTTAATATTTAAAAATGTTTAATTAAAAAAAAAAAAAAAAAAACTCTCCAAACCTCAAACTCTTCAGCAATCTTGGGTCCATCTAGGAAGAGTCTAGTGTCTAGACAATCCACAGGCCCAAAGGTTCTAGTGAATTCTTTGAACTCCTGGAATACTTTGGGGTACATGGCTGCTGACATCACATCCTCAGGGGTGATTTCATCACCGTGAGCTTCTTGCAGCTGCTTCTCCAAGGCCTGGAAATCCAATGCAGGCAGGGAAGCTCCGGGACGTCCTTCCACACGTGGAAGAGACTTCAATACCTGTGTCACAAATAAGAGATGAGAGCCTGAGAAAAGAGCAGGTGCCTGAACAGACAATAAACGTATATTTCCTCAGATATTGGTGCTACGCTGTATTTTCAAGCTGCTCGTAAGCGGATGATGTACAGCGTTCGCAATCCCCCTAAGACCCACACTGAATCCAGGAATATTTATAACCGATCATTACCAGGAGCAGGATTAATCTCTCCCTATTGCTTCATTTAGTTGAATGCAAGAGGCTGAAGAATCAAGCACAAGTAGTAAAGAATTAAATTTGAAATTATGAAATTCTGTAGAACAAAGAAAGACTTCAGAACACACACCACAGACCTAAATAAAACAACGTTTATACAGAAAAGCTTTAGCGCGGGTATTGTTCAGTTCTGATGGGAGACACATTTGTCAGGGAAACAGCTAATCTTGCACAGGAATGGCTGCTGGATAATTGGGGCATTCAAGACAAAAGGAATGATATGGCTTTTCCTTTACGTATCTCTGACAAGCACAACACAGCGTTAATGCACTCCAGAGACTGTACGGAGACTCTCAAGACAAACTTCACTGTGATTAACCGAATCTCTTCAGTGAAAGGCGTGAAGCTTATTTTGCTCACCACGGAGATATTCAATAACTTGTATTCGTGCAATACTGTACAAAACAGGGTTTTCTCTCCTTTCTCATCTCAACCCAAGCCGAGCAGTGACTTAAACTCAGGTTCAACTTACTTTATGGCAATCGATTCTAAATACTCCCTCTGACCCTTTTACCTTACCTTCATCCTAACCTCTGGTCCCATACAATATCTTGATTCCTTTTCTATCTTAATTCTTGATTCTCTTAAGATTTCCTAAGTGAAATTACCATGGCTACTAAACTAATAGGATAGGATTCTGAGTATGTCTTCTATTGGTCATACATGCCTTATAACAGGGTTATTATAGTTCTGTCAAGACATCTCTGAAGATATTGGTATAGTATTGGAGTTTAGCATGGTGATAGATATGACAATGTTAAAGTATTTGGTCTTGGCAGAATAGATCTGCTACGCTGCTGCTGCAGAGCAAGTACAGAGACTTGCTACTGCCAATACATTCACCCGCAGCGACGCTGAGGGTATTTTCATTGGAGGTGGTAACAATGTTTTACTCTGTTTGTAGCAAGACTCAAAAACAAATAGTTGAAACATCTGGTGGTAGTGGCCTTACGAATCCATGCACCAAATGTATGGATGTTGTAGTTTGCTCGTAACTTTGAAAACATAAAAATAGTTCCCAATTAAATGCTGAGTGCTGCTGTCGTTGAGCTAATTAGTAAAGGTACACAAACTACATAAGCTACATTATGTGTTACTATCAAAAGACATCAAAATCGAATCATACCATGTACCTACCTGTCCAAAAGAAAGAAATACTGCAACCATGGCATCATCTTTCAGACCCTTTGTCTCAAGCGTGGAAAAGCAACACTGATATTAATTCGGGGTTTTAGATCTTTTATGATCCAGCCTTTTTTTTGTTGTTGTAGCCCTTTCTTTGGTCGATACTTTTCCAGTGCCACTTGTTGTCAGTTCAGAAAGAAAGTTATGCTGTTGGCCTGTCATTCTCGCTCTGACTCTGTACAGTGTACAAGAAACGCGCTGATGACGTATGATGCCTGCGTGAACAGGCTGCGCAGTGATATGCAAAAACACATTGACCAAAAGGGTACACATATTCGTATTCGGGCCGAACGCAATGATTGAACGAACATTTTATGGTCCTACACCTTCCACAGACGATATATATTTATAAAATATACATTCAGAACGCTTAACATACTGATTGCTATCAGGATATGAGGAGACTTTCAACCAGCATAACAAAAAATGTTTTTTGAAGAGAATCACCTATTGTACCTTTAAAGAACGTAATTTGCCACCCACTTGTCATCCTAAAGACCACAGCTGTAAAATATATTTAAATGAATAGCCATACAGCATTTAATAAGGTATCATTAATTGTATTTCAGCAGCTTGATTGATAAATGCTCTGTGCGGGTCGTACCTTTGACCTGAAGGGCTCTGGGAATCCTCCGTGGGGGATGCCGATGTGTCCTTGCAGGAACTCTACCACGGAAAGGGGGAAAGACAGCTCATCTGCTCTCTCCTCCACTTCTGCCCGAGTCAAAGCGTTCTGCACCATGAACTGCGCCAGATCGCCCACAATCTTAGAGGAGGGTGTCACCTGAACAGAGAGGATGAGAGGAGAAGGACAGATAAAAGTGAGAAATGAAAAGTCATGCTTGCTTAGGCCTCCATCGATACATCTCAGCTATCTGCCAGGGTTATAAGAGAGGAGACTGAGTGCAGTGGCTAACACAAACATGGCTTAGGGAGCAGATAACATTGGCGTCATAAGGACAAAAAGGCAAAAGAATGGGAGAAAGAGAGAAAGGAGAGGTGCTAATGAAACTCAGCGCTAACTGTCACTTGCTAAGCAGTGCGCCGCTCGGCCTCCGATATTGACAATATTAACAGCGAGGGGACTTCGAGAACAGAAAGCCTACTATCTTCGATCATTTAATTAAGCCCAGGGAAATGAAAAGCAGCAAGGCAAGACCAAACGCTTACAGACGCCTTTGATTGGAGGAGATCAGTCAGAGCCTCTCTGAAACACAACAGATAAGCTTTGCTTAAAGCTCTTCCCAGTTGATCTGTCTCTGGGCCATAGGAGACAGGGACAGGATTATTTATTCGCTCCTTCTTTCTGTCCCCCTTTTTTGCCAAGTTATTTTTATTCAATTTCATCTGGAGATTGAGACGGTTGCAACGGAATAAGAGGGATGAGGAGGAGGAGGAAGGAGGAAAGAGAGAGAGAAGAGCGAGCAATTAAATCTGTGATTCAGAGAGGAGCTCTCGGGTCCACGGTGCTCATGATCTTGTAAGCGTGAGTGGATTTCAAGAGTGAGGGTGAGACCCTTTTGAGTGCAGGGGGTGATAATTAAGCCCTATTTAACACAGGGAGAATGTTGCACACAAGCGATTTAAACTGCGCGTTCATGACGGACAAGTGACAATTATGGAGTATGAACAATCTTAAATATTCCATTCATTGATGGAAAAAGAGAAAAAACCTAAAGCATAACGCTTATTTGCTAATCTCAAATATCATGATTGGCTTCCAACTTTGAATGCAATGAAGGGGTGAAATCTGATTTAAATCTCTGAAAGGACTGATGATGGACTGGAAATCTAAAAATGATCTGGATTTCATATTATGCAGGAAGTACGGAATATGAAATTGGATTTTATGTAAACAGAGCCAGACTGAATACTGGTTAACCACTTATTTCTACTATCTAACTATATACCTGTGGTTGCACATTACATTAATGTTGATCAAACCTATTCTAAAGCAGTTAATATTCTAAATATTCTTATTCCTAGAGTTCCTACATTTTCTGAATAGAACTTAATTTACAGTTTTTCTCAATCGCTTTGGCACATTTTTTTTTTAATATTATCTAAACTGTAAGTACAATAGACCCTTTTCACATTTCCGGCTTTCACAGAAGCGGAAGTCATCATAGTTGGGTAAAATTCTATAGCGGTGAATGAGAGAATACATTAAATATATTTTTTGTGTTTCCATTTGCTCAAATAGCAAAAGAAAAACTCCACAATAGTGTTTTCACAACTTTCAAAAAGAGAGAGAGAAAAAAAAAAATAGAGAGCGATTGATAACGGCAGTCAGAAGAGAGAAAGATGTAATTTTTACCGTCACTCCCATAGCCGCTGTATTAGAAACATCCTCAAAGCAGCGTTAACTAGATTTTTGTAATTTGATGCAAAGGTAATATAATGCTAAGTATAGTGTTATAAATGTACATAACGTTTTTTAAAAAAAAATGAAAATATAAAAAACTTTGCAGAATTGACGATATTGATGACCGTTAAAACGTGTCATTACAGTCTGAAATGGGTCTATTGTCACAACTGTTCGCTGGAACATCAGAACTCTTTTGCATGTCTGCAAAAAGTAGTTACTTTACCTGGGTGTTATACTAGACAGCAATTTTTCTTTCGAAAATCATATTTCATGTGTTACAAAAACAGCCTTCTTCCATCTCAGAAACATCACTTACACAGAAAAGTTTGTTCATGCATTCATGACCTCTAGACTAGATTACTGTAATGCATTACTAGCTGGTTGTCCTGCATTCTCAATAAACAAGCTACCATTAGAAGCTACAATTCTTACTAGGTCAAGAAAATATGATCATATAACACCAATTTTATCATCTCTACACTGGTTACCTATTAAGTTCCATATCAATTATAAAGTATTGCTACTAACCTATAAGGCCCTAAATGGTTTAGCTCCTGTGTATTTAACTGATCTTCTGTCACCCTACAATCCATCATGCTCTTTAATATCACAAAACTCTGGGCTTCTGGATGTATCTAGGATATCTAAAGTCTACTAAAGGAAGGAGAGCATTTTTAGTTAATGTTATGAACAGCAGCTACACTAATTATTTTTCATTTGCTTTTCCATTTTATCCCGAGGTAACTAGAGAGTACGTCAGCCCCAGTTTGGATCCAGCCCTTAATGAAGACTTCAGATGCCTCAACACTCAAATCTTTCTATATATCCTAATCATTTGTTAACATGTATTCATTACTTCAATAAGCTCATTGTTTCTGCCTTAAATGAATACATTGTTTAAATTAACAGATTGTTAGCTAACTGCGTGATTTGTATAAGTACATGTCTGAAATTTTATAACTTGGACATAACAGATCACTGTAAATTGTAATGCTGAAATTAATTTTCTGTAAAACTGCTTTGAAAGGATAAGTATTGTGAAAAGCGCTATACAAATAAATGTGAATTAAACTGAATGTGAATTTAGCATCCGAAAAACTAAAGGCTTGAGAGGATTTTATGCTGATAATTATATCTTATGATAGACTTCTCAGATGACTGACAAATTTTTAAAAGCTATAAAGCTGTCTCTTCAGAGATGGCTTTTATTATTTGAAGAGCTGGAGTGTTTTGGAGCGATTATGTGCCAGGACCCGACATTTCAACTGAACTAGTTTCCACAGGAAAAAAAACGAAGGAGTATTAAGAGTCTATTCCAGTGCAAAATCAGAGGAAAACAACTGCAAAATCCTCTAGCACAAACATCCATCTTTTATCTGTATAAGGGCATTCAATGAGGTAGCAGGACGTTTTTAAACCAATCTGTCTAACAAAGCCTTTTGAATAAATGGTGTTCACCAAAAAACTGAATATTTTGTATGATGGGAATTTGGTGCTAAACGTTTGCATGCTGCATTTGACCAAAATAGCTTAAATTATAACAATACATTTGAACATGCCTAACATCAGATTAATATCAGCAAGCAGGGAAATGGACACGTGTGACAATAAAAGGAATGACTCAGACCGTGAGCATTCGGCAACATCACGACTCAAGCGTGTGAAAAATAACAACTGAGGAAAAGCAGCCGACCTAATTATCTAAAAGGTGTTGTGTCTTTGGCTCCATATAAAGAGACTCATGAGAAATTCAAATGTCTGTGATTTCAGAGAGACTGAAGATCTGGATTAATATAAGCAATAACACACATGAAGGGTTAAAGGGGTTCATCATGACACCATACACACCACTTCGTATACTACTGCATTTACATTTTACATTTAAGTCATCATGTCTAATATCTTTTAAGCATTATAGCATTTCATGAGAAATGAGCTGACCTGAGTCCTCATCTGACAATCACAGAAGTGTAAAAGTACTTTTTTAGCTGCCTTAGTTCTGTAAGGTTTTTTTTCTTTTTTTTTTTCTTCAATTAATTTTCTCCAATTGGATTTCTAATAAAGAATTCTACAGAAAACCAGCTTCATGAAAAAATAAAACCAGCTCTGAGGAAGAATTACAACATTATAAATATTGATTTAGGGGTGGTTTCACACTTGGTTCGATTGCCTGGCCCGAACCAGAGTTTGATGGCATTTTTATCAAACTCCGAACCAGAGTTTGATTATATTATTTAGGCCTGAACCGCATCATCGAAGCAGCAGCTGTTTTCCCCCATTGCTTGGTAATGGCAGCGCAGGAGAAGGCGGCAAAATGTATAGTGTTGCTCACCTCACATTTATATTTTTGTTTTTGAACTGTTTTGTTTTCAAAGCTTCAGTACACAACTGCACTTGCATCCTCCTGCAAATATTTCAAATGTTCAAAATCTCTGAGGGCGAGCAGAAATGAGATATACAGCTCTCCGCTTGCAGTGCGTTCAGTCATGCTCGTCAGGAAAGTGAGACAAACACACATTTTTATCAAATCATATGTCATTAATGGCGGTTTACTTCCACGATTTAGTACGACTGCATTCATATCAGCAGCGAACCATACCAGAGTTCCTACGAACTGTACCCCACACCCCACTGGTACGCACTAGAGTTTGGAAGACAGCGTTCACATCATCCAAACGAACCGAACTCTGACGTCAGTCAAACCCGGGTGCACACCAAAAGTGCTAGTGTAAAAGCACCCTTAAACTAAGTTCTTCCCATGAAGCATTACAGATGGCATTGAAAGCAATTGCACAATATAAAACTACTGATTTATAGTTATTTTTATTTATAAAATGCAATATATTTTAAGTGCATTGTAAAATATTTAGCTGATATATACAAATATATTCAAAATGCTTCATGGGAGTCAGTTTTCACCATATGATGAGTCAATCCAGGTTTAAGGGTAGTGTAGTTTGTCACTGTAAATTCAGCTCTTAAGGTGCTGTCACATTAGTGAAATTTGGGGGCAAAAAAGGTCAGTTGTTTTACAAAGAAGTCACTTTCAAATCAAGCAGCTTGAACCTGTTGCAAAACTGCTTGGAGAAATCCTTTTGCGATTCCCAATTGTTTGGATTGCTATTGTAATGATTTTGCCTGCAAAATTTCACAGAACAATGTAAACAAGATGTAAACCACACCTTTAAACACGTTTTTTGTTTTTTTTTACACAAAATAGTATATATTATTTAACAAACTCTGAACTCATAGTAGGTCTGTATTCAAAAGGTAATACATTATTGCTTAAAGGATTAGTTCACTTTAAAATGAAAATCAGCCCAAGCTTTACTCACCCTCGAACTATCTGATGAACACAATCGGAGTTATATTAATAAATATCCTGACACATCCAAGCTTTATAATGGCAGTGAACGGGACCAACGAGTATGAAGCTCAAGAAAGCTCATCCATCCAAAGCTAAATGTACTCCACTCAGCGCCAGGGGAGGTAATAAAGGCCTTCTGAGGCAAAGTGATGCGTTTGTGTAAGAAAAATATCCATATTTAACAAGTTATAAAGTAAAATATCTAGGAGCCGTGTGGAGTACATTTTGCTTTGGATGGATGCACTTTCTTCAGTGTATCCATACATATAACTCCGACTGTGTTCATCAAAAAGAAGAAAGTCATTTAAAACTCAGATGGCTTGAGGGTGAGTAAAGCTTGGGGTCATTTTCATTTTAAAGTGAACTAATCCTTTAAGATCAATTTCAAGCTCAAGTCAACAAAGTCCATTACAAATAACTAAAAATAGGTTTGAATATAAAGAAAATGCTGTGTCCCAAAAACACAGGGGTAACTGCTCACTTTGATGAGGTCACCGAGCAGCTTGTTGGCTTCTGCATAGGCTTTCTTCACCTCCTTAAACTTGTTCCCCAGCCCCATACTGTGTGCTTGGAAGTGGAGATTGGTGTACTGGCCACCTGGGATCTCGTTCTCATAGACATCAGCATTCCCAGACTTCATGGTGGCAGTGCAGTCAAACGGAGCATAAAGGCCTCTGGTCACTTCCCAATACTCACTGTAGTCAAAGACCTTCTCAAGAGAGATGCCTGAGTGAAAGAGAAACAAACGAAAGATGAAAGAAAGACAAGAGGAGAGATCATTAGCCTACCAAGAGAAATAAGCACAAGACTGAGAACAAATAGCACAACAAATGACTATCTGACATTAATATTTAATCAGAAATAATGAAAGTCCTCGTCTCTTTAACAGACTGTACTGGCTAATCAGGCATTCTTCCAAAGCTTTTAATCAGTCCTCGAAAGCTCAGCACACAGGGGCCTGTATGTGGTAGAAGCAGGGAATTGGTGGCGGAGCATAGATTGCTTCCTGCCACTCACGGCTTCATCATTTACCAGCAGCAGTCAGTCAATTAATCAATCAATGAGGCGCGCCACTTGCAACAGAGTTTACATGCTCATTTGGCTCCCTCATCCTCACTAATTGCCCATCGCTGTGATCACAATAGCTTTCCTGTGCAAAAGATAACACGCGCACAAACGCGCTCTAACGTGCGCGCGCACCCGTCATACTGGAGAACGACTGCGGGAATCATGACAACGCCCTTATAAAACTCGCTTGTATGCATTTTCTTCTAATGCTGCCACCCTGACTACAAACTATTAGGCACTATTGATGTTACGACGTAAAAGCGGCATGTCCAGCTCCTCACATGCAGACTGATCAATCAGCACATGTCAGTCAGCCCGGGCATCGATCTCTGGCCACACGGCCTTTACAGTAATGAACTGGCTTAAAGAGAAGAGGGAGAGAGAGAGAGAAAGAGACTATGAGAGGCAGAGGGACCAGAGCAGGACAATGAGAGATTGATAGAGTGAGAGAGAAAGGAAGATTAGAAAATGACAAGGTGAGAGAAAAAGTTGAAGGAGAATTGGCAAGATGACAGGATGTTATATCTATCCATCTGTCTATCCATCCATCTTGATAGACTGATAAGTAGACTGACAGACAGACTTGGAATCTCTCGTTTCACACAACAAATCCTCACTCACAACTTGACATGTTTTCGTAGGGGAATTTTAAACCTTTTTTTAAAAAAAATTCAATTCAGTATTAGCATCCCTTAATGTGGAAATGTTTGTAAAATATGGAATTTTTCCCCTGTAAAATAGGAAAACCCAATAGACTTTTAAAAATTCTGGGATGGATGGATTGATGGGATTGGATTGGATGGACTGATTGGATGAATAGACAGAAGATGGATAGATACAATAAATAGAATGATAGAAAGATATTATTGCAGAAACGTTTGTAAAATACAGAATTGTTTCCCTTTGAAATAGGGAAACTCAATAGACTTGTTTTAAAAATTCTGGGGTGGATGGATGGATTGGACTGGACGGTTTGGATGGACGGATTGAATGGACTGATTGGATGAATAGTCAACAGAAGATGGATAGATACAATAAATAGAATGACAAAGATATTATTGCAGAAACGTTTGTAAAATACAGAATTTTTCCCCTTTAAAATATGGAAACTCAATAGACTGTTTTAAAAATTCTGGGATGGATGGATGGATGGGATTGGATTGACTAATTAGATGAATAGACAGAACAGAAGATGGACAGATACAATACATAGAATGATAGAAAGATATTGCGGAAACGTTTGTAAAATACAGAATTTTTCCCCTGTAAAATAGGGAAACTCAATAGACTGTTTAAAAAATTCTGGGATGGATGGATAGATTGGATGGACTGATTGGATGAATAGACAACAGAAGATGGATAAATATAATAAATAGAATGATAGTAAGATATTATTGTGGAAGCGTTTGTATAATACAGAATTTTACCCCTGTAAAATAGGGAAACTCATTAGACTGTTTTAAAAATTCTGGGATGGATGGATGGATGGATGGATGGATGGATGGATGGATGGATTGGATTGGATTGGATGGACGGACTGATTGGATGAATAAACAAAACAGAAGATGGATAGATACAATAAATTGAATGATAGAAAGATAGATAGACATACAGACATGCAGACAGATAGATAGACAAAATAAATAACGTTCAGTCAACAACAAACTAAGTCTTGCTTTGTGTCAGCTGTGCATTAGAATTAACACAAGTGATACCTCTTGTATAAACAGTATAAACATATCCACTTTATTGTAACCTGAAAGTGCGAGGCTTCTGGTGTCATCCGCTTCCAGTTATTCTGGCTGTACAAAAACAGCTTGTTATGCTGCTTGATATTGCAAACTTTATTATTTTAATGCATTTTCATAATTATAAACACACTGGTTTGTAGCAGATAAAAGTATTCAAATAGAATTATGACAACTTCACAGCTGGTTTTTAATTGGTGAACAGTCTATCAATGTAAGTCAATATGACATTTTCATATTTTAATTTTAAATATCACTTTTTGGTCTGTATGTTGAAAGGTTCAGTAGGAGAGAACAAATGGAATGACTGAGGAATATCAATACAGTGCTGCTTTGCGTACTCTACTGAAATAAGAATCGAGCATGTGTCAGTGCTGTCTCTTCCTTTTCACATCAACACATACAGCAGCTTGTTTTAAAAAGCTGTAAGCAGGTGATTAATACTGGATGTTGCATATGGCAACAAAACTGTGTGCAGAAGGACAGAGACTACAATAACATTGCCATAGGAATCCTGACAGCCTCCAAACAATTCAATTACCTAGGAAACACCTCCTGGAGTGAAAACCAAAGAAACGTGAGGCACTGAGAGTGAGGGGGTGCGGTTGAATCTTAAGGGAATAAAACAAACTGAATCAACAAAAGTGCAAACACCTCCTTATCATGTGAGTGCTCTGATGTGTCTCATACTGCCAACGTCACACGCCCACACCATGTGGAGCTCCAGAAGAGGGGGGTTGTATACATAAAGCATGGACTTTAATAGAAACAACATCCAGGGATTTTCGGTATGTGAGAGCCACAGCTCACGTCTCTGTGCTTCATTAATGTGTTATTTGGTGGCTTAACTAGCAAGGGCTAATAAATTATATTAACTTACACAGCCTGTATATTAATAATAGTGTACCTGCGAGCTACTGTAAAGGCTAGTTCACACTGTCCCAGCAAACAAACTGAACATTAATATAAAAGTTATTACCGTTTCTCTGATTTGATTGGCTGAGCAACATTAGAAAGTGTGCCGATGGCTGAAATAAAACCAATATAAATAACATGACGGGTCATTTTTTTGTCCAAAGGCCTTAATAATAATAAAAAACAAAGATGAGACATCGAAAGTATGTAAGGTAGCAAAACTAGATTTTGAAGTGTCAAAAGGTCATTCGGTTTCACCATCCAAAGGCCAATACATCCATTTCATTTGTGATTAAAATATCTTAAAATGTAATAAATGTATATATTTTTTATTCTGGCATGATTTTATAACATCATATATCAACATAGTGCAAAATGGTATTAAAATTATGTGTAGAAGTTGTAGCTGTGTTATGAGAAAGAATGTCCGGAAAAATGAATTTCATTGATGTCATTCAGAATAACCAGTATAAAGGGACCATTTTGGATCAAGTCATGCAGGCAATATCATGTGACAAGATGTGACATCATTCAGACACCTGCAAAGGACCACATGGTCTTGAAGCAAAGTAAATAACTCTCTTGACTATTTGAAAGATTCATGTTTCACTCATACGCATGTCCCGAAACATCAGGTCATTTGGTACAACCGCTATAAAACATGGAAAATGTTGTAATATTTTAAAAACTTGTACTAAATATAAAATGTTTGATTGTCCTTTTGCTAGGTAGCTAGCAAGCTAACTTGCTAGCTAGCTAGATATCAGCCTGTTAGCATTGTTTGAAAATACCAATAACCAAAAGTGTCATTCGGTAGAACTGAAATTTTGGTTAAACCAAATGACTTTTTTGGTGACAAATTTTGTCCATCTTGTAAAAAAATAAAAAAAAAAGTGTTAAATTTTAATACCGTCATAACATTAAAATAATTATCAGCTTATAAGTATTGAACAGAATATTAAAATCGATGTATCCCTAGTTGTATGGAATCAGTTTCAACAACTGAATCACAGCCATGTTGATATTTACTACAACAGCACTCTTGCATGTGTTAAGTTAATTATACATTCAACAGCCAACTTTAGGATGACAGAAATGTTGACATTTGCTGTGGCAGCGTGAATCAGCCATAATGAGGTAGATCTTTATGCCATTGGTCACTACAGCGGCAGGTGACCCACGGTTGGACAGATGGTCTCCCACACAGTCACCACACTCCACAGTCTCTGGCCACAAATACACACACCCTACTGCGAGAAGGCCCAACGGGGCACAAGACTCATCAGTGAAGGTTAAGCACCAGCAGCCACAGTAATGTCACAATTAAGAAAAGGTCAAGGGGTCAGCCACCAACATCCAAATGATGTCTGTCCGCTCTGACCCCTCTCTCTACTCTTTTCATTCACCCCAACATCATTTTCTTTTTCTTCTACTCCTTCCAGAGCTGACTGGCCATGCTGTGTTATCATTTTTCCCCCTTTCTTTCATTACCATTCCTGCTCTGTTTGCTTTTCTTCTACTTTCGGCTGACTTCCCATGATCTCATTCACACCTGGATTATGAAGGAGGGGAAAGAAATATTAGGGAAATGAAAGTGTGGGAGCATTTGCATGAAATGAGGCGCAGCAGTTGAAATAAATAGTGTAAAATAGGTGTGATGAATATGAAATACCACGAAGAGCGTTTTAGGTTGCGGTAAGTGCTTCACAACTGCAGAAGGGTGAGGAGTAATTGTTTCTCATGATAAGGCATGATAATAGCTTTTATGATAGAAGAAGAATGTTTACATCATGTTCCCTTTAACACATGACCTGGAAAATGAGTGATGGACTATATCATGAAAAACCAGGCAAACTAAAATAAATGAGGAACTGTTTTATATGTACAGAAAACAACAGAAAACAAAACAACCAATTAATCACTCTAACACCATGTCCTAATCAGGATGAGACAAAGTTACCAGCAACAAACTTTTTTCCATCACTGAATGCAAAACTCACACAATACTCAACGTCAAGATGATCCATCCATCCATCCCATCCCATCCCATCCCATCCATCCATCCATCCATCCATCCATCCATCCATCCATCCATCCATCCATCCATCCATCCATCCATCCATCCATCCATCCATCCATCCATCCATCCATCCATCCATCCATCCATCCATCCATCCATCCATCCATCCATCAATAATATAATATATTGTATATCAGCTCTAAGACACAGTTTGATTGACAGTCCTCACCAGTATTGAGTTTGGTGCCTTTAGCACATGCCACAATGGCACCCATGCTGGGCTGGGACGTCATTCCTGCCATGGAGTCAACCGCCACGTCCACAATGTCTGCTCCGGCCTCTGCACATGCCAGCATGGCAGCCACTCCGGCCCCCGCAGTGTCGTGAGTGTGCACGTGGATCGGCACGTCTGGGAAACGGTCCCTCAGCGCGCTGACCAGCAAACGGCCAGAGTCAGGCTTCAGGAGACCCGCCATGTCCTGCAAAGTGGATAAACAGAAGGAGAAAGTAAAAGAAAGTAAGAGAAATGCACTAGAAACAAACCGAGACAGTGATGCAGTGGTATTTTACGTGTGGGTGGAGGCAGAGTGGGAGCAGCAGTCGAGATGAAAGAGTGAGCAAAAGTTGAGGTTAACAAAATAGACAAATGGATAAAAAAAACCCACACAAAAATAAACAAACCACCACCTTGATGCAAAGGATGTGCGTCCCAGCCTTGACCAGCTCATCTGCTAGTTTGAGATAGTAGTCTAAAGAATATTTCTTCCTCATGGGGTCAGAAACGTCGCCGGTATACGAGATGGCCGCCTCCACCACTCCTCCTGCTGCACCTGCTGCTTCCATCCCCAAGAGCATGTTGGGAAGATAGTTCAACGAGTCAAACACACGAAAGATGTCCATACCATTTTCTTTGGCCACCTCACAGAACCTAACAAAAACATAGGAAATGATATGGTTATGATTAATGGTATATCACTGAGCTTTTTGTTTCAGTGTTGTTATTGTTACCTAGGGGTGTAACAATACCCTCATGTCACGATTCGATACATATCACAATTCTGAACTCACCATACGATATTATTGTGATACTCCAAGACAGGGTAAAATGTTAGCAAAAAATGTACTGTTGATTAAAATGTTAAATTTGGTATTACATTGGGGGTGAAAATGAATAGGCTTGGAGTTGTTGCTGGTAACCCAATGCACAGGACAAAGGTGACACCAGAATAAAAATATTCATGATTCTGAAGCTGAAAATACAGAATTATTTTAGACCAGTGGTCTCAAACTCAATTCCTGGAGGGCCACAGCATTGCAGAGTTTTGCTCTAACCCTAATTAAACACACCTGATCCAGCTAATCAAGATTACTAGAAACTTCCAAGCAGGTGTGAGTTGGAGCTGATTGAAGCTAAACTCTGCAGGGCTGTGGCCATCCAGGAGTTGAGTTTGAGACCACTGTTTTAGACGAATAAGCTTGCAATCTGTCACTGACTAGATCTATTTAAAGTAATGTAGGCCACTTTTTACTGGTAACGTAAGCCATTTGGCATTATCAGGACCCACAAATATTCCCCCATTGCATAATTATACATTATATTCAACATTATATATAGTAGTTTAATGTCATATTGACAATAAATCTCTGTAATCTTGATTTTTTATTTTTTTCCCCCCACACAGTCATTTTCATTTTGGGTGAACTATACAAAATACATATTGTCACTATCCACAATACATGTCGTTGCATTTTTGTATTGTGATATATTGTGACATACCTATTGTTAACTAAATCTAAAACTGTAAAAAATAGTTCTTGATAGTTGAATCATAAGTGAAATAAAATAAAATTCAATAAATAAAATATATATATTATATATAAAAGCTTAACCATAAAAAATGCAAAACTTAAAAAGCTAAACAGAAATATTTATAAAAACTAATAAAATGACAAAAGCACTTAATTGCTGAAAATATTCAAATAAAAGGTAAGATTTACATTTGTGTATTTTGGCACTGGAAATGCTATATGGAAATTGGTAGCAGCCATTTTATAGAAGGTCTGAAACAAAGCCATTAAATGAGCAGAAATGCTCCCCAGCTCCACATTTTAATAAGAATTAAAAGCCATCTGAATAGTGCTTAGGGCCAGAGTCAGTGGCAGCAAGAAACAAATGAAGTAGACTTAAGCTAGTAAAGACAAAGAGTTTTTCTAACAAGTACTGGAATTGAATGATTTTTCAGTTTGTTTGTTAACGTCTGCATTTCTCCGCTGACGTGGAAGAATTTCCCACTTGATTCCTCACGTGCTTTCTCAAAAAGACAAAAAGAATCATTACTGTAAGTGGAATCTGAATTAGAACATTCAAGTCTTTGGGATTCCAGTCTGTAAAAAGATTAACATTTGAGAAGTTCATTCAGACTGTGGGCAGGTTGTGGTGTAAGATAGCACATGACTGACTTGAAGACGGCATTGTCAGGGTAGTTGGTGTATCCAACGGCGTTGGCACCTCTCAGAAGCATCTGAAAAGGCACATTTGGCATCAGAGCCCTCAACTCCTGTAGCCTTTTCCAGGGACACTCACACAGGAAACGCATTGCCACATCAAACGTAGCGCCTGTTAAAAAAGAAAGAGAGACAGGGCAAAATACATAAATAAAATAGAAAAAGAGGATCAGAATATCCAGCATTAGTGGAACAGATGTGGAAAACTCTAAGAAGCATGTAAAGCACCTTCCCGTAGGAATCATTCTTCCACATTTTTACAAGTAGTTTGCTAGTTTTGCTAGTAGTAGTTGTTTGCTGTTTTTTAATATAGTGAAGGCCAAATTGTGCATTTATTTCACCTGTGAAAAGTCATTAAAAAGTATAAACACATCTTTAGCAAAAATTTTAAATGTATTTTTTTATTGAAATCATCTAATCATTTGACAATTGCACTTATTTTTAACAAATATTTTTTCCTTAAAATTACTACAAGACTTTAGTAATGGATCCAGAATCGGTAAGAGGGATCAAAACCGGACCCTGGCTTCATGGGTATTTTTAATCGCTGTGTGTTTTTCCAGTTGAAATGAGGGGAATATGAGAGTCAAGCTGGAGAATAGTAGGCTGGGTGAGCTGCTAAAATGGAAGAGACAGCAGTAAGGCAAAAAACAGGGAGGGAGGAAGGGCAGACACAGAAAGAGAGAGGGAAAGCAAGAGGAAGGAAATAAAACAATAGCGTCGAACTAGTACCACACCTCCCCAGTTTTCCACGCTGAAGAGGTTGTTGAAGTTGTGAGCCACAAAAGGCGCGATCCGTTTAAGGTCGTGAGTGCGTACGCGAGTGGCCAGGAGGGACTGGTGGGCGTCTCTGAACGTAGTGTCCATAAGCAGCAGACCCTGGTGGGCACGCACCGCCTTCGCAAAACCATCTGGACCCTCTCTCAGCAACACATCCCTGAAACCCACTGGTGGCTCACCTGCAGAGTGCATACACACACAAACACACGGCCAATTAATAATACAGACATTATCACAAACACCACACTGCGTAGGACTAGAAAGAAAAAACACCATTTTTTTTTATCAGCGCTATTATTCATATACAGACAAAAAAACAAAACAACATGCATCTTAATAGACATATTATCCAGAAAGAATAAAGTAGTTTTTCCAGAGCACAACAATTGATTTTCGCTTTTGGCACATGTCCAAACAAATCCGCACAAGATGGTAGTAAAAGTTAATGAAAATATGGAGGGGCTCTTTTGTAAACAAATGCCTGAATTTTATGTTCCTCCCGCTGTAGATTTATAATATAGTGGCATTAAGATAACTTCATGAAAGACTGAGGGAAGAAGGATGAATTATGACCACCTTCTATAAGACGTAAACATACTCTATGGCTTCTGCAGTGCATCAATGAAATATCATGGCAAACAAGTGCAAAAGCAGCTTAAATTGGGTTTGTAGTGTGAGAAACTGACAGTGTGTGAATATGAGATAAGGTAAGTGCGTGTGTTTCTTACCGAGGGGTACTGGTGGGATGACCGGATCGATGGGGGAAGGCTTAGCCTTGACAGGTATTGGAGTAGTCGGGCCGTTCACCATAACATGCCCTGAATGACGAGTAAAAGCAATCACACACAAATTGTCCAAACTGCTTCAAATCCACCTCTGCTGGTATAACACAGTGAGTGGATGGGTCAAGTGGACTGGAAACTGCATAGCCCACGATACTTTAAAGGTTTTGGCTCTTGACTTGACTCAAAACTTTATAAAGGGCTGCTGAAAAAGAGCAGGGATGGTGAAAGGTGTTCAAATGTGCACCATTGTTCAAAAATTGTGGGTTCTGTACGATTCTTACAATGTTTTTAAAAGAAGTCTCTTATGTTCACCAAGGCTGCATTTATTTGATAAAAAATACAGTAAAAACTGGAATATTGTGAAATGGCAATTTAAAATAGCCTTTTTCTTTTTTAATGGTAACACTTTAGTATAGGGAACATGTATTCACTATTAACTACGACTTTTCCCTCAATAAACTCCTAATTTACTGCTTATTAATAGTTAGTAAGATAGTTGTTAAGTTTAGGTATTGGGTAGGATTAAGAATGTAGAATATGGTCATGCAGAATAAGGCATTAATATGTGCTTAATAATTACTAATAAACAGCCAATATTCTAGTAATATGCATGCTAATAAGCAACTAGTTAAAAGACCCTAAAATAAAGTGTTACCTTTTTAATATATTTTAAAATGTAATTTATTCCTGTGATGGCAAAGCTGACTTTTCAGCATCATTACACCAATCCTCAGTGTCACATGATCCTTTAGAAATCATTCTAATATGCTGATTTGCTGCTCATTTCTTATTATTTTTACTTTTGTAACATGAAATGTCAAGTTTGATACATTTATTGCATCCTTGCTGAATTAAAGTATTAATTTCTTTCAAAAAATAAAAAAATGACTTATGACAAACATTTGAATAGTAGTATATAAATCTGCACCATTCTCTCTGTATTAGTTGTGTTGATTCATAAACACAAAAAGCATTCATAATGGAAACACTAAGCTGTTTATAATTTTATAACGTTCAGAATTTTACACAAAGAAATTAAGAACAGAAATAACTAGCGATTGGGGCAAAAACTGAAGAAAAAAAAAAGGCTCAGATATTATCAATGTGTGGTCAAAAAATGACCCTCATGCATTCTATTGATTTTGTTTGATATATTTACATATTCTACTCTATTGTAGGCCAGTTAAGTAATGCGTTTAGTTAAAATTAATGCAATAAATGCTCTTGTAGGGTGTTTATTGTGTACATTATTTACAGCTACTTGCCATAATTGACCCTTCGCCGGGAGTTTGATTGACAAGCAATGATTAACCAATCATAACGCCGAAACCGCCATTTTGTCCGACAAAGCAGTCAGGAGTTAGAAGGTTAACTTCGGTGGACTTGAACTTGAAAAATGGTATGTACTGACGTCTTTCCGCGTTTGAAACAACATTCCTTCTCATGTTCATTCATGTTTATTTGATGCTATAAATTAACTAGTAGGAAGAGATCGGTTCACGAGCCACTTGAACTGAGGCGCTACAACAATCTGTCACGACACATTAAAGAGCCACAAAACATTTTTTATTGTTTGAATTTCTTTAAAAAACAAAAAACACACAATTTGAAAGCTGGGACTTTGTTTAATATCATAAGTAACCTGCTCTGTCTTGTCTGTCGACGTGTTGTCAGTGTCCTCTTTGCTCCGCAATGTATTTTTCACTCTGTGTGGCGTGACAGCGCCATGGCTTGTCGGACAAAGCAACAGTGACTAAGGGGGGTGGGTCTTTGCGAAGGGTCAATTGATTATATTGAAAATGTAATTAATTAATTCAATTGAGGTATTTGACAGCATGCTCGACAGTATGCTGTTTTATGGTCAAAAAAAAAAAAAAAAAAACCCTCAAAGTATGAATGCCTCCAAAAAAAAGAAAAAGAAAAATCAATTCTAAGAGGGGAAATGTCTCTTGGGGAAAAAAGTTAATTTCTGACACTGGAAAAAAAAAAAAACTAATCCCATTTATGAAATCAATCAATACTTATAAAATGTGAAATAAATGTCACAAAACAAAAGCATACATTTAAATTCAGCCAAACACACTTGTGAATCAGTTTGTTCATTGAATCAATTGTTCAAAAAAAAAAAAAAGAAAAGAAAGAAAAAAAAAAAAGTTACCTAGATAGTGAAGCAGTTTCTGTGCTCGGTTCTGCACAGGTTTGAGGTTGAAGAGATCTGGATTCTCGTCGATGAACTGAGTATCTACTGTACCATTCAGGAACTGATTATTGCTCAACACATTCTGGAGGAATGGGATGTTTGTCTGGGGAGAGAAAAGAGAAACAGATAAATACATTTTTAACTAGTTTTAAGGAACTGATGAGCTGAGAGCTGCAGAGAGCCTAGAGTGGGCAAGCTCTTGAGAGATGAAGAACAATCCAAGACTGCGCTCACACACACTCTGAGCTTAGGTGCTAATGGTCCTACACAGGGCAGATGGGGCCATTCGGTAGGCAGTTCTAAAATCAATACCATTATCTAAACACTCAATACTCCCTTCCATCACTATCAAATCTGCCTTTGAGTGTGTGCAAATTGGGCTCGGGTCATTGAGTAAGCCATGCTCACTGTTACAGCAAGAAGACAACTCCATATCATGTGTTGAATAGCAATACTTTTAAAGTCCTGCATATAGTATGTTACATGTGCTCCTGCAGCGCTCTGAGCTGAAACGGGTGAACATGAAAAAATTTCCAGAATCCATTAGCTAGACTGTCGATACTGGACTCTGATGGCAGCCAGAGAGGGAAAATAATAAAAGTTCAGACTTACAAGAAAGAAAGAGTATGAAATCGGAAGAAGGTTGGAGAGGTAGTGAGTTGGAAAGGAAGCAGATGTGAGAGACTAACAAAATCAGCAAAGTGTTAATTAATGCTCTATAGTTTTGCTGCTTGACTTGTGTACCATTGCCACCTACATGCATCACACATTGTTTCCCTACAGAAGGGTTTAGCAGAGACCAAAAGAGAAAAAGTGAAGGAAAGATTGAGGATGAGGAAGACAAAAAACAAAAGAGAGGCTGAGTCCCAATTTTCTCCCAAGAATTGAGAGTTGGAAAAAGTCAGTTCTAATCCGCCAGCACTCTGACCCAGATTCTTCTGACTGCTGGATTCCTCCTCATTCCAAACTTTCACATTATTCCTCTCAAAAAACAAACTAAGCATTTCAAACCCACCACACATTATATCCACCTTATTTGTAGCCAATTTTTAACTTGAATGTGGAAGGCTTGCTGTCTCAGTCGCTTCCAGTTATTTTAGCTGCACAAAAACAGTCTGTCATGTTGGTATTTGATATATTATTTTAATTTATTATAATAATCATAAACACACTGGTTTGTTGTGCAAATAGTTTTACTGTATAAAGCACTTTATTCTTTAGTTATAGACCTATTGAATCGCAAGTCTTTTATGTGATATAGCTTACTTCTGTGTTAAAAAATAAGGTGGATACTACCAGTCAAATAAATGACACATCTACTTATTCTGTATTATTAAAATTTTTTAAACATTTTATAATAATAGTAAAGTCATCAAAACTTTGAAATGAAAACAGAAGTATGGGAATTACATAGAAACCAAAAATTTGCTAAAGACATCCGCCAGACCATCTTCCGTATTCAACTTATGAAGAAAGTGTTAAACTCTTGCAGTTCAAAAATCTTACGCTACGTCCTTCGCCTTCCCTATTCAACTTACGTAAAAAGCTTAACTGACGTGACGCCAGTTTACACTTTCTTCATAAGCTCATATTATGGAAGGCAGTCTGGCGGAAGTTAGATATTTTACTTCATAACTTGTTAAATATGGATTTTTTTTATTTTATGGACAAACAGACAAACGCATCGCTTCGGTTCAGAAGGCCTTTATTAACCCCCCTGGAGCCGTGTGGAGTATGTTTATGATGGATGGATGTGGATAGATGCACTTTCTTCAGCTCATACTCGTTGGTATCATTCACTGCCATTATAAAGCGTGGATGCGTCAGGATATTTATTAATATTTCTCAGATTGTGTTCATCAGAAAGAAGAAAGTCATATACACCTAGGATGGCTTGAGGGTGAGTAAAGCTTGGGCTAATTTTAATTTGAAAGTGAACTAATCCTTTAAGAACTTTTAATTTTTGGGTAAACTATCCATTTAACTTAAGTTAAGACTGAAATACAAATTCAGTCAAGTGTTTAATTTTTAACGAAGAGCAATTACTGTATGCCTCACATACAGAATTCACACAGACACCCAGACAATGCAGGAGTCTCAGAGCTACCAAATGTTTTGCTCAGTACATGTAAAGCTGTAAGACAAAGTGCCTGAAGCTACAGCATGTACTTACTCATACAATAAGATGCACACACCTTAAGTGAAAAACCATTGTGACCACTGTAGCTGACAGGCAAGCTCTATGGTACTGAGCTCCCTTCAGGAAACAAATCTGACATGATGTCCACACTGATGTCCAATCATGTATTGTTTCCATGAATAAGAGTGCATAAAGTCAAAATCAAAATGAAGCTAATTTGGTGAGAATGTTAATGTTACTGCATTATAGCCATGAATTAAGCCTTATTATTATACTCCTGCCACATTATGTAGATAACTATATTAGTATTTCCAAGAAGGGTGCACAGTTTTCCTGAAGACAAGTAAATAAAGAACTTGCTTTCTAAATGTAAAATTTATAATACTTTAAAAATAGGTCACTGTGTTTGTTTCCATTGTTGGCTATGCAAATTAGGGTTTAAATTTTGTTTTTTTGCCTTTTTGGATGAAAACATCCATTGAGTTACTTTTTTATGGCACAATGTTTCCTTGAGGAAACAAAATTCCAAAAGAAAGAAAATTAGCAAAGCATTTTTTATACCCAGTGGTATTAATGGATTACAGAGGGTTCATGTTTTTTGGGGAAAGCAGGGCCAACAAGAGACTTTCAATAACATGCTTCTACAACCACATCCTGTCCACATGTTCAATAACAATAACCATAGGATACTGAAGAGCATGCACAAGCATGCACATAAATCCACAATAATGAAGAGCTTTCTCTTTGCTGGTGAAGGGAAATGTCTTTTTCCAGCTTTGATTGGAGTGTAATTTAGTGGTAAACCACTGGCTATTGCCAGAAACAATTCAATCCCCACAAGGTCTCTTCACAATAGCTGGATGAAGTTAAGGAAGAGAGCAAAAGAGAGGGAGTGGGAGAGAGAAAGCATGGGAATTTTAACATTTAAGCACAGAGAGGTATATATGGATATTTGCATGGCTACCTTAAAAACCATGGTCTGGATTTGTACATTTAAAAATTAAGGAGCAGCCACATCGAAGAAAGCAGGGTTAAAATGAGCAGTTACAATGCCAACCATTCAGCCATGGGACCTGTATAAAGAGACAGATGGAAGTACAGATGGCAATATCACAACATAGTCTCACAGATTTAACCAGTTTGACTAGCTCAGAGTTTGGAGCTGTCAATGGTGCTGAAATATCTCAAGTCCTCTGTGCTTTACTCTGTTTCCCAATCTACTGTATCTCCACAGCCTCATTAGAAAGGCTCAAATATGCCTTAAACAACATCAACCAAGAAATGTGTTCCTCTTAATTTATTTTATAGTCACATTACATCAAATTAATACTATAAAACCTATCATTATTATAATGAGGTCTTCCACAAATTGACAATTCTGAGGGCAATCGACTGAGAAACAGCTAATTATTCATAAACAAAATCCACAGGAGGAAATAACTAAATTCAAGACATTTGTATTATTTTAATTCTCATCTTTCAAATCTCAAACAGTATGAAGTATCACCCATGAGCAAAATACAACATCATTTGTACAATGAGAAGGGCACCAGCAGCAAAAACATCTAATTGAAACAGTGATTACGTTTATTATTGAAATATTGCAGATTTTCATTGTTTGGATTTACTGTGTGTTTTGATGCATGTTTGGGAATATAGTGTACTGTATATATGACATACACTATACCATTAAGTTTTTATTTATTTATTTATTTTATTTTTTAAATCTTCTAGAAAGAAGTCTCTTATGCTCACAAAGGCTGCATTTATTTGCTGAAAAATATATTAAAAACAGTAATACTGTGAAACTGTCACAGACACTCATTCTTAGTTTCATTATCATGGACTTTTAGTTTGTTTTCACTACTAGTCTTCCTTTGTTCTGTTTTGCCGCCACTTATTAGTTGTCATGTTAATTAATTCAATCAGCACAGGTTGTTATCATTATTTAATTCATTTGGCTTGTACTTAAGTTGCTGTCTGTTTACTCCTCTTTCAAACTTTTGAATGGTAGTTTATATTTCACTACAAGTATCCAAATTAACTGTCAAACCACACATCGCTTTGTGTTTAGTCAAATTTGTTAGAGCCCTAACATTTATGTTGCAAATTCTCTCCTATAGGTTTAAGAACCAGAAACTAAATCTTACAGTAACTCGCTTAAAGGGATAATTCACCCAAAAATGAAAATTTGATGTTTATCTGCTTACCCCCAGGGCATCCAAGAGGTAGGTGACTTTGTTTATTCAGTAGAACACGAATGATGATTTTTAACTCCAACCGTTGCAGTCTCAGTCGTATAATGCATGGCAATGGTAACAAAATCTATGAGAGTAAAAAAAACATGCACTGACAAATTCAAATTAAACCCTACGGCTCGTGATGACACATTGATGTCCCAAGACACGAAACCATCAGTTTGTGCGAGAAACCGAAAAGTATTTATCATTTTTTACCTCTAATACACCACTATGTGCAACTGCCTTAAGCGCGCGCACGGCATCCGGTGCGTGAGGTGTGTACACGCTTTGGCGTAGTTACGCAAACGCTGGAAGTGATCTCTCGCGCGTATACGTCACTCATTGTTTACATAGTGCACAAACATTGTAGGTACAACGGCTAATCAAAATGGTACTTACTTGCACTTATCCGGATTGTTCACACAGACTTAAAACTAAAAGACTCATTCAGGAGTGGTGACTTTCCACGTATTCCCAACTTCTGAGCCTGCTCGCCTGACGTTATGGTTGATTGCTCTTCGGGTGGATATCAACACACCCATTAACGTACTAAAGTTGTTGAGGGTCGACTTAAACCATCAGCTGTGCCTATGGTTTTTCCACATCCAACTGAGGTATGTGAACAAGATCTTTGTATGCGTCCTTTTTATTTGTAAAGCTGCCATTACGAAAAGTAACAAAATAAAATGAAGTTTTGATGTAATAAACCATGTTTTTTTAGTGGTTTACTTCCATTTGTATAATCCTGTTGTACTACAGACACCATGTTTAAACTACGCCAGAGCTCGTACACACCTCACGCACCGGATGGCGTGTGCACGCTCAAGGCAGTTGGACATAGTGGTGTATTAGAGGTAAAAAATTATATAAATACTGTTTGGTTTCTCGCACAAACCGATCGTTTCGTGTCTTGGGACATCAATGTGTCGTCACGAGCCGCAGGGTTTAATTTGGATGTGTCTGTGCATGTTTTGTTACCATCGCCATGCATTATACGACTGACAGACTGCAACGGTTGGAGTTAAAAATCATCATTTGTGTTCTACTGAAGAAACAAAGTCACCTACATCTTGGATGCCCTGGGGGTAAGCAGATAAAAATCAAATTTTCATTTTTGGGTGAGCTATTCCTTTAAGTTTCCCCTGGGGTGCATGTACCCCTGCTTGGGAATCACTCTTTCACAGCAATTAGTTGTGGTTTAGATCCAGCAGTTGCAGTCTCTTTCTTTATGCAGGTGCAACGTACACACATGAATCATTCATCATTGTCTTATGGTACTTAAATGTATTATTCATGATTTGTCATAGTCAGAGACATGATTTAACTGAACCAAGACTGATTCTGACTCGCCAACCAAATCTTGAGTCTGATACGTCAGCCACAGTGAGGTTTAGCAGACTCTGAGCCCACCGGTTACATGCTCCAAGTGTGTGGAGCTGGGCTCCAGCGGGCTGCTGGCAATGTTGCGTGCGGTCCGCTTAGCTGTGCCTGGGCCTCTATATATAGACCCGCAAAGACTGTGAGTGACTCACGCTCACCTAAAATCACAGAGCCCAGAAAAACAAAAGGATATGGGAATCAGAGATAGAACATGAGAAACTGAGAAAAAGTATAACTTGGACAGAACATCTTTGGCTCCTTCTCTACTTCTCAACTTTGCTGGCTGTGTAAGGCTGTATTAGCCTAACTCTCATAAGATGATTATACAGCTCAGCTTATAAGAACAGCTCTCACACGATTTAGTACAGACAGTGGGGTTTTGAACTAGAGGTCCTTCTTGGGTCCGAAAATCTGTACCCAACCCGACCCGAACCACTTCTTATATATATATATATATATATATATATATATATATATATATATATATATATATATATATATATATATTTTTTTTTTTTTTTTTTTTTTAAGAAAACCATCCCGAGACAGACACAAAGAAAGTTTTTTAAATCCATGCTGACGGCGGTCGTTGAAACAGTAGGCAAAAAGACCCAAGGCCACTAATACCGAATCTGACCCGTGTCCGAGGCACTCGTCGAAGTTTTGGACCCGAAACTGCGTGATACTGAAGTCTGGAGTAATCGCTGCTAAAAATTCATCTGGGCCATCACAGGAATAAATTGTATCTTAAAATATATACAATATTACTGTTTTACTGTATTTTTAGATCAAATAAATGCACCCTAAGGAGAAGAGACTTCTTTCAAAAACAAAGAAATCTAACCCACCTCAAACTTTTAAACAGTAGTGTAGACTAACACATTTTTAACATTAAGCTGTATACATTAACATTAGTTCATGTATTATAAATAAACATGGATAAACAGCAAAGTGCATAGTGTATTTTTAATTGACTAACTTATAATGATAAAACTTGCCCATTAATAGTTAATAATACTAATGCATTAACCAATGTTAACAAACTAATTATTCTGAAAGCGGTTACGGTTTTATTGGTTTTATTGAAAGTTTATCCGTTTATCCATTTAATTTTTTTTTTTTATCCCTTTTTTTTAATAACTATGCTGTTTTGGGGATGGTATGGACCCATGTCATATCCTGTCAAAGGCATCAGAATAACCACTAGAATTCAGAGTTACCCACCTCCAATAACCTGTATCTCTAAAAACAGATTTCTCAAAATCAGCTGCTCTTTCAGTATCCGTTTTAATGATATATAATGAATTGGCGTTTACATAAAGTGAAAATCGACTCTATGAGTGCATTTGTGACAAAGTTCTCAACGTGTCTGCTCACCAGTGATGCCCTGCTGTTAAAAATGTACTCTCAGAGAGACAGAGCTTTGGGCAATTCCTCTGCACATCCAACCCCACACCCCAGTCTGCCAATGCACTTTCATTCTGCCATTTTTACCCTTGCATTTTGTCTCTCCCCTCATACCGAGAGCCAAGACTGCTTCAGGCTCTACCACTCTCCCCTCCATCGCTTTCTCTCTCTCAACCCCCCCCCCCCCCCCCTCTCATTCTCTCTTCCCTCCCTCCTGCTCACTCTGCCCTTGCTGTAGCAGACACATTGCAGCCGCAAACGCTTGCACTCACATCGGCTTGCTCCCTGCATCAAAACCAACAAATCACAGACTCACGCAGTTCAAGAATACAGAGCAGGACTGAAAAAGCAAAAACAAGGCATTGATTGATGGCAATAAGCGACATCAGCTGGGAATCAACAGCATGGTTATATAAAGGTTCTTCACGGCTGTAGGTAATGGTTGCCTACTTTGTGGGCAGGGTTTACTGGGACCGTTTGCAAAAGTAAAAACAAAAGAAGCTGTCGGGAAAGAAACGAGGGGTGAGGATGCTACCCAAAATCCCTCTTGGAGAAACCTGAGATGTAGAGGAAAAGGGCAGCAGTTCTCTCGGATGGACATAAGCAGGAATTTGGAAATAAAAAAAGGTTGGTATGTGTTTACCTTTACACTTCAGGTATTTAGGAAAGGCTGAGGAGGAGTGGAGACAGATTTGGAGATAGTTAAGACAGTAGAAAGACTAACATTTCAGGATTAATTAGAAAGAAAACAATAAGGAGGGAATTGTACAGTGAAAATGAGTGTATAGACCTCAAGTCCATCTAGACAAGAGTGCGTGCACACATACACAGACAAATTTGGCTCAGTCAGACCCACAGGGTCTGCTTGAAAGCAGGTCTAATTGGATTATTTGCTTTAATGCGCCAGTTTACAGGAAGAATCAATTAATTTAGGATCCTCAATAGTGTTAAGACGCCGACATCAGCAAACAGACATGAATGATACACAATCTGCTTTCCACTTTAAGATGTGGCATCTGAGCAAGTCTATGCAAGAGAAATGAGAGAAAAATAGGAGACTGATGTGAGCTTTTTTTAAAAAAAAAAAAAAAAAAAGAATGGGAGCTTTTAATACTGGTTAAATATTTATTAAGAGGGATTTGTGTTTCTTTTGGCAGTTTACCCTGAGATTCAATGGATTGGAAGCACTTGCTACTGGAAGCACCTTTGCAAATAGAAGATTGAATAAAACAAGCTTTCACTGGATTCAGAATTTTAAAAATGCAGTGAAGTGAAGGAGAATGGATGTTGGATGTATTTCCTGAAACAGGAAATAATGAAAATCAAGAAAAAAAATTATCCAGACATACCAACTTCCTTTTAACTGAGGTTCACAGAAGATTATGGAAACAGGGCAGAGTGACTCATGGCGAAGAAAAGAACGGCAAGGCAGTCATGATGTGACAGTAATTCATCCATTTGACCACAGATCAAATTTAAATCATGATTTTTGGTCATTAACCATGAGGAATGAAATGACCCTCAGCACATCTGAATATTTCCACAGTGTTTACAGTGTTTCACTTCTGGATTTTAATCTGAAGCAATAATGGGACTAGCTGGTCAGTTTGCCTATAAAAGAACTGAAAGGATTGGAAACCATTTTAAATCTTGATGAAACAGACATAACAGGTATGAAAATTACAGTATTTTTTGTTTGTCATTTTCTCCTTTCACTCCATGCACACACTAACCTACTGCTGGCAGGTAGGACCTCATGAGGTTTGTCAATTGTTTGTAGGATATTTACAGTGTGTAACTACAGATTCAGCACAATGAATCTAAATTCCACTGGGTATTCATTCTTTATTAGAAATTTGCACACATACAGCTTTGAGCCAATTGCACATGGCTATTTATAGAATAAAACTCTACTCTCTATGCTGCCCCATCTTATCTCTTCATCTCACTCTCTCACTTGCACACACACTCTTGTTTTAAAAGAAACTGCTTTGTGAGTATGACACTGGAACCATTATGTAAGACTGAAATGAAATCATGTAAACAACAAATAGAAGCAATAGTATAACACCATTGCAGTACAACATTTGTTGATGGTGACTGATGGATTAATTAAACTAAGTCAAGCATTTGCACGCTCAGGAACAATAGTCCATTAGATATCATAGGTTTTCACTCTTGTGAAAGCAATTAAACTTCATTTACACACTCGTTGCAGCTTGTGACGCTCCATCCTGTCCTTTCACTGGTTGAATTTTTTCTGTCCATGTGTGCGACAGAGCAGACACACAGACAGTTATGTATCAGGTTAATGGAGTAATCAGACCCCTGTAGAAGAGCAGGGAGCAGCAGAGAGGAGAACAGAGAGGAGAACAAACAGAAGGACATAAGACTTTGGTAAATAGATACACTTTGTCTGCACACACAGCCACAACAACAGCCACATAATCTCACATCTGCGATGAGAAGACAGCCAAGGCATTCATCACTTAGAATGTGACTGATCATCTTGGGGCTTGTCCCTGGCAGCCAAATCGAGTCTCTCTTTCGCTCACAAAACAGGGGAAAAGTTTAAGGTTCTTGCTGGGCACATGATAAATGCCTTAAGATCCAAACAACTGACAAAGGATTCCAGGTAGATCATTAATCTGAACCAATGGACATTGACAATCGTAGATTGGCTCACGATTAGCTCCTCTTTGATACACTGTTGGATGACGTGAGCATTTACTGGATAAGCGACTAGACATAACACCAAGTCTCAGTGGCAATTAATGGATAACCGCATTTGTGCAGGGGATTAGTGAATGGTAAAGCAGTCCCTAGATTGAGGGAGACAAAGTTCTCTTTTTTTTTCCAGTTCAAGTTATGAGTTGAAGCCACTAATGTTTGTTCTCTTTGCACAGGTCTGTGGACAACCTGGTTACCATGCCACGCACAGAACCAGGGAGTCCATCTAGAGGAACCGATCTGTTGCAAGAACAGGGCAACTCAAAATGGATCCAGTCAGGGAGATATCCTGCTTCATCTAACCCTTTCAGCACAATAAGTGTCCACCCCTGTCCCATGCCACAATCAACAATTTTCTGGCTGGGTCTCCTAGGCTTTGTATTGCTGCAGAACGGACAAGGTGTGTTGGCAGGGGAGACATGGGGCATGGTGTCCATCTGCCCCATCCACTGTGTGTGTCGGAACTTATCTGAGTCTTTAAGCACACTTTGTGTGAATAAAGGTCTGCTTTTTGTGCCACCGAACATTGATCGCCGCACTGTGGAGCTCCGTCTTGCTGACAACTACATCCTGGAAGTGGGAGGTGCAGACTTTGCCAATATGACAGGACTTGTTGACCTGACATTGTCACGCAACACCATTCATGCTCTAAAACCACTGGCTTTTGCTGATCTGGAGAGTCTGCGTTCACTTCACCTGGACACCAACCGTCTCACAATGGTGGGACCTCAGGATCTGACAGGTCTTGTTAACCTTCAGCATCTCATCATCAACAACAATCAGCTCACAGACGTTTCAGCAGATGCTTTCGATGACTTCCTACTGACTCTGGAAGATCTGGACCTTTCCTACAACAACCTTCGCAGGGTTCCTTGGGAATCTATACAGAATATGGCTAGCCTGCACACCTTAAATCTAGATCACAATCTAATAGACCAGATTGCTGAGGGTTCTTTCAGTGAGCTCTTCAAACTGTCTCGACTGGATATGACCTCAAACAGATTGCAGACTCTTCCCCCTGACCCACTGTTTTCCAGATCCCAGATTGGGGTTGTCAGTCCAACACCATACAATTCCATCATCAGCCTTAATTTTGGGGGGAATCCCCTGCACTGCAACTGTGAGCTGTTGTGGCTACGACGACTGATTCGGGAAGATGACATGGAGACGTGTGCCACACCTGCTCATCTGGCGGGTCGCTACTTCTGGTCCATCCCAGAGGAAGAGTTCACATGTGAGCCACCACTGATCACCCGTAATACCAACAAGCTGTGGGTGTTGGAGGGCCAAAGAGCCACACTTAAATGTAGAGCCATTGGTGACCCTGAGCCAGTTATTCATTGGGTGTCACCAGATGACCGTATTGTGGCCAACTCCAGTCGCATTCGTTCATATTACAACGGGACACTGGATTTTTTGGTGACCCGTGCCAGAGATGATGGCACCTATACATGCATTGCCATCAATGCTGCAGGGGAATCTACAGCTCTGGTAGAATTGAAGATCATCCCTCTTCCCCATAGGGGGAATAGTACAATATCCCTTATTAACCATAGAGACCCTGGATCCTCTGATATTAGCAGTGGGCGGGGAGGGGTTGAAGGGGCAGGGACTGGTGTGGTCACTGTACGGAATGTCACTGGAGGCAAGGGAGATACTGGAGAAAGAGGAAGCGGAAGCAGTAATGGAGGAACAGAAACCCTGGTAGGAGTTCTAGGCGTGACATCCAATTCAGCTCAGATTCGCTGGAAAATGGGTCGATCTTCAACGCCTTTCTTGGTGTGGATGTATCAGATCCAGTACAATAGCACTGCTGACGACGCACTTGTTTATAGGTAAGGATATCATGTTTCGTGATCTTGCAACAAGACCTTTTTTGTATTGTGGCGGCACTTTTGACAAAAAAAGAAAATGATGTGCTGGTTTTCAGTGGTTGGTTTTCATGCGTTTCAAGTGAATGCATGTAAGCATCCTTGGTGCTCATGTTCATGGATTATAGGCTTCAGATATTGATAAAAGGATAAGGCCAAAGGAAACAGTCACAGCCCCAAAGCGGATGGAAGATTCAAGTTGAGCCATGAGGCTAAGAGAGATACAGTAAGCTATTTATAGCCAGAGAGTGGTAAAGAAAGCAGAGCAGTGGAGTGAGTGGACCTGCTGACTCTGGGGAAAACAGGATGGACCCTTTAAAAGGGCAAAACCTACACATTCGAAGATGGTGTCACATTGAATCAGAAAGAGTGAAATGGATCTAAATGGAGGGAGAAAGGGATAGAGAGATGGGGTAGGTCACAAGGGAAGGATTGTGGGAGTTGCTTACACTGACTCTTCTTAGACAGCTGGGAGGAGTCACAGTAGTTCCACAGTAGTAGTGTCCAAATTCCCTTACATTTATAATTTGTACTAAATGTAGAGAACTTCTCAACATTTTATGGTCTTTTGACACAAAGGTTTGTAGAATACATTCATTTCCAGACATACTATATCTGCTAGGTTTACCTGTGTTCTTTGTCTTCTTTGACCTGTGACACACTAACAACAGACAAGAAAACAATACATATTTGGCTATTGTTAAACAAGTAAAATTTAATCAGAAGAAACTTTCTTGGTACAAGCACTACATTTTTATCTTTTGAATCTGACGTCGCCTCAGCTCCTGTTCTCTCAAGGGATAATGAAGTGTCCACTGTTTGCACACCTCAGAATCTTAGCAGATGCAGTACATGATCATCTGGGTATTGTTCAGCTACTGATCACTGATATGGATGTTTTGTATTACTTTTTGTATGCTGTGCAGCAGTATCTGGATAGACAAACAGCACAGTTTGAATTCAAATATCATACTTCACACATAAAAAAGAAATTCCTTCATGGTAGCCTTCATTTCATGATCTAATTTGTTTATCTCACTCTCTCCTCTTATTACCTGTCCCTTACCCTTTGCAAACTTCTTAGAGCTCTCCAGCTATAAAAACTCAATAACTCTGAAGGGAGCTTACAAATGCAACACATTCATTGCACATGCACACAAAGAACCCATTCTGGCATGGTAAGGACATATCTTGCGAGGCTTAACAAAAGGAAGGAGCTGTGGGATTGCCAGGGATTGGGATCAATATTGCATGGTGAAGGTGAGGGGCATGTTTGTGTGACAAGGAGAGAAATATATATATAGATAAAGGAGGATGGGCTAAAGAGGGTAGCAGAAGTAGCAGCAGTTGCTGAGTGATGGCAGGCAGAGAAGTGGATGAGTGGGAGGCCAGGCATCTTCATATTGGACCTGTTACTACAGCTATTCCCATCAACATGCAGGGATCTGTAAGAGTAAACACAGTAAGCCACACTGGGCCAGAAGACAGACATTACACATTGACTGGCCACCTTGAGAGCATCGTTAAACTACAGAGACAGACTTTTTCCAAGATATTTTTACGCATTCAAGGAACGCTGCACATTTAATACAAGTTAAGCTCTATCGACAACATTTTTGGCGTAATGTCAATAACCACAGAAAACAAGTTTTTTTCTAAGGGTTTTTTTTTTTTAAAACAAAATTTATGGTTACAGCAAGGCACTACATTGTGTGTGTGTCAACATGCAAAGTTATGTCCAATATTTCCAATTCCGGTCCATGTAAAGCTAATAACTTTACCATGATATGTGCAAAGATACATGATTACTTTTTAGGAAAAGAAAAATCCAAACAAAAGAATGAATAATAAAAAAATAAAAAAATGTTTTTTTAAATGTTCAGTATTTTGGTTGTAATTAACATAATGCCACAAATGCTGTCGACAGAGCTTGTATTAACCTTGTATTCTAACCTATTAACATTCTTTTAAAGGTGAAGTATGGGAAAAATTCATAACACATCAAAATAAATGGGGTATTTGCTTTCAATGGTGCAATGAACGCTTCTATACTATACAGCATCATCATGCCCATTCAGAAAGACAAATGTACCAGTTTATAATGTTTACTTTGATGTGTCCAGTGTAGACTGCCTCAATCAATTGTGGCTATTCATGTCAAAAAATGTGCCAGGTGCAGTTATGTTGGATGGGTTTATTATAAGCGAGATGTTTGTGATGGTTGTGTTGAGGGAGACGCGGCATGTGGAAGGGACATTTGCAAGGTTGTTTAAAAATGCTTTATTTTTGTAACTCCGCTAGGTGCCACGAAGTGTCGCAGAAACGACATACTTCACCTTAAAGGGTTTTGAAACCCCCAGTTTCAGCACTAGTCAGTTCTTACCACAGGTTTGAAAAAGCTACAAAAGTGGGTGTGGTAAGCTGCAGAGTTGGCGGGGGGGCGGGGGAACAACAACATAGTAACATCTTATTTTATTTCGCTCTCATTGAGTTAAAAGCATCAAAGCTTCCTACAAATACAGTACATGCTGTATTTTACTATTATACGCAACTCAATATACATTTTACATGGTTTTGTAAGCTCACCATAAACTACATACATATCCCGTGACAGCTATACTGCAATAATCTTTAAGGCACAAATAAATGCACAGTCGTTCGCATTTGTACTTTGCATTGAAAATGTATATATGAACGCACTGTTGCATCTTTAACTTTTGAGGCATAATTTGCAGTGTTTTATAAGCCGTTTGAACTGTTATAGGGCTGTAAAGACCAGTCAAACTCACAGTGTGGATGAATCGCTTTTGTGTCAAAGACTCAGGGTCTATGAAAGAGAACTTATGTGATGCAGAAACACTTACAAAGCAAAAACAAACACTCAATTAATGCATCGCTCACTTACTGTATGCGATCTCACTGTTTGAAGTGCCTGTCATTAGGAAATCAATGCATACTGCCGTGAATAATTAAGCGAGGCATCTTCTCATAGGATAAGGACACGCAGTCTCATGAATAATTATGAGACACTGATGAGTCACTGATGTACTATAGTACAAGAACGTCCTGTGATGTTGACACTTTAAATTTAAGAATTTAGTTGAGAATTTAAAAAGAATCCTGGAAGATGAAAATAGTACAAAAAAAGCTTACAATTAACTAGTTTTCTCCTACAATTAAAACTCATGGATGGTAACATTGTCTTCTGTGATGTTAAACACATACAACGGAGTTAAAATCTCAGAAAATTTTGTTTAGGGTTTCATGACCCTTTAAATATAAGGAAAATAATTTTTTTTTTTAATCCCTAGCATACATTTGACCTGAACTAGTCAAAAATGCAAAGCATTCTGTAGAAATAATGGGACAATTTTCATTTAAATTTTTTTCAAAATCATTGCCCAACACAACTCCAAGAAAATCAAGGGCTTTATTAACAGCATATCATTAAGATCCTGTGAAGCTTGTAATTCAAATGATCCATAAGATTTGTGAAATTTTATATGCAGAAAAGCATGCAAATGTCTCATTGATATGCAGTAACACACTGAGCTCAAAAATAAGACTTGATCAACTTGAATGTGAACACGGTCTTTGAATCCTTACAGTGCAGCACAAAAACACTACAATCCTTTTTTACTAAGGTTGATACTCAAGGAAGATATGGTGTAGTGAAAAAATAAATAATAATTTATAAAACTGAAAATCTGAACAAAAGATTACTGAATCTGAAAAGGAAAGAGGCAAATAGCTTATTGAAACCAGAGCAAAAGAGATTAAAATTGTTCAAGGTCCTTCTGCAGTAAACACAAATTGCCTCTCAAAGTAAAGTAAATTAAAGGACTTGAATCACGTGTAGCCATCCAAAGCATTTTCATTACAGACACATATACCAAGAAGCCACAGCAAATGCAGTGGACACAGTCAATTATGTCTATTAAAGAGTACTGAAAAGACACAGTTTCTGCCAGATATGGCAGATTGTAAAGACTAGTGTGGGCAGGATTCCTTCAGGCAAGAAACATGTCAGCACCCTCTCAGCTTTAACGTAAAAATCCTTAATTGCTTGTCAGACTGCTGCATCCACAACATCTGAAGTTTGCTTTTAATTTTCTAATTTCTTGAATCCCCTTCATTGCAGGGTATTGATCTAAGCCATTTTCACTACAAAACTAAGCTTCTAAATCTATCAAGCTCACCTTATTGTGCTTGATGTATTTCTGGCTGCATTTCTCCTCAATATAATGTTTAATTTCTCATAAATGTTCTCTTCTTTTTCTATTTGGTTACAGAATTCTGCCTCCAACCAGTAATAATTTCCTGCTGAAAAACTTGGTGTCAGGAGCAGACTACAGCCTGTGTGTCTTGGCCATATTTGATGATGGCATCTCCTCCCTGGCTACTACAAAGGTGCTGGGCTGCATCCAGTTCAGCACTAAAGAGGATTATCCAGAATGCCGTTCTCTGCACGCTCACTTCCTAGGCGGCACGCTGACAGTGATGGTGGGTGGCGTGGTGGTAGTAACCCTTCTGGTCTTCACCGTGGCCATGATGGTGCGCCATCGCGTATGCGGAGAGTGCCGGGATGATGCCAACAGGCCTGGCAAATTCTTGCCAGCCAAAGGGGTGGATGTTTACGCCCAGACAAACGGAAACAACAGTATGATAATGGTGGCGTTGCCAAATGGAGTCTTGGCCCAAAGAACAAAAGACAAACAGAAGCCCAGTTCTCTCCCAAAACCTAAACAGAGCCCGGAGCCACACCATGGCACATGCGATAGGGGTGACAGGGCTGTAAGGGAAAAATGTTTTAGTCCTCTCACACCAGAAAGTGAGAGATTGACACTCTTCTACTCCCCAAGTAACACGCTGCCCATGCCGACACAAAAACGAGCAGGTAGGCTCAAGTTGCGGAAGTCTCTGGAGAAAGACAGAGACATGAACAGACAGGTCTTGGCCTCGCTTGCATTGACACAAGATGGAAATGATGGAAGGGAAGGAGGCTCAGACTTGGGGCAAGCACTGAAAACCAAGCGTAGCTGCTCTTTTGATGCGGGTGAAATCACCACCACCAGGTGTTACAGCTACGCCAAGCGGCTGAGCGTCATCTGGACCCGCCGTAGCCAGTCGCTACATGGCATGCTTGTACACTGTGCCTCCACCACCAGCACATCCAGCACGGGTAGCAGTGAGCAGTATGGCAACGGCCTAACGCACAACTATCTACATGCTTTCACTTCTAACAACTCCTCCAACTCCAACTCTAACTCGACTTCAGACTCAAACAGTAGCATGACTGTCAATCCAAGAGACCTGGAGGAAAGCGTGGTGTAGATTGTGAAAGAAAGATCTGAATTTAGGCAGGGGAAGTGACACCTAAGAAAGGCTGATACAAACAAATGTAGTAACAAAAGAAATTGATAAAAAAAATAATAATTATCAGGGGAGGGCAAGATTGATGAGAAGTAATGCTCCTGACACAAAGGAATGGCTATTATTTGATGACCGCTATTATTCTGAGCCACAACAAGGTTTAAAATCAAATTATGTGAAGACAAAGAATGACAAGTAGGATTTGAAGAAATGAGATTCAAGGACAGGCTTGTTTTTTTACGACAGGCCCAAGGCATGGGGGATTACAACCTAAACCGTCTGTTTCAACAAAATTAATTAACCAATTAATAAATTATTGAATAAATCAGCCTCGACTTTGTGCAGAAGAAACACTATTCGAATGCTAATGAGGAGCTGAAAAACTAAGGGGGTAAATATCACAAAAAAAACAATAACAATTCAAACCCAAAGAGAGAACGCATCTGTTGAAATACACTGTTGCAAAGAAGCACAACATGTCTAGGACTTCTAATGAGGGAAAGTATATAAATATGCTGTAAAGTTTCTCTTCACTCTTTTAATTTTTTCTGGTGGTTATGTTTTTCAATGAATTGAAAAGACGGAAGAAGGGGGACTCACAGAACACTTAAACACATTGGTGTTAAAAACGGAAGAACCATTTGTTCAAATGTCATTCAACAGTGGTCTGAATAGTCATTATTGTTCTTGTCTGTTCAGCCTTTTTGCAGAGTCATAAAAAGAATAAAAAGCTGTTATGTAAAAATGATATTCTGTATTGTGGAATGAAGCTGTAATGAAGCTCTAATTGAGATCAATCTGATATGATAGCTCCAAGGTTAATTGCTTAAGAGAAGCTGGAATAAAAAGCCATATGCCAAAAGAACCAAAAAAACAAGTGTGCTGCAGTTGACAGGCAACATGGCATACAGCGCCCCCCAAAAATGATTAAAATGTCAGATAGGATAATCAGCTTAATGTCTCTAATGTACCAACTCTAGCTCATCTAACTTAACTGGAGATTTAATTGCAGATAATAAACAAAAACAACAACAACAACAACAAGGTCTGTTAATCTGCAAGACCTCAAAAAAGTACTGTGTTATATGAGCCAAGGCTTCAAGATGAAGCTTGTAATTTCCTGTTATATTTCTTCCTTTCTGCTGTGTAAAGCCCAATACAGACCACTTTATAAAACAGACAGCAAAAGAGGAGGAAAACAGGACGAAGATGAAAGGAAATAGGCAGGGGTGAAGGTGTGTACCAGAAAAAGAGGACAGTGGCGCAGTTGGGGGAGGTTTCCTGTCTGTGTGTTATGCTAAGCGCTTTGTTACAATGAATATTGCAAATAGTCCTTGAAGCTCACGTTATAGCCAATACAATATATGAAATATATGCATACGTCAGTGCAAGTTTATGGAATCAATAGTATGTGTGTTAAATCAATACCCGCTCTTTTCTAAAACCTAACAAGCTGCTTCACTTACTACTGTCTACACTAGCTGCTACCTTCAAAGTTAACATCTATATCAAAATGCAAGTCTGATTTAAAGCCATTCATTAAAGCCAAACAAATAGCGCTACTCATATAAACAGCTTAAGAGCCTTGTCTAATACTTAAAGTTTCAGTTCCAGACTGGGGTTTGTGATGGAACAGCAGGGGGTTTGTGAGTTTAATGAAAAGCTATTAAGTAATTAAATCATGAAAATTTAAAGTTAAAATACATAAAAACAATCTGAGAAGCTGGGGTTTAGCTGCCCAATCCCCTCTAAAGCCAACAGACCAGCCTGATTGGGCTGAGAGACCAGTTAAGACCAGCTTAGGCTGGTTTAAGTAGGTTTTTTTCCAGTAGGATCCATAGACACAGTAGCTTACTAGAGTATGGAACAGAGCTACACACACCAGGAATCTATGATGAGGTCCTCCCTCATTTCATTGGCATAATAAAAGATGGAAAAAACAAGATGAAAGAAAAAATGTATAATCATAGAGGGAAAAAATGATTGTTATAAGACCTAGCAGACAAAAAAAAAAAAAAAAAAACTGCCAGAGAAAAGCACGACTTCACACAGATGTGATATCTAGTTCCAGTCAGGAACAGCATGTACTAATCGCATGGTCTAATTTTTACGGCCACTTTTGTTGTCAGAGCCTGATGTCTAAAATCATGAGCATGCTTTTTATTTCCAAAGCACCCCCAGAGTGCATAAATGTCTTTACAAACTCCATGAAGAGCATGCAACTCCCAATGCATGAAAGACGATGTGGGCAGCACGGGGAGGTGGCGGTGGAGGAGATGGAACGGTTCTGTATGATTGCTACAGGCGACATTCTGCCCTCCTTTACCCAATTAAAACCTACTGATTGGCACATAGGTGGTTAGCCGATCATGCATGCAGGAGCAGTGATGCAGACAGAGCTGGCCTGTTCTCTCTCTGGCGGTGATGACTCCACTGCAGCTGCAGCAGCTGAGCTCTCCCTCCTCTTTCTCTCTCCCCCGAGAGTCTTGACAAGACGATAGCTAGTGCAATACAAGCACGCAACACACACACACAAAATACCTGCAGCCTAAGCAACTTCAGTCCTTTGAGAGCTAAACTCTAACCTACTATACTATGGGTTTCCACCACAAAACACATGATGGTTCACATTTACAGTATTCACAGAGAGGGCTAGATACTGTACAGTTCTCATAAAGATGAAGTTCTTGAATGGATAGTCCTGCCAAAAATTACACTTCTGTCATCTTTTACTGACCCTCATGTCATTCCAAACCTGTATGACTTACTTTCTTCTGCAGAACACAAATAAGATATTCTGACAAACCGATTTTGATATTTGGAAGAAATTTGGAAACTGACTGCATCAATTATTTAAGTTTAGAAAGCAATCGTTATGAGTACTGTGAAATGTCATTTGAGTTCACTAAAGAGGGACAGAGAGAGAAAAAAATGATAGGAAAAAAGTGTTTAATATTATTTCACAAAAAATGGTTGGTAATGTTAAATTGTGCCGATATCCTACTGACCAAAAATGTTAGATCGAACATCCATCCATCCATCCGTTATAAAATCCAGTCAGAAGACGTCCGTTTTGTCTGTTATCCAAAACTGATAACAGAGTATTGTCTAATATCCAAAATCAGTTAACAAAACTATATTTTGTCTGGTACTGAAAACTGTAATAACTCCAAATTTTCTATCATCCTGAGAGGAAGCCAAGAAATAGCAGGAAGCAGGAGACAAAGTGATGATAAAAGTAAGTAGGGTTTATTGAATAATCTTTTAAATGAGCTGCATAATAATTCTCAAACAGACTGAACTTCATCCCTACTTTATCCAGACTTTGTCCATAGTGTACTTCGTCTGACCAGCACACATCCAACAAGTGTTGTTATACCAAAGCAAAAGCAACGGAAAATTACTGCTTTACATCATAGTCCTTTGAAACACTTTGAATAGAGACACTCTTATTGCTTATTCATAAAGTCAAATATCCTTGAAACCACACAATCAATCAACAGCAAGCATTGCAAGAGCAAGAGAAATAAGTGAATTAATTAAAATAATAAAAATGAATAAAAATGATATGATTAAACAGAACAATGAAATGATTATAAATAAATTCATAAAAACATAAATGTATGGTTGGCCTCTTGAAGCAACATGCACACAAGTTGCTATTGAGAATCCTTAAAGGAATTGTTCACATTACGCAGCTCCCCTTCTTTTATGTCAAAATCCTCCGATTTTTCTTTAAAACTTCTAATTTTGTTTTGCTCTCTGAGCTTCCGCGTTTGTCAATGCTCATCTAAGCTTACGCTACGCCTACATCATACATCAGGTCAGAGTTCACCCTTCTGTCGGAACTTGACTCTCTTGTTGACTCTCTAGTTAATAAAGTTTTAAATATGGATATATACCAAATAAATTGTTTCACTTCAGAAGGAATTTATTAACCCACTGGAGTCGTATGGATTACTTTTAAGATAGATGTGCTGTTTGGGGCTTCAAAAACTCAGGCACTATTCAATAACTTTACAAAGCTTGGAAGAGCCATAATAATATTTAATATTACTCCGATTGTGTTGGGCTGAAAGAAGAAAGCCATATACACCTAGGATGGCTTGAGCGTGAGTAAATTATGGGGTACTTTTCACTGTTGGTTGAACTAGTCCTTCACTACAACAAAAAAGGGAAAACAAATCCAAAGAAGAAAAGACAAAATGTTGAATATTTTGTTTCACAAAAAAGTCTCATTATGGAAATAAAATGATTGCGGAATTCACTTTTATGAAAAAAAGGAAAAAAAATAAAAAAGGCCATATGAAAGTAAAATGAGAAAAAAAAAATCTGAATATTTTGTTTCACAAAAATGTCACTACAAAAATAAAATGGTTGTTAATGTTGCTTCATGCTGACTAATATTTTTTTGAGGAAAAAGGACAAGGTCATGGCAAATTCTGTCCTCAATACTAGACAAAGAATTCAATCTCAAGCATACAGTATGTAGTAGGGGTGGGACGGTTCGCTGTATATTTAAAAAAAAAAAAAATAATTATTATCGAACCATTCAGTTCTCTAGCCGTCACTACCCGGGTGTTGATAGCGTGCGACACGAGCGCAGGCGAAACCTGAACATCTCACGTTGCTATCTATGTTTAAACTAAACTCATTTAAACCTTGCCAATTTAAACCGTAAGACGTGAAAGAGAACTCGCGCTTGTGAGGAGATCTGTGTGCGTACTCTCGTGCAAATTCTCTTTCAAGTCTTGCACCTAAACACACAATTCACACAAATATTCCGTTTTAATGTTAATCGAACGACAAAGCACGAAGAAATCACTCTTGACTGAATAGCTTTTGTAACTTCAATAATGTTTCATCTTTATTTAACTATTCAAAGAAGGTCATATGCAGTGTTATTTTATATTTGATTACTTTTTTCAATTTCTGTACCTGAAAGCTTAGATACCTGAAAAACCTGTAAAGCATTGTTTATTTTATTTGTATCTTATCTCTCATGTATTTATTTGTGCTGTTTCTTGTAGTTCGATTATTTGTTTTTATTTTCTTTATCTTTATTTGACAATTGTTCTATTTTTTTTTTACTGAACATAGCACATACCGAACTGTACCGAAACCATGACACTAAAACCATGATACAAACCGAACCATGAGAAATCTGAACCGTCCCACCCCTAGTATGTACGTTCCTCTCATTCTCCCCTGCTGTCTGGGCTCTTTTCTCAGAAACCCAACACCAAACACAAAGGATAGAGAGAACACTTAAGCGTGCATTTTGACTTTGCTCACCCCTCTCTTTGCCTGTAGGTCATGGTGTTCCCGCTTTTCTGTCAATTTAAGCAGGGTGGAGAAGTGTAAGAGGAATAGGGGATGAAAAAGACACAGCTTTCAGAAGAGCACCACCTCCGTGACTTTTCAACCACCCCTTCTCTTATCCCCCCTGCCAGCAACGAAACACCCAGTAACCTCTGCCTGCTCTCTCCTTCATTGCTTTCCTTCCCACTCTTTTCAAGGCCCACCACTCTTCCCATCGGGACAGGGCGAGTGTGGGAGTCTTGACAGGAGCTTTTCTGTTGGAGGTTCGAGCTGTCAGCTCCCTCGGCCCTCCCGGGTACCCCCAGGGTGCATTCACTCTCAGTATTAGTAGCTCTCTCTTCATCAGTAGTGCGATTTCTCATTCATAACAGGCCTCAGCTGCCAGTGCCGCTAGCCATAACTTTGAAAAAGCATTAAGTAATGCCTCTTAGGTTGTGAGGTGCTGTGTTCCATTCACGCAGACTCTTTGTTCCTCAACCTTTGATTCTGTTCTCCTGTGTACACCTCCTTTATTTTTCATGGAGTCGAGTGTGAGATTGAAAGTGCTGCAGATTTTTAGATCCAAGTGCATACATGCTCTCAACTAGTCTTGTAAGGACTTGTAATTCATATGGTATCTCCAGCTGTGCACATTTGCTTTTGTATCTAGTCAATATAATGCTCTTGCTTTCCCATAATCCAACATGCATTCTGGATTCTATAGAGATAGAGTTGGGAAACCTCTCTCTTATTGGAGACTTTTCCTTATCTTTGCAATGGTTCAAATGAACTTTTTAACAATACTGATGAATATACTTGTCTACCCTTGTTTCCATTTATCAGCAATGAACCAATAATAATCAGAAATTCTGAGGAAAAATGCCAGAACTTCCAAGTTTCTGTGTTCCAAAAGCAGTGTATTGAGGATTATAAGTGACGACACCCTGATACCAGAAACTGCATCCTCATGGGAGAACTGCAGCATCTAGCTGGAGGCACCCGGCTGGTTCTGACGTGAACACCTCTAGGCCGTTAGAAGGGCTTGTTCAGCAGTAATGATGAGAGAGGTTGACAGAAGCAAAGCTTGCACTACATGGCCTGTGATTTACTAGACAACTGCATTGCCTCATAATCAACTAGAAGCTAAAACTGGCACAGACACATTGAGATACATTGTACAAGTCCATTGGTGACTATAAATGCAGAACAATGTGATCACCAGACCCTTGTCTTCATTTAAGTGAGGCTAGATATCGATTCAATGGTGTCATGCTGCACAGATGAGAGTCACGTGAAGCTATACTGTAGGTAAAATCAATTCCTCTCTTTTATGGCAAGTAGAAGGCTCACTAGCTCTGTAACCATTCGACTGCAGAGTAATAATGGAGTATTATAAAGATGCTATCATGAATGAAAACATTCAATGGAGAGTTGGTACTTTAGCTTTTTACCAGAAGACATTGACAATACTATCATGAATAGAGTACAAATTAAAGTAGATGTTAATTTGTTTTTTAAAGGGTTAGTTCACCCAAAAATCACTTATTTACCTTTGTGTTGTTCCAAACCAGTAAGACATTTGTTCATCTTCGGAACACAAATCTTTTTGATTAAATCTGAGAGTTTTCTGTCCCTCCATTGACAGCTACGCAACTGACACTTTGACACTTCAAAAAGTTCATAAAGAGGTCGTAAAGCTAATCCATATGAATTGAGCGGTTTAGTCCAAATTTTCTGAAGAGACGAACAGAATAAATAAGCTTTTATTCACATATAAACACTTATCAGAGAAACATAAACAGAAGCTCAACCAAACCAGCCTGACATGCAAGAACAAACCTCTTGCAGACCTCTATAGAAGCTCAAACATGCTGCATAACTCACGAGAATTAACTGCATTGGATCTCGCACATCAAGCAAGCCTGATTGAGCTTCCATTTATCATAACTGATGTGTGCAGATCAATGTTCCAGCATATAAAGTGATCATGTCTCTACAGAAAGTTTGGTCTAAACCGCTCAATTAATATGCATTAGTTTTATGTTCTCTTTATGAACTTTTTAAAGTAGTAGTTGCGTAGCTGTCAATGGAGGGACAGAAATTGCTAATAAAAAATATCTTCATTTATGTTTTGAAGATGAATTAAAGTCTTAAGGGTTTGGAATGACATAAGGGTGAGTAATTTATTTTTTATTTCATTTTTGGGTGAACTAACACTAGCATTAGAGGCACAAATCCTGTTTGTTGCGGTGAGATCGAATAGATAAACCACTGTTCAAATGTTGATAAGTAAGATATATATTTTTTTGTTTTGAAAGAAATTAATACTTTTATAAAGAAAGTATGCATTAAATGGATTAAAAGTGATAGTAAAAAAGATTTCTATATCAAATAAATGCTGTTCTTTTATTTGAATGTTCCATTCAAAGTATCGTGAAAAAAATAATGGTTTCCGCAAAAAATATTTACTAGCACAATGGTTTTCAACACTGATAATAATAAGAAATGTAATCTCATTAAATCTTCTAAATTTACTCAAATTGTAATACTGACCGCATTTGTCAGGATGAACAATTCAAGCCTGTTAACCAAGTTATTGTAAGGATAAAAAGATAAAACTATTATTATTCATTCACCAGCTACTAACCAACATTTGGTCCCAAACTGCTATTAAGTGACAGATTTATTTACTGTACACAGCTTCATTTGTGACCCCGTTACTCATTCTAGCATTTTTTTAAATCAATTAATTAATTTTTTTTAGAAATGTTGGGTAACACTTTATTTTACAGTGTCATTGTTACATGTTACATGTAGTTACTATAGTAGTAACTATAAATTATGCATAATTACATGCAACTAACCCTAAACCAAATCCTAATCCTAACCCTATTGTAAGTACATGTAGTTACTTAATATTACTCAGTACTTAAATGTATAATTACAGTGTAACAAAGACACCTCAAAATAAACTCTAACCAAATGTTATGTTTAATTTGAATGTTTATTAATACATATTGCTAGTGAATAAGAAAATTACACAAATCAGGGTTTTAAACTGCATTTCAACTTCTCAAATGTAGGTAACAGAGTTGTAACAATGTCTAACTTCAAAAAAAGTAGTGAGAAAATAAAACAGCTTATGTAACAATTAGTTTTATGATTTGTTGATGAAGAAAAACATTTTTAAGAGCTTCGGTCCTTATTTTGTACAATATTTATAGAAAGTGCCTAGTACAAAGGAAGTACAGCTCTACTGTGATAGAAGAGGAAAAGGCCATGATGACTCCGAAAGGACAAACACACTTCAGACTGTGATTTTCCAGGGAGAATATGAGGGTATATTTGAGTTTGCGTCCTCATTCAATTTCACATATTTACTTAGAGCGAGAGGGCTTCTCTCTTTTTTTCTTACTCCATACACCCTCCTTCTCTCTAGGGTCCTTAATGTTTGTCAGCTTCCATCAGTCTTCGTCTGATGCCTTCATGCAGAGACACTCTCCCCCAGTCTCACTATGTCTTTCACTCTCCACAGCTTCCACCTTCATTCAATACGGCCTCCAGGCTCTTGACACGGCTCAACTTCCTGACAGTGATGAACATATCTTGATATCATATAAAAGCAGCGCTCACAGAGAGGAGTCACTGCAAGGGGGGGGGGGGGGAGGAGGAAGGAAGGAAGGAAGGAAGGAAGGAAGGAAGAGCAAAGCATGGGAGACGGAAACTAAAAAGAACTAAATGTTCAGCGAACATGACTTCTTTTAGATCTACATAAAACTTGGCTTGCTCAGCAGGAGCCTTTCAAAGTCAGCAGGACAGTGCTAGAAAACATAATGAAACATTCAAGCTTTTATTTCATCACAGAGAACCTTTTAGAACCAGGAACATAGCCTTGGCTCCAATGGTTTTGCCTCCTGACATGTCATGTGGTTTCTAATTGAGATTATTTGTAAAAGAAACAGCCTGATTCTTCAAACATCTGTCCAGAACACTGTTCTCAGCTTTTGAAGCATTCTGCAATGTCTAACAAAGCAATTCACAACATGCAAGAGCTGCCCATGCTGTGACAGAGTATGAATGTGTGTATGTTTCTAGCCAGAGATTGTGGCCAAAAACCTTGCATAAGTGTACTTACCTTAGGCATATATTATTTAATCATATTTAAAGAGAAACCTATTAATCACATTGTGACCAAAATATAGTTAATAATTTTAAAAATCACATTGCAGAAATTGAATGACTCTGTGGAAAGTGTGGAATGCACACATGGAAAGAACAGGAGTGAAAGGAGGATTTTTAAAAATTTATTCATTTAATGAAAAAATGTCAAAACAAAAAAAAAAAAAAAAAACAGAACACTTCATTCTCATGCCCCACTTTGGTTCTGTAATTTTGATTTGTAATTGTCCACTGCAATTACACATGAATAACATAGCAGGGCTGCCCAAACAACCAACCTGCAGAGTTCTTTCAAGAATATCAAATATTTGGGTAAATTTAGCCATATCTGATTATTGGAGATGTCGGCCCCATCCACAGAAACATCTCAGAACCTACATACCTGTATATCAAGCACTAAATTTGTCTTGATGTCTTGTGACTGTGCTGCGCCACAAAGCATTTTCACTTTCAGTGTGGACAAACACATCGGCTAGCTTAAGCCGGTGCAATTTTTGTTGCCGTACAAGCTCACAGGCAATTTTTTTCTCTCTGGAAAAATCATGTGGAAATTATTGACACTCGTATGGTCGTGGCTCGCATTGTGTGAGAGGAATTATGAGCACCTCACAACAATTTTTGAAATTCGAGGAGTCGTCCCAATTTTGACCAGTGTATAGGCTGCCCCCTATTGCCAAATCATACACAACCTTGTCACATAGGCTAGATCTATGAATATTATTATAGCCCAGTGGCTGCAACCCTATAGCCTGCACATACACTGACACATACAAACTCTCTCTCTCTCTTTTTTCTCTCCGAAGATATAGCATTGAAAGCTCCAGTCTCTGAGTTTAGCGCGAAAGCTCATGTGATTGCCGCTGGGTCGCCATGTAGTACAGTCATGCCGTGTACCATCTGCTTTGACACGATTATCAGGTTAACTGGCTTGTAATGTGTGCAATGGCTCACGACCTCCTGAGCGTCCGAACTCGCACAGTGTACACCCGCCTTTATGTGTCCTCCAGAAGCTTGTGTTCTGCAAGTAAACGGTGCCTTGTGGTGCCATCCCAAAAAGGCACAAAATCACTTTCACTGACCTCTACTTTGACTGTTCCCTGCTGGTGGACATTTGTTGTTATTGTTCTCCTTATTTGTAAGTCGCTTTGGACAAAAGCGACTGCTAAAAGATTAAATGTAAATGCTAAATATCTGGGTTTAAACTCAAAACATTTCTGCTGGTAATTTTCTGGGCGTGGTCGGTTTGTCCTGCGCAACTGGTTTTTGAGATATATTTGTTGTGTAAATCTATCCACCTTATTCCTACGCCCCTGACGATTTGCGCAAATTATGGGTGTAAATTCCATTAAGCTGTAAACAATCAGTGAAAGGCTCGCTCTATGAACGCAATACTTTTTGTTTTTTTAACTGGGTACAATTAGATGACATTATTCTACTCACCCTTCAAACATTGAACATTAAAAGGACATTTTTGTGTGAGAAAGCATCAACAAGGTACTTTCAACAGACCATGAATAACCCCAAAAGCACCATTCTTTCCACAGCAATAACGGATAGGTTAAATATCACTGTAGTAATATCTATCTGTATTATGTAGCATATGGCATAATCAAAAATGGTCATTAAAGGGGACCTATAATGCCCCTTTTACAAGATGTAGTGTAAGTCTCTGGTGTCCCCAGAATGTGTCTGAAGTTTCAGCTCAAAATACCCCATAGATCATTTATTATAAATTGTCAAATTTGCCCCTATTTTGTGTGTGTCCCTTTAAATGCAAATCAGCTGCTGCTCCTGGCCACTTTCCAAAAGAGGGCAGAGCTTTGACAGCTTGCGCTTCGGTTGCTCAACAACAACAAAGCTGGAGAATCTCACGCATCCAAAAATGATGATTGTCAGTAATGGTGTTCAGCCTGACATTGTTCAAACTGGAGTCGGATACTGATGGAGAGATTAAGGAAAAAATTACAATCTGGACGTTATCTGGACGTTTCTGAATGGTTAGTGGATACATTTATGTAGTTGCTGTAGAGCTGATTCAACTCATCGACTAGCATGTGCCGCAATGTTAATCTTTTGTGCGAATCCAGCATTGAATGAACCCTCGTTTGTGAAGCAGTCTGGCGTAAAATGACGGCATGGCAAAAACATTCAACTACAACAACTCTTCCAAAGGGGGCCTCACCCTTCTGTAAAAGGAAATACACTATATTGCCAAAAGTATTGGGACACCCATCCAAATAATTGAATTTGGGTGTTCTAATCACTTCCACTGTATAAAATCAAGCACCTAGGCATGCAGACTGCTTCTATAAACATTTGTGAAAGAATGGGTCGCTCTCAGGAGCTCAATGAATTTAAGCGTGGTACTGTGATAGGTTGTCACCTGTGCATTCGTGAAATTTCCACTAAATATTCCAGGGTCAACTGTTAGTGGTATCATAAAGTGGAAGCAATTGGGAACAACAGCAACTCAGCCACGAAGTGGTAGACCACGTAAAATCTCAGAGCAGGGTCAGCACATGCTGAGGCGCACAGTGTGCAGAAGTCGCCAACTTTCTGCAGAGTCAATAGCTACAGACCTCCAAACTTCATGTGGCCTTCAGATTGGCTCAAGAACAGTGTGTAGAGAGCTTCATGGAATGGGTTTTCATGGCCGAGCAGCTGCATCCAAGCCTTACATCACCAAGTGCAATGCAAAGTGTTGGATGCAGTGGTGTAAAGTACGCCACCACTGGACTCTAGAGCAGTGACGAATCACGCTCCTCTGTCTGGCAATCTGATGGACGAGTCTGGGTTTAGCAGTTGCCAGGAGAATGGTACTTGTCTGACTGCATTGTGCAGAATGTAAAGTTTAGTGGAGGGGGGGATTATGGTGTGGGGTTGTTTTTCAGGGGTTGGGCATGGCCCCTTATTTCCAGTGCTCCCTTAATGCTTCAGCATACCAAGACATTTTGGACAATTTCATGCTCCCAACTTTGTGGGAACAGTTTGGGGATGGCCCCTTCCTGTTCCAACATGACTGAGCATCTTTTGATGATGTTATGCACTGTAGATGATGAGATTTGCAAAGCCATTGCAATTTGACGTTGAGAAACATTTTGTAAAAAGATTGTGGAATACTTTAAAAACACACTTTCACAGATTGGAGAGCCTCTGCCTATCTTTACTTCTGAGAGACTCTGCCTCTCTAAGACATCTCTTTTATAGCTAATCTTGTTACAGACCTGATATCAATTAACTTAATTAGTTGTTAGATGTTCTCCCAGCTGAATCTTTTCAAAATTTCTTGCTTTTTTAGCCATTTGTTGCCCCTGTGCCAACTTTGAGATCTGTAGCAGGCATCAAATTTGAAATGAACTCATTTAGTGGATAAAAGTGTAACATTTCTCAATTTAAACATTTGTTATGTTATCTATGTTCTATTGTGAATAAAATATTGGCTCATGATATTTGAAAGTCTTTTAGTTTTCATTTTACTCAAATTTAAGAAATGTCCCAACATTTCCGTAATTCGAGTTGTAGAACAGACCATAACAAGTATATGTTGTCATTTTTCATACTATTACAGCAGAATGCAGAGGGAAAATAGAAAATAATCATGAGGAAAAGAATGCAGCAACGGAAGAGAGCTCTTGCCATATAGATATTCTCATAACAAGTCACGTTAAAATACCAAGCGTTACGTTATTCTCATGATGTCTGAAAATAAAACATGAAGGAAAATTGACAGCTCATACAGTCAAACTGTAAGCTTTATTTGTAGTGGAACCTTATGATTTGAAGTGATCCGTTTCAGTCTTTTTAATGGAAGTTCTGCAAACTGGAAGTGCCACCCATAATTCACAACACAGTAAGCTCATCAGGAATAAGGTGGATAACAAAGTGATAAATAATGAGAGTTTCTTCATGTACAATCTGCAATGAATCCTAACAAAAAGTGCTCAAGCAGCCTGCTGTTGCCATGGTAACCTCCTCAGGCGAAGACGTCTAATCTAATTCTAACTAACTTGTAATCTAACTTCTAAATCATTGTTTGAAACTCCTGTATGCTGTTGAAATGTATTTAAATATACACTTTTAAGATTCATCAGATTTAATGGTCATCCTTTTTTAATTTACACCCTCACACTTCCATTGTTATAAGTGCACTAAAGTCACTGTGAATAAAAGAATAATCTAAATGACAAATTAGTAATTAGTAGTTCTCCGATGTTACTACTTCTAATGTCCAATACGCCCACTAGTCCTGATCCAGATCTCTGGCAAACAACAAACCCAAAAAACAGATAGATACTGGTTTCTCTATTCTACCTCAAATGGATGGCATAACCACAATCCATTATTTGAACAGTTAATTAAATCTTGTGGTGGCGGTACTAGATAAATTGGTTATTTGAAGATGCCTAATAAGAACAAGGGAGCTCCCAAGCCACAAAGAAGAAGAACATCCTCCCTCCTGCCGAGAGCAGCGACGGGAACAAGTGAGAGAGGGAGAAAGGGATAAAAAAAATGAGACAAAAAAATAGTGTAAGCATTCATGCAAAAAAAAACATGTTGTGTTAATGCGGTGAAGATGAGAGGGCGAGATTAATCAAATGTGGAAGGAAGAGGAAGCTTGTAAATTAAGGCAGCAGGAGAGGTTTGAACTTTGCGCATATCCTGGAGCGCACTTCATCAGTCTTCATTAAAAACAAGCAGGCCGCGGCACTGCTCAAGCTCCGGCCATGACGCCCAGCAGCTTGAAGTGATTCTCAGAATTCTGCCGAGGCGAGGTTCTGTAGTCACGCTTGGGAATGTGGCCCACAGCGTAATCGAGGACTTTCCTGATTGTACAGAGCGCAAAGTGCAGAGAAGCGTAAAGAGAAATATTGGGGTGGAATGACAGAGTCAGTGCAAGGCAATTTTCAGAGATGTTCAGTCACAAACTTTACTCTAGCTGTGGGGGAATTTAGATGTGAGAAACACGAGCAAATGGACAGCTGATCTTTCCGGAGGAGGAAAGAAAAAATCATCTTGAAAGGTATTTAAAGTCATGTTGGAGCAATTTTTAAGATTTGTGCATAGGGCAAGATGGGAGGGAGATTAGGCAGAGAGAGAGAGAGAATGTGTTAAGAGGAAAAACGAAGCGGTCAGAAAAACGATGCGGTGCTTTAAAAAGCTTCCCTGATGGCCGACTCTTCAAAGCTTTGCTGCGCCAGGATGCATCTGTCTCCCCTCACATGAGACACAAAAAACCTTCTGAGCTGCCTCACAGACTACATAGGCAGCATCCTAACTGAAAGGGAACATCATAATTAAGTGTGTTTTTAAGTGTGTTTACAGCTTAAAGGCTTAGTTCACCCAAAAATGAAAATTCTGTCATTAATTACTCACCCTCATGTCGTTCCACACACCTGTAAGACTTTCGTTCATCTTCAGAACACAAATTAAGATATTTTTGACTAGTCACTATTTTTTTTTTGTGTGTGTGCATAACATTAGGGTTGAACCACTGCAGTCACGTCGACTATCAAAAATATTTTAATTTGTGTTCTGAAGATGAACAAAAGTCAAGAGGGTGAGTAATTAATGACAGAATTTTCATTTTTGGGTGAACTAACCCTTCAGTTGGACCAAAGTTATAAATCATCTTTTAAAATGTCAATGTCAAGTTTACTGATAAAAAATATCAAATAAAAAAAAAAAAAAATTTTGCACTTTGGTTCAGTTTTTGTTAAGTCAGACTAAAGGCCTGTTCACACCAACAATGATAACTATAACAGTAGCTATATTAGAATCCACACCAACACACAATAACATTATGTTTATTATAAGCATGCTGCAGTTATGTCATCTGCCACTTTAAATGCTAGAAAGCTTTAAATTTAAACAACCATCACAACACATGCCTATGATACCTTAAAGGATTAGATCACCCCCACCAAAAAAATATTCACAATTCTGTCATTATTAACTATTTACATTATGCCGCTGTTCCAAACCACAAATACTTTTGTTTCAGTGGGCAGTATCGGCTGTTCCTCTCTCATCTCAATCACCTTCTCCCTTTCCTTCCCAAAGCTGATCTTTAATTGATGCAGCTTCTCATTTTTATCTGTGTCAGTGAAGTAAACAATTGGTCAACTGATATTTATATCTATGTTTTATGAATCTTTTTTTTATTTATTTTTTACACAAGTGAATTTGCTAAAGGCCACCAGGAAAGCTTTGCAACCAAATTTATTAAATTGATTCACAATGTGCATATTAATTATTAATCTTATGCTTAATACGGCGAAAACAGCTCCATTAATGTTTCTTGGCTCTCGTAATTGACAATTACGAATTACATTACACGAATCACGTAAATGATATATTTTCAGTTCAAAATTGGGAAAGTTTTTTCATTTAAATCCCTGATTAACTATGTCAGCTGCTTAACATTTCTATCGTAAAACAGCTGGCAAATATTAAATGTTTAGTTTAGCTAGTTTATCTTGTCTTGCACTTCAGACTCACCAAATGAAGCCAGAGATGATCTTATTTTTGGGAGATACCATAGTCTATAGCTCTACCACTGGAGAAAGCGTAACGGCCAACTTGGATCACGTTTGACTTGATAACAATCACATTTTTTAATAGTATTACAGCTTTGACATCACTGAATACCTGTCAGAGTTGTGCAGCAATTCAACCGCTGTTTGTGGATGCCACAGAAATGAATGAGTGGTGCCATAAACTGAATCCTTCCTGTCACAAAATTGTCTTTTTTTCCCTATTGTAAACTCTAAAAATAGATCAATCCAAAACAAATGTTTAATAGCAAACATGTTAAAGATTTCCTCACAAAAGCAGTTTAATTAAGGTACTGAAGCTGAATCTAGTGACATCCATTAAAAAAGGGCCTTTGGTCTGCATGCCTGTGTACTGCTTCGCTACGCTTTTTTTCCTAAACTTGAAGGCCCTCTTTAAAGTGTCTTTGGCGTAACTATGGAATTCACACTCAGTCCACCTAATTTGATTGGTAACCTCAAACATTTGGATATTGACGGCCACTGAGGCAGCTCACAAGTTATCTTACTGTTATTCAATATCCTTGCAGCACCAAAGTTAAATTAAAATTAGGCAACTATTTTACAACCTTTAGTATTTACACCTTGGAAAAATATACAGAGGTCCGGACCTCTATAGTCATATCCCTGTTTCATCCCAAATAAAAAGCAGCATTCTGAAAACTCTCAGATTATAGCAGGCAAAACAAGACAGATTCTCTTAATAGTCTCAAAAACTAATTTCTGAAGACGCTTACAGGAAAGTTCCTTCCCTAATGGTTTATGTAAACACATTTATTTTATTCAGCCTGATTAAGTGCAAACACTCCATGACAACTTCTCCCATCTGCACCCCTCCCTGCCTCTCAAACCGGCACATCAGGAAATGGTGAGGTCTGAACCCTTTATCCAAGAGTGCCATTACTCCAACTCTGATCACATTATGCTGATAAATAGCATTTTATATGTGTGTGTTACCATCTATGGTCTAATGTGACTCATCTAGTGTGCTCAGGTTTGTGTGTGTGGGAGATTTAAAAAAAAAAAAAAAAAAAAAAATGAGAAAATGTTTTTAACTCACTCAAGGTCTGATCAGAGCCTTAGATGGCAGCCAGCATGATGGGTGACAAGACCGTGAAATGTCTGCTGCTCAGATGTGTTTCAAAAGAACAACACATTTAACAGGGGAAAAGAGAATCCATAGGTTCCGTCACGAAAAAAAGAAAGAAAAAAAAGATCACTTCTTATCTGATCTCTTACTCAGTTTTTCATGTCAGGATTCCTGTGCTCCTGTCATGCTTGTTTTTTCATGGGAAGTTACCATTTTCGCCATTGTGCGCTCTGACCAGGAGCGTAGCAGCTATAAGAGGGCGATGTCATTGAACTACTGAATATTAATTAGATGATGTCCAATTAACATTTATGAGCTAAGCTGGTAAGGTTTTGTTTGTTTTTTTCTAAAGGAACTGACTAAAGGCATGACATTTACTCAAACTCTATTAGACCAGCACACTATAATAACGACCTCAGTGTGACACCACGGCACCTTTAAAGGTGCAACTGAAACCATTTCCAAAGGTCTCCACTGATCGCAGTCATGCTGCCCCTGATCGTTTATGCAAGCACTGTTGTCGAGAAAAGCCTTACCTTGACCCCACGGACTCGAAACTCCGCTAATGCTCGGCTCATTTTGGCAGAGGCCGCCGGCAGATCCTTTCCACTGGCGATGACTTTCACCAGGAGAGAATCGTAATGAGGGGAGATGACAGCACCCTGGAAGGCAGATGCGCTGTCCAGCCTGATACCCATGCCCTCTCCACTGCGAAAGACCTGCCCAAGAGGGAAAGAAGATGATGGTCAGAATACAGATTAAGACTAAACTTCATGTACATGCTTGAGAGACTGCACTTGAAAGAACCATGATTTTAGACTTCAGAAAGACAATATTTTAGACTTTAAAACGCCCTTTTTATTCTGACACTTTTACTTTTTAAACATTCACATTTTATTTTTACACCTTATTTTCACACTTGAGGAAAAGTAATTTTAGATTCTTAAAAACAATCTATAGTTACATTACACCGGATGCAAACAAAGCATCATGACTCCCTAAATCGATGCTTTTATAATAAATAAAGTTGTCAACACTGGAAGTTTTAACAAAATATAAAAATTATATAAAAATATGATTACTTAATAATAATAATAATAATAATAATTTCTGTTTATTAAAATACAATTTTGTTTATTATAATAATAATAATAACTTTTGATTTTCTGCTCTTGTGAGCAGGGGTGCCGTGTATATAAAAAACATTATAAAAAAAATAAATAAATAAATAAATAAATCACCCTTAATCTACTAATTTTAACCCTGTCCATCTGAAAAAAGGATTTTTTAATTATATTTTATGATAGTTACATAAAAGCTATAATTTTCTGTTATTTGGGCTTCTAATTAATATTCTTTTCTAAATAATTTTTAATTTCTGTCAAATTATTTTCAAATAATGTGTTCAGTGGCAGTTCTCAGTTCTAAACTGCTCACAGAAAGTACATCAAATGAACCAAATATCCCATAAATATAAGGGGATATAACAGAAGGGGCAGGGTATTTTGCATGAGTGCCATTGATGGGTGTAGTCCTCAAAGGTGAACAGGTAAAAATGGCTGTTGAAATGTTTTGCGCATGATCTCAAAATATGTTGTGTGGAATGAAGGGTTTGAATGCAGTGTTTAAAGGTCCAATTGAGCGATTTAACAAAACAGCTCTTCAGGGTGAGGCACAGGAGGCGGCCTTCAGTCGCTTACCTAAGCAGGAGGTTAAAAAAAAAAGGCAACAATTTAAAAAAAAAAAAAAAAAAATCTAACATTTCACAGAGAGCTGCCCCTTGAACTGTACAAACATTCATCCTGCAAAAATAGAGCAACCGTCAACACAAGTACCTCAGGGGAGTGTGCAGGCAATAAGAACAAATTGAGGAAAAAACACTGACACACACAAACATGCACACAAAAACACTCACACTGCAGCCAACTGGCAGCAGTCATTTACTGTTGGAATTGTGCTCAGTCTCAGCCTCTGGCATCCACATTACAACCATCAGCACAGTAAAATCGATGTGCGCAGCAGAGATACAGGCATCAGCGGAGGTATTGTAAGGGTGGGGTGTTAAAGAGGGATATAATGACAAGTGAGAAACAAACAGAAATAGAAAAAGAAGCCGATGCCTTGGCTTCATTACAGTTGCACTTTGGGTAATGGCTACGATTGCTCAACATCGATTGTGTCGCCACTTACGACATAAGACATGGTAATGAACAGTAAATCCACCAGAGATTATACAAGCATTGCCATGGCAATCCAAAAACAGTAATTTGATAGCACTCAAATTGAGTAGAAATTTGATTTGACGCAGTTAATGGCTTCTGCCAGACTGCCACCCAGTGAGATGACCGTTACAGAGGTGAGACAGCATTTCTCTGTCATTTACACCCTGAACGCCTGTAATGAACGAATGAATCCAATTAACTGTTTTATTATTGAAAAGTCTAAAAAAGTGAAACGATTTTCACAATTTTTTTAAAGTAGAAAGACTAAAATTTCTTTATTTTCTTGTAAAATGTACTCAAATCATCTTTGTTTTATTTACAACACTGAAAAATAATTTTTACAGTGCACCCTATATGTTTTCTTGTTGAATATAGTGACATTTTTAGAGCTTTGCAAACTGGGATTCACGCTGCCTTTTCAGAAACTAGTGTTCATTTCAATTACAGTCAAAAAAAATTTAGCAGAAACACAAGAAATACCATCATATCACTATCTGACAAGCTCCATGCTGATCCACCCAGCTCAGCTTTGCTCAGAAAAAATTAGACAGGGCAGCCATAACAGCAATTCAAAGCTGTGTACTTGGCTTTTCATTATCAGATAGATGCTTTAGGACAGGATTTCTGTTGAAGCGCCACTGATCTGGGTCACAGCAAGACTTCTGGAGGAAGTGTGTGTCACAAAGAGATCTGGAAAGGAAGGAAGGCAAGCCAAAGCTCTGCATGGGTCAGTCTTATTCTGTCTTTGTTTTTCTCATCTCTCATTCAGTTTCTTTCTTGCTGGATGCAATTATGAATCTTGGGAGAAGGGCTCAAATGGATGCTCAAACGGACTTATTCTTGTCTTATTCACCACCAGAAGCTTGAGTCAAATGAGAGCTTTAAATACAATTACAAACCTCTATCTGCCATGCTGAGAGGAGACACAAAGAAAGAGGGAAAACTTTGAGCTGTGTTCTGATTTATAGGGTCCCTACACAGCATTCACACTGAGTAGGGCCTGTGTAGATGATCACAACAAAATGTGTTTATTTGGAACAGTGCAACATTATTAAACAGACACCACTTAGGGATTCTGGGTACTGGATGACATAATATACATGTGTAAATAAATACAATAACCAAACTCTCATTTATATAAACCATGTTTACAACCATGTATATTTATATTAAACAGACTAAAAGTTTAAGTCTATTAATCCAGTAGTCTTTCTATTAATCAAAGAATGTTTCAGGGTTTCCACAAAAATATTAAGAAGCACGACCGTTTCAGCTTTGATAATGATGAAATATTTGAAAATATATATATGAAATATTTCTACAGCACTAAATTAGCACATTAGAATGATTTCTGAAGGATCATGTGACACTGAAGACTGGAGTAATGATGCTGAAAATTCAGCTTTACCAAAGTCCCTTTAAGACAAGTCATTTCACTTGGCGGCCATCTTTGAACGCCTCTTGGCAGGCGCGGATTAACGCACAGGCTTTACTTCAGTGCGAACAAAAAAGGCCCTCATTGCCCCATAAGAAACATTAAAAAATAATAACAAGCACGTGATTGGATATATGTGACATTTGGGTCACATCTGATCTGTCCAGTCAGCTGCTGGTCAAATCATGTCAATCATTTTCATCGCTGCTATTGCTAGACGGCATAACAGCAAAATGTCAGAAAGAAAGTACGATAGTGGAGCACAAAAATGTAAAATAGAAAGGTTAAAAGAACAACATAACCAAGACATACTGAAAAAAATCCCTAAATTGACTGGATACATCAAGACAGGAAGTGGCGAAGTTGCGCAGTCCGTGAGGGAGATATCATTGACGGCAGAAAATCCAAACATTCACCTATCATTCTTTGACCTCAAATATGGCTTATCACTTGAAACATGTAAGTAGTAGCAACTTCACAAGTCGTTCTAATACTAGTCCTAGATAAATGTACACCATTATTAGGCACATCAATGCTTTTGTGGAGAGCGCGCTTACTGTATGACATGGAGGCGCCGGTGCGATCACTTGTACTTTTATTTCTTGTAAACTCACAATAACAGCAAAACGTTGTGCTTTTGTAAAATAATGAAAACAATCAGGATCGGCCTCAGTGAACTTCAGCACGTAACAAACATGAACCAAAAGCATATACTTCCCTCACAGACACGAGAAATATATCTATAGAAAGCTTGAATGTCTACTTTTAAACAAACCAATTCTAATGGAAAATAAATATTCTCAGATTATGTAACCCGTATGAAACAGGCGCATCCACTTCGGAGATAACAAGTCAGCATTGTCTTAATCTCTGCAGCCAAAAACAGAAAACATTATCAATAAATTATTAAAATGTTTAGACAGTATCCTTGCTGTTTTTTCATGACACTCATAATCATCATAATCATTACGATTGTCGGTGCGCTGTGGCAAGCTTCATGCGTGCACTTGAGCGCTGATTAGACTATGTATTATAGGAAATTAAAGGCTCTTTATTATGATATATTCTGATACATTTCTCATTTTACCTAGGCTATGTGGTATGGTGGTCATTTTCTTACTGTGGTGTTCCACCACTTGAAGGAATGTAAAGGAAACACTGTAGTACTGGCTTTCTCAAGGTGTGTGTGTGTGTGTGTGTGTGTGTGTGTGTGTGTGTGTGTGTGTGTGTGCGTGTGTGTGCGTGTGTGTGTGTGTGCGTGCGTGTGCGTGCCAGTTCACCTTACTTTCTGCGTGTGGACTATTGCACTAAATACATTTTTCCAATAAAGCATAATGATTAAGGGGGGCCTTACACAAAGAACAGCCTAGGGGCCCCTGACCACCTTAATCCGCCCCTGCCTCTCGGGCATGCAAGTGCAGCTCCTATCTCTTTGAATGGGGAAACATCAAATTGTCCAAAGCTGTTTCGATTAAATTTCATATTTGAAATCACCAATGAAATCTGATAACAACGGTCTCATAAATTTTGTTTCTAAATGCTCAAATCATGACAAAAAAAAAACAAAACAAAAAAAACAGTATTTTTCAAGCTGGATCAAACTAATGTGCATACGCAGTCCTAAGTGTGTGTTTCTATAGCAAGTGCGCATCTAAATGTTTGCCGTTGCAGTAAAGCGATGACTTAGCTCTTATTAGGCGATTAGATCTTATTTAGAAGGCGGGACTTTAACTTTGCATTTTCTCCCATTCAAAACAATACGAGTGACGCGTCTTGTGTTATTCTATAGTCTCTTGCTTTACCATAACAGGAATAAGTTACATTTTAAAATATATTCAAATAGAAAACCGCTTTAATAATATTTTTTAAAATATTACTGTTTTTATTGTACTTCTTTCAAAAACAAATAAAAAACCTGCCCCTAATCTTTCTGAATATATTATTATAAATTTAAATTGATTGTTTTTTATACCCAAAACCCCTAAAGTTAGTGCTAAATAATTGTTGCAATGTTTTATATAAAAATATATAGATTTTAATTTTTCTTTTTTTTATATAATCTATATGCAACTCGTGGTCCATGATCTTCAGTTTGACATTTAGTGCACATGAAACACTGTGTAAAAGCTTTACAATAGCAATGCAATACATTATTTCGGTTTGCTTATAGCAGCATATACTTTTAGCTAAATAAAAATCACAAAGTCCTATTTGTTTATGCATTTTTCTAAACGTTCATACTTCTTCAAATAACATGCTTCACAAACTGCTAAAAAAAAAAACAAACAAAAAAACATTGAAACACTCAATAAAAGACAATAATACTGGGCCAATTATACTTCCATAGAGGTGATATCCAGTTTCTCCCTATGTCTTTAACAGTGACTAAATATACAACTTTCTACAATGTGGAGTCTTGCTTAAGGTGGTCAAATACCCTGTGAAGTCTTTGCAGGCAACTATTGGGCGAATGGAACATGCCTACAGACTAAGACAGAGTCACTTCCTGAAACTCTCAGGCATGAAAGAGAACAACAGGGAGACAGAGCAGAAGAGAGTGATTTCAGCAGGTGAAGGGTAGACTTTTAGAGACAACAAGAGAAAAGTGGTAATAGAGGGAACGAGATCCCACAGTTTCAGAGCTCCTAGCAACCCTGCATGCTCTAACAGGCAGAAAACCATCACAGGAACCCAGGAGGGAGATGAGCGAGAAACATTCACCCGATTGTTTTATCTTGGAGGGAATATGAAATGTGACACTTCGAAGATCGTGTCTTTGAGCATGTCAACCTAATCAAAATCGTTCCTTTTAAAAAAAGATCTGATTTAATTTGAAAGGTTTTCTTATCTAAAAGACGATGCATGATATGGAGTTCAGAGCAGCTCTTCTTTGCCTTCTGGCAAAAGATGGACTGGGACTAAAACATCCCATCATATGTGCATATAATACCTACCTAGTTGATAAATATTTAAGGATTTTGACATGTGAAACAACCTTTTTACATTACAATAACAGCAAAAGTTACATAATGTGTGTTAAAAAAAAAATATATATATAGTTAAAGGTTTCAGCGGTCAAATGTTTAGAATGCTACAATAATATAACAGACAAGAGAGCTTGATTTTACTGACTTCATTAACTGGACGTGTATTGTATGGTGATACTACATCATTCATCCCACATCATGTTTGATTCGTAGCATGGGAAGCAGACTTGTGCAGACAGATAGCAGCAGAACGGGTGGAAGGCGGTATAGCATAGTGAGCTAGAAAATGTTACCTGCTAAAACACAAATCATTTTTAGAAAGAGTGGTGACTGGAATTTAAAGTGGACTCAACCCCATAAAACTGAGTTACAGAGTAGTGGAGTGTTGAAAAGCTACTTTGAAACTTTAGCTTGCCAAGCTACTCATAATTCATTCATTTTTTTTAAATTAAAGTTTAAAAAGTACTTCACAACACTACAAGAAATACATTGTATAACTACTTGGGGTGTGACGAGACACTTAGCTCACGAGACGAGACACGAGACTGAGTTAACGTGAACAAGTTGAGATTTTTTTACACAGTATTTTTAAGAAATCCTCAATGACGAAATGCATGACTAGAACAATAGTCCGCAGGTACATTTGAAATGTTTTAACTAATCATGACTTGTAATGAATGTCATTTCAGTTCTACTTTCTGAGTATGAATTATCATATGCAGTAAAAGACAACAACACTCAAGCACTGTAAAAGGTTTTGCCACAAACTCAACTGACTGGCTTTTCTCCTGTATGATTTCATATGGGAACTTTTGACCTCCAAACTGAACTCCTTTCCACAAATTGATGATAGAAATAAAAACAGTATAAATATATTATATTGGGAGATATTTGCATGCATCAGGGAGCTGCTTTCAATTTAATGCACGCTCGCGTTTTACTTTCACTTTCTATTTGGATTTTGTGATCGAGCGTACTCTGAATAGGGAGTGGCTGTGCTGAGCGCGCATTCTACAAGAGAAGACATTTATCAGATGTTTAGGCTCTGTTGTGCAACAAATCCTCTGCCATGGACTTGTCAGTCATCTCGTCACGTGATCAGTGATTCCTGCTGCACTACGTACGATTCTGCAGCTCATGTTGGATGAGCTGGATGGAATTGAAGCGACCGTTACCTAACTGAATTAAATGTTTTTTATTTCTATAAAAAGTAACATGACAGTGGAGGTGTAACACAAATGTAGTGGTGGCATATTCTATCCTAATTTCTCCCTCATGCTCTGTCATGGCAATATCATGAAACAGCTTTTCACCTCGACAAGAAAATCTCACATTTTAATCTCGTGGCACGAGATCTTGTCACACCCCCAATAAGATATAAAAATTTTAAAAGATAAGATATAATACAATTAGAATGAATTCTTATAAATGCACACTACTGTTCAAAAGTTTGGGGTCAGTAAGATTTATTACTTTTTTTGAAAGATATTAATACTTTTATTGAGCAGTGAGGCATTAAACTTATCAAAAGGTGGCAGTAAAGAAATGTATAATGTTATAAATATATAAAGTTTTTTTTTAATTAAAAAAAGCTGTTCTTTTGAACTTTCTATTCGTCAAAAAACCCTGAAAAAAATATCACTGTTTCCACAAAAATATTAAGCAGCACAATTGACAATAACAAATGTTTCTTGAGCAGCAAATCAGCATATTTTTTGAAAGATCATGTGACGCTGAAGACTGGAGTAACGATGCTGAAAATTCAGCTTTGCCATCATAGGAAAAAATGACTAATAAATCAAAGTAGAAAATAGTAATTAAAATTAATTAATTTGAATCAAATAAATGCATCCTTGGTGAGCATAAGAGACTTTAAAAAACATGAAAAAAACTTGCCGACCCCAAACTGGAGTCTGAGACTAGCTCACCAGAGAAACTCTCTATACTCTTTCCATCCCTCCTGGCTTAGTATTCAAGTGCAGAAGTCAAGTATGAGTAGAAGTGGCAGACGCTAGAGAATAAGAGGTGAGACACAGGCCTACCGGATGTGACCTGAAGAAAGGGCACTGGTTGCCTGGTGAGACAGAAATCTATCAGGGTAAATGCAGTCTGTGTGAGAGCTGCAGATGCGCTTTTGTGTGCGAGTGTGCAGTGACATTTCCACATTACAGTGAGTAATGCCACAGGCTCCAGCTCATCAGTGTGCAGGTGTGTGCGCTTGGGCACATGTATCTCACTCCATCTGGAGATCGAACCAATCAGAGGTGTGAAGTGTCGTGATCTGGGAGTGCTGGTGCAACATGGGATATGGACATACATGCATATAAATAAACAGGCATTACTTCCTCTCTCGAGTTGCTACAGCAATTGGGTTAACTCAAAACTGCCACCTGCCAATCAAGTCTTTTCCTGCCCACCCCTTCTTTCCCTCGTGTTTACACAGCATCCCTTTCCTTCTCTCTTAAGTAGGTCAGCTCACCTCCCCCGTTTCCCCAACAGCCTCAGATCTGTTTACCCTGAGTCTATATTAGCATCTCTATTCTGAGGTACTTAACCTGCACATGTCTGTCCTGAGGTCTGCCCAGCATCCCACTGCAAGGCAAACACTAATTGTGGTAGGCCAGTCCAGTGGGTGGTGGGGGGTGGGGGGGTTGTGATCAACAAGATAACCTCAAGTACATGTATCTCATGCATCTACATGAATCACCAACTACTTCTATAATCATATTGTTATTTTCATGTTACTGCCAATAACTGATGGCAGATAATAAAATTCTGTATTATTCTGTCTACATTTTCTACAAGTGCATTTAGGCATCACAACATTATAATGCACATGCAGTATGAAATATTTACTTTTTTTGAGATTTGCTAAAGATAATTTAGTTTAAATGTAATTTAATTTTTAAGATATCAAGTGAGCATTAGATGAAAGCAACAGTAATATGCTTACCATAGATGCATTGATTTGATCAAAAATAAATTTAAAATAACTTTTCTATTTTAAAGTGCACCTATTATGCCTTTTTAAAGGTTCCTAATATTGTTTTGGGAGTCTCCTACAACAGGTTTACATGCATGCAAGGTCAAAAAACACTTCATTTTCTCATAATATACATTTAATTTTACCTCAGTTTTCCATGATTCGTAAACGATTCGTTAGAAGTAGTTCAAAGAATCAGTCTAAACCCCTCCTTTCAGTGAGCCTACACTGCTCTGATTGGTCAGATGGACCAGTCCTTTGTGATTGGTCTACTGCGTGCCCATTGCCACAACTGAATGACAGCTATCACTGTGCTAATGTTTCATTGTGACGTCACAACGAAACGGCTTGGAATTCGTTTTAAAAACGACTCGTTTACTTGACTCAGAGTAGACTCTTACTTTTGAGAGACAATAGCTTATATACTGTGCACTTTCAGATGTAAAACTTTGCAGGATGTTTTTATTCACTTAGAGCTATGTTACATACTACATGAAAGGTAATTTTCAGAAATCTATCATAGGGGCATTAATATAAGGCAGCACGATGTATCGTACGATATGAAAAATAACATTTAAATCGCGCTTAAACACGATTCTTAGTGCGATTATGAAATCACAATGGCTGCGATTATTTTTTTATGTCAATGAAGTATGGCTCCAAATGCTAATCCATCTGAAAGCACTGCGAGTTTGAGTTGCTTATAATGTACATTTGAAAAAGAAACACACGTCAAACATCTTTCCAGACATGAGAAGCATTCATTGACATCTTGTCCAGCAAAAGACAACATTTAATAACATGTTTTTACTCCAAACTCACTTCACTACGACAGTTGAGCATTCTTCTGTGAGATGATGTAGCTACACAGAATAAGGCAGTCGTGTGTTTATTATTTATGTTTAATCAATCAAAGCATTTCAATCTTCTGTTTATTCAGCTTAGTATGATGCCCATATGGATTTCCTGGAATGATACATGGTATCTACTTCTATGGCAGGGCATATTTGGAGTTTCTGCACGAGAGCGCCCTCTGGCTTTCAGATGGAGAAGCATTTACTACTGACCACAGAGCCGTACAGCTCTGACAAGCTGCACATGAAATAAACCACCTTTGCCGAATCGCGTGCGATAAATTGTGATATATTGTGCAGTCCTACTTTAATATATTTTAAAATGTAATTTATTCCTGTGACGGCAAAGCTGAATTTTCAGCATCAGTCTTCAGTGTCACATGATCCTTTAGAAATCATTTTGAATTGCTGCTCAAGAAACATTTCTTATTATCATTATCCATGTTTAAAACAGATGTGGGTCCTAATATAACCATGATACATTTTTTTCAGGGTTCTTCAATTAATAGAACAGCATTTATTTAACATAGAAATGTTTTGTAACATTGTAAAAACAAGGACAAAAGTGTCCTGAGTGAATAAAAGTATAATTTTCTTTAAAAAAACAAAACAAAAAAAAAACATTTATTAATCTCAAACTTGTGAATAGTATCCAAAAATAAGAGTCAATATGTGACTTATGTAAAAAAAAAAAAAATCTAAATATGCATTTGATTTTGAACCAATTCATTGACATAAATAATCCAAACAAACTGTTTTACTAACATTTTTATTAGACTTCTCAGTTCTACCCTTATAAATATTTGAAAACCCAGCATCCCATTTACCATCATGCCCCTGCAGACAATTTCAAACCATGGTGAGCCCATATCAGAACGATACAAAATTCAGTTTTAGCACTGCTTCAACCCTGTTTTGTTGGTCATGCTAGCCGTTTTTTCCCAAATGGGGGACAAGAAGAAACACAGCACTTTGACAAGTCCAAAAGAAGCGTGTGTGAGCTTCACTGTGCTGAAAAATACATCACACGGTCTTGTCTGTCTTATCTTTAAGCGCTCCTGGTCACTCTGGAGGGAGGAAGCACAGAGCATTGAAAGGGTCACGACCTCCAGGGCCTCCAAAGTACGACTAAAGAGCGCTCGCTCAAAGCGGTCTCATGCAGCGCAGGAGAAGTTTGCTCCACTTCAAATCACAAGGGCTTCATTTTTCTCCTAAGACAGAGGATTAACTGGATTTGATGTCATGAAGTGAAAAATGAATGTGATTTCTGCTATTGTACGTGAGGTTGTGGATCACCCACACTGAGCTGAGGATGAAAAACATCTGAAGGGAGTTTTAAATGCATTATTAGAAAATATAAAATGTTCTAGTTAATAAGGATGAGCTTTGCAGAGCTTGTTTTTTTCACCGTTTACATAAGCCTTTTCAGCTGCAAACTGAGGATTTTTTTATGTGTGTTTAGTTTAACTGAGTCACACACTCTCAAACAAACATTTGGCATCTCCATCCACAACAAAAAACGGGCCCCTGATTTCTTTCAAGCTCTCACAGATCGAACAAATCACAGTGACATGGCAACAGCCCAAACCAGCTGTGACTGCCGCTGAGCAATTAGAGCATAAGGGGAAGACACCATCCCTCCTTGACTCTCCTCCATTATCCCTCCGTCGCGCCGGCGTGAGGCACAGGGTTCACATCGTGGACATGTCCTCAGAGGCGAGTGCTGGCAGCTTTTGAGCAGCATCATAATTACACATTTGCAGACGTCATGAAATAAAGATGCGACAAAGGACCCTGTGGAAATAGGGCCGGAAATGCCACGTGCACATTCCATACACATGAAAGAGCCATGAACAACAAGATCAAGTGAGCCCGTTATCACACCTCCACTCTCCGCTGTGGAGGGACAGAGGCAAAAAAATGCTAGATTTTCACAGATTTCCTGAAAAAAACATGCTTGTGCAAATGATGTCACCATGATGCTAGAGTGTAGCTATGCAGTTGCTAAAGTGTGGTTGTTAGTTGGTTGCTATGGTGTTACATGTGGTTGCTAATGGGTTGTTTACTGGTCTGTACACAATCGGAGAAATATTAATAAATATCCTGAGCCATCCGAGCTTTATAATGGCAGTGAATGGGACCAACAAGTATGAAGCTGAAGAAAGTGCATTCATCCATCATAAACAAACTCTACACGGATCCGGGGGGGGGTTAATAAAGGCCTTCTGAAGTGAAGCAATGTGTTTGTGTAAAGAAAAATATTATAAAATTATATATTATATAATAAAATATTATATAAAGCTTCCACCAAACCGCCTTTCGTATTCAACTTACGAATAAAGTGTAAAACTCTCGCAGTTCAAAGTATGCTTACGCTACGTCCTATGCCTTCTGTATTGAACTTACACTGAATTCAACTTTAGTTGAACATGGAAAGCTAGATATTTTACTTTATAACTTGTTAAATATGGATCTTTTTTCTTAGACAAACACATTGCTTTGCTTCAGAAGGCCTTCATTTACCCCCGGAGCCGTGGGGAGTACATTTATGATGGATGGATGGAGGCACATTCTTAAGCTTCATACTCACTGGTCCCGTTCACTGCCATTATAAATCTTGGATGTGCCAGGATATTTATTAGTATAACTCCGATTGAGTTCATCAGAAAAAAGAAAGTCATATACACTTAGGATGGCTTGAGGTCATTTACATTGTAAAGTGAACTGATCCTTTAAGGTGCTCTCACTAGCTACAATATTTCAAATTATATTAGCTATTTAATATATATTATATTACAAATGTGTTCTGGGTGGTTCCAAAGGGACTAAGGGACTAGGGTGGTTTACTGACCTAAGCAAAAAGATCCCACCCTCAAGTGCCAAAACCCACCGGCACAATCCAATTGTTAAGATATATTGACTGGCTGTTGGTACATTGCTAAGGTATTTGGGGTGGTTGCTATGGTGTTCCTTATTGTCCAAAATGCCTCATTCCCAAATAGACCAGCACAATGCTACCTTGTGTGGTTGCCAAGACATTGCTATGCAGTTGCTAAGGTGTTCTGACAGGTTGTTAGCACATTCCAAAAAGACTACACAACCACAAAAAAGTAAAGCAATAAGGAGTTTTGACTTGGAAAGCAAAGAAAAATGAAAGCAACATGTTGTGCTAACTCAGAGCTGAAAAGAGAGCAAAAGAGTAATCACAATGTGGAGAAAAAGATGAACCCATGAATTAAGGTAGCTGGAGGAGGTTGAACTTCATATATATTCTGCGTTTGTATGATTTCCGTGTGACAAACCTGCATATTACCCACCGGCTTCTCCTATAAAAACAGTCCTTACTGCTCCGACTCAACCACAATTCACCAGAGAATAAGAGAGAGAAGTCATTCCAGCAGTCAAGATGATGTAAAATTGCAAATACTGAAACAGTGATATGTAGAAAACCACTCACAAAATGAAAAAACAACAGATGTTATAAACAAAAAACAGAATGGGAGATAAAATGTGAAGGGGGGAGAGAAAAAAAAAAAAAAAAAAATCAAGAAATGTTTCAGATTGAAGGAGAAGCATGAAGAAAAACCAGACAAAAGGGAAGCACAAACCTAAATTGAAAATTAGAAAGCACAAACACCAGTAGACCCAAGGAGCGGCAGGAGAAATGAGTAATAGAAGGGAAAGAAGAAAACAAAACAAAAACAGGGGGGGAGGGGGGGGGGATAGGAGATGCGGGGAAAACAAAGAAATAAGTAAAGGAAATCTTGGGATGTGCCAGAGAGAAGGATTTCATTACCTCCACAAATGGACTGTGATTTTGCAGCATATTTTATTAGGAATAAAATGCCAATCATAGTTAAATTCCAGCCCTACCTATTGGGCCTCCCGGCATGAAAGTAGGGGAGACGAAGAGGAAGTCATGTTCATTTCAACACAATTCAGTAAATGGGAAATTTTCAATTTCATTTCAGGGGCAGACTGAAATATACTGTTTCAGCAAGGTGATGGCACGCTGGAACCAACGAAATGGAGGTCTCAACAAACGTATTACCAGAGGACACAAAATATCCGCTGTATGACAGGCAGCCCAACTGAGGTAATCTGCTGAGATGTTCTGAAATATACAGGGAAATAGATGAAGACGTACAGAGAATTTTAAGAAGCTTCAAAGAGGAAGACGGACAAAATATCCAAAATATTCAGCTTGTCACCAGTTGAAAATATATTTCCCTGTTCAAAACATCGTAAATTAATATGAGAGACTGAATTTAAGATCAATAGAAAGAGCAGCCGTTTAAAAGAGGGGAAGAACAAGGTAATTTATGGAGTAACAATGAGGGATTTAAGATTTAGAGCTTCACATGAACTGCAGACTTCCACTGGATGCATCCAATTTGTCTCCACATACATCAGATAAATTACATTCACTCCTCATTATTTCCGGCATGATCAAAGCCAGGACTTTTCTCAAAATTAATAATGTGAAGCAAAAACTGTGTTCAGTGGACTGATCACTTCTGAAGTCTCATCTTCAGACCACCCACAGTTTGTTCAATGCCCGTCTGATGCATTTAAATGTTCATCTACCTACCCATATCTATGTCTACCTATCTACACTATATTGCCAAAAGTATTGGGACACCCATCCAAATAATTGAAATCAGGTGTTCCAATCACTTCCATGGCCACAGGTGTATAAAATCAAGCACCTAGGCATGCAGACTGCTTCTACAAACATTTGTGAAAGAATGGGTTGCTCTCAGGAGCTCAGTGAATTCAAGCGTGGTACCGTGATGGGTTGTCACCTGTGCAATGAGTTAATTTGTTAAATTTCACTACTAAATATTCGACGGTCAACTGTTAGTGGTATCATAAAGTGGAAGCAATTGGGCACAACAGTAACTCAGCCACGAAGTGGTAGGCAACGTAAAAATCACAGAGTGGGGTCAGCGCATGCTGTGCGCCTCAGTCAACTTTCTGCAGAGTCAACTTTCTGCAGAGTCAATAGGTACAGACCTCCAAACTTCGTGTGGCCTTCAGATTGGCTCAAGAATACTGCGTAGAGCGCTTCATGGAATGGGTTTCCATGGCCGAGCAGCTGCAAGCCTTACATTACCAAGTACAATGCAAAGCGTCGAATGCAGTGGTGTAAAGCATGCCACCACTGGACTCTAGAGCAGTGGAGACGTGTTCTCTGGAGTGACGAATCACATTTCTTTGTCTGGCAATCCGATGGACGAGTCTGGGTTTGGCGGTTGCCAGGAGAACGGTACTTGCCTGACTGCATTGTGCCAAGTGTAAAGTTTGGTGGAGGGGGGATTATGGTGTGGGGTTGTTTTACAGGGGCTGGGCTTGGCCCCTTAGTTCCAGTGAAAGGAACTCTGAATGCTTCAGCATACCAAGACATTTCATGCTCCCAACTTTGTGGGAACAGTTTGGGGATGGCCCCTTCCTGTTCCAACATGACTGCGCACCGGTGCACAAAGCAAGATCCATAAAGCCATAAAGACATGGACGAGCGAGTTTAGTGTGGAGGAACTTGACTGGCCTGCACAGAGTCCTGACCTCAACCCGATAGAAGACCTTTGGGATGAATTAGAACGGAGATTGTGAGCCAGGCCTTCTCGCCAACATCACTGCCTGACCTCATAAATGCGCTTCTAGAAGAATGGTCAAAAATTCCCATAAACACACTCCTAAACCTTGCGGAAAGCCTTCCCAGAAAAGTTGAAGCTGTTATAGCTGCAAAGGGTGGGCCAACTCCATATTAAACCCTACAGATTAAGAATGGGATGTCATTAAAGTTCATGTGCACGTAAAGGCAGGCGTCCCAAAACTTTTGGCAATATAGTGTATCTACTTATCTTCCTATCTAATCAGAATATCTATGTCTACATCTATCCGGCCGTCTGTCCATCCAGTCTAACGTTTTATCTATTGTTCTCTCTGTATGCAAGGAGTATACATTTTCAGATTTCAAAACCTTTAAAAAGGTTTTTTCAAGCCGAAAGGCAAATTTCCCCATTTTAATTTACTTTCATTCAAATTCAAACCACTATTCTGCATCCTTATCTCAATTCAAATTCAGGACCTAAACTGAATTTAAAAGGCAATCTCAATTCAGTTCTAATGTTGCAAAGAAGGTATTAAATGTTGCTAAGAAGATATTAAAGTGTCCTTTTTTCACTCTCTTAAGAGCAAGAAAACAAGCTAAGAAAATTATATCTAGAAATAACAGTCATTTGAACACAGACATTGAATGTCAAATAAGCGCTCAAAATAACCTCATCAGTTAGCCCTACTGAGATAAACACAGGTCAACAGCATTCCAGCGGGTATTGGAAGATGGAGCACAGCATGTACACCACATAACTCTCTGAGTCCCAAAAACACCTGTTGTCCCCAAACCAGCATTACGTCAAGACATGGACAGAGAGGAGCGTGCACTGGAGGCATTGAGACACTTTCCTCTTTTTTTCTTTTTTTATTGCTTAATGTACATAAGACAGGGAACAATCAACAATGCAAGGCACTTCCATTGAAACAAACAGACACTTTCATCTTATTTAGCTTTGATATGAATATTGCAGCCAACACGCACAATGGGCAAAAACAATTTAATATTTAAAATATAACAATGAAATAAACGTAAAATTTTAACCTGTTCTTGTTGTGCATGATTCACTGATTAACTCCATAAATAAAAAAATGTCTGTAACTAATAAAAACATTTCATGTAATTATGAAATGGCCTCTTTTCATAATCCAATCAACTCCCAATGGATATAATCAAGTCTTGCCTTTTACTTTAGTGCAGAGTTTAGCTCCAACCCCAATTAAACACACCTGAACCAGCTAATCAAGGTCTAATTAGGCATACTAGAAACTTCCAGACAGGTGTGTTGAGGCAAGTTGGAGCTAAACTCTGCAGGACAGTGGCCCTCTAGGACCAAGATATTCACAAATGCAGATTATTTATCAAACAATTTTGGATTGTACACAAATTCTAACACCAGCTTATTCTGTTTTTGTTTTTGTGGACACATTTTAGCTTAACACACCAAAAACATGCATTTTTAAGCATGGCTTAGGTGTCCAAATACTTTGTGGACCCAACAACATCCAAATATGATAAAACCTCCATGAAATAATCTCCATGCCACTTTATAAGCCATTTTTATCTGTAGGGGAAGTCAACTATTTCTTATCGGTATGGATGTGACAAACTGCTCCACATAAGAGAGAAAGTACTGAAGAGTGGTTGTTTAAGGCAACTCAAAATTGCAGACAGTGCATTGGAGGTCAAACTAGTATAATTAAGAAATCTTGCAGGCCTCTGTACCCAGAAAAATGCTTCAGGCTAACCCAGAATCAGCAAACGTGATCCTTCAAAAACCTTTTCTTGTAGACATATTTGTGCAAGAGTGTCTACACACGCCAGTGTGCCGTATACCTGCCTGAGGTATTGAATTTCGTTTTGTGCTAGATTTAGTTGTGTTACACTTGGCGGTGTTATCATGAAGCTGGAAGGGTTTTAGTGCCCCATGAGCCATTAACTGCTGACAAGAGCAAAAAGAGGAAAACCCCTCAAGGAAAAAGCAGCTCTTTACTTATGGCAAACTGTTCGTGGAGTTGGTCTCAATGGCCATGATTTTACGTCAAGATATATGTCTCCTACGGCCATGCAGATGTCTAAAGGCCGTTCGGGAAATCTCAATTTCTGCAGGATCAGATGAATTAGTAAACACCACTGGGAGGATGTGGCAAAATCTCTTTACTTAAGGGTAGCTCAGTTGAATCGATTAATCTCAAAGGGATTCTACTGCTCAGTTTACACTGGGAAGATAGTCATTCTTATTGAACAAGGAGCTAATTAGGTGAGAAGATCTTTTTGGCATTATCTGAATTTCAAGATAAATGGCTCCAACACCATGGTTTTTATCTTGACCAGTCAAAATAATGAATAAAATATGGTTTTAAGTATAAAGTTTACGCATATGTACATGCATACTCCTTAAAATACAAAAACCGATACCACGTAGCGTGTGGAGTGTTTGTGTCCAGACAAAGAAACACACAGACCATACATAGAGCACAATGGAGATATCAGAGAAAGATGTCTATGAAGTAAATGTATGTAAATAACAGAAAATTAAATAAATTAGCCTAAATATTCAAGCTATAGTGTATGCAATCTGATAAGTGAAACATGCAGAGTGGATTGTGCGCGCAACGGCGCGTTTGCGTGAGCTTGTCAATCGCAAGTTTTTTCTGTGGGCAAACATTCGAAGCACGTGCCCAGAAAGCTGCCTCTCAAACAGCATGCAAATAGCCTATTAAATTGTGTTCTTTTTCATGTCTTCTTGCGCTTGAATGGACAAATTCACTCAAAATGAAACAAACAGTCAATTATATCTTAAGTGAATGTAAACAGATGTGAAAAAAAAAACACTTGTGTAACAATATGTTGGATATGTGCAGCTCTTAAAGTGACAGTAGCCTAATAAAACTACTGCTGTCTTTGTCCTCAAAGTCAATCTAACAACAAAAGAAAGAAAAAATTAATTAATTAATTAAAAAAAAAAAAAATCACTCGCTGCTCTTGACTGGTTGAGCCCTGCTGGAGCAGCTCTAAATATCACTGTGCTATTAAATTAAAGATAAAATATGATAATATGAACAGTGAAAGTAACAGTAACTCATGCAATACATTTTACCAGGCATATTTAGGTGTGAAAATGACTAACTAATTTGATTAATATTCTTTTAATTTCTCTGCCAATATTTTTAAAAATGAAAAATGCAATGAAAATACAGTTATTGGTACTCTGTATCGGCAAGTACCAAAAATGAAAGTATCTGTATCTGAAAAAAATACAGGTATTGGTACTCGGTATCGGCAAGAACCAAAAATGAAAGTATCTGTTCTGGAAAAAGTTGTATCGGTACATCCCTATCTAGATTTTTTGTTAGTGGGAAAAGGGACGCAGGTTTAAATCCAGACCTAATGGTAACACTTTATTTTAGGGTTTTTTAACTAGTTGCTTATTAGCATGCGTATTACAAGAATATTAGCTGTTTATTAATACTTATTAAGCACATATTAATGCCTTATTCTGCATGACCTTATTCTATATTCTTAATCCTACCCAATACCTAAACCTAACAACTACCCCACTAACTATTAATAAGCAGTAAATCAGGAGTTTATTGAGGGAAAAGTCATAGTTAATAGTGAATACATGTTCCCTATACCAAAGTGTTACCGACCTAACATAGTAGTTTAATAAACAAAGGAAAACTGCAACTGAGCAATTTTGCTGTATGGAAAAAGAGTAGATCTGATTTACTGTTTCATAGAAGAAAAAAAAATGAATTTATGAATTTGGAGAAACATAAAGGTTGGCAGATGACAGAATTAAAGTTTAAAGTAAATCATCCATGGAAGGCATGATTTAGACATGAAGGCACAATTTCTGCCACGACATTTCAAACAAACATTTATCTACAATAATTGTGCACAACTTAATTCTCAAAAGATACAAGAATTTTGGAAGTCGCATTTAAAATCCTCTCAAAAATTTGTAAAAAGATCTTTGTTCAGGGAAATAAAGGCTTTTTGTGACTTCTGAGCATGTATTTGTGGAGATTAAAAGGACCATTCATTTTACATAAACAGAATTTTGGGATGTGTTGTCCTTTTTGGCCTCCTACAGATAAAACCATGAGAATATAATTGACCTCTGCTAGTTTTTAAACCACTGTTTTTGATTTATCCTGGGATTTTGGGTCATTGTGATGGTGCTGACTCATCATTGGTTTTAGATAACAGACAGTCAGCTTTATATTCGTATAAAACATATATGGCAATGGCAATTTATATAGCACAATTAAATACAACCTACATTGTCCAATGTGCTTTACAATAGCTTAAAAAAAAATAATTATTAAGCAATAAAATACATACACAGAGAATTGTAGAAAAATAGCATAAAATAGACTAGAATTAGTGCTTCAGCGTTATAATATAACAGTAAAATACAATGTAAGGGTGCTTCAACATGTATTATATGCTTTGTCAAACAAATATGTTTTTAACTTAGACTTAAAAACAGATAAAGATGAAGCCAGTCTAATCGAAATGGGCAAATCATTCCAGAGTCTAGAGCCAACTACAGAAAAGGCATGGTCCCCCCTACATTTTAACCTTGATTTAGGGATAGACAAGAGTCTTTGATTAGATGACCGAAGTGATCTTGTTGGATGGTGCTCAGTCATAAGGGTGGAAAGGTAAGGTGGAGCCATTCCATTTAGAGTTTTATAAACAAGAAGTAAAATTTTAAAATCCACTCTGTAGTGTACTGGTAACCAGTGTAGGGAACGTAAAATAGGAGTGATATGATCCTGTTTCCGTGCACCCATCAAAAGTCTCGCTGCCGCATTTTGGACTACTTGAAATCGGGACATAGTTGAATGACTAATCCCAATGTAAAGAGAGTTGCAGTAATCCAGCCTTGAAGAAATAAAAGCATGGATTACTTTTTCGAAATTTTTAAAAGAAAGTAAATGACTTTACTTTTGATAAAAATCTGAGCTGGAAAAAGCAGGATTTCACAAATGAATTTATCTGCCTATCGAATTTTAGAGATTCATCAAACATAACACCCAAATTTCTCACCAAGGGCTTCACACAGGAGGACAAACCACCAAAATTTAATTTAGGAGTAGTAGAGGAATCAGAGGGTCAAAAAATTATAATTTCTGTTTTACTCTCATTGAAATTCAGAAAGTTTGAAGACAGCCAGGCCTTTACATCAGTCAAACAGGTCATGAGAGTATTCAAACTATAAGAATTACGTTTTAAGGGCAGATAAATTTGTGTCATCAGCGTAACAATGGAATGACAGCCCATGTTTTCTAAAAATAGAACCAAGTGAAGGTATATATAAAGAAAAAAGAATTAGCCAAAATGGACCCTTGAGGGACCCCACAAGATAACAGCATTACTACAGGTATGTTGTTTGGATGTTGGAGGTATGTTGTTGTTCTGTAGAAGTATATTCTTTGAACAACTAGAAATTCTTTTATAACTGGGAAACATACAGACCCTGAGGCAGCAAAAGCAGCTCCACCTCATTACATCGTCTCAGTTCTTTAGTTGGGATGAGATTTGGGTGTTGGTATTGAGCATTTTAGACCATTGAGCACCGCGCACCAGTAGAGTTGCTGAACAATCAGCCGGTCTTTAGCTGGATGCCTGAGGCTTCAGAACTCCTGTTGGATCCATTTCCAGTCGTATGAGCTTTAAGTGTTCCTCCAAGGTCCTGTATAAATCACTGTTCATCAGCACCGCACTGCACTGAATAATACCGCAAAGAGCCTGTAGTCAAAATGAAGCATTTATTTTGCATGGCAGGGCAGGTTGAACCAATACCCAAAATGATCATTACGCCCGACTCCCACGATCCCCCTTACGCCCCAGGGGGGATTTAAATGGATAGTTCACCTAAAAATGAAAATTCTGTCAATCATTTCCTCAGCCTTATATTAATGACTTATGACTTTTTTTTTCTACAGAACAAAAAATGAAAAGTAGATATTTTTAAAAAAATGTCTCAATTTTTTGCTTATACAATTGAAGTCAATGGGGTCAAATGCTGTTCTTCAAAATATTTTCTTGTGTTCCACAGAAGAAAGAAAGCCATACAGGTTTGGAACAGCATAAGGGTGAGGAAATTTTCATTTTTGGGTGAACCATCTCATTTCAGGAGGTTAGTTAAAGTGCCCCTATTATGGATTTTTGAAAATTACTTTTCATGCATTGTGTAAAGTAGCTGTATGTGAATGTAAACAGTCTGCAAAGTTGTAAAGCTGAAAGTGCATCATAAATAAAGTTATTGGCCGGTTTCACAGACAGGGCTTAGGCTAAGCCAGAATTAAGCCATATTTCAATTAGGATATTTAAGTAGCTTTTATAAACATACCCTAGAAACAAAACAATGGCACTGACTAATTTTAAGATAGGTCAGTAACAAGTTGCTTTTAGTTAAAACAGCTCTAACATGCATTTTAGTCTAGGACTAGCTTAAGCCTTGTCTGTGAAACCGGGGGTTTGTCTCTCAAAAGAAAGGGTTGACTCTGAACCACTTAAACGAGTCATTTGTAATTCAAATCCCAAGTTCACACGTCCCAAGTTAACACATCTGCATAATGCCCGCCTACATTCTGCGTGGACATCCCACAAAAACCTGAACCCCCCCCTCAAACGCTGTAGCTCGTTCATGTGGATAACATCTTGACAAAATGCTGTGCTCTGTGCGATGAAAGTAAATTCGGGTTATTTTCACTTCCAAACGGTGAAGCAGTGAAGAATCAGTGGTTAAAGATGGGACAGTACCCACTTTATTTTGCTCAGAATTACAAACTGTAAGTGTGAATAATTATTGGTGTATATATTTTCTACCAAGTGTTCAAAATACATAGTTTTGTGTTTTAGCTATATTGCGTATGTCACCGGCTAACTTATGTTTAGGGATGCACGATATATCAGCCACCATATCGGTATTATATAATAATAATAATAAAATTTGGCCAATATATTAAAGCTGATGAATAACGGATTATTTCCTTCAGCTGAGACATTTCAGATGCGCACTGTTCACCATTATGGTTTTGAATTGTTTGAAATAGGATTGGAGTTACTTCAAAAAGGAAAATCCAGCTAAGTGCAACATGTGCAGCGCAAGTCTGTCATATAGGCTACATAAAATTATAATGAGAACATTATAATTGTGTGCTCGGGACATGGCTTTTAATAGTGAAACTTTTGTCTTTGTAATCAGGCTCTCAAAAATTATACAAAAATTTGTATTTAGATTTATCGGCTTTCAAATATAAAGAATTATCGGTTTTCCGTATTGGCCAAAATGTTCATATCGGTGCATCCCTACTCATGTTATTACTGTCTTACTGAAATACTTCTAGTAATCAGCTGTGGGTCACTATTACCTAAAATTGTGTCCATTAATGCAGATTGTCTGTCGTTCTTATTACTTCAGTAATGATAAAGGATAGAGCAAGATTTGTTTTACAAACTTTAATGTTACATCAGTCATTCATGTTAGTATTCGGCTAACATACGTACTGTTATTGATACAGTTAATAATATTAGTTCCTACATGTGCACCGCAATAAATTAGAAATATACACATTGGTTTGTTGATGGACATACATTTGTTAATTCTGATGGTGAGGAATTACAATCACAACATCTCATGATGAACGTCAAACTAAGTAGAGTATCACTGAGAAACGTGCTGTTTAAGTCATCCTGGCAATGGAGGTTCGGGTTGAATAACTAGCTCTTACAATATTTCATAATCTGACTCGCCCTCAGACTGATATGGTAAAATCGACGCCATCATTAGCGTTTTGCCATGTGTACAATTGCTGAGCTTTAAGGAAGCCTCCGGAGCTAAATCAGTTATGATAATGGGTGTTTCGTTTCCGCACACACTGTAAGAGGTAGACCAATCACAACAGACTAGGCCATCTGGCCAATCAGAGCAGAGCAGGATTGCAGAAAGGAGGGATTTAGAAAGACTCATCCGACGAGTTGTTTGACAATCACTGGAAAATGTGGTGATGTGCAATGTATATTATGAGAAAATGAAAGTGTTTTTTGACCTTTAATGCATGTAAACCTGTTGTAGGAGACCTCCTAAACAGAATTAGGAACCTTTCAAATAGCATAATAGGGGCACTTTAACTGCTAATAGTTTATTAACAGTGTTCAACAATGGTTGAATTTGACTAGTCGCCCATATTAAACTTCAAGAACAAACAGTCTGTGGCACACTGAATATTTCTCGAACATCAGGTAGTGACAAAAAGCATATCTTCAGTCGTGTCTACACTACACTCCACGCGCTGTGGTTCTTGGGGGAGTTTTGCCACCTCTCCAATAACGTTTGTAAATGGCCTGCGACGCTGCTGCTGTTTCTAGAATACCAATGCATCCTCCGCAGTAACACCCAGTCCCCAGGCGTCTCCATGTGCACATGTCTGGAAATGACAGCTTGGCAATGTGACTCTTGATGGAGCTGTATTGTTTTAAATTGTGTGGTGGCAGCGGGAGTTTGCATCTCTGAATAAGACACCAGCAGACTCCTACAGAGCTGTGGCGAGGGAACGCTAGCGTCAGTATGGTCTCAGATTCATACCTTGGGTGAAGGGCGGTGAGGAAATGCACCGTCATCAGTTAGAATCTACAAAAGAGGAGCATGTCACGTAAATGAGAGGAGACAAGTCTCACGCCAACCATCTGGAGTAGAAAACAATATTTTCTCATTCCCTCTCTAATAAAGGAAGAGGCAAGATGGCTCTTTCTCAGGGTGCTCTGTGTGTATTATTGGCAGACAGAATGAAAGATGAAAGGCTTGTGGTCATGGAGATCTGCTCCAGAGATGCCCACAGAGCCAGTGAGGCGATGTCACACAAATCAACATATGCTTTACACCTACCTAGGAGGCATGAATCTTTCCCAGAAATTTTTAAGCATGTTATTTCATCCTCCATTTATTTTCTTTAATTGGAAGCTCTAAGAACAATGACCAGAGGACTGCTGGTGGACTTTTGCAATCGAGTAATATTTTAACTTGGTAAGAGGCCTCGCTCAATATGAGCAAGACAGTATCATATTAACCTATGGTCAATGTGAAGCCATTTAGAGGAAACAAAAAGCAAAACATTTGTTTACATGAATAGGGTAACATGTATTAAAGCATTTGAGGCACAAATCTTTTTTGAGGCACAACATTTTTTTTTTTTTTTTGCGAGAACTATTAGTGATGCAAGATGAACACATCACATGTCTGTATCCTCCTCACATCATGCCCTGAATCAAAGATTCTGGCCTATCCCACATCTTCATGTGGGACTGGCCAAAATCTGTTAGGTCTTGAATACATGCCTTCACTGTATTAAACAATTAAAATCATACACTAGTGTCATAATCTATTTAACTGCTATTAAGTTATTTAACTTTTTTTGGAACATTTCACAAAGAATATATAATTTATGAAAATTTTGTCATTAATTACTCACCCTCATGTTGTTCCACAACCGTTCATTTTGATAAAATCCAACGGCTCAGTGAGGCCTCCATTGCCAGCAAGATAATTAACACTTTCAGATGCCCAGAAAGGTACTAAAGACATACAAACAGTACATGTGACTACAGTGGTTCAACCTTAATTTTATGAAGCGATGAGAATACTTATTGAGTGCCAAAAAAAAAAAAAAAAAAAAAAAAAACTACTTTATTCAACAATTTCTAGTGATGGGCAATTTCAAAACTGCTTCATGAAGCTTTACGAATCTTTTGTTTCAAATCAGTGGTTCGGAGCGTGTATCAAACTGTCAAAGTCACGCCCCCCCAGTGGTGAGCCATTGACATTTTGAAACACTTATGACATAACGAAGCCTCGTTTACTGAAATCACATGACTTTGGCAGTTTGATACACGCTCCGAACCACTGATTCGAAACTAAAGATTTGTAAAACTTCATAAAAATATCTTAATTGGTGTTGAACAAAGATCTTACAGGTGTGGAAGAACATGAGGATGAGTAATTAATGACAATTTTCATTTTTGGGTGAAGTAACCCTTTAACATTTTGTGAGCAACCCTGTGATTATTAACCCTAATACTCAAGTTAGGGGTCGACCGATGTGTGTTTTTCAGGGCCGATGCCAATACCGATTATTACAGACCGATAACCGATGTTTTAAACCGATATATATTTCTGGTGTAAAAATGAAAATTAACGTCAAAATTAAGAATAACAAGGGCTCTGACAAAAAAAAAAAAAAGAAAAAGAAAAATGATTTTAAACATATCTTTAATTCTGAAAACTGTTAATAATATTAATAATAATAATCCAATATAAAACAACTCTACATAGCCTTAACTATATAAATTAAATATAGATTAATCCTTCTTAAAGATTTTCTTATGTTGTTTGATTGTGACAGGTAATAGTAGACAGTAGCAGGTTTAAAGGCTGAACGTTTATGTGTAATAAGTCTTCAAAAATAACTAAATCTGACACTTGTTGCGAGCAGTTTGAGAGGCAGCTGTGTCCTGTGTGTGCGCCGCGTGCATTGGTTGGGAGCGCGCTGACTAAAGACCGTCTCTTGAGAGCGCTCAAGTACTTTATGCTTTAAAATGGCTTGTATTTTTTAATTGAGTTAAAATGATGTCCAAGTGCGAATTCCGTCAAGTTAACTGTCCGAAACACGTGCTAAAGTCTTGTATTGCAGCGTACATCTCGCTTGCAGAGCAAACTCAATGTGGATACTATGGATGTGAAGCCATTTGCACATTTTGAGAGAGAGGGAGACTCGGTACCGCTGAATCACTCAAACTGTTTATGAAACTACGTCTCACAGAAAGTTTTAATATAATTTGGTAATCTGTTTGGACTCAATCTGCATTCTATAGTGAATAAATGTTTTCGGGAATTTCCCATTTAATAATCGCGAAACCAGCGGGAACATGTAGAATTATGTGCAATACCTGCAATCCCATGCCGAAATTCAGGTCCTGATTATATTGAGGTGTCTTGCAACTTCAGTGTAGTGGATTGTGATTTAACTTAAGCAACGTCTGCTTCTGCCTTACAATTGAGAAACAAGTGATGCGTGATCACTGAAGCAGCTCCAGTTAGCTAGTGCTCGCCTTTCGGTGTGAGTGCGCAAAACTTTTCCGTGCTTTCAGCCTCCCGCGCTGATTGGCCGGACTCACAACTAGGCCAGAGAGTGGTGCGTTCGGACAGAGGTGGCTGCATCAGAGCTAAATAGCGCATTTCAAAATGTAATTATTTTATCAGCAAATCGGTTTTGAAAATGACCGATACCGATAACCATAAAAATGCTTAATATCGGTGCCGATAATCAGTCGTAACTCAAGTAACACTCTTTACAACTGTGACACCCGAGAAGTTAACATAATTTTGACCCTATTTTAGACAGCAAAACTGAATAACAATAACAAAGTATTTTCTCCATTTTTACACAAACTGTCATGCTGCATTTACCAGGCTCAGATATTCATACCTTACTAGTTTGTTGGTAAGAACAAAAAAAAGAACAATTCGGTTTTTTTTATTTTATGAGAACAAGCTAAACAAACAAAAAACACAAAACAGCTTATGTATTCAATTCAATTCACATTTATTTCTATAGCACTTTTCACAATACTAGGGTGATTCTATAATTGCAGGTACATTGTGTCCAAAGTCATTATTTTTTCTGCTTTTTTCAAATGGTTATATTTTTTAACTATTTTAATAATTTTTTACTCATTGTCATGGATCACCAGACTGTTACAGGCCATAACAATATAATATTTTCTGTAAAAAGTTCCTTGTATAGCTCAAAAAAAAAAAAAAAAAAAAAAATCTTTCTTGTTGTCTGAATTAGTCAGTGTCAAACTCTGTTACCAAGGTAGAGTAACAACGTTCACAGAGAGTGTGTGTTTCTTTGAGTATGATTGTCAATTCTGTTACATACTGTCACACACACATGCACATTGCATGTATACAAAATGTATTTTTGGAAAGTGCCAGTCACGTAAATGACTAGCGAGGAGCCAAAGGGAACACGATTCACATACTACTTCTGCACACTAAAATTCCATTTATCAAATGAGAAAATGGAAGAGCGACGCTGTTCTTAGTCTTGTGAATTATGGACTCCCATTTCCACCACAGCAGTATTTACCATCAGCACATTCAACAACATAATTATGTTTATTATGATGATAATGCAAATCACTCGATTCTCCTCATCAGCATTATATTCTCTCAGTGCGGCAGCAAGAGCCGACGTGTTAATGAACCAACACTTGCTCACAAACTCATGCAACATGAGGACTGAACGAGTACCACCACCATCAAATAGGCTTGTAATCTTTTCATAGCTACGCTCCAATAAAGTCTGCCCAGACCCTATAACAATTTACTTCTGAAACTACACGTATAAATCACCCGAGCCTCATATCTGAAGAATTAGAGCGAATATGAGACTTTAATTGCCCATACACAGAACATATTCCCTCTGATGTACCATGTTATGCTAAATGCTTCTACCTTCTCCTCTCCTTCGCTCTCATTTGATTACAGAGAGCACCCTTCAGACAACAGCCATATTTTTTTTTATCCCACAGAAACAAAAGCGCAGAAGAGCTCTCAGTGCCTGTTCCCTGCACGCTCTCATCCCGGCACTTCACTTTACCCATTATGCACTCATTTTCCCTGCAAAACAAGAGCTCGGCCGACCTGCGCACCGCCCGCCCTCTTCTGCCTCAGAAGCACGACATCAGACATGTCAGAAAGTGAGGAGAAACTTCTAAGCAGACAGAGGAATCGTGAGATCAACTCTTTTTTCTTTACCTGCAGTCTTATTTTCACATCAGTCGCCACTGCACACAAACACGGGAGAACTTGAGTTGACATACTGAAATGGGAGAAGATCTAATGTGTGGCTGATTATTCCTTCATAGCAGCACCTTTCTCCATTTCTGTTTCTCCTCTTTTTTTTTTTTTTTTTACTAGTTTCTATCCCAGACCACAATAAACATTTACCTTAGAGCACATTTTTACTTTTACCAAATGTGCCAATTAGACCTATATATAGTGTATATATACACATGTATATATTATAGACTACGGTTTAAATGTTTGGGGTTGGTAGAATTTTATGTTTTGAAAGGATTTATTGAATGAAAAACAGTACTATTCTGAAATATTATTACAATTTAAACTAACGGTTTCCTATTTTAATACATTTCAATATGTAATTTGGATGCACCGATATGAAAATTTTGACCGATACCGATAATTCTTTATATTTGAAAGCCGATAACCGATATAAGCAATTCAAAACCATAATGGTGAACAATGCGTATCTGAAGTGTCTCAGCTGAAGGAAATAAACCATTAGTTATTGGCTTTAATATATCGACCGATAACGGTAACCATAAAAATGAACATATATCGGCCGATACCGATATGATGGCCGATATATTGTGCATCCCTAATTTATTCCCATTCAAAGCTAAATTTTCAGCAGCCATGTCCAGGATTCAGTGTAACATTTCTTATTATTATCAATGTGGAAAACAGTTGATGAATAGAAAGTTCAAAAGAACAGCATTTATTTGAAATGGAAATCTTTTGTAACATTATAAATGTCTTTTGCTCAATTTATTGTGTCTTTGCTGAATAAAAGGTATTAATTTCTTCTAATCTTACTAACCCCAAACTTTTGAAGAGCATTTATCTCACTATATTTAAGCTATTTCACAAGAAATAAAAATATTCATGTATTTGCTATTGCCAAGTAGATTTAAAATGTTTAAAATGTAATAACTACAACACAGTAAACCTCTTGAGAAAATAATTAAGGCATGTTTCAATAAATGAATAAAAGAAAGAATATGAAATCATTATACGTATTTATAATTTATAACGAACAGCAATATTTACCTATCTATACAAAACATTATTCCTTGACATTTTCATGTAAAATCGTAAAACGTATCATCTAATGATATGTTCTTTAAGAAACTGTTTAAAATCAATTTAAAATATTGCAATATTCAAAGTTTTGCATAATTTTAGAATGCTATCAAAATTATTGTAAATATATTGCGAATATTCAATCACCAACATCCAGCGGCTGGTGAATTGTGATACAGTAGTTTGCAGTACTTTATAAAAAAATATATTTATTTCCATTTTTCCTTTGACAAACAACACTGATCATTGTGCGCTTGCATTAAACTCATACAAATAATACAAATATAGTTACATAAATTGTATACTTATAAGTCAGGCAACATTTTTCAATTAAACTGCCCCCCACACAAAAAACATGAAAGCACATCAAGCTATCACATTTTTTTTTTTTTTTTTTTTTTTTTGTAACTACTTTTGTAAAGTAATGTTTCTCAACTGTTACCAATAATAAAAACATTAAGACGCATTGAGATTCTGTTTTGGCAACTTGAAGTGAGGAACAGGATATGTAGAATAGAGATGTGTCGCCACATATTTCTGAAGTGAAAAAAATGAAGCCTTCTAAATGAACTTCTGATAGTAAATTTCCATAGAAGTGAAGCAGTTAGAAGACACCAACATTTGCAAGAAGTTGCAATATCTGGAGTAAGTTGATTTAAAGGATCAGTCCATCATTCATACAACTTGATTATACTGTATTATTTGCAGGTCATAATAAAGCTACAGACAAACTGGAATGTCTTGGTGTTATTTAATCGTCAAAGCCAATTTTTATTATTGTATGGTGAGTGTTAATTTTGGACCCTGGTTTATCATCTTTCCCAACCATCCATCTAGACTCTCAGCCTATTTGTTGGTCAATATATACCCCTAATGAACACCTAAGCTGATGTTGAAGTCTCCTGGATCAGAGAATCTCACTCAAATTCTCAACATTTCTTTTTCCCTCTTACAAACATCTCATTCTCTGGCTTACACTCTGTTAGAGGAATTCTCACTGTTTCTCTGCTTTTTAGCTCTGGCATATAGACAGACAACAACATTTAAATTTCACCCAAGTTCTCTGCATCTCCTGCCCCTCTCCCTTCATCTCTCCATCTGTATGGATCCTCATCCCTCTTAAGCGGAAACATTCTTCCAACATCACAGGATGTCCACGTCAGTCTTTGAAGCAGAGTGCCAAACACTTTGCTAAAAGGTAATGGAAGAACATGCTTATCAGAGTGATCCAGCTCTCTTTTGATACAGCAAAGACCCTGTGGCTGGATGAAAGAAAGATTTCGCCCAGGCATGGCACATCCGAAGATGCATCTGGACCGTACGGGGTTGTCTAACCAATGAGCTGGCGGAGATGAATATAGCGTGTGGTTTATGGGCTAGTCGACTCCTTGGAGCATCTCTATGTATATATACACACCTAGCCTGCAAGATCTTGATCAGAGACCCTAAGAGACCTCAGTTAACCTTGTGGCTTAAAACCAGATAACCACTCAAACTCATATGCGTGGATCAACAGTACAAGTTGTGCTTGTGAGATGTTTGGACAGATGTAAGGCTAGTTGCTCAACAGTGACTGGGCACAGAAAGCTGATATCAATATTTGTTCAATTATTCATCCACAAACAAATCATTTCCATACAGCCTCAAAGGTAAAAGTTCCCATCAGCAACATCTCACACAATTTCACACCTCCATGATATCACCAGATGCAGGTACTCACTTCTGAAAAAAATACAGCTGTGGTAACGTATGTGTGTATTGGATGTGTTTGTGGTGGTCAGTGTTCTTCTGAATCATAAAATGTGACCACATCAAGTACTGTACGGCATTTGGGATGGGGCCAATGTCTTTTGTATTTGTATACCTTTTCTGGTTTTCACAACAAACAAAAAAAAGAGAGAGAGAGACCAAGCTAACATGTAAAACAAATTGATATACCAAATGGTGTCATATCTGCTACAATGATACTACCATTAAGAGATATTCATGGTCCTTGAACAGTCTCCGCAACTAAGCTGGTACTAAACTACTACACTAGTCACTCCTCCCAGTCTGCACATAACAATGAAAGACCATGCACATAACACCATGAAAAGTATTAAAGTCGAATAAATATGGAAGAATGCTGAACTCCATTTCATGTTTGGTCATGTTTAAAGGCACACTATGTAAATTTTAGAGGTCACTTATTCAAAACAAAGGCATAGCTTGATGACGCCTTGATTTCGCAGAATCATGGGAGGTGTTGTCTTCACGTTTAAGGATCCGATGGGACTAAGGCAGAAATCATATTCATGGATGAGCTAAGATTTATTAACTTTACATAAAGCAGGGTGTTATAGCGGAACGAGGCCGCTGATGCGATTGTTAATGAGAGACAAGCGCGACACGGCGTGAGAGCAGAAAAACTTTTATTATGCCGCAGACGAGCGCTTGCGCTTCTTCTGGTCAAGCGTACGTGGGGTAACAGTACTGTTTTGTCATATTAGATACATTTGTGTGTTGAAAGTTGTTATAATGCTACTCTGCATTCGCTCAGCGACTACTATGAGACACTTGTTGCACACTGCAGTAAGCTAGATCGAGATCAGGCATGGTTAACCATGGTACTCACTGTAAATCAAGAAAACAAGATTTAAACAATAAGACTTACTGTACTGAGTTATATAACAATGATTAGTTTTCTGTTGAATGTATACAAACACCTGTGTAATAAAAACACATAATATATTAAAGCGTATTTGGTGTTACCATGGTTTCTACAAAAAATAACAAAATAAAAAAAATCGGAAACTGAGGATAACGCAGGCATGATGTCATCGATAGGCAACGTGTCCTGGTTAAAACTGCTTATTTCTCTGGATTTAAACATTCTTGGTAACATTTGGGATAATGAAAGTACATAAGTCAACAAAATATACAACACTGTTCTAGTGGTTTTTGGATATTGTAATCTAAAAATATTACGTATTGTGCCTTTAACAGTAAGAAAGACAAATCTACATATTTTTATATCCCCCTCATCCCCACAAAACTATAAGTTTAAAAAAAACAACAAAACAACGAAAACAAAAGCTATCTTTATATCATTAAAATATGAAAATTAAAATTACGGGTAATAGATATGATGGAATTTGTATGACCCTGACCAGACAATGAGAAAAAGTCTAAAGATAGATGATAGATATAGATATGTAATAGATATGTATAACAAACCATATCTGACATACACATACATTTTTAGGTAACACTTTAGTATAGGGAACATGTATTCACTATTAACTACGACTTTTCCTTCAATAAACTCCTAATTTACTGCTTACTAATAGTTAGTAAGGTAGTTGTTAGGTTTAGGTATTGAGTAGGATTAAGAATGTAGAATAAGGTCATGCAGAATAAGGCATTAATATATGCTTAATAAGTACTAATAAACAGCTAATATTCTTGTAATACGCATGCTAATAAGCAACTAGTTAAAAAACCCTAAAATAAAGTGTTACCCATTTTTATATATATATATTTATGTGTGTGTGTGTGTGTGTGTATGTGTGTTCATGTCAGATATGCTTAACATTAAGTTCTAAATAAATATATAAATCTATCGATTTTTTTTCTCTCCGAAATCATTGCAGAGGGAAGATGTGCGAGTGTCCAGCTGTTGAATGTAGGATGTTAACCTACCTCCAGTCTTCCTGTGTCAGGCTGGAAGCCACGTGCTGGGTCCTCTGTGGTCACACGGCACTGGATGGCGTAGCCATTGATCCGTATCTTGTCCTGTTTCAGACCCAGCTCAGGCAGACTGCGACCTTCACACACTCTCAACTGAGCATGTACCAGATCCACACTGGACGAGAGAGAGAGAGAAAAAAAACAGTGGTTATATTGCATTTGCTAAACAAAAAAAACAAAAAAAAAAAACACACCCTGCCACAGGCCCCATAGCCAAAAACTAAACACATCCAACACTGACACTTTATCACTCCATACAAGTACACATTACCAGGCCAGACCCGTTCAGCGATCTGGAATCACAACAGATTCACTCAAACCATTCTCAGTCGCTTGACATTCCAGCAGGTGCAACACGCCGAGAAAATATTCACACCGGTGAGGCGAGAAAGCGCGAGATGCCTGCTTGCTCCAATAACTTCTATTAGACAGGCTTGACAACCAGCAATCCGCTTCACAACACTGCACTCGCTTGACAAGGAGTGGGAAGAGTGGATTGTAGAAGGAAAAGAGCGAGTCACTCAACAACATACAAACAGGAAATGCCTGCTAGATTCATAGCTAACAGCTAGCGCCTGATCCACTCTGGCCTCAATAGCTTCACAATTAAATCACTCCCTCAGCTCAACTGAATGAACCAGGCTTTTCCAGGGCTGATTGGCTACATTTGGCTGAATCTGCCATCTTATTGTATAAGTGCTTTCCCCAGTGTAAAGTTGGATTTATTAAGAGCCATATAAATCACAGTGATATATTTACTCACCCTAGATTCACTGAACTCATTCCTCATGTCCCACAACTCCTCATCCTCATATATCAGGTCAATTTTCTTCTTACAGGCACGAAGAGAATGGGTGAACCCGGGTTGACTAATGAGGGAAACTTGTCAGCATTACGAACCCGCAGCCTTTTTGTTTGCAATCAATGTCGACATGTAAGGGAAACGCTGCAAAGGTATTTATTCCTAATTACTACTGCTTGTTTCACCATATCACGAAGAATAAAAGGCATTCAAACAGCTTCAAGGCTAAAACTTAACGATTCATCCTCTTTATGATGAATGAATAATCAAATTACAAAGTGATAGTGTGTGTGAGAAAGACAAAAACTGTGAAAGGACCCAGTGGGTCACAAAATATTTTTAAACAATAAAACAAGAGCGAGTATTTGCTTTCATGCTTTTCATCAATAATTTATGCTACAAAGTGTCTGCCTTTTTTATCTCTGGCACAGGAGGCATTTTGAAAATGTAGGATTTCTGGAAGGCCAACATGTATAAATCGCACAGCATGCTTTTGATAACTCTACTGCAATATATTTATATGCACATACACATGGTGATGGCAAAGGCAATATGTTTGCAGAGCTCTCAACATTATCTGGCTAGGCCTCATTAATTTTTTAACAATGGTACAAACAGGCTCTGAATATTACACGCATGTGTCTTTATGACACTGGCGTATAATGATAACATCTCTCACATGAACTCTGGTCATAATAGCTGCAAGCTGAAATAATTACCAAACAAAACATCAAAATCAGCTTAATGGATTATCCTTATTTTCTTTGTGTAGATACTGTAAATTGTTAAAATGACATTTATCAGATGATACATTTAGAGTCTGAGTGGCAGTAAGGTTTAAAGTTCAATCCAAACTAGGTGAAAACAGGTGAAACAATTCTACTTCGTTCATGGACCCTGATCAACACACTTAACCCACAAAAACTGTCCCTCGCAATTACTGAACTGACAGGGCAAGTCACCGTGGATGAGCTAAAACGGTTAAAACATTAAAAGCTTTAGTGCTAATATAGCGTTACTAAGAACAGCTTTTATTGTTAAATCAGAAACCCACTGAACAAATTTAAAAAACTGAGTCTTGAGAAATGGGAGGAAAACTATAAGTGCAAAAATCAAAATCATACTTTGGATTTTTGGATTCAGAAGTATTCATTTACTCACAAAATGTGTTTTTCCTTATTTGCATGTCAACATAATCTGATACATAAATAATAGAACTGTCATATCAAATATTTATTATAAACACTGAGAAATGTACCATTGAATTTAAATTAAGAATGATTTGAGAATACAGAATGGGATTTATCTGACTTTTTTACAAAAATAAACAGCTTTGAAATGTTAGAAAAGAAGTTTATATGTAAAATTGATCTCTTTGTTCTGTCAGGATAGTAGAAATCTCTTTTGAAGACGCGCGCACACACACACACACACACACACACACACACACACACACACACACACACACACACTTGAAGGGATAGTTCACCCAAAAATGAAAATTATCCTATGATTTTCTCACCCTCAAGCCATCCTAGGTGTATATGACTATCTTCTTTCAGACAAACACAATCAGAGATATATTTAAAAACATCCTGGCTCTCCAAAGGTTTATAATGGTAGTGAATGGGGGGCCACATTTTGAAGCAAAAAAAATGCATCCATCCATAATTAAAGTAATCCATATGGCTCCAGGGGGTTAATAAAGGCCTTTTGAAACTAAACGATGGGTTTTTGTAAGAAAAATATCCATATTTAAAACTTAATAAATTTAAATAACTAGCTTCCGGTGGATGACTGTACGCATAATGCACAAGTCAACTTGCACCAAATGAGTAACCCCTGTAGCGATGTATGACGCAGGATGTAGGAGTAGCGCAAGCTTAGACACCTCTCGCGGTTCAAACAAATAGGGCTTTTTTTACAATTTCAAACAAATTTCTCTTTACAATTTCTCGTTTTAGACTTCTAATTCATGAGCGGCGTTTTGTTTTGTTCTATCCTCTGCATTTCTGCGTTCATCATTGAGTCATGTCAGAGGTTGCTCTTCCGCCGCAAATCAATGCGTATGGTCGTCTGCCGAAAGCTAGATATATTATAGTTAATAAAGTTTTAAACAAGGATATTTTCTTACAAAAGCCCATCACTTCACTTCAGAAGATTAACCACCTGGAGCCGTATGGATTACCTTTACTATGGATGGGTGCATTTCTTTTGCTTCCAAGTGTGGCCACCCATTCACAACCATTATAAAGCTCGGAGGAGCAAGGATATTTTTACAAATATCTCCGACTGTGTTCGTCTGAAAGAAGAAGTCAAAAAGAAGTCATATACACCTAGGATGGCTTGAGGGTGAGTAAATCATGGAATACATTTTTATTTTTGGGTGAACTAATACTTTAAGCAAATCAGACGTCATCAGTAACACAAGTGGATACAGCGAATGATTAAAAACAAATGTGTAAATAATTTAAATAATTATAATAAACTGCAATATTACATTAACAATTTAAATTTTGATGTCATGGTGACTTGAGCAGATAACTAAGGAGATTGCGATTCTAAAAAAAAAAAAAACAGCTTATAAATATTCTATTTACAATGTTGTATAATCTATTTAGCAGTTTGGCTTTTCAATGTTGGATAGAAAGAGTAATCTGCAGCAGTGAAAACAGATTCTGGGATTCAAAGTACTCATAAAATCCCAGCTATAAGGGACCGCTGGACCAGTCAAGGGCACAATGTTCACATCCACGCTCCCTTAACTCTCTCACTCAAGCTTCTCCTGACTATATGCATTTATACTGTTCCCATAGCAATCTGGAAAGCTACAATGACTTCCATAATAATGTGAAACAATAACTTAAAAGGATTACTGCAATATTATACGAACAGGCTTTGATTCGGCAAACATGCATCGCGTACCAAACTCCCCAAAATACACAATATCCTGATTAAGAAAACAGTACGTTTCAACATCTATAGATTTAGAAAGGAATTTAAAATTTGTTTTATAACTAACCTGTTTTAAAAGGATCAGAATGAGATGAGAATTACTAATAATGGCATTTTTAGCAATGACTCATCAGTCTATGACTTTTTTTTCCTGGCATACATTAAAATCCCAGGCAACAGCGCATTATGTGGGATAATACAATAGGCTGTGGCTGATAAATGAACCATTTCTTAAAAAGTGTGCCATCAGCGCCTTCAATCTTCAACTGTAATGCAATCTGAACTGTTTTCTAAGCAGAAAAGTAGAATGGTGGTTGTGGCTAGGGCTGGCTGATATACATTATATATATATATATATATATATATATATATATATATATGTGTGTGTGTTGTGTATATCTCAGTATGTTAATATATACACATAGCACAGCATTATTTACACTTTAGAGTGATGAAACGCATAAATGAGAAAGAGTGGGATGTGCTTGATATTAAAAAGAGTTATTAAGCGCAGTATGCTGTGAAAAAGAAAGTGTGGTGCTCACGCTGCCTGGCACACTGACACTGCCAAAGTGCATGCACAAAAAGCTGCATGCTTGATGTTAATAAATGTATTAAAGGAATAGTTCACCCAAATATTTAAATTGTGTCATTTACTCACCCTTTTTAAGCACAATAAGCTGTGAAAAAGAATTCAATGCAGTGCTCAATGCTCGCGCTGACTGACACACAGCTAAAGCACGAGCACAGAAAGCCACGTCTCTCAGCATGCGATCTCAAATTCGTTTCTTTCATGTCTTATAGGGTATATGTTGAACGTCACATGACCAAACCGGAAAACTGGTCTCATTGCATCCGCTTGTCAGACAAAGTGTTAACAGCAGTATGAACTTTTCAGGTAATCAGCGAATCTACCTAGTTCACATTGTTATAGGTGTTTTATTCTATTAAATATCTAAACATTAGTGTGAAGAAGAAAAATTAAACAGATTTTAGATTGTGCATAACCCCTATTGGGTTTGAATGGTCGAATACACACATAATTATGTGAAAATGCCCATTGTGTTGAGTATTCATGTAAACACAGTTGGTTATGTCTTAAGTGAAAGTAAACAGTTGGGTGTAAACCGGATACGTATCAGTATAATAGATCCGTGCATTTGCTCGTAAAGTGACAGCAGCCTAATATATCTGCTGCTCTCTGCCATTGATTTTAATCAAACAAAAGAGAAAATAACTAGCTGTTCTTAACTTTTGTAGCTTTAATAAGAATACATTTAAATTTAATTCATACAGTGAAGATGCAGCATTTTAGTTTTACATTTGATTATTCAATTTCTGTACTATTTCTAACTATGTTAAATAAACCTATTGTACCTGAAAAACTTAATTTGTTTAATCCATATTTTGTTATATTGTATTTGTCCTATTGTTTTTAATTTGCTTCTTTGTTCTTAATTTTAATAACAAAAATTAAATAAAAATAACTACAATGTGATATATAGCGTTATCGTAAAATAAAAAAGATACGATTTTCGTCATATCGCCCACCTCTAGTTGTGGCAATAGAGAAATGTCTCTCTCTCATGTCAGTACATGCAACTTCAATATTCTGCAATAAGCTTAAAGGGGTAGTTCAACCAAAAATGAAAATTCTGTCATCATTCACTTAACCCTCAAATTGTTCCAAACCTGTATGAATTTCTTACTTGTGCTAAACACAAAAGAAGATATTTTGAAGAACACGGGTAACCAAACAGTTGATGATAGCAAATGACTGCTATAGTATGAAAAAAATACTATGGTAGTAAATGGTTACTGGACTGTTTGGTTGAGTAAATTATGAATATTTTAATTTTTGTGTGAACTATCCCTTTATTGTGATTTACACAAGTTGGACAAGTATCAGCTGGATCTATATATTTTCTATCTATATATTTCTTCTCAAATACACATATACATATATATACATATATATACATATACATATACATATATACATATACATATATACATATACACATATATATATATATATATATATATATATATATACACACATATACATATATACATATCTCATGGTGACAAGTTAGTTTTCTTCCTTTTCCTCAGTTATATCGCCCATTCCTAGTCCCTAGTATGGTTATTTGTTAGGTCTGTTGTTCAAAGGTTCAACAAAGGGAATGAATCAGTAACATGTACCACGTGAATAAATCTAAGTGCTAGTCAATAACTTCTGAAAAGGTTTATCTCACAATTACAAGCAAAAAACCACCACCACATACTTGCTACCCCCAAACTGCCAACATGTACCCTTTACATCTCCAGATGGCAGAGCATTTCAGCAGCCTACAGTCAGACAGATGAGAAAGAGTGAGCGAATGCAGAAGAGAGACACAAACAATATAGACTGGGAAGCATTAGACAGAGGAAACAAGAGAGCAGAGAGAAAAAGAAGGACAGCAGAAAAGAGCCGACTGCAAAAAACAGCAAGAGAATGGTAATGGGAGCTGCTCAGTGAAGAGGTGGGGGAGCGATGTTAATATATTCAGTCTGATTCTCCATTCCATTTTAATTGCCAAAGCCAGGCAGCAGCATATGCAGAAATTATGTGGGAGTGGAGTAATCCCAGTCAGTCATACAACACAGACTGAGCCCCTGAGTGACACTGTGTTGTCGTGTGATTGACTGTGTGTGTGTGTGTGTGTGTGTGTGTGTGTGTGTGTGTGTGTGTGTGTTCTCCCACAATGTTTAATATCTGCCAGTGCTGCTGAATAGGATCATACTAGAGTTAAAAGAAATCAATATATGATAAAATTATTTATCAAAGCCAAGAAAACTTCAAAGTGTCACAAGGTGTGGCAAAATACCCTCATCAATATCTCCTTTTAAATTTTACTGACCAATTGTTAAGTTATGTTTGTTTACATATACACATTATTTATAGTTCCAATTCTGTACTCCCTAACCCTATATAAAAGGTACCGTGGGGTAAAATAAAAATACATAAAAATAAAAAAAAAACTTAAATTAATTAAAAAAAAATTAAAATCAAAGGTCACGTGTATAATTTCATTATAAATGGTTACATTTATATATGTATTTTTATTTAAAATATGAAAATTATATTTAAAAATATTAGTAACTATATTAATTAACATCAAAAGAAATATTAAAATTAAAACAATATTATCTAGAGATATTATTCATACATAGATAGAACGACAGACAGACAGACGGACAGACAGACAGACAGACAGACCGCTAGACAGACGGACAGACCGACCGACCGAATGCTAGACAGAAAGACCACTAGACAGACAGACCGCTAGACAGACAGACAGACAGACCGCTAGACAGACAGACAGACCGCTAGACAGACAGACAGACCGCTAGACAGACAAACAGACTGCTAGACAAACGGAAAGAACACTACGCAGATTGACAGATGGACAGAGTGCTAGACAGACAGATGGACAGAACGCTATACAGACAGACAGAAAGCTAGACAGACAAACAGAATGCCAGACGGATGGACAGAGTGCTAGACAGACAGATGGACAGAGCGCTATACAGATGGACAGACAGACAGACCGCTAGACAGACAGACAGAACGCCAGACGGACGGACAGAGTGCTAGCCAGACAGATGGACAGAGCGTTATACAGACAGACAGAAAGCTAGACAGACAAACAGAATGCCAGACGGATGGACAGAGTGCTAGACAGACAGATGGACAGAGCGCTATACAGATGGACAGACAGACAGACAGACCGCTAGACATACAAACAGACAGCTAGACAGACAAAACGCTAGACAGACAGATGGAAAGAACACTACGCAGACAGACGGACAGAGCGTTATACAGACAGACAGAAAGCTAGACAGACGAACAGAACGCCAGACAAAATGCTAGACAAACCGAATGCTAGACAGACAGGAGGCTAGACAGGACACCGGACAGAATGCCAGAAAGAAGATTAGACAGAAAGAATGCTAGACAGACTTTTTAATTTGCTTTGTCTGCAGGGGAATAACATCAGAGGAGCGCATGTGCAGCTTTGCAGGAACACTGTCTCTCACCATCTTATCTCTGGTCATAAGTGTGTGCAGGTGTCGGGTCCAACCAGCCTGTTTAAACAGCATCATTACACACCACTGTTGACAAAGTGCTTGAGCCGATCAGCTTACGGTAACATGCTGCTAAGGAAACGCACACAAACACACCTGGAGAGGGATTCTGGCACGGATCAAGTCTCTGTCATCACATAGAGGGCTCTCAAGGGACCCCTAGGAACAGTTGTTTTTTATCTGGTCCATTCAGAGCCAAATCAGAAAGGACAGAAGCTTTAGACATCAATACCACAACAAATCCAAACAACTAAAATCACGTTGGCAGTACACAGCACTCCATTATCTGATGCAACACTATAAGCAAAAGGTCATAAGACCAAACCCACAAAGGAATGAAATCCCCCCCAGGAGAGAGCAACAGGATGGTGTGGGTAGTCCACATTCGGCTTAAATAACTTCACGTCAATCAGTTTCTTTCCTCCTACGCCATTAACCTCAAATTCATATTTGACCTTTAATTACCAAGTCTTTTCTCCAGCTAACTTTCACCCTTAAAACTTTTGGCATCTCACATGTCCCATAATGATCTATACCATTAGTTCCCTGTCCATTAAAAAATGGATCAATAAGCTTGCAGAAAACACCCTACAACAATGTGCTAATGTCTCGGCCCTGTTCCCCTGTTAGGTTATAAAGGTTCATCCACCTCATTCATCTTGTTTCTCTCTCCCAGTGTCTTTTTCTCACTCTCTCCTGCACCTCCATCACTCCGTCTTTCCAAGCCCCCTAATGCCCTTGTCCAATCTCTTTCCTGCAAAAATGGACCAATACAAATGAGCAGCCGCAATTTAGCAACAACCCAAAGTAATTAGAAACCCATTACCAGGGTCACCCAGAGACAGCACACCCACATACACCAACACAAAGAACACACACTCTCTCTTATACACAGAGAGAGAGAGAGAGAATGCAGAATGAGCATGAAAAGTCACGGCATAACTGCACAGCTGTGAGGCGTGGAAGGAGGCAGTGAGTGAAGAACTGAAGCACTCAATCAACTCTTTGCCATACACTTGCAGGCTTCTGCATAATCGGGGCGAAATAGACTAGCGTAGCCAGAATTTTGAGTATCAGCATAAACTCTGGACCACGCGGAAGATTGTTCTGGTCAAAGAGTTAGGCTTTGGCTGGTTAGTTTGGTCTAACCATCAGTGTTGTTAGACTATTAAAAAAAAAAAAAATTATATATATATATATATATACATATATATATATATATATATATATATATATATATACATATACACATATATATATACATATACACATATATATATACATATACACATATATATATACATATACACATATATATATACATATATATATATATATATATACATATATATATATATATATATATATATATACACATATATACATATATATATATATATATATATATATACATATATATATATACATATATACAGTGGGTACGGAAAGTATTCAGACCCCCTTAAATTCTTCACTCTTTGTTATTTTGCAGCCATTTGCTAAAATCATTTAAGTTCATTTTTTTTCCTCATTAATGTACACACAGCACCCCATATTGACAGACAAACACAGAATTGTTGACATTTTTGCAGATTTATTAAAAAAGAAAAACTGAAATATCACATGGTCCTAAGTATTCAGACCCTTTGCTCAGTATTTAGTAGAAGCACCCTTTTGATCTAATACAGCCATGAGTCTTTTTGGGAAAGATGCAACAAGTTTTTCACACCTGAATTTGGGGATCCTCTGCCATTCCTCCTTGCAGATCCTCTCCAGTTCTGTCAGGTTGGATGGTAAACGTTGGTGGACAGCCATTTTTAGGTCTTTCCAGAGATGCTCAATTGGGTTTAAGTCAGGGCTTTGGCTGGGCCATTCAAGAACAGTCACGGAGTTGTTGTGAAGCCACTCCTTCGTTATTTTAGCTGTGTGCTTAGGGTCATTGTCTTGTTGGAAGGTAAACCTTCGGCCCAGTCTGAGGTCCTGAGCACTCTGGAGAAGGTTTTCGTCCAGGATATCCCTGTACTTGGCCGCATTCATCTTTCCCTCTATTGTAACCAGTTGTCCTGTCCCTGCAGCTGAAAAACACCCCCACAGCATGATGCTGCCACCACCATGCTTCACTGTTGGGACTGTATTGGACAGGTGATGAGCAGTGCCTGGTTTTCTCCACACATACCGCTTAGAATTAAGGCCAAAAAGTTCTATCTTGGTCTCATCAGACCAGAGAATCTTATTTCACACCATCTTGGAGTCCTTCAGGTGTTTTTTAGCAAACTCCATGTGGGCTTTCATGTGTCTTGCACTGAGGAGAGGCTTCCGTCGGGCCACTCTGCCAGAAAGCCCCGACTGGTGGAGGGCTGCAGTGATGGTTGACTTTCTACAACTTTCTCCCATCTCCCGACTGCATCTCTGGAGCTCAGCCACAGTGATCTTTGGGTTCTTCTTTACCTCTCTCACCAAGGCTCTTCTCCACCGATAGCTCAGTTTGGCCGGACGGCCAGCTCTAGGAAGGGTTCTGGTCATCCCAAACGTCTTCCATTTAAGGTTTATGGAGGCCACTGTGCTCTTAGGAACCTTAAGTGCAGCAGAAATTTTTTTGTAACCTTGGCCAGATCTGTGCCTTGCCACAATTCTGTCTCTGAGCTCTTCAGGCAGTTCCTTTGACCTCATGATTCTCATTTGCTCTGACATGCACTGTGAGCTGTAAGGTCTTATATAGACAGGTGTGAGGCTTTCCTAATCAAGTCCAATCAGTATAATCAAACACAAGCTGGACTCAAATGAAGGTATAGAACCATCTCAAGGATGATCAGAAGAAATGGACAGCACCTGAGTTAAATATATGAGTGTCACAGCAAAGGGTCTGAATACTTAGGACCATGTGATTTTTCAGTTTTTCTTTTTTAATAAATCTGCAAAAATGTCAACAATTCTGTGTTTTTCTGTCAATATGGGGTGCTATGTGTACATTACTGAGGAAAAAAAAACGAACTTAAATGATTTTAGCAAATGGCTGCAATTTAACAAAGAGTGAAAAATTTAAGGGGGTCTGAATACTTTCCGTACCCACTGTATATATACATATATATATATATATATATATACATATATATATATATAAATTCAATAAAATATTAAAAAAAGAAAGCTAAAAAGACATTTAAAAACGAATAAAATGGCAAAAGCACGTATCAAAATTACTAAAACTTTAATCAAATGAAAATTGGAAAAAAAAAGAAATACTATAAGTTTATAAATAATACTAACAATGCTGATTAAAATGAACATTTAGAATTTGTATATTATATAATTAATAATATAAAATAATTAATAATATATATCATAACATAATATAACAACATAAACAAATGTATAATATAATATAATATATGTAAATTAAGAAAATGATTATTAAACAAATGTAGAAAATATCCTTAATACTAATAATATTGCCTAGAAATTATGACGATAAACTGAGCATAATTTGTTTGTCAAGACAACTTTTTCTAAAAGATATTTAATACACAATCAAAAAGCAATTCATTTAGCTCAGGTATACACTACCAGTCAAAAGTTTTGAATCTAAGATTTTTAATGTTTCTAAAAGAAGTTTCGTCTGCTCACCAAGGCTGCATTTATTTATTTAAAAATACAGTAAAAACAGTAATATTGTGAAATATTATTACAATTTAAAATAACCGTTTTCTGTTTGAATATATTTATTCCTGTGATCAAAGCTAAATTTTCAGCATCATTACTCCAGTTTTCAGTGTCACATGATCCTTCAGAAATCATTCTAATATGCTGATTTGCTCAAGAAACGTTTATGATTATCAATGTTGAAAACAGTTGTGTACTTTTTTTTCCCAGGATTCCTTGATGAATAGAAAGTTCAAAAGAACAGCATTTATCTGAAATACAAAGCTTTTGTAAAATTATACACTACCGTTCAAAAGTTTGGGGTCAGTAAGAATTTTTATTTTTATTTTTTTGAAAAGAAATTAAAGAAATGAATACTTTTATTCAGCAAGGATGCATTAAATCGATCAAAAGCAACAGTAAAGACATTTATAATGTTACAAAAAATTATATTTCAAATAAATGCTGTTCTTTTGAACTTTCTATTTATCAAAGAATCCTGAAAAAAAAAAATATTGTACACAAATATTTTGTACAATTGTAGACAATAAATGAGCAGAAGATCAGCATATTAAGTGATTTCTGAAGGATCATGTGACACTGAAGACTGGAGTAATGATGCTGAAAATTCAGCTTTGATCACAGAAATAAATTACTTTATAAAATATATTCAAACAGAAAACAGTTATTTTAAATTGTAATAATATTTCACAATATTACTGTTTTTAAAGTATTTTTAATTAAATAAATGCAGCCTTGGTGAGCAGATGAAACTTCTTTTAAAAACATTAAAAATCTTACAGATTCCAAACTTTTGACTGGTAGTGTATAATATATACTAGAACACATTTTATTATACTACAGTAAATGTTGAACCAGTGCCAGATTTTTCCCTGTCTGCTGTCTTTCATGTCACAGCTCAGGACAATTTCTAATGAAAGGAACTAATCAGATTGCCATTTTTGTGTGAAATAAGCATCAGACATACGGTTACCTTTCTAAGAGAATGACAAGGAAACAACAAGCCAGAACTGACAGAAACAATTTAGTACTAAATTGTATTTTACAACCAACTCTCACTGTGGTCAGCTGTCTTATTACTCTCTGACTTGAGACTTTTTGATCCGAAGAAATGACAGAAAAATGGAGGATATCAAATTATGAAAACATGATGGGTAATTATGGGCAGGTGGCATATTTTATTACCTTGCCAGTGGCATGGAGTGACAGAGTGGAAGAGGGTAATTGATCTTAATTACTGTGCCCAAATGAAGGTCATATCATCGACACAGAGAATGAGACTGGGGGGACAGAGGAAAGACCAGCTGCATACAAATACACAGCTGAATATGATTGTCTCAGGATCAACAATACAAACACCAGGGATTAAAGAGAGAGTAAATAACAGGACTAGTCAGGAGGAACGAGGCTGTTCTTACAGGAGTGAAGTCTGAAAAAATTTACATGTTTTAATTAACCCGTGTGGCAATTCAGACTGCTTTAAAAGCAAAATACAAGCCATATAATAATTTCAGTCACCTTAATGGATGGACCTAGCATAACAATTTTGTTTATGGCTTTTAATAGTGTTTCTTTCTGCCCAGATTGTTTTATTTGTATTATATATCATTATATTTGTTTCTCGCAGTTGCCCTTTATAATAATAATAATAATAATAATAATAATTCAGCATATATAATCCATATACTAAACTATGCATATTAACAGACTGAAAAGAGTGAGACTGATTCATCTGGCATTGGCGCAGTGTGAATGGTCATGATTTGATCTGGCTTGCTGTTAATGGTCAAGTTTCAGATTTGAAGCATGTGTGTGAAGACCAGCGTAAAAGCCAGCGAGATAGCAGAGCAGGTGGGGTGTAGAGTGACTCAGTATGAGGAACAGAAGGTGGCTGCTGGTGAAGGTCTTGGCATACAAGCCCCACTGCTGGCTAGAGAGCTGGAAATCAAGTTCATTACAGTCATATGCGTTTCCAAGGCCTCTTGCTCACAGCTGGGTTGCCACGCAATGCCAATTGTGAGCTGACAGCCTCAATTTCATGCAATGAGATGGACATTTATAATGAATGGAGCCCTGGTACGTCGGCACAGGCAGTCACGCTCTATGAATTCACTAAGTCTGAACCAGCAGCAAAGACGGAAATCATCCAGAAAGGTAAAGATCAAGTGTATTCATCCAAGTGTGCATGTGTACACACTTAAAACTCCAAAACACTAATTAATTCTTCTGAGTTTTTTTAAATAATCATTTTCACCTTTCAAGCACAATATAAATTCAGTCTATATATATATATATATATATATATATAAAGAGGGGAAAAAAAGCATTGGCATCAAAATGTTTTAGAAGAATCACCTTCCCCCCTACTATGTTTAAAATAATTTTCAATATCCTTTTTGGCGTCTTTAGCCCCTGGGATGAATAAAATAACAACAAAGCATTTCCCTCCTCTCTCCAAGGCACACTTCTATCTGAGCTTTTTACTAAAATGAGGAGGGATTCCTTTCAGATACAAACACACTGAGAATCTTACAGGTCTAAGATGATGATGATGTCTTGCTCTTATTATCATGTTTTTTCCCCACACTGACATTTTAACAGCCAGAGTACAATACAAATTTTGAGTGTTAATTAGTGTTATAGGGCTGCTGAACAGCGCCCCACAGTTAAGCAAGTTTAATTGCATTTGGCCACACAAAATGTCTTTATAAATGTCAAGGAATATTTAGCAGAGTCATTATTTTGCAAAAAAAAAGCATATCTTCTCAGAATCTAAATGTCAGACAGTCAGGTGATCAAAAATATATATATTTTTTAAACACTTAGTTTTGTGTGAGTCATATTATATACACACACACACACACACACACACACACAGATCATGACATTAACATAACATTATAACCACCTTCCTAATATCATGTTGGTTCCCATTTTGCTGCCAAAACAGCCCTGACCCGTTGAGGCATGGACTCCACTAGACCCCTGAAGGTGTGCTGTGGTATCTGGCACCAAGATGTTAGCAGCAGATCCTTTAAGTCCTGTAAGTTGTGAGGTGGGGCCTCCATGGATCGGACTTGTTTGTTCAGCACATCCCACAGGTGCTCGATTTGATTGAGATCTGGGGAATTTGGAGGCCAAGTCAACACCTCAAAATCGTTGTTGTGCTCCTCAAACCATTCCTGAACCAATTTTGTTTTGTGGCAGGGCGCATTATCCTGCTGAAAGAGGCCACAGCCACTAGGGAATACCGTTTCAATGAAAGAGTGTACATTGTCTGTAACAACATCCACATGGATGGCAGGACCCAAGGTTTCCCAGCAGAATATTTCCCAAAGCATCACACTCCGCCTGCTTGCCTTCTTCCCATAGTGCATCCTGGTGCCATGTGTTCCCCAGGTAAGCGACGCACATGCACCCGGCCATCCACGTGATGTAAAAGAAAACATGATTCTTCAGAACAGGCCACCTTCTTCCATTGCTCCATGGTCCAGTTCTGATGCTCACGTGCCCACTGTTGCCGCTTTTTGGCGCTGGACAGGGGTCAGCATGGGCACCCTGACTGGTCTGCGGCTATGCAGCCCCATACACAACCAACTGCGATGCTCTGTGTATTGACACCTTTCTATCAGAACCAGCATTAACTTCTTGAGCATTTTGAGCTACAGTAGCTCGTCTGTTGGATCAGACCACACGGGCCAGCCTTCGCTCCACACATGCATCAATGAGCCATGACCCTGTCACCAGTTCACCATTATTCCTTCTTTGGACCTCTTTTGATAGATACTGACCACTGCAGACCGGGAACACCCCACAAGAGCTGCAGTTTTGGAGATGCTCTGACCCAGTTGTCTAACCATCACAATCTGGCCCTTGTCAAACTCGCTCAAATCCTTATGCTTGCCCATTTTTCCTGCTTCTAACACATCAGCTTTGAGGACAAAATGTTCACTTGCTGCCTAATATATCCCACCCACTAACAGGTGCCGTGATGAAGAGATAATCAGTGTTATTCACTTCACCTGTCAGTGGTCATAATGTTATGCCTGATTGGTGTATATTTACATATAAACTGTATTTGTTAAAATAGTTAAGATACAGGTCAAGCTATCCTTCTGAAAAAGTAGTTAGCTACAAAAAATGTTTACTTTATTTTAGGGTCTTTTAACTAGTTGCTTATTAGCATGTATATTAATAGAATATTGGCTATTTATTAGTACTTAAGCACATATTAATGCTTTATTCTGCATGACCTTATTCTACATTCCTAATCCTACCCAATACCTAAACTTAACAACTACCTTACTAACTATTAATAAGCAGTAAATTAGGAGTTTATTGAGGGAAAAGTCATAGTTAATAGTTTATATGTGTTCCCTATACTAAAGTGTTACCATAATGGTTAATAAAAATTGTTATAAGTAAAAGATTTGGGGTTTAAAACAACAATGCAATACAATTATGGTTTCAAAGAGTAGCCTATTGTTTTATTTTGTAAACTATCCATACACAAGATACCCTACAAAAAATATTCAAATAAAGTCTGTATCTCAAACTGACAAAGTGCAAAATTGCTACAAATTTAACATTTATGCAAGAACAAAATGTGTGCAAATTGGATACACAGGAGTAGTCAAAAATGCACATCAAAACAGCACATGCAGTGATGAAACTCATTTACTAAAAACGCTCTGAGACACTATTTATGAGCTACTTGCGTGAACACAGTATGATTTGCTCTGAAACCCGCCGTAACCGATTTAAATAGATTACAGCTATAACAGATATTTTGCAAAAAGCAATGGCGCAAAACACAACATTAGTGATCTTTTAGGTTCATTATAAAACTGTGGTGGGACAGATTAAACTATGACAGGTCATCACTGCACTTAAAAAAGAAAAAATAAATAAATAAAATAGATAAATATTTGATATAGGCTAGTGCAATTAAGCAGGTAATTTAAACAATTTAAAAATGCTATTATTCACCTGTGTGTGCTTGGCCTGAACTATCAATCCACTCCACGAACTGTAAAGCCACAAGATGCGTGATATAACAATAGATGTCGGTAATATGCAATTTTCGTTTTTATCTAGTAAGATACCCTGTGCTGCTTCAGGCTCGTCAAAATGCAAAGCAGAATGTACAATTGCAAGAAAAAGTATGTGAACCACTTGCAGAATCTGTGAAAATGTTAATAATTTTAACAAAATAAGGAAGATAATGCAAAATGCAAGTGATTTTTTTATTTAGTACTGTCCTGAGTAAGATATTTTACATAAAAGATGTTTACATATAATCCACAAGACAAAAAAATAGCTGAATTTATTAAAATAACCCCATTCATAAGTATGTGGTTACCTGGATGATCTACGACTGTTTGTTTGTTGTGTGATGGTTCTTCATGAGTCCCTTGTTTGTTCTGAACAGTTAAACTGAGCTCTGCTCTTCAGAAAAATCCTCCAGGTCCTGCAGATTCTTCAGTTTTCCACCATCTTTTGCATATTTGAACCCTTTGATTTTGAGATCCATCTTTTCACACTGAGGACAACTGAGGGACTCAAACACAACTATTAAAAAAGGTTCAAACATTCACTGATGCTCCAGAAGAAAACACGATGCATTAATAGATTGGGGGGGGGGGGGGGGGGGGGGTGAAAACATTTGGAATTTGAAGATTAAGGTAAATTGTATTTAATATGTCTTCCATAAAAACATGTAAGTATTTTCTGTTGCTTCCGAAGGGCAGTACTAAATGAAGAAAAAATGATATTCAAGCTAAATAAGAAAAATTTGGACCTCTTCATCCTGTTTAAAAGTTTTCACCCCCCGACTCTCAATGCATTGTGTTTCCTTCTGAAGCATCAGTGAATGTTTTAACCTTTTTTTAATAGTTGTGTTTGAGTCCCTCAGTATCTCAAATTATTAGAATATTTAATTTCAAGTTCTATTAAATTACAATTCTCAGGGTATAAATACTGGGTTTAGGTCAGTAATCCGAACAGCAGTCATGGGGAAGTCTGCTGACTTGACAGTTGTCCAGAAGACGATCATCAAGACCCTCTACAATGAGGGTAAGCCACAGAGGGTCATTGCTGAAAGAGCTGGCTGTTCACAGAGTGTTGTGCCAAAGCATATTCATGGAAAGTTGACTGGAAGGAAAAAGTGTGGTAGGAAAAGGGGTACAAGTGAAAGGAATGAATACAGGCTTGAGAAGACTGTCAGGCGAAGCCGATTTAATAACTTAGGAGAGCTTCAAAAGGAGTGAACTGAAGCTGGAGTCAGTGCATCAAGAGACACCGCACACAGACGTCATCAGGAAATGGGCTATAACTGTCACATTCCACGTACCAAGCCACTTCTGAACCAAAGACAACATCAGAAGCATCTTACCTGGGCTAAGGAGGAAAAAAAAAAAAAAAAGGACTGTTGCTCAGTGGTCCAAAGTCCTCTTTTCAGATGAAAGTAAATTTTGTATTTAATTTGGAAATCAAGGTCCCAGAGTCTGGAGGAAGAGTGGAGAGGCACAGAAACCATGTTGCTTGAAGTCCAGTGTGAAGTTTCCACAGTCAGTGATGATTTGGGCTGCCATGTCATCTGCTGGTGTTGGTCCACTGTGTTTTCTGAATTCCACAGTCAACGCAGCTGTATACCAGGAAATTTTAGAGCACTTCATGCTTCCTTCTGCTAACAAGCTTTATGGAGATGCTGATTTCATTTTCCAGGAGGATTTGGCACCTGCCCACACTGCCAAAGGTACCAAAAGCTGGCTCAATGACCATGGTGTTACTGTGCTCAATTGGCTAGCAAACTCGTCTGACCTGAACCCCATAGAGAATCTATGAGAGGAAGTTGAGAGACACTAGACCCATCAATGCAGATGACCTGAAGGCCGCTATCGCTGCAACCTGGGCTTCCATTACACCTGAGCAGTGCCACAGGCTGAATGCCTCCATGCCACGCCGCATTAATGCAGTAATTCATGCAAAAGGAGGCCCAACCAAGTATTGAGTGCATAGAAATGAACAGACTTTTCAGAAGCCTGACATTTGTGTTTAAAATATCTTTTTTTTATTGATCTTATGAAGTATTCTAATTTATTGAGATAGTGAATTGGTGGGTTTTTGTTAAATGTGAGCCAAAAATCATCACAATTAAAAGAACCAAAGACTTAAAGTACATCAGTCTGTGTGCAATGAATTTATTTAATACACGAGTTCCACAATTTGAAATAAATGAACTTTTCCAAGACATTCTAATTTATTGAGATGCACCTGTAATATATATGAATTATTCAGACACTAGATATAATTTTTTTATATTTTTCACTAGTGGGTGCAGGACACTATAGTTAATTTATGTAAATGAGGATAGCAAAATAAAGTAAACGGTGACATATTATACCCAACAATTCCTCATACAGTGGACTACCAGTAAAACTGATACAAAATGTGGGACCAAAACTTATTCAGACACTTTGACCTGACCATGTTTTGCCTAAGTGTTATCTGACATAATTAATATTTTTTTTCCTGACAGATCTTGTCATATTTTATTACCTTTTTTTTTTTTAAACTATAGTGAATAAACTGTAATAATGAATGAAATGTTCAAGGTGTCTGAATAAATTTTGGTTTGACTGTATATTATCAGTAAGACATCTCTGAGCTTCACATTATTTTATTTTATTTTTTTTTTTATTACAGCCATTTGCTAAAATCATTTATGTTCATTTTTTTCCTCATTAATGTACACACAGAAAAGCACAGAAAAACACAGAATTGTTGACATTTTTGCAGATTTATTAAAAAAGAAAAACTGAAATATCACATGGTCCTAAGTATTCAGACCCTTTGCTCAGTATTTAGTAGAAGCACCCTTTTGATCTAATACAGCCATGAGTCTTTTTGGGAAAGATGCAACAAGTTTTTCACACCTGGATTTGGGGATCCTCTGCCATTCCTCCTTGCAGATCCTCTCAAGTTCTGTCAGGTTGGATGGTAAACGTTGGTGGAAAGCTCTCTCCAGAGATGCTCAATTGGGTTTAAGTCAGGGCTTTGGCTGGGCCATTCAAGAACAGTCACGGAGTTGTTGTGAAGCCACTCCTACGTTATTTTAGCTGTGTGCTTAGGGTCATTGTCTTGTTGGAAGGTAAACCTTCGGCCCAGTCTGATGTCCTGAGCACTCTGGAGAAGGTTTTCGTCCAGGATATCCCTGTACTTGGCCACATTCATCTTTCCCTCGATTGCAACCAGTCGTCCTGTCCCTGCAGCTGAAAAACACCCCCACAGCATGATGCTGCCACCACCATGCTTCACTGTTGGGACTGTATTGGACAGGTGATGAGCAGTGCCTGGTTTTCTCCACACATACCGCTTAGAATTAAGGCCAAAAAGTTCTATCTTGGTCTCATCAGACCAGAGAATCTTATTTCTCACCATCTTGGAGTCCTTCAGGTGTTTTTTAGCAAACTCCATGCGGGCTTTCACGTGCCTTGCACTGAGGAGAGGCTTCCGTCGGGCCAGTGATGGTTGACTTTCTACAACTTTCTCCCATCTCCCGACTGCATCTCTGGAGCTCAGCCACAGTGATCTTTGGGTTCTTCTTTACCTCTCTCACCAAGGCTCTTCTCCCCCGATAGCTCAGTTTGGCCGGACGGCCAGCTCTAGGAAGGGTTCTGGTCGTCCCAAACGTCTTCCATTTAAGGATTATGGAGGCCACTGTGCTCTTAGGAACCTTAAGTGCAGCAGAAATTTTTTTGTAACCTTGGCCAGATCTGTGCCTTGCCACAATTCTGTCTCTGAGCTCTTCAGGCAGTTCCTTTGACCTCATGATTCTCATTTGCTCCGACATGCACTGTGAGCTGTAAGGTCTTATATAGACAGGTGTGTGGCTTTCCTAATCAAGTCCAATCAGTATAATCAAACACAGCTGGACTCAAATGAAGGTATAGAACCATCTCAAGGATGATCAAAAGAAATGGACAGCACCTGAGTTAAATATATGAGTGTCACAGCAAAGGGTCTGAATACTTAGGACCATGTGATATTTCAGTTTTTCTTTTTTAATAAATCTGCAAAAATGTCAACAATTCTGTGTTTTTCTGTCAATATGGGGTACTGTATGTACATTCATGAGGGAAAAAAAAAAAGAACTTAAATGATTTTAGCAAATGGCTGCAATATAACAGAGTGAAAAATTTAAGGGGGTCTGAATACTTTCCGTACCCACTGTATATGTATGTATGTATGTATGTATGTGTATATGTGTATGTATGTGTATGTATGTATGTGTATATATATAGGCTCAGAGATGTCTTACTGATGTGCAGGCAGACAGAGACAAGAGACAGAGAGACAGAGAGACACTTACTCTGTGATCTCCTCAGTAACTGTGTGCTCCACCTGCAGACGGGAGTTGACCTCGATGAAGTAATGTTTACCATGTTTATCCACCAGGAACTCCACTGTGCCTGCGTTCTCATAACCAACCTGGGGAAAGAGAGAGAGAGAGAGAGAGAGAGAAAATAGTAAATGAGTGACTGATTTGAAAAGTTGAATAAAATGAACAACATAGTAGCACATTACATACAAAAAGTGGCAGGTCTATTATTTTGCATTTATGCTCCAAGACACAGATCATTTGACAGTATCAGTTTGTTTTGTTCCGTCCTTTGCTATGGTTACCACATTCAATCGGATTCAATCGAGCATTTATATACGTTTGTCAATCCAGAAACTTGTGCAATGTGAAGGCTAGTTAGCAGCATGAAATAAATATATAAACAGCGAGCAAAGATCACATCATAATCACTGAACCTGTCAATTATCTCAGCTTTGTTTTGCATGAGTGCAACTTTGTGTACCTCGCGTTGAACTGTCTACACTACTGTGCAATATCTCTTACGTTGACATTGTGTTTATACTGTGTTGGTTACAATGAAAGGATTCGCAAGCATGCAGAACTCACGCTGTACAAAAACTCTGCCATTTTGAGCACAGATATGTCTGTGATTGGCTACAAAGCTAAATGCTTTATAAACATGTTGTAAATAGAAACCTTTGATGCTCTTCACAGAGCAGATACACAAATGCTCATGGGAGCGTTTTGTAGTTGCCGGCTATCAGCGGGTACCGGTACTGCAGAACAGCAGGTATCGTCACATTAAATGACCAAATCAATCTTTGCCGGGACACGGATTCATTTTGGTGGCCACCAAAATATTTTCAATGCAGGAAAAACCCTGGTAGGCCTATACCAAAATCTATTTAAAATACATTTATTTCATACTAAGTATACTTTAAATCCATTAACATATTTATTAAAATATCACTTAAGACTTACTTTTATAGTAGAGTATTAGAGTACTTCTAATAATAATAGAGTATTTCTTGATATGCCTAAAAAGTGTTTTAATATGACTATTAATAAAGGATTGTATGATGTTTGTATAATATCATTCTTTAAATGCAAAATATTTAAAGTGTACCTGAAGTATACTTGCAATAGTTCCACTTTAGCACAATCAAATATACTTAAGTATATTTTTAGTTGGACCTTGTCACTACTTCCGCACAATTAAAGTGCATTAAGTACAAAATTAGTTGTTCCAATTTAGCAGACTTTAAGTAGACCAGTTTAGAACCAAAAGCACAATTGCAGGGTATTTTTATTAAGCACATAAATATGTAAATGTATTTGTAGTATACTTGGCACAAAATAAATGCATTTCAAATATATTTTTTCACTAGGGTACCTCAGAAGGTCAAAATAAATATTATACATGCCATTATGTTTTTGTTTCATTTGTTTTATGAGGATGGCATTTGTTGCAACCTTGTTACCAAACTCAGGTACATGACTGAACACAGTTTACAACATGGGGGGAAAAAAAAAAAAAAAAAACACATTAAAAATAAATATTTGTTTGTCATTTGTAATTTTTTGTACAATAACTTTAATAACAAGGTTGAACAGTTGAGCTTGACAGATGAATTTAACAGATATTTAACCACTTCCATGTTGATTTTTGTTAGATAATAGTTTATCTAACATATCTAACATATCTCTCTAAAGGAAACTAGATTTGTGTCTTTAACGTAATAGGACACCAAATGTGACACTACAAATATTACTACTGTAAAATCATGGTTAATCATTATGAGATCTTATGTACATTTATTTTTTTTATTTTTTTTTAATTTAATTTATGACAATTGTGTCTAATACCATGTTACCAGTTTTATTTCAGCAAAAATAATAATATTTTAGAGCAAATTATGGTAAATTGTTGTGACGGCAGATTATTAGATAGGCACCAAGACAGCAGGTTTCCTCTTACTAAGCCACATCTTGACACACACCACATAAAGCCCAATAGGCGGTTCCATAATCCTGTCCCCAAATTTCGCAGAAGTGCAATCCAATTCGTCCTTAGGCCTGTCTCAGCTGCCAAATTTGGATACACACCGCTTCACACACACACACACACACACACACACACACACACACACACACACACACACACACACAGAGAGACATATAGCATTTGGAGAGTAAAGCATCCTTGATAACTGGCTGCCAACACACACTGAGATCAAACAACCAACCCTTCAAAATTCCTGGCTGATATTCATACTCACACCCTCTCAAAAATCTCACAAGCCCTGTGAGACCGCGAGAAGACATGAAGACTATTCACTCAGACTTGAGAACATCTACCATTCTCAGCACTTTGTCACACTCAGACACCCTGAAATACGGTGAGCAGATTAAAACTATTAGACCGTCGCAATGAAAGATGAAAATAAACAAGACAGTGCACAGTGCCCACGAGAAGAAAGGTACAGACAGGTAATTAAATGGGTAAAATGAGAGGAGGATAGGAAGGAGAGCAGGAGAGGAGGACAGATGGCATTCCACCGAGAGGACTAAAGAGGGTGAGAAAGAAGGAGGGAGAGAGATGAGTAATTATGAGTTTCACAGCTTGACACAATTTCTAATTACTTCACAATATCCATAGCATAAATAGGGTCTACCTAACGGCTACGACAGAAGACAGGAGAGGTCAAAGACGGAGGGACTTTTTGGGTCGGTTCTCACGTAAGAGTCAAAATATGGAATCATGACTGAAAGGAGAGAGAAACCAAAAGAGGGCTAGGCAAAGCTGTAACCAACATTCAGGGGGAAATGTCCCAATTTAAATTCAAATTAGTGGAAAATAGAGTTGTCAAAAACTACAGACTTTGGTACTGAAATTTTAAAAATGTGACGCTTTGAACGCTGTTGAGCAGATTCGTAAACACCTCTGATTGGCCATTTTGTTGACGCGCTCATTGGATATGTCTGTGATTGGCTACAATGATCAAGGCACAGCAGCATTTGAAAGCACGCAGAAGTGTTTGAATTTGAAAGCGTTCTGAAAGCGGAAGCGTTTGAAAGCAGCCATCTATCAGTGAAGAGCTTCAGTGATGATTATTTACAATGTTTTTACAGCGCTGATCAGTGAAGCCAATCACAGACATATCTGATGAGCATGTGAATACAATGGCCAATCAGAGGTGGTTTACGAATCCACTCAACAGCGCTCAAAGAGTCACATTTTTAACATTTCAGTACCGACTAGGTACCGAAATCAGTACTTTTGTAAACTCTAGTGGAAAATAATATGGGTTTATAAACAGCAGATAAACCATAAAAATATTAAGCAGCACAACTGTTTTCAATATTGATAAAAAATGTTGAGCAGCATATCAGCATTACAATGATTTCTAAAAGGATCATGTGACAGTGAAGACTGGAGTACCGACAAAGCTGAATTTTCAGCCATCACAGGAATAAATTCAAATAGAAACCAGCTGTTTTAAATTGTAATAATATTTCACAATATTAGTTACTGTATTTCTGATTAAACATTTTTTCCACTAGTAATGTTTTTTTTGTTTGTTTGTTTTTTTTAACTATTAAACAATCATATGTCATTCTAACCCCATATTATTTTTTTGTCATGAAACACGAATAGAAATCTTAGGCAGAACGTTTCTCTAAGTCAAGGAAAGTGGATTGTGATTTTATACTTCCAGGCTCCAAAAATGACAAAAAGCAGCATTAAAATTTCATAAAAGCAGTGCTTACTACTAGTGTGGCCATGCTGAAGTCATTTGATAGGTTTGTGTGAGGAACAGTCTGAAAAATGTATCGTTGTTTACTGATTAGGTCTCCTCTGGTGTGGATATTAAACTCTCAGTTATGTAAATTCATTCACAGTCGGTCACGTGAAAGAGAAAAATAATGTTGTTTCGCATCTATGTAAAACCTGGTGCAAACATTTTTTAGAGGTGTGAAGGAGAAGATTGTCAGTAAATAACGAAATTTCAGTCTGTTTCTCACTCAAAGACATATATGACCCATATTCCAAGTCTTATGAAGTCATGAGTCACATGGACTACTTTAACAGTGCTTTTCACAGTTTTCACAGGTTCACAGCCTAAATCACTTATCAAATCATAGCATCAAACCTATTTTCCTCATATCCAAAACAGCATAAAAATGTTTTATGGAAGAAAGAAAATAATATGGGATTGTAATAATAAATTGTATATAAACTTTTTCTTTAAAGCTTGTTGTACCAAAAGCACATCACAGAAAAAGTCAATAATATGAAGGACATGATGGTGAGTAAATGATATCTGGGTTGCTTTAAACATTCAGTTTTGTTGAAGATTCAGTTAAATCCTTGCATGAACAAGACAGAGACAGTAGTGAGAGTGAGAAACAGAGATTCTGACAAGCAGAGAAGGATTATACTTATAATCACTGAAGTTAAACAGCGTTATGTAAATACCCTCTTTTGCTGATGATTAGCAGCGAAGATGTTTTATGTTCACAATCAATCTGAGCTTGCCTCAAACACGCACAAACAGTGTTGACTGTAGGTCTGAAACCACATCAAGGCTGTGATCCCCAACCTGTGCTTCAGGCACTGTGGGTAGAGCAGCTGTCTCCATGGCAACAGCTGCCATAAAACAAAAAAAAAGAAGAAAAAAAAAAAAGGGAAGATAACAGGGGAGATGTTTCTGTCATGTTAATGCCATTTAATTCCCCATCCTGATATCTGACCAAACGCATAAAAAAAAAAACTGTAACAGTGACTACAACAATTTAAGCAGCAGCCCCATGAAGAACAAGGTCAATAAAATGTGTGCAACATAATTGATGGAGAGAGTCTTCTGAGATATTCCTTCTTCCATGACAACACGGTTATCCATTTAATAGGGGTTTGACAAAAAGGACAAATTACAAGGCTGAACATTGTGGTATCAGCATGGAGAACTGAACGGAAAAATTTAATTGATTATTGAGAGATCAGACAGGGACAAAAAGACAGAAATCCAGTACAGGAGAACAAAAAAAAAAAAAAAAAAAAAAAAACGGAGCATGAAATGGCGAAAGCTCTGAAGGTCAGAGAGAACAATGCCACATCCTCCAATTTTATTAACGAGGACATGGATGAAATATCTCATAACTCTGTAGCATGTAGCTGAGAGACCCTACAAAACAGGTGCAATTTGTACATATAAATATAATTTGTTGTCTTCTTTATTTTGTTTTTCCAACTTTTCCTTTTCCATATTAATTAGGGTTAATATATACAGTATATATTTAAATAAATTCTAACATTGTGTTAATTCTCTCTTTTAGTTGGCCATGTTATTATTATTAAAAAGACAAAATTGTGTCCCTAAGTTATGCATCAACCCTGTTACCACAATATTTCCAGAGTGTCTATTTACCCGAAGTGCAAATAGCATCTGCCAAACAGGTGGGCTATTTACACTAACTGAGTCAGACAAAATTACAAAAGAAATCCTGCAGGAGCAGTGGCGTTAGCCTTTGACGTGACTGAACAGAGTTTAAATCCACCTTTTTCCCCAACTCCTCCTTTTCCCATCACATATCAGCTTGGAGAAGGGTTTATTTTAACTAAAAAAAAAAATTAAGAAAGTATTCGAATAGTGGAAACAAAGTGGCAAATGTATAAAATGTTTAAATGGTTGGGTTAGGTGTAAGGGAAAGGCTTTAACTGTTACTATAATTAAAGTTGCATCTGATTATGCTATGTTAGCCACTTGGCAAAATAGTGTTTTTCTCTGAGCTATGGTGAAAACATGGTACTCGCAGAAAATCAAGAAAACAAGATTCAAACAATAAGGAGCTATATAACAGTGTTGAGCTATAAATCAATGATTCGTTTTCTGTCTATAAATGTATCCAAACAGTTGTTTCCTTGTCTAATAAATCATAATATATTAAATGTCTTTTCCATTGTTTATACAAAATAAAAAACGGAAAACGAGGGTAACGCAGGTATGACGTCACTGATAGGCGACGAAATGAAAGGGATGGGACACTAGTTAAAATGGCTTATTTCTCTGGATTTAAACATTCATGGAAACATCTGGCATAATGTAAGTATTAGGGGTGTAACGGTACACGTATTCGTACCAAACTGTTTTGGTACAGGGCTTTCAGTACGGTGCAAGTGTGTACTGAATGCATTACATTTCAACATCAAGGTCTCCTGTTTGGAAACACTTCGGTTTCATCCTTCAAATTTTGTCCACGAAATCATGAAATTCATCACAGAAAATGCCGTTTTGATGTGGCGTGACAGATCTCTGTATAGGGGCCTCAGTTCAACTGGCAGCGCGAAGCACGAGTGAATGCGATCATCTCTTCCTCTTTAATACTAGGTACAGAATAAACATGAATGAACATCTGAAGGTATGTTGAAAGATACAGTACAACTTACGGAAATGTATCTTATCTTGTGTAATCGTTCAATCAGTGTTTCAATGGCAGAAAGACATCAATGTAAACACTGTCATGTAGCATTTACCTCAGAAAAGCCATTCAGTGTCCACAGCTTGTTAGTTCGTCAGAGAAATGAACTCTTTCACTTAATATATGCACTATATTTGCCTATAGAGAATGCAAACCGACTTCATGCCTCGTTGCATGCCGGGGCGGCGCCGCCATTTTGACAGGATCGCCCCCTATTACTTGCACTGAAATTAATACGGATACTTGCTTACCTTTTGTTTTGTTTCTGCCATTAAGTGGAACATTCACATTTTTAATGGTATCGTTTGCAGGGAATAGAAGCTATTTTATCGCATCGCATGAGAATTTTATTTATTTTATTTTTTTCACTGAAGTTTTGTAGAATTTCGTTTACAATGTTGATCTGTTTACAGTGTTGCACGCTGGGCGCTCGCTGCTGCTTCAGCCATCATATGAATATCCAAATAAATCTGTGTTCAACACGCTGAGAGAAGTCGATTAATTTATTTATTGAGAACATTTAAATGATGCTTAAACGAGCATATTGAGTAGGCATACAACTGTTGTCATTGTAAATATTCCCCTTTTCCACGATTACAGAGGAGGAGAATCAGAGATTATGGCTCACATTCAGTGGACAGACAGACAAACAAACTATATTTTTATATTTATTTCAACAAATGACAACCAAAATCAAAACCTTAAGAGCTTGTCAACAGTTTAGTAGTGGCTCCCTGCAAGGGGACATTTTAAAAACACTGGCTTAATGTACTAAAAGATGTGCAGATGAGCCCTGAATATGAACGCAACGCGTTTAATTACACATTAAGCAATTTCTTCCCATTATAAAACAGTTATGAAGAAAATGCTTAAAATAGCTTGGGCATTTTAAGTGATACTGAAAGTTTATATTTTGGTCTCTATATTTTATATTTTGTGCTTTATTAGTAAACAGAATTTTATCGTTTTCTTTACATAAGAGGACATGTAAACGTGTTGCGTTCATATTTTGGGCTCATATGCTTATCGCCACACAGTATGCTTTAATAGATATGTACAGAATTTTGTCTTTGTGCATTAAGCCACATGAAGCGTTTTTCTTGTTAAGCATTTTAATGTCCCCGTTCAAGTTCTGCTAATTCACGAGCGGAGTGAGAGTCATACTCGCAAAGGTAATGTTAATTATTAAACCAAACAAAATCAAAACTTTCAAAAACACTTAGCAATGTGATTCTTTTATTGAGTGATAAGCAGTGGGTTTAACCAGTGCCATTACTAAAAGCTTTGCCATCCGGCGTCTTCTCGTCATCTCCTCGACCTGATTCCCTTGGTGTTTTTACACATAGAAAAGGCGAAAAAAAGCTTTTTTCATTGTCCAGTTCTCTCTCAGAATGATGATCAGAGTTACTATCGCCATTATTGAAGCAGCATTAATGACATATAATGGTGACATTTTTCACAATCGTGACAGAAAACAAATGACTGCACTAAACTCAATGACGGAAAGGCTGCGCGCTCCTGTCAATATGGCGGATAAGCAAAGAAGTTACCCAGAACTCAATGCGGCGTGGCGTCAGATTCGTATTCACCTGTTACTGATGTCTTGATTTTTTAATGTATATTTAAATAAATCTGTCGTGAAAATGACAGCCACTGTGTATAAATGATTATATTCCAACAACGAATTGGAGTAAAACATCATTTCATGCAAACACTGCCTTATGTGCAGCTTACATGTTTTCATACAATTAATTTGAGTGTTGATTATTATACTAAAAATAAATAGCAACTGAATTTAGGCTAGTTTGGGCTCTGTTATTAACCTTTAATATAGTAATGTGCAAGTAAGTTCATACTCCATACATAGTTTATAGCATTAGCAGACATCATTGTTTTTATCCTTAAGAAACTTTTAGTTATAATTTAATTTATTTAAATAAAGAGACACAATTTGTTCAGTAAACTACTGTTTAATAAAAATAAAAAAAGCAATTTTATGTTTAGTTTTCTCCCCACCTGCTGTACCGAACCGTGACTTCAGAACCAAGGTACGTAACAAACTGTGAGTTGTGTGTACCGTTACACCCCTAGTAAGTATAAAGATTAATAAAATATATAACACTGTTCTAGTGGTGTTGGATATTTAAGTCTAAAAATCGCACATATTGTGACTTTAACGCATACAACTTGTCTCACTGAATATTAAAATGTATACCTTATTAAACCAGAAATATCAGCTGTCTCATAGAATGACCCATTTCATATTCTTATGGCTAAATGTCAGTTCAAGTCATGTTTGCCCCAACATGAAGAAGGGGAAACATTATTATGCATCAACCCTGTTACCATAAAATTTCTGGAGTGTCTATTTACACAAAGTGCAAACAGCCCACCTTGTTGGCAGATGCTATTTACACTAACTCTGCTCACCATTGTCTAATTGAGCCAGACAAGATTACAAAAGAAATCCCACAGAAGCAGTGGCATTAGCTTTTGATGTGACCGAAGAGAGTTTGAATCCGCCTTTTTTCCAACTCCCTTTTCCCAATGCATATTAACTTGGAGAAGCGTTTATTTTTAACTAAAAATTAAGAAAATATTCAATAAGCGGCAAATGCATTTTTAATAGTGGGGGTTAAGGCATAACGAGTAGGGTTAGATGTAGGGAAAAAGCTTTAGGGACAGGGACAAGTAATGTCCCAATAAGGTAGCATCTATTTATGATTTTAATAAATATAATTTTTTACACTGAATATATGTTATTATTGTATACGGTTTTATAATGTACTATAATACACTGAGGCACAAATAATATCTGCCACAATTTGCACCAAGTATAAAAATCTAACAGCTATTTACATTTGCATTTAACTACTATTTACACTTACTTTAATACTTTGTTGCCATTTTAACTAAATGTAAATAGCATCTACCACTATTTGCACTTAGAGCTAATAGCTGTTGCCTGATATTTCTGCCCATTTAAAAATAAACTATTCCAAAAAAAGGTTACATAAAATATATAACCTGTCATAATAGCATTATTGTCCTTTCAGAAAGTAAACGCCACTAAAGTCCACTCATTTTCATCCTTTTATCTATTATTTTTGGGAGTACAGGTCACAATCTTAAAATGTCAACTCTGTTGACAGAGTTGACATTTTAAGATTGTGACCTGTACTAATAGAGGGAGAGGTATTTGTATATTTGTAAACATCAGAAATAAATTCTCAAAACATGCTTTGTAATTCCATGATCTTGAGCATAATAAACTGGTAAAAATGTCAACCCTGTTACCAAAACGTTTTTATGAAAAACAAAATGTACAAATTTAGCTTCAGGTGGTACAATCCATACAACTTGTCGCATTGAATGTTTAAAATTATCCCCAAAACTTAAGAGAATTATACCTTATCAAACCAGAAAAGTCATGCATCTTATAGAATGACCCATTTAATTTTCTTATGGTTAGTGCTGGAAACCTTGTTGAACGTCTGCTAAATGTCAGTTCAAGTCATGTTTGCCCCAACATGAAGAAGGGGAAACATTATCACACATGACATTTCCATTTCTGTGACATACAGTCCTAATGATTAAACATGATGGTGATAGGCCATTTCGTTCTTACAGAATCGAGTGAAACTTCTGCCACGCTTCAGAAACGGAATTAGACAATTAAAAGAGCCAGGGAGAATTTTCTTTGACATGAAAGACGGAGCCAACGGTGAGAGAACAGAGAGATACATCCCGCTGCTCTTAAAAGAAAAGCTGTACTCAGCAATAGAAAATGAGATTGAGGGGAGCTTCAAGCGTCTAAGGGAACATGTCAAATGCTCAAATGAGGTTTTAATGCTTGCTCTGAGAAATCTGAAAGCCTGGCCATCTTCTCCATTTCCCTTGTCCATATGATAGAACAGATGGAGGAGAGATTTTAGCTCTCTCTCTCTTTATCTCTCGCTCTCCTCCTTCACCAAGTTCCCTCACTTCACACTCACACAAACAATACTCCATATCTCTCTCGCTGACTTGCTCACACACACACGCACATAAATGCTAATGCATTCATATTCTGCAGAAGGCTAAACAACTGACAGCAGAGAGTCCAGAAGGGGTGAAAGGCGGGTGATCAGCGCTGTATTTTATCTGTATGTGTGTCTGTTGAATTCAGAAGTGGAATTCAAAAGGAACTCTACACTGATAATACACTGAATGAATCTTTTCAATGTGGCTGCTGATTCCAGCTTCTCCAAACGTAATCATGCATGTTTATTCAGGAACGCTATATCTAAAATTGCCTGCAAAATGTAAATGTCTTCAACATTACTAGGAAAAATCCACCATGTGCTAGAACTTTCATGAATAGTCAAAAGCTTTATTAATACTACGCAAGAAATGTCATGTTTGTGATTCATCAGACTGACACAAACTGTGTGAGGCAGGTGTGCAATGGCGCACATAGTGGGACGTGGTGTATCTGTGCATGGACATGATTACACACACACACACACAAACACACACACAAACACAAACAAGTGAACAGAAATTCAAAAACTGCTACCAACCATGAAATGAATTACTTTCCCTGTGTGAAGGGTTCTGAAACCACTTGTGAAAATGAGCAAATGCTACAACACGTTGAGCCATGCTGCTTAAATGGGTGTTGCAAGTTCAAATCCGCCTCACAACATTGTGCCCCGAGAACTAATTTCTACCCTGGGCCATGTTCCTGGTTGCATTCACACTGGGAATAGGAACTCTGAAGAGGCTGACAATGGCGTCTTTATGCACAACATTTACAAACGCTAAAAACCGGTGGATGGAAGATGCCGTGATTGGAACGGTGTTTGTTGTGTGTTTCGTCATAACAGATGGAACGTAAACACAATTTACGCGACTGAAAGAGCAAAAAGTGGGGCTAAGAGATGAAATCTCCTATAACAACTTTCAGTATTACATATCATCTGGGCAGAGAAAAGAACAACTCTGCAGACAACAGGTAAATGCGGTTATCGCTGTTTTCCATGTTCATGAAGTAAATATGTTTACACAGCTTTTTAAAAATGCTGGGTGCCGGTGTTTGACCAATCAAAGTACACTTACGTCACTGATAGTTCCTATATTGCTGGTTTAGGTCTTACTATGAAGTAGGAGCTAATTTAATTCCCCTAAAAAGAATTCCTAGAACTAAAATCGTTCCTAGTTCCTGCAGTGCGAACACTGCAAAATCCGAGTACTTCAGCCAATAGTTCTAGGAACTATGAAAAAGGTTCCTCTGGTGCAAAAGCCCCCTATCCTAGTGGCTAGTTCCTAGAACTATTTGGAGCGAAAGACCCTATTTGCTCCCTTTTCTCCATCATTTCCAGTCTTCCCTTGGCTCTTAAAGGGATTGTTCACCCAAAAATAAAAACTGCCACCATTTACTTAACCTTGTGTCATGTATGACTCTTTCTTCTGCGGAATATAAAATAAGATATTTTGAAAAACATTAGGGTCTAAAACACAAGGCCCTATTGGCATTTAATGTGGAACAGCAGAGGAAAAAATTTTTTGGTGAAAAAAATATTGTTTTTATGTGAACTCTCCCTTTATTATGAATAAAACTGCAAGTGTGCATTAAACGACGAACACAGAATTTGAACATTTCAAGCAATTCTTCTACTTAATACCGGAGAAGCTAATTCAACATTCATTTAGTCCAAGAGTAATCAATCTTTTCTTATAAAAACAAGCTTTAATATGCTCTTTCTTTCCTTTCTGTTCAGAATGACTCTCATGGGGTCAGCTCATCGGCACAGGCACATGTCAATAATCAGTCAATAATCCTCTTTTTAAATACAGCCCTCGACTATCACTAAAAAACTCTTCAGAATGTCAAATGTAATCGCACTGGAGATGAAGAACACAAGTGAGGACAACAGGGGGGTTCCATTTACATTTATACAATTGGCAGACATTTTTATCCAAAAACTACTTACTGCAAATCGCACATATATGCGTGTCCTCACTGACATTTGATCAAAGAGGTAGCAAAAGGCGCCTGTCAAGAAATCACTCTTTTGATTTCGAGTTAACTGTCAGTTTGACTTGAGTTTTCAACTTGTATAAATGTCACACTAAAATCAGACTGAGAAACCTACTTTCATTTATGTGTGATTCAGGAGCAAAATACTGTGTAAATAGTGAAAAGGGTTTGTAGTTTGTTTTATAAAAGAAAAAAAACTGTCTCTCATATATATATATATGTATGTATATGTTAATAATCAATATTATTTTAGCAACTGATGCCATCTGCCATATTATCAGACAAGCTTTTGCTCTTTTCTAACATAGGTATATTGAAGTCCTGTTTATTTGGATGCTTTTAAACAAAATTATTCAGAAATAATCCAAAAATGTGTTAAAATGTTTTTAATGGATTAGCAACAGAGGATGAAAATGGTATTTTTTCCTATTCCGAAACTAAAATGCATCTTTACAAATGCATGCGGTCATATGTCAGCCTTTACTCCCAAATGAGCAAGCAATAACCAATAAGGACACCCACATTTGCTCCGAAGTAAATTGACCTTACATAGTTAACGTTAATGCATTTTTTTTTTTGCTTTCACAACGCTTTTAGAATTTGCCTCGATTTGGTTAATAACATTATCATGTAATTTAACAATTTCTTATAAAAAAAAAAAAAAAAAAAAGGCAAATAAATATGCTGACCTTCATTCCAGGCTACTTAAGAAAAATATCCAATCCATTTTACCCCTTCATGAGTATATATTACTGAAAATCATGTTTATGTGTAAAATCACATTTTTTTGAGACCTTATATAAAACTTGTCTGAGTTAACAATAGTAACCAAGAAGGGAGGAGCTTATCAAAAGAACAATTGGCATGGGTTTCTGTGCAGCTTCAGATCGACCCATAATTTTTTGTAGCCTGGTGCCAAAAATATTTGCCAAAGAAAAAGTACCACTCTTTCTCAAATCTCTTCCAGATAAAAAACAATTGAGAGGTTCAAACCTCCCCAAATACCAGTGCAGGCAGTCCATATGCTTGCTCATACTGGCATAGAGATCAGCCAGATGAACATATGGAAAAGAAAAAAAAAAAAAACTCCTGTATTAATGAACAGATATCAACGTCAAGACCCATCTGGATATCATCTGAAAAACACTAAGAGGTTACAGCACAAGTAGTTTTACAGTGAAAACGGTTATAAATAAAAGTGTTGGATTGCTATAAAGATATTCAGAAGCTTTGTTACTCTTTTAAGGCAGATGCTACTGTGTTTCTCTAACAGCTTGTCTGCTGCAGCAATAAACCATTTTTTTTTTGGTCTTGGCATATGTTTATGCAGTGAAACGTTTAATTATGTTTCCCAATCTAATGGCACTGCAGCACCACCTGCTGTCTAATTCAGTGTACTGTATCCTTAGGTACAAATTTAGTCATATTTTTGTTTTCTAAAATACTTCATCCTTGCTGACTGGCATTCAGAAAAAAACAAACAGACATTATGACGACAAGTAAACGATTTTAAGTAAAACACTGTTGAAGGACATGACTAGAAAAAAAAAAAAAAACACTAAAGCTGCATCTGAAATAGCATACTTTTGAGTAGGTACTACATTTGAATTTTTAATTTACTTTACAACCATTGAAAAAGTATGTTCTAAATAGTACGAACGCGTGTAGTATGAATGAATTCGGACATTCTACATCCATAGTGTTGTTACTGTCACATGAACTACCAGCGTCAGTTACATCCCTTCAAATCCATTCATAAATCCTCTCCCATGGCCTCGTGGGATAGTAAAGTGTCCATCGCATACGCACTTCAGAATCTCACCGGAAGTAGTAAATCATCATTTCGCCTACTGTTTTTCGAATACTATGAATTCGGACATACTACACTGTTCGCATACTGTTTTTCTTGTACTATATAGTAGAGAAGTTTTCAATTTCGGACACAGCTAAAGACATTAAAATGGAAAGTTCCCCCAAAAATGAAAATTCTGTTTTCATTTACTCACCTTTATGTTGTTCCAAACCTGTATGAGTTTCTTTCTTCTGTTGAACACGAAAGAAGAATATGGTTAACAAAACAGTTGATGGACCCCACTAACTTAAAAAATACTATGGAAGTCAATGGGAACCATCAACTGTTTGGTTACCGACATTCTTCAAAATATTTTCTTTTGTGTTCAACAGAAGAAAAACTCGTACAGGTTTGATAAAACCTGAAAGTGAGTAAATGATAACAGAATTTTCATTTTTGGGTGAACTACCCCTTTAACAATATACTATTTTTTGTTTAAAAGAAATCTAGAAAGGTAATGATTGTTTGAAACAATACAATCACAGTCAATATCTGGGATTCACCGGTCTGACCTGTGCAAGATGGAGCTGAACAGTGAATCAATACCAGTAAAGTGAAGCACTTAAGGCATCCTGTATGACGCTAATCAGACATAATACAGAACATAAACATAATATTACAGCTTACATCTGATCAAAACTATGCGTTCATGTTCACAAGTACAGTATCCATGTTATTTTTTTGTTACATATTTAAATATTAATATTTCTTTCAGGTCAGTAAATGAGTAAAATGACTAAAATAATGAGTATGACATGATAAAATATAGACTAAATTCAAAGGATGTCTTCATCAGAAGGAAAAAACTAAAAATTCTAGTCTAATGCTGCATTTAGATTCTAGTTTTAAATGGGTGTTTTAGGTTAAATAAATAATTTGGTGCATGAACCTTTGTTTGTTTTGACATCTGTATTTGCATACAGTTTGGAAAATAGCCAATGCTGCCATCTGTCAGATGTGTTGACTCGTACCTGTCGAGCGAGGTTCACAGAGTCAGCAGTCAGTCTGTCTCTGAGGTGTGGGTCCAGCTGTGAGGCCGGTGCGATCTCCACCACCTTCTGGTGTCTCCTCTGGATTGAGCAGTCCCTCTCGTACAAGTGAATGACATTGCCGTATTTATCGCCTACACACAATGGACCGATCAACTCATTGAACATTACACAGAAGTCTTAAACCCATCTGGCAGTGTAAACAAACCCATCTGCTAGTATTTCTTCAAAATATAACAAACACAATCATATAACTGATCAATAAACACTATGCAAATTAGCAGGCAACAGAGCACTGTACCATTCTGTTCACCGTTGAGAACAATGTGCTATATGCAAATATCAAAATATGTTTTAATTAACTGCCAAACAATGTATTTAAATAAATCCAATTTGTTGTTGGAGGCTGAGTGCTTCTTCAGTGACAATGTCTGGGATCAGATTTAAAGTCAAAATCATTTACTCACCCTCATGTCGTTCCAAACCCACAAGGACTTTTATCCATGCGACACAAAAGAAGAAATTTGAAAGAGTCCTGGTTGTTCTTTTGCAAGCAATTACAATAAATGAGGACTGAAGCTTTCAAGCTTTAAAAGCACCATAAAAAATTATATATATACACATGACTGGCATTTCTTCTGAAGCCATATAATAATATAATATTATTTTGAAATATTATTCACTGGAAATCGCACACACACAATCATTCAGTAGCGCAGAAATGTATTATCAACTCTGTGATTTATCAATAAAATAGCTTATTTCTAAGTAACTAAAACCCACAGCTTCACTATTAGAAGAGAGATGCTGCCAGGTAGAATTGATTCACACGCAATCACTCTCTCACTAATGCATTCATATAAATGTAATCTTTACTTTGCTACTTTATCATCTGTATTGGATTTAGAATGAGCAGAAAGACATATAACGACCCAAAGACAAAAAAAACAGTTTTGTAGGAGCAATAGCCTTGTGCGCAGTGCTGTGTCATATGCCATAGCCGTGCACAAGGCGACCCGTGTTCGAGTCTCAGCTCGAGGTTTAGGCTTAATTGTTCAATAATGACGCTGACTAGTCGACATTGACTCGACTTTTATATGCATCCCATTTGTAATAGAGTTGATGGCTCAATCAGACTGAAAAGTCTTCATGTAAACACCTCAATCAATTCGACTTTCGAACTGGTCCATGGAAGATACTAAATGTCTGCTAAAAATGCTTTTGATAATATTTTTTTATGTCATAAATGCTGAAACTGCAATTGTACTCACGGCAGCTCTGGCTACATTATCACAGAGACTTTTTGTTTTTGAACATGGTGACTGGGCACTGCGAATGTGCTGAATTTTTGTTCCGAAATTCCCGTAATGTACATGTATAACATGAAGAGATTGCAAAAGTTTAAGGTAGATATAAACAGAACTTTCAGAATCTAAAACTGGATTGGATTCATTCAGATTACTAGTAAATGGAAATTAGTGAATATAAACATACCTACTGATCTAGTCAATGTTTAACAGCCCACTGAAAGGGAAGATTAGTAAATAATGACTTAAATTTCAGTCTGTCCTCACACAAAGCTACTATATGGTTTCAATAGACTTGGAATATAACAGTCATGTTGGCCACTTTTATGGTGCTTTTGTGGGACTTTTTTGTAGACTGAATGCCTTTTTCACATTAAAGGCACAATATGTAATTTGAACCACTAGAGGTCACTTATTCAAAACAAAGGCTTAGCTTGATGATGCCGTGAATGAGTGTGGAATCATGGGAGTTGTCGTCTTTACCTCCATAGCCAATAGAAAGCAATCCGACGGACTCAGGCAGAAATTATGTTCATGGATGAGCTAATGTATTAAAGTTTTATTAACGTTACGGTGGTATGAAGCAGGACAAGTCGAGAGCAGTGGGAACGGAATGAGGCTGCTGGAGTCAAATGCTAATGAAAGACACCTGCAATACACACTTTTTTTATTATGCTTATTCTGCAGTTGGCCTTCTCTTTTCGTTGTGTATGTGGGCTAACGCAGCGCTATTTTACATGGTTATCACAATCATACCTAATTTGAGTGTGTTGAAAGTTACGTTACTCTGAGCGTTTGCTCTGTGGCCGCTATGAGAGACTTGCTGCACTTTGCATTAACCTAGATCTATATTAGCAAAACTGAAAAACGAGATTAGCGCAGATATGACGTTATTGACAGACAACGCAATGACACCGTCCGTGTCCTAGTTAAAATAGCTAATTTCTCTGGATTTAAACTTTGTTGGAAACATTTGGCATAATGTACATTTGTGCTCAGAATTATTGGCACCCTTGGTAAATATGATCAAAGATGACTGCAAAAATAAATCTGCATTGTTTATCCTTTCGATCTTTAATTCATAAAATTAGCAAAATTCTAACCTTTCATTGAAGGAAAAAAATTTAAAGTCATTGGCACCCCTAGAATTTTTTATGAGTAAAATACCTCTGAAGTATATTCCCATTCATATTTACATTTTTTTTAACACACCAGGGTGATCATGAACATGAAATTGTCCAGACAGGAGTATAAACATGAGGAAACACGAAGGTCAAATTCCCTTAATCATTCATCACAATGAGTATAACCAAAGAATATATAATATATATATATATATATATATATATAAGAAAATAGCTAAAGCATTGAAAATCCCCATTTCCACTATCAGGGCAATAATTAAGAAGTTCCAATCAACTAAAGATGTTACAAATCTGCCTGGAAGAGAACGTGTGTCTAAAGGGGGTTGCACACCGGAAGCGAAGTTCAGCGCCGCGCGGTGCGCCACGTCATTAAAATTCAAACGCACTGTTTTCTAGGAGTGCACGCACATCTGTGGCAACATTCGGCGCCTGTCCGCAGTGCCCAGGAAGTTGTTCAAAATCCTGCTGCGCCACAGAGCGCCATGTACATTGTTTTACATTAAATTTATATTATATTTCTCTCAAATCGTCGTTAATGTACATACTGACTTCACCCTGTGCTGCAAGATACATTGGTTTTACATTCTTAGTTTAACAGCTTGAATAAAGTCTGAAAATGTATAATAAACATAACCTTTTCTTTCATTTTGCTCTGTTGTGCCATTTTTTCCATGTACACTAACCTCAGTGCGAAATATTAAAGCATATGTAATGTTTCCCTGTTGACGTAAAACTCTCCCATCGTGCAGCTCTTCTATCAGGAGTCAATTCAAAATTGAGCTTGCGCGTCCGGTGTGCGATACCTGTGAGTTGTCCGAGACGCGACGTGGCACGGCGCTGAGTTTCTCATCCGGTGTGCGACCCCCTTAAATCATCCTAATGCGTGGTGAGGACGAAAGTTGGAGTGGCCAAAGACTCTCCAAGGATCACAGCTGGAGAACTGCAGAGATTAGTTGAGTCTTGAGTCTCAGAAAGGCTAAAAAAAAAAAATCCAATAGCACCAACCCCCCCCTTCTTGAGGGTTTCAAGAAAAATACTCTGTTCTAATCCAGAAACAATCTCCAGCATATTCAGTTGTCAGACACGACTGGAACTTCAGACGGGACCGGCTTCTATGGTCAGATGAAACTTAAAAAAAAAAAAAAAAAATTTTAAAAATGCTTTTTGGCACCAAACTCACCAGATGGGTTTGGTGCACACCTGGATAAAAATTACCCCATGCCCACAGTTAAATATACTGCTGGATCTTCATTGTTGTGGGCCTATTTTTCTGCTGGAGGTCCTGGACATCTTGTTCAGATACATGGTATCATGGATTCTATCAAATACTAACAAATAAAAATCAAAACCTGACTGCTTCTGCTAGAAATCCAATAATGGGCCGTGGTTGGATCGTCCATCAGGACATTGATCCAAAACAAACATCAAAACCAACACAAAAATATGTCACAGAATGCACAAAATGAAGCTTCTGCCATGGTCGTCCCAGTTCCCTGACCTGAACCCTAAAGAAAATGAGTGGAGTGAACTGAAGAGAAGCACCACCAGCATGGAGCTGGGAATCTGAAGGATCTGGAGAGATTCTGCATGAAGGAATGGTCTCTGATCTCTTGTCAGGTGTTCTCCAAACTCATCAGGCATTATAGGTGAAGACTATAGCTGTAATCTTGGCAAAAGGATGTTGCAAAAAGTATTGAATAAAGGGGTGCTAATAATTGTGGCCAACGTGTTTTGGAGAAAAACACTTATTTCATAAAGAGATTTTCCCTATATTTTAAATTATTTTACTTCAATGAAAAGTTAGATTTTTGTGATTTTTTTTTTTTTTAAATGAAAGATCAAAAGGATTAACAATGCAGATTTATTTTTACAAGCTTCTTTGTTCATATTTACCAAGGGAACCAATAATTCTGAGCACCACTGTAAGTACACAAGTCAACAAATCATAATATTGTCAACATTGTTCTAGTGCTTTTGGATAATTAAATCTAAAAATCGTACTTATTGTGCCTTTAAATGCATGGAAATGTTTGCCTTAAGTGTTCCACAGTAGAGGGAAAGTCTTACAGGTTTGGAATGACATGAAAGTGAGTAAATGTTGACAGAATGTTAATTTTTGGTTGAACCATTTTTTTTTTTTTTTTTTTGGAATACTTGCATTTCTTGACCAGAGACTGACCCAACATAAACTAATAACAAACAAACTCACTTACCCAGGATCTGCACCTCAATGTGTCTTGGTTTCTCAATGAACTTCTCAACAAACAGAGCTCCATTGCCAAAGGCTGCCAGGGCCTCAGAGTACGCTCGCTGATAGTTCTCCTCTAGTTCCTAATCACACACACAGCCAACAGGGTCATCCGGTGCAAATACCCAGCACACCAATTTATATAGCACCACTAAGGGGGCTTTCACACTGGCAGTTTAGTTTGAAAGGGGGCGTGGTTCGCATGAAAAGAAAAAAAAAATTAGCTAATGTGAAAGCTGTCCTGCAAACCCAGGTTTGCACCGGGGTACCGAACCCGAGACTACCTAAAGGAGGTGGTCTGAGTTCGGCTGCACTCGAACTGTGCCGTGGTTCATGTGCATATGAAGGCAACACGGACTTGGTGTGTGCAATTGTTCAGGAAGTAAAGTAACCTACGCATGCGTTTTCACCGATTGTAATGTATTTACTTAAATAAAAGTAAGCCCATGCAGAGAAGATAATGTTGATGATATATCTTGGATTCAAGCAGGAGGGAGCCTGCAGTGTATTCGCGCTTTGCGAGTGCAATCAGAGTGGCAAATGAATGGCAATCAGCGTTCTCCTCCAAATAGGCTGCTTGCAAAAAGCGGAAAACCGTCTACATCGGCGCACATACAGTAAACACAAGTGTCGTTTACTCTGCTGCACATAACAAAAAAAAAAAAAAAACATAAAAAAAACACATTTAAAAAAAAAAAAAAAAAAAAAAACACAATTTATTGACCCACGTTGTTTTCTGTCATGCGCCTTGCAAGTCTGTGATGACGTAAGATGAACACCAGGGAGACGCACCAGGGTTCAATAGAATCAATTTGAGTGTGAAACCAGACCAATCGCGCCCGGGCTCGGACCACGTCAAACAAGTCCAGAGTGAAAGCCCCCTAAGTGAACAGCAAACAAATCTAAAGTGCACACAAGGGCCTCACTTTTGGGCTTATTTAAAAGCCCTCCAGTGTCGAAGCTCGCAATTGGATCTTTGATTAAATGTGTTCCAAACCACTATTAATAATTTTACTCTCAGACACGATACCTCATACTCTTTGACCACCCGCATTCCACGGCCCCCGCCCCCGTACGCAGCCTTGAAGATAATTGGGAAGCCATAGCTGTTGGAGAATTCTTGAGCTTCCTGCAAGGATGAGATAGGAGCGGCTGTACCAGGTACCACCGGCACACCTGCAGGATGACCAGAAAAATCTTTTTTTGAACATGTACCATAGCAATGCCATGCCATTCTTTTATGTACCATGTAAATATCATGATACAATACTATAGTAGACACATTTGAGTTGAGTAACTTAAGATTTTTATTTTAAAAAGCATTTAAATAAAAATAATTCACTTAAAAAAAAAAACTCTCCATAGGGGCATGAATTTTTAATGATAAACTGCACAAATTATAAAGTGCCCAATTCTGTTCCTTGAGATCTACCTTCCTGCAAAGCTTAGCTTCAACAATGATCAAACACACCTGAACCAGTTAATTGAGATCTTCAAGAGCACTTGATAATTACAGAGTTGTGTTGGATCTGGCTTGGATCTGTTGCCTGTTGCATGAAGCTAGTTGAACAAACTTTCAGAGTAGGTTCAGAATATCTGACTATATCAATGCAACTGAATCAAAGAAATAGGCCTAGTAATTTATAGAGGTTCACAAAGAGCTCAAATTAACGTTTAATTTGTTTAAAAGATTTATATTTTAATGTATGTATTATATTTATATTAAGCAAAGTGTAGTATTAATTGTCAATTAATATATAATTCTTATATTCAAATAATTTTTATATAATTATAATTCATATAATATAAATATAATAAGTCATTAGCAGCAAAAGATGAGCGATTTTGTCTTTAAATTTCTTTCACTCTAAACTGCTTTAATTTTGTGTGAGAGATAAAAGGGGAGTGTCTTTATTGCATCAGATACGTGTCACTTACTCACAGCTGATTGGTCCAGTTTGGGTTTGCAAACTCTAACCCAGAATAAAACCTGCTCGAGCAGGTTAGCCATGTAGCGTAAGTTACCACTGCGATGAACACCACTAAAAACCAATTGAGCCTGAAAAACTTACCAGGGTAGCAAATGAAACCAGCTTTGTGCAACACGTCACGGATCTCTGCGGGTAGGTAGATTTCCGGGAACAGGATTGGGCACCCCATAAACCATTAAAGCTAAACTTATATCTACCATGTCATTTTTACAGAAAAAAAAAAAAAGTAAACATATTTACAAAAAAAAAAAAAAAAATTTAAACTGGTAAGTGCAACAGTTCTTTTCCCCTGAATAAGCAAAAATTTTGCAATAAAAATTGCAAAATCAATAGTTTTAGATTTCTATTTTCATTTGCAATGCTTCATGGGATTGTAGTTCTTTTCCTCATTGAAGCCGTTAAGTACACAGTCTTTTACCTTTGTCTTTTTGGCCAAATTTCAAATAGTTTTTTGCTCCAATCAAAGTTTGTAATGTTGTAATGTGATTCACCTCATAGCTGGATGTTTTGGTTCATAGCTTTGGCTTAACGTTTTAACAAAGACCTTTTTAAAAATCCCTAGGGGAAAATACTTCAGGAACCAAGGCACTTCAAATGTGGACGGGCACTATTGCACTCAATTCAACAACACAACTGATGATATAGAATGACGAGAGAGAGCAGGGTAGATGACAAACGCTTTACCTGCATTGATGGCAATGGTACGTGCCTCAACTTTGTCCCCCATCTTGCGCACCACGTCTGGGGTGGGGCCGATAAAACGTACCCCAGCATCCATGCATGCCTGGGCAAAATCTGCTCGTTCTGACAGGAAGCCGTAGCCTGGATGGATGGCATCTACGTCATTCTCCTGCATGGCAGATATTGTGAAATATTACCACTTGGAGCACAAGTATTCTGTCACGATGAATCCCCATAACCCATATTTAAATGACTGCTGTATTATCTTATTTATTATTCAGAATGACAAGTGATAACACAAAAAGAGGAGATTCATATTCACTACCATTTAAAAGTTTTTCCAAAACAAATGACTACTTTTACACAGCAAAGATGCATTAAATTAACTGAAATAGACTGTAAAGACATTTATATTGTTACAAAAGATTTCTATTTTAAATAAAAAAAATTTATTCATCAAATAATTGTGAAAAAAATAAGCATCAGGGTTTTCAACATTGATAAAAATGTTTATTGAGCAGAAAATCAGCTTATTTAAATAATTTCTGAAAAATCATGTGACACTAAAGATTGGCTGCTGAAAATTCAGCTTTGCCATCACAGGAATGAATTACATATCAAAATATAATAAAATAGAAAACTGTTGTCTTAGAGATTTCTTTCAATATTTCTTAATATCATAACGGCCCCAATGCATTTACACATTTAGCGGAAGCTTTTATCCACTGCGACTTAATAGTGCTCACAGTATCATTTTATCAGTACGCATACCCTAAGACATCGAACACGTGACCTTAATGTTGCCAGTAACCCTGTACTTCATTACTTTGAGCCACATAGTTGTAGATAAAGCGCTTCCCATGATCAGTTAAACTGCAGTAGTAGCTTCCTTCCAATAATACAGCCCAACTTCCTCAACTGACTAAAAGTCTATTGTTTATTGACCCACATTTAAGGTAAACTGATGCACATCTCTTATACAAGTCATGACAAGATGTTAGGAATGTTTCATGCGCTGGTCATATTCTAAGGCACACATTAGGTGTTGAAATTGAAAAGCAATTTATTTGTTTATTTACTGATAAACCCAATAACTGACTAACTTGTCTATTGATGGTTTCCTAAGGTATTTAATCAGAAAATAAGATGCGTGAGAACAACTGCCTGTTGAGGGTTATTTTACAGCTACACTACCATCTTGGCAGCAGACTCTGAACTCTTTTGTCAGAAGGTATAATTAAGTTCAATTAATGCTCTTTGCAGGCCTGTTTGTGCTCTATCTGTCCAATCACTGCAGGCTGTACGCGTACTTTACAGGTCCCGCGATCCTAATCTACTCTTTCAACACACAAACACAACAAAAGTTGCAGGTGTTAAAAACATGTGACTACATTGCTGCTTTTGAACCAAACACAGTCTGGTTTTTGAGCCAAACAAAGAGTCAGTTTTGGGCTGATTGATGCAACTGTCACTCACCCTATTGTGTCAGCACTATATCTTACATTTTAATGCCCTGCAAATGGAAACATTTGGTTTTCTGTGACATTTGGTTGTTGATTCAGCCAGTTAAAATTACCTTGCTGGCAGACATAGATGAGGTTTTGTCTAAACAGTAAGAATGACTTGGGAGAGTCTTGGTAGCATCAGTAAGAATGGGTTGAAAAAATAAACCAATTAGTAACAATTTATATAATTTTTAATTTATTGCTGTCTTGGAGTTTCCTGAATAATTATAGTATTTGTACAATTCTTAGCTATTACTGCATCTTTTGTTTGTAACAAAAACTTTTTGGATGAAAAAACGTAAAAAAAAAAAATAAATAAATAAAAAATATTCGGCAGGGCAAGTAAAAAACTGAACTGCTATAACAGAGTATCTTTACTGAGCCAACTCGAGTGCAAGAAAAGTCTGACCTTGGCCACTTTGATGATGTCTGGTATATGCAGGTAGGCGGCTACAGGTGGCAACCCCTTCCCGATGAGGTAAGCTTCATCTGCTTTTTGTCTGTGCATCTGGCCCGTGTCCTGTTCAGAGTAGACAGCCACTGTGCGGATCCCCAGCTCTGTGCATGCCCGAAACACCCGGATGGCAATCTCTCCTGTAAAAAGCGTTTCAAGAATTACAACTGATGAGTAAACAATTAATTCATGTCGAGAAAGAACAGAAGACAGAGGGTCTGAGAATAGTTATGTTTAGAATTTCATAATATACTACCATACTACATTTGTTATTTCTGCAGAAAACAGTATCTCAAATGATATTTTATGGATGCCTTAACTTTAAAATTCTGTCCAACTGCAATAGACAGAAAAATTATTATTTAAAAAAAAAAATTATATTATATATATATAATATTACATTAAAAAAAATTTAAAAGATTATTTGAATATATTTTATGTATAACATTTCATATTTTCTGTGATGGCAAAGCTGAATTTTCAGCATCATTACTCCAGTCTTCAGTGTCACATGATCCTACAGAAATCATTCTAATACACCGATTTGCTGCTCAAAAAACATTTTTTATTATTATCAATGTTAAAAACAGTTGTGCTGCAAGATTTTTGTGGAAATTACATTTTTTCAGGATTCTTTGATAAATAGAAAGTTCAAAAGAACAGCATTACATGGTACTAATGTTTTACAAAACTAAAAAAAAAAAAAAAACAACACTAAAAAAAAAAAAAATCATGAAGACTCCAAACTTTTGAATGGTTATTTATATAGGCCTACTTATCAAGTGTTATATTCACATAATTTGAAAAATATATACTACTTGGCATGTGTATGTGTATCTGGATCACATATAATGTAAGCAGCACACATTATATGCTAGTACTAGTACTTTCAGAATACAGCCGCTGACACACCTCTATTAGCCACCATGACCTTTTTGATGGGTTTGTACTCCAGTGTCTGGGGTGCATAATGGGTGGAGCGGGTCATACACCACATTCTCCTGATGGCCAACAGCCCCAGGGCAGAGCGCGGTCCTCCCACCTGTAGCAACATCTAGAGAGTGAGAGCCAAAGATAGGTTTGTTACAGAATGCAATTTCTTCAGGCTACCTGTAGTGATAAATCTATTGAATGTTATCTGCATTTGTAAAGAACCAAAGTGATTAGCAGTCTTGCAATGTTTCACACAGAAGCTCTGGAGATAACAAGAGTCAACACTCGAACTAAAGGGAAAATGAGGTCAGGTATAAGAATGCATGAGACAACAACAGAATAAGTCTGATATAGTACAAATGAGTGCTGCAAAATATATTAACAAACAAATCCACAAGCACTTGGACAAAGAAAGAAGACTGGCCTCTGCTACATGAGAAGATTCTCGAGGCTCTAAAAAATGCTGTATTTCAAGCGTATCCACTATCCAGACATACTGAATACATGAACAAGGTCAAATGCCCACAGGGCCAAAAAGAACTAAACACAACGTCATATTGCGATCATATTGCCTGTGGACACAGCTTCAAAGGCCGAGACTGAACACCTGAAATAACAGCAGAACTGATTAAACTCAGTGGGAAACACTGTAGGATCAGAGAAACTATGAATCCTCAGGAGACAAAGGCAGAACTGACTGTACAACAGACGATAAAAGCGGGGTTGCCAGGTTTGTGTAACAAAAAAACTCTCCTAATTGCTATTGAGAACCCACCCAAAACTAGCCCATTCCGTTCGGGTGGATTCCCCACACTGTAAAGCCTAACGCTCAAAATAATTAATTGGTTTAAGTAGGATAAACTTAAATTAAACAAATTAGTTCAGTCAAATTAAGAGTATTTAACACTTTTCCATTTAAGTTCACAAAACTGATTTCAGTAAATCATAAAACTGTTTTCAGTTTTATGAACTTAGTTATTTTAATTTAGACTAACTTAACTTTAACTGAAACTGGGCTGGGATTTCTATTTCCCAGCATGCTTTGCCCATAGCACTAGAAAGGGAGAGTAAATGCTAAAATTAAGTGGGAGATTTAGCAGTGATTAATGTTTTGTTATGCTAATTTAGAAGAGTTTCTGTTAACGTGGGTTTTTAATGAGAGTTACCATCATGGTGACAAGCGGTGCATGCGGCTTGGTTTGAGAGCAAGAATGTTAAAGGTGGACTCAGTAGAATTTCAAATACACTGTTTCAAAGTTAGTCAGGCCGACACCAACAACAAACATCTAACCAATCAGCATTAGGAGGCATATGACCATCGAGGAGAGAGAAGGAGCAAGAGAGAAATTTGAAAATAATAAGAAAAAAAAAAATGCAGAACGAGATGGGACACAATACAAAAGAGCTCAAAAGAATATCACTGGAATGAAGGTTTATGACTGGGCAAGACCCGTGTTTATATTAGAAAACTAGTGTGGGAAGGCCCGAAAACAGACGCAGATTGGAGTGTGAATTTTGGAGACAAAGCAATGAAGAGAGGGGTGGGTTTGTTTGGGTTGATTTCAATTATCAACAATGTCCAACAGTGTTGTTCAAATTCTACTTACTGCACCTTAAATGCTTTATACTGCTGTACTCATTTAACAAGTGCTATACCATGCTATGGCAAATTAGCATTTTCTGAATTAGCTTATTTTAGCTAGCAAAATTTACACTAATAAAAATGTTTACATTGTAATAGCAGCACAATTCCGCGGGAAAAACACGGACTTGGCAACACTGAATAAAAAGAGATTCATTTATGTAAAAGTTTAAATCTAATGAAAGAACATGACTAATCAAAACATGAATTGTGTGCATCAATCAAAACTACTATTCTGTTGGACAACATCGATGAGTGATTCTGCAGCCCTACAGGTGACAAGGCATAAACCACCACTGCATCCAGTGTACATTTACTTTATGTGTAAAAAAAACTACTAACTGCACAGTAACAAACACTTAATGGAATTTTAAAGCCATTCTGAAAGAATGCTAAAATGACATGATAATTTATTCTATATTATTTGTTTAAATAAATTAAAAATGAAACCCTAAAAATCAAAATCATTCATTTTTAAATGCTACAAATGATGTTAGGCACCACAAAAGAAATTTAGCATAAACATTTGAATATTACATTTAAAGTCACAATGAAACAGCTAGCAACAGATATTTTCTTCTGCATTGTTAACATACATCCAAGTGAAATCCTACAGTTTTAAATTAACTTTAATTGAGCATTAGCTTATGACAAATGTAATCTAAATTTTAAAACAGAAGAACTGAGCATGCACAATTAAATATCCTATAATCGACAGATACCATTATACAGGGCTCTAGACTGCGCCTAAAACAGTCGCATTTGCGACTAAAAATATTAATTTGCGAGTGATATTTTTGCTGAGTTTGCCAGTCATCGTTATGACTGTAAAATTTGAATGTTATCTGCGTGTTCTGTGACCAGTAGCCTATCATATCATTTGCTGTGTTTACGTATTTGAATGAGATGCTGCTGCGTTTAACTGAGTTAGAATGCCAAAATATGAATGAGTAGGGAAAAATACCACACACCAAACAGACAAGAACTAGCGCTGATGAAAGCCGACTGTGTTGTCGCTTGTGCTGGTGCAAAAAAGCTGCATTTAAACACATTGTTCTGCTCCTGCGTAAAGGAGAAAACTGCCTATTTCTTCATATAAATTCGTCTTTATTCGTCATTCAAAAGGGGAAACCGGCAGATACACAATGAAGCGCGTGCTTACCGTTTGAATATCAATCAAGCTGTTCACTTTCATTATTCCACTCCCCTCATGCTCATCAAATAAATTTAAGGTAATAAAAGTCTCCAGTACTTTAAATGGTATAACAAGAGTATTAATGATTATTTTAAGGCGTCTTATATTTTGTGGATGGAAAAACAAATCGCGATACTCCCTAATGTGATTATTAACATTAATTTAATTTAATAAATGTGAGCGAGCGCTGCACTTTTTAAATTCAAAAGATGGCGCTGTTGCACGTTCTTCAGGCTCTCGCAAAAGTGCTTCAGAGCAGCTCGCATTCAATGATTAGCGCACATTTGTCAACTGATTGCTTATGAACTAATGCTGATCAATTACGACAAAGTTTACTTTATATTATTTATATTGTAATGTGCTGTAAACGGTTGTAACAATGTTTTCTTCTTCCTCATCAGAACTTGAATGAGCAGCGAAAGTAGTGCAGAAGTGCATACATTTCAAAATAAGAGTCCTTTTCCTAAAAACAAAAAAAAAACAAAAAAATGCATTTAATAACTAGTTACACACAGGGATGTTGCAAAAATGTGCTCAAAGGTCTACCTACTGCAAAAGAAAGGTATTTGCACAGCATATGGCCCCTCAGATGAAAGGGCAGAGGAATAAATGCAAAATTCCTCTACAAAACCTTAGGCTGGAAGCATATTTAAGGTGTCCCATTTCACTCCTCTGTAGTTACGGAATCATTTAACAGTTCCTTATACTTGTCTTCTCCTGAATAAGGCACATACCGCTGCCAAAATCACAACAATACAGCAACTGTGTCCTGCCTGAGAGAGAACCTGACACTGACACATGAGCGCCGCAGAGGAGACAATCTGAAGCTGCTGTAAACAATAGCAGCACATTTGTGTGAGGGTTTAGGACTGTGTGGAGATGGGACAGTGTATCGGATGGCATTCTGCATGTGTAACGGGGCATGTTAAACAGTGAGGGGTAAATAGGTGTGATTTGGTAGCAAAATTATGTAAAATATCCTCCTGACTGGGTGGAAGCAGGTGGGTTTAAAAGAGATTACGTGTGAACCATTCACATGAAACCTTTTATCCAAGAGTATGTTTTGGCACAGCCTGTGGCCTTGGTCGGTCTATAAAAGAAAAAAGAATTGTACTCTACTCAAAAGAAAACCTTAGTAATGCACAGAGATCATCTTACAAACTCACTCACAGCCCAACTTATGAGAACACAGGGTCATTTATTTGCCTATACAATAGAGAAAAAACAAGCCCAGAATATTGCCTCTTGTCTTACTCATTCAGTCACATCATTCTTACTCATTAAAATGAGAGAAAAAAGAGGAAAGCTTTCTGTTACACAAAAACATAAGGCCAATATTTTAAACACGCAATAAACCAACAACTTTCTTTGTGGATCATTCCGATCCCAAAATTTTCAAAGCAGTCTGTGTGTCACTCACAACGTATGCATGTATGTACATATATATCTCAAGCAACGGAAATTGGTTGATGTGAAATGGGCTGCACGATTCTGCTGCCTTTAGCACTTCATCGGTTGCCAACATGTGGCTGATGATGACGACTCCAATATATCCCATAGTTCAAGAGTCATCAGGTTTCTGAAGATGTCCATAAGGGTCATATTATCAGACACCTGCTGCTTTTCATAAAACATGTTCGGTGTATAATATATAACAAAAATCTGAGTCAGGGGTGAATCTCTGACTATGACAATATTACCAAGAACAAATCCAAGACGGCAACTCAGATGTAACCAAAAATGAAAACTAGCAGATAAGGCCTTGAACATATCCAACAACATCAATTCAACATCAAGATTTACATAAGAGAACTGTATCCTTGTTGTGTAACTGGTCACTATATCTTTTATTTCTTTTTAAATCACATTTGCACACCTCAATAGTTCATTTTTTATGGACCTGCTGTGTGACAAATTAAATGTTTAAATATTTTATTTAAACTCCCAATTAATGTAAAGTCTTAAAACGGCATGTACAAATTATATATATATATATATATATATATATATATATATATATATATATATATATATATATATATATATATATACACATATACACACACACACATACATTATATATATATATACATATACACACACACATACATTATATATACATATACACACACACATACATTTTATATATATATATATATATATATATATATATATATATATATATATATATATATATATATATATATACATACATAATCTGCTCAACCAACCAAACAAACAAAACCTGGATATTATGCTGCCTTCACGTGCTGTTGGAATTATCGTAAATACGAGTTTACTAGGTGAAAATTGCACATGAATGCCCTCCCATTTCGAAACTTGAATGCCATGAGCTCATAATCACGACTTCAGAAGTTTTATCACAAGAATTATCACATTTCCGATAGCACGTGAAGGTAGCATTAATGTACATGGCAGCCTGTACAACAACCTTTGATAAAAGAATATTTTCAGCCAATAATACCAGCCAACTTCCTCCTTTAACCTCCATGTATCGAAAAACATGTTACTGATTTCTAAATCACTGTCAATTACCTTATTTGTAGTAAACTGCCCTATTCAGATTTTGGGCATAGGGGACATTTGGACAGTTGGACACTGTCATGCCTGGAATGGGATTGGATAGATGGACGTTAAAATTGTCATGGACAGGTGCCAACTTGAAAGTGAATCTGCGCAATGAATAACCACTTTCCCGTTTTAAAGCTTCAACTTTCCTTTTTAAACGGACGTGCAGCCATGAAGTGTTTATGTTTGGTTATGTGGCAGCGAATAGTTTATAGGTCAATCAAGTGAGCCAAATCCATCAGCTTGTCCAGTTTGATTCATTCAGTTGGCACATGGGTTAACAAACAGAGGAAAGCATGAGAGTACGATGCCCTTTGGTCGCATGCTGCACGACTTCAAAAACAAACTCCATCTAACACGTTTCATAAATGTTTACTGCAGAAGCCACGACTGTCTGTTCATTGAAATAAAATGCACTTTATGATCAAGTTAACATATCAAGCAGCTAGTGCTTATTAGGGCAGCAACTTGTGTTCATCATCCTTGCAATATAACACCGCAGTCTCAAAAAAACGAGTATCATTTGATCTGATGAACACATAAAATGCGAGAATGCAGTCTTACCTTCTTATTCTTGCCTCACGTCAGTTGCGTTCTGGTGTCCAATCCTGTTCCCCGAAGAAGGAACGTAAAGACGTAAAACCCTGGGTGCGTAAGTTCAATGAATATCAATTGTACGTAGCAATCGTGGATATGTAGTGAACTAAACGCGCCTGGCCTGAACTCTCTTATTTACATCTCCTTGACAGTATTATATCGCTGCAGATGGGTTCAGATTCCCCGCTGTACGTTTAACTCGTCAAAATTGTTTGCCGAAGTTTGTTCAAATCGTTTGAGTTGGCTTGTCCTGCCACGAATCAATTAAACACACTCTTTAGTATTTGGCCTGTTGCAACATTTTTTCTTGAATCAATAAACCACCCATCCGTATACTGTCAATCTATTGGTGTATGTTCTGAGACTGGCGTCCCCGCCCACGCCTCACTTGTCATTGATGTGATTGGTTGGCGCTGAAATCGGCGGTGCTCTATTCGTTCTGCGTCACGTCAATCATAAACAGCTCTGTACGGGTACCGCTATTGGATGTTTGGTGAAACCTTGGGTGTTGTAGTTCCATGACGGGACAAAACTACAGATGGATAATAACTGCAGACTTTGTAATGTAGAAGTTTCTGTTACCCTCACTTGTTTCTAATTTTACACATCCCAAGGTTATGAAAACATCTATTAAACTATTTTGTTTGTAATATGTGCAATGTATGTGTTTGTATGTATGCATGTGTTTAAAAGTAATATGCTGTGGACATGACTCTTAATTTAACTTAATGTAATTCAAAATGATAAAACAAGGCCTAATATTGCCTTGTGCAAACAAATGACAAACACAATAGATATAAATTAAATGCACTTTTCTGTCTCTCTTACACTATTTTTAATAATAAGCCCATGCAGGTTTACAGTTATATAGGCAACAGTGTTATGAACAAAAAGAGGTCATTTAGAAACAGAGGTCCAAGATGTTTATTTAGCAAGAAAACCAGAGTTCTGCAATGGAATGCATAACCTTTCTTTTTTTTTTTTTTTTTTCTTTTTTTTTTTTTACTATATTACCTTATGGGCAGAGAAAGAGAGAAAAAAGAACCAGACCATAAACTTAGATCTTAGAAGAAACAACAACATATAAAGGTCATAAAAAAACATAACAGTAGAATAAATTAGCAACTGGGGCAGAAGATGCAATACTACCTCCATCATGTATGTGATTCTACCATTATACGCCACTTGTTTAAACCTTACCCATTTGTTTGTTTAACGGTCTATACAGTTACAAAAAAAAAAAAAAAAAACTGATTTCATTCAAAGCGGCATTTCATGGCAGCATTTGCTGCACCAACATGGCAGACGCAGTCTAACTAGATGACAAGCATTACGCACCGTCCCAATTGTCACTGTGCGTGGACCACAACTACAGGACCATGGAAGAGAAGAGCATGCCATTGTTTTTGAGAAATTCTTTAAAAAAAAATAATAAAAAAAAAAACATTAAAAAAAAAAATCATAAAATGCAGGTGTTATGGATGTATACAAATATATCAAACAGCCTGCAGGAAGTATCAGCACACAGCTTAAATGTTATATTTTTCCCTAGACAGAAACGGTCCACTGACTAGGACAGCAAGTGCAGCATCAAAATGTAAGACTGTATATTAAGGTGAAAACTATTCTACATCTTCAGTACAAACTCCACACTTCTAGAGCTCAAACCAAACAATAAACCTCTCTACACCAGTCTAGAACAAATAGGTGGCAATTGCTTTGGGGTGGTAAAATTAGTGAGGAAATGGAAGTTGGAAGGAAGGTTGAAGACTTTCCACCATGTTTCTCTCAAATAATACAAAAAGGGGCTAAAACAAGCAGACTTACTGAAATAATTGGTCCCCAATTAACCATCTCTGGATTATTCTATGCAGGTTCATCTAATTTTCTTTTTTATCTTGCACAATAGTTATGCAGTCCCTAAAGAACAAGCCCTATACCAAAACGTAAACTGTACTGAGTGGCTCCACTTTAAATCCATCTACAAGCACTCACTCAGACACACAGATCTACATTTACAAAAACAATCACACTATGACATGGAAGTTTGAGCCATTTTGTTATATAAAGCCCCTGATTATCCATGAATGGTTATTCACCATACAGTTCTAAGACCACTGAGCAGAGGTTGCATGAGAAACATGCAGTTAAAGGAGAACTAGCAAGTTAGAAAAAGAGGCAAGCTGGGAAGAAGAGGGGGGGGACAAAAAAAAAAAAAAAAAAAACAACAAACAAAAAAAAAAAACACAAACATGCCAAACGTAAACAAAGCATGCATTGCTCGTCCATATAGTATGTCACAATCTTTAAAATATTGATACATGTGTTACACTGTTGTTATCACCATCATATATGCAAGATTTAAACTTTGTTGTGCATGTAAATATTTTCTTCCAAAGAAAACCAAAAGATTACAGGAGATCATTAAAAACAAGCAGAGGACTGTTCAAACTAAGGGAAAGTAGAGGACAGCAAAACTAAACTGAGAGGAGTAAGAGATTGGGTTGTGAATGCTTGTTGAATGTTGACAGTGAGAGTGCTGCCCACTGTTTGGTCTGATGTGCTCCTTTTGGTTTCCAGTTTTACTTCGCTGTCATCATCTGGACGAACTCTGAAAATTGGGGGGGAGAGATATAGATAAATGAAAAATTCAAATATTCTGCAAATATTTTTAAACGTCCACATGTGATTCTTCAATTGCTCTAAACGCCTTTACCACAAGTTTGGCATTTACGCAGACAATATACATGTAAAAAGACTACGTGGAAATACCTTCGTAGTTGACCTGGCCATCACCATCAATATCTGCCTCCCGGATCATCTCATCCACTTCCTCGTCTGTAAGCTTCTCCCCCAGGTTTGTCATGACATGACGCAACTCTGCTGCACTGATATAGCCATTTCCATCCTGTAAGGCATTAGTCATATAGTGAGGAAAATATTCTTTTCCATTTTTTTCCCCTAAAGAAACACCTTCAATAAGTAAGAAAACCTGGTCTACCTTATCAAAAACTCTGAACGCTTCTCTGATCTCCTCCTCGCTATCTGTGTCCTTCATCTTCCTGGCCATCATAGTAAGGAACTCAGGGAAATCAATTGTTCCATTGCCTGAGCGTGGTAAAAAGATAACAGATTTAGAGAAGAGCTACAGTAATGTGGCATTATCTGTGGAAGGGCTTCCTCACCATCAGCATCAACTTCATTGATCATATCCTGAAGCTCTGCCTCTGTAGGATTCTGGCCCAAAGAGCGCATGACAGTCCCTAGCTCTTTAGTAGTGATGGTGCCATCACCGTCTTTGTCAAATAAGGAGAAAGCCTCCTTGAATTCTGGGGGGGGGGCATAGGAAGCATAGATAATGGGTTAAATAATCTACAACTATTAGCACATCATATTGCTGGTTCAATAGTTCACTCAAATGAAAATTCTGTCATTTACTCACCCTCAAGTTGTTCCAAACCTGTAGGAGTTTCTTTCTTCTGCTGAACACAAAAGAAGATATTTCAAAGAATGTTTGTAACCAAACAGTTGATGGACATTGCCTTCCATAGTATGGGAAAAATATACCATGCAAGTCAGTGGGGTCCATTAACTGTTTGGTTTCCAACATTCTTTGAAATATCTTCTTTTGTGTTCAGCAGAAGAAAGAAATTCATACAGGTTTGGAACAACTTGCAGGTGAGTAAAATGACAATTTTCATTTTTGGGTGAACTATCCTTTTAAGGTAAAGGTTTATCTTTCATACCAGCAATCTGCTCCTCTGTTAGCTGATCAGCCTATAGGAAGAACACAAAAAAAAACAACAAAAAAAAAACTAATTATTTTAAGCATAGATAGCACTGAGATTTCAGTCTGAAGCTCAACTTTATTTATTGCGTGTTAAACTGAACGTCTCTAACACGTGATAGCTTGTGTTTTACAAGTTTGATGATGTCATTCATGACTACAGCCCTAATTCGGGGCTCTGTGAAGTAGCAAATTACAAAACTCAGTCACAGCAGACTAAACTGCAATATTTTACTGTATTTGACTATTTGTATTGTTTTTTTGTTCTATAATTTAGTTCACGGTTAGAGGCCAGCGGAATGGATTAGTGCGCATGTTGTGGGAAACTACAAGTATGTTGTGACCGATCCGATATATTAGAAAAAACTTGGGACTATTTCTGCATGAGGAACGATAATGGTCCTGTCACATGTAAGTGAGCGCGATTTGTACATCTATTTTCAAGCCGCTACCTGCTGACGCCGACTTGAGGTGAGCTAGCAACAGTGAATCAGTCAAGGAGGATGTGCTAATATAGCGCATTTTATGCTGTAAACGTCTCGCGCCTATTTGCAATTATAGAAAACGCCGCCAAATGGCACACGGCAGGAGATAAAGCGGTTTACTCAACACTGAGAAATATGAAAACTATGTGTAACCAGTTTAACTAGCGTTAGCCCGGGACTCGCGCGCTCTTTCAATAGAATGACGGTTAGCTCGCGAGGAGCTAAGCTAACACTAGCCCATTCACACCGATTACTTTGCCATGGAGGCTCAGCCATTTTTGTAGCTACGTTGAACTTTAACAATTAGAATAAAGTGTTTTAAAAGCTTACTTACCATTGTGTTATAGTGTGAACTACGTTGTTCTTTACGTATAGAAAAATTGAAATCCAAGCGTTGCTTTCCACCCGTGCGATTGTCAAGCACTATCTTTTGCTGCTGTGCGCCCAAATTTCAATATCACTACGCCTTGGTGTTTCGGTCCAAAGTGGGACGTCGCACTCCTTGACAACAAAGCGGTTACTATGGTCTTCCTACGCCGCGTAGTCAAAATGTTTTAACTCCAATTAGCCCTGTGAAACTGTCCCGTTTTTGTTTATAAAACCGATATATCGTACAGCGTTGTTTATCGACTGTAAATTTCTATATTACGATTATTCTTTTCAAAAGCCATAGCATACAACGGTGGCTTTCAGGTTTGAATGGACTGTCCGGAGAGTTTATATATAGAAGTCTGATAGCACTCGTCAGCTGACCTGGGAAATGTGTTTTGATTGGTTTTCAGCCACCTGCAATGCGTCAGGGAGTCCTCGAAGAGAGCAGTTCTTAAAGAGACAGACGAAAGAAAACCGAGTAGTGCAGTCAGTGTATATAGTGCTGCAGATGCAACACTGGCAGCATGTCATGAGCAAGAGTCTGTTGTTATAATTACGCCCATTTTATGGTCAGTACAGTGATTTTAAATGTATTTAGAGAAATAAAGTTCAACTCAAAAATAACATTGGATTAGAACGGGTGCCTAAAAGTAAAGGTTCTTGGTCAGGTTTGTGGTCCCAAATGAGTAACTGACCTAGAAAAGTTTGAGGTGTGAAAAGGTAGAGGACATGAGAAAATAACTCATTCATCAGTAATATTTGTATATATTTATATATAAGTATATATGTTTTCCCTCTTATATTTAGATTTAATCATTTAGCAAACACCCTTAACCAAAATGATTTAGAAATTATATAAACTGTACAAATATCTTTGTGAAGAGCCTTTAGTTTGTGATGATTAGGTCTGTTCTCTCAGACCTCACACACACACTTGAGACAATTTCCCTCATCATGGAGCCGATCGCAGTAGGGGTTCGTAAATCTGTAATGAGTTAAAATAGCCAGGTGAGACAGAGCTCTCTGTATGCATAATGAATAGCTCTAAATAAAGATGCCATCATTAGAGACACCTGATATCATGCTATGCTAAGACAATGAGAGCTGCTCCATTTTATGGCAGTAGATTTTAATAATTCAACCATGTCTCCGTTACATCTCATTATGCTGGCAACACTTATGAAAATAGATGAGGGAAGCCCATGTGAAATAACACCATGACAAACAAAGATGAATTGCTCCACTTAATTTATTGTTCACAGCTTTCATTTTCATGCATCTTTTTCCCCCTATTACATAGAAGAAACAATCATTTAAAATTGACTCTAGGACACGTGAACATTTTATGTTTTTTTTTTTACATTTGAAAAACTTTAAAAAAAAAAATTAAATTAGAATGACTTTTCTGCCTATGGAATGCTATGTAACAGTTTTTTTTTTTATCTAACAGCTTACAGTTGTTTAGTAGTCATGCAGTGCATGTGAGCATTTAACTGTACAATCTGATGCTGTATGCCAGTGTTTATGTACTAAAAAGGACAAATATTGGAACAGGCCAGGTCCTCTAACTAATTTAAAGTGTGCCTTTAGGATGTGTAAGGAAACTTCAGCATTACACCCTGTTCTGGCTTCACCATTAGTTCTGAAAGTTTAAGCACTTTATCATTATCTTCATTATCAGTACTATACACTACTGTAGCATATTCAGGAATCTCAGCATGCTTCAACGGAAGAGTGACAGTTTCATTTGAGTGCCAGTTGAGTGCAATAAGGTAGCGCTCATTCTGGTCCCACTTTCGCACATAGACCATGGTGTAGGTAGAGCTGAACAAAGGCAAGTATTCTCCATGCTGCAGAGAGCGCTCCTTCGATCTTTTTTCACTGACAGTCTTGAAGAACGAACGGAAAGCGCTCATTTCTTCCAGCTTGTTCTGTAAAGCAAACAATGAACATTTTACTAAAACTGCCAGACACCATATTGAATGTTGTAACTCTGGAGATTTGTGCACAAGCTTCTTACCTTCGAAATCATGGTGGTGTCAGAGAAGTTCCACACCATGTTTGGGTTTTTGGTCAACTAAATAGAAGGATAGTGCAACATTTTAGGATCTGCTCTTGGAAAACACTTGGACCTGCTGCCTACTCTTGATAAAGATGTTAATTTGACTTACCTCATCTTCCAGTCCGATCTCATCCCCATAATTAAACACTGGTGTGCCTGGCAGGGTGAGCAGCAGCAGTTGACTCAGCTTGACTTTGGCAAACCCCATTACTGAAGCCAGGTGTCCAGCAATACGCCCACCAATGTTCCAAGCCAACCGTGTTTGATTGTAAATGGAATACAAGTGATCAACAGAATGGGCAACTTCCAGAGCAGATCTGGTCCTTAGAGCACCAGTGAGGAGCAGGTCAACACCAGTTGTGTTCAACACAGCAGCTATGTCTTCAGGAGAGGACTTCTCTGTAACCCCAATTAAGACCCTATAAGGGAAAAAAAAGTCAGTAAGGTTGAAGTTATTTAATACTTTTTTTTCTTTTTTTCTTTTTTTTTAAAGTATCAAATGGAGCAATTTGATTGGCAACAAAATTTCACACTAATAAACGGCCCACTAAAGTCCCCTTGACTGGAGTTCAATTTGTAGAATTTGCTGCCAACTACCACAAGATGGCTCCTTTACTTCACAAGGAGAATGTAGGAGTCCATTCACGAAGACTTAAAGAGAAAGATCAACTGTGGAGTGCTCACTTTTTAGTTTTTCCATCAGATTCTGTCTGATTGTGGAAAAGGCCTTCTACATCCCTCCAAAGAGGTGTAGTGGAAACCTTCTCAACACTGTAGAAGAGGAACCCATCAACACCTTTTTCTAGCCAGTGCCTCAGAGCAGGCTGCAAAGACAAGGATCATAATTATTACTCTGGAAACTCAAGTACAGAAATAAAGTTGACAACATAGATTATTGGGCAAAGAAGTTATCCAGATCTATTGCCCACAGTCATACCTCAAGTTCCAAAGTGCTGACAGCATCACCGGCAAACCAGGGCTCTTCTCCTTTATAGTTAGGGGTAAGGTCCAAAACAACAGAGATACCTAGGAGTAAATCACAAACATTTAATTGAAGAGGGGAGAAAACATCTATTTGTCATGATTTTTTTCTCTCGTGTGTGTGGTTCTGGTAAACCAAAATGTCCCCAGAAAGAGGGCAATATGTCCTTACTTTTTTTTTTTTTTTTTTTTTTTTTTAACATATAAACTTTCCCTCCCCCCTCCCTTTTTGTAGAGTCATAATTTTGTTATAATACCATTTTGTATTTAAAATGCTTACTATTTTTTGTGATTATGACTTTGTGTGTGTAAGTGAATTGTTTTTAAACCAGTTTTGTTACCAGTTTATTACAAACATTATTGATAATTATTACAAAAAGTATTTGGAACCCACAACAATTTTTTTTAGCTTTGTTAATTAGATTTAAATAATAAATGAGATTGCCATTATGTTCTGACCACTAAACTACTAATGTCCCAGTATTACAGCCAGTCTTCAGCATCACATGATCCTTCAAAAAAAAAAAAAAAAAAAAAAAAAAAAAAAAAAAAAAAAAACACTCTAATATGCCGATTTGGTGCTAAAAAAAACTTGCTGAAAAACAGTATTTTTGTAGAAACTGATACATTTCAGGATTCTTTAATAAATAGTAAAGGTTATTTAATAATTATTATGCACTAATAAAATTATGGTGTCAGAATGAAATCCTTTAAAAATAAAAACCATCAAGATAGCAAATTATACATTTTATAGTATAGTCAACTCTAGCTCACCTCTTCTGTGTGCAGCCTGGATTAGTTTTGTAAACTGCTCCGCATTACCAGCCTCTTTGGAAATCTCAGTCAAGTTCAGATCCTCAGGCTTGTCGGCACTGGACACATGGATTGGGCCTATGATAAAACCCTTCACTTTCACCTCATCCATCGTCTGAACCTTTTCAGCCAAACCTGAGGGAAAAAGAAAAACATGGAGAGATTCAGATCACAGACCACATCCATGTTAATACTAACTTCACTGTACCGAATATTATTCATTAAAAGATATGCATTTAAAGGAGACCAGCAACCTTTCTTTTAAAATCAGTTACGATATTCCCTTAATATAGTTCGCAGACTGATATAGGAGCTGAGCAAACAGGATGGTATGCAAGTGAATGAGGGAGGAAACCAGATTTATCAATTCAGCAGCACAAGGAAAAAGTAATTATGCACTTAAACATGTTCAGAGCCTGCAATCTGCCTTTAATACCTAAACTGACCCAACCCTGCAATCCATTAACACTCCTTCCTTCCAATAGGATCCATTTCAGTTGAATGGGTGTTGGCCCATGGAGTTGTCTGTCTTTACCTTCCAGGTTTGACGCAAAGGATTTCACGTCTCCAATCTGGTACAGTGGTCCATAGTTCCACCAGTTCATCTCAGGAAGGGGCTTGCATCGAGGAGCTTGAATAATGATGGCAATAGCACCAGCCAGCATGCCCAGCCAACCAAGCCAGAACAGAATCAGAAGTGCCCAACGAACTTTAATCCACCTATTCAAGAATAGACAGTGATTAAATCAGAGTACCTGCAAACCACAAAATCCACACCAAGATCTAACTAAAACTAAATGTGGTTTAACCACGGTGCGTGTCATACCCTGGTGTTCCGGCTACTTTCATGAGTTCTTCTTTGGATAACCCAGTGAATTTAGTCTCCTCTTCTGGAATCTTGACCTTCACAATGCCATTCTTCTCACTTATAGGCGAGATGGCATAATTATTTCCAGCCTCTCCCTCGGTCATGGGCTGCTTCTCCTGCTCCACCTCATTGAGCTCCACATCTTTCATATCCACTTCAGTATTGTTGCTCATTTTGTCAGTTTATGTTGAATGTCCTGGAAATAAATGTAATTACATTAGCAGCAAGCACATCACTGTCGTCTCAGCACCACGTTGAAGAAGCACATGTCTGACGTCATGGTCATGACACGTATTCAGGCTAGACACACTGATGGTTGCATCACCTAACCAATTCACGCGGAAATGGACAAAAAACGATTTGTGACAGATGTACTAATACCCGAATGACACTATTTCACCAAGGCTTTTTGGCAGATTAAAAAGATTTAGACTCTGTTAGAAAAAACAACAGTTAATCCAGATTAAGCCTCCAGTGACCGTAGACAGAGAAACAAAATGCCGGGTGCCAGATCAGCATATTTATTCAAATATATATAAATAACGTACGACTAAATGTTGTTTTTGTGAGCTTTAATAAACAATTACACTATCAATTCGTTCAAAACAGTAGTTTTCAAAGGAAACTCCAATGTTGATGTAAATGGTAGCGTGACATTTTGAAAACCGGATTGGTCCAGTTCTGTTTGTGCCTGACCGTTCACGGACTCATTCAGCCTCAATTAACACCAGTTAGCGAACAGTTTAAATCAGAAATATACCAATGTTATAGTTCTTTAAAATGTAAATAAACAATAATGTGCGGCTCGTAGTACTTGCAAATATCAAGGACGCTGGCAAATGTAGGAACTACGCAAAAATAATTGGATCTTACCAGCTGTACTGGAATACTGATGAAATCTTCGTTTGAACTGTCTGTGATAAATAAGAAATATCCTGCTGAAGTTCGCTGGTATCTTTTGTGTCTGTATTCACAGTGATGCTCAAGCTTTTTATAAGGCAAAGCGTGTCTGCGCCGCAAGTTTCTCCGCCCACTTTTAAGGGGGAACAGCACAAAAGTTGTTTTCAGACTAGTGATAGCCTACAATATTTTGACGAATCGATTTGGAACAATTCGTTTTAAAGAACCTGTTCCTTCGCATAATGATAATACTGACATATAAGGGGACCGAAAGCATATTTCCAGTATGTTTTATTTATATTTTCTGCTACATTTTTTGCTTTTTAAGTCGGTTAACGTCATTTTATTTTCTTTACATCAGTCAGATCTTTTATTTACCCCTAAATATCCTACTCAAATAATAATGATTCACTTACGAATCGTCCACGGTGTGAATCGAGTGCAACAAGCACATCAAAGCTGAAGCAGTTAGTTACTATTGTTGTCAGTTATATACTTTTTTCTTTTTAATCGTAAATGTAGTATTATATCTGTGTCATGTATAGAGAAAGCAAACCAATTAATTCAACAATGCTCAACTGGTTATTTCTGTAGGGGGACGTTAACCTGCATTTCAGGCAGAAAATCCAGTTTTGTAGCATTTTAGATAGTCCACCTTAAAGGACCCCGTCATTACTAATTCTTTCTCCTCCCTGTTGTTTTCATGACTGTACAAGACCTCCATAAACATGTTAGGGGGTTGAAGGTGTTGAGTTTCTTTCCAAGAAAGTTCTTAAAAACAGCATAATACATTGTAAACAGGAATCTCAATGTATAGTTCAGTCAGTTCTTCAGTGCTCTTATCGGTCCTCGGAGTCTACCACTTACCCAAATTGTTCTATAACCATGCTGTATTTATAATAGGTTTCATATGTATAGTGTAGCCTAATTTGTTTGTTGTTTAGTGTATTATAAAATACTCAAATATTGCTCAAAATATTCAGTGTAAGTAAATATACTGGTAATATTCGACAAAAGTTTTGCTCAACCTTTACCCTAAATATGTGCTTTGGTCATTTAAGCAGCTAAGCCAGATTAAATGCAATAAGCTCTTATTTGAATTTACAATAGACGGAGTACAGTAAAAATGCTTCATCAGTTGATGAAAGAAATACAAGAGCACATGATTCAAAACATTCTAAATGTATAAAACCCTCATGGTTTTAAACTCTTTAATAACTTCTGTTGTCCTTATTTGCTTGTCTTTTGTGCTCCTAGTCATAAATAATGCCCATTTAATGCAGTACAGACCTATGCTTCAGAAAAACATTCACAACATACAGAGGACTGTGCTTCCACATGTCTCCTAGCACCCGTCATGAAAACTGAAATATGATCTAACAGCAGGGACTTAACCACCTAGACACTGAGGAGAACACGTGCTGGTATTTTGAAAAGAGAATATACATTATTTGACTACAACTTTGTCCAACATGAGCACGGGTTAATGTATTATTTTTGTAGAAACACAAAGGTTTATTGTGTAATTGTCTGGACATTTGTGGAGCACTATGTGCAACACAAACTTCTATCCCTTTTTTTTTTTTTTTTTTTTAAATAGGGAGACAAAAGTGAGCATAAGTGAGCATAAGTTAGAGCGTATCACTCAGAATTCAGCTCCTCCCTCAGGTCTCGGATATCATGTAAACACATCAGAGCACATTGTGTCCAGTGCTCATTAAAGACACATGGTTCTGACCTGTGGCTTACAAGCAGGGACAAAAGTTTTCTTCCATTTGGTTTGCCGAGAAACTGGCTTCTTATTAAGAATACATCAAGAATACAATACATTTTAATGAAATCAGAGAAGATGTGAGAGTAGTAAAAACAAAAGACCATAAGTGCTCATTTGCGCTGTCCTTGATCATCTCTCCAGAAATCAATCAAGCATACTGGAAGGGACTCAACTCAAGCCAATCAACATTACACAAACCACTGAGTAAACAGAAGTGGAAAAAAAAAAAAAAAATCATTCATTTAAACAAAACTAAATCAAACCAAATGGTTTGTCGTGCAGTTAGGGTTCTAGTAACCTTTCCATATGCCAAGAAACTTTTTGACCATGCCAGTCAGCATGCTGAGCCCTCTTTTCATTCCAGGCTAGTAGCCTATTCGCAGCACCAATTCTTGGACTGGAGCCTGGGAGACGACATAGCTTCATGATCATATCATGATGGTTACGCATGATCAGCATGAGACATATAAAATATTCTCTCCAAAATTTGCTCTTGAGGTATTCTTACAAGTAATTCATTAGTACTGGTAAACAAAAAATGATTAGCACGGTAGAGAACAGTGCAAAATGTAGGCATACTAACCAAATAAAAAAACACATAAAAATTGTTCATCATTTCTAATTAGTGCAACTGACAAAATGATTGGTGTAAATCAACAACTGTTTTTCACACATTTCTTCTTGGCATAAAAATTCATTTGTCCGCACTGTTGTTGGAAGTGTTTTTTAATGTATCTCTGCCCCCTGGTGTTCAGGTGAGAAGTGTCTTCTCTTCCAGACCTTGGCAGTTTTTGCAGATCTGTACTAAGATTTTAACTATACACTTAAGCATGATACTCAAATGAAAATCTTCAGAGACCCTATTGCTTCAGTTAAGGATTTAAAAATAATATATGCTGATATTATGTAGAATTTTAATTATTTATATAAAAAAAAAATCCTACCATTCTTATTAATATAATTGTTTGTAATCCAATACTACAACCCGAATTCTGAAAAAGTTGGGACATTTTTTAAATTTTAATAAAATTAAAACTAAAAGACTTTCAAATCACATGAGCCAATATTTTATTCACAACAGAACATAGATAACATAACAAATGTTTAAACTAAGAAATTTTACAATTTTATGGACAAAATGAGCTCATTTCAAATTTAATGCCTGCTACAGGAAAAATCTCTGTGCATAAGGGACAAGGCCGAAGACCTTATTGGATGCCCATGGTCTTCAGGCCCTCAGACGACACTGCATCACTCATCGGCATGATTGTGTCAATGACATTACTAAATGGGCCCAGGAATACTTCCAGAAACTACTGTTGATAAACACAATCCGCCGTTCCATCTGCAGATGCCAACTAAAGCTCTATCATGCAAAAAGGAAGCCATATGTGAACATGGTCCAGAAGCGCTGTCGTGTCCTGTGGGCCAAGGCTCATTTAAAATGAACTGTTTCAAAGTGGAAAAGTGTTCTGTGGTCAGACGAGTCCAATTTGACATTCTTGTTGAAAATCACAGACACCGTGTCCTCTGGGCTAAAGAGGAGGGAGACCTTCCAGCGTCCAGTGTTCAGTTTAAAAGCCAGCATGTCTGATGGTATGGGGGTGCATAAGTGCATATGGGCAGCTTGCATGTTTTGGAAAGCACTTTGAATGCGGAAAGGTATATAAAAGTTTTAAAAGAAACAGACGACTTCCAGACAACATCTATTTCAGGGAAGGCCTTGTGTATTTCAGCAAGACAATGCAAAACCACATACTGCAGCTATTACAACAGCATGGCTTCGTCGTAGAAGTGTCCGGGTGCTGAATTGGCCTGCTTGCAGTCCAGATTTTTACCTACAGAGAAAAATACATCAGACGACGACAAACTCTTCAGCAGCTAGTAACCTATATCAGACAAGAATGGGATCAAATTCCAACACCAAAACTCCAGAAACTCATACCCTCGATGCCCAGACGTCTTCAAACTGTTTTGAAAAGAAGAGGAGATGCTACACCATGCTAAACATGTCCCCATCCCAACTATTTTGAGACCTGTAGCAGGCATCAAATTTAAAATGAGCTCATTTTGTGCATTAAATTGTAACATTTCTCAGCTTAACAATTGTTATGTTATCTATGTTCTATTGTGAATAAAATATTGGCTCACGTGATTTGAAAGTCTTTTAGTTTTCATTTTATTAGTTTCAATTTCAGAATTTGGTTTGTAATCTAATACTATATACTTATTATAAGCCCTATTTTTTGTGATTTATTAAAAAAAAAAAAAAGAATAAAAACAGGCAGTTGTAATACACCATGTGCAAATTCTTAAATTATATTTGTGCTTTATTATGTATTGTGCAATGTGAAGTCAAGTTCTCCAAAAGATCATAACCTTGCCTGATCATTGGTAATGAAAGAATTACAAGATAAGCAGTACTTTTATATTAATGTAATTTGTAGTGAAATTAGATTTTTGGCAAATGCTCCAAAATGCTGAGAATAATCTGTGCGATAATAAAATAGAAATATACTGCAAAGTTAAGTTTTGTCAAAATTCAAGGGGGAAAAAACCCAGTTTAAACCAGCTAAACTGGGATTTAGACACTTTCAGCTTGTCCAAAACAAAAAAGACTGAATTTTTGTGTAATAGTTTTTAACAAAATTGAATAATAATAAAAATAATATTATTATTTCAGTGTTTGTGATATTGTTTACAGTCTGTTTCCAATAAATAGCCGGAGCCACCAGGTGTCGGTGTGTCTTTGAACAGCAGCACCATAAGAGCGGAAGTGGCGATGTTCGTTCTAAAGGCGGGATCAGGAAGCAACGCTGCGTGGGTTATTTTGGGCGCATTGAGTCTGTGAATAGCGCGGCGTTTGCGGATGAGGATCGAAATTTCTCGATGAAAGTGTCCAGGTATGATTTAAAATATGGTGTATTTCAAGTTGCGGCTGCAAGTTTCGTTATGGATACTCTTGTGTTTGCCACTTAGGTTGTATTTATTTTTAATTGAATGGAGAATGGCGTGTCGGCTGTCGTTGTGTGGCGCTGAACGCGAATAAATGAGGCGGGACCCCAAAACGTGTAAATTAAGAGAACTCACTACTTATTGTCATCATAATCATGTATTAGTTGGCTATTATTTTCCCGTCGTATTATTGATGGCTTTATGATTATGCCCTTGTGTTCGTGTAGTTTTCACTTTCCTTTTCCCAGTAATAATTAAGTAGCTTACCTTCACTTTCCATTCTCGGTGTTGGGTATATAATACATGGACGTTTTATGAAATGCTCTATAATATAATATATAATATAATATAATATAGTCTGTCTGTCTGTGTGGTAGGAAATCCGCTTATTCGTCAATAATGCATATTTATTTTCAGGGTATGGCTGAAACTTAACAAAGTATAATATCTGGAGTTGGGAAGGTGTTTCTTAATAATAATAATAATATTATTTTTAAATACGTCCAGTGTGTAGTATTTTCTTTTAACTTATGCGTACAGTTATTTTGTGGTATTAAGAAAAAATGACTTAACACAAGACATTGTTTCTTCTCTTTAAGCCATTGAAGAGAGTCAACTTGAATTCCCGCAACCCTCTCTAATACAAAACAACAATGTCATCAACATCACAAAAACACAAGGACTTTGTGGCAGAGCCCATGGGGGAGAAGTCTGTGAATGCACTAGCAGGAATTGGGGAAGTTCTTGGAAAGAGATTGGAAGAGAAGGGCTTCGACAAGGTGAGATTTACCAAGATGTTTTATATATATATATATATATATATATATATATATATATATGTATATATGTATATATATATATGTATATATATATATATATATACACCAAAGTCAGCCCTTTAGTCATGAAACTGACACTTAGTTTTTCTTTCACTTTCATGTTTCTTCCTACAGGCATATGTTGTCCTAGGACAGTTTCTGGTACTGAGGAAAGATGAGGAGTTGTTTCGGGAATGGTTAAAAGACACATGTGGAGCCAACACCAAACAGCAAGGCGACTGTTATGGCTGTCTGCGAGAGTGGTGTGACTCTTTCCTGTAGTTGACTCTAAAGTTGTTGTATTTTCATTTCCCCCCATGTATGTAATACATTTACCTCATGCTATCAATTAGACTTTTCTGACATTTATTTTTGGAATTATTATTATTAACTCTTAGCCCAGAATTGTAGAAGCACTAGAAGGTCTCTAGATGGGTACACTTGTTAAATCATCACTGCTTTTTTCCCCCCCCAAACATCATTCACACTGATCTTAAAATGATCCAAAAATCCATTCATCATATGCAGTTTGGTCCCAGACTGTACATATGTGCAAATACATATTCGCAGGGCACAACACGGCTTTCACTTTGTTTATTATGCCATTTGCAGGTTTTAACTGGCAATGTGCCACACTGCTAATAAGCTTTTTAAGGTTTGTGAACTTGTCACTGTTCTCTATATGTATTCTCTGAAGGATCCCGTGCTATGATATTGCCATATGGTTTTATGCTCCCTAACCCTTAAATTGCCTTAATAAAAATATGGATTTGTTTTAACTGTGCATGTGTACCTGAATATGTGTGGGCTGATTCATTCTGTGTAGTGTAGCCACTTAACTCATCTTGGTTAACATCTGCTGCTTTTTAGATGTTTAAAATTATATCTGAATGAAACACTGATAAATGTTCTTATGGCTCCAAGACCTTTTTTGAGCCTTTGTGTTTTGCATATTGGTTCTTTTGGAATAAAATCTCAAAAGTAATAACTGGCAGTGGCAGGGTGTGGTGTGAGTGTGTGGAATGAAAGACATTTCAATCCATCTCAACCGGCTGTTACAAAAGAGGAATTACTGGTTGGTTTATGCTCAATAAGAGGCATTTATTTAACTTTTAGAGTTTTAAAAATCACTGTTCAAACATTTTGTCTGCAAGTTTGTTCACCAAGGCTGTATTTATTTGACCTAAACTACAGTATAAATATTGTGAAATATTACAATTTAAAATATTTTTGAATGTATTTTAATTTTTTTTTGTAATGGCAAAGCTGCATTTGCAGTGTTTATTATTCTAGTCTTCAGTGTCACATGATCCTTCAGAAATCATTCTGATATGCTGATTTAGTGCTCTAGAAACTATTATCAAAGTTGAAAACAGTTGTGCTTAATGTTCCCTTTCGAAAGGGAACTTCTACTCTGCGTTTGCAACGCTATGGGGAAACGTCACGTGACTCGGTGTTCGAAAGCCAACTATCCAATAACTCCAAATCCTATTGGCCGGCGGCAGCCTATGACGTCATACAGGCGCGACCCGGAAGTATAAAAGGGGCGCCTGGGGAAGCAGTCATTATCTCATCGTCTTTCGGGACTGTTTGTGTCGAAACTGCCATTATCGAATATACTCTTCATAGAGTATGTCTCTGTTATGTCTGAGGGCAAAGAGAAACATTTCAGGAAGTGTGTGGATCCATGCCCGAGGTTTTTAACGGAGGGTTCGCACACCCTATGCGTCTATTGTTTGGGAGAAGAACACGCACGGGTGGTGCTTGAGGGCGCTGTCTGTGTGAATTGTGAGCGTCTTCCTATGAGAACGCTCCGTTCTCGTCTGGCCCTCTCCTCGAGGGATGAGGCGTCAACATCTGCGCCTGGTCGGTCCGGCCCTGCTCGTGCTGAGGCAGAGCGGCGGCTGCACTCATGGGGCTCGCAGATGGAGCTCGCTGCCGAGTTTGAGAGAAGTATTATGGTCTCTCAGCTTCCGGTGGCGGCTGGCGGGGATGAGCTCCTGGATGATGATGACGTCTTATCTTTGACATCATCGGATCCGGGAGCGAGTGTTCTTCTGGCTGATAGTCCCAGCATATGCCGAGTTACTGGAGGTTGTGGAACGCGCTGCTGGCAGACTGCAGCTGCCGTGTGGGCGCGTGTGAGAAAAAAAAAAAAAAAAAAAACCTGTTTGCGGCAGACTTGACGAACGTTTTTCTTTCCGACCACAAGCCCGTGACTCCAGTGAGCCTTCCATTTTTTCCGGATCTCCACGTTGAGATCGGGAAGGCATGGAAGAACCCATGCTCGGCCAGAGTTCATCCACATCGGCGAGGGAATCAGGTGACACCTTTGAACAGTCAGGCTGACGGCCGGGCTTATGATGTTTTTTTTTTTTTTTTTTTTCTGGAGGCCCGCCTTCTGGCTTGATAGTGAAAGGGTTCTTTGGGCTTCTAGAACCATGGATGTTTCCTTCCCATGTTTGTAAAGGAGCAGTCTTTGGTCTTCGAGCCACGGGAAGGTAAGACAGAGTCGGATTTCATTTCTTAAATGATTGACTTTGTGTCGTTCCTGTATATTTTCTGAACATGTCACAGTGAATGTACATTGAGAAAATATAGAATTTGAAGGGGTTTTTGGGCAAAACTGGAATGTTGAGACTGACTAAGCAGGTCACAGAATGGCTGCTGCTTAGTTTTCTCTCTATGTTGAGTAGCCTCTCGGCTATTTTCAGTATAGTTTGAGTTGGCACTCATTGCTTCAGTTTGTATGTCTACGGCGGCCCTAACCGGCCGCCTGACTTTTCAGCTTTGAGCTTCATTTTATTTTTCTCATCATGAGATTTAGAAGTGGAGATCAGGCTGTTTGTTATGGTGCCTGTTGTATATAATAAAGAAAATAGGCCTATAACTTGGCAGCCAGGCTAGAGCTAGATGATGTGATATATGAAGTAACCCCATATGTATTCACTATCCTTTCAGGATTTGTTTCCTAGTTCTGGTTTTCCTCCCGAGGGAGTTGTTAGGCTGTACGCCCAATTATCCCCTTGCTGGTGTAGGTGCAATTTGAGTTTTACAGCTAGGTTGTAGACTGTTTTCTGACTCCCTTATGCTGTTCCTCAGGTGGTAGGCCCTTATCTTTGCGTAGATAAGTTATGCAGGTGTGTGCTTGGCCCCACTTTCTAGAACTTTCATGCTAAAAGGAATAATTTTCTTCTGAGCCACTTGATAATTTGTTTTATCAAGTTTGAGTTGACGTTGCTAGTTTTTTAGCTCCTGTCCTCTGGGGCTTAGATCAGATTTGAGGATCTGTGTGGGAAGTGTTTTTCTTTTCAAAACAGCATGTAGATCAAAGTTTGTGTTACTTTGGGTTCTAGACTTTTGCCCTACACTGTATGTGAGCCTATGCTGCCAAAGGTTGGCACCTGCTCTCATAACAGTAGGCCCTTTGCTGTGAAAGTAGGCCTCTGTTTTGAGTATTTGGTGACTTGTACTCTCCAGTCTGAGGTCTTTGTCACTGGGTGCATCACCTGTTGGATTGCATATTCAGGGTAGTTAGTGCCACTTTGTTGAAGAAAACTGGTATCTATTAGCTCCCTTTTTTTAGTGGTCTGGTTAACGGTTATACTGCTTATAACTCGGATTGTAGGCCTTATGATATTCGGCCTCCTTCTAGTTAGCGGTTGTTCTACTATACTGTTTAACTGATCATAATGTGCTCACATATTTTCACAGGTTTACGCTGCCACAGGCCATGCCGCGTGTCTGTCTGAGGTAGTAGGCTTATATTAGCCTTCCTTAGACCATGTTGGCTTTGTTTGGTTCCCTTTAGTCAAAATGTGTATTTAGGGTACATTGCCTGTTGGAATGTGTAGCCTAGCGCAGGTTGCAGTTAGCTTCCCATAGCTTTTTGGGTTACAGCTGGTTCCCTGTAGCTTGGTTCACTTTAATTCACGAGCTGTAGCCACGTGTTATTGAATTGGCAGGCCCCTTCAGGCCTCCTTTTTAGTTTACGTTTGGCACAATTTGTGTTTTAACCTGTGAGTAGGCTGATCGCCACCTGTTACTGGAATGGAGGCCCCTTTAGGCCTCCTTTTTCTAGTCGACTTGTTGGCAGGATGCCTGGGAAACCATGCCACCGTCGGCCACAGTGTTGTTCATGTGTTAATCATGACACTGTTAATACATGGCCTCTGGGTGGTATGGTTATGGTAGCCACTTGCTGATGCCACGTGTTTACTAAGGCAGGCCTACTTCGGCCTCCGGTGTAATATGTGGAGTTCAGTTATATACTCCTCTCGCTGTGAGGGTGACAAGGTGCTTTTTACCGAGTATTTCGAGTGGCTAGTCCCTCAGGTTGGTTTGGCAGCACTTTAATTCACGAGCTGTAGCCACGTGTTATTGAATTGGCAGGCCCCTTCAGGCCTCCTTTTTAGTTTACGTTTGGCACAATTTGTGTTTTAACCTGTGAGTAGGCTGATCGCCACCTGTTACTGGAATGGAGGCCCCTTTAGGCCTCCTTTTTCTAGTCGACTGGTTGGCAGGATGCCTGGGAAACCATGCCACCGTCGGCCACACCCCATCACTGACGGATAGGCCCTAACAGGCCTGTTCTCTGTGTTTGGCAGTGTTTTTCATGTGTTAATCATGACACTGTTAATACATGGCCTCTGGGTGGTATGGTTATGGTTATGGTAGCCACTTGCTGATGCCACGTGTTTACTAAGGCAGGCCTACTGCGGCCTACGGTGTAATATGTGGAGTTCAGTTATATACTCCTCTCGCTGTGAGGGTGACAAGGTGCTTTTTACCGAGTATTTCGAGTGGCTAGCCCCTCAGGTTGGTTTGGCAGCAAAACCTTACTGAAGGTTGTTTTTTACCTAGATCTGCCTCCCTGAGTCCTATTCTAGTTGAGCTAAGGGCCACCTAGCGCCTAGGGTGGATCTTTTGTGCTCCTAGAAACGGCCACAAGACTACGCCGTGTGTATTAGAGGTTGCTAGGCCTACGGGCCGCCTAGTTTTAACACACTGGAGTATGTTTGCGTGTATTTCTCTTTGAGATTTATCTTTATACACTTCTGTTGGCCAGAGGCCTAAGTGATAAACCAACCTCCTTTTGTCTGGTTGTTTATCGTCCTTTGGGCCTAAACACTGCCACGAGCTGATGCCACGTGTCTGTTGAGGTTATAGGCCCCTCCAGGCCTTCCTTAATACGTGCTGGCGTACGCTGTACTCCTCTTGCTTTAGAGAGTAAAAGGTGTTTTTACTGAGTACACTGCTCGGTGGATCGTGTTGGGTGGATTGTCATGTGGGCACTCTGCAGCCTCTTAGGCTGCCATTGAAGTCATCTTTCTACCCCGGAAAGAAAGCCGGGCCACTTTCTGTTTGACTTCTGTTATTCACTTAACTCTATCATGCTGTAGGCCTCTTTCGGCCTCCATGAGTATGTGCCCATCGCATGGTCTACCTGTTAGGTGAGTTTCGTACTTCCCTTTTAGGGTTATGTTTGTAATAGTGCTTAGCTCCCTAAGCTGGTCATGGTGGTAGGCCTAGATCAGGCCTCCTCTTAAGGATCCAGCATCAGGCTGGTTTGTGCTTCCCTGGATCAGGGTTCTGTAGCGCACGGCCTCCTCAGTGCGTTAATTAAGCACTGGGTAGATCCTAGGATGAGTGGATTATACTCCCCTCAATACGAGGGTTCATAGCACTTAGCTGAGTTCTGCTCTCCAGGATGCCCGTCTCTACGCGTGGGTTTGAGTTTGTTCCTGCCCCTTTACAGTCACTCTTACTTACTATCTTCTGTGAAGAATGCGTGTTAGGAGGCTCTGTATTCAGACAGGGTTGGCCCAGACTGAGTTTGTCTCAGGTCAGACAAGGTCGGCCTCCCTGGGGGCATTGAGGGTGACTTCGTTCCCCTCTAGTGGCTGGCCGGGGTTCCCTTCGGTTCCCTGGCCACATTCCCTTGAAGGGACCACTGTTTCTTATGGAAAAGTGGGTTCCAGACGCTTTAGCACCTTCTGTAGGGCCTTTGAGGAGGTCCTTCATGGAATTTAGCTTGGGCTGTTGGCCGAAGGGAATGCTGTCACTGACAGCCTGGTGTGACCCGAGGGAGAGTTGCCAAGCAGTTTCTACTGCTCTGGAGCCTTTGTCTCAGCCATTTTTCTTGGCAGGCATTCTCCTCAAGCATGGCGGCGTGGGTATATCGTTCCCCATAGCGTTGCAAACGCAGAGTAGAAGTTCCCTTTCGAAAGGGAACGTCTCAGGTTACGAATGTAACCAGGGTTCCCTGAGAACAGGGAACGAGACTCTGCGTTTCCTTGCCATACATCGGGCTGCCTGCTGAACAGTCCCTCAAGACGATGGATAATGACTGCTTCCCCAGGCGCCCCTTTTATACTTCCGGGTCGCGCCTGTATGACGTCATAGGCTGCCGCCGGCCAATAGGATTTGGAGTTATTGGATAGTTGGCTTTCGAACACCGAGTCACGTGACGTTTCCCCATAGCGTTGCAAACGCAGAGTCTCGTTCCCTGTTCTCAGGGAACCCTGGTTACATTCGTAACCTGAGACGTTCTTGTGGAACCCATAATTTTTTTTTATGATTCTTTACGGTCACTTGATTATTTAAATGTCATAGCAGAAAATTATTAATTTCTTTAAATTATTACTTTTCAAATGTAGTGTATTCATTTTTCTCCTAAATCTCAATAAGCTATACAAATAAGTGTGGTGTGTTTAAAAGTTTTATTCATTCCTTCATTGGATTCTGCAGTATTTTAATTCATTACCACAAGTTTTTGACAGATGTTCTCTTGACATTTTTCTTCAACAGTTCATCTTTTGAGCTAATTTCCAACTCTTAGAGACTAGATACCACTTGTTTAAGTGGCCAGGAAAAATTCAATTGTTTTTAGGGCATAAATATCATTTTACAAACCCCTTTAGGAGTGCTATGTACTGGTGGTATTATGTAGGTATTTGCATTCGCACTTTCTCACAATGATCTAAACTTTAAAAGCTCTCCCAGTTAAAGGGTTAGTTCACCAAAAAATGAAAATTCTGTCATTAATTACTCACCCTCATGTCAACACAAATTAAGATTTTTTTAATGAAATTCGAGAGCTCTCCAACTCCTCCATAGACAGCAATTTAACTACCACTTTCAAGGCCCAGAAAGGTACTAAAGACATTGTTAATATAGTCCATGTGACTGCAGTGGTTCAACCTTAATTTTATGAAGTGATGAGAATACTTTTTTGCGGCAAAACAAAAATAACGACTTAATTCAACAATTTCTTCTCTTCTGTGTCATTCCTGGAAATACCTGGAAAAGCTGAACATAAACAGCGTAGGAGAGTTATACATTGAAAGTGGTGGTTAAATTGCTAATTATGGAGGAGTCAGAGAGCTCTTGGATTTCATCAAAAGTATCTTAATTTGTGTTCTGAAGATGAATGAAGGTCTTACGGGTTTGGAACGACGTGAGGGTGAGTAATTAATGACAGAATTTTCATTTTTGGGTGAACTAACCCTTTAACCAGAAATGTCTACCAGCATACATTGCCAGCTCAAACAAAACATTAAAAAAATCAAAATATACATACAGAATTTGTTAATCACCATAGTATGCTATGTGAAGAACTCAACAAATGTTTTGAATATAATAAAATTTTAAATAATTGAAATATCCAGACCCACACCTATTTCCTTTTGCTTGATTAAAAAACTGTGTGCTTGCATATGTGTGTATCAGTGTGTCATTTAATCTGCATTGATCTTTGTTATTTTGTCCCCTTGAAAAGGAACAGGGTTTCCCAAAAAAACAGAAGAATAAAAATATCTTCAAGAACATGATTTTGTAAATATTTGTCAATTGCTGAAACTTAGAAACCACTTTGAATTTAATGAACCTTAATTTGGGATTTATTTTGCTGTGTTGTGTCTCGTCGAGTGTTGTGTTGTGTGATGTGCGTACACAAATGATCATTATTATTTAAATGAGACTAATCCTGCCCTTCCTGTGTCCTGCTCAGAGGAGAGCACAGAAGAACTTTTTCTCCCTGAACGGGTTTTCTGAAGTGGGCACAGGGGTGATGAGAGGGTCCTCGCATGCATGGGCATCACAGTAGGCCATCAAGTCTGCCGCTGCTTTAGACACCTAAGAATGCAGGATAGATCGTCAGTGCCGCATTTAAAAGCTCGGACAGCTATTGATTTTCAGGCAAGAGACCCTAGGTGAATAGGGTAAACATTTCAACTAACTGAAATCACCATAATTCCCCAGTTGATCAATCACAGTACATTAAGACAACTGAAGTGAGTGATGTGACGTGTAGCCAAGTATGGTGTCCCATACTCTGAATATGTGCTCTGCATTTCACCCATCCAAGTGTACACAAAGCAGTGAGTATTGAACACACACACACCATGAACACACACCCGGAGCAGTGGGCAGCCATTTTTGCTGCAGCGGCCAGAGAGTGATTGGGGATTAGGTGCCTTGCTCAAGGGCATCTCAGTTGTGGGTAATGAGAGTGGAAGAGAGCACGGTTAATTCACTCCCCCCCACCTACTTCTTGCCAGTACTGAGACTCGAACCCACGACCTTTGGGTTACATGTTTGACTCCATAAGGTTACTCCCAAACCATCAGGCCACAACTGCCTCTTGTTTTGTGTTACTAGTTTATGAAATCCTCTGTTTAAATATGCAAATGAGGCATTATCTCATTAAATCCGCACTTATTTGTATACATTTTCAGAACAAATCTGAACATTTTATAAAGCCAAATTCAAAATTCATTGCAGTTTCATTTTGTCAACATATTAGGGTTAAAGGTTTAGTTCACCCAAAAATGAAATTTCTGTCATTAATTACTCACCCTCATGTCGTTCCACACCCGTAAGACATTCGTTCATCTTCGGAACACAAATTAAGATATTTTTGATAAAATCTGATGGCTTAGTGAGGCCTACATTGCCAGCAAGTTAATTTAGACTTTCAGATGCCCAGAAAGGTACTAAAGATATATTTAAAACAGTTCATGTGACTACAGTGGTTCAACCTTAATGTTATGAAGCGACGAGAATACTTTTTATGCGACAAAAAACAAAATAACGACTTTATAAACTTTACGAATCTTTTGTTTTGAATCAGTGGTTCAGAGCGCATATCAAACGATCTCAAACTGCCAAAGTCACGTGATTTAGGTAAACGAGGCTTCGTTACCTCATAAGTGTTTCGAAATTTCAATGGTTCATGTGACTTTGGCAGTTTGATACACGCTCCGAACCACTGATTCGAAACAAAAGACTTGTAAAAAAGCTTCATGAAGCAGTGTTTTGAAATTGCCCATCACTAGATATTGTTGAATAAAGTTGTTATTTTGTTTTTTGGCACACAAAAAGTATTCTCATCGCTTCATAACATTAAGATTAAACCACTGTAGTCACATGAACTGTTTTAAATACGTCTTTAGTAGCTTTCTGGGCGTTTGAAGGTCTAAATGAACTTGCTGGGAATGGAGGCCTCACCATCGGATTTTATCAAAAATATCTTAATTTGTGTTCTGAAGATGAAGATGAACGAAGGTCTTACAGGTGTGGAACAACATGAGGGTGAGTAATTAATGACAGAATTTTCATTTTGGGGTGAACTAACCCTTTAAAGATTTTTACAAAGGGGGTTTTGGATATCTCTTTTTATTGCTCCATAAATAAATAAAAAATACTGTCAAAAATACGTTTTCACTATGTTTTTAGGAAATAAAAATGTTATATAAAACAGGCGAATGATATATGAACAGTCCATCTGCAATGTTGGGCATAACGCGTTAGAAAATATCTGAGTTACTTTTTCAAATAAGTAATGCAAGTTACTTTATTTTCCCATTTGACTGACAGCTCTCTTGTCCCCATGTTGAGAGAAATCAGGAAGTGCAGAGGCATTGTGTGCTCAGTGTGAACAGATGGATATTGTAGTTCTAGACTAAATGTGAACATGCATTTACTCATCTCACTTGAGCAAAAAACAGATTCAGTATTCCTTAAAATGAATGAAAACAGTGAAATGCAAACTCAGAACATTATGCAAACCTGCAACAATTAAATGTTAAATTACACATATATACTTTATGTATTTAATCTAAATTTATTAACCAATGTCTCTGCTGCTGACCTTTGATTATCTAATTTAACCATACTAATAAGCAAATATGACTTGATTATGAATATGAATATGAAAAATCACGTTTCATTTTTATTTTTATTACTGAAGTAAGAGTGTTGAACTTCTTCTGAAAACCAGGATGGCAGCACATCTGAAAGGTTTGTTTGAGCTACACCCTGTACTGTACAGGCATTAATTTGCATTTCCTTCAGCCTGAGGCTTATTCATTTCACTTTTGGTGTGAAAGAGCCTTTACATTTGTCAAAAATATAACTTTTTTTGTTTTGTTTTTAAAAAAACAAACAAGCAAGCCCAGCCCAGATAAGAAAAAGTAATGCAAAAGTAACATAACACATTACTTTCCATAAATGTAACTAGGTAACGCAATTAGTTGCTTTTTTTTAGGGAGTAGTAATGCAATATTGTGATGCATTTCTTTTAAAAGTAACTTTTCCCTCTGTAAAAACCTTCTGAATATAGAATACAGAACTGGAAGTTTACCTTCTGAATATAGAATACAGAACTGGAAGTTTTGGTGTGTGTAAGTGCTACTGAAGTGGATATTTCTGGTTCAGTGCAGGAGAAAAAACTCATTTTGAGAAAACGACGTTTAAAGATGCATTGTAATTGGAATCTACAGACACAAATAAAGTGTAATAAAATAAATGCTTAAATGTGTATTATGGATGTTTTCTTTCTACTGTAGTCTGAAAGAAGACATGTTATGGAAGCAAAATATAGCCCAAAATCTCAAAACAGACCAGTATATGAAAAAACAATGGTTTTGACTGCAGTGCCTTGCCTTAAGGAAGCTTAACATCTTTATTTTAAATTTTGATGATGAATAACTACAATTTAATACTTTAATAAATACACTTGACCTTCATTTCTCAGGTAAAACAGAGTAAAATGCAAGGTTGAGGTCAATGCTTAAAGACTGTTGAATGCTTCAAATTGTACTTGTAGGACATACTTTACCAGGGGGATTGTAGAAATAGGTCATACCTATTAACCTGATTCTAGATCTTTGATCACATCTAATACAAATTAGTCTGTTACGTACAGGCTGGTATAATAAGGCGCATTTATAGGCATGCAGGATTACCACTGATCTGATTCTCGCTTGCCACATTTTCAACCCTCACCTTGATTCGACAAAAACTGGCTTCAATCTTCAGCTGTTCCACCAGCTTCCTAGCCTGACCGACGCTCATGGTGCTGTTCACAGGGGTGTCTCCTTTCATCCTGCCACATACACAAACAAAATTACACAGACATCAAGGCAAAATCTCTTAGAAATACAAAAATGCACATGGGCATCTGTTTATTTTAAGAAGTTCATTATCCTATAAGCCAGCCAATAAAAGTATATTTTTGCCACCCTAATCTGCTCACATACATGATGCTACTACTATTATTACAGAGAATTAGAGGGGGAATTTATGTACAGATTCTGTGGTAAAAGGTTCCTTTAATATTAGTTGATGCTTTAACTAGTGAACAAAACATTTGTTACAGTATTTATTAATCCTTGTGTTAACATTATTTAGAAAAACAACAACGGTTCACTGTTCAGCTCAGGTTCATTAAATAATATTATAAGACACTATTAATAATGTATTAGGAAATGTTGAAATTAACATTAACTAAGATTAAAAAATGATTTAGGAGTGTCATTGTTAGTTCATGTTGTTGTTATCTAATATTAACAAATGAAACCTTACTGTAAAGTGTTACCACTTCTGTTGATAGTGCACCGTCCCTCTCTAATGGAAGCATCTTCCTGTGGTCCAGGACTCTCATACCTTTCCTTCACTTCCTGTCTTTCCTCCCCTGGTATCATTTACTACTGCTTTGCTAAAAGCTGCTGCCCTAGAAAACCAAAACCTCACCTTGGAAAGCAATGATCTGATAGCAACACATTTCATCATCCTGAAACCCTTCATTTCCAAGTGATGTTCAGAAATCGTTATGTTTAAATAGATCTAGAGCTATTCATAATCATGTAAATATCAATATATTTATCTAAAATGGTCTGAGTAGCATCAATGATTTTGAATAGGATTTCAGCAGTGTATTTGGGAATGCCGGCCCCATTTTGCACATAGGATGTGCTTGCAGGGATCCATCACCACATGGAATATACCATATTATTCTGAGCAATAGCACACAAAAACCAGCCGTTTTGAATGTAATCTGATTGAATGTAAACATTTAGGCATCTGTAGATGTGGAAATCACATGTTGCAGACAGCAAAAAACAAACAACAAGAAAAAAACTAGGCCAGATACAGAAATGACAATCACAGATGCTCAAACAGATATCAGTAATCATTTGGAAGCCCCTTAAATATGATGTGGAAAAAAATATGCAATGTGTTTAAATTTATCAAATGAAATGAAAGCAATGCATTTAAAAGGATATAAAGAAGAATGGAGAGTGAATGGAAAGCAAGAAGCATAAAAAATACCACAGGGCTGTATTCGTCTATTTTTGTCATTCTGGGCCCTTTTTACCCTCTTTCCCCTCTCTTACCCTTGCTGTATTCCTCTTGTGGTGATATCTCTCCCTCCTCTTCTTTCTTATTCCTTCTCTCTCTCTCTCTATCTGCCTGTGTTGTTGCTTTCAGTGCAGCCGGACCGCACCCTCATAGACAGTGTGGATGCTACCCAGTTCTGTACAGTCCAGTGCACTGCAATTCTGCTACAATGAACACCAGTCTCTTGGTACATACATAAAACACCCCTCTGCAGTGAGTGGAATGTGCCAATCAGAAGGAGGGGGGCGCTATTAGAAGTGATTTATTCTGAGGTGCGGCTCATACCACCTTTCCAGCAGAATAGGGTGGAGGAAGGGGGAGGGAAATTCAGTGATGAAAAGCAGTGTATTAAGAACTAAAATCTAACTAGATGGATCGATATCGTCAAGAATTATAATGAAACATTTGATAGCAAAAAACATTTATTTTGTTCATTACCGGTGATGCTGATAAAACCTCCTGAATAAGTGAGCCTTTCCTCTCACTGTTACCATGGGAACTGCTGCAGTCTCAGCCTCTTTGTCTTGTATTGTGGCACCATTTTGACTCAGTGGTCTTTCCCAACTTGGTTAAGATCTTATACCCCCCACATTTTTACATCCCTCCCACTGCATTCATTCTTATGTTACATTCACATTGTTGCAAATCTGCCCCCTATAGTTTCCTCCTGAGAAATGAGAATACTGTTATATGAATTATTTGGTGGGGAAAGAAGGAATAAAGGGAGGCTGATTCTTATTGGTGCTTTTGATTCATGGTTCAGTTCCACTGAAGGTGTCCAAGTTGATAAAAATCTGGATTAAAACACTTTTATATCAGTTTAAAATGTATATCAGTATTCATGTTGACTTTATACATCAAGAAAAAACAAAAACAAAACGTTAATACCATTTTCAACAAACATTAATAGTTTGAGACAGACGGAGCCGAAGATGATGATGATGACGATGATGATGATTACTACTATTATTATAACGTAAAAACATACTATAAGTCAATACGTTTTCTTTTGACATAAACATGCCTGGTAAATGGTTAGATTGATTTTATACGTTCTATTATTTAATCTAATTTAATTTAGGGTGTTTTAGGTGTTTTCAAATCATTTATGAATTGAATTTTAAGTCGTTTTTTTTAATTGCTTAAAAATGTGTCACGTCATTGGCCTTATTTTACGTAAAGATGGATATTTGCAACAAAAAAAATCCGTAAAAATTTAAATCATTAAAAAAAATTTGATTATGTTTTGTATTGGGGATTTTACTTTAAAAAAAAAAAAATTGTATGAATAACAACGTCTTTGAATCGCAACACTGTATGAGCAAACCAACGCTGAAACGCAAACGCATAGAACAGATGTACTTTGTACCTCTTCTGTTGCCGTACATGTGTTTCTCTCACACCAGCAGGGGCGCCCTTTGGTTAGACAGACGTTTTTTTTTCCTGATCTATAGATAGTAGAAGACAGCCGGATGCTTTAGTTTTTGATTAAACATGATTTGGATATCAATTGTTCTGCCTTGAAATGCATAAATTATGCGTCACTCAACACATAACAAGGGAAAGGAAGAGAGGGGTCGGTCCATTGGAGTTGTTCATCAATTTATTCTGAAGCGTAATTATTTGTTTTGTCCATGGCGTATTTTTTAATTAAAGAAGGTGAGTTTGCCGTTTCTCCCCTCAATGTAATATACGTAACTAATAAGATATCAGCGTAAGAAAAACTGCGAAATGGAGACAGGGAGGCACATAAAATCCAGTTCAGAAAGACACCAAAAATAGTTCTAAAGGTACAGTCGTATGTAAAGGACGTGCAGAAGTGACACTGAACATATTATTTCCTATTGTACTGCATTATTGTTTTGTTCAATTCGAGTCAGGTTGTCAATACTGTACATCATGCAGCACTAATTGCAGGCAATTCATAGTGTGTGTGTGTGTGTGTGTAATTCTGTTTTGTTTCTTAGGTGTGTATAAGTTGAGTCTTGTTTTATGATTAATCCTGGATTCGTCATGTTTTCTAAGAATTATAAATGGTGCTAATTATTATTATTTTGTATAGTTATATTATAATTACGTTGCAATTATAATATAATTAATGTATTTAATTCAGTCTATTTTTTTTTTCTTGTTCCTTTTTTAGGGCACCCTATGACTTCATTGACAACAACAACAGACAAACGGAAAAGCAAATTTATTTGGTCAGAAAAGAAACTGGCACATCATATTCTCAGTCACAGAACAACAACTAGATCCAAATATGACTTTCTGAATATATGTTAATTTTGACATCATAATATTTTAGCCCACTGTATTTTCAAACCATTAATTCTCACTGTAGATAACAAGCATTATTAGATGTAGTGATGCAGAGGGGACACATTATTGGATAGTGTGTGAGGTGCTTTGAATGAGTAAAGCGGGACAGACACCTTTGTCGGCAGTGGGAAGACTGTTGGGCAGAGACCGTGAGATCAGAGGACCTTCTTCTGGACGTGACAGTGAAGGACTGCTGGCTATGGGTGCAGCAATGGGACCATTACTGCTTTGGCTCCAGGATGTGGCAGCAGTGACCCTGCTGAGAGCTCGCAGGACGCTTCTAAGAGCTGCCGTCCTGTTGTGCGTCCTGGTGCTTCTCCTCTGGGTCTCCATCTTCTTGTATGGAAGCTTCTACTATTCCTATATGCCCAGCGTCAGCTTCTCCACACCAGTACACTTCTACTACAGGTACAGACACATCAGGGCCGATCAGGAACATTCCTGTATTGTTTTGCCAATGGTCTGTTTGCGCACGACTGAGTCCTTAATTAGTTTGGTCCAATGAACAAATACTGTTGGAGGCATTACTAGAGTTCATAATGCATTGTGGTTGATTCCTCTTTCCTCCATTTCACTCTTAACAGGACAGATTGCGATGCTTCAGATTCAGTCCTCTGTTCTTTCCCCACGGCTAACATCTCACTCTTGAAGAATGGAAGAGACCAGGTACATCTCAATCCCATTCAGAGTGACATACATACATAAAGTGGACCCAAAATATATTTGGATATGTAAGCCATGCTTAAAATGTATGAATGTCAAAATGTTTTGAAAAAGAAATTAGTTTTTTTGTTTAGTAGAAAAGAGGCTTACGTAGCTTCTGTACAAATTATAGACATGTTCTTTACAGGGTTCTCCTAAATAAACCTTTAAAGCTTTGCTGTATACATTATGTAACAAGCCCATTAATGACGTGCAAGAAAAATTATAATACTTGTATATTAAATAATTAATATTAAATTATTAATATTATAAAAATGGATTTTCAGTCATATTTACAGCTAATTTTATTTGCTTCACTCTTTCTGGTAGGTGATGATGTCTGGTCAGGCCTACAGGATCTCTCTGGAGCTGGAAATGCCTGAATCTCCTGTTAACGAACAGCTTGGCATGTTCATGGTCAAAATGTCTTGCTATACCACTGATGGGAAAGTCGTTCACTCGGTGATCCGCTCAGTGAGTGAAGACTGATCTCTCAACATTCTCTGTTGTTTATTCTGTATGGATAATGTGGCTGATTTGTAAGATTTACTGAGTCAGTTGTTGCTAAACATAACTACAATTCTTGTCGTGTATCAAATATATTAGGGATGCACTGATTCTTATACCAATAAGCTAATAATCATTTATTTATTTCTATTATGGCCAAAATGGATCAATGGCCAATTTTATTGAGCCTAAAATAATAATAAAATCAACCATTTTAAATGCTACAAGTGAATTTAGGCATTAGAATGTACAGTGTGAAAATTGGATATTCAGCTGGATATTTTCTGAAGATTATATTTATTAGCATTATTCAATTTAAAATTGAAATTTAAAATTATTTGTGGTAACTTTAAAGGTGCAGTAGGTGATCTGGGAAATGCTAACATTAGCCTGCTAGCATTGAAAACATACAATCCCAAAACACGTGAATGTGTACACACATTGCTGCTCTTGGCAAAGCCAAAACTACCTTGTGTCTCAAAGCACGTAACATTACAATAATAATGAATGTAAACAACTTAGAGAGCTTGTACCTGTATGCTGCAGATTTATTTCAGTGTTGATACTGTTGTCGTGGAAATGTGTAATTACGAGTCTGAGGACGTGAACAGCTCCGGTCGTTACTTAGAACGTCACAGGTTGCCATTTCTTAATTATGGTAGTTATGGCATGAACACAGCATAAGCTTGTTGTTTTGATTCGGTAGGAACTGTAAAAGGTGGCTGCTGTTTGTTTGCGGTGCTCTGTGACTGTTTGATTGATGTCTGTCTACATAAACTCTGAGTTATATTAATAAATATCCTGACGCATCCAAGCTTTATAATGGCAGTGAACGGGACCTATGAGTATGAAGCTCAAGAAAGTGCATTCATCCATCATAAACATACTCCACACAGCTCTGGGGGGTTAATTAAGGCCTTCTGAAGCAAAGCGATGCATTTGTGTAAGAAAAATATCCATATTTAACGAGTTCTAAAGTAAAATATCTAGCTACTGCCAAACCGCCTTCCATATTCAACTTTACGGAGAAAGTGTAATGCCTCTCGCAGTTCAAAACGCTTATGCTACGTCCTACGCCTTCTGTATTCAACTTATGAAAAAAAATTCTTCCTAAAGTGTAATACGAAAGGCTGTAGAGTACATTTAGGATGGATGCACTTTCTTGTAACTTTACTTTCCTTGGTGTCCATGTAAAAATAGAAGAAATGAGCCTGCACAGTTAAACATCCAATATCAGTCATTATACACTACTATACACAAGTTTTGTTTTTTTTTTGCATAGAAATTAATGTGAGGACCCATTAAACATATTCAAAAGTGACAGTAAAGACATTTATAATGTTACAAAAACACAACTGTTTTTCAATATTGACAATAATAAGAAATATTTCTTGAGCAGCAAATCAGCATGATTTCTGAATGGTCATGTGACACTAAAGTTTATGGGCTTTTTATATTGTAATGACAGTCTGTAATGGCAGTTTAACTCATAAGTACTTGTTCCTTGTATTTTCCCATCAGACAATGCTGCACTACCGTTCTAGTCTGCTGCAGACCTTGAGCACGCTGCTCTTTTCACCCCTCCTGCTCACAGGTGTGTCTGAGCAGAAACAGCTCATCGAAGTGGAGTTCTTCCCAGATTTCAAATCGGACCTTGTAAGTTCAAGTATGAACAAGATTGACAGAATTGTGTCATTGAAATTTTTTGGACAAAAGCCATGCATTATATTCATCTGTCCTTCACAGTACCAACCTGCCATTGGTGCTGTGATCGAGGTTCAGTCTCGCAGGGTCCAGATTTATTCTGCCCAGCTCAGGATCCATGCCTACTTCACTGGCATCAGGTATTTGGTTGTATCAGTTTATTTGACTGTTCATGTTCCATCAAATGATGCTTCTACCTTACCATCCTGTAACGTTCTTCCCTCTTGCAACAGATACCTCCTGTATAATTTCCCTGTGATGTCTGCAATTGTTGGGGTGGCGAGTAACTTCACCTTCCTCAGTGTCATTGTGCTCTTCAGTTACCTGCAATTCATCTGGGGAGGGCTCTATCCCCCTGAGCAGGTCAGAGTGAGGGTAAGGCCATCTGTCTGCCTAATCTGTTCAACCTTCATCCTATCACACTTCCATTGGATGCATTCCAGATGTCTGTTTGCATACATAGGTGATGATGGGAGACTCGACACGTCTTCAGCAGAGGAGGGAAGAAGCACGTAAACGCATGCACTCATCCACCAGCACTCCTAGTAAGAACACATTTCGGTTCAAAGCCGCACACACCTGATCACATCAGTCGAACAGATTAGTAACTAAAACACCACTCTTTGATTGTCCCCCAGTCATTACTTATGGAAGAGACGGCGGTGAGCTGGCAGATCCACCACAACAACCCAAACAAACAGTTCGAAACAAAGGTAAGCAACAAAGGAGAAATGAGATTAAAGATTTCTGTGATACATTCTTTGCATAAATTGATTATATGCACAATAACAACTGAAGAATCATGCAAATCATGTTTGTTTGTGCAGGTGATTTGGACACTCCTAGTGTGATCGGGACAGAAGAGTTGAACCAGCTGCAAGAGGATGAAGCTGGTAAAAATATTAACTTAAAGCATAAGAATAAGATACACTGCCTTTCAAAAGTATGGGGTTGGTCAGATTTTTTAATGCATTTAAAAAGGGCTTTTCACACTGCGCTTAACCCCGGGTTATCGACGTTCTAAACACCGCTTTTAACCCCGGGTAAAGGAACGTTTTACACTCGTAATTTAGAAGCGGGGTTAGCACTGCTTTTTACCTGGGGTTATGAAACCCTGCTTCGGAGAAGGGTTAACACCGCTTTTGTGGAGTTAACCCCGCATTGCAGTGCCAAACTTGTACAGTGTCAAACGATGCAGTGTTAGAATGTCACAGCTAGACGCTTAGCAGTGGATAACCAATAGTGTGCCCCATATTTACTTGCTTTAGACAGTCACAGAAACACTGCGCATTGTATCTAAACAGTAAATTCAGCATTTGAGAGGAAAAATGTCAAATGCTGACAAAAAACGCGACAATTTGAGTGAAGAAGAGACCGTTTCATTCTTACCTTTATAGTCCAAAATGTCCATTCAGTATAGACTCGATAGTACAGTCAGCAATACGAGAATGCGCAATGCTAGAGCTATGTAAACGGGTCGCATGCTGCCTTTATCCAATCAATGACACTGACACCGCAAATATGCAAATAAGAATGTTACCCCAGGGTTTAGAAATATACCATTTACAATCTCTACTTATGAATACCCAGGATTAATTGTCAACCCCGGGTAAATTAAGAGCAGTGTGAAACGTAAAGCAAGATAACCCAGGAATCCATTTACCCGGGGTTTAGAATGGCCCAGGGTTAACTATTTCAAATGTAAAAAGCCCTAAAGAAGTCTCTTCTGCTCACCAAGGATGCCTTTATTTCATCAAGAATACAGTAAAAACAATAATATTGTAAATTATTATTACATTGTAATACGAGATTAAAATGTGATGAGATTTCTGGACGAGGTGAAAAAGTGACAAGATGACTGACAAGACCATGGCGGACGATTCGTTGCACAACAGAGCCCAAGCGTTTGACAGATGTCTTATGCTGTAGAATGAGCGCTCCGCACCGCCGCTCTCTATTCACAGAGTCCACACAATTGCAAAATTTAAAGTAAAACGTGAACGCGCATTCAAACACGCATTTTGAAAGCGACTCCCTGATGCATGCAAATAAAAAGGAGTTCAGTTAGGAGGTCAAAAGGTGTAGAAGCTCATAAATTATTCTAACTTCTAAGGTCTGAAGAGACTCATATGAAATCATATAAGAGAGAAGCCAGTCAGTTGAGTTTGTGGCAAAAACTTTTACAGTGTTTGAGTATTGTTAAAACATTTCAAATTCACCTGCAGACAATTTTTCTTATTTTCTTAAAAAAACCTTGTAAAAATCTTGTCTCGTTCTCTTGAGCTCAATCTTGTGTCTTAACTCGTAAGCTAACTGTCTTGTCACACCCCTAAATTGAACTATCTTCTGTTTTAATATATATTCAAATTTACTTTATTCCTGTGATGGCAAAGCTGAATTTTCAGCATCATTACTCCAGTCTTCAGTGTCACATGATCCTTCAGAAATCATTCTAATATGCTGATTTTCTGCTCAAGAAACATTTCTTATTATTGTCAATGTTGTAATATTTTTGTGGAAACCATGGTAGTTTTTTTTTTTTTTTTACGTTGATTAGAAGTTCATAAGAAATATTGTATATAGAAATATATAAATATTTTCTAATATTATTGATGTTTTACTGTTACTTTTGATCAATTTAATGTATTCTTGCTGAATAAAAGCATTTATTTCTTTAAAAAAAAAAAAAAAAGTATGTAGTTTTACAGACCAAATCTATTCCCAGTGTTCATTGGTTAATGTTTCCTCCATCAGCTCAAGACTCCTCTACAGATGACGCTCCCATTTTCCTCGAGGCTCCTCGTATTGCAGAGACCAATTTGAGCGAGGAGGACCCAGATCAAGAGCGGAGGGCAGCAGGAATAGGAAATGAGACTCAAGAAGAAGAAACAACCCAACCACAGTCCTCAGACAGCAGCCTTAGACAAAGGCATGGACCCTGGATGAGGCTCTGAGCTCCAAACTCTGGAGTAACCACATACGCACATGCATTCTGTTACATTAGAACACCTTATGTGACTCATAGCTAGCACATTTGAGACATTCCTTTTGCACTGCAATGAGTTTTACCATAAGAATTTTTCTGATGCATTTGGAAACCTGTTTACCTCATGGCGATGATGTGAAGCTCAAAAGAATTTTCTGCTCTGCTGCTTTTGGTCTCCTTTACCTGAATATTTCTTATGGGACTTAAAAATCACCTCTAGAGTCCTTCCATGCTTTAATGTGTCATTACTGAAGTCTGGTCACAATATCAGTTTTGCATGTAAAGTGTAACTGAGTGTGTAAAATATGTTAGCCTTTCCATTAATTTATATTTCTCTACATTCCTCTGCATTGTGATGTTCTTAGAAAATATTTAACATGGCTTAGCAGTTCTGTTCAACTTCTGGGGATATTAAAAAATTTTGTATCCTCACTTTCTATTATTTTAATGCAAAAGTCAAAAATGCAAAACATATTTTAAGAGAAACATGTTACATATTATGGAAAATAAGTAGAGGACACAGAAGTATAATTAATTTGGGGAAAATAATAATTATAACAATAATAATTATTATTTATAATAATATAGAATGTATTATATTTTAATTATTATTATTACTGTTACTATATACGGTAATATTTCAACTCCAAATGGAAAGCTTTTATTATGTACTACTATTATGTAAGGATATGGTGTTTTTACTTTTAATATTTAAATTATATTAGTGGTTTATGCATATTTGTCCATTCTCACCAAAGAGTCACTATTATATCTGCCTTATTGTTTAGCATATTAATTTTAAGCATATCAGTAGCTTATTATGTAAGGAAGAATGTTCATATGTTGCTTTATGTTCTTTGTGTGTTTATTTAATAAATCAGACACGAAAGCAAAGCAAGCGTTGTCCATTGTCTTCCATAGGCAGTCACTCATTAACTGTCGCTAGGTGGCAACGCTGATGTGTTGTGCAAACAGTCCACTGAGTATTCGAAGAAGAATCTGGCGCAGCTGCATCTGAGACGAATTCTTCTCACACAAAGCTGTCAAGAAAGGATCTCTCCTGATCTCGCAAGCTTTCAGAACGTTTATCTTAATTTCTCTTGATTTCGTTTTATATACAAAGAATAGGAAAATAACACGTGGGAATCCTATATTTTAAGTTTAAAGTAGCCTAAAAGCCTTCTTTAAAGATGGCGACAGCGGACGGCTCGCGCTACTATAGTGGTAAGTTTGAGCCATTAGCAAAAGCGGTTACATCCATTTAAATTCTTTACTATTAATGAAGTTTAATTAAGATTATTCACAATTTCATTGTACTCTAAAGACCATTTTCTGTAGCTTTCTGGGGTCTGTTGCCGTGTAACGTTACTCTACAATTTACATAAGTTACCGCTAGCCAGCTAGCTTATGTTTTTGTAGGTGCGTGATGTGTTTTTGTTGTTAGCAGTTAGTTTAGACAGTAAACGGATTATCAGCTAATTTACCCGTATTTTTTTTGTTTTATTTGGTGTTTTTGTGAAAGGAAAATTGAGCGGGGTGAACTGACCGCTCACATTCGGAGGAGGGAAAAAAACACACTGACTTATTTATTCAGCAAATAAAATGCCATTTGGTGCAGTTGTGGCCAAAATAATAAATGAAATTCTAACAGCTTGTAATGTAAATTAATTCCATTTTAATAACACTATAAAACTCTATTTTGCATTAAATCATTAAAAAAATTTTTTATATGACGAGTTACCACTCTTTATCTCCCAATAATGTCTTAAAGGGATAGTTCACTCAAAATGAAAATTCTGTTATTTACTCCCCCAAACCTGTATAAACTACTTTGTTCTGCTTTACACAAAGGAAGATATTTGGATTTGGAAGAATGTCTGTAACCAAGCAGATCTCGCCCCCCATTGACTACCATAGTAGGGAAAAAAATACTATGGCAGTAAGGGCAGTAAAAACTCTTTTTTTCCCCCACTATTCAAGCAACAAAATTTATATTTTGGCCAATAACCCAAGCAGTGGCACATTAGCACTTGTTTGATCAGGGGTTACAACACATCGCTTGCATTTGTTAAAGACAAGTTTTCACACCTCTGACTCTTTCATCTTTCAGAGCATGATGACCGTGTCGGTGGACCAAAGCATCGCAACCGTAAAGGCAGAGGCCCTTTCAGAGCCCCCATGTACAGTGATCAGATTTCTCGGCCAAGGCAGCGAGGCGGTCACAATGGTGGTGGAGGTGGAGGCCCTGGCCCTCGGTCGAGACTGCATGATGATGATGGAGATGTGACCATGGCGGAAGGTCCACAAGACAGCGGCTCCCAGCGCAGATTGTAAGCTCTTGTTATGCATAATTGTACGTATTTTCTTATGTAATCGTCATGGTACAACAGACTTTTTGTACTTTCTTTCAGCAATCCATATGGCCGGCCACAGAATCGCCGTGAGGAACGCAATCGCAAAGGTGGACGAGGGGGTGGCGGAGGAGGAGGAAATGAAGATAGAGGTGGCAGTCGATATGGAGGCAGAGGTGGTGGAGGTGGCAGTGGTTCTGATGGAAGTCGTAGCAAGAACTGGTTTAAAATGACTGTTAGTACATTAGACATTAATAGCACATTAATTACACCTTAAGATTTACTTGAAAGCATGTTTATGAACTTATTGCATTGTGGTTGTATTTGTGTCTGACCACAGATTCCTTTCGGAAAGAAATATGACAAAGATTGGCTTCTGTCTTCACTTCAGAGCGTATGTTCAATGCCATTCCATGCAGTTCATGTAAGTGTACGATAAAATATTTCCTCGGCATGCCTTAGAAAAGTGTCAAATTGCTAAATCTGTTCCATCTTGTCTTTTTTGGTCATAGTATCACACTGATGGCAACAAGGCCCAGTTTTATATTGAAGACTCCACAACTGCTAATGCTTTGTTTAAAGTGTCACGGAAAATAACAGACAAAGACGGATATAAGGTAAAAAAAAAAAAAAAAAATGCTTTCAGTACACCAGATGCCATTTCTGCTATCTTCAGTGTTTATAATTTAGTCAAACTATATTTTTCTACAGTAGTAACCAATTCTATTTATTAGTCGCTTTATGTGCAGATCTGTGTCAATTTTTAGTTTAATGTTGGGTTTGAGAGTTTAATTAGTGTCAATCTGTTGGATCGATAGGTGACTGTTATTATGAACAGCTGCCCACCACCCACTTTGATTCACACTGATCTGAAGACTACGGATATGGAGCATTTGAAGGTGAGTGATGGTTACCTGCAGCAGCCTTTAAGAGGAAGTTCTCATTAATTTTATTTATGGATGATATACATATACCTGACTGTCTTCTGCAGCAATGCATGGCCAAACGCTTTGACGGATCACAGCAGGCTCTTGATCTGAACAACATCAGAGTTGATCCAGGTTTGACTTTCATACAGTCTTTCTCTAATCTTTCTCCAAACAAGAACACTTATTCAGCTTGGCTTGTTGTGGGCTGTTAATCAAATGTTGGTCCATCTTTTCTGGCAGATTTGGTTTCTCAAAATATTGAGGTCACTTTGAATAGGAGGAACTCCATGCTGGGGGTTATCAAAATAATTGAGGAGAACATTCCTGAGGTATGAAATGACATTTTACATGAATGATTGCCTAAAAATATACATTTCTTCCAAAAAAGCTCAGCAGGCATGTACTCCTTCCTATAAACCCTTTGGGTCGGCAAAATTATTTTGTTTGTTTGAAAGAACTTTTATTCAGCAGAAACCCATCAAATTGATCAACAGTGACAGTAAACATTTGTTTCAAATTAATGCTTTTGAACTTTCTATACATCAAACATTTCTGGGAAAAAAAATATCCACAAAAATATTAAGCAGCACTGTTTTCAACATTGATAAGAAAAGTTCCTTGAGCAGCAAATGACCATATTAGAATGTTTTCTGTAAGATCATGTGACACTGAAGAAGACCTGAGTAATGATGCTGAAAATTCAGTTTTAGCATCATAGGAATAAATTGCATTTTAAAATATATTCAAATAGAAAACCGATATTTTATATGGCATTTATGTTTTGATAATGTTACAATGTTTACTGTGTATTTGATCAAATAAAAGCAGTTTTGGTGAGCATAAAAGACATCTTTAAGTCATTAATAAATCTTACAGACCCCAAATGTTTTCATAATCATCTCTACAAATGCAATAAAATCGTTTTTTCCCCCCCATTCACAGCTGGTTTGTCTAAACCTAAGTAACAACCGGTTATACAGGCTGGATGACTTGGCAGATATTGTCAACAAAGTTCCCAACCTGAAGATTCTCAATCTGTCACACAATGAGGTATGAGTATGCTGTCTTGACACCTATAGATTTGGCTTTTCCTGTGATCTTTTCAGTCATGTGTCATTGTATGTTCTTATAGCTGAAGACGGAGCGAGAACTTGATAAACTGAGTGGTTTGAAGCTGGTGGATCTCTCATTGGAGGGAAATCCTCTGTGTGGCCACTTCAAGAACCAGATCGATTATGTCAGGTTAGTCTTCTCGGTTGTTTGTTTTCTGTTGAACATAAAGCCAGAAAAATACTATACATAAGTACACAAATGCCCAAGCAAAAGACTTGAAAACATTACTCTGCAGTAACAAGCCTCTTTGTGCCTCAAACTGTAGAGGTTGATCTGAAAGAAAAAAATAGTTTTCACTAATGTCCACTAAAGGACTCTGGCAGCACTGAGAATGCAACGCATACATGTGTTGCATCACAAATTGCAATGTGACCAATTTAGGAATGCAACAACACAAAATCTAGCTTACACAGTTATAAGTGTCTGCTGTCACGTACTTGCGTAGAGTATGTTTCAGGTCTGAAATAGAATAGTTGACTGTTTGTGTGGTTGTGCGCTTATGCACATGAAAGCATGCGTATGCATGGACATTTGTATCAATACGCAAAACAGTTAAAAAAAAACACTGTTATACACCTACAAAACATGGCAGTCATTTATAGCTCAGACATACATATATTGTGTGTTGAATATTTAAAAAAATTTAAAAATAAATAAAAAATCATAAGCTGAGTTTCACATTGCATTTTAATTTAATTTGGGGGAATAATAATTGCCAGGCAGGAGTCTGTGACATTTGTTAAACACTTTCTACTAAGAAATTCTTATCACACTTGAAAACAATGAGTTATTTCTTAATTATTGCCCCTAATCATCGCATGTTATGTTAAAGAAAAAGCATAATTCATAAAGTCCCATCTGCTGTAGTCATTCAGGCCTGACTGTAATATGCAGGTGTATTAAGTCTTATTAACCAGTGAGCTCTTGGTTATTTTCCACTAGTTCAATCATCAGGCATGTGATATTTACTTGTTCGTGTTCCAGTGGCAATCCAGTAAGCAGCATAAGTTTGTTAACTCCTCTGGTTCTTTTTATGGTTCTCACACCTGCTTTGCTTCATTCTTGCTTTAATATTTTTTTTATTTTTTTTCTGACTTTTTTCTCTGTTCCTACCTGGTTGGCCCTGTAGCTTTTTGCACAGAACACAGCGATTTCTTTTTAGCATATTGTAAATATGCTAGCATTTTAGCTTACTGTACATTTCATTAGTACATACTTCAGTAGTTAATTCAATTTAAGCAGCAGCTTCAACATGTGACCTCCCAGAATGCCCATGGAAAAGCTGGCATAGAAGGACAGAACATAATCTTGGAGATGATGCTCTATTAAATACATTTGTGCTCCACCTTTCTAAAATGCTGGCACCCTCTTCCCTCCACCCGCCCTGCACATGTCTGACACCTGAAGTACTGCTGATGCTGTTTGGCCAGTGAGAGGCTGGTTAGCCAAAGACGGGTAAGATCCCACCTTTTAATTCAGGGACAACCTAAGGCAGGCACAGCCGCAAAACTGGCCACAGCCAACGTCTCGGAGATGAAGAAGAACGATCACCGAAGATGAAGAGTTGTTCGTGGAGAGATGTCACGGGTGGAGAAGGAGAGGGAAGGTTTTTAAGAAACCTTGAGCCAAGCACTGCTCAGAAACGTGAGCTTTGCTGCATGGTGCAAAATGAATAATGAGAGTAGAGGAAATTCTCTTCGTCTCTCTCTGTTTCTGTATTCAGACCATGGTGGAGGATAGTGGGTCAGACTGACCATTTTCATGATCCTCGTCCTAGAGCACGTTGGAGGAAAAACATCAAATCATCAGTTCAGCAAAGACAAAACATTGAGAGGAAAATACTGGAGGAGGATCACAGGAAACAAGTTTAAAATATTAATTTGAATATGAAATAGACTAAAGTACAAATTAGACTAGGAAAAAGAAATGTAAGGTGTCTGGGCTTAAAAAAAAAAGCTTCAATTATTTGCTTGAATAAATACCCTGCTGTTCTTAAATTTAATAGTAGGGTCCAAATCAAGTAGGCCATAAAACCCATACACCTTTAAGCACTCATTTATTTTATCATATGATCTGTTCAGAGGCTCAGGGTTCAACTTTTGTGCTTTTCTGGTTTTATATTTCTTTATTTATTTAAATCTGACCCCCTTTTATTAATTTCCACTCTTTTGGTATGGTTTCTCGCTATATATCTCTTCTCTGTGGCTGATCCATAAATTTAAACCTCTCCAGTGTCCAAACACTTTCCCCCCCATATGTATGGCCAAATTAACTTACAATTACGCCTATTATAAATTGATTTATATAATTTTTTCCCCCCTAAACTCTTAATAGCTATTCATACCATTTTATTTCTTTTGTTATTGTCAGCTTGAGCAGCCTGGTTCTGCTTTATTAATTCGTAGATATTGAAGCATGTTAAGAACAAGCATTTTAGTTTACTCTTAACTCAACATGCCAAAATTTGTCGATCTGTATGTCAGTGCCTGATGATATTTGATTTAAGAAGAAAAAAAAAGAAACCTCAACCAGAACGCAATACAGTTTTGCCAGTAAGAACCACTAGTATTACCATATTACAAGGCATCAGATCTGGTCCAGGCACATTAAACTATCTGGTACACTATCTTATTTGCAAAAAAATTACTGACTGCCTGCTTGACTGATTGATTGATGGTGTGAATGTTCACCAAACTCTACCCGTCACAACACCCCACTGCCCCCGTCGTTTGCCAGCCTGCTTGTGTCTGTGTTTCGGCCTGTAGGGGGCACCAGTGGTGAGTATTGTGGATGGGTAAGTACCATGTGCCGGGGGTGGGTGGGAGTTGGAGCAAGGCTGTGATTGGCTCATTGGTGGCATGGCTCAGATGCCCACGTTTTTCATTCTCACAAGTACAAGACAAAATTGTTGCTCAAGTATTCATCTTTCACCATTTGTTCAAGTGAAAGGAATGGTTATTGTTTTTTGGTGTTGATGTAAACTTGGTTACATAAACTACTGTTAAAAAGTTTAGGGTCAGTAAGATTTTTTTTTATATATATCTATATAGAAATGAATGCTTTTATTCATCAAAGACACATTAAATTGCTTAAGTGACAGTAAAGACATTTTATAACATTACAAAAGATAAATGCTGTTCTTGTGAACTTTCTTTTCATTAAAGAATCCTGAAAAATGTATTGCTGTTTCGCCAATAATATGAAGCAGTACAACTGTTTTCAACATGGATAATACTAAATGTTTCTTGAGCACCAAATCAGCATATTAGAATAATTTCTGAAGGATCATGTGACACTGAATACTGAAGTAATGACTGCTGAAAATTCAGCTTTACAGTCACAAAAATAAATTACATTTGAAAATATATTCAGGTAGAAAACAGTTGTTTTAAATTGTAATGTTTCACAATATTACTGTTCTTACTGTATTTGATTAAAAAAATCTATTTTTAATGCATACATTAAAAAAATCATACCGACCACAAACTTTTGAACGTTAGTGACATAACGTTTTATATGAAAATAAATTCACAGTATCACAATATCTTGATGGATATTTACCTGTAAGTAAATATTTCTCTGATTAAATACTTTTTACCTATTTGTCCTTCACTTGAGATGGCTCGGCTCAAGTTTTTGAGTGTTTGTATGGGACTGTTTCATTGGTGCATGCGCAGTTCATACTAATCTTGTTTTTCTTGTTCTGTCTTTGTGATTGTTGGACAGTGCCATTCGGGAACGATTCCCCAAGCTGCTCAAACTGGTAGGAAATCCACAGTGTTTATCTGTGGGTGTAACCTAACGTTATTTGCTTGAGAACATACAAGTGTGGTAATCATAATAATTGAATCACATTTGCTCATTGGCTTAACTGTATATTTGACTCATTGTTTGTTCATTGTTTAAACAACAGGATGGACACGACCTTCCGCCTCCTATTGGTTTTGATTTGGAGGTTGCTCCTGCAACTCTTCCCCCCTGCAAGGTTTGGTCGCGATCTGTTCTTCACTTTGAGATGCCTGTATTTGACTTTCATACTTAACCTCTCTCTTTTGCTTTGAACACAGCCTAGCTACTTCTGCTCTGAAGAGATCAAGACCATCATCCATTGCTTCCTGCAACAGTATGTATTTTTTTGGTCTTAAAACATTAGAAACGTTTTAATTAATTAATTTTTGGATGAACTAGCCCTTTAAGTATGTTCACATCAAAATGTTCACCCTCTGTCACCCTCCAGGTATTACAGCATATATGACTCAGGAAACAGACAGCCCCTGCTAGACGCCTACCATGATGGAGCATCTTTCTCCCTCAGCATTCCCTTCATCGTTCAAAACCCTTCAAAGTACAGTATACTATTTGTCTGCTATATCATCTAGTCATCATCATCATCACCACTATTGACTTCTACTGAACAGTAAATTTGTATCTTTTTGTTTGCAGATATAGTTTAGGGGATTACCAGAAAGACAGTCGTAATATCAAGCGTATGAAAGACCCCAGTAAGTAACTGTTGAATAATCTAAAAATCTGGAGTCTCTGTTCTGAGTTTCTATCATCCTCTGGGTTAGTTTTTGTAACATCGAGGTGTGATCACATTTTGGCGAAATTTCGAGAGAAAAAAAAAAAAAAAAAATCAACTTTCTGTTAGTAAAATGTGTCTTGACCACAAGTGAAACTTGTGTGAGGAACTTTTTCACCATTACAAAATCTCCTGATTGCACATATTATTGAAATCACTGGATTTTGCAGAGCAGCAGTAAATGTGATCGCACCTTTAGTTTGTCCTGAATTCTGTGATGAGTTGTGCCATTTTCTTTCAGCTACACGTTTTCGTTTGATTAAACACACACGATTAAATGTGGTGGCTTTCCTGAACGAACTCCCCAAAACCCAGCACGACATCGCCTCCTTTATCGTAGATGTCAACACCTACACAGTGAGTTATACTTGCGATCAGTTTGCTGGTTTCATATTTTACATTCAGATTTGCGGTTCTAATTGCTTGTCGTTTCCAGGCTACACTGTTGGCATTTACAGTCAGTGGAGTTTTCAAAGAAAGTGAGTTCCTCTTTTTAAAATGATTCAGAATTGGTAGCTTTACTCTGAGTTGATGAGTTATGAGACCCACAACCTCATTTGTTTTCCTCTTCTCCTTTTTAAGTGGACGGCAAGTCCCGAGAAACATACAGAGCCTTCTCTCGAGTATTCATCGCTGTTCCTGCTGGAAATGGGTAAGGTCTTGCTTACAAAATTTCTTTTGCTTAAAAATGTGCCATTGGTCATATAATCATTGTAACCTATTTTCAACTTTTCAGTTTATGCATTGTGAATGACGAGCTGTTCGTTCGAAACGCCACTACAGAGGAAATTCGCCGTGCTTTCGTTGCTCCCGCCCCCACACCGTCCAGCAGCCCTGTGCCCACTCTGTCCGCCCCTCAACAAGAAATGCTTGCTGCCTTCTCCCTAAAGTCTGGCATGAACCTAGAATGGTCTCAAAAGTAAGGATTAATGTTCATTATTGCTTGTACTAGATGTTGTCCTGTTTTCAGATTCATACAAAGATGGTCAGACTTGCTTGTTATTTCAGGTGCCTACAAGACAATGATTGGGATTTTGACAGAGCTGCTCAGATCTTCACCGGCCTAAAGGTATGCCAGTGTCCCTTTCTCATGGTTGATGGCAAATCTTCTAGAACAGTGTTTCCCAACCTTTTTTACGCCAAGGCTCCTCTCCAAATCAATACGGGTCCCCTTCCCCTTTTTTTAATTCACAAAAAAAAATGTATTTTAGTGTTATTACTTTTCAACCCCATGGTATTATTTCTTTTAAATCTAGAGTTTCTTCTTTAATGTTCAGTGTTCTGTTCCAAAGGACTGAATTTAAAAACTGTGGATCCATTTAAAATTATTGACATATAACATCACTGATCCTCTCAAACTTCTCCAAAACACGCTAGTTCGGCAAACATCCATTATAAAACACTCACAGTACATTCATTTTGACAACTACGCGAATATATTGAACTGTGTTCATGCAGAAATACGATGTTATAGCGATCAGTGAGTGGAGAGTGCACATGCACGGTTTGTTTGCGCATCAATAGTTGCGGACTCGCGCATGCCTATACGACTCCTGTATGTCACTGTAATCGTCTTTACCTTCATTAAAATCGCCATCCATCAAACCCTTTTTAGCGACACAGGTTTTTCCAACTGAGAGTTTGCGTTTTGAGCCACCGTTCAGTCTATTTCACAGCAGCACGAGAAACAGACTGGGCTGAACCAAAACAATCACAGAATAGCCTACGTACGAGAGAGGTGGTGCCTTGTTTTAAATTAATTTAATTGATTAAATGTAATGTATTCATTTAATTAAATTATTAATTAAATTAATTTTAATTTAATATAAATATATTATCTCACGGCCCACCTGGAGGATCACTGAGGCCCCCTAGCGGGCCACGGCCCACAGGTTGGGAACCACTGTTCTAGAACAAAGGATCATGTGTCCTACATTTATCTTACAAGAGTCTCTTTTCTCTTACAGGCACAAGGAAAGATTCCAGATGTTGCATTTGTCAAATGAAGAGTTATTGTTATGGATTTTACGGAAACTCTGAACCACAAGGTGCCTTCCTGATTCTATCCTCCCATCTAAAATGAAATCGTGTCTATTATTATTATTATTAGCTCTTTTTTTTTTTTTCTCTCTCTCTCTGTAAATTTTTCTTTTCTAAAGAAAGTTATCCACAAGATTTTTTTTAAATAAAAATAAAAGGTTCACAGAGCAAACTTTTAAGACAAAAAGAGGAAAGAGAACCATGAAAATATGACTCAGGAAGACACGAAGACCAATTTTTTTCCACTATTTTTTTTTTTTGGGTGAATACCCACCCTTTCCCCAACCTACCTTTGTGGTTCAAGTTTTCTGTACGTTTTAACTGCGTTGTCATATTCAATCTGGGACAGATATGGCAAATAAAGTATGTGTTCATTGTTTGTTGTGTTTTGTAAAATAAATATTATGATCTTATGTATTAGACTGAAAAATTTAATCGTATTTTACTGTGACTACAGCTGATAAGGAAAATATATAACTATGTTTAATATAACGTGTCTGTCTACCACAAAAGGGGAATGTGCCATTATGAAATCACAATTACATCATGGGGCCAAACTGGATGCAGTCATGAGGAAATGTTTATTGCAGTTTGAGTAACCATTACAAGTTATATCACGTAACCATTACAAGTTATATCACATAACCATCAGAAGCAAGGATTTGTGCAATATACAGCCAAACTTGTGCGTTTTTCCTACCAAAACAGAAATAATTATTATTGGTCCAAGTAAACTAGTTCCTTGCATGGGTTTCCCCCAGCATATGCATTAGTGTTGTTGGGAATTTCCATTACACGGTGTTTTTGGAATGATAATTGGGTAACCGGGTCAGTTACAATAGGGTGACCGATTATATGGAGTAAACTGGTTACATTCAGTAACTTAAATCTCTGTGAGAAAGCTTGAGGCCAAGCTGCAGGTCAGGCCTGTCCCATCAGGCTCCACACTGAGCTTCTTGACCACTCCATCTTCAATCAGCATGGCATACCTGCACATACACACAATCAGGACCAGCAGAGCCAACCGAGACATTAAAGAGTCACTTCTAAATGAAAATGAGAGGTAGACTGAATTATACTTTTATTTGACGTGATGTTAACTTTACAATTTGTGTCAGACTAGCCACCTTATTTTTAATGGAGCAGTTATGGCCATTTCTAACTTGAACTCGCTTCCGTTATTTTAGCTGTACAAAAACAGTATATTAAGCCGCTTGATGTTGCGAGCTTGTTTTTTTATATAATTTAATTTAATATGGTAATTATAAATGCACTAATTTGTAGCACAAACAGTTTTACCATTTCCTGCACTTTGCCATTCTTCTATTTATCTATAGCGCCTAATGAATCGGATCTTAACACATTCACAGAAAATAGCTTAATTCCACATTGCCGAATAAGGTGGATACCATAATTATGGGCAGTGTTGGGGGAAGTTACTTTTAAAAGTAATGCATTACAATATTGTGTTATTCCCTAAAAAGGTAACTGCGTTCTGAAAAGTAATGTTACATCACTTTTGCGTTACTTTTTCTCACTTGGGCTGGGCTTGCGTTTTTTTGTTTTTTTTTAAATAACAAAAAAACGTTTTTTGGGCTATTTTTGGCAAATGTTAAGGCCCTTTTCCACCGAGAGTGAAATGAATATTTACGCCTGTACAGTAGAGGGTAACAGCTGAAACAAACCTTTCAGCTGTGCTGCCATTCTGTATTAAAGAAGAATAGGCTACAGGAGAAGGAAGTTCAACACTCTTATTTCTAAATCTAATCTTAAGTATTTTTGCTTATTAGTATGGTTGAGTTAGATCATTGAAGGTCAGCAGCAAAAACATTGGTTAATAAAGTGAGATTAAATACATAAAGTATATTTGAGTAATTTATTATATTTAATTATTACAGATTTTTGTAAAATTCTTCATTTTGAGGAATACTGAATGTTTTTGTGCAAGTGAGATAAGTAAATATATGTTCACATTTAGTCTAGAACTACAATAACCATCATGTTCACACTGAGCACACAACGCCTCTGCATTTACAGTACCCGCTTTCTGTCAACATGGGGACAAGGAGAGCTGTCAGTCAATAAATATGAAAAAGTAACTTATTTTGTTGTAAATGGAAAAAGTAATGCGTTACTTTACTAGTTACTTGGGAAAAAAAGTAATCTGATTACATAACTCAAGTTACTTGTAATGCGTTACCCCAACACTGATTATAGGACATGTTTTTTTTTTCTAGGAAGACTGTCATCTCACCTTTGAGACCTCAAATTTCCAAGCACCTGGAGCAAGTGATCATTGTCCAGGAAGAGATCCACTGCCTGTATAGAGAAAAATAGATTTATAATATCTATATTTAAAAAAACATAGACAGCACTGAACATTTGGGACAGCATTTTTAAGTAAAATAACACTTAATCCTGTAATATTTTCTTATTTCAATGCATCCAGATCTATAATATGTCCTATGTGCATTGATCAGCATAAAAATTCTGGAAATAGCTCATGGATGAATGTGCTTCAAAAGCAATTGTCACCTTTGTGAATGCTCCTGTGGGATCAGCCAGCATCCGCACCTATAATAAATTAACCATTTAATGACTCAATAGATAAATCCTTAAAGAGACTAATTAGATTTATGTTTTAGTAAAAAACAGGTTAATGAAAGGGTGGAGAGTTTCCCCACCTTGCCGTCTGCTCCGTTCTGTTTTCCCCAGGCGGACATAACAAACACATCATTAACAGACACACATGCGATCTCACCCACACCTCTGGCCCTCAAATCCCCAGCCATCTGTATGAACCCTGGGAGATGAGTCTGAGAAAACACAAATGAACAGAGTAAAGACAAATGAGACTGTGACACAGGTGCTGCAGTAATAGGATGAAAAGAGACGTGCATACATTCATTCAAAACTGACATGTTATTATTCAAATTAGGTTTATTATATTACCTTCACAAATTTATGTTATTATACAGGGGTCTTCAACCTTTTCAGGGACCACTTGTGTGTTGTATTTCAGGCCTGGCCATTAATAATATGCTTATAGAACTATATACATGTATTTGCATAACTTAATGCATAAATGATGCATTATAAAGCCATTAAATTAAACATGAAATCAAAATTGATAAATCTTTTTTTTTTTTTTTTATATAAAGTGCCCTCACAAACTTCCCCTCCCTGTCACAATAGGGAAGAAAAGACTATTACAACTTCTGTTTCATATTATTGATGTACTGAGCCATTGTATATAATTTATTTTAATGTGGTAGAGAGAATAATTTAGCAAATTTAGCTTTGGTTGAAGTTAACAGTAGTGTATTTTTAATGCATATATATCATATATATATATATATGTATATATATATATACTCTGGGTTTGGGGCAAATTCCAAGCTCTGAGCCCTCCCCTTGGACAGTACGTCAATTACGCATAACCTTTACTCCATCTGTTTATATGTAAGTGCGAATTCGAAAATAATGGGAGACATATCAAAGTTCAAAAGAGCAATGCCAAATGTCGGTTTTATTGGTACCGACATTGCGAAATATGTATTGTTCACTGAGGAGTCCACCTTCACTTTCATTCCCACATCCATGGGAGTTACAATGTGGAGAAGCCACAAAGAGGCTTAACACCCTGACGGTTGTGTGCCCAGAGTGAAACAGGGGGGTGGATTAGTGATGGTTTGGGCTGCAATATCATGACATTCCCTACTGTGCTTGATGGGCACAGCACTGCCAAGGACAACCGAACCATTCTGGAGGACCATGTGCACCTAATGGTTCAAACATTGTCCCTTGAAGGGGGTGTCGTGTATCAGAACAATAATGCACCAATACACACAGCAAGACTGGTGACAGAGTGGTTTGATGAACATGAAAGTGAAGTTGAACATCTCCCATGGCCTGCAAAGTCACCAGATATGAATATTATTGAGCCACTATGGGGTATTTCGTTGGAGCAAGTGAGAAAATGTTTTCCTACACCAACATCACATAGTGACCTGGCCACTGTTCTGCAAATCTGGTTCTCGAATCTGATTGGCACTCCTACCTTTTCAACGTTTATATCACTCTACTTGAAGCGACTGTCATTGCATCTGAGCAAATCCACCATATTTTTTTTACAAATAGCGCCTATTTTACAATTTGTTTTAACGTTTTTGGGGATGCGAGCTCTAGGCCGTCAGCGGTCGTTCTGTGCTCGTGTACCCGCCGAGAACAGCTTCATCTCGTCCAGTGCTTTGTGGATTTTTGGCTGGCTCTTATAGTGGTTAAAGATGAGATATAATTCATTTTGGGTACATAAAACGGGCAATCTTTGGTCTTATTAATCTATTACTTGCTCCTGAGCAAATTGAATTGTACTATGTTAAATTTAATAATTTAATATTACGGCTATATTTAACTTGCAACCTGTATAGCACTGCTTTTGTACGTTTGACTGAATTGTACAGTTGTGTTTATTTTCTATTGTTATTTATAATGGCTCTTGTTGTTTAAATATTGTTGTTCAATAAATATGATTTTATATAAATAATATGTTTTATTTGGTATTGAGAAAGGGTCCATTAGTGCGTAATATGGATTGAGAAAAAGTTACATTAATACGCCATTAGATGGCGGCAAACTTTGTGAGTGAATGAGTCAGTCGCAAGAGACTTTTAAATTGAAAAGAACTTTTGTAAACAAAGGACATTGTTTTAGTGCTGTTATGGAAATTTCCCTTAACTGTAAAAAGGACAAATACAAAGATCGCTTTCCTCAGCAGACATTTAAACGGATTTTTATATTGAATATTATATATTGAACATCGACCTGAAGAATGAATGTTATATCAGACACAGGTAATGCTCGCTCAGGCGATCTCTCTCTCTCTCTCTCTCTCTCTCTCTCTCTCTCTCTAATACTGTACAAAATACAATGAGTTTCAATGGAGGGACTTAACATTCCTTCTTTACTAGTTATAAAGTGACGTTTTAGAATTAGTAACGGAGGCTCGGTCAAACTGTCAACTTTAAATTTTAATCCATGGCAGAAGGAAGTAGTTCTGCACAAAAGAGGGTTTTAAAGACACCGTTGTTATTTCTTATTTATTTACACACTCGTGCCGTTGAACTGTTGTATAAACGCAATATCACACTCGTAGCCATGTGATATGGCTGTATATCAGCACGCTGTGATTACCTACGGCCGAAACACAGCCGTGCTAATATAGAGCCATATTGCACGGCTACGAGTGTGCTATTGCTCATATATATATATATATATATATATATATATATCACAAAACTTTGAATAAAGTTGAATAATAATTGGCAGCAGTAATTCCAGCAGATCTCACATTGGTACCTTTGAACATCCAGGAGTGTACGCTCCTGGCACACCAAAAAGCACTCCTTTTTTGCCTTTAAAGAGTTCAGCCATTGAGATGCTATTCCCCGGGTCTCCCTCTTGGACCTCTACAGCGGGAAGATGTTGACCAACCTTAAGAAGGCAAAGAACAGTAGCATGAATAATGCAGAATAAAACACATAAAACTGATCAAACAGCTTTATTTCTTAATCCATTATTTATTAGTGAGTCAATTCATTGCCACAGCAACACAAACGCCAGAGCTCTGATGACTACATCTGTTCAAGTTTCAGAGATCATGTGCTGTCACCACAGTCACCAACACACACTTTAAATAAGTTTGGACACACTTGACTGAATGATTCTTGTGATCTTAAAAACCTTGTTATCTAAAGTCTTATGCTTCAATGCTTTATTTTTGTATATGAATATAAGCTGTGCCTACATATGAATTTATATACAAAAGCTAAACTGTAATGTATTTTTTATGCATTGAACTCAATAGCCAACGAGTGTCCAGCAAACATGGGAACTCCTTCATGGCTCTTAACAAGGACCTTAAACTAAAATAATAATAATAATAAAAAAATCAATAGGGTGAATTGGGACACTTTTTTGCCATGACTTGGAAAAAGTCAATCAGAATCAATCGGAATTCACCCTATATTTAAGGACTATACATTGTAGAAGGTCGCAAACTACAACCCTGCTATTGGGTCAATATGGAAACTTTCTGTGATTTTTGCAATTCTCTAGCAATAAACATTAAATAGTCATAATATATATATATATATATATATATATATATATATATATATATATATATATATATATGTGTGTTTTACAGTTTATTATATAGTTATATATACAGTTTTTGGAACTGAAACTGTGCATCTTCTATAAACGGGTAAAGTTCGAATGGTTGATTTGAGATACCAATACTAATTACTAAAAACAATACCTAATTCCTAAAATACCATTTGTGATCTTTCTGCTTTACTAAGTTTAAATTGTAAACAATATCCACAATAGATGTGTCCAAACTCGTGTCTGCTAATGTATGTAAAATCTGTTATTTTACTTGATAATGTTGTTGTTAGATAAAACTTAAATAACTGCGTTTTCTTCTCTCCGCGCATATTGGTTCAATATTGAACAAACAAACGATAACATTTAATAAAGGTAAGTAGCCCACGCAATTATGGTGTTGCCATAACAAATCGCGGACATCGGAGCAGTCGCGCGACAAACGCCAGCGCTCCCATTTTACTGCTCGTCAGGCCTACGAGGAAATTGTTTACTTCCTCAATGTCTGACTTTGCTTTAACTGACTGCCCACAACATATTTGAATAAGAAGCAGAAATTGGAAATCACAGCGAAAATATAATTCTGCTCACGTAACATCACAAACACACACCCGTGCTTATGTTATGAAATGCGCGCAGTAATAAAAATAAAAAATAAAACTCATGGCCGCCACTATTCCAGAAGCATCTAATGCGCTTATTTTAGGCACCGTGCTGCGAAAATAGTGCCAAGGTCGTGTGCAAAAGAGGACGACAGTCCTGTCTCTGCATATGCCTGGTAAAAGTTCTTACCTTGATCGGCATGCTGGTGATGCGTGTGGAGTGCAGCAGTCTAATACTGTGGGCGGCACGGACGCCTTTCTGTAGTAGAGTAGTGGAAATCATCGCTTTATATACCAGCATAGACTGGCACAGCAGCGCCTGCGGGAACGCGCTCATCCAGCCGTCACGCCTCCGCCTCCCCGCCCCGCTACTAAGGATCTATCAAAGCATCAGTTCACCTACGACTACTCCCTCTTATTAACTTTATTACTCTAAATAAAGATAATATACTGTTATTAGGACAGTAATTAACATCATCAATTAACTGTTATGCAGGATGAAAAAAACCGCTCCCTATTTGTCACACTAGTTTTTCCTTGCCCTTGTTGAAGGTGATGGCATTGTTTGTTTTTATTATTGTTCTATGAAACAGGTGTTTTTGTAAAGTACATTTCTCTAGGAATTCCTTTAGATAATGTGTTTAGTTGTTGTGTTAATGTGCTGGGATATATTTATGCCTTCAGAAAGATAACAGTTAAAGGCACAATATGTAAGATTTTTTATTAAAATATCCAACAATATATATATTGTTGACTTGTGTACTTACATTATCCCAAATGTTTCCAAGAGTGTTTAAATCCAGAGAAATAAGCACTTTTAACCAGGACACAAACCGTGTCCCGTGCATCGCCTATTAATAACATTATACCCAGGTTACCCTTGATTTCCGATATTGATATATTATGTGTTTTATTAGACAGGTGAGCAACTGTTTGGATGGATACATTAATCGACAGAAAACTATTCATGTTATATAGCTCAACACAGTAAATCTTATTGTTTAAATCTCGTTTTCTTGATTTACAGCGAGTAAATGGTCCACTCTTCTGCTGCATGTCGCGCTAGTCTTTCATTAGCAATCGCTCCAGTGGCCTCGTTTCTGCTTGCACAGCACTCAGCTCTGCTCTACTTCATACTACAGTAATGTTAATAATCTCATCCATGAAAATTATTTCTGCCTGAATCCCACCCCTATTCTTTCCCACCGGCTGTAGACGGAAAAGACATCACCTTCCATCACTCCGCAAATCAAGCATCATCAAGCTACGCCTTTGTTTTGAAGCGACCTCTAGTGGAGAAAATTTACATAGTGTGCCTTAAATTACAGTTTGATGAGTTTTGGCTTTTAGCATTACAAGCCTTGAGCTCAAGGTCAAATGAAATTAAAACATTTTTGTGGTTTTTTTTAAGTTAATGTTGCTATTTATACAAATAGGTGGACTGTGGATTGTCTGCTACTGACAAACTTAACAACTTAACATGTTAAAGACAGAGTCCTCGAAGAGTTTATTTCCTGGAAGGAGGATTATGTAACTGCAACACTGGGTTTTTTTTTTTGTGTGTGTTTTAAATTATGCAATAATAAAGGGAAAATACTGTATGATGCAACAAGTTTGTTTCAACTTCCTTTTAATGATGCATTATCCCACCAACAAACTGAATACTAAAAAAATATTGACAGACAGAATAACGTTTTTACGAAATATGTCAGCAGGGCCGTATAGCTAGTGAAGTAAATGGGGAAATTATTCTAGCTGCCCACTGGTCAATAATAATTTTTAAGAAGGTGGCATCAGTCAGGGAGCCCAGAATTAGTAGACACCTGTAATGGCAGGTGTAAAGTTGGCACCTGGTTCTCAATCCTGTCCTGGAGTAGCACCAGCCCTGCACATTTTGTATGTCTCCCTATATCTGACAGACCCATTTCAGGTCTTGCAGTCTCTGCTAATGAGCTCATGAGCTGAATTAGGTGTGATAGATGAGGGAGACATACAAAATGTGCAGGGCTGGTGGTGCTCTGAACAGGTTTGTGAACTGCATTAGATGATTTAGCCTAGCTGTCCACTCTAAATCATGAAAAATCCTGCTTCTTTCATATATCTTTAACACAATATCCATTGCAATTAATCATGCTGGAAACAATTATCACCTAGAACACTCATTTAAGAAATATGGGGCAAGTTGTAAAGAACAATTGTTTCTGGTCATCTGTAATGTCTCCCCACAAAATATAAAAAAAGTCACTGCTGTACCATTTCCCTTCTTGAAATACTTTTTCAAAACGACTTTTCTCAGCGGAAACCATCGGTTTTTAACAGTGGTGGACGAAGTACTTGAGCAAAAGTACAGATATGTATAATAAAATATTACTCAAGTGAAAGTATTTAGTGCTCCTTTTCTATTTTACTTGAGCGAAAATACAAAAGTACTTGATTTTTAATGTACTTAATGTAAGTAAAAAAGTACTGACTAATGAATGTTTATGTTGTAATTTTATATAGGCCACTTATATTTTGTTTCTTTCAAATAGAAATCATGATTCACCCATGATTCTGAATAGACTAAACAAAATTGCGTATAATTATTTACTAGAGGACAAAATATTAATTGCTGCAGTCTATTTAAAAATAATTAATTTAATAAAATGGGTTTAAATGAATGATTTAATAACTCACTTGTTTCATTACTGAATGAATCAATGTTTTTGAACAAATCTTTTGAATGAATCATTCAATGTCAAATACATTTTAACAGTCACTTGTCGCCTCCTAGTGCCGTAATGATGTAATCGATACAACTGTTATTTGAAGCGGCAAGTTAGTTTTAAAATGTGATTTGATCTGTTTAAATCGAGATCGCGATCTGTAGACACGTTGATGTGGACGTATCGCATTAAAGCATTTCAGTGGGCTTCAACAGATCGCCCTTTACAGCAGATTTAGTTAAAAAAAAAAAACTGACAGTTGTGACCTAAATATGATTTTCAGTTACAATAATTAATCCTAAAATTCAACATTAGTAGGCTGACTTACTTTTCGCCGACAGTCGCTCGCGCTCTCAGAGGATCCCCAGTTCTTGGCTAATTTTCAGTCAGATTCATTCACTGGAGAGTCGCTCTGAACGGATCATTGAATCAGTGAGTTGCTGACTCGAGAACAGTTACAATACGATCAGTCCAATTCGCGAATTAATTGTTGATGTGATTTGTGAACCGATTTAACGGGATGTTTGAAAAGTTCAGTTCGTGCACGAATCGGACACCCCTTTTGCGTCTCTGAGCATGACGATTTCTTTATTTTAAAATAAGGAGTAACGATATGTTTTATGAAATGTAGTGGAGTAAAAAGTACGATCTTATGCTTTGGAATGTAGTGAAGTAAAAGTTGCACAAAATATAAATACTCGAGTAAAGTACAGATACTTGAAAAATGTACTTAAGTACAGTAAAAATATTTCGTTACTGTCCACCACTGGTTTTTAATTAGGCTACCAAGGTCTAAAGAACACCGGAAAAATACCATTGTGTACAGTATTATATAACTAAAGAAAGATGGAATTGATATGTAATTAACACGAACTGAAAGCACCAAAGTGTGTTTGAAGGCTACTTTTAACAAGTCATATCATTTAAATGTACACAATATCAGTGCTAAACGCATAAAAATAATGATTTCTCACTTCGAATCAGTCAAATACAGCGCTGCCTCATGTGCACTAAAGGTAAATATGTAGCCTAATTAATGTTAAATCTTCGAAATGAATCTGAAATATTGTCTACGAGTAGAAATGGTTTATTTTATAGAGAATCTTAACTGCCAGCACATACACAGCTTCCAGCAGCCCAACTACAAACAAGCCTACTAGATCTTTTCACACTAATCCGAAATGGCCTCACGATGGCGCTGTTTCTCCGCTGGTCGCAGTATGAAGCACACATATATGCAGGTGCACATGATTTTTCTCCCTCAAAGCACTATTTTACCGTCTGTCTCACTTAAAGATAAGTGTTTTATTATATACTACATAATTTATCGGTGTAATGGTACGAAACGAGATTTTTGATACTTTTAAAGTAACTGCAAACAACGGGAGCTCTCGATGAAAGACTAGCACCACTTGCAGATTTCAATACATGTAAACAATGGAATGGACCAAAGACTTTACATGAAGGCTCGTTGATTAAATAAGCCTTAAATCTAAAAATTGACTAATTGTTTTCGAGCACATGAAAGAACAGACAGGATGACAAAACGACATAGAAATCCAATGACAAGTGATGACGCGTGTTAATTTATTACAAAACACATTGACACTGACAATATTTTAAAATACCTCTATTTTCCTGTTGTTTTAGTGTTTGCTTTCTCTTCACAGTGATTCAATATGAACAAAGTTACTACTGCTGAACCACTGAGGTTTACAAAAAGGAAACAAAAAAGCACAGACATTTACAATCATTTGACTTCAACCCACACAAATACCAGAACAATAATATTAATAAACATCCGCAAATTGAGTAAAAAATAGATTTTAATCTTTTAAATACAATATTTTGGAATACAAATATTGATTTGCTCTTTACTGTACTTATTACTATCGACTGTTATCACTAGTGTTACTGTTGAGGTTTGATTTACAGTATATGAATATACAGTAAAATGTGAAAACAAACATTTTGGTAAATTCTGGTATTGCTCATTTACATAAATATACACAGACACACAAAAACACCTAGCCATGAATTTAATTTATCTCTCAATCATATGTTATGTTCTAAGTCTGACAGACAAAATGGCTTTATATAATGCTTACCATTATGAAAACACTACTGTAATATCATCATTATTAGAGTTATTATTGACACAAACATTGACATATTTTACAGCTGTCTTTGAATGGACCCACTCATTCATGGTTATGTACACAAATCATGACATCCCAATAACCACTTAGGAGAGACATTAACTCCTGTGTATAAAAAAAAAAAAAAAAAAAAAAAACACTGAAATGTTAGAAAAGGGAAAAAAAAAAAAAAAATCCTATTTTAGCTTAAATAAACGCATATAGATTGAATAAAAAATTAAACCAAGTTTATTGAAATATCCAAAAATTCCCTTAACAGCCAAGCTGGCGGTATTTTGAAGAAAAAAAAGGGGATGTTTTGCAGTGATCAACACATATATTAGTGCCTGAAATCTACAATACTATATTGAACAAAAATGTCAATGAAAAAGAAAGAAAAGACACAGGAATATAATGTCCACTGGCTTTCATATGTCTTAAAGTTAGTACTTCAACCACAAAAAGAGAAATCTAAAAAAACAATTAAATACAAAACAGACATTTTATAACATTCTCCCAAATGAATTGCTTTATTTCAATACCAAACCTGAGGCCAAGCTTCATAGTGTATATGGAAAAACCAAAAACTAAAATCATGCCATGAGCACAGAATGAGCAATAGCAACTCATGATCATCCAAAAGGCCTGAAATCACAATACGTCTCCTCAGTATTTAGGACTAAAACCCAGATTGAAACTAGTCTTGAGCTGAAAATATTATAAATATCAACCATGGACGATTCTTTCCATCTGCGTATATGACGTGTATTTGCAGTGAACGACTTTCAGAGCGCTCATACAATCATTGCTGCAAACAACATACAGTGAAAATCACCCTAAAAATGTGGCGTCACCTCCGAGGTCTGACTCTGTACATCAGTGGTTTTCAATTTTAGTACTCAAATTGGCCAAAATGGCAACTGGCTTTTCTTCCTCCTGTTTTCACTTGTAGAATAAATAAAAGGTAGCTCTGAACGGAGTATGATTGCATATAATACCAGACAAGCGTCTGCAAATAAACAACTATAAGGAGACTACGCAAACACATCTTAAAAGAACCCAATGAAGAGTCACGAAGCGACGGCTCTGGTTGAGCCCATTTCGTGAGGCTTTCAGATTTGCATTTAATGTTGCTCTGCACCACAGAGGCTTTCAGTTTGAATATCACGAAACAAACCTCAGACGGAGACTGTCCGGCTGCGTCCACGTATAAGTGGAGGATAACAAAAAGGAATATGATCTTTCCTCTGAATGAATGAAAAATGTCTCCAAACGACTTACTCCAAATGGCTCAATCGGTCACAAGCAGGCCAGTGTCATCTGAAAAATTGAGGACGTCACTGGAAGGTCCCACGGCGTCCAAACAAATGATCACAGCAAAAAAAAAAAAAAAAAAAACTACAGTAGTGGCCTACAGGAGGAAAAAAACTCCCCGTTTACCCTGATTTAGACGCACTGTTGGTTCAGTTCAGCATTTATAGTACCCACAGTCTCATGTTCACACAATCCACATCCCAAAACGATAATGTTAATCTTTTAAAACAAATAGCTTTTATACATAGGACGGCCTAGTTTTCTTGGAAATTTTCTACAATTTAAAAAAAAAAAAAAAAAAACTGTCTTTGTTATGCGACTACTCCACTAGTAAATTTCGTTTCAAAGCAGGACGTGGCAGGGCAGCCTCTCTTTTTTTAAAAATGGCTGACATCAAATGGGTTATGAAATCTTTCATATTGCTTACCGTAATATGATGTTGCAGTATATTTGCAGTACCAGTGTACACCAGTAAACTAAGGTTTGTCTCTCCTCCAGTAAGTCTTCACTTATGTTTTGCATATTCCACAAAAAACTAGCGGGACGAAGATAGATAGCACTTGTAGTATGGCGAGTGCATTATAAAAGACATTAACTTTACACAAGTGCCTTTTATGCACCAATTTAAGGAGAAAAAGAAAGCTTACTCGATTATAATTGTAGGGATAGTGACTGTTTCGGTTGCCTACTATCAGTAAAGGAGGAGATATCACTGAATCGTATGATTCAAGTAAGAGTTCATATTGCTGCAGTCTCAGTAGGCGCCCTTGGCACGTAAATTTCTCTGAGTTTACAGTAATGGTTAGCTCCTAGAAACACTTATCAGGATGGCCGTGAAGTGACAGAATGAATTACACGTTTGTCTGTGGTTCACCTAACACTGACATATATAAATATGAAATGTGTCTGAACTGACCCAAGCCTATGTTGACGTGGTACCCATTGAAATCAAATGAAGGAGGATTGGATGCGAAAGACCAGTACTGGCGGACAGCTACAAAGCGTCTTCTTCATATTCAACCCAAAAAAAGTGTTTTCTTTTGGCTTTTGTAGCCCTTGCACACACAAAAAGACTTTGGGCAAGTTTTTTGCCCTTTTCTTCATCCTTTATCCATCTGTCATCTATTCTCTAGGGTGAGTCCATCATGGCCTCCAGCATCTCCAGGAAGAGTTTGTGCATAGGCACCCCGCCACGGGTCTTGATGCTGTAGAAGGTGGTGAGGGCCCGGCCAGCGGTCTGCCTGAGGAGGGGCAGGGTGAGGAGGAGTCGTCCGGCACGCTGAGGGTCGTCGGGGCGTCGCTGGACTTCTAGCTCCAGCAGAGCCTGATGCAGCAGGTCCCGTAACTTCTGCACAGCCTCCATGTCCTCAATGTACACCGAATCTGAAGAGAGGGGAAGAAGGGGACACGTGTTTAGAACTCATATCTAAATAAATCCATTATGTCATTCTAGCAATTGTGCTAATTTAATTTATATGAAAGAATGCAAAAATTTGCAAATAAAACAAACATTTCTTTATGAGAACAAAATAGTCACTTCCGGAGAAACAAGTACAAAATAAAAATAGTAACTACTATGGGTATAACGGACGGTACATGTATTAGTCATGCAGTTAGGCGACAAATACAGTCAGCCACAGGCGATCCACACTCCAATCCAGAAGGGGGCGCACGTAGTAATGTGTGCTCATGGACAGAGGAGGATTGAAAGTCTCGCATACTCAGCTGTGCGTAAAATATTAAGTATAGGTGGGTTGGGCTTAAATGTGCAATGTGTAAATTTTAGGATGATTTATTGACAGAAATGCAATATAATATACATAACAATGGTTCATCATGTAAGGTCTTTATACACCACTGAAAACAATGTTTTTATTACCTTAGAATGAGCAATCTCTGTCTACATACACCGTGGGTCCCCTTACATGTTAAGTCACCATTTTGCATTGGCATGTTTCTACAGTAACCCTAAACGGACGACAACATATTTGTCCTGTGTTGGCCAGCATAGCTTCTCTATATTGCAATTTGCAACCTCACCGCTAAATGCCGCTAAAATTACACACTGCACCTTTAAGCTTTGAATGTTTAAATATAGTTCAAGTGGAACAAACTGTAACACTCCTAATGCACACGTTTTATTTTCATTATTCTGTTTATTTTATACTCTTATAACACAAGATGCTTTTCAGTTTGGTAGCTGATTGTGACCAAATACCATTTGATTTTTATCAGCCCGGCAAAAAAATATGAGCTATACAAGAGTGAATTCTGTTTACTTCTTAGTGCTTAATACACAAAAAGGAGCCTGTATGGTACCGACTAGGGGACTAAATGTTGCTTGGTGGTACACTGTGATTTGCACTACTCTGTTCAAAATAAAATAAAAGAAACCTAGCATTGTGGATTTGTTCCTTTGTCTAGTAACACTTTTGTTTAGGGTCCAATTCTCTCTATTAATTAGTTGCTTATTAGCATGCATATTACTAGGATATTGTCTGTTGTTTATTAGTACTTATAAAGCAGATATTAATGCCTTATTCTGCATGACTATTTTCTACATCCCTTAATCCTTCCCCATACCTAAACTTAACAACTGCCTTACGAACTATTAATAAGCAGTAATTAGGGGTTTATTGAGGCAGAAGTTAATAGTTACTTAATAATGAGAATTGGACCCTAAACTAAAGTGTGACCATTTTTCCTATTGCACCGAAATTAACTGAAATAAAACTTTTTTCCACATCAAGCGAGTGTTTACATTTTTTATGTGCATTCAAGACATTTTGTGTATCTTAGCTTTTCCATCCAGCTATTTTATGGATTATCTCAAAACATTATGTAGATGTAAACCCAAAATATCAAGTTTGGTGACCCATGAATTGGCAAGTCGTGGAGACATTTGACCAATAGAGGACCTAAACATTACAGATTTACCTCATGGCTGAATTCAAAGAACCATACCTCAATTTACTGCATCCTTTCTGAATAAAAGTATGAATTTCTTTAAACAAATACATTTTTTTAAAAATATATTATTTACTAAAACAAATCCCTAGAACTTGACATCATATCCACGTTCGAAGAAATTCTGCATGCCCCAAAGTCCAGCTTTATGAGGATTACCGCAAGAAGCAGGTGAATGAATGCAGGTAAGGAACAACAGTTAAATAAATCTGATACATATAATATGAATCTTGTGCTAATTATTAACTGTTGGCACATGTGCTAAAGGTCACTGACCCCTGGATAAGTCTGTTGGTGGGGGTTAATATTTAGCATGTACACACAGATATGTGAGGCATAAGGAAGAGGTCTTGGGTGTGTTCAAAATTCAAAGCATGCGACTCCCAGTATTTGCATAACAAATACAGATACTGTGGGTGAAGCAGATACGGGGGTTGAATTTATTATTTACAGTAATCAAAAGTTTCATGGGTTCTTCCAAGTGGGGGAAGAATTCGTACAAGCAAACAGTGACAAGACAGGCACGTTTACGACACAAAACAGAATACAGTCTGATCTTAATTACTGGGTGATTCAGTCAGGTCACGCGGGTTTTGATCAGAGGGTAACCAGTCGGTCAGGGAACAAAAATAGAAGCGGAATGGATGAGTCATTAATAGGAAAATCTTGACAGGAAGCGCACCTGAGTTGGTGAGCGCGATGGCCTTGAGCATGACGAACTCCTCACGGTCCAGCTGCAGGGCCCTGAAACGGCGTGCAAGCTGGCTGATGGCGGCATTGAGTTCGGTCAGACCGGCCACACGAGACATCTCCTCATCCAGCACAAAGTCTTCAGCGAACACCACCTCGTCCTCACAGCCGAGAGAACGGTATGCCACCCCCAACACCAACACCTCCAGCCACACTGACTGCAGCACGGACATCTGGTCAGCCAGTGACAGAGAAAGGAAGCCTGGATGAGGGAGGAAAAAGAAGGTGGTTGACGATACATGTCTAGTGGTGCAGGAAAAAAAAAAAAAAAGCACAAACAGATGGTTTGTCTTAAATCAATGCAAAAGGTTGGTCAAAAAGACCTGCCACAGTCTATGATGTCAGTAATATTAATCAAACTAGAAAATAAAAAAGAAAATCACAACTGTTTACTGAGTAATTATTTTGGAAAACTAAGCAATATTTGCTTAATTGACATTAGTATTGTTATAATTTTTCAAATACTATTGATGTATTTTTTTTTATATTAAACTTTCATTTATTTTGCCTTGAGGGATGCACTGATCCGATACTCCGATCGGGTATCGGCCGGACGGGACCGATCCAAATCCGATATTGTGCGTGTACTATTCGGTGTTATTATTAAGCTCCACAAAAGGCCACAAAATATTTCCGTGCAATATAAGTGTTCTGAAGCCATTCCATAGTTTAATTTAAGATACAGATAAATATTTAAGTCGTTAAATTAAAATGCCTACCAGCGGCTGTCAGTCATTCTCCATTCAGCATTCAGACTGCGTGTCGCGTTCGGTTACGACAGCAAACACAATGAAACTCTCCAAGATGAATCAATGTTTCTATTATTATACTTCATCTGTAGACAACGATGCCGGTAATACAATACGCATCAATATATCTTCACTTTGTGTTTTGAACTTTTCAATGCGGAGCGCTGCCGCTGCGACTCCATGATGCTTCAAGCGCATCATTCTGCACATGGGATGCGCATAAGCACTTTGTGCCGCTCTGTATGGGAGCCGTTCATATTATAAAACTTTTGCGCAATGAAAGATTGTTAATAGCATTTGTTCTGTCCTATCTATCATATGTTGCTGCCTCATTAAAAAAAACTCCGCTATAAATTTAAAAGAAATGTCTTTTAATTTTATTTAGCCTATATTTATATATATATATATATATATATATATATATATATATATATATATATATATATATATAAATAAATATATATATATATTTAGTTTATGTCATGTATGACTCAGACATTCATGAAAAACAAGCCATGAGTCATGGATGAAAGAATCAGCTAGACTGTTTATTTTGAATGTCTACCAAGCTAGTGAAGCTATTGGTTTATTTACAGTTGTTGCACTGAAGCACAATTATTTAATAAATAATTCACTACATTTGTGTCTGTTTGTCATTTTGTTTTACAAAGTTAGGAAATTATATTATTACTTGAAAATCGGATTGGTATCAGCATCAGCCAATACTGAATCCCAGGTATCAGAATCGGTATCAGAAGCGAAAAAGGCGGATCGGTGCATCCCTAGCCTTGATTCTGCATTTGAAATAGAAATATGAAAGAGAAACTGCATTTGAAATATGAATTCAATATAGTAATACGTAATGTGAAATTCCAGCACTGTTGGTAAATTTTGAAAAGCATATGACAGATTTACCTCAAAGAAATTGGCATTTTTTGCCACTCATTTACATAAAGTTGAACATTTCTAAGCTTTTTGACACTGTCAGTCCCACAATGCCCTGCGCAAGCCTCCTACAGAGACCAAGAAAGTGCTGCTCATCTCAGATCTAGTGGACACTCGCAGTAAGAGATGTGTTGAGACTGAGAGCAGGATGAGAGTTGTTGATGATGAGTACAGAGACACAGTGGACACTCACAATAGTGCTCTAAAATTAGAGGTCTTGAAAATAGCCAGAGACTGACAAAATCGCTCCTTCCAAGACTGAACTCGGACAGCAATTAGGAGAAAAGTCTTCCACATTCTGACTGTAGCTCTGACTCGCTTCCTCCAGTTCCCTTCAATTATAATCTTTCTTTAGGCACCTGTTCTTTGCAGACAGGTGTGATTGATCAGCACTTTCCAGCAGTGCAGAAATGTGAGAACCATCAAATATCATTGATTAACAGGCTTCTAACTGTTTTCTCACTGGCATTGTCATACCCTTCTGAAATGTTAGCCCGTTATCAGCACATAGACCTTATTCGTGCAGCGCCATCTTTGATTTTTCTTCTGAGTGGGTTGTACTGTTATTTTTTTTGATTGTTCTACTGATGAAACACTGCAAAAATATCTTTCCAAGAAATTTCAGTAGACAAAAAAAACCCCAGACATTATGAGCTGTGGAAAATTATAAGTGATCTAGGAGCTTTCTACAGTTTTTTCCACAGATACCATTGAAATAACAAGTCTATACCTCACAGTCTCTATACCTCGCTGCTCTAAATAAGGTTTATTGGCATCTGATCAACTCCTTCCAAACACTAAGTATATAAGTGGTATTTGGCTAGCAAATAACACTTTTCCCAGTAAAAAGCATCAGTATAGATCACAAGATCAAGAATTTGCATGAGTAAACGAGTATTTTTAACCACAGAGGAAAAGAGGATATTCAAAAGAGAATATCTGCTACTCTTATCACAGATTGGAGGGGAATTTTGCTACTAAAATTAGTACCGCCACAATCGCGACTGTCTGATCAACGTAAAGCAAAAAACACTGTCTTTATGTTTTACATGCCATTTATCTGAAATAGATTAAGCCATAATAATAGACCAGACTGCCATGAAAAAAATAGCAGGAAATAGACTTATTAAACTAACACCAGAATAACAGCAGAATATAAAAATTATATATATAAAAAGTTAGAGGCCCACTGACGTAATTTCCCCTCAAACAGGAAGATAGCGTGGGACATATTGAACAGCCCCTCCCCTTTTTTAAAATAGCCGGTAGTGTTCAGTTTATATCACAGCATGGCCAGCTGCAGAGCTCAGTAAAACCACAGTTTCCTTCTAATCTCCTCCATATCGCTTTAAAATACAGCATTCTGTGTAGAATTCAAATGGGTCTAATATATTTTATATTATCTGCACCGACTCACACATATAATCCGCTCTGTGCTTTCATGTCTCTGGGCCGGAGCAGACTGTGTGCATGCTGTGGCGGTTTGTGTAACACTAATGTGAAATCAGACTTAATTTGCCTCAATGGAAAGCATATTTACACTGTCTGAATCGTTCCCTATCCCCTATATAGTGCACTATATGCCATTCACCATGTAGAAAATAGTTAATGTGTGAACAAGTGACCGATTTCAGCCGCAGCTTCAGCGTCTTTATAATGTAGGGGCAGGACAAATCAGATTCAGAGAGCATTTGATTGGACAGAAGATCTGATGAGAAGCTGATCCATATTGGCGGAAATGAGAGACTAAGTTTTGAATGCTTTTATCTTCTAAATGCGAATTTTCTCATTGTTTTGGAGCACACTGGCTTACAGATAACAGTAAAGCTAACATATTCATACTAAAAGCCAAAAAACTTCAAATTTGATTTCATTGGGACTTTAACAATACTTGCTAGTTTTTTTTTATTTAATGTCACTAAACTGGCAAACTTTTGCAGGGGTTTCCTAATGAAGTCCAGTAACTTGTTTTCAACCTCTATTAACCTCAAAAAACTGTTTCCAGGCAGGCTCATATAAAACCCTTAGTTAGCCAATGAAATAAGAACATATCAGATCCTTTCTTCAGAAGTACTTTCCAGTTTCATGTGCAATATGAATCAGACAGTGAATCATGTTGTCAAAGGTTGAGACTATGTGGGAGCTTTACTTTAGCATAATTTAAGTAACAGGAGAGTGAGTAACTTGTAGCTCGACACCAGAACAGCTTCCTTGACATGGTCTCCTTGCCAACCGTCTTGATGTTCCTCTTCTTGCTCTCACTTACCAGGAATGTGCTTGGCCCAGCCGATGATGACAACTAGTTCCCGGTCGGCCAGATCACATAGAGTGGTGAGTGTGCGCTGGGCCGTATCAGGCTGCAGGGGGTCTGGCATAGCAAACAGCTTTTCTGGCTCTGCCACCAGCAGATGAGACACAATGATGCTGGATGAACCTGAGAGAAACAAACATTACTCAGCTGAATAATCAAGTCAAGCCAAAGTTTACTTATCAAATGCACAAAAATACAACATGCAGCAGTAATAGCAAGCAATGAAATTATGTTTTCAATAGAAATGAAATGTTTAAAAAAAAATATATATATATAAAAAATTACATAAATAAACAGATAACATTTTATTACCCTTCTCGCCCTCTTTCCTTAAAGGTATCGGTGCACTCTGGTACGTGGCATTCTCCACCTCTGGGCGTCTCTTGTACTTCTGCCGTCCGCCTCTGACTCGGTCCAGGCGGACTCCTACACCGAACGCACACACCAAACACAGAAAGAGGATTAGGGCATTGGCACTGCCTGTGGATCAGACCATACACTGTGAGGTACTTAGGTATTGTAAGAGAGGATTGGTTGTGCTGCCACCTCACCTTCTTTGAGCATGCCTACTTTGAGGCACTTGGTGAAGCGACACGCCTGACAGGCCTTCCTGCGGCGCTTGGTGATCTCACATTCATTAGAGGCGGGACAACTGTACTCAATATTGCCTGTTGGATGGAGGTGAAGATGTTATACAAGAGTTCAAAGCAGTGTTTCCAACACAATTAGACACAACACAAAAGAAGCCACCTGCTCTTAATAAAAAAATAAAAAAAATTTTTTATAAACAATAAATATCCATAATATAAAATTATTTAGTAATTATTATTATTATTATTTAAAATATAGTTTTTACATTTATTTAAATATTACCAAAAAGTCTTTGACTACATGTCATATGAACAACCAGTCAGTAATGATATTAATTATCAAAAACGGTGATAGAGAAAACAGCATGACTGAAAGTAAAGACTTGCTGTTCAGTTACTGGATTCAGTGAATCAATTAAGTGAAGGAGTGATCTGAGCGATTCATTAAAAGGAATTGGCTCATAAAAGCCGGATAAGAATTTCAAATCGGATTATATTTATGCTATACATTTTTTTTTTGTGTGGATCCAATGAAAACAGCAGAATCGCATAAGACAGACATGCTGTCTTGGTATTATTTCAAGGAACACATTTTTTAATCTGATCACATTCAATTCTAGATAAACATGACTTGTTTTTCTGAGAGGCTGACACAGTGGTGGCTCTCAGGGGAGCAGGAAACTAGACACGTTTTGTTTTAGACAGAATAAATTAATTCCAACTGATGAATCCAAACTTACTGTTTATATGAACTCTAAGTAAAGTGATCAGGTTAATGTACGCATTTATGTCACAATCTTCAAATCAGGATTAATTTTTGACATGCGCACACTGAGTTTCCTGCTGTTTATGCATACTATCCATTCTCCTAAATTGCTCCTAGTTAGGAGACGACGAGCACATGAACCATTGTGCCGTGCTCCTTATATTTATCAAGCAGTAAAGACGCCCCTTCCCATGCCTAAAACAAGCACCTGTGGATGATAGTTTGAAACAAGGACTGGTGGGATGTCTTCACGCTCCACTTGACAGACGATGAGTGGAAGGAGAATTTTAGAATGACACAACAGTCATTTATGACACTTTATTCAACAACTAGAATAATCTGTTCCATGCATCACCATCTCTACATCATAGCACATCCATTTTCCAAGTTTCGGTTTTCAATCCAATCAAATGTTTACATGTCTTCTCGATCGGATTAGAAAAGGTTTAAACCACCCCTTACAATCTGAATAAAATTGTAATCGGATTTGGCCAATTCATTCAGACTGACGTGGTTACATGTGACTGTTTTATTCCGAATGTGCAACTAGTCCGATTACTTAGGGTCCATGTAAACACAGCTACTGATTCAGACAACTAGTGGGCTTGGCTTACTTACTAGTTATCTGTAACGACAAGTGAATCTGTTACACAGTATGACATGCTCACCCTGTATGGTTCTTTTGAAGAAAGCCTTACAGGCTTCACATGAAGCCACTCCGTAGTGGTAGCCAGATGCCACATCTCCACACACCAGGCACAACCTTTTGGGAAGCGTGCTTAGTGCATACTTGCAGCGGCCTCCCCCGCTGCCGGTAGAGCCTTCCTCAGCTCCATCCGCACCCTCCTCCTTAAAATGGCAACGTAGAGCGGGCGTGTAAAGGGGCGGGGAGTAGCGGCCAGCGCCTTCCCCTCTGGAACCCCCCCCTGCACTCTGAGAGGAGTCTGAGGATGCTCCTCCCGGGCTGGTCCTCCCATTGCCACCACCTCCTCCCTCAGGACTGCTGGGTTCAGCCTTTATGTACAGGTCGGAGCGTCGCTCTCTGGAAGACATGATACCTGTGAAGAAAATGTGAGACAATGATGTGAAAAGGGACCTTTTTAGTTTTAACTTCATCATCATCATCATTGTCTTAAAGGTCAAGACTGAATGCTTTCATTTGGGTCATTTTTAAATGTGGCTTTAAATTGAATACATATCTGATCTACATCAAAATGAATTCATGGGAATGACTACATCTGAATCCTGAATGTTAAAGGGTTATTTCACCCAAAAATGACATTTCTGTCATTAATTACTTAACCTCATGTCGTTCCAAACCTGTTAGACCTTCGTTCATCTTCGGAACACAAATGAAGATTTTTTTGATGAAATCCGAGAGCTTTCTGACCCCTCCATAGACAGCAATTTAACTACCACTTTCAAGGCTCAGAAAGGTAGTAAAGACATCGTTAAAATAGTCCATGTGACTACCTTATAAACAGCGAAAGAGAATGACAGGGAAGAGAAGAAATTGTTGAATAAAGTCATTATTTTTGTTTGTTTTTTGCACACAAAGTATTCTCGTTGCTTCATAACATTAAGGTTGAACCACTGTAGTCACACGGACTATTTTAACAATGTCTTTAATACCTTTCTGGGCCTTGAAAGTGGTAATTAAATAGCGGTCTATGGAGGAGTCAGAGAGCGCTCAGATTTCATTAAAAAAATCTTAATTTGTGTTCTTAAGTGTTACGGGTTTGGAACGACTTGAGGGTGAGTAATTAATGACAGAATTTCCATTTTTGGGTGAACTAACCCTTATCTAACTAATCAGCAGATTCAAAATGAAGTCATGTATGTAATGTCACAGAACAACTAGAGTTAAAAAATAATAGGGGTTTAAGTCAAAAGAAATGAATAAAAAAGCCTCCAACTTCCAAATAAGGAAAAAATGCCCCTGTATGCTTTCATTTTATTTTTTTATATTTATAAAATATGATATAGTTAAGCAAGAGGACTACTACTAAAAACAAACTAAATAATCCAAGACTGTGCTGTTGTCACCCTAGTGCATCTTGGCAGGTTATTAATGCAAACACATTCAGTTTGTCTTAAGTGAATGTAAACAGAAGGGACAAAAAAAATCCAATGTGTCTAAATACTGAATATGTGCATTAGGCCTTACTGTGTAAATGCAGCATAAGTCCCCTTTAAAAGGTGTCTTTTTTAAAGACGCAATAAATGGCAAACAGATGAAGGGATTAGTGTTTATTTTTCAGTAATCTTTGCTCTTCTTTTCATTTGGTTAACACGCAGGTGCATGCTGAGCAAGCAGACAGCATTCGAGCGCAGAGACGAGCAAGCGCTTATATGTCCACTCTCAAGCAGTGTTACGTTGGAAAGTCTTTTAACTGAGCACTAAGCACGCTTCTCTTAACAATGGTTTTCTCCATTGAAACATCCAAACGAACCAATTCACTACAATTAATCAAGCTTCCCACTAACCTGTGCTCACACAACAGCAACTCTATGCATGCAATACATTTAGACATCGTTAATCTTGATCTATGTTGAGATTTCCTTCTGCTACAGGCAACTTGTATAGCCATTCAAATAGATAAAAATTTATTAAAAGGGTTCTCCTAGTGAGCAGAACACACATTATGTACATGACAGAATTCTGCGCAAATCTGTCCATAATCCCAGTGCCATGGCCTCCGTCCACACCAGATTAGGGTCATTAATCCAGGAGAGTCGACCAATCATCTAATTATACCTCCACAAAAGATGCCCTACAGACTCTTAACCGCTCCACGGTACCCATAGTTCATAAACCCCCCTTGGGGAGAAACTGACCTTTGATGCCATTTCTTAAATTTGCTGATCTTAACATTTTATGCATTTAGCGAAAAAGAAAAAGGGTCCATCACATTAGCACATAAAAAAATTACCCAAGATGCAGAATGACTACCAAGTAGGGAACACAACCAGCAATGATACATGCTCCTCGTGATTACTGGAGTAATGCTGGAGTTATACTGGAGTTGTAGACTTTCTAAACGAGGTGCTAGTCATACATTTTCTTAAATATATAGGTTAATACACACATACAGATTCATATCATGATTATGTATTCTTTAACCACAATCTGAGTGGCAGAAACTACATTTCTACCTTCATTTGTCCTCAGCGGCTATCACACACACACACACTATTCCCCTTTCACCTGGTTGTGTGTGATATGTTGCAACTTTGGCGAGTGTGCAGAATGTAACTGTGCCCTAATGCCTCCAAGTCCACTGTACTGTCTGCCAAACACGTTCATTCTGCTTCTGCCACACTTACATAAACCTGAACTCTGATTTTAACCTATACTCTCCAACAGAATGGTATGTATATGATAAATTTGGAAGATGTGTAAAGACAGTAACATGCCACTTGGTCTCATTCTTTAGTTTTGCCCTGTTCAAAGAGTATTTCGCAATGCTTTGAGTACTCCACTGAACCCAATCACGTGGCTACAGTGAGGACACGCGCCGCAGCGCCGGTTCACAGGAGGCAAATGATCCAATCGCTCATTGTGAGGACAAGCTGAGATCTCTAAATCCCTCATCACACTGAACGAACCGGATATGGAGAAACGTTGCTGTTCAAACACATGTAAATGTAAGACTACAAAGGAAAAAGCTCAAACGAATAATGTGGTGTGAACCACCGTCATCACGCACGTGCGCTTCTCCCGCAGAAGTTCACGCGAACCTCACCTATGTGCGATTTCCGATTAGGTTCTTTACATAGAAATAGTGGACTTTAAAAGGTGAGAAATTTGATGTGGTGATGAGAACTGCAACACATTTCCGCGAGTCGGTTCTTTCGAACAATTCATTTCAAAGATCCGCTTCAAAACGATTTAGCGCTCTTTTGCGTCATCGCGTTATTACGTAATCACGTGGGCCCTGTCATCACGGCGTGGCATATTTCATGCTGCAAAACGCTCTAGTGAAGCCCTATGTATGCACATATTACTGTTTATTACGTTTTATTAAAAAGGCAGCTTGTCGTAATTTATATGACACAGTTCAGTTTGTTGCAACCATGATTTAACTCATGAAAACAGTCATCTGGAGCCTAAATGTTTCCTTCATTTACATTAAACGATAGGCTACTATTAATTTCTACCTCTTTATGCACGTCTGATGCTGTTAAAACCAAATCGCTTGTTTACTTGTTGATAAAATTGTTTTACAAACAAGTCTTAAATATATTTCCAGTACGTTTTAAAGCCTCATCAGTCAAATCTCCACTCCAAATTCACTTATTAATAAATCACTCAATTCTTTGCACGAATCGGACATTACTGTTCTCGGTTCAGTGATCCAGTTTCGGAGTTGTTCACTCAAGAACTGCTCGGACCGAGTCAGCCCGGTTCACTAAAAGATGACTCAAAAATAACATTTCATTCACAGCCAATTTTGAATGCAAAGACAGCAATATTCAGTGTGCTATTTGTGCTGCTTTATCAACCGAATCAAACGTTTCCTATAGGTTTCCTGCAAAGCTTGCAAAGTCTAAATACATCCGGATTTATGCTTGTTTGAGTTATTTCCATCACTGTAATGTTTAAGAATGTTTAAAAGTCTGTTTTCTGTGTTGCTCCACATTCATAAGAATCAGACAAACTAGCTTAGCTTTCGCTAACTTACCTAATGTACTCATTCAAGATACGTCCCACCTCCTCCAATCGTCTCTACCGGAAAACATGTACCCCAAAAATAGCTATTCATTGACTAACCGGCTTTCAAACACAAAGAAATCAGTGTGTGTACCCCTAAACATGCCTGAATAAGCGTAGTTTAGTTAGCAGTGCGCATATTTGAACTTCACTTTCCCCCTGACAAACGTGTCATACGTCAGGCTGCCCTCAGGAGGGAGGAGAGTGGCTCATAGACACAGACACAGGCGCATTTTTACTAAGTATATTCAGATTATCACGCAATAATGATTGATAAAGTGATTCCATTGTAAAGCTAGTAAAAGTTATGAGGAAAGAATGAGCCACTGTTTTTTTGTTTTGTTTTTTTCCTTCAGCTCAAGGCAGTTAATAATGTTAATAAGTTTGATGTATGAGAGACAGAAAAGGGCAAAATAACTCAAACATCTAGGATTATACATTGATACGATCTATGTATTTTACAATTCAAACTGCTACCCAGCTGTACCCATTTTTTAACTGCTTAAAAATAAACTTGCTTTAAATAGGACATATATGAAAATTCAAATAATCAGAGTATGAATAAAATAAGAGAAAAAAGTTAGCTCACCTTTTGCTCAAAAGCTAAAGGTCTTTAGTCTTGCGTATGCTGAAAATCTTCACTTTATTTTAGCGTCAGAAGGCTGCAGGTCAGTTCAAACTGGGTATCAGGAACCCTGGCAAGAAATGAGAAAATTAGTGATACATCAACAAATTTATTAGACTGAATTTGCATGACAGATCTATGCATTACAAAATACGGCCTCAAAATGTATTGCATCAGCAGAGGCACATATTGCTATCAAATGGCTAAATAATAAATAAAACCGAAACCACTATTAGTCTGAAGCACAACATCTTGAAACTAAAACTAAACCTCCCATAAAAGCATTGCAGATATCTAACAAAAATGCCAGATTTAATCAGAGATAACATTAGCTGTAAATGTGGTCTCAGCAGAATTAGGTCTTGCACAATGATTTCTCTCATCTTTGTTTCTTCTTTAAAAACAAAATGAGGGTCAGTCCCGGTTAATGTCACACAAACCTCTTGTAGGGCTGTATAAGAGCCTGATTTATACCCCATAATAATCTGTGTGTCTATTACACCGTATCCATGTTTTACCCCTCACCTACACCATTAGGCACAAAATGCTGACTGAGGGAAAAACCATTTCTTTGTCTTTCTCCCATGCAACCATTCTCTGGTCTTGCTCACTGTCATTCACTCAATCTTCGCACGCATTCGGACACTTGGATACTCTCATATGATTTCTGCACACAGCGTTCCCCCTCCCCCCTCCGCTCTCTGACACATTCCAAAGGTCAAAGTCACTGGAGGGGTTTAAAGGACAGGCACAGTAACTCCAAAAGGGCTCTGTGTGACAGCAAATACACGTGAAGAACAATATGCTTCACAGCGGAGACAATTTAGCAAGTTCAAATTATAAAAGGGTTATGAGTAACTGCAGGGTTATTATAATTAACTACAACTAAAGCCATAAAAAACATTTTCATTACTTTAAATAAAATAAATGTTAACTGAAATAAATAAAATATAAGTTTAAAGGTTATGTAGTATATATTTTAAGATATTTTTAGATATTAAATGTGCATTGATAAAACTATCACAGGGATTTTGGTCCAGTTATATCTGAGATTTTTAAACTTTAAAGTTCACTTACTGACAACTTCCATTCATAGACTTTCACTTTCATTTTTTACATTATATTTAAAAGACAACAGACACGGTTTGTGGCCCCCAAAAAACTTTCAGTGACTTGTGTCTCTTTGTAGGCTACCTGTTATATAGCATATGGTGTAACTAACAGCATTAATTGATATTTTAAATGAACTGAATGTCTTTCTCACCTATTTTAAAAGTACAAAAGTCTTAGACTTCAGTGCTGCAGGTCTGTAACATTAGTTAAAGATTTCTAAAGTGGTTACTGATTTATTGTTGAGTTACACTAGTTAAAAACAGTTCTACTTTTCAGAATTATACCTATTGTTAAACTAGTCACAGTAGTCAGTATCACAGCTGTATATACATAAACAAATTTACAAATGAAAAGATACAAAAAAGATACAAATTTACAAAGATACAAATGAAATAAACAGTCATTTAGCCTGTTTTTCAGGCAAGTCTAACAGTATTCAGGTACAGCAATTGAATGATCAAAAGTAAAATTACACTGTATAAATTAAATATATTTACACTGTATATATTAAATATAATTAATTTTTGTTAAAGCTAAAAAGGTATCGCAATATCAATGCTCAAACGATACGTCATGCAGCCCTAGTCAGTATAGATGTCAGGTGGTGCTGTGTAAAGTTAAAGCATAGTAGCAGTGATCAACTGATTTCTAATGTAAAGTTTATTGTGTAAATCAAATTCTCAGCAGAGAAATCAGAGCTAAGTACCATGTGTTAGCCTTTGAACTTTGACTACAGTGTGCATGCAACTGTAGAACAAAGACTATAAGAGCAGACTTCAGAAGGTGACCTTGTTCAGCGAGCCTTGGCAATTGAAAGGTTGATTGCTAAACTGGATTACAACTTCTTAAGAACAGAGATTCCCAATCACGTCCAAGAGGGGCCTAGTGGTCAACGGAACTTTAAAGTCAGTTTCTATGAAGCAATCATTAGAAAAAGACTTTTAGTAGACTTCTAGTAGATGTATATTTAACTGCAAGTATTAAAAATAGTTTAAAAACAGTATTAAAACTGCCTTAAGCAAAAACTTTACTCTTTAACTGGTTATTTTTTTCCAGTCGTTAACTATGAAGTAACATTGTTGATTATGCTTCACTTTAAAAGTGCAATCAGCAATATTTGTTTGTTGCACTGACTTATATGGCAGTTGTCTATGACTTAAAACCATGTTCGGTTATGTATGACACAAATTTAGTCATCAGCATAGTACATGTGTACTGTACAAACGCAGCGGTTTTCTAACCGTGCGTACTCTTTACTTGCAACTACATGCGCCTTGAGAGAGGTTCAGAGATACCCGTAACATTTAAACTGTGTAGTATATTCATTGCTCATAACTTCCGGAGAGAAATCACGCAGACACTGGACAAGGATGAAATTTACCAGTACACAGTGCTGCCAATTTAGCGATTTTGTTGCTAGATTTAGTGACTTCCACACCCCTTTTGAGACTTTTTTCAAAATACCTAGCGACCAATCTAGCAACTTCTTGGACAAACCCTATCCAGATTTTGTGACTCGCCCACTGATCTATATTTATATTAATACAGATTAATGGACTCGCCAGTATGACGTCATCTAGCGACATTTAGCAACCAGTTTTAGCTACTCTCAGCTGAAAGCAATTGGCAACACTGCTAGTGTTGTGTCCACCACCTGTGTTCACGCACACTATCAAATGGAGCATACTGTTGAAAGCCAACGCGTTCTATTGTGCTGAAGTGCCATGAAAAAAAAAAAGCGTACTTTTATACTGACCTAGAGGCAGGATGCAAAGTTACACAGATTTTAGTTACTAGAAATGCGCTATTTGTAATCAACCCTTATTAATTTATTCCAAAAATGTTCAATAACAAGGATGTTACTGATTCGGTTGGTCAGCCCCCATGAATGTAACTGGCTCCATGTAAAATAAAGCTTTTATTAACATGACTGGAGTCTTCAAGTCACTATGAAACGGAAGCTGCGATAGCGCTCTCTTCCCTATTGTGATGTATATCCAAATGAAATGGCTTTTCAAACAAGAAAAAATGGCGGGCGGGATTTTGTCCATCGGGAATTGATTGGATCCTTGGATCTTTGTAGTTTGCTATTGCTGTGATCTCATGTGAGTGGCAGGTTTGCCCCGCCCTCGTGCCAGTAAACTCCTCATCGGAGAGAAGATGTCAGTGCAAGAGGGAGGGGAAGTTATTTGATTAAAGATAACGAGGGGCTAATGAATTAAAAAAATTGATAAATAATTTTTATTAAATACTGCAATATTCCATTTAAAATAGGAATTGTCCATTTTGATTTCATGGTGACTTTCATCTCGTCGCAGTACATCATTTTAAACTTATTTGTAAAGCATTTTAAGCTATTTTTTCGAAATAATAAACTATTTATTTGTGTGTAAAACTTTTTTATATATATATAGGAAACGATTAAGTTAATCTTAATAAAGTACGTACATTACATTTGACAACATAACCATTGCCACCAAGTCTGCTTCAAAGAGTGCAAACAGACTTTTAAAAACCAAATAAAATTACTACGTTCTTGTACCAATTGCATTACGTCAGTGACGACGTGAAAAGCCTAGAATACAAGAATACAAAGCAGATCTGTCGCGCGTGAGGTAGTTTGTTTCCAGACTGAAAGGCTGTACCGGTAATGCGACATGCCTCGAGTACTAGAGTCCGAGGTAAAATCTCACGAGCTGACACAATGTATGAGCCAGGGGACAACTCGATCAAGGTCAGCGTGCTGCAAAGTGTTACTGCGGACTTTTCCCCCTTTTATCGCAGTAAGAAGCGCATAATGCTCATTTATATGCAACGATTAAGATACAGTGCGAATTCAAATGTTAGGTCTCAAATCTGCCAAGACATGTTCTCGTGCTGTTAGTAGTCCTACAAGCAAACTATCAGAACACACTGACCTATTTACAGTGTAAAGTTTTTACTGCTGAGCCTAACATGGAAATATTAGTAGAGACAGCAGACATTTGCCAGTGATGGTCTGTATGACGACAGAATCATGATTATCAGACAGGTTCACAACACGCGCATTAACATTAAACGTCCACACTCGCAGAAAATAAAGGAGCATACTGTGTTGCTGGGTGCCGGTTGGATGAATACTTACCAGTATTTCAGAGAACATTGCTGGTGCCTCGAAAACAACCAAAGAAACCCTTGAGCAAAACAGTCAATCCGATATTTATATATAGGACTATCAAATATTACAGCACTGTGTACACACGGATTTAAAGAGCAGATACTCTGCCTATTTGTTGAAGTGGGCTACCTTACTTAGCAATTCTGGTGCTGTATTACGTACGATAAGGTATATGTGACATAAAATCAATACAACTACTCGATAATTTGAATGAATGGAGGCGCGAGTGCAGTCAGTTGAGAAAGCGCGTATGTTTAATCCATGTTCTTCCCTGGACTAGTTCCCCATATTGCTGTTTCGGTTGTCACTGGAAGCCTGAATCCTGTCTTCCGCTAATACAGCTGAGATCCCGGTTACGTATATCCTTGTTCTTTCTCCTCCCTCTCTGCTCTTGCGTCTGCTGTTTCTCCGTTACGTCCGCTCCCGCTTCCAATCACGCGTCCTCGCGCCTCCGTCACAAGCGGCAGCAGCAGCGCTTTGAACAATAAAGAGAAATTGACCTACTGTATGCGTGACTCACGGGTTTACACACTTTTGATCAATTATCCGAAGACTTTATTCGGATTTCTTACATCCCGGGCTATTTTGGTAGCTGATTGAGAAGTAAATGAAACAAAGCGTGGTGTTAACAGCGGAGGACATTAAATAAATGTCATGATTCGTGACTATGAATAAATCGGCCTTTCCAATGGGTTCTTCAAAGCTGTAGCAAATAAAACATTGTCTCTCGTCCCAAAATTATAAAGCTTATGCTTTTCACTGTTGCGCAGTATTTTAATTATTTAAGAAGGGAACTTAAAACATTTGACACATTTTCTTGCGATTTAATGCCAACCGAATAACACGGACAACCTTTATGGACGGAACAGTTAATCACATGCACGCGCAGTGTAAAAAAAATATGATTTTAAGGGAAAAGCATTATAGTTACTGTTAAATTGAACGAATTCTACACTAAACCATGTGGTTAACTATATATGGATGAAAATTATATTTATGGGACAGTACTTGTATTTTTAGGCACAGTAGGCCTAGCTAAATAGGCATTCAGTAAAAGAAATAGCCTACTATAAAAATACGAGTCAACTCATGTTTCTTATTTTGTTATCTGTTGTACTGCTTTACAGTTTGTGTTGTTTAGTTCATGTTTACGGCATTATTTCAGTGTCGTGAAGTGTTTTTGTCAGTTAGCGTTCGTTTTAATGTCCTCATGTAGCCTTTTGTTTTACTACTTAGAAGTGCTCAGGTTATATTAGGCTATATCAGTTGATGATATAAGCTTAAATATAGGCTGTGTGATCCAAATACGTTCCTTTCAGAAAAAAACGAGTCCGTATTAACGCGACAGAATGCGTTTCTACCATTAAGCTCAAACGGCAGAGCTGTAAATCAAACATCGCTTTAGAAGGCATGGAAAATGTCAGTCCTCTCGGTCTTGTGACACTGACCCAACTCACTGCTCTAGGCCTCCCGTAGTCAGCTGGTTCCTACAACAGTTTTGGGCTGTGAGCCAGCAGCGCAGAGTTCACAGTGACTGCGGAGAGAGGAAAGGAGAGAAAGAAGGAGAGACTACAATCCGCGTAACCTGATCACAGGGCTGAGAGAAAGAGAGCGTTGCGTCTCAAAGCCGCGCAGTGGTGTAACGGAAAAGAGTCCCGTGTTAAGGAAATTTTAGGCTACAGTGGGCTATTTTAGGAAGGCATCTCACACAGCATGACTAAAACCTGTCCGTTTTGTAAAATTAATTGAAATGAGACGTATTAAGAACACTAACAAGAACAAAATACATATGTATGTGTGGTGTATTTGTGTGGAAGCATCGGCGTGCTGCATGAAAAACGATTAAAAGGGAAACAGGAAGCGCTAGTGTTCCCGTTGTCATTGAGAACGTACACGCGACCTTGAATTCAAGGTCATTCCTCGACGCAGCCTACGCTGCATTTCAGCCGCGCTGCGCATTCAGTCTGAAGCTCTTCACACGGAGCTCCTTCACGGCACGTTTCCTCACATGCCCTCATTTGAACGGTTCTTTCACAGTTTGGTAGATGTTTTACAACTTTTACGGAGTATCATGAGATCTTTTCCGACGGAGGCTTTTGTGTAAATTTGGTTTATGGCTCTACCACAAAAGGTCACACCTCGGTGCTCTGGAATGCTGACAGAGGTCATGACCCCAGAAACAGGTGGGAGCAACTACACAAATATAATAGACTCAAAAAGACAACAGCTGGGAGGTGAAGGCTGTGCAGTAAGGGGACACTGAATCATTCTCATGTTAAATAACACCTTCTTTCCTTTTTATCAAACATACAATAAAACACAAAATCATGTGGACTTTTTTTTTTTTTTTTTTACTTCAGCCAAAACAATGTGCTGTCTTCACTCCCACTGATAGCTACTCATAAACCGGTTATTTTAAACATGAGAGGGACGTTTGGTAAAGTATTTAATAAATTACCCTTTGTAGTTTTAGTGTATGGTAAAAGGGCTATATAGATTCATAAAAGGTAGGCCTATCATTCCTGATGACACGTGTATACATGAGTATAATCTGTTTTAGATTACTTACCCATTTAGACTTGAATGCAACACAAAACATTCTTCACATTTATTTAGTACAGATTAGAGTGGTCTGTAACTATAATTAAAACCCTCAAAAGAAGAGAATGCTGTAATTGCATCATGCACCGCAGCACCATCTAGCGGTGATGTGGTTATTCAGCAGATAAGTGGATTGTGCCAGTCTGCCGACTAGTGACGTCTATGTACAGAGTGTCCTCGCGCACAAGGTCATATGTTTCCGTGCACGAAAGTTGAGACATCCGAGCATGTGGCCCAGTTTAAGCTCCTGTAGTGTAGCAACAATGCGATAACAGTGTGCAATGATGCCAAGATAATCAGGGAGAAATACAAAATGCAAAGAATAACGCAATAAGGAGTGACAAAACGCGTGGTTTTAAACATTTTTATTTCTGTACCTCATATTGGTCACGAGTACTCAAGGTTGTCAAATCATTTTGTAATGTTTACCGTGCAATGTAAGGTGAATGAATGATGTCAGATAATATAATTAATGTTTGTGTTTATTTTTGCAGGTAAGAGGAAAAAAATAGAACAGCCCTAGAGGCCTATTTCTGTTCTGCTGTTGACCAAAATTTAGCAAACCTACTCAATTTCACATGAAATCAGAGTTGCTGTATTCTCCCTCTGCCAGAACACCAAATCTCCTTATTCAAATTAAAGTCACCATGAAATCAAAATGACCAGTTTTCAATGGAATATTGCAGTATTTATTATGTACATCATTATTTTTTTATTCGTGTGCCCTCATAATCTTTAATCAAAATATCTTCCCCTCCCTCTTGCACTGACAATATGCATTGACAATGTGTTTACTGGTGCGAGGGCGGGACAACCTGTCACCCACATGAGATAGACCAACAGCAAACCACAATGATCCAACGATCCAATCAATACCCAGCGGACAAAATCGTGTCCCGCCCTATATATATTTTTTTGTTCAAGAAGTTGTCTCACTCAGATATACATCACAATCAGGATGAAAGGACTATCGCAACTTCAGTTTCATCCAGACATAGATTTCCTACACTATAATAAAAAAATGTTGTATTAACTTAAAGGATTAGTTCACTTTCATATTAAAATTTCCTGATAATTTACTCACCCCCATGTCATCCAAGATGTCCATGTCCTTCTTTCTTCAGTCGAAAAGAAATTAAGGTTTTTGATGAAAACATTCCAGGAATATTCTCCTTACAGTGGACTTCAATTGACCCCAAATTGTTGAAGGTCAAAATGATAGTTTCAGTGCAGCTTCAAAGGGCTTTAAACAATATCAGACGAGGAATAAGGGTCTTACCTAGTGAAACGATCCGTAATTTTCTAAAAAAAAAAAAAAAAAAAAAAAAGTATATGCTTTATAAACACAAATGATTGCCTCGCAAGTGCTTCCGCCAGACTGCCTTCCCTATTCAACTTACAAAAAAACGGAACTGGTGCCGTTTGCTCAAGGAACTTCGTTCCGTCTGATATCCTGGAATGTTATCATCAAAAACCTTAATTTCTTTTCAACTGAAGAAAGAAGGACATAAACATCTTGGATGACATGGGGGTGAGTAAATTATCAGGAAATTTTAATATGAAAGTGAACTAATCCTTTAAAAAAGTAAGTTACCTAGTTGCCTTAAAATTTTGAGTTCAGTGAAATTAAAAATTTGAGATAATACAATGAAGATGACTGGTTTAATCAACAGAAACTCCAAATATGTTATCTGAATTACATTAATTATCTAAGTAGATTTGACAAAAGAAAAAAAGGTTGTGATAACAGATCAGGAAAATAATTTTTTGCAGTGTACATTTGTCTGACTGTTTCTGAGAGTTCAGTAGTGGGACTGATGGTTTCCTATACAGTTCAGTGACGTTTTGTGTACAAAAGAAAAATGCACAGAATTAAAAAAAAAAAAAAAATTAATTCATTAATAATTACAATTAAAAACAAATGTGATTACAGTGAATGGGGACTACAGTTTTTAAGCAAGTCATTTGGATCATTAAATAAAAAGATTTGCACTCAATTTGCTGTGAAGTCTTATTTCAGCACTTCACAGGGTTTTAAGGTAAGCTTTCAGCACAGGATTATGGCAACCTCACCCACTGAGTCGGATTACATTTGTTTCCTTCACAGTTGCTCAGGATGTTTCAGCTGTTATTCACATGCAAGTTTTTGTTTGTTTGTTTGTTTTTTAGTTTTGTTCTGGCCATATATGATGGCCTGTTTCATGCACAAAAGCAGTGTATATTCATTTCAGACGCCATATTAAGGTTAGCAATTATACATAGGCAAAATAAGCCTATTTTTTTCCAGATGAACTTAAAACAGGAAAATGCATTATAAAAAGATTTATCAACATTATCATTTGAAATATAGTCTTTTATGCAGCAACACAAACAAATGGTGTGAATGGTAGAGTGCAAGTTAGCTTAGTATTCTTTTCAGTAAATCTGGCTGTGTGATTTTAGCAGTATATATTCTGCATATGGGGTTTGAAACAATCTGTGTTTATAAGTTGTGTACATTTCAGAAATTTTTATTTAGAAAACAAAAAGATTCTATCTACAAAGTTGAGCTCTAACTTGGTACTATATTATATTTGTGAGCCAATTGGCACTTCAAATGCACACAAGAGGACCAATGAGCCTATTCAAACTCCACATTTAAACACCCAGAAACCCATATAGACTCATTTAAGCTTCCATTCTGTCTGTCTGTCTGTCTATCTCTTCTGGCTATAGACATTATTCTGGCCAACATTAAAGTTAGTCCACAAACTTTCCAATCCACACTGATCTTTAGAGAGAAAGACATTTTATCTGTCCCATTTTCTGTGGAATAAATTCCTGGTCAGATGTATTGCAGACAAAATATTTAGCACTGCCTTTTATGCTTAACTTGAGAAAATAATTATTCGTTTTAAAATATGAAATAAATGTCATAGAATTAGTCATTACATTTAACTTTCTTACATGGTGACTTACACATTGTTACAACACTAATTTTCTGTTTCAAAACAAATTATGAGTTTGTGTTTCTTGGAAATTATTGCTTCAAATAATGTTTTGTAAGATAGAACCTTATAATTCCAAGCAGAAAGTGATTATTTTTAATTAAAAGGTTCTATCTGCATTTGACCTGTTCCAAAAATCCCCATTTACAGATTTGAGAGGATTTTGATATTGTACATTTAGAATACATTTAGGGTCTTTGTCATATTCATGTATGAAAGAGACTTGTTCCCCATATAATTGTTGCTATGGAATACAAAATCTTTGAAGCTCAATATCTCAAAACTGCTCTGAATGTAGATTGAACCTTATAATTCCAAGGTGGCGATTAATCAATAGCTCTGATGAGCATTAAATGGCTACTGATAAACTTTTTATATTATATTCTGTTCAAAAGTTTGGGGTCAGTGTTTTTGAAAAAAACTTTCTTATGCTCACCAATGCTGCATTTTGTCAAAAGTTCAGTAAAAATACTGTATTATCAAAAATACCATAAAAACAAATATTATGAAATATTATTACAATTTAAAATAGACTAACTTTTCTATTTTCTTATATTTTAAAATGTCATTTATTCCTGTGTTGTCAAAGCTGAATTTTCAGCATCATTACTCCAGTCTTCAGTGTCACATGATCCTTCAGAAATCAGTCTAATATGCTGATTTCTGCATTGAATACGTTTGAATGATTGTATATTATAGTGTACATAAAATGAACTTTTTAGCTCTTATTTCTGTTTGAATTTAATGCAGCAATATGACCATCCGAAAAACTACCACTGGGCTCATCAAGAATGCAAGATTGCCAAGGCCTAGTTGCTGTTTTAGTCTAAATCTGAAACAAACAAATGTAATCTTATTTATTATGGGTGGGGATGATGTAACCTCATGCTAAAAGCTCTTTTCAAGTGATCTGTGTTGATTTACACCTTAACGCCAATGCTGGACACTCCCAGATCTTTCTATATAAGAAAAGCTCCTGCTCTGTTCTCTCACGGTCCCCCACTCAGTTAGAAATCCTTTTTGAGACACATTGAGGGAAAATGGATTGTGTATTGCTTTTTTCCATCTCAGCTGTGCTGCTGAATATCTCTCAAGCATTTCCTGCTACGGTACAAGCTGCAGCTTTCAGCATTGAGCATCTTCATTTCATAATTTACTCACTCACTCACTCACTCATTCTGTATCTGCTCTTTCCACAGGTGCTGCCCACTGATCAAGGCAAGTTTATATTCAACCCTCTTGCGTTCTTGTGACCCACAGCATTGCACATTTTGTATGTTTCAGATAAGAGAGAATTATGTGGCTTTCTGTTAATGAACTGATGATCTGCTTCAGTTGTGTTAAATAAGGACAAATACAACATTCTTTGGGTCCCAAGGACCACTGATTTGGATATTAAAAGTATGGTTTAATATTGTCATTCTTTGTTCAGATATCCAGTCTGAGATGCACAACATTATAGATATTTCCTCAAGAATTCTGGAGGCAAACAAAGGTGATAGTTATTTACTACTTTATTATGACAATAAAAAAATTAAATAATTTTTTTTCACACACTATATATATATAAATATAGGTTAATTTAAATGAAATTTATCATTTTGACTATATATTAATATTAGTTAAAATGTTAATAATAAGCTGTACATTTTCATATGTGATTTGTACAGTTAAAATGGATGTACATATCTTTTTAAATATAATGAACATTCAATTACATCATTAGATTATTTTTTCTAAGAGAGTTCCTTATTTAAATGTGCAAAATGATTTTGACTCTTTTTGTTTTTGTTCTGATTCAGAGATCAGTGATGTGCTTCTGGAGGGAGATATGGCCTTACCCAAAACAAGGAATGCCATGAAATGCTTGAATGACTACTGCAAATGGCCAAAATCCTCATCTGGACTGGTTAAAGTGCCATACACCATTGCTAACGACTTCTGTGAGTGATTAAAAATCTACTTGTATGTTAATCGACACACACACACACACACACACACACACACACACACACACACACACACACACACACACACACACATATATATATATATATATATATAAATTAAGACTTCAGATACAAAAGCCTCTAAGTGCCATCTGAAATTTTCTTCTAAAATGATCATTTTTATCAGGCTCCTATGTTTAGGTTCAGTTATGTAACTTTAATGGCAATCAATAAGTCCTTTTCATTGCCATTAAAGTTAAATAACTTAAACACAGGAGCCTGATAAAAATGATCATTTTAGAAGAAAATTTCAGATTACACTTAGAGGCTTTTGTATCTAGGACAACTTTGATGAAAGGTTTTGATCCACTTCAAATGTTGACTATTGTATATACATTTCTTGGTGATTATGATAGATAGTGACGAGAAGGCAGTGATCGAAAGTGCAATGAAGAGCATCTCTGCAGAAACCTGCGTCCGTTTTGTGCCACGAACCAATCAAGTGGACTACCTCAGCATTGAGAACCTGCTAGGGTGAGCTTGACCACGCTTAAATTATGAATATACTGTATAAAAGTTTGGAGTCAGTTTTATTTAGCAAGGATAAATTGATCAAAAGTGACAGTAAAGACATTTATGATGTCATAAAATATTTCTATTTCAAATAAATGTGGTTCTTTTGACTTTTTATTCATTAAAACTCATTAAAACATGTATGGTATCCCCAAATATATTAAGCAGCACAACTGTTTTCAGAATAATTTCTGAAAGATCATGTGACAATATTTCAGCTTTGCCATCACATGAATAAATAGCATTTTAAAATATATAGGAAAATAATTTTAATTTGTAATGATATTTTAAAATATTACATTTTTACTGCATTTTTGATCAAATAATTGAAGCCTTGGTGAGCAGAGATTTCTTTCAAAAACATTAAAAAATCTAACCGACCCCAAACTTTCAAATGGTAGTGTACATTTGAAGAGTTTAACCATACATGTATTGTTACGCTGTGATATATTCCTTTGTTTACAGCTGTTGGTCTACTGTAGGGAGATCTGGAGGGAAACAGCAGGTGTCTCTGTCTGTAAACGGCTGTGTTTCTCACGGGATCATTGAGCATGAGCTCATCCATTCTCTAGGATTCCACCACGAGCACACCAGGAGCGACAGAGATCAGTACATCCAGATCAACTGGGACAATATTCCACAAGGTTAGAAGATGTGTGGAAATGTGGACAAATCTCAAATTCTATAGAGGTCTCTTAAAAAAACTTTTTTTATTATTGTAGCGTAATGAAAACCTCCATAACAATGAACACTTGTTTGCCGTTACACAGCATCTGCATACAACTTTCAGAAGAAGGACACAAATAATCTGAATACCCCTTATGACTACAACTCCATCATGCATTATGGAAGGTAAAACTTCACTCTTATTACTTTTGAAATCATGCGTCAGTACAGATATATAAAGTACATTCTTATGGGAATTTACTTTCACCCTTCATTTGCAGGACAGCCTTCGCCATACAATATGGGAAGGAAACCATCACTCCTATTCCTAATCCTTCAGTGCAGATTGGACAGAGGCTGGAAATGTCTAACATTGACATTCAGAGGATCAACAAGCTCTATGAGTGTGGTGAGCACATTACACGCATACAGTAGTCTCATTTATTATAAATAGTATTTTAGACAGTAAAGACTGCACAAAAGTATTATGATGGCAATGGGATAAAAGTAAAATGTATATATTTTTTTTTACCTGCAGCTCTTTAAAGTAAACACTCAAGATCAAGCCCCAGTGAAATACAGACTGTGACTAAATAAAAGGATTACGGCACAGTGTAACCGAAGTAAATCCTTTCCTTCCTCCTTTGTCTGTAACTTGACCACATAAATGTAATGGACTGACTGCAGTGCTGAATTGCAATAAACCTTGTTACGGGTGACTCCTGATGTGGTTTCATGTTAGTTCCTAGCAGAGTTGAACTCCTCGAATTACTTAAGTTAAGGGAAAATGTGCACACACACCACATTCATGAGTAGTCTGAACACAGATTCTCTATGTAAGCCTGTTTCTGCCTCAGAGTAAAAAAGTCACAATAATAAGAAACAAACTTTAAAATATGAGATTTAAAGTTGCAATTATGAGAAATAAATTTGCAATGGCAAGAGAAAGTAGCAAATGTGAGATTTAAAGTCACAAGTATGAGATATATGGCAAAATAAATGGACAATTGTGTGATATTCAAAGTTGCAATTATGGGAAATAAAGTCACGATTACAAGACAAAGTATCAACTGTGAGGTTAAAGTAACAATTATGAGAAATAAGGGTGCAGTTATGAAAAATAGTCACATAGTGAAATATAAAGTGCCAATTGTAGCTGTGAGACAAAGTCGCAATTCTGAGAAATAAATTTGCAAGACAAAGTAGCGACTGTTTTAGGATTATTCATGATTATGAGATATATGACAAATGTGAGGTATGAAATTGCAATTAAGGGGGAAAAATTATGAAAGACTTGCATTATGAGATATAAAGTGCCAGTTTTAAAGTTGCAATCGTGAAATTATGAGAAAAAGTCACCATTATGAGAAATAAACTTGCAACTGTGAGACAGTCGCATTTTTGAAAAATAAAGCCGTAATTACAAGACAAAGTAGCAACTGTGGGATTTAGTCAAAATTACAAGATATATGTGAGAATTAAAGGATTAGTTCACTTTAAAATGAAAATTACCCCAAGCTTTACTCACCCTCAAGCCATCCTAGGTGTATATGACTTTCTTCTTTCTGATGAACACAATCTGAGCTATATTAATAAATATCCCGATGCATCCGAGCTTTATAACGGCAGTAAACGGGACCAATGAGTATAAAGCTCAAGAAAGTGCATCGGCTGCATCCATCCATCATAAACGTACTCCACACGGCTCCGGGTGGTTAATAAAGGTCTTCTAAAGTCAAGTGATGCGTTTGTGTAAAAAAAATATCCATATTTAACAAGTTATAAAGTAAAATATCTAGCTTCCGCCAGACTGCCTTCCATATTCAACTTATGAAGAAAGTGTAAAACTCTTGCATACTGAACTTACGAAAAAAAGCGTAACTGATGTCGCGTAACTGATACGCTTTTTCCGTAATTTCAATATGGAAGGCGGTCTGGCGGAAGCTAGATATTTTACTTTATAACTTGTTAAATATCAATGTTTTTCTTACACAAATGCATCATTTCACTTCAGAAGGTCTTTATTAACCCCCCGGAGCCGTGTGGAGTATGTTTATGATGGATGGATGCACTTTCTTGAGCTTCATATTTCATCCTGTTCACTGCCACTATAAAGCTTGGATCCGTCAGGATATTTATTAATATAACTCTGATTGTGTTCATCAGAAAGAAGAAAGTCATATACACCTAGGATGGCTTGAGGGTGAGTAAATCTTGGGGTAATTTTCATTTTAAAGTGAACTAATCCTTAAGTCACAACTATGGGAAATTGTCAGCCAGGTATGAGGAAGCAGAAGATGATCAGGATATAAGTTCAAAATGCAGAGTTTAATAAACATCCAATGGGTAGTGCATGTGATTAGCTAAAAGATGAACAGCTGTGATGATGATTAGTGTCCATGGAAACTGATGAGTGGCAGGAAAATTTAAATAAAGGAATACATGTGATGAATGAAAACAAACAATAGTCCATGAAAACTAAAATAAACACAACTGAACAAGTGTGGCAGAAATAAGTGAAGTTAATAAACATAATTTCAGGAGGAGTACGCCCATCTAATCTTCCAATAAATACCAAGATATAAAACCAGCATCTTGCCTCTTCCTGTTGTTAGTTCTTTTGGCATCCCTCCTCCTCCCCTTCTCCTCCTTTTTGTACAATTTTGCCTGTTATAGGGGGGCAATCGGAGCTCGAGTAGAATATCCTCTCCGAGCCCCTCTATAGCAGACAGCAAGCCAAATCTGTTTACCACTTACGCTAAGGTTATATGGGCACATGAACTCGTGAAAGTCGCAATTACAAAGTAGAAAAAGTTACATTGTGAGATATAAAGTGCTGTGTGTAATATATAAAATTATACAATTATGAGAAATAAAGTCCAAATTACCTGTCTTTTACTTGAGGCAGAAACAGGCTTCTGTAGATTAATGTTATTTATCAGTAATAGAAAAAGATTACAGTTTGATGAACTCAAGCTGTAAATCTCAGCTGAGTTTGATTAGTAACATTAGTAACAAGCTATCATTCCTTTATTATTATGATGTTAAAGGACTGAAAGGCACACAGAATAAAACATTCATTGACAGTCAGTGCATCCATAAAACAAATGAGTCAGTCATATGCAGTGAACGTCCAGTAGATGGCACTAAGAGTCTGATCACGATGGCCTTCCTGTACATAATGACAAATAGTCATCAGTCCTCTATCTGATTACCCAATAAAAGTTCTCACTCATGCTGAGGAGTCCAAGACTTGACAAGACCGGGTTCTTCTTCTCTTCTTCTCATTTTAGACACATGGACAGTTTCTTTTTTTGTCCCAGTAAAATCTGAGAATAACAGCAAGTGCCTTCACAATGGAGCAGAACATATCCTAAAGCTAGCAGTTGCAAAACTTTATTCCAAAGAGGAGGACTGGGTCTTTTTTGAGGAACTACAAACCCCATAATTACCTGGATGCTCACAGCTTTGGTGTAGGAGGGTCTCTCTGCCGAATGTCTCCATTTGGCGCTTTAATCTCTGGTTCATTTGGACTGGTTTTAGGGGTCTTGGGTTTCTGTTGATCCCTTCTCAAGTGTCTCCTTTGACGTCTCCTTTTGGGCCTATCTTTAGAAGCTGGGTTTGTTTCTGGTACATCCAGCAGGGGGTCCAGGTGAATCTTCCCACTCACTGCATCTGAGGACTCATCAATATACGCAAGATTTTCTCCAAAGTAATCCAATGGCTGAGAGATGACGGGATCTTTGGGCAAATCTTGGAGCTTTTCCACTTTCTCTAATTCTTTTTCTCCACCACCGGCCTCTCCCCCTGGGACCCGTTCTGTCTCGGTCACCTCCGATTTTGACTCAGAGCTGCCTTCCGACTCATCCGATGAACCCGAGTAGGAGCCGGATTCTGATTCGTTCTCATCTCTCCCGTCCTCTCCAGCTTCACCCTGACTGCCACTGCGTCTGTGGTGCCTGTGATGCCGCTTTCGCCTGCTGCGCTTGAACGGATCTTCGAGTTTTCCAGGAATACGGAAATCCACAGACATGTTCTGTATGTTCTGAGTCCAGTCTGAGGCGTGTGCTCTTAACTCTTCCATCTGAGAGCAGAAAGTAGGGCAGGAGAAATGGAAAGGCTTGAGAGTTATGGAGAGATTTGTATGTCACCAGGAGCAGAATGATTGAAATTTGATACAGATTTTAGGTTAATAGGAGTTGTGGAGATGAATTACGGGTGTGATGGAAAATGTATGGAAGGTTATCATGAAGATAGAAGGGACGGGAATTGAGAGAGAAATTAATGATCCCATTTGAGTTGCAGTGCTGTGTTTGACCAGGGATTTTGACCAGGCACTGCCCTAACTGCACAAGACATTTGGTTATAAAAAATTAATTTACATCATGATTTAATCATAGGCCTACCTCAGCTCGGGTTTTTTTGGTAAGAACCAGAATCCAGTTCCCAATCATGGACAGAATGGACACAAAGTAGGCCAAACCAAACAATACCCAGAACCACACCAGGGGCTTGTACCAATGATGTTCACCTGCTTCGCCATCACCTGATGGACCAGAGATGTACAGAATACATAAAGATCAAGTCATTTGTTCAAATTAAAAGGATAGTTCACCAGAAAATGAAACTTCTGTAATCATTTCATCACCTTCATGTGGTCCCAAACCTGTTTGACTTTAGTTCTTCTGTGGAACACAAAAGAAAATATTCTGAAGAGCATTCCAACTGTTTTTGTCCATATTATGACAATCAGGACTTTCAAGCTCCGAGATGGACATAAAGGTAGTGTTAAATTATTTATTTTAAGCCTTTAATTAATTACCATTAATTAACGCAAGCAAATACAAAAATGAACCGATAAGGTTTGACATTAGGTGATGTTTCAGGTTTGTGTCACCATATTTGATGTTGTCTGTGTATATGTGCATTGATCAAATGTTTTGATTTGATTTTAGATTAAATAAAAGGATATTCTGATCTGTTCATCATGTGGCTTCGGACAGAATATACCAGTGAAATTTTATGGTTTAATTTAATGCTACCTTTGTGTCCTTTTTTGGAGTTTGAACGTTTTGGGTGCTATAAAATTTCATACTAAAAGTCAAGCTGAAATATTCTTTGAAATATCTTATTTTGTGTTCTGCATAAGTAAGAAAGTCATGCAGGTTTGGAATGCCATGAGGGTGAGTAAATGATAACAGAATTTTCATTTTGGATGGACTATCCTTTTACATGTGTTTCTTGTTAAATAAAGGTAAGATGTTTAGCATTGCAAGTCATCACTTTGGAGTTTCAGTTCTGCCATTTGAAAACCAAACCAAAATGTCCTGTTAAATAATGCAGTCAATGGTGGATTTGAACCATTGACAGAACAATCAACCCATTAAACACCCACCTCAAGATGACTGCAGTGGTTAGTTTTTGTCATGTTTCATGGAAGAATATGCCATGGTTAAATGAGGTTTTCACCAGAGCTTAAAAACGAAAAACAAATTAAGTAGTTTCACTCCGAGCAGAATCGGTATTTTAACATTTCTGTTCCAGCGTTCCTTCTGTATTATTAACGTTCCGAAACCGGTTTGATCAGAAAAAATAACGGCTAATAACTTTTTTTGTTGTTGTTGTTGTTGCATGTAGCCTACTGTCACTGTCAGGTGTACTGCTTCGTTACACCTACTTAATAATAATAATAATTGTAATTGTAATTATAATACATAGGCCCTACAGCATTTTATTTATTAAAAAACAAAGAGAGTATTTGCCGTCTTAGCCAATAGGTCTACAGTTATCTTTATAACGAGATTCTTTCCTAATGTAAAGCTATTAAAAAGAAAAACAACGGTTTATAAATTAAAGTATTTTTTCAAGATATTTTAAAATGTTTGTTGCATGATTAAAAATACCGACGCTATTCCTGAGAAGAAAAAAGATAAGTTGCGTATATGTCACATTTTATTATTCAGAAATAATGTAATTTATCGGTAGCTAAATAAAGTAAAATGTTTACAAATAGCATATATAGCTTTGTTTATAATGTTTGTAAACATAAATTATGAACAAAACTGCCTTATTTTATTTTACCACAAAACATTTAAAGTTAACAGATGGCCTATTTAGGCTACATAAACGTCAAGCCAAAACGAATTTAAAAAAAAAAAAATCTTTGAATTATCATTCCAGCTTCTATTGCTATTCAAGGCAAGAAACAAGTTTATTTATTAGAAGTAAAATCAAGTAAGATGCAAAACAAATTAATTTAAAGTGAATCTGAAGCCTACCTTTCTTATTCGGCACGAATCCAACTGTTTCCATTTTCGAGACGAATCCTAAACTATTTATTATGTAAGCTTAAACTTCACTGGCAGTATCTACATCCCTCACATAACAGCACAGTCAGGTGGTGGTCACGGGTGGTAAACGGCAGATTGTAGGCCTATTGCAGAATTGAATTGAGCAGTGTAACGTTTTATATGTCTGGTTGATTGTATTTTATTTTAATATTTAACAGCTATTTTTCAAGTAGCCTAAGCAATGCAAGAATTTGTGTGTGCGTGTGAGGCGCCGGCGCTACCACTGGAATTTCTTTCCTTCTAAGACGGTAAACTAGCCTACTGCGTAATTTATGGTCATACAGGTCAAAGCAAGACATAATTCATACATTTACAAAAGACACTCAAATAACGAAAACAAGCAGAATGTCTGTTTCCTTTCTTAGATCTTTGTGCGCCACAATGAACCACTGTTGTTTTGTTAATAGACCTAATTATTTAAGTGAAATATTTCGTGTAGCCTATAGGCCTATTCCCTTTTATTTTATATGTGTTATGTAGGCCTATTGTTTTATTCTGTTTTCTCTGTTCACAGAAGCGCTGCAGATGCGTGATGTGGCGTTGTGTGAACTCCTTTTACATATCCTGCAATTTTCGCTGGTTTCAATACGCACAACAAGCTGCATATTACTTGACATTCATTTTCACTTAAATGTAGGCCTAATGCTTGACGGTTGGTGACATATTAATCGGAAAAACTAACGCCAGGGCATTGCCATTGTGACTTACCTAACCTATGATGACTTGACAGTTGAGCATGAGTGCATCAGCGCCGTTATTTCAAACACTTTAGAAAGTGAGCGCGGGTATTTCACTCATGTTGGATGCTTCAGCGTCACATTTGCATAGGCTGTACTATTTGAATTTGTGATTGGTTGACTGCCAAATCAAAATATTAAGCAGAACAATTAAATAACATTATTAACCGATTAACGGCCATTTCAAATTAGCGTTTGTTCGGAACCTTTTTAATTTGATTTCGTTTACCATTTCTGGTTACGTTTCCGGTCAAAATTTCGTCAGTTTGTTTTCGTTCCTTGAACATTACCAGAGGCCTGGTAACGTCTTAAACAAGAAATCAAGAGACAAGACATATGCTTACAAGTGTAAATCTTATTTCTCTTTCAGTCGGTCACTCTCAACACCACATTGGAGAAGACATTGGGAATCTTGTCAGGGAGATCAATCTACTTCGAGTGTACACTAAACGAGCCGTGTGTGTATAAGTGGCACTTGTCAGGTTTTCACTGAAGAGCCGAGCAGGTGACCTGGCACCCCAGTGGTGGTACGGCATCTGTGGCGACGTGACGTAATGTTCCTTTGGGGAACTAGGGTTACATATGTAACCAAGACATTCCCTTTCAGTCGAGAGTGAACGTCGAATTGGGAATCCTTACCAAAGCGCCACTGATGCTGCCCCTTCCAGTAAGCCTCCTGATCCCTCTGTGCCTTTGGGAGATGGGACAGGGCTTAGGCAGAGAAGGTGATCACTGCCCACTCAGTGAACTTGGATAAAACTGGGAAAGCATGCCCTTTCTAGGAAAAGGAATGCTGCGGAGGCCACATCCTCCACAGGAGGTTCTAAGTGGAGAATATACATACGAACTAACCCCGTAGGGCCGTACTGCATATGGAAGTCTCTGAGGTGGCTCTCACCCAGATTGGGAGGACTACAACTGGCAGAGAAGGCAGAGCGGACTCTGCCAAGGGAAAGACACAGACTTCTGATTAGGAGCTATACCGTGGACAATACACATATGTGATCCCCTCAGGGTCACTACATATGGGCACCCAGCCTAACACCAGCTTTCAAGAATACATAGAGTGAAGGCCTGGTGCCGGATACTCTGCCACATCTGGCTGCTGAGAGTGATGGAGGAACTCACAGGGTTTGCCCTCTGGAACAATATAAAGTGCACAGTTGAGGTAAGAACACAGGAGGATACCAGCTCAAAACGAACGCTATAGAACCTAGCAGATGTGTTAGGTGTCACCCAGCCTTTCCCTTCTGCTGGCCTCCTTAGCAGACAAAGAGCTGGTCTGACACAGTGGAGGATTCCACATGAGCCTGACCCTCTTGGTGGCCCGGGCAAGCATAGGCATGAACTCAGGGTCTGACTCAGACAACGCTACTGTTCCCGAAGAAAGCAACGCAGCCGAATCATCATCCCCCATGAGATCACTCTTCAATGCATCAATCGACATTTGATCATCGAGGGGAGTGCTGAAGGATAGACCGACAACCAGATGTCGATCAGACCTAATTGAAGGTGCCCTCACATACTAGCTGTGAAAACAGCTGTTTTTTTAAGTGCTCTGGAGATCGCAACCACCGCTGAAGTGCTGTCACACCAACACAAACAAAGATGCTTCTTCATGAAGAACTGGCTCGAAAAATAACTCTTTTAGATTGTAGAGCAGAAAGCAGAACCGCTCGGCTTTAAAGCGAAAAGCTGATATGTGCTTGCACCTGCTGCTCATTTAATACCAATGCGACTAGGCATGGCAGTCAGATGCAAATATTGTATGCCAATGGGCATTGGCTTGTTTAATTTATACTCAAAGTAGATTGGTCTCTCTGGCGAGATTCCCAATTTGTCTGTCTTCTCCAACATGATGTCTCCATTCCCTCCTTTAGGGAACAAGGGTTTCATATGCAGCCGAGACGTTTCATTCAGTTTGATCTCAAAATGAAATGCAAACTACTTATTAAACTGTTGCAAAGCATCAAATGAGGAACCATTACATGAAAAACAAACATTTCAAGATTTTATCCAGTGGTACCTGCAACATAGTCTCCAAAGCCCACTGTTGTGAGGGTGATGACCACAAAGTAGGCTGATTCTAGCAGAGACCAATCTTCAACCTTCTGGAAGACTAAAATTGGCACAAAGATGAAGAGAACACAGCCCAGCAGGATGGAGAGCAAAGCGGTGATGACACGCACAATGGTTGGGCTCACCTTCCACTTCTAAATGGAGAAGATAAAGAAGACTGAAGAAAAATGTCCTGAGAATCTTGAAATAAGCAGCTGTGAAAAAGAGCCATGAATGTGTATGGAAGCCTATCACTGTTTCTTGTAATCCTTTCTTATTCTGAACTTTATTTTTTACTCTGAAGTGGAAATGTGACATGTTTGTCATGTTGGCTGAAATGTTTTTAATCTAAATCCAAATGTTCAATGCTTTTAAACTAAATCAATTCTTTGTCTTCATGCTATGTCTCCCAAGTCATTCAGTGAACTCTTTTTTTTCTGTAAATGTTAACAATTGTCCAGTAAGATTATTTTTGTATTCATCATCATTTACCCATAAAAGAGCTTCAACTTTTGCAATGGCGTTCCTCAGCGACGTCCCCAGATGGTCTCCAGCAGCACCCAACAGAAATCCAAACAAGGGAATGCCCACCAGTGTATACCAGATACAGAAGAACTGACCCCACGTTGTCTTTGGAGAGATGTTCCCATAACCTGGACCACAGACAAACACTTGCTGTGATCTGATGTCAGATATATTTAGACATTTCACAGTGCCAATGATCCCCAGAATGCAGAGGCCAGGCCTGGCTTTGACTTAAACATGCCGGTGTGTTCAGCCAGTGATTTGGCAATCCCATACCGATGGTGGTGATAATGGTGCCACAGAAGAAGAAAGCGCTGGCTAGGTCCCAACTGGTGCTGAATGTGGCATTGGTGGAATTGTTGGGGTCAATTCCAACACTGATAGCCTTTGCCACTATCTATATAGAAACAGTGGAAACAGTTAGAGAAAAGAGATTACACATTAAACGCTGGATTATGTCTAACTGTTTGAACTTAATGATACAAGCCAATTTTGCAAAATAAAATAGTTTTCTTAAAGTTAATATTTACTTCTAGGGCTGTTCGATATTAAAATAATGAAAATAATCAACAATGAATTTCATTATCAAATAATCAGGTCTGTGTGTTGTGCATGGAGAACTCCACCAGAGACGTCATTTTACAGTAGTGAATAGAGGTTGACCGATTGATCAGTCAGCCGATATATCGGGACGATTTTTGGCATTTTTTTTATTAATCTGCATCGGCCGATTGTGCTTCAAATTAGGCCGATTAATAGGCAGGCGCGAATGGCATTCCACCGGCATAAAGGACCAGTTATATATTTCATTTTCCGCGTTCCGCTGCATCTCGCGCACAGTTGAGCACTCGAGCCTTTCAAAGTATACTCCTTTGGCCGTGAGCGCGGAAAAACGGATTTAGTGGACTGCTGTTTTGAAGCTCTCAAGTCACTCACACATGCCCTGTTGTACACGCGGATCGTCCTACACGCGGACGGGGTGTGCGAGCTTTTAAACAGCTGTACGCTGGTACCACAACCTGGTAACGAGCCCAGTGGCTAAATTATTATACAAGCCTGCGTTGTATAGATAAACTCTGGCGTTATCAATTCTGTTTCTGTATGTTACTGGAGAATTTCTCTCCCTCTAAGGCTGCGTGTGAGACGGAGCAACTCGCACTCTGCAGCCGTGCCTTGTTGACACACAGCTTCAACTAACGATGGCAAGGGGGAAACAGATCGTTTCGAAAGAGTAATTACGTTGTAGCCTACTAGAATTGATGCCGACCATGTTTATCATAAGTGCAACAAGTTATTTGCATGTGAAAGTAGAAACGTGCAATTCAGACGAAACTTCTGGCTAAAACGTGCATATTAACTTTCCTCATTAAATGTGTCTGTGGGTCCGATACATAGCCTCCACGACGTCATCGCTCGTGGCCAATGCACTCTATGCAGTTATGAGCTGCAAGCTGTGTAAAATGGGTGAACTCTTATTTTTGTTATCACTTAGATTATGGCTATTTGACTTACAGTATAGAAGCATGCTTCAGAATAGTTTTGAGAAGGTGTTTAAAAAGTTGAGCCATGTATTATTATTACTATGAATTACTACTAAGTTCATTTTACAGTCGAGATTTTTGATTACCTGTTTTGTGTATTTAATATTTAACGTATAAATTATTTTTATTGCACTGATTGGAGAGGCTTGTGTTGTTCAATAAAGGTTTAATTTAAGCAATTTTCTGTATAACTTCTTATTACTTAACTGTTAGATTTTATGAGATGAAGGGGGGAAAAAAGAAAATCGGCCAAACATATTAGCCCAAAAAATCGGCATCGTATATCGGCCATTGGCTGTCCTGATTTCTAAATATCGGCATCGGCCAGAGAAAAATCCATAACGGTCGACCTCTAGTAGTGAAACACAATTTCTGCTGCGGGAAAAGTGCAAGATGTCAAAAGCAGGAAAGAAGTTGAAATGAAACTATGAAACGTTTCAATGCTTTCATGTTGGTTGCCCTGTCAGGTTTGTGTTTTGTGCTTGAGCACATAATAGTTACACATAATAATATATTTATCTGTAAATTCATGCACACATGTCTATTATGCTCGTTCTAACAATGTCTGTTAAATGGGACAGTTCATCATTTACTCACCCTCAAGTTGTTCTAAACCTGTATGAATTTCTTTCTTCTGCTGAACACAAAAGAAGATATTTTGAAGAATATGATATTTTCCATGGTATTTTTTCCCCCATATTATGCAAGTCAATTGGGTCCATAAACTGTTTGGTTACCCATATTCTTTAAAATATCTTCTTTTGTTTTTAACAGAAGAAAGAAATTCATACAGGTTTAGAACAACTTGAGGGTGAGTAAATGATGACAGAATTTTTGGGTGAACTATCCCTTTAATAACAAAAAAGACAAAGCGAAATGACGTTGGCTAATAACGTTGCAATAAAAAATATCAATATTGTTGGGTGTTAAATTTAGGTTTTAAATTAGGTTTTTAAATTGCCAATAAATAACAGTGATTTAAACTTCTGTGAACATACAGATGTTTATTTTTTCATGTAATGTTTACATTTTAAAGCTTTTTTGCATAACACCTGTATTTGTTTTCATAGACCTCAATTTGAACAATGTTTGGAAGAGAACAGTGGATAGGTGACATGGATAGGTAACCATAACATTTGTTTTTCTTTTTTTCTTTTTTAAAAATCTGATTAATTGAAGTAATTATTGACCAAATTAAATGATAAAAAAAAATGTCAGTTGCAACAGTACTTACCACTATCAGGTTCTCTAGGCGCTCAGGATCTACACATGTGTAGTTGCCCAGAAACTCTTGACGGGTGGTTTGCAACTGGACATGATGGCTTTCCTCATACGGGGCCTCCAGGGCATTGAACACCAAAGCCCCCATTACTAAGTACAGGAGCACCCCAGTGAGAACAAATATAAGGGTGGAGGAATGCATAGCTGAATGTCTGCTGGAGTCTGTTTGTTTCTTGTCCTTTCCACTTCTGGTGCTTATCCTCCTGGGGACGAGACTGCAGTGCAAAACCAGTCGAACCCATTAAAGAAAGTTGCAATCACTTCACAGTGAAAGCTTAAGTGTGACCACAAAACAACTTTACAGAGAATTTTGGTCTAACCCATTAAAGCTGCAATATTGGTGTTGGGTCTACTACTTTCACAATTTTATGCAAAGAAAACGTTCAATCACAAACCTGTCCTTTTCCTCCTCCTTTTTCCGGCTTGTCCAGCTCCGTCTGTGGCAATTGCTAAGTATAGAGTCTTTGGATACGTATCCACACGAAAACCCCTCGTCCTTGTGATCTGATTGATGGGACACTGAGGGCAAGTTTTCAGAAATATAAATGAAAATCAGTAATATATATATACAACCCGAATTCCGGAAATGTTAGGACATTTTTTAAATTTGAATAAAATAAAAACTAAAAGACTTTCAAATCACATGAGCCAATATTTTATTCACAATAGAACATAGATAACATAACAAATGTTTAAACGGAGAAATTGTACACTTTTATCCACTAAATGAGCTCATTTCAAATTCGATGCCCAGACGTCTTCACGCTGTTTTGAAAAGAAAACATGGCTACCATGTTTACCATGGCTACACCATGGTAAACATGCCCCGTCCCAACTATTTTGAGACCTGGAGCAGGCATCAAATTTGAAATGAGCTCACTGTGCATAAAATTGTAAAATTTCTCATTTTATTGAAATTTTAAAGAATATTTTAAATTTTCTCATTCTTTTCATTTTATTCAAATTTAAAAAACGTACCAACATTTATATGAATATATATATACATGTATATATATTTAAAATAAACGTTTTTTTTATTTTTTATTTGTGGAAACTAATACATTGTATATCATTCTTTGACAGAAAGTCAAAAGAACAGAATTTATTTGAAATAGAAATATTTAGTAACGTTCTAAATGTCTTTATTGTCACTTTTGATCAATTGAATGCATCCTTGCTGAATGACCCCAAACTTTTGAATGGTAGTATACATATTTTATAAACCATACATGAATTGTAAAAGTCTATTTTAGGGTCCTTTCGCTGATTTAAATGAAATGACTGACAGCATGCTGTCAAGACATAAAACACAAAGCCCTGGTGCCCAATGTGAAGCTGCTCTGAATACTTGTCTAACTTTAAACAAATGTATTTTTGGCTTTTGGTGGACCGTTATACTGACAGGAATCACACTGAGGGCCAGGTGGCTCCCGTCATGTCACAGAGGTTGCACCTTCACGGTCAACAAAACTCATAAAACAAAACATATCTCTCTTCAGTGTTACTTAACCGAATAGCAACACCATACCATTAACCAGCTGTTAGGCAAACCAAACCTAATAAACAAGACATAGAGGTGAATTTGGGACACAAGGACCGAACAATTCACTCACAGAATAATTCTAAAGATGATTCTTGTCAATACGGAAGATGAGCTCAACTATATGCTGAATCAAATTACAGAAAGTGAGGGTAAGAAGCACTTTAGAGTCTGTGAAGGCCGTGTAAGTTGTGGATAAAAAAGTTTATGTGAAGGAAAAGTATCATGAATAAGAATTACAGCTTAGCAGTTATTGATTATTAGGTAACACATCAGAATACTATTCCATCATTAATAAATAACTACACAGGAACAAATGAGTAACGCAATATTAACACTACTATTAACAAGGAACTCTGATTACTGAATTAGTAAGTAATAGTGCTTAGCCGAATGTGGTAGTTCACTATTAGCTAATCAATAACTACAATTTTTTCATGCCTCCCAGAGGACTACTAAGAATGACTATAAACAGGTTAATAATTTACATGAATAATGCATTGCGTATAATAAATTCATGGTAACCCACTAGTAATTACATAAGTATTAACAAATCCAAGTATTGGATAGTATGCATTACTACATAGTATGTGGATAGTATGTGTTACTACATTCTTCAGAAGGAACTACTACTAGTTTGGATCAGAAGTGAAAAACTCCCTAGTAATGACTGAAGTAACTGTAAGCTTTTGAGGTTTTGGATAGTAATTCCTTCCAATTGATTTACTTCCCCTACCTGGCATTTATTAAAAATACAGTTCAAGCTTTCAGTTAATTTAAATATACCTTAACAGCTATTGCAAAAACATGATGATACTGAAATTTAACTCAATTTGAAGGACATAATTCACAAAACATCTTCTAATTTAAGGTTTTGAACTTTAAAACCAACATAAAAGCCACTGCTTCGACTTTATAGTCCTTATGACAACATCCCCGTGTGACAACTAACCCTGGTCTCCCATATTTATATCACATGTTGTGTGACCAAATTATTTAATAGTTCTCATATTTTTATCTTATAGTATCAAGAGATATTTGTAATGATATAAGCTGTGGGTTATATTGAGGACAGTATTTGCACGCACATGAGGCTAACTCCTCATGTGTGTGCAAATGTGTATGTGTCTGTGTGTGAGATATGAGAAGCTTCAAATGTCAGAAGGCCAAATGTCTGTGGGAGTTATTGGGTTTAGAGTTTGATTCGGAACACTGGAGGATCTGCTGACTGCGTAGTTGCAAGCTCACTATAAAAAGTGCTCTGTGGCGAACCAGCAAATATACAGACATTCAGGCAGTTAGATCTACTAATTAATCAAACCAAAGGCAATCTCCCCAAAATATAGCCTATATCTAATTACACCCCCATGCAAGTCGATTTCACAGTAGCTACAGTACATTGTATATATTCACAACTTCCTATTACTGTTATAGTTTACTTGTTTGTAGAAGAATGCATCATTTTGAAATCAGTTTTGTGAGAACATGATGTTGTAATACACATTATTTTACATCTTTATAATTAGACAGTCCATTTGGTTTGAAACTTATAATAGCTGAATTTTCATGCACAATAATTCAAAATGTATGCAAAACATAGCATTAGTAAATAAATCTTCCAAACAGACCACCACATAACCCACCAGGATGTAATGTGGTAGCAACGTTTGCTCACATTAGCACTAAAATTACAGAATGAATCAAGAACAGATTCTTACACACAAGCTCTCAAGCCCATCTCCCACCTCAGAGCAGACGGTCCAGCATGTCCAGAGAACTGCAGCCGCAAACTGCAGGATTCCTTCCAGAGGGTGTGTAAGTGTGTGTGTATGTGTGTGTGATGGAAAGAGACTGTTGCTGAGTGTCCAAGAATGAAAAGATACTCAATCAGACAGAGGCTGAGCTGAGAGAGTAAGTGTACGCGAGACTCCCTGCATGTTTGTGGGATTTGTGTGTGTGTATGTGGGAGAGGGTGGGATCAGCAGAGCAGGGAAGGGCTATACTACAGTAAAAGATGGAGAAAGAGGGAGAGGAAATAAAGAAAGAAAAAGGGAAAGGGTGGGGTCGATGCAGAGATTCTGAGCTTGATCAGCTAATTGGTCTTTCCCTTTGGATCATTCGCTTCCTGGCCCCGTTTATTCCAGTTTAATGGAGGGGTTCCGTTCAGAAGGAAGGTTTACTTTCTACTCGGAAATGCCGTTGAGGGGACAAAATATGTGCATAAACAAAACAAATCAAAACATTCAAATAGATGATTGTTTGGAAACACTTTACGATAAGGTTTAATGGATTAACATTAGTTAAGGTAATAGTACATTATTGTTCATAATTTATAATCATATTCATACATTTGAGTAACTGTATTTCATTAGTTACATTTTAAATGGGTGGTAATCAAATTACAGTTACATCTGAAAAGTATTTTAGATTACCAAAGTGATTACTTAGAATTTTAATGTCATTTAAACATTAATGTAAACTGTGACGGGCAATTCACGTAAACAGTTGGTGATTCTCTGGCTCTGACACTACAAAACCATCCTAAGCTACAGTTCTGCTCATAAATTTCATACGCCTTTGCAGAATATGCATCATTTAAATAATTTTAACAAAATAAGTGTGATCATAAAAATCACGTTATTTTTATTTAGTACTGTCCTGAATAAGCAGTTTCACAAAACAGATGTTTACATACATTCCACAAGACAAAATTTATAATTTTATTTAAAAATGTACATACTCTTTAAACTTACAATTGGGTTTTATAAAGTCAAAATGGCGTGAAAACTTGAAATTCTGATTTTTTTTTCTCGCAATTGCGAGTTTATATCCCACAATTCTGACTTTTTTCTCAAAACTGAGAGTATATATCTCAGAATTCTGACTTTTCTCAATATTGCGAGTTTATATTCTGACTTTACAACTCGCAATTGCAACTTTGCAAGAAAAATATCAGAATTGTGAGATAAAAACTCACAATTACCTTGTTTGTGTGTTACATACTTATTAGTATTCCAAAGTATTCTAAAGTATTTAGATTAAGTTACAAAACTTGGGTAATCTAATGAAATAAATTTTGTTACAATACTTTTTAAAACATGTATTTTGTAATCTGTAGTGAAATACATTTTAAAAGTAACCTACCCAGCCCAGCACTGTTTTTCATTATTAATATTCATATTCATTCTTAATTCATGTCCATTCATTATGACTATACATTAACTAATTTACAGTTTTTTTAGTTTTTTTTTTTTTTTTATCAATCGCTAGGACCCATTTCTCAATACTTGTGTTTTTTCAAAACTCTTCACACAGTGAGCACAACAGAAATCTATGTGGGCTAAGTTGTGGATCATTTATCATTGCTTTGGCACAAAATGCATTCAATGATTACATCTTTCAAATTACATTTATTCTTTTCTCACTTCGACACAACAAATGCCAAAACTCAATTTGCACATGCTTACATACTGTTTTCTAAACTGTTAAACTTAAGTTCAAAACAATAACATAATACAAAACTGAATAAGATAATGAAATATATTCTGAATCAAAAAAATCAAATACTATCAAAGCAATAGATTAAACTGAACACCTACACAAGCATTAGTCTTTCAATTTCATTTTCATCCATTTCATCCAAAACTTTTATTTTGTACTGTAATGTAAACATGGCAGTGGCGGTTCTAGACCATTTCAACTGGGGGGGGGCCAAGCTGGGGTCAGTTGTACTGTTAGAGGGGCCAGTTACATTTAGACCTTATTGTTGTCATATAATTTTCTGCACTGCAGGCATTAACAGGGAAAATACCATGTTTATAATCATTCAGCAATGTATTTGCATTTCAATTTTATTTTTTACATTTGCATTACATATTCAGTATTAGTCACAGTAACCGTAATTGCATTTCCATTATATTTTTACATTTGCATTACATATTCAGTATCAGTCACATTAACTGTTAAACATATTTTGTGTTTTTTTTTTTTTGTGCAAAAAGATCAGCAAATTCATCTAGATTTAAGGCCTTTGCCCTCCTTGACTCAATACTTAGAACACCCAAATTGCTTAATCTGTCATCTGACATTGTGGACCTGAGATAGGTTTTCACCAGCTTTAGTGCAGAAAAACTCTGTTCACAAGAAGCAGTACTAACAGGGATTGAAACAGCTATCTTGCATAGTTTAAAGAGCTCAAAGAAAACTTCTTTTATTCTTTTTTTTTTTTTTACCCTGAATGTATAACAAAAATAAAAATAAATCATAAAATGTTTAACATGGTTCATGTAACATAAACTGCAGTAAATTATAAATAGAAAGAGTTATTCTGGTTTTGTTAAGAAATTTTACAAAAGAAAACATTGTATAATGCTACCTGATGTTAGTGTTTTTAGGTCAGTGTTTTATGACAAAGTGTGTGTTTTGGTAGATTTAGTATATTTTGAATGTGAAATTAACTGCTGTGCCAAGATAAGAGTTGGTTAGGAGAACTGTGTGAAGAGTTTTGAAAAAGTGACCGTATTGAGAAATGGGTCCTAGCGATTGTAAAAAAAAACATAATTTTCAGTCTCACCTCCTTTGCTTTTTCTCTCCTTCTATCACATGCTTCCCATATGCTTGTGTCAGTATCAGAATATCTAATGTGTAACCTATAGGGAAGTGCAGCTTTAAGATTGCAGACATTGCATAACTGCTCACAGCGCAGACCCACCAGGGATGTGCTTACACTTCTCATGATAGTCACACGGGACCATTGTATGTGTATCACCACCTTTACTTAATTATATTTGGAATATTATCAGTCTTCTCGAAAACAATAAGGTTTTTGTGTTTGAGATAAAAAGGATAGCTCGAAGCCAGAGGGGAAAACACTACAGTTGTGTAACATTAATATACTACAGCCACCAGATAGTGAATCCATCAGAAACTCTCTATTATTCATGACCATGTTATCACAAGGCTACTAATGTGGCTGTTGCAAAGGAAAAAATAACACCATCGCTTCAGCTAGAGGTCTCTGCATACTCGTTGCTGGCTCGTGCCCAAAACACCCCTCTTCACACAAAAAGGCTTGACTTACAGGGTCACGTCAGCAGCCAGAAACTGTGTTAACAAGTATGGGAAAGATTATCCCCCTGTGGCCACTGAAATAGTGTAATGAGTGAAGTGTAACATTAGCGCTCATTTGGAGCTTGCTCAACAGGCACAAACATAATTAAATGGCCGCACATGCAGGTCAACTGTCAATTTGCTGACAGAGATTCTTTCACTCAAGTCACTAAGTGACAGTTTACATGTTTATCTGAGCCCTTTTTGAAGAGGATTTCAGCATATGCAGATAAATGGTGGGTGTTAAACCTCTAATATGGACAGATATTAACAGTTTTTTCACTCGCTAGGACACATTTAGTTTACTTTTTCAACGTTCTTCACACAGTTCCCCAAACCAACCTTCAGCTTGTTACAGCAGATAATTTTACATTCAAAATGCACTGTCTACCAACACTTTCTTTCAACTCATTCTTCCATAAAACTGGCAAAGATTGTCAACCAACAAACTCACTTTGTCACTCATAAAACAACAACCTAAAAACCATAACAACAGACAGCATTATACAATGTTTTCTTTTGTTAAAAAAAAAAAAAAATCTTTACAAGACAGTAATGACACTCTCAACTGTTTGTCATTCACTGCAGTATATCAAATGTCCCTTTAAGACAAGTAATTTCACTCGACGGCCATCTTTGAAACGCCTCTCGGGCATTCAAGTGCAGATCATATCTCTTTGAATGGGGAAACATCAAATTCTCCAAAGCTGTTGAAATCACCAATGAAATCTAACAACAACTGTCTCATACATTTTATTTCTAAACGCTCGAATCTTATTTTTCAGGATGGATCAAGCAAATGCACATGAGCAATCCTAAATACGCGTCTCTTGTGTCTCATTTCGGAGGCGCGCGTCTGGCCACCTCAGTGACTCGATGACTTTACCAATCGGCGATTGGCTCTTATTTAGAAGGCGGGACTTATTACGCCATATTGCGCTTTGCACTTTCTCCCATTCAAAACAATACGCGTGACGCGTCTTGTGTTGTTTTATAGTGTTTAAGTCCATGTTTACATAGAGTACAAAAGTATTCCCTTTTGTATAGATGGTAATGAAATTGAAAGGCTAACACTTAGGTGTTCAGCTACATCTATTGCTTTCATGGTATTTGATTTTTTTTTTAAAATTCAGAATACATTTCAAAATGGTATTACTGTATAATGTTATATATAATGTTAGGTTTTGGACTTTAGTTTGACAGTTAGAGCAAACGTGCAAATTGGCCTGTACACGAATATAGATTTTAGGTGGTGGTTGCGTCAAAGTGAGAAATGTATTCATGTAATTTGTAAGATGTAGTCATTGAATGCATTTTATGACAAAGCAATAATAAATAATCTTCTGTTTAGCCCACATAGACTGATGTTGTGATCACTGTGTGAAGAGTTTTGAAAAAGTGACCTAAATATTGAGAAATGTGTCCTAGCGATTGTAAAAAAAATAAAAATGTAAAAGCCATGTCAGTTATTCCAGGGTGTGATGTTACATCCAAAACACCATGCATGATTACCTTTGATCTTTATTCCGTCTATATGACAGTTCTCCTTATATGTTTTTTATGACGACTGAAAGTGATGATACACCGAGTTCCTCTGGAATATCTACAACTATTTTATATCGCAGTGGACAGATGTCTCTAACTCTCAAAATACATGATATCTCATTTGAGGTACAAATCCACTGTCATAATTTAGAATAATTAAATAGTCATTTAATCTTTTTTATTTAGACATGGCCTTTTGCTTAAATTTTGCTTATGAGGTTGTAATATTTTATAAACAAACAAACACACACAGATAGACATACAGATAGATAGATAGATAGATAGATAGATTAATGCTGGAGCCTTTCCTAGTTAGAAACACTGTTAGACGGATGGCCAATGGTTATATTGTTGTTTTAAATAAGAAATATTAATGTATTTTTCCTTTTTGATTTAATAATTCCTGCTTCACAGGGTTAAGCAGTGCAGTCGTCTCTGTCAGCACAAAGTTTGCAATTAACTGATGTAGTGGTGCTGTTTACACTGGGCTAGGTGCCATTTGTGCTGAAGATGAAATACGCTTGGCTTTTACTCATTTTAACAAGGCTTGGACTCTGATACAAAAGACATGCTTCAGCAAAGACCACTAAGGCTTCTGTTTTTTCTCTCTCAGAAGAGAATGATTTTTTCCAAACACATATGAATAGTGTAGGTAACCGCAAACATGCATCTATACCAATCACATGCAATGATGCCACTCTGTCACAAATTTTTCTTCTTTTCAGACATAGGTATTGACCTCATATGCCATCTGACCAAGACTTTGATTCATTTTGCACTCTCTAAATAGAATTTTATACCCACTTTGATCTCATAGTGTAATTTGTGAGAGAGGTTCTGGATCACCTCCTCAAATTCTTGGCTGGGCTCCACGAGCAATGGAGGACTTTTATTACTCAAAGGCAAGCCGGGGTAAATCAGACCCACGTCCTGAACAGATGCATATGGCAGATTTATGGTGACAACATACTGGAGGATAAATATAAAAACTGATCAGGAAGGGAGGGGTGTTTGTTTGCTATAAGTCTGATGGAGACAATAATAAGGATTGTGAATAATTAAACAACTAAATAAATAAATATGAGTTGTATATTACTTGATAAACGAGGGAATGTTTAAGTTATTTTTGTTAATTTCTAATAGTCATTTTACATTAGTTTCATTATAAATTAGCAGACACTTCTACCTAAAGTGACTTCTATATAAATAAGGAAAAACATTGTTTTTACAGTTTGAACAAGTACTGAGTTATACTAAAGAAACAAAATATTAATTTTTGGTGGGACGGCCTGAGATGCTGGGATAGGCTCTAGTATGCTATACCTATAGGACAAGCGGTTTGGATAATAGATTGATCAATAATAATAATAATTTATTAGTAGCTGTATTGCAAAGAAATATATCTATTACATAAAATCATGAATTGAATTCAAATCCACAAGAGAATAAGCATTAAACCTGCAATATGTAATATTTTTGCAGTAACATATCCAAAAACCACTGGGCCAGTGTTATATATTTTGTTCAGTTGAGTACTTACAATATCCCACGTTTCCAACTATTTGTAAATCGTGAGAAAATTGCTATTTTAACCAATGATCCGGGACGTGTGAGTGAGTCGCCCGTCAATGGCGGCATATCCGCATTAACCTCGGTTTCCAGTTTTATTTTGTAGAAACCATGGAAACATTAAAGATGCTTTAATATATAACATGTTTTATTAGACAAGGGAACATCTGATTTGATACATTTATAGACAGAAAACTAACCATTGTTATATAGCTAGCTCAACACGTTTAGTCTTATTGTTTAAATCTAGTTTTCTTGATTTTCCGTGTGTACCATGCTTTTACCATGTCTCAGAGAAGAAACACTATTTTGTCAAGAAGCTACATACTGCAGCTTTAATTTCTTACTCCGTCCATTGAATTACAGAGGAAATGTTAATCTCGTGCAAATAGTTTTCAGTTTTATCCGTTTAAAGAATATGCAAGTTATGTTTAAAGAGATAATTTTCCTCCAAATAAGATCTGTCACTGATTTCATGACATTAATTCTTATAGGCCCCGTTTACACTAGTGCGTTTTCGTTTTGAAAGGCATAAGTTTTGCTACAGTTACGCCTGTCATTTACAGGACCTTCGAACCTCGAAAACGGAGACTTTCAAAAACGCTGCAGACCCCGTTTTAGTTTGCGTTTCAGTATAAACAGACCAAAATGTACATTTTTTTAAAACGATGGCGTGGCTGCCAAGTTCGCTCTGCCTATCCTTGACGACAGTGTAAACAATAACATGGAGACTGAACTGCACAATTTCCTGGCTTTGTTGTAAATTTGAGCAGCCATTGTGAAGTCAGTCTTACCTTTTTTTTTTTCTTTTTTTTTTTTAATACTGCAGCTGCCTAAATGCCCAAGAGGCAACTGTTTACAGTTGTACGCGCATACCCAGTGTTCATGAACAGTCATGTGACATGCGTTGCATTTTCGGCCGTGTAGTGTAGACGGAGATCGTTTCTGAAATGCTGTGTAGATGAGGATCGTTTTCATTTTAAAACGCCGTTTTAAAACAAAAACGCACTAGTGTAAACGGGGCCTGTACACAGTTCCTTCATCAACTGTGAGAATCCATGCTTTAAAAATTCTACTCACTTTTTTCTTTGGGTTGAAGTTACAGTATCAGGTTCCTTTCCCTCAATAATGTGTTTTGATATCGTTTTCACATTAAAGTCTACACTGAATCATTTAAAAAATAAAATATGACAGGGACGTACTAGCAACTGTAACTGTAGAAAGCAATGTGATGATGCTTAACAGGGGGTTTGAAGAATGGACAGGAGAGGAATCACTGGTTTAAAACATCAAAATTGATTGAAATCTAATGGACGGGTATTTTAGCAGGAACTGAATTTGCAGAGATGGAAGTGGGTGTGAAAAAAAAAACAGAAGGAAATGTGGATTGTGTCCTCTGTCCCATTAAAAAAAAAAAAAAGCTTTTCAGTTTTTTTTTCCAAAAAAAAAAAAAAAAAAAATTCATTGTGGTTTTTAAAATGACTCGAGCAAGCAAACAAACCACTGCTAAATGCATATTTTCAATAAACAAATGTACAAAAAGCCGTAAAAATAACCTTTTTTTAAAACTATGAATAATTTAGGTCTCTATTTATTATCCATTAAAAACACACATCCCTTTACTTGTTCAGCTATGACAGGAAGTTTGAAATCATTGCAAAAAATGAGCTGAGTAGGCTTTTTTCCTCATTCCTAGACTGACAGACACATGCGGAGTGGCAGCTCTTCCCTGAACACCAGTACTTAAGAACTCTTACATTACACATTAATCTAATCCTAGCAATTTCCCTGGGCTTTTAACAAGAGTGGGGAGACAGGAGGCCAAAGAATAAATGTGAGAAGTTCGGTGGTATAAGGACCATAACAAGAACTTAAATCAATTTTTAACTTTGATCTCCATCTTCTTCTGTTTGAAAATCAAGTTCTGACAAATATTAGTATTATGTCATACTATACAACTTCACTTTCCTCTGTAAGAGGGAAATGGGGTGAATTATGCTAGACATGTCTGAAAGATGAGAACTGCAAAGCTATTATATTTCTCTGTGTTGCTAATATGATTTTGTTCACCTACAAAAGGACAGCAGGGGGCCTTAGCAATGTTTATTAAGACAGGATTGAGATCTAATTCTATGTTGTGTAATCCTTAAAAGAACAGGCTAATCCTATTCATACAGATTCCATCAGAATGACTAAGCTAGACCTACAGTACAGTTTGTGTTCGAAATTGGTTTATATGTGGAAGAACAGTTTACTTAGAGTAAGTAGTTTTTTCCTTTGCCAGTAATGAACCACTGAAATGTGACTTTACTGTAGATTACTATCATAACAAGGGATTATCTTTAGCCTTTTATCTGCTGTTGAGAGGGACAGAACTGTCTGCCATGTGATAAAGACATGCTGTCCTTTCACCATGCACTCCTGTGTAAATATTTAAGAGCAATTTGTTGGAAAGGTCCAGTGAGAATATACCCAACCCCTTCGCACATCTAGGAGAAGGTAAGTCCCATGACTCTTGAACCAATTTTTGAAAAATTACTTTTATTATTCATTAGGCCTACATATTTTGAGTAGGCTATAACTCTGGCGTTTTTCTGTCAGCAGGCTTTGGTGCGCAAATAATGGCTGCATAGTTGGTTTGTGGTGCACTTCAAAACTCTTTACCATTTCAGATGTTCTTCTGGTTATCATTGTTCTCCAAGGAACCACAGGTTCCCGATCAGCGCTCGCCTGAGGAATTGGTAACTAAGATGCTGATGTTAGAGTTGGGCTTTTTGGTGAAGCGCACTGAGCGCCTCCGCCAGGAGAGGGCGACGGAGAACCGCAGGCGCAGCTCCTGTGTGGATTACAGCTGGCTGGCTGCTGCTCCGCAGAAATCCTCCTATGAGATTCCACCTGGCGAGATACTAGAGCTTCAGGACCTGTGTGCCAAGATCCCTCCCTCCCAATGCGGTCCCCTCATTCTCAGGTAGACCTACGTCTTTACTGAACAAATAAAGGCTTTTTACTGAACAGTGCTAAAACTAAGAGAGCAAAGTTTGTGAATTATACAATGATTTTAAGGGGCGTCGACATTTTTTAAAGTCGGCTTGTAACGGAAACGGCAAGAGTCCGGGAACGAATGCATTTTGGGACTTTAGGTCACCGACAGTACAGTAGAGACTGGCAAATAGTGGAGGTAGATGTTAAAATTTATATTATACAGTTAAAAACAAACTAGAACGTGAACGCTGGCTGTGTTATGAACTATCTGCATACTGACCGGCGTGGAAAACGGATCTGAAATGGAGTGCCATTTTCGGGACATGCTAAAACGCTTAGCGTGGCTTAATGTACTAAGACAGTGATATTAACACTCAGTAAACACCATACTATGAAATACTACAAAGCAGTTGAGCCAAGAAATGGAACGCAACGCGTTTAATTTCACGTTAAACGTTTTCCTCCCATAGAAACTATGTACAGCAAAGCAGATGAGCCCAGAATATGAACAAAATGCGTCTTATTACACGTCAGGGTTTCATCCGTATAAAACCGTTATAAAGAAAACGCTTAAGGTCACTTAATGTAGCATACCAAGTGATATTAAAAGATCAAATTCTGCACAAACTAATTTTTCTGTATAGTAGTATGCTTTATTAGTATAGTGTTTACTACGTTTGGTCTTTTAATGTCACTGTCTTAGTACATTAAGCGTTTTCTTTATGGGAGGAAAATGTTTAACCTGTAATTAAACGTGTCACGTTCATATTCTGGGCATGTGCTTTTCTGCACATATTATATGCTTTTAGTATGGTGTTTACTAAGTTTGGTTTGTTAATAACAGTTTTAGTAAATTAAGCCACGTTAAGTGTTAGAATGTGCTTTCCAGCTTAGAAACAACACAATGGTGAAAGTGAAACTCAATGAAATAAACAACTTGACCAAAATGTTCCGTTGTCATTTGTATTTATTTATTACAGATGCATAATTTCTGATCCGCTTGAATATGTAAGTGCTCACGCCATGAATGTACGAAAACATGTTGAGAAATGTTATTTGTGATATAGCTCGTTGCGTGTTCTTAAAGCACCACATTTGATTCATTGTTCAGCTTCTCTCAGTAAAAAAATCATGTATTTATTTCATTTAAGTCCAGTAAAACTTACTTGGTGTAGCGACTCCACAATATTTCATTTCAGAGCTGCATTAGAGGGTCATGCTGTTATGTTATCCATTAATGCTTTAACATTAAGAAATCAGGGCGATATGATGATATGCTGGCTGAGATCAATCTATATTGTGTTTATTATTTTATCTGGCAGATATATCGGTGCAATAGAGAAATCACTTTGGTCCTGTGTGTGTAACGATAGAAGACGGCAGTATGGTTTCTATGCGTGTGTATGTCGTTTCCTGGCCACACGACTGAGCGATCGAATGAACACAAGAGATTCAAATATTAGTCCATTTATTCTAAACAAGTGCAAGCAGCTCTTTAAAAAAAAATAACGTAAATACAGTCGTTTTTTCATCTGGTGATTTGTATTCGTTGTCATTGTACGCTCCTGAGCGTGTCCTAAAACATGGCGGCGACTACCCAGAATGCAATGCGCAATGACGTAGATTCCCAAGCTCTATTGTGTTGATAACCGAGTGAAACGGTTTTTCGAACAAGAACAAATGTAGGGCGGGACTTATGATTTGTCTGTCGGGAATTGATTGCAGAGGGAGGGGAAGTTATTTTGATGAAAGTTAATGAGTAATAAATTAATAAAAAATATTGATGTAGGCCTACATATGCATTTTCAATAAAATAAATACTATAATGTTCCATAAAAAATAAGAATTGTCCATTTTGATTTCATGGTGACTTTAAAGAACGTAATTTAGCACAAGTACAATTTGAAATAGCTAAAGAACACCAAGGATTCTAAATGCTAGAACAATTAAAATAGTAATATAAAACTAAAATAGGCTAATAAAATAAAATCACAATGGCTTGCAGCAAAACATTTATTGTTACTGTTTAATAAATGTCTGATTTCGCCTAGGACACCAAATAAGTCAGAACTGCCACTGATCTGGGCAGTGTCATTTTAGTGGATGTATGATGTCAGTATTACAGCAGGACATACTAAGTTTGATAGCCAGGAAGTGTCCTAATACTTTTTTTTCTAAAATTTGAACAGTATGGCCTGGTTTCACAGACAGGGTTTAGATTAAGCCAGGATTAGGCCTTAGTTTAATTAGGACATCTAATTAGCTTTTATAAATGTGCTTTAGAATAATAATAATAATAAAAAAAACATTACTGGTGTCCATCTTGAGACAAAACAATGGCACTGACATTAAGATATGCCAGTGCAAGTTGCTTTCAGTTAAAACAACTTAACATTTTAGTCTAGGACTAGTTTAAGCCTTGTCCATGAAACTGGGGGTATATCTATTGTTCTATATGCCTATTGTATAATTTTAAACCAGACCAACTTTATTGTAAAATCCATTTGCTTGAAAATATCTAAACAAGTTTTATATTACAACATGAGTATTGCATATTGAGAAGACTGAACTCAAATCAGATTACAACACAAACCTCATCAACTTGGGCCTATCTTTTAGATTTAATGTGCTTTTATGTTTTGTTTAGGTTGAGGAAAGTGGTGACAAAGGTAGAGCCAGACGTGACTGAGGTGTCTCGCCTGTTCCGTTCTGTTCTATGCAACTACCTGGATGAGGTGGAGGAGAGGACAGCCAGGGAGAGAGCACCGAAGGCTCGGGCCAAGCGCAGCAAAAGCATGTCTGTAATCAACCTGCGCAAACGGCTCCGCATCAACCCGCTTTGGAGCAGGGTCACAGCAGGGTGGGACGGTGAGGACCTATCGGAAGAGGAAGAAGACAATATTCAAAGGAACAGGAGGATCAGGAGCATGCCTGATATCAGTGTAGTGGAAGAAGGAGTGCTGACCTGAACAGGCTGTGTTTGGAATAGAAAACTCTTTATGACACTGGCAACTACCAGTTCCCCCCCCAATTTTACTCAGATTATAGAACTGTTGTTTCCTCAGTTATGATGGAAGAAAGCTTTACTGGCATTATGCCACTTTTTTTCTTATTCAGGCATTTTAAGGCATGGTCTTGCTGATTCATTATGGACTTTTGTAGACTTCTCTTCCATTAAATGTGGCACATTTTCTATTTGAATATCATTTAAAATGTAATTTGTGATGTCAAAGCTGAATTTTGCAGAGCCATTACTCCAGTCTTCAGTGTCACATGATTCTTCAGAAATCATTCTAATATGCTGATTTATTTTAATATCAGCAATGCTGAAAACAGTTGTGCTGCTAAATATTTTTGTGGATAAAAGGTTTACTGGCATTATGTCACTTTCTTTCTTATTTCAAGCATTTTACAGCATGATCTTGCTGATTCACCTTTTGTTTGCTTCCCTTCTATTAAACGTGGCGTAATTATCAAATGCAAGATTTAAACATAATAGTTTTAAAAATGCCACTTTTGTCCTCTATTTAAAACAGCTAACTTTATTAGTAATCTTATGAATTTTAAATAAGTTACACACCACGTACTGTATGCTATTGCAGAAAATAAAAACGGCAAACACATTACGACAAAGCATACATTTCTATTTCCATTTTTTTAAATCTTTACAGTATGCGTTTCACAAATGGTGGGGTGGGACTTTCCCCCAATCCTAATGTCCAGTTAAACACAATTGGATGTATTCTACAGAAAATACTATTTACGTTGAGATCTGGAAAGCAGTATTTTCATGGATCCCCTGAAACCGTACACAGTGAAATTTCAACAAGCAGAACATTAATGTACAAACAGAATTGTGAAAGATGATTAAAACATCTACTGAAATGGGAAAAAAAAAAAAAAAAAATCATTCCTGTTTGAATTATGTTCAAATTTCATGTTATAGCATTTCTCTGCTTTGACTAAAAGTTGGATAAGGCCACTAGCTTCAAATACTGATCTCTTACTTGCTGAACTAGATGTATTTAGAACAGTGGAAATTAATCCCAAAATCAAAAATACAAAGAATACACGTAAAAACCTCTAGGCAGTGTCACCATAAAAGTGTAGAAGCAATACCACCATTTGAGATGGCTTGGTGGTTTACTGCAGCAGTCAGAATGTAAGAGAGACTCTGTTACAAACCCCTGCATAAAGTCCTTTCTAAAAGGATATTTAGACAAAAGAGAGGAAAAAATGCAAATGCATAATAAAGTCTTAGAAGTAGTGATGTCTGTAGGTGTGACATGATTAATGCCAATAACACAATGTGTTAAAACAGTGGTTCTTTATCCATGTCATGATTGCTGGCTTTACTCATGGATATATCTCTGTAATCTGTGTGAGTTCATAATTTCCAAGAGTTCTCTACAGTTACCAAACATATTAGACTGAATTTGAAATGTACAAACATAGGCATAAATTAAACATTCTTTTTAAATTGACTACAAACTGACAACTGCTCTGCATATACTGGATTTTAGTCTTATAAATTCACCAGTTTTGGTAAAAAGATCACTAAAAGAGACATCAGCAGCCAGTGAGCATAGAAACAGCAGAGAAAAGACAGAAAGAGAAAGAGACAGCAGCCCCTTTCACTATTCAAATACTGAGAAGCCCCTGATTCCTCGAATCTGCTCCTCTTAAGAGTGGACGTCAGGTCATGAAAACCACAAAGACAATGAAAAAGATGATGAGGATTAGGAAGATCTTGATGAGCAGCCAGCGGTTGTTGGATACAGACTGGAAATATTTGAGTATCTCTGTGTGCGCTAGGTCCACATTCAGCTGAGTGTCCTCTACATTAGCATCAATTCTGTCAGGGAAGAGAGAAGTTCAATGGGAAAAAAAATCATTTTTTGTTTATACAGTGTGAATACACTACCTTTCAAAGGTTTGGGGTAAGTAAGATTATGCTCACCAAGGCTGCATTTATTTGATCAAATAGAAATAGAAATCTTTTGTAACATTATAAAAGTATTTTAATCCTGGAGATCCAGGCTGCTGACTTGTCGCTTTGCTGCTCTATCAGACAATGACTTTGCAGGCAGCGTTTGCGAACGAAGGTACCTCATCAAACAGCAAAACAGAAAGCTTTCCCCTACTACTTCCGCCAAGATTTTGAAGTGCGCATTCGATGGACACTTGACTGTCCCATGAGGCCATGGGAGAGATTTTACGAATGGTAATGAAGCGACGCAACTGACGCTAATAGGTCACGTGACAGTAACATCATGGTGGATGTAGTATGTCCAAATTTTATTCATAATACCCATATTCACATGAAGTGAATTCAAATGTAGTACCTACTCAGACAGTATACGATTTCAGAAGCAATGAGTGGGTCTCCAGGAGCAGGGTTGAAGACCTCTGCTTTAATGTATCTTTGCTGAATAAATGTGTTACATTCTTTCCCCATAAAAAAGTACTGCCCCTAAACTTTTAAATGGTAGTGTATGTCAGAAGATTTATAACTGGAGTCAAGATGTTGGCATAATAAAGCAACCTTAACCATTACATCAATTGAGATCTTTTTTTTTACTGGAACTGTGGGCTAACTGTTACTGTGGCAGTAAAAAAAAAGCTGATTACAATGGCAGAGAGCTTTTCATTATGATCACAGACCGTGATGACCTAACCACAAATGGAAGAAAATGGGAAAAACACACTTGCTTATTGATTAGACACTGAAACTGTGAAATAGAAAAAGGCTTGTGCCTGAATCTGACCTACATTTCTGGATATAGGTCAGTGTTATTTTATTATTATTTTTATTTTTTTACTATTATAGTATTTATTAATATTTAAAATTAGCTTCTTTTTTTTTTAATTTTGAGTATTTTTGTTAGTGCTTTTGTCATTTTTATTAATTTGAGTTTTTTTTAATATTTCAATTTAACTTCAATTTATGTTTATTTTAACTTTACTTCAATTACCTAAAACTATTTGTAAGTTTTCGTTAACAATAACACTGGTATAGGTGAAAATATGGAGCAGAAAATGTCAAAAAATCCATCTTAATGGACCTCGTAATGATGAAGAATATCAATTAAGATCCTTTCATACATAAAAAGACAAACAGTTTTTTCCTCACCTCTGTACGGTCTCTTCCTGTTCTTTCACCATGTGAGCCAGCTGCTGAAATATGGAGCCAAGCTCTACAATGGTGGACTCTATATTTTGCATAGTGTCTGCACGGTTCTGAATGTATGAATCCTAAACAGACACATGTCAACAATGTGAATAAGTTTACCTGCAGCTGTACCATTACATCACACCCGATAAACAAACAATACCCGTTCATTGATTAACTGCATCTGCTGACTGGAGTTGAGGTCCATATCTATAGATATATCTGTCTTCTTGGAGTCGTCCTGCATAAGAACTGAATTGTCTGTTAAAAGAGAAGCAAGAGGGAAAAATAACTACATGAATGTGTCAAGGCAGATGTTGTCTTTGCTTTTTCATGAGTGAAGATTCTCTTACTGAATTCGTTTGCATGGAAAGCAGATGAGGAGGCAGGAGTCTGTGAAAACTGCTCTTGTCTACTTCTCTGCTGCTTCAAGTTCTAAACATAGAGAAAAAAATAGCCTAATATCATAAAAATGATCCACAATTTAGCATGCAGCATCCCACACCAAACAAGTAAATCAATTACCTCTGTTCTGACCTCCAGTACTGACTTGAAGTCACCTGACATCGATGCCAGTTTGGACTACGAACAGAAAACAGTGTTTCATTCCAGGCAAAAGTCCACTAGTCCTCTGTACTTTGTGAATGAGCACTAAGGCCAGAGATTAATACCTGTAATGAGACTACAATGGTGTTGGAATGTGTCTGAAGATGTCTGCCATTCTGTCCACTCCGTGATCGAATGAGTTCCTGCAGGCCAGCTATCTGCTTATTCAGACTGTTGATGTCCTGAATAAACACAGACAGTTACAGTATAAAATGGACAGACAGAATAATGTGTTCTTGGCGAAGGGGAAGTATATCACCCTAACCTGTTTCACAATGTAAGTGAGTTCATCAATTTCAGTTGCTTTGTCATCAAAAAGGGACTTTCTTTTGGCAACTGCAGGTGTAAACAGATTGAGTTACACATCAAACACAGTCCACAGTGGTACATGTGTGAGATGGCGAGGGATACAAGATACTTACGAATTGTGAGCTTCTCCAACTTGGCAAAAGTGTTGCTGAGGTCTCTTCCAATTCGCCTGTTAATAAAATGTGGTCAATATCTGTCATAAGGCCAAGTCGAAATAACACAGACCATTAAAGCTTAAGTAGGTCTGAATAAATTATAGGTCAAATGCAGCATCTCAGTGCCATACTAAATACAGTTGCAGGAAAAAGACTGTAAACCCTCTGGATTTTCCAGGATATTGGTCATAATATTGGATCTGATCTTTAACAACAATGAACAAACAACAGACTGAAGTATGTTAAGCTCCAAAAGCGAACTGCAGTCAGAAGTCAGCTAACATGGAATCCAATCAGTGTTGGTCAGAGCCGCTCTGCCCTATAAAATCATTCACAAGTTTTGAGTTTGACTTTTGGGTCAATTACTTTATGCTCATTTATTTATTGAGTCCAGATCTATTGATTTATTGACAAATACATTAAAATGCAACTCATAACAATATTTTGAATAAAGTCCAAACTATCAGTTTAATACAACTGTCCCGATATCATAAAGTCATAAAACATTTAATTCTTGAAAAGAAAACATCAGTTTGTTATATTCTTTTATCATTACTTCTTAGACAAAATACGTACACTACCTTTCAAATGTTTGGGGTCGGTACGATTTTTTTAAATGTTTTTTAAATAAGTCTCGTATGCTTACAAAGACTGCATTTAATTGATCAAACTACAGTACAAACAGTTGTGTTGCTTCATATTTTTGTGGAAACAGTGATCCATGTTTTTTTCTTCAGGATTATTTGATTAATATAAAAGTTCCAAAGAACAGCATTTATTTGAAATAGAAATTGTTAATGTCTATACTGTTACTATACTTGCTGAATAAAATGGTTAACTTCATACTGACCCCAAACTTACAAAATCTTACTAACCCTAAACATTTGAATAGTAGTGTATATATTAATGTAAACAAATATATATTCAAAATTGTCACTTTAAACATGTAATGATATTCAAGAGTAATTCATGATATTTGTAAAAATTATATTCACGAATCACATATTAAACTTGAAATCATATGTGTTATTAATTTAAGCAAACTGTGTATGTGTATTGCTGTCAGTGTTGGGTGTAATTAATTACTAAGTAATCTAATTACTGTAATTTAATTACTTTTCCCTTGAAAAAGTAAAGTAAGAGATTACTCTTAATTCTTCTGTAATTTAATTAATTACTTTTGATGTAATTGCATTAAAGCTGCAGTCCTTAAGTTTTGCTTCTTTGTCGACATCTCTGTTTGAAACCTGTTCATTATTTTGCGGAATTATCATCTTTATGTAGGTTGTGCACTGGCATGGCTCCTCAGTGTGGATAAATATAATGTTTGCTGTCAGTCAACACACCGATGTGGAAAATGTACTTCAGAATCACAGGTTTTAAGAATTTTCATTGGAAAAAGTCATCTGAACAAAATCTGACAAATCTGCCACTTTTGTTCTGACCAACTGAGGAAAAAAAAGCATTACAAATCGTGCTACCAATGGTGATTAAATCTAACGATCGCTTAGCTCATGTCACATCAAACCTACTTATTATTAGGGCCCGAGCACCGATAGTGTAAGGATCCTATTGGAATTGCTCAGTCAATTATTCTTCTTCGAAATGAATGGCATTTTTGAGGGCCTAAACGTGCTCGAAAACTCATGAAATTTTGCACACGCACGCGTCAAAAGAAAATTTACATCTGATATGGGTTTTCAGTAGGGCTGTGAATCTTTGGGTAGACAGCGAATCGATTCGATTCACGATTCACAGGTGTTCGATTCGATTCAAGAACGATTTTTGCAAATTCAGAACGATTCGATTCGAGACAATTCACATTAAAATTCGATGCGATTCGATTCATTCGATTCGATTCTGTATTTTTATATGCATTCATTAGGGTTATTGAAATGCTTCCCCCAATGTGTCTTAGTCAGGGTGTGAATTACACAGCGGCCTTCAGGAGGACAGAGTAAGGGCAAAAAAACCCCCTCTTTTGTCCATTGTTAATGTTGGTTTATGTTAGTTCTTAATGATGCTACATTATTTTAATAGCCAAAAAACTGGCATTTGTAGAAATTTACATAAGCTTATTACATAAGAAATTTTAAAAGGCTTTAAAAGTATTGTTAGTTCATGTTAACTATAGTGCAGGGTAGTGTTAATGGCTACACAACCTTATTAAAGTGCCAGGTACATTAAACATACTAATGCTTACATGGAGAGACTACCCTAGAATATCATGCACTTTCCCAACTAATCCTTAACTAACTTTTCTTAACGGAATAGTTATAAAATCCCTCTTTGTTCTCTTTATACGGAGCAGTTTCAGCAGTTTCCTTCGTACATTCAGTTTAACAACAAAGTTAAATTTCATTTATCATTCATTGGAACTATGCGTATGCATTTAGACACTTAGATTATATGTTTGTTCCATCCATGCATTAAATGCGCACCCTTGAATAAGCGGGGTTTTACGTCCACTGCTCAGGTAATGTCAATGTATGATCCATTTCCGTAAAACTTGAGTATTTGATCTTATAGAAAATAACGGTGGTTTCCATGCAATAAGAGCGTTTTATTGCAACAGTAGTTACCACGCAATTACCTGTCAGCTTTATCAATGGCTTGAGCAGTGTGATTTAGGACTATTGCTGTCTTAATAGAGAGGTGTCATCTGTTCATGTGAATAGCAGTGGCCGTCCTGAGGAGAGCTCAAACGTGGGCTGCTCAAAAATGTGTGTTGATGAGAGCTACGGACGATCCAGTGAAAGGCGGTAAAGAGTGCAGCGCGTCTGTGTGAAGGAGAGCTGTGAGGGCGAATTACGGCGCACAACATCTCCTTCAATTCGCGCATGTAATTGAATGTTTATGTATTTTAAAGCACTGAATCGCTATAGAATCGCGATTAATCAGATTCTTAGCATTTTACATCGATTATGGGCCGAAATGAACGATTCACGATTCAAAAAACATGTTTCAAGATCGATACATATGCATCGTCAGGATTTGTAATCTATGCATCGAGAAAACCAGTGAATCGTTACACCCCTAGTTTTCAGAATCAGGTGTTGCAAAATGGCTCGATAGCACCACCTACAAAATTTCAATTAAGCGCCCTTCGCTCTATGTTTCACATACAGGTATGAAATTAGGTAGACACGTGTAACAACCCAATACCTACAAAAAAGTCCCTGGGTGCAAAATCTGAAAACCCAACAGGAAGTGAGTTATTTTAAATTTTCTCTGCAAAATTTGAGCAGTTTTTGCCATTTCCAGACGTTGTACTTTAACAAACTCCTCCTAGAGCTTTAATCAGATCAACATCATATTTGGTCAGTCTAATCTAAAGGCATTTGCGACGTTAAATCTTGAGTTTTCACTGAAGGGTGTGTCCATGGCGGCCTGACAAAGTTCGATGTTTCGCCATGAAACAGGAAGTTGTTGTAACTCGGGTATACAATGTTCGATCTGCCCCAAACTTTACATGTTTTATTAGAGTCCTGGCCTGAAGACATCTATATTCAGCGCCACCTGCTGGCAACAGGAAGTGGCATGCTTTACACTGTAATTCACTCCCACAAACAAATTTCAATATGCCACGAAGTACCAAACATATTAGAAACATGTTAAATCATGCAACACTCGGCTAAATGCTGAAGTATGCGATTAACGCCACGCAACAGGAAGTTGTTGTAACTCCGCCATACTATGTCCGATCTGCTCCAAACTTCACATTTGATAATAGTCCTGGCCTGAAGACATCTACATGGCAATATTCAGTTATAATCAAAGCGCCACCTGCTGGCAGCAGGAAGTGTGGTACATCGAAATGACTTTGCTATATTTCTCCTGTATCCGCTTACATGCATGCCGCCCACTGTTTACAGTTTTCCTAAGGCCCTTTCATCGCTGCTTTAATTATTATTGTTATTTGCGTGACTATGTGTATTTAGTGTGTATTAGCGTTACCTGTATATTTCAATTTCTGTACAGTCTAATCTCTAACGTTAATTTGCATTGCCATACAATCCACCATCAAAATGATAAGTGTAATTTTTGCAGCTGTTGTGAGAAAAGGCTATAAATGATCCACTACCAGCAGCATCCTCACATGATACAGCCTACTAGCTGGTACTCGTTCTTTAGGTAAACAGACGTGATGCAATGACGCAAAGATGAAAGGAGGCATGTTAAATCTCCTGCTGAAACCTACCAGTACCACTCAAATTATAAAGCATTATTACAAGCTTACCGTTGCGAATTGGGCTAAGGTAAGGAGACAGTTTTGAACACTGGCTGTTATGTACATGCTCAAAAACTGATTTTGCAGTCATGCACTGCAGCTTTAAATACTATATAGATTATAGAACAAGACAATATAAAACAATAATGGATTAAACATCAATTTAATGTTAAAATGCATGTTTTTAATGTATTTAAAAATTTTAAATATTTGAAAGACTCTAAAGTGCAGTTTTGTGTCTATTCTTGTATTGTTCAACTGGTTGAGGTTGATATGGGATTTATAAAGTAATTAGTAATAAGTAATCCAATACTTTTTAGAGAGAGTAATTAATACAGTATTGATTGATTGCTGTTGCTTATTGGAAGATCAAAAATGAAATTTTATGAGCAGTCCATTCAGAAAACCAGGTAAATCCAACATTCACCTACTTTCCTCTTGAACTGTAGGAGTGATTAAAAATGTGGGTCACACTTTAGTTTAGGGTCCAATTCTCACTATTAACTAACTAACTACAATTTTTACCTCAGTAAACTCCTAATTACTGTTTATTAATAGTTAATAAGGTAGTTGTTAAGTTTAAGTATTGGGATTAAGGGATGTAGAATATGGTCATGCAGACTAAGGCATTAATATGTGCTATATTAGTACTAACAAACAGCCAATATCAAAGTAATATGCATGCTAATAAGCACCTAGTTAATAGAGAGAACTGGACCCTAAACTCAAGTATTACCAAAATTTGTTTTACTCACTTAGCAAAGAGTGTGAATTCACTCCGCTGTCTGACTGCACTGTTGACAGCTCTGACAGGCTGTGCTCCATTCTGGAAGAGAACAAGAGAAAATCATCAACAATTCTTTGGTATTTTTCTACTCATGATACAACTATAAACACAATAAAACACACTCCACTAAAAGGAGACTACATTGTTGAACCTATCAGCCACTCGCAGGTTTCTAGACAGTATGAATCAATAGTTACTGCACCTGTCTCCCCTGTAGGGACTTGCACACAGACTGAAACTCGCTGGTACGGTCTCGGCAGGACATGCTGAATGTGTCCACGATGGGGGCGATGGGTGCTGGGACAGCCAGGGGGGTTTCCAGCTGCTGGACCAGCTGGGACTGGGTCAGAGAGGGCCCAGTGTACACCCCGTCCTGGCTGCTCTTAGGACCGTGACGGCGACGTGCGTTCATCGAGGCACCAACTCATCACCTTAAGAGGGGAAAAGAGAAATCAATCAAAGTGAAATTGTGTTAACAGCAAAACTAACCTTGAGTTTCACTTTTCTTCTTTTGCCAAAAGATTCAGATACTTGTTTTATTATTTAAATGATGAATCTGTGGTTGTCTCACAACCCAGACAGTATCTAGACAGCACTGGGAATATCTATGATATAAACAATCCTTACAATTATGTTGAAAACAGTTGCGCTGCATAACATTTTTGTGGAAAATACTTTTTTTTTGATGATTAGACAATTTGAAAGACAAGCATTTATTTGAAATAGAAATCTTTTGTAACATCAATGTCTTTTATTTGCTCTCTTAAAAACAGCTGTCTACCTATAGAGCATGTCGAGAGAGACTTTTGCTACTCTATTTTTGTGATTTTCCTGCATCATCTGCGTAATATCACCGTTATAAAAACAGAAGAATACGCAAGTGTGACAGTATCTCATTATTTTGCAATAATTTTCATACTCTTTTACTGACAACCAACTCTAGCTAGCTGCTAAGCTAAGCTAAGTATGTAGCAGAATGTGTGATTATAGCTGCTTTTATCGGTCAAACAGTGAAATACTTCACACGCATCTAAATAAGTGAGCAGCGCTCACTGAGTACTGAGGGGAAGATGACAACATGTGAACTAAAAGACATAAGGATTCATTTCTCACCACTCTGCCTCTCTGATGGCTGAACTGTGCAGGCTGTGAATAATATCCGGGTCTTCACACAAATATTGACGTCACTGCCACGTACTCTTTAAAGGGTTTTTCAACTTATGTTCAACACAAGGTGGTGCTGCGCCACTGTTTGAATCTCAGCAGATGTAAGTTAGTGGGTTGAAGTTATGTAGATGGATACTGATCTCATTCTATTGTTATAAAATTATGTAGCTAAAACATAACTGAATGAAAGTCGTGTAAGAAAGCAGAATATGTACCGTGTTCGACATTCTTTCTTAATATGTTTTCACGTCAATGTGGCGCTCTCCATTGTTCTTCTTTTCTTCTGTTAGGTTAATTCCTATCTTTAAAAAAAAAAAAAAAAAAAATCTCTTAATAGTTACTAATGTAATTTCTTACTTTGGCTTGATAGTGGAATAGGATTCTGTGGGGAAAAAAACTTGTTTTTTAGATAGTGAATTTGCATACAAAATAAATGAAACTAAAAACTTTTTGAAAGTAAATATATTTTTAGATTTTATTCTTTGATAAAAAAAACAAACAAAACAAAACACTGTTTTTACATAATCTTAAACATATAAGCTAAGTAATGTCAATAATACTGTCAACTGTCCATTATAGGAAATCCTTTAAATAATTGAATACAATAATTCAGACTACAATTTCACGATGTCATGACTATGGCTATGCCAATGAGCTGTTAAAAAAACCCAAATAATTAAAAAGCATCACAGGTGGTCTCTGGGCCTGTTAAGAGGAAAAAGAATAATAATATGATAATGATGACAATGATGATTATTAATATTTTTTAAACACCATGAGAAGTTAACTTGACCACATATTTTTAATATACAATTATTTTTGTTGCAAAGTTAATGATTAAGAGAGGAAAAAGATTTTAAAGAAGTTCTATGAAAGTTTAAGTTCAGCAAAAATGTCTATAATAGCTTGTGATGTCAAGTCATAAACTGCATTACCTCCATTCACACTGACTGTGTTCAACAAATGGCAGCTCAATAACCTCTGGATCATGCAAATTCTTTAACCATAACTTTGTTGGAAGAAAGGAAAAGAAAAAGAATTTGATGATGAACATAATCATTGCCGTATTCAGTTGCTGTATTCGAAATAGCCCCCTATACCCTCCTTCACTATTCCCTACATTACCCCACCACTATAGTTCACTTGAAGGAGTGAATGAAAACGAGTGAGTCAATTTGTGCTTGCCATTTAATAATCATTTGAAATTTAACAAGCTTGCAACTCCAGTAGTAAGGCGAAAATATTAAATCATCTCTGTCATAGAAATGTATAAACCTTAATCAAACAATTTAATAATCACTTAAAAATGAAATTATACATGTATGATATTACGCAATAGCCACATTGGACTAACGCGGTTTGGAAAATGGATGGATGAATGACTCAGCTGCGGGCGCCATCTTCTGGCGAGGCGCGGGAATTCATTATGCACGCGACTCTCACAGTGCATTATGGGTATTCTCTAGCCGTTGCGTACATCACTTGTACACACTGTGGGACTGAATGAGTGCACTCGATATCGTCCACAATGGTTTCGGACACCCCTACAAACGGCTGCCCGCTATATAGGGGGCGATTTCGGACACAGAACATGTTTCTGTTCGTACCTGCATCACGGTGATGTGTTTTTTCACGCTGACACATACCATAGCCTCATCTGAGCAGCAGCCTTCACAGCGCTGCACAGGCACACATGAGGGCAAGACACCTTTGTGCATCACCTCAGGGAATTCATGCTCAACTTGAACTAAAGTTTCACGTGGCTTACACATACTGCGGACATTGAGGTTCTCTGCCAAAAGTGAATACATAAATGGAGAACACTATGAAAATACATGTATCTGTTTGATGTAATCTCAACATCTCTACATTTGAGTTCTCTTAAGAAACATTGTTGATGGTTCAGTATCCAACTTGTCCAACATAGTGAATAGTAAAACACACTAACACAGACCACACACACACACACACACACACACACAGAGAGAGAGAGAGAGAGAGAGAGATACCTCCATCAGAGCTATGACTGACATATTGGTTGTTGGGAGGATTCTGTAGGGATACAGATACAAAAATTTGGTTAATTACTTGATTTATTTATTAGTGGTTTCTAATGATTGATTAATTCCAACAGTTTTGCCATTGTTAACTTCTGGTATTCATTTTCATAATCACCAATAGGTGAGTCACTAAATTGTGGCATAATCCGCACGTACACATTTGAACGTTCAGTAACACTTCATTTTAGTGCCCTTGTTACTTAAGCTACATGTACTTACTGTAGTAATAATAGTATGTTATGCAAAATTACATGCAACTAACCCTAAACTTAAATTATACAGTAAGTACATGTTGTTCATTACCATTACTCAAAACTTAAATGTAGTTACACTGTAACAAGGACACCTTAAAATAAAGTGTAAACGTATGTTCTTTTCTTAATAGGGTGTACATTGTCCATAAAAACAGAGACTGACTGAAAAGTTGTGCTACAAAATAAGATCAGTGTGTCTACATCTCTCCTGCCTGTTGAAACTAAACTGATATGACTGTAAGCACGTACTCCAGCATCCTACGTAAATCACCAAAACACTACGCTGTGTTTACAACTCCTACGCGTAACTATAGGAAGCAAGTCTCTCACACACAGTGACTATAAAGAATTCAACGTAATTTCGTGCATTTTAACAATTACGGGCATGTATTGATACCGTTTCACTGCTACTTATGAGACACACTAAACCTAAAAACCTGAACTAAGAGGAAAAAAAAGAGGATAACAGAAACTTTTAGTAAATTATATAAATACATAAATTATGTTCCTGTAGTAAATGTTTGCATTTTGTCCAAAAAAAAAAAAAAAAAAAAAGATCCGAATTGTTGAATTTTACCTGATCGTCCATTCCAGATGTCCGATGGTAAAAGACGAGATAGAGCACACTCACAAGAACTCGCATTATTTTACTTGAATGTCTGAAGCCTCGAGAGAGAATTGTAAGACTGATGATAATTCAGATTAGCCTGTTCATTTAAATCTTAATCCCGGATGGAACGGTTACTCACCATTTGCTCATAAACGATATTGCAAAATATATTGTGGGAAATTTTAGTAACATTTATACACTTTTTCAAGTTGCTGTAATGTGGGTGATTCAGCGTGTTTCAACAAAAACAGGATTTGTGCTCAGCATGATTCTTAAAAGTGACTGGAAAGTACCACTAAAATATAACTCGTGTCAAGAATGGAAAAAAAAAAGCATCAATTAAAAATTCACTTAAAACAGTAATTAGTTTTGCACTTTATTTTTCAAAAAACAGCAGCAAATGATTTTGTGCACTAGGTGGAATGCAGTGTATATCTGTGCATGTGTGACTGTTGTTCATGGAGTCCAGAGCTGAGTGCACTAATCGCTGATAAAAAGTTAACAGTGCATTATTTTCTTTTAATATCAAAGACTTATGTGTGAAGGTCCCTTTTGGTATTTCAAACCACGTCAAACCAGTCTGAGAGTATACACAAACAATGAATTAAAAAGACAAAAGATTTAGCGCTGACTCCCTCACACTTGATTACATAAAAAACAAACATTACATGACAATCTTAAAAATCAGTTCGGTTTTATCCATCAAATAGCAATGAATATGCAAATTTAAATGCTCAGAGTGCAAAGTTTGATTTAAGATACAATAAAATGATGCCCTTCAGTCTGAAGCTCTGCAATTCATCAGCTTTCCGACAGACTTATGCCAACTATGAGTTAACAAGAGAAGTATGTTCTGATCAGTTCTGGGATGCGCTTTGAAACAATTAGGTACATGCTCAGACCTGACATCTATACAAAATGCTGGTGTTCACTTTGAGTGGGACAGTCAATGGATTCTAAACCCATGGTTAGTCTTAATCTCAGCGCTGGTGCATAAAAAAAAAAGTTCAGGTCCTCCAACGGTCATGATGATTGATGTCCTGGCAGACCATCAAATGAAGTTCAGTCGTTCCCATTCCCCTCTTCAGAACAGCTTTATCATGCTCTCTCTTGACTTGCCAACTCCCACCCACTTCACTAAAAAGAGAAAACATTTTCTAATGATCATTTTGTCATTTCTACACATGCCATTAGGATATGTTTCTTTCTGTTATTGCATATGTAAGTGGCTGAAACATTCTAAATTAATAAATGATATAGTATGTGTATTCTTACCTGGCACCTGCAGGAAAGTCTCGATAAAGCGAATGTAAGCTTGTGCCTGTGAAGGCAGCTCATCAAAACTGCGCACTCCCTCAGTGTTACAACACCAGCCAGGGAACGTCTCGTAAGTCACTTGAACCTTTGTGAGGACATCCATGTTTGCTGAAATAAACAATGATAAATTATCAGAAAAGGTCTATGGTAGTAAATAATAAATAGTATGGTAATATTGTAATGTGTGTGAATGTTGTAATGTGCGATAACTCTGAGAATGAGTTACAAAATAGCTAACTTACCAGGAAAACTGGGAAGAGGCTTTCCATCAACTGTGTAGGCTATGCCGATCTTTATTTCTGGCAATGTGTCAAGAATGTCCAACTTGGTCAGAGCAATGCTGGGAGAAAGAGAAGGAAAAGTGTTGTTATATTAACTAAAATCTTAAAGTTCCACGTGTATAACAGCTACAACTAAAAAAACAAATTGCAACTGCTTTCCACTTGTTCAAATGTTTGGGGTAAGTACGTTTTTAAAGAAATTAATACTTTTATCCAGCAAGGATGCTTTAATTTAAATCAAAAGTGCCAGTAAAGACATTTTTAATGTTACAGAAGATTTCCATTTCAAATAAATGCAGTTCTTTTTAACTTTCTATTCATCAAAGAATCGTGGGGAAAAACTATCACAGCTCCCAAAACCTATTAAGCAGCACAACTGTTTTCAACATTGATAATAATAAGAAATGTTTCTTGAGCAGCAAATCAATATATTCAAATGCTTTCCGAAGCATCATGTGACACTGAAGACTGAAGTAATGATGCTGAAAATGCAGCTGTCATCACAGGAATAAATAACATTTGAAAATATATTAAAGCAAAACCATTATTTTAAATAATAATAATAATAATAATAATAATAATTCACTGTTTACTGTATTTTCCCCCTAATATTCCCCAATAACAACCACTAAAAATAGACAACAGGTTCATCTGGGTAACTTAAGTCTGCAACACTATACGCTTGCTAAAAATGTTTTTTTCCTGGTGGAAATTTAGCGTTTTGTGAGCTAATAAAATATTAAAATGCAGTCAAATCAATATTGTCTTGTACAGTTAATTATGTCATCCAGTATCTCTGATCAATATTTCATGTCTAATTATTTACAAGCAGGATAATGTACATCCAGCCGGTTATCTCAATCAAGGCTAAACCCCATTAAGGCTAATGCAAGACCCCGCCTCTTTGCATCAGGGTCCTGATCACCCTGTCTGTGTTTATTCTGCGATAACAACCAGCTGGACATACATTATCCCCTACTTAAAAAAAAAAAAAAAAAAAAAAAAATCGTACTGACCCCAAACTTTAGAACGGTAGTGAATGTAAAACACTGAACATCTGAACATAACTCACGCTGAAAAACCATTAACCATGTGGGCATAGCGAACCAAAACCAAGTCCAGCCATCCACAGCGACGCCGCCTGCCCGTTGTGACACCAAATTCCCTCCCTCTGCTCTGCAGCAGATTGCCAGTGTCCTAGAAAATGAGAATATAATTTAAGTACAATTTATGTGAAGAAATGCATTTTTTCCCTCCTGACTCCTCTTCAAAACATACACTGACATAGACTCACATTATCTTGCTCAGTAGGGAATGCTCCCACTCCCACCCTGGTGGTGTAGGCCTTCACCACTCCATACACACGGCCAACATGAGATGGAGGGACTCCAAGGCCTGTGCAAACACCTCCGACAGTACAGTTTGATGAGGTCACAAAGGGGTAGGTCCCTGAGGGAGATGGAAACATCCAATGTTAAGGAGACATTTGTATCATTCACGCTGTCAAACACAAATTCCACTGTCCTCAAGCTCAAAACATTTTAAAGCACACCAGTGGATCTTCCTGTTTATATGGGATTGCCATTCATACCGAAATCGATATCCAGTAAGGCAGCATTAGCTCCTTCCACCAGAATCTTCTTGCTTGGTCCAGTAAGGGCTTTGTGCATGAAATAAACCCCATCAGTTACTAGAGGCCGTAACCTCTCAGCATAACCCTGTGGGTGAAGTGGAAAAAAAATATTACTGAGCAGGATCGTGATTTAGAAGTTTAACATGATACTGAAAGATGCCAAGACGCTAATCACCTTCAGTTGCTCCAGCTCAGCATCAATATCAATATTAAGGTTAGGATATGTGGTCTGAAAATGACCAGCCAGTACCCGAAACCTGTGGAGAGATAGTTATATATATTTATTTTCTTCATGCAGTCCTAAGTTTCACAGAAAAAAACAAAATCAGATAAGCATATTAAAAAAAAAATTACATACAAATCTATCATTATACTCACTTTTCCTCAAATACTGAGAAGTCCGAGACCAGATCACACACTCTCAGTCCGTTACGTGCTGCTTTGGAGGAATATGCAGGTCCAATGCCCTTCTTAGTGGTGCCCAAACTGTCAAACAAAGGAGGGTGAACTTAATATCAATCTGGTAGAAAATTATCTACAAATGTGAGCTGTTAAAAGTGGAAAAAAAAAGAAAACCCACTTCTTCCCTGCCTGCTGCTGTCTCAGCTGCTCCTGTATCCCATCAACGGCCTGATGGAAGTTGAACACTACACAGAAAAAGAGAACAGCTCTAATTCTAATGTCAGTTTCCTGGTATTTTAATTTGCCATGGACAATGTCATCTGGATTCTGTGAATACACCAAAATTACTCAAGGCCTGATGAAGTTAAAACAGAATCGTACCAATATGTGCCCGGTCAGAAATCTTCAGTCGTTCCTCCCATCCTTGAAGTCCTAAATTAAAGTCGAGGGGAACAAAATAAAATTAAAAAAAAAATCTCTCATTAATGGAAGAATAAACCATAAATACTTCATCTAACAGAGCTGTAGAGGGAGGAAAAACAAAACAAAACACACACACACGTACATATTTTTCATGCTATATATTTACCATAGTGGCATAGGGGGGGAAGAAAGAAAGGAGGAAAAAAAAAAAATTTCTGATAGACACTGCATGTCAGAATACATCTGTGCATTAAGTCATGCAAATTAATAGACCTGCCAGTATTCTAAATAATTCTCAGTTGGAACAAGCACAACTTACCTTTTTGTAAGGTAGACTGCACTTTTTGTTTAATTTTTATATATATCATGTTTTTTTAAATTGATACAGTGGTACCTTTAAGTAAATATGACTTAAATGTTCATTTTGTGTTCATTTAGTAAAAAGTAATTGGTCATCACTAGGTCAAGATTGAGATATTATATATATATATATATTTACCAATTCTGCAGTAAACAATTTGTATGAACTTTGTAACAATAGCTGTTCTATCTAGATCATGTCTAGGTATATAGGTATACATTTTAGCTATATTGTCCAGCCCTATTATGCAAGTATCTGTGTGTTACATAAATTAAGCAGACGATATCACAAGACCTCATGTTTAACATTGTTGTGCATTTCACTCCATATACTGATCATTTTACCATTGCCCTTCTGCGAGTTCTTCTCAGCCTCCTCAAAAAGTCCTGGCAGGTGTATCACAACACCATTTCCTGTAGGACAGAACAAGAAATGATCTCAACAATCACAACAACGGGTCAAAGGTTAACATCTGATCCCAAACAATGAAACGAGATTAGTACAATGAGACATGACTGCCAGTTTGAATTTAATTGAGAGTTATAAATACATAATGAAACGAAAACTCAGTAAAAACTAGGGGGCAGTAAAGTAACATGTCATTCAATGTAAAGGTCAAACAAAACATACCAATAAATGAGGTGGCCTTTTTGTTGAGAACGCCACTAGGAAGCAGGTGAAAGTCATACTCTACTGAGTCCACCACCACTGTGTGTCCCGCGTTATTTCCTCCCTGATAACACACAATTGTTATAAACAAGCGCGCTAGAAGTATCGCGATAAGATAAAAAAAAAAAGAAAAGCTAGCTGCAGGAAATGTTACATCACTTGTCCTGCCGCCAACAAGTGGCGATGACAAAAATAATGGAAACTTTGACTTCATTGTGAGGTTAGTGATGCGACTTCTGAAAGTGCTTGTTTCCGCTTTTACCTTAAATAAACTGTGTATAAAAAAATAATAAAAAAAATCAAGCCTCAACCGACACAAACATAATGTTTGCTCAAACTCCCATAAACACAAAACGATGAGTGGTTGGATACCCACCTGGCATCTGCATACAATGTCGGCGTCCATTGCCAGGAGGTCGACCACTTTCCCTTTCCCCTCATCTCCCCACTGAGCTCCTAACACTACGGTCACTTTATTCTGGGGCTCCCGCAAGATCCGCAGTGAGTCCACGCTGTCTCTGGAGCGCTTGAGCACGGGCTCACCGTTCAGAGATGCCGTTTCCTGGCCATTAGACATTGTACTATCCGCAGCCATGCCGAGAGTGTGTGTGTGAACTATGAAGAACAGCGTGAAAGCGGCTGACGTTACGCTACTCCAACATGGTAGCGCACGAGATCGGCCTTCAAAATAAAAGTCCGGTGGCCAAAAGCAACAACAGAAGCGGTGGAGTTTGCACACACGACCTTAAAAAATGCACAGAAGGAACACATGCATGTTTGTAAAAAAAATATTGGAATGAAATCGGAGGGAGTGAGATATGCTATTTAAATTTAACTCAATTAAGTTTATATTCGCAGGTTGGTGATATTGGCAATTTTAGACGCTTATCGTATCTTGCTTCACAGGCGTATTTTGGCGGGTAGATTTTGTGGTCTTTTTGCCTTTAACATTTTTTTTTTTTAATTACTTGTTAATATTGTTTGTGTCTGTGTTAACATTGAGATGAGATCTGATTGAGATTCCCTTTGGCTGAGGCTCATTTTGTTCAACCATAACATCTGTCAACTTCTTTATGATCTATTAAAACTAGTAATCTGAATATTTACTTTAATAAAAAAAATGTTTGACTCTCTCTCTCTTTAAACTTCTTAAAAACAGCCAAACCAGTCTGAGCCGCATGTCCAAACATAGGTAGGCCTAAAGTGAATTTAAAAAGAAAAAGTGTAATAAGACTAGCCACTTCAACTATTAAAACATTTTTAATCATTCAGTTGTTTAAAGTATAGTTGACAAAGAGAAGACATGCATAAACTGGACATAAAAATCATGATCATTCAATCGCTTTGCACTAGCTTGACAACAGAGGCTACGTCATGAACTGCAAGCAGCTTAAGCTCATTATCTTCTTTTCAGACAGCAGCATGTTTCTTTGGAATAACAGACGATGTTATCATTCAAAACCCTTTCAGAGACTTTTGAAGGAGAGTGTTGGATATCTGTTATGTGTTGTTTACTGCTTGCCTGTTTGTATGTTGGGAGTTTGTATGTATGGAGGGGCAACTTACCCAGGTAGTGATAAAGCAAAGCACTGGGCTATTATTTCTCTAATAACTGAAGAACAGTTCAGTTGCAGTTTAAAATGTTTCAATGATGCCATATTTGCTCTTTTGTTCATTCTTTAGGGATCACCCAAACACAATAAAAAGGCGTTTTATCAGTGTTTTTTGTGTGTCAGCTGTTTCACCACTGGTTGTACTGGCATGGACTCATTACATGAAAGTCAGGGTGAGTGTGGACCCACAGTGACCCATGCATATGCGATAAAATGATTTTCAAGTATTCAGTTACTTTCTTAAGTGTTAAGAGTATTATTATTATTTTATATATAAAAGTAAGTGAATTTAAATTTAAATTTTTACTTAATTTTATTTAATATGATATATTTTTGGACTTGTTACAGCCAAGTCCACCATTGTGGGCCCTGCTGGGCATTCGTCTAGAGGGCTTTGTGCCTGCCACTCTGCTGCCGCTGACACTCACTATGGTTTGTTATTGCTGTCTTCTCTTTAATTTTTTTTTTTCCTCCATATAGATAAACATGTAGCCTACAATAACTGGTTGCCTGATAGTTACAAACTGGACCTCTAAACCCAAAGGTTTACCTTAACTTTTAGTAGTTACCTAATAAAATAAAATAAAAAATCAGTACCACCATTGTATACTTAAGCAAGCAGTGAACCAGAAACGGCTTCATGGGAAGCCTGAGATTTCTGGTTATTTTGTGTATTTATTTATTTTGAACACAGGTGCTTTTTCTTGGACCTCTGACCCAGTTGGCAATTGAGAGCCCAAGAGGACTTTTTCATGATATTAAAACAGCTTTGAGTGAGTATGAATACATATATATATTTAGAATATTTTAAATAAAACATTTAAATAAAAAAATATAACAACTAAACTAAAAAAAAAAAAAAATGTCAGGATTATTTGATTTTGTTTTAATATTTTGTTTTTGCTGTATTTGGATCAAATAAATAAAGCCTTGGTGAGCAGAAGAGACTTCTTTTAAAAACATTAAAAAATATTACCGATCAAAAGCGGTAGTGTGTATGTATAGCCTATATATATAATGTAAAAAAAAATATATAAATAAATATAAAAAAAAATCTCTCATTAATCATGAATAGCCTATTTGCTTATTACCGTCTATTGCAATGTAATACTCTGATCCTCATTGCTGAGCAGATTCTCGGTCTTGGAGCAAGTGTGTGAAGGATTTGCGATGGCTGCGGAACCACGTGGTGGCTCCTTTAACAGAGGAGTTCGTTTTTCGAGCGTGTATGATTCCCATAGTGGTACCATGCATCGGTCCCACTGCTGCCATCTTCATCAGTCCGCTCTTCTTCGGTGTGGGTAAGTTAGAATAGCAAGACGATAATGTAGTTTAATATGTTGTCATTTCAGCAGATGGCGCTGTCGAGCTCTGATAATGAGCAGTGAATTTAGGCTAGTTGTGTAACTTATGTGTACGCTTAGGTATTGTAAGTGTTCAGGGAGTCAAGTCTTTTTATAGCGCTTGTAGAAGCATCAGCCCTTAACTTTACCTCTACCATTTGGGGGCTAGTATCAACAAGCAGTACAAGCAGCGCTTTAAATACAATACAGATTGTTTCAAATAATTTTTACTGTGATAAACAGGAAAATAACGATGAAGCAAACAGAATTAAACTTTTGTAAAGCAGCTCTAAATGGGTAGACAGTCATTATTAAGTTGAAATCAGTTCAGTGTTGATTCATTTAGGTTTGATAACTGTGTAAAGTACATCAACGGTGAAATGAGTTCAATTAAGCTATAAAGCAGCTCTGCAGAAAACAGTGATGTCATCATCCAGCTAAGTTGAGTTCTCGTCCAATAGTGTCAGTGCGGTCAAATCAGTAATATTGCTGAATATTAAAAGTCCCCTATACCCAACTAAGCAAGCCAAAAGCAACAGTGGCAAGGAACCCAAACTTCATCAGGTGACAGAAATGGGGAAAAAGAAAACCTTGGGAGAAACCAGGCTCAGTCAGGGAGCCAGTTCTCCTCTGGCCAACGAATGAACACAGTGTGATCATGATTAAAAACTCAGCGTGACAAGGAATGTGGAGTTTAAATTTTCCGTTATATGTCCTGACTTTGCTGTGTTCCTTCTGTCCCACATAGCACATTTCCATCACATCATTGAACAGCTTCGCTTTGGACAAGACACTGTGTTTGAGATCCTAATTTGTGCAGGTAAATGCATTTAAATGCCTTACATTTGATGTTGTCTAATCTAAGACTTCATTACATGTTATCTTTCAGCTTTCCAGTTCACTTATACCTCAATTTTTGGAGCTTACACTGCCTTCATATTCATAAGGACAGGTGAGTGTCTGTGACATGAATAAATACAGTGTCTTCTGGTTTGTGTCTCATCTCAGATTTCAATATCTTAATGACCAGGTCATCTGGTTGGACCCGTGTTGTGCCACTCGTTTTGCAACTGGATGGGTTTTCCTGCCATTGGCTCAGTTTTACTGCACCCACAGAGGCCTGTGATTCTGTTCTTTTACCAGATGGGTGTTCTGCTCTTCCTCATCCTCCTCTTCCCCTTCACAGATCCTGCTTTCTATGGCATGACCCCCATCTGCAGTCTACTGCTTACACCTCGCTCTGCCTGCACATGACACATCTTCACGGTGCCTGGGTGAAAATGTACCTGAAAATATTTCAAATCATGATGGGGCAAGAGATCCCTTCCTGAGAGCATCAAAGACAGTAAATGAAGCATGTTGCTTTCATGTAAAAGACTCATGAAAGCATATTACACACATTCATCAGCGAGCCTAGATGCTAAGTTAATGACTGTCATATTTCATTTCTTTGCCTTTTTGTGGTAATAGTTTTCAAATTGGAGTGTAGCTCAGTGGCTTATTCGAATGATTTATTTTTTCATGTTTGCCCCTTATTTCTCTTTCATTCAATTAAAGTGCAGTTATCAGCTGTCATGTTGTTAAATTAAAACCAGATGCTGAGGTGTATAAAGTAGATGAGATGCCATTCAACATTTAATACAGATCTCAGTTGAGCAGCATTCTCTGCCTTGTGTTCTAAAATCAAGGATTTCCATTTCCATTTGGGTACCATTATATTTAGACCCTTATATTGAGTGGTATCCACCATGTCCCATGATTCTTTTCGTCACTTCATCCCAAAAGTTATATATTGATACTGTATGTAAGTGTATGTACATTCACTGTTGTGTAAATAGTTACCCTTGTTGTTTATAATTTATTATCATGTACACCACCCTTCAAAATTTTGTGGTCAGTAAGCTTTTTTGGTCCAACTTTTGGTGACTTTAACTATACTAACAATTAAATTAATCAATTGATACAATGCACTTATTTTATATATATATATATATATATATATATATATATATATATATATATATAATTTTACATTGTACTTATATTATTATAATTACCTGCATGTAATTACATTTGTAATTAATCCTGTAATTACAACTATAATTACACTGTTGACCCTTCCTTTCCCTTTTAACCCACCAATAAACCTGCTCTTAACCATACCCGTATCCTACCTTAATAGCAGCAAAAGTGTTTTGCAATACAACATCAACACAATAAATACATTGTACCTATTATTTGATGTAAGTACATAGTAGGTAAAGACACCTAATATAAAGTGTGACCATTTTTTTAAAGAGACATCACAGCGGTTTTCAACACTGATAATAATCAAGAGTTTTTTGGGGGTTTTTTTGCATTATTATATCATTTATATTTTGATTTGGGGTTATTTTTATATTTTCAGTGTTCATTTTAATTTCAGATAAATTAATAATTTTGCTATGTATTTTTTTTTATCATTTATATTAGTTTTTTTATTATTATTTTTATTTTTATATTTTTCTTTATTTTTATTTCAGTTTTAGTTCACCTGTTTAGTACTTCATCTTTCACTTTATTCAGTTAGTTGCCAAGGCCAATTCTCATATAGATTTTTAATTTTTTCATCTGATATTTATATTTTATTTTATTTCAGCTTTATTTTAATTAATGAACATTTTTTAATAGTTTTAGTTTTTATATTAGTTAAAGGGTTAGTTCACCCAAAAATTGTAATTAATTACTCACCCTCATGTCGTTCCACACCCATTAGACCTCATTCATCTTCAGAACACAAATTAAGATATTTCTGATGAAATCCGAGAGGTTTATGTCTCGTCCATCGACAGCAGTATAATCAACACTTTCAAGGTCCAAAAAGGTACTAAAGACATTGTTAAAACAGTCGATGTGACTGCAGTGGTTCAACCTTAATGTTATGAAGCGACGAGAATACTTTTTGTGCACAAAAACAAAACAAAAATAACAACTTTATTCAACAATCTCTTCTCTTCCCTGTCATTATCCTTGCGTGGTTAGCACAGTAAGCACAGTGAAAGCTTCTGTGTTTGCATCCGAATGCCGGCTCAGATTTGACCAAAGCTGATCACGTAAGCAGCATGACGCATGCATGTGATGCTGACGCAGGGGCCGGCCAATAATGAGTCGGCGTTCTGACGTAGAACCTGAAAGCGCTGGACGTAAACAACGTATGAGAATGACAAGAGAAGATATTGTTGAATAAAGTCGTTATTTTTGTTTAGTTTTTGCGCACAAAAAGTATTCTCGTTGCTTCATAAAATTAAGGTTGAACCACTGTGTCATGTTGACTGTTTAATGATGTCTTTAGTACCTTTCTGGACTTTAAAAGTGTCATATACCTCTTAGATTTCATCAAAAATATCTTATTTTGTGTTCCAAAGATGAACGAAGGTCTTACGGGTGTAGAACGACATGAGGGTGAGTAATTAATGACAGAGTTTTTCATTTTTGAGTGAACTAACCCTTTAACTGACAACCCTGATAATAAAAATAAATGACATTTTAAAATATCTTAAAATAGAAAATAGTTATCTTAAATTATATTAATTATATTAATTAATATTTCACAATACTGTTTTTACTGTATTTTTGATCATCTAAATGCAGCCCAATATAACGTATAAATAATCAATGTTATGCACTTTTATAGTTTGTGTTCTCTGTTTTTTATTGTCATAGTTCAGTTATGGTGATGAGGACCAGTGTAATGGAGAACATTCCCTTAGAGACATGTCGATAAATAAACAAACAGTCTCAAAATGTCCCACACAGTTCTCTCCTGTGAGTGAGCGCTCCTCATTTATGCACTAGCCTTTCAAAATAACTTTGGGGTTTGGACCTATGGGATGTAATTAGCAATATGCATCTTCCTTCTATTGTAATCTCCAATGATTTGGAAAAACATTTCCTGCACACACTAAAACAATATTTTCTGTGTTTTTTGCCATACAACCTCTCAGGTCACAGTGCAAAGAAATCTTCCAAACTGCCGCTCCTGCCAAATACACATTTCTGTGGAATGTTGGGTTTTAGGGTATGAGATTTCAAACCATATGGTGGGCATCAGCAGCTGTCAGTCTTCCAATTATGATTGCCAATCAATACAACACACCATCTGATGTTCAACAAAAAGGATTTCCACAAAAAACACAGATTTTGTGTCTGAAACTCTTGAGAAGAGTACGTGTCAGCAGAGCAACGCTGAGGATGAAAAACCTGAGCCCTTTTTCTCCTCGGAGTGTTCCGAATGGTTCTGCTCGGCTGAGGTAGACTGAGGCTCCAGGAAACTTTAATTCCAGGGTCCTCCTGAGGCCTGGTGGAAACCCAAACGCAGTGTATCTCGGAGCCGTAACAAGATAGGCGCAGTGGGACACAGCACGGCTGTCTGAGGTTTATTACTGTTCTCCAAACAGAACTGTTGCCCTTTCCTTCATCTACATTGACCCTCAGGTGTGAAGGACTGAAGGAATTCAGTAGCCAAGAGAGTTTGCTTATATGCTTTGTATTGTAGCATATATTCATATATTCATAAAATGAAATCAGGCAGTGGCTCTAAAGTGATTCACCAGAAAAGCTTCATAAGAAATCCAGATTTTCTGACTCTAGGATTTTCCGTGATGAATTAACTGTCACCCTCAGGAGCACCGGCTGACTTTTTGTGGTCAGGGGCCTAATGCAATTCCGAGGGCAGCCATTGTGTTCTGAAACTTTGAAGCATTCCCAGGATATTTTGGCTCCCGGAATCCATGCCGATTGTTAATGTGTTCACCATTCTCCCGTTATATATTCACATATGGTTTTATTGGCCTCATGTGAATATATGGTTTTCCACTGGCAGTGTCAATGATAAAACCATCAGTGCTGGTGAAATATGGTGTTAGTTGGTGTATTCTGAAACCAAATATTGGTTTATTTTGTGCAACTGTGATTTATTTGCCATTTTTTATAGATGTTCTGTTTTTCTAATAACCATGAGCAGCTATCAGTATCCACTAACACAGAAAAAAAATAACTGACTGTTCTGAACTGAACTGATGCTCATGGTGCAATTACATGCAGCATAAGAATGGCGGTAGTGTTAAAGGGTTAGTTCACCCAAAAATGAAATTTCTGTCACTAATTACTCACCCTCATGTCGTTCCACACCCGTAAGACCTTCGTTCATCTTCGGAACACAAATTAAGATATTTTTGATGAAATCCGAGAGGTATCTGAACCACACATAGGCAGCAACGTCATTGCACTTTTCAAGGCCCAGAAAGGTAGCAAAGTCATTATTAAAATAGTCCACGTGACTACAGTGGTTCAGGAGAATGACAGGGAAGAGAAGAAATTGTTAAATAACGTCATTATTAGGGCCTGAGGTGTGAGGACCCTGTTGTAGTTGCTTGGTCAATTATGCTTCTTCTCCGAAATGAATCGCATTTTTGAGAGTCTAAACGTGCTCGAAAACTCATGAAACTTTGCACGCACGTCAGAAGTGGTGAAAATGTACATCTGATATGGGTTTCAGAATTAGGTGTGACAAAAATTTCAATTAAGTGCCCTTCGCGCTACGTTTCATGTACAGGTATGAAATTCAGTAGACACGTGTAACAGATCAATACCTACAAACAAGTCCCTGGGTGCAAAAACACAAAACCCAACAGGAAGTGAGATATTTTAAATTTTCTCTGCAAATTGTTTGCAGTTTTTTGCCATTTCCAGACACTCTACTTTAAAACTCCTCCTAGAGCTTTAATCAGATCAACATCAAATCTGGTCAGTCTAATCTAAAGGCCTTTGTGACATGAAATTGCAAAGATCTTGAGTTTTCCCTGAAGGGTGTGTCCGTGGCGGCCTGAAAAATTTCTGAAAAAATGTTTCTCCATGAAACAGGAAGTTGTTATAACTCGGGCATACAATGTCCAATATGCCCCAAACTTCACATGTTTTATTAGAGTCCTGGCCTGAAGACATCCACATGACAATATTCAGTTACAGTCAAAGTGCCACCTTTTGGCAGCAGGAAGTGTGGCACTTTGAATTGACTGATATAATTCTCCTGTATTTACTCACGTACATGCATGTTGCCCATTGTTCACTGTTTTCCTAAGGCCAACAGGTGGCGGTGAGCCCCTGGTGCGAAGGGCCCTTTCATTGCTGCTTGCAGCTTTAATTTTAGTTTTGTTTTTGCACAAAAAAGTATTCTCATCGCTTCATAACATTAAGGTTGAACCACTGCAATTACATAGACTATTTTAATTATGTCTTTACTACCTTTCTGGGCCTTGAAAGTGCAATAACGTTGCTGCCTATGTGTGGTTCAGAAACGTCTCGGATTTCATCAAAAATATCTTAATTTGTGCTCCGAAGATGAACGAAGGTCTTAATGGGTTTGGAACGACATGAGAGTGAGTAATTTCATTTTTGGGTGAACTAACCCTTTAAGCATATTAAGAACCTTCCATTGGAAGAACATATTGTTTTAATGATTGAAAAAGAGGATTGTAAGAATATTGGAGTCTGTCTGAGGTCAGTGGGTTGCTTCCAGCTAGACAGCCAGAGATCATGGAAATAATGAGAGTTTTGACATCACGACTCTCTCCCCCCTATTCCAGAACTTTTCCTCTTTATTGGTCTCTTTTGTAGCAATTTAGCTGGTGAAATATGGAATATCTGATCATCTTTTAATTCATTTTCCACCTCACACTGCTCAAACTTTTTGCTTGCCTCAAAATCTTCTTGCCCCCTTCTCCTTCATAAGCAGGTGCCTGCCTGGCTATACGTCTGACAGTCCATTGTGTTTATTATCAAGGTGAAGAGTTAGAAAGACATCGATAGCCCTGAAATCTTCATTAAAGGATCTGATCATCCCATTTAGAAAGCCAACATTGCCTATACTTTCCACTGATGGCCGTGCATACACTTACAGTAGATTTTTTTTAGGATCCCACAGCAAACACTTAGTGTTTTAGTGTCATTCCATGACTTCCCATATTCTCTGTGTGCAAGCAAACAGACAAGTGGACGCAAGAGAATTTAATGTGATTCTAAAGAAAACAAACGTTCCTCATCAAAGACAATAAGGCATGTTTTTGGTGTAATCACAGGATGGTCAGATTTCCTGTCTGTGAGCAGCAGATGTTATTGTTAAAACTATTTTTGCCACAAGTTACAAATAACACAGATCTTGATCGTTTTCATCTGCATTTCTGCCTCAACAGCATTTTTTGTTTTGTTTTGTTTTATCAAAGAGCCAAAGTAAATTTTAAAGTCCTGTTGTAAATGAAAAAGCAGATCACAAGCACTTTCTGAGCTTGCTATCTTCTTCCTGCCTTTTCATATTATGTTATGTTGAATTCCACAAAACCCGCAACATTCCATTCATGGCTTTACATATTATGTTTAATGCAGACCATTTTAAGATATCTGTTTTGCAACGAAACAAATGTTGCTGGACTTTACACTGTCATTTTTCTCCATGTTTTGAAACATGGATAACTGGAACTTATTAAATGTTCTCTACGATGTGGCTTTGTCTTCAAACCATCCGCTTCACAATGTTAAACGGGCTGAATAAAACAACAAAGGAGTCTGTGCGTTGTATCCTGCAGACATGTGACTACACTGTTGTTCCTTTTAAAGGGTTATGAGTAATACAAGACTGAGACAGCTTAGACGGTCTGAGCCCTTGCAAAAATCTCCTTGAAGGAAACGGGCTAGCTTGGTGAGATGGAAAACTTTAATGGTAATTGAGTCACCTTTTCTCAAGGTAAAATTTCCTTGGGAATACATTCTGCTGAATTCGTTTACCATGTGGTCTTCTTGACTAATAGTTTCAGGATGTCTAACGAATGATGAGTGGCTGCTGCCTCCTGCTCAGAGGCCGCTGTAGGGTCAGCCTCGCTCGAAATCCTTGCTGCTTTGAGTCAATAAACAAACAATGGAACCTATTAAATCCATACGAACATACTGAATGAACTCAACACCTTGTTTTTATAAAGCTCATTATCACTGGATGACACGTACTGCCTCAAGGTAACGTGTGTCTAAGGTATGTGTGAGGTAAAGGAGCTAAAGGCCACAACAAAGCATGCAGATTTTCTTTTCTTTTATCCCTTTTTGACATATCACGGCCAACTTCAGGACGATATAGCCTACATCAGCGGTTTTCAACCTTGTGATGCTCTGATGGGTCATGGAAAGTGTGAGATGCGTTCATGTTATGTAAGTATTATAAGTTCTCAAATTCAATGAACAAGTTTGTTGATGGCCATAATTTGTATTTATATTTTTCTGACATGACTCATAACAAGTGTGTTGCAGATCACTGCAGTGTTTCTTGCTTTCAGAGGCGATGTTAATCACATGCAGCAGCACACAAAAATACACCTAGGGCTACAGCAGCCACATTTACATGAACACTTTCTGATTCGATTGTAATGCAATGCTCCATGTAAACACACCACTTATCCAATTCGCTAACAAATGAACTCAATTCATGAACTCATGTTTAAAATCTTCTAATTAATGCTTCACTGAATAAACTCACAGAATCTGTCAGATTGGCTTCTGAATAAAAGTATTGCTTGCTACTGAACTGCACGGTCAATTAATTATTATATATACACTGATCAGGCATAACATTATGACCACCTTCCTAATATTGTGTCGGTCCCCTTTTTGCTGCCAAAACAGTCCTGACCCGTCGAGGCATGGACTCCACTAGACCCCTATAGGTGTGCTGTGGTATCTGGCATTAAGATGTTAGCAGCAGATCCTTTAAGTCCTGTAAGTTGTGAGGTGGGGCCTCCATGGATCGGGCTTGTTTGTTCAGCACATCCCACAGGTGCTCGATTGGATTGAGATCTGGGGAATTTGGAGGCCAAGTCAACACCTCAAACTCGTTGTTGTGCTCCTCAAACCATTCCTGAACCATATTCCTTTTTTGCTTTTTGGCAGGGCGCATTATCCTGCTTAAAAGAGGCCACAGCCACCAGACCGTTTCCATGAATTTACATGGTCTGCAACAATGCTTAGTGCATCCTGGTGCCATATGTTCCCCAAGTAAGGGACGCACACACACCCGGCCATCCACATGATGTAAAAGATAATGTGATTCTTCCATTGCTCCGTGGTCCAGTTCTGATGCTCACGTGCCCACTGTTGGTGCTTTCGGCGGTGGACAGGGGTCAGCATGGGCACCCTGACTGGTCTGCAGCTATGCAGCCCCATATTTATGCCCATTGTTATGCTCCTCAACAATGAGTTGACCCTGTCACCAGTTCACCACTGTTCCTTCCTTGGACCTCTTTTGATAGATACTGACCACTGCAGACCGGGAACACCCCACAAGAGCTGCAGTTTTGGAGATGCTCTGACCCAGTCGTCTAGCCATCACAATTTGGCCCTTGTCAAACTCGCTCAAATCCTGCTATAATATGCTATAATATGCTATAATATGACAAGAAAAGTTTAAAAAATATAAATATATTTTCTTCAAAATTTGTTCTAAACCATTCATGGTGGGTCTCAAGATTTATTACCTCTCTATGTGGGTCCTAGCATGAAAAAGTGTTCAAATATTAGAGTGTGCTACTAACAACACCAAGGTCATGGGTTCAATTTCCAGGGAATGCATGAACTAATAAAATGTGGATGCAATGTTGATTTTGATAAAAGTGTCTGCCTGATGTAAAAAGCTATGGAAAACCTAATCTATACCACTCACAGTACCATTACACCTCACCTGGTGTCCTTTACTGCTCCCTGTATGGTCCAAGTGTGTGTAGACAGTTATGTTATTGCATAATAGGTATGAGGGGAAAAAAACAACATGGGATTAGTTAAGCTGCTGTTAAATACTAAGGGACTGCATTCAGTGGCAGTGAATCAAGAATTTTTCAAACAGTAGAGGGTTTTAAAAGGAGTCTGCTTAAAGACTAGCAGTAGCAAAAGAAACATGTGATCTTAACATAGTGATACTTCTGTTAGCAATGTAACCAGACACTAAGCCTGCCAAGCACTTTTATCCCAAGAGGACCAATGAGATATTTTGAGGACTCTAAGATCATAGACTACCAGCAGATACCAAACGCTTGAGTTTTTCTTTATGTCTTGGCCTTTACAAACTATTTTGGATTGTCTAGACCATAGTCAGGTTGTGATATTCAGAGAGACGTCTGCAATTTGATTCTTTTCATAAAGCAACACTGCTGAAGACTCCACAACAAAGACCTCAACCACAGCAGGGAAGAAAGCTTTGAGGAATGTGAAGGTTTCTCAATCTAAGTAAGCAAATCTACAGAGAGAATGAACAGATGCTATCTAGATCAGTTGCAAAGGGGCCGGCATATGCTATGCACATCAGTTAGAAGAGGGGCTGAGGTAATAAAGAAACTAGAAGTCATTGCAGACCTTCATACCTGGCTTGAGGACCTGAGTGAGATGGTTTTATAGATCAAAGCCTCCTACAGTCACAAACTACAATTGAAAAACCAGAGAGAGAGAGATGGAGGAGGCCAGGATAAATGGCTAGTTTTTAAATCTAAAGAATAAAAACTGGGGAGAAAAAAAGGAGAAGAAAACAAATGTTCAGAGTTTTGTAAAAGTTAGTTTGCTCTCAAGAAGCTGAGAGGAAAGCAGTAGGGGAAAATTACATGGTTATCATGGATAAAGTGAAAAAAGAGTTATTGGTTTATTCTTACAGTAGGTCACATATGTGTGTTTTATTGACATTTTATCAAAGAAGTAACCATGATGATTCAATTTGAACTAATAAAGGAAAAGTGTATACGTAGCACTACGATGTTGGCTACAACCTCTGACTTGGAACAACTGATGACAGAATGAAATATAGTCTCGGCCTGTGTGCTGAATTAGAAAAAAAATTACATAACGGCCCATAAGATTTCAGTTTTTCCAAACTACTCTCCACCAACAGACATGTGTTGTATATTCCTGCAAACCCTTTAACACAGTTTAAAGAAAAAAAGAAAAAGAAAAAAAAACCCAGAAAAAAACAGAAACCCCCCCCCCAAAAAACAGAGAGCACCTCCCAAAACCACCCAAGAGTCAATGTAGCAGTATTTTCCTGTTTATATGTAAAGACCTCATGAGCTAAAGGTCATCAGCGACATCAGCGACAACCAGCTGATGAAAACAAACAAATGTTCTCGTGTGCGGACCAGATTCAAATACGTGAATGACAGGAATAAGACTTAAATTACGGTTTGTTTATCAAATAAATTAATGGAATGAATTCAGAAGACTTTGTGAATATTGTAAACCAGAAGACTAGAGATATCTCTAGAGATATCTCTAGTGGCTTTCTGATCTCTCAGTGTAGGGTGTTGAGAAAATGGGAGACAGAGTAGGAGACAGGACGTTAAAACAACCCCCCTTCCAAAATTACTAACCTCCATTTCCCAGCATTCCTCATCAGGATATTCCCTTAGGGACCATCACTTATGTGCATACATCGGGCAGGGTCCTTTATGCTCTGCTGGGGGCAAACATACAAACAACATCCTTTGTTAGTCATATAGAATCTGAAGCTTTGACAGTGGGATGTGGAATTGTGCCTTAGGCTAAACACTGTAGCTGAGTGGTACAATTTTTAGAAAAACAAACAAACAAAAACAATCCAGACCAATCCAGACGAAAACAGTAAAACAAAACATATAGATTAAATTATTTATTTACTTTTTATTTTTTATTCAGTTTGATGCTCTCAGTTATTGTTAGTGATTGCATCCTGGTTGTGTCATATAAATATAACTTTACAAAGAGTTTTTACAAGAGTTTTACCTAAAGAATACGCCATCACAGTTACAGTTCTCGGTTCATTCATTTCGAATTGGACATACCTGAAAATGACTAGCTGTTCAGTAAGTAATTTGTGAACTTAAAGAATTAGTTTACTTTAAAATAAAATCTTTCTGATAATTTACTCAACCCCATGTCATTCAAGATGTTCATGTCTTTCTTTCTTCAGTCGAAAAGAAGTTAAGGTTTTTGATGAAAACATTCAGGGTTATTCTCCTTATAATGGACTTCAATGGCCTCCAAACGGTTGAAGGTCAAAATTACAGTTTCAGTGCAGCTTCAAATGGCTTTAAACGATATCAGAGGTATATGGGTCTTATCTAGTGAAATGATCGGTTATTTTCGAAAAAAAATTATATGCTTTATATAAACAAATTATCGCCTTCCAAGTGCTTCTGCCAAAACCGCATTTTCGTATTCTTCAAAAAGCTTACGCTATACTTCCTACACCTTCCCTATTCTACTTACGGAAAAAATGGAACTGGCGCTGCGTTCATTCCGTAAGTTGAATAGGGAAGGCGCAGGACATACAGCGTAAGCTTTTTGAAGAATACGAAAATGTGGTTTTGGCGGAAGCACTTGGCGATCATTTCTTTATTTTGACCTTCAACCGTTTGGAGGCCATTGAAGTCCACTGTAAGGAGAATAATCCTGGAATTTTTTCATCAAAAACCTTAATTTCTTTTAAGGTTTTTGATGGACATGGACATCTTGGATGATATGGGGGTGAGTAAATTATCAGTAAATTATTATTCGAAAATATTTGAAAATTTATTCTGCCATTTATTACTCACGCTCATGTTGTGAGGTTCATTCTCGTGTGTTATGCAGCACGTTTAAGCTTCCGCAAAAGGTTTGTTCTAATGCGTCTAGCAGGTTTGGTTGAGCTTCTGGTTTAGTTCGCTGATCAAAGTTTATATGTAAATAAAAGCCTAAATTAAATCTCTTCATCATATAAAGCGATCGAGTCTCTTCAGAAAATTTGGAGTAAATCACTTAATTAATATGGATTATTTTTTACGATCTCTATATGAACTTTTTGAAGCGTCAACGTGGTAGTTGCGTAGCTGTCAATGGAGGGACAGAAAGCTCTTAGATTTCATCAAAAAGATCTTCATTTGTGTTCCAAAGAGGAACAAAAGTCTTATGGGCATGGAACAACATGAGGGTGAGTAATTAATGACAGGAATTAATTCATTTTTGGGTGAACTAACCCTTTTGTAAGCACTCTGAACGTGACGGAGTGAGTCTGAATCAAACCGCTAAATTACTCAGGAGCGAGTTCGAGGCTGTTTCGTGAATCTTTTTTGGCTGATTTACTAAAAAGAACACAAGAGTCATTTGTTCACAAATCGGATATCACAGTTCGTGCTGTGTTTATTGTTGCGGGGTTTATGACATGATGATATCTGACCGTTCCACATTTGGACAACAAAGCTTCCACAGCTGTGGCTAATAGCGACTAGATTTTTAAATACTGAATGACAGGAATAAGACTTAAATTACGGTTTGTTTTTCAAATAAATTAATGGAATGAATTCAGAAGACTTTAAATAATGCACACAAATCACATGGATAACCTGTCATCGTTGTGTTTCATGGAGGAAAACGCTGTACGGGTCTGGAGAGATATGTGAGTAAACAATTAGGCCTACGGAGCCCCGCACATGATATGCAAGAAAAAAAGTAGGCTATATCGTGTGCACGATTTGGGTCATTTAATATTTATTCATTTATTTTTGTGATATTGCAAGTGCCATATTTGTAGTGTAGCCTACTTGTTTTTTGTTTTGTTTTGTTTTTTCAGAAATTATACAGAAAATAGGCCTAACAATAATGTAGGCCTTCAAACAAAGTCCAATAGAAGAGAGCACATCTTAGGGAAAAGTATACAGTGAAGGTGAATGCTCTATGGTCTAGACTCTAGGGTTTGTAATAATCCATCAAAGAAAACTTTAGGATGACCATGGCACTCTTTCAAATTAAAAAGCCTTTATTATCAGGTGGCAACAGCTGAAAGCAATATCACCTCACCTGTTGCTGAGTTGTTCTCCCTGAGGAAAACACGAGCCGAAACACGTTTGAGAGTTTTCAGATTTTTTGTATGTAACCATCTGATAATAAAGGCTTTTTAATTTTAAAGAGTGCCATGGTCATCCTTAATATTTTCTTTGATGCAATAATGTAGGCATATTTACAAAAAGTTCTTTCTATTTTACCCTCATGATTTGGCATGCGAGATTTATAGGGTTTTCAACACTGCACAATTCTGTTATTCATCAGGGGAAAGAAAGTATAAAACTAAAAGAAAATGGGAATCAGAGCTGTTTTTCAATAAAATGTAGGGCATCACTAAACAAATGTAAATGTGTTGTGTTTAATATACTCCTCCTAGGCTTAAATCATTGAAAGGCATAGGCCTAACAGAGAGAAAGCATATATCTTGTATAAATAGCTTCTACTGAGGTTGTATCCACATGATAAAATCTCTAGTCTGCACTCTTCTGACCGAGGTCAGGAACTGACCCTTTGCAACACTCATGACTATTATTTATTTGTGATAAAATCGTAGTCAGGGGGGAGGGCCAATCTGATATAAGTGTTTCCTTTGGGGACTGACCATAGGAGGCCTGTCTGAAAGCTGTGCACACACTGAATTACAAAACGGTTTTCAACTGACCATGATAGACTGCATGAACTTCTGTGTGAACTTCAAGCTGTACATATTTGACTGCTGAAATGAAGTGAATTTGGCAATACAATCAGTCTGTTTTACTGACAGTCGTTTCTCAAAGTGGTGGAAAAAATTGTTCAGCTGAATCAGTTTCAATGTGCTTGTCACAGAAAAGTTCCAAGCTATGAAACACAAGAGCAGTTGCTTGGTGCTTTAAGCATCTTAGTCTTTCTGATCTCCATTTAGGAAGCCTTATCTTGCAGAGGCGAAGATGCAAATCTCAACATTTATTGTGGAAATGCAGGCAGATGTGCCCTCAGTAGTCTGAGTTTAACATCTGGAGAATTGAGGAGAAAGAAATTTAGATTAGTATGTCTGGGGGGGCTATTTTGCTGAATTTTTCTCATCGAAAGAATTCATCCATGTTTTTACAGCATTCATCTGTGGTGCTTCTTGTGTCTCTTCCGTGTCAATATTTATGAGATTATTCTGTTATTTTATCCATTTACAATGAGGTATTTGGGAATTTTACTTTGGTCAAGTATGTTTGAGTTCGAAAGACCACACCAGGACAGACTTGTTTAAATTGGAATAGGTAAATGAGATTTTTGGGATGTATTTCAGAAAGGTTTATTATTTGGTTTAGAGAAATAAATGTAAGAGAGTTTGTGGGAACAAAGAGCAGGGTTATTTCAAGTGGAGTTCTGTAATTGAAACCGAGATGACGTGTATGAAAAGGCCTGAAGCAATGAAAGAAACAGCTTGAGCTGCCTGACTGTTGAATCGCTAACGTCTGTGCTGGTGAAGGTTACTGATAGTAATATCTGATATTCATGTGCTCATTGTGGATCAATGTCTCAAAAATAAAAAACATATTGACAACTGGAGGTATCTGTATCTCATGAGGGTCTGAGTTCAAATTGGAGAACATTAAGTTGTGGTCTTGGACAAACACTTCTCTTCTGTCTTGAAGGGGGAAGCCTTGAACCTTTGTGGTTTAGTGGCTCCATGCAATTGAGAAGAAGGCAGTGACCACTGTGAGAAAACCTCTACATATTCTCACGTTTTTAAACCTTGATTCAGTCCAATAGCAATCTGAGCTCAGCTGGCACTTCTACTTTTATTATGCTTATTAGTTTTATATGGAGGCTTTAAAAGGCCATGCACGTTTTTTTTTATCATGATTTGTCATGATCATGACCTAACAACTTAAAAAGTTGTTTTCCCTTGGTCTGGAGGTAAACTTTTAAGCAGTATATATTGCTTTGAAATAAAAATGACTCATTCATGATATGGCAGTATATTTTTATTTGCATGGTTATAGAATGTTCGACAGGTGAATGTTGAGTGACATACAAGTTGATATTACAAGAAAACTTTAATGTTGAGATCATGAGAAAATTAAAACAAGGCACAAAATAATGCATGGCCTCTTAAAGGGATAGTTCACCTAAAAATGAAAATTTGATGTTTATCTGCTTACCCCCAAGGGATCAAAGATTTAGGTGACGGTTTCTTTAGTAGAACACAAATGATGATTTTTAACTCTAACCGTTGCAGTCTGTCAGTCGTATAATGCATGGCGATGGTAACAAAATCTATGAGAGTAAAAAAAAAACACGCACAGACAAATCCAAATTAAACCCTACGGCTCGTGATGACACACTGATGTCCTAAGACACGAAACGATCGGTTTGTGCAAGAAACCGAACAGTATTTATATCATTTTTTACCTACACCACTATGTCCAACTGCCTTGAGTGTGAGCACGGCATCCGGTGCGTGAGGTGTGTACGCGCTTTGGCTTAAAAAAGTAAGTTACCTGATTGCCTTAATTTTGTGTTCATTGAAATTAAAAATTTGAATTAATACAATGAAGGCAATTGGTTTAATCAACAGAAACTCAAAATATGATGTTATCTGAACCACGTTAATTATTTAAGTTGATTTGACAGAAGAAAAAATGTTATGATAACATATCATGAAAATAATTTTTTTATGTGTGTCATTCTAAACCCCAGGTAAACAGAATCCTGGGTTATCTTGCTTCACGTTTCACACTGCTCATAATTTATCCAGGTTAACAATTAATCCTGGGTATTTATAAACTGGCATTCTTAAACCCTGGGTTAACATTCTTATTTGCATGTTTGCGGTGTCAGTGTCATTGATTGGATAAAGGCAGCACGCTACTTGTTTACATAGCTCTAGTCTTGTCTACATCCTCATATTGCTGTACTATCGAGTTTATAGGCTACTGAATGGACATAAAAGGTAAGAATGATTCTTTACTCAAATTGTCGCATTTTCTGCATTTGACATTTTTCCTCTCAAACGCTGAATTTACTGTTTGTATACAATGCGCAGTGTTTCCGTGACTGTCCAAAGCAGGCAAATATGCGTACGCAATTGGTTGTCTGTTGGTAACCATCAGCTGTAACATTCTAACACCGCATCGTTTTACACTGTACAAGTTTGGCACTGCAATGCGGGGTTAAAGCCCGGAACACACCAAGCCGACGGTCGGCCGTCGGGCAGTTTTTGTGCGTCGGCCGACTAAGTTTCCTCAGTGTGTTCCGCACCGTCGGCTGAATTTGGTCCTTGTCGGCTTCTTTTCGGCAGATTCGACACGTTGAATCGGCAAGAGAGAGAACTCTGATTGGCTGTTCAGTATAGCAAACCAGTCAGTTCACGAGAATGTAAGCAAAAGTTATGAACACAAGTCATGCCGGCACAGACAGAAGCTTGTTCTAATTTTACGTCATCTTACCTGATGCACAAATATTTTCATAATAACATGAGTGGAGTGGAAAAAAAGAACGTGATCAGCATGACTGATATTCAAAACTGTAAGCAAGCGCAGCTTTTGTTTATGGTTTGTATACATGCAGTCTTAGTTTCGCTTTCCCATTTTGAATGACGAATATAGACAAACATATCTGCTTAAATAGACCGTTATCTCCTCTATACGCAGGCGCAGAACGCACGTGCTAGTTGACAGTCGGCTGAAGTTCTTTCGGTGTGTTCAAGCACATATTTTTTCCTTGAAGTAGCCGACGTGAGGCGACAACACCGTCGGCTTCCGTTGCCGCTAGTCGGGTTGGTGTGTTCCGGCCTACAAAAGCAATGCTAAACCTGTTCCGGAGCAGGGTTTCATAACCCCGGGTAAAAAGCGGTGCTAACCACACTTCTAAATTACAAGTGTGAAACGTTCCTTTACCCGGGGTTAAAAGCGGTGTTTAGAACGACGATAACCCAGGGTTAAGTGCAGTGTGAAATGCCCTATATTAGAGTTTTATTTTTGTAGTTTTGCACAGAAACTACAGAAACTTTTTTTTTTTTTTTTACAGTGGTCAGTAAAGGAAAATATTCTGCTCAAAAAGACCATTGTTTTTTAAACATTTGCTATCAAACCATTTTCTCCTCATTAACGTAAAAAATGACATTAAATAAAACCTGCATATTCTCTAATGTTTGGTTGCTTTCCATTGTGTAAATGAATTTAAATGCACAAGTACAGCTTGGTTATGGTGATGAGACAGAACAGGCAATAAAAAAATAAGTTAAATATTTTTAAACCATTCCTTCGAAATAATTTTATATAAAATAGTATGCTAAATTAATTTAAAATCAAAAAGAAAAACAGTCTAAGCAGCTGTGCAAAAATTAACCACACAAGAAAGGAAAAATGAGAAAATCTGTATCCCAGGATGAAGTTTTCAGGTTGGATGGATTTGTGATGGTGATTGTTGTAGTGATTGGATGAGTGAGTGGAGGATGGGGGGGCTGGGGGAGGACTTGTTGGCAGGGTCACAAACTATTTCCTTAAACAGTTTTATGAAAACCATACGGCACAAGGGAAAACCACAGGCCGAATCTCCCCCCACCACTCAGTGCACTCATTACCCGCCCCCTCTTCTAATAACAAACGTCTATACCCTCCTCCTCTGTCTCTCTGCTGCAGACAGACTGCAGACAAAAGTCATCTCTTTAAGCATAGAGACCAGAGGTTTGAAAGAGCTCATAGGTAAATTTAAACATTTGATTAGGTGAGAGGAAAAAAAAAACTGCAGACAAGTAAGTTAAGAGACAAAACAAGAATTATCTCAGCTGCAGGAAAAAAAAAAAAACAGTTATGGGAATCAGGACTGTTAGAAAATTCTGTGCCGCATATCCCTGTCTTTTCTTTGTTCTTCTGTATTTGTATTGGTCTAAGGGAGTCATGGGACAAAGCTTGCAGGAGCAGGATGGCGTGTGCAATGCTGAGGGATGCTATTCTATTCATCTCCAGCGCAAGACGTTCAGGGAGTCCTGGAGGACCTGCAAGGATAAAGGGGGGAACCTGGCTACTATGAAAGGACCAGAAGAAGCTTCTTTGATTCATGACCTCCTATCGTCAGGGGTCAGGCGTGGCTCCCGACCCAGAATCAGGCTGTGGATTGGCCTTCAGCGCCAGCCTCGGCAGTGCTCGGCCATGCGTCCTTTGAGGGGCTTTACCTGGATCACTGGGGATCAGGAAACACAGTATACAAACTGGCAACGTGATGACTTACCCAGTGCTTGTGCTGCTCATCGTTGTGTGGTTATTACCTACAACACGGCTGACAAAAGTGGCAACGACCAGTACAATTTCAAATGGCTCGATGGGTCTTGTGCAGTGGCCGTGGAAGGATTCCTCTGTCGCTACACCTACCAAGGGATGTGCCCAGCTCTTCAAAAAGAAGGAGGGGGTCCTGCACTGTACACCACCCCGTTTGAACTGGCAAGTACTACTCTTACTCACATCCCTTTCGGCTCTGTGGCAACTCTTTCTTGTCCCGACAATGAGAAGGAAGACCAGTCGGTTCTGTGCATGCTGAGGGAGGACGGGAGCATTGGTTGGTCGAAGGATGCACCGCTCTGCCTGAACACTCCAAGGGACTGGTGCGAACAGGACAATGGAGGATGCGAGCACTACTGCTTGAACTCGGATACCCATTACTACTGTGAGTGCTCAGAGAATTATGTTCTGGCAGAGGATGGAAAGACCTGCCAGCTCTCAGATCCCTGCCACAGTGCCAACTGCGAGTTCGAGTGCGAGTCTACTCCTCAGGGTCACCGCTGCAAGTGCCCCGATGGGTACCTCCTGTCAGGTGATGGTCATAGTTGCCTTGATATAGATGAGTGCTTGCAGAAACCATGTCCGCAGGAATGCATCAATGCACCGGGTACATTTGAGTGTAGATGCAACGAGGGCTACCTTCCGTCTGAGTTCGGAGAGTGTGTGGACATAGACGAATGCATGGAAGGGAAGTGCGACCATTTGTGCGAGAACTCTCCTGGTTCCTACACGTGCCGCTGTCACGAGGGATTCTCTCCCCTCAGAGAAGATCCAGATCAATGCGAAGATATCGATGAGTGCAATACTCCAGACGTTTGCGATCAGGTGTGCAGAAATTACGAAGGTGCATTTGAGTGTCTTTGTGAGGAGGGTTATATGTTGCAAGAGGACAACTACTACTGTCGGCCAGTCGAAGAGGATGAACACATGATTGGCAAATCATCTGATGCAACTCTGAATGATCCCAGCTTGCCTGAACTGGTGACAGATGCCAGCCCTCTGGAGTGGCTAACAGATACCCCAGGCTTAGAATGGCATCCGACTTACCTGAGCTGGTTTACGGAGAAAACCCAGGAAGGAGATGTAGCTACACAGGAACCTGTCTTAAATGAGCATGCATCCTCAAACTCACCTTCATCTAACTTTTTGATGGATATTACAACTTTAGCTGATTTAAATGAAGAGGATGCACATGAGGAGGAAATATCAATAGCAACTGGTGATACAGTAGATGTAAGGACTTCAGGAGACAAAGGACCCTCAATGACTTTGACATCTGCGCCTAAGAGAAAATGGGATTTTGTCATGCTTACTCCTGAAACATCACAAATACCAGAAGATACATCAGGAACAGAACAGCGTCCAGGTGACAGGAAGAAACCCGACAAAAGCTGGCTGCTTGTGGCACTGTTGGTATCACTATGTGTTTTTATTGTGGTCATGTTGGCATTAGGCATAGTTTATTGCACAAGTTGTGCTGTAGAGCCACGAAGCAAAAGCGTGACAGACTGTTACCGCTGGACCACCGCCTCCAAGCCTGAGAAGTCAAGCACAGCAAAATCTCGAGCTTGAGTAATGTACATTGACTTTTAAAAAAAAAAAGCAGCAATGACCCTGGACTTCGTCAAGCTGTTTTGGTGTGATCACACTGTCACTTTGGTATTCTGTAGGATCCTGTGGGACATAAGGGCAAAATAGTCACTTTTAACTTTCAGACATTGTTTTAGACAATGAATAGGTTTTTAAAAAGCATCAACAATTCTTTCATAATGGAGTGCAGCAATAACCCCTGATATGTAAGAGACATTTTGTGGAAAGTGGAACATGGCAAACAGAATTTAGCATGCATCCCTTTTTCATCTAAAATAATGAATGAGAATTTTTATGACGCCTACAAGTGAAAATAAAAATATAAAAAAATCTGCAGTTTAAATTTATTTGTTCCAGTCACAGTTTATGCAACAGCGCCCCCAACAGTGAGGTATGTAACTACAACTGTTTGTCCAGACTTTAGGTTGTTTTCAATCATTGACATTTACACACAAGAGATTAAACAGATCTGAGTGCATTCATTTTATCCTGCACAAGTTATTTGACTAATGACTATAAAAGGGCAGACCAGTAATAGCTGTGAAACTTAAGAAACACTTACGCTTTAGTGAAACAGTAAATTAAATAAAAGAATAAATTATAAAGTATGCTAATACAACTTTTTGTTGTTTTTATTCCATAACAGTATATATCACATCCATGATAAACAATTGTTCCATCAACAAATTAGTTTTTCACTGTATCCCACTATTCTCATTTTGAAAGTGTTTAACCAAAAAAAAATGTTTTACTAGTGTTAAAATAAATGTTTCTTGCTGTCACTAATAAAATTTGATTAGCACTTTCAGCATCACGCCTGCTCTGGCAGTGAGAATGACTGCTGGTTTGGCCGTTTTGTCTTGTACAGGCACAATCACACCAGTAGCAGTCACTGTATGACACTTGAGTTATTGTCTTCTACAAACTAACATGATTTTAATAAAGCTGAACTTGCATTACAGTACAGTTTTTTCCCCTAATCATATGTTGTTTTCAAAAAGTTATACTTTGAACATGTTTGTAAAAGTACTATGAGCCAATCAGAAAAATCAGGGTTTGTTTACTGCTTTAGGATTGTTGATGTCATAGCTGCAAGATCATTATTATATACTGACTAACTAGCTGGCATATTTGTCTGAATGTAGGCTATTCAAAAATCTGTAATTAACAGTTACATAATGTAATTTGAACTTCTGTCAACATTTGCTCTATGGGAAGCTGATCCATCAAGGAAATGCTTTAAATTGATTGGTTAGTGGGATCCTTCAAGATCTTAAGGGAAAGAACAATCTTACATTCTAAGAAAAAAAAAAAAGATTTAAAATTAGTTTTTTTGTTTGTTTTTGTTTTCACATAAAATTGCAGGAATAAAGAAACAGTATTTAATGTTTTCTGGTGTGATAAATAAAAGTTGCCTGAGATGTCACTGACAAACTGCTGAAAAACGCATTTTCGACGAGGATGGGATTCGAACCCACGCGTGCAGAGCACAATGGATTAGCAGTCCATCGCCTTAACCACTCGGCCACCTCGTCATATAAATAAAACGTTTTTGGTATTACCTTTAAAAATGACGTATATTCGTAAATTCAATTTAATTCTATTTTTTGTTTGAATTTTAATGTAGATATTAAAACGTTCAGTTACTAAATGACTGTTAAAGCACCTTTGTCTCCATGATATGATGCTAAATCGCTATCACAAAACTGTACTAGTAAACACTAAACAGACATTAAAATTAGCAATTAGAAAAACGCATTCTAGAAAGAATGAAACTGCGTTCGAATACATTTAAGGAAGCTGCTAATAAAGTAAATTAATCAAACTATTTCACTACAACAGACTAAACTTACAAACTAGCCGTTGGGGCCACTTACTGCCACTCAGTTTACCTGAAAGAGATAAAGACTATACAGCTTCATTTTGTTAATAATAGATAAAATACCTAACAATTGAAAGTTTCACTTATTTTACTTGGTTTAAAAAATGTGCGGGAAAACATTTAGCTTGACATTCGCGTTACCGTAGTTCCTTGCTGTCCTCTACTGGCCACACTGATATTACATTTATATAATAGTAGCCTCTACCATAGTATTTATTAGTATTATAGTATAATATCGATTTATTAATATTATTTTTGTAAAGGTTTACATCTTATCTGGACACTAGTTAGCTCCAGCAACTTCAAAACTTAAAAAAACAAAACGCTTCATTGTGTAATATTTATAATGTTTTCATACTTTTAATAATGTGTAGCTGAATAATGTAATAGTAATCATAATAATAATTACATTGTAAATTTATCAATCTAAAATGTGGATCTGAAATGGTTTACGTTGTCTTACATTTACCAGCTGTCCGTTCACTAGATAAAAAGAACAGGAAACGTTTCAGGGCAGGCAGCCGCAGCTGAGCACACGTCAACCAATGAAACAGAGGCTTCTGTGGGCTCGACCAATCCGCACAAGGGGTACTAGAGCCCTTCCCCGCGTCTCTGACCATGACAAGTCTTGCCGCGAATTTCGAGCAGATAACTGTTTAGGCGCGCACGGAAACATTTAGCTGCTCTTACGAGACTTAGAGAAAACATATAAAACAAATCAAGTAGTTTGTTTATTTAAGTATTTTATACGATAATGGCTACTCCTCCCAAGAGATTTTGTTCAAGCGTCGACGCTGACCTCAGCTTCGAAAAAAGGGCATTGAAGGTCTCAGTAGAGGGAAACATTGGTAAGTTGCTTTAATCAACGAAATAATATAACGTTACATAAATTAAAACGCACCTAATATATTATATAAGTATTGTTAATAGCTTAGTTTTAAAAAAATATATATATTAAATAAACGATTAATATGCATGAGAGCTTTCTTTCTGTTTCGGTAGGGCTGTTGGCGCCAAATACTATTTTCGTAGAGTGAGGCTTTACAACCATCGACTATGACTGAATATATATATATATATATATATATATATATATATATATATATATATATATATATATATATATAACGGGCAATATATATTATATAACGGTTGACATATGTACATATTAACGGTTGACATATGTATATAACGGTTGACATATGTACATATATATGTCAACCGTTATTTGATTTCACTATCTATATATATATATATATATATATATATATATATATATATATATATATATATATATATATTGAAATCAAACAACGGTTGACAACTAAAGGATGTTGTTTCATTACATTGCAGAACCATGACAACCAGGCTAATGTTATTGTCATACATACTGTCATACTGCTATACTATTTGGTTTAAGCATCCTCCTAGCAATAAGTGCAAAGATAAAAACATCTATGAAAATGTTTTTATCTTTGATAATTATAAGACAACACAAATTATGCTTGTTTTGTTTTTTAAAACATTTATGTCTGTAAAACAGCGGCAGGGAAGTCAACTTTAGTGCGCTTGCTGGAGCGAGCTTCAGAGGAATGGGAAGTCATACCAGAGCCCATTGCGAAGTGGTGCAATGTACAGACCACAGAGAATGAATATGAGGTACAGTATGCTTGTATACAAGAGATATTATTAAAGAGTGTCTTCATGTTAATTTGAGTTCTTTTAATAAAATATCCCCTTCAAACCCTGTAGGAGCTCAGCACGTCCCAGAAGAGTGGAGGCAACCTGCTGCAGATGTTATATGACAAGCCCAGTCGCTGGTCTTACACTTTCCAGACCTACGCCTGCCTGAGTCGTGTCCGTTCACAGCTTCAGCCTCCTTCTGCCAAACTTCAGCAGGCAGAGAAACCAGTCCAGTTCTTTGAGCGCTCTGTCTATAGTGATCGGTGCATACAAACAGCTTCTCTCAACAATTTAGAAAACAATAAAAAAGACAAATGTAAAATGGTATTGAATTGAAACGTCTAATGTTTTTAATATTCCAGATATGTGTTTGCCTCCAACCTCTTTGAGTCTGGAGATCTGAATGAGACCGAGTGGGCCATCTACCAAGACTGGCATTCGTGGCTCCTCACTCAGTTTGAGTCCCAGATTGAGCTGGATGCCATGATCTATCTTCGTGCTAATCCAGAGGTATCTAGCAGTTCCTTATATTTTGATTGGATCACTTGTGGTAGTAAAAAAAAAAATGATTTAAATGTAAGGATGAAATGATTAATTGATCAAACGCATGGTCTGCAGAGGTGTATGCAGCGTCTTCAGTTCCGAGGGCGAGAGGAGGAGGAGGGGATTCCACTGGATTACCTGGAGAAGCTGCATTATAAGCATGAGTGTTGGCTGTACAACCGAACCACAAAGTTAGTGATCAACTTAATATGTGCTAAAACGTGTATTTCAGCTGTTTTCATTGTTTAATTAACTAAATGGATATTTTGTCATATACAGGTTGGATTTTGAGTATCTTAAAGACCTGCCAGTACTGGTCCTGGATGTTAATGAGGATTTTAAAAATGACAGAATTAAGCAAGAAGGTGTAATTGACAAGGTACGTATGTGTGTGTATGTATATATATATATATATATATATATATATATATATAATATAGGTCTGTGGACAAATGCCATCATTAAAGAGTTAGTTCCCCCAAAAATAAAAATTTGGTCATTAATTACTCACCCTTGTGTCGTTCCACTCACGTAAGACTTTCATTCATCTACGGAACACAAATGAAGATATTTCTGATGAAATCCGAGAGCTCTCTGTTATTACCATGTTCAAGGTCCAGAAAGTAGTAAAGACATTAAAATAGTCCATGTGACTACAGCGGTTTAACCTTAATGTTATGAAGCGAAACTTTATTCAACAATTTTCCGTGTCAGTCTCCAATGCTTTTCACATTGTAAACGTAGTGCAGCGCTTCTGGGTTCTACGTCAGAACACCGTATTGCGCATGTGTCGTGGTGCTCATGTGAACAGAGACTCGCAGAGTAGAGAACAAATTGTTCAATATGTTGAATAAGTCGTTATTTTTGTGCACAAAAAGTATTCTTGTCGCTTCATGACATTAAGGTTGAATCACTGTAGTCACATGGACTATTTAAACAATGTCTTTACTACCTTTCTGGACCTAAAAATGGTAATAACGTTGCAGTCTATGGGGAGGTCAGAAACCTCTCGGATTTCATCAAAAATATCTTAATTTGTGTTCCAGATTAACAAAAGTCTTACGGTTGTGGAATGACATGAGGATGAGTAATTAATGATAGAAGTTTCATTTTTTGGGTGAACTAACCCTTTGAGTTATGCCTCTAATGCCTGTTTCACACTGGATGCGCAAGCAGAGCGGGAGCAGCAAACGCCCATTGTGCTTTTACATTGGCAGAGTTTGTCACGTGCAGCTGAATGACTGCGATGCAGCAGTGTTCCTCTTCTACTGTCCCACACACGACATGCTGTATATATATGTAGTTTACATGATAAAAGTAATCTTAAAGTTAGGATATACCTCTAGATTTAATCATTTAAATGGGCCTTTAAAGTTTCAGCAAAAACTCCTGGCAATGATATGTGCAGAAAGAAATTTATAAAGGTTTGAAACAACTCGAGGGTGAGAATCTTCATTTTTTTTGTAAGCTATCCCTTTAACATGGGCGCTGAAAAAAAAAAAAAAATGCGCTGCTTTTATGCATCTAGTGTGAAACAGGCATAACAGTATTTTAAAATTGCCATGTTTTGACATGATTTGATGTTTTTTTTTTTTTTTTTTTTTTCTTTTCAGGTGAAGGAGTTTCTGAGCACCCTGTAGACTAAATATAAATTGATCTGTATGAATCATGTAAACTGGTGATTTCTAACTAGTATTCTGGATTTATGACACTGATCATTTGAATGAATTTATGATTGTATTTTAATTTTTTTTTAGCTTTTTAAATGTAAATTACTTTTTTTATATACTTAGCTTGTTGTACATATGTATTTGGTTGTATGAAATTAAAACCCATTTTAAAAAAACAAAACTCTTCTGTAATTAAACCACTGGCTTTTAATGCAGAGATGAATATTTATGAGTTTTGTCATTTATAAGTTTTGTCATTTTGTCTGAAGACTGAAAATTTATAAAAGTGGCAATAAATAAAATTTCAAAAAAGCATCTTTGTTTTCTGTTCTTTCTGCTGGAAATTGCTCTTTGTAAGTGCAGTCTCTAAACTAATTTTTCTTTCTTAACAGAATGTTTTTCTATAATTACAAACAACTGGAAAGTTTGAATAGATAAAGAAAAAATAAGGTTTCATAACCATTAATTTCTGCAATTTTAGGCCCAATTCTCTCCAATTTGCCTTATGACTAGTTGCCCAACCACTTCTGTAATGCAGGCTGTCAGAATGCTGACAAACCCACTAATGAGGACCTGCTGGCTCATTCTATGTTTTTGAGTTCATTATTATAATTAAGCTTTCATAATTTTTGGCCTTCATAGTTAATGCAGGCAATTTACTTATGACCAATTTTCAGTTTCATTTTATCTATATTCAGACTTTTACCCATTTAAACCTACATCTTTAAAATTTAAGAAATGTCACCGGGTTTTTTTAATTTTTTTTTTTTTTACAATGCTTGTAAATGGTTTAAATGTCATGCAGACATATCCATACAGCTCATTTGACATTGAGAAATAATTAAATACCTTAATCATGAACAGGAATCATTAAAAAAATATGGCATTTGCATATGCCAATCTAAGGTTGTGTGGCACATATTCACATTTTAGTCACATAAGTGAAGAAAATGTCAAACTTTTTTGACAACATTATGAATTCACCTATAAAACAATGTATGCAGTAAACAGGTGAAACAAATGATTTTTTTTTAAAATTTCACCTGAAAATTCTTTCACACGTAAACAGAACCTGAGTTTTATTATTTAGAATATTAAAATGTCACATTGTTTATTGGAAAATATTAAACCACTGTCTAATTGTTCTAATCTATCACATTCAAAATGGCAAAGAGTATGTCAAATTATTAAAGTCTGAAAGCTTTACTGAGCTTCCAATTGTCATCTAAACAGAGTGTATTATAAACATTGAATTTGTCTTTTAATGCAGGAGAAAAGTCCCATTAGTTTTCAGTTTTAACAGCGATGAAACAGCTTTCCATTTTTTTATATGAATCAAAGTGGCACACAGCTATTGTACCAATACAAGAGAGTAAATATATTTATGCAGAAGAGTGTGAAAAAATGTCCCTATGCAAAATGATATTTTCCCAGAAATTATGGATATTTTGTAATTTTTGTACAATATTATATACGTGTCAAAATTAAACTACAAGTCCCATAATTAAATCTTCCACAGAAATCCGGGTATTGCTTCACCCAGGTCGGTCGCGCCCTCCTCTAAACAGACTTATTGACACAGTTGTCCTAACATGTTAAATAATACGTGTTGGTTAATACTGGACGCAGTGAGATGACAGCTACAGACTTAACTGTCAGCACATTATATTTATATTCATAAAATAATTCGACAGTTAGTGACCGGCTAATCTGATGTATCTAGCATTACATTACTGTAAACATGACACCTCAGAAATTGACAAAACTTGCTAAATATGATTCTGAAACAAATTAACCTCTACTTTCTCGATAAAGACAAAAATAGGCGTATCGAGAGGGCGGGAATTTGTGACAAGCGTGCCCGCGTCCAATCGCCTTTACTAAATGATGTTTCCTGGCGTTAAATCTTAAAGCCCTCTTGTAAACCAACCTTGACGTCGCCTGCTTTCACTCGAGTAGCGTGCGTTGCAGCAAATCAGGTTCCAGTATTTAACTCTCGTGCCCAATAGCCTTCACATATTTTAAAAAGGGGCGGGACAATACACAAATGGAACGAAGTAGGGTAGGTTGTTAGAAAGTTAATGGCTTGGGGGAAAGAGATTCTCTTCTCGCTTCAGGAGAGTTTGAGGATTTTTCTGAAGTAAAACGTAATTATTTTATAACAATATAACCCCAAAGAAAGTGAAAAGACAACATTACCTTCACAAATAGACGTATTATTTAGGAAAGTATGCAGGATGCAGTAGCCGGGACGGCAATGCTGACGGACGGCTTCGAGGACGAGATTGACTCGGTGACTCCGCGTTCCCCTGCGTTAGGGATGGGGGTTGGAGCTACACCAGGAGCCGGACTCGGGGGCCTCGGTGGCAAGAAAGTACGCTTGTTCGGAGAGGCTGGCGGGCCCACCACAGACAGACTTGATTTCAAACTCACAGCGGCCGCGGTGCTATCGTCAGGCCCCGGATCCGGCAGCGACGAGGATGAGGTGTCTGAGGTGAGAGCGAGTCAGCCAGCAGGAAAGTGGAGAGAGAGTGTGTGTGTGTTAGCTCACATGCTAACTTCTGCTAGCCTTAATAGGCTTCATTCCCAACCCACCAAAACCCTGGAATTAACCACCTCATCTAAAGAGGCCGACTTATCACGTCCCACTTTTGACTACATATATACAACAACTCTCTCACGCGGGGCACCGTTAGCAGTTATTTCAGTAGCGTTTCACGCTACCCACGTTGCCATTTGCGTTTCTAAATAGCTCAAATTCAGGCGAGTTAGCTTAGCTTAGCACGGGCTCAGAGATGAAGGCTGCGATTTGGGCCTAAAGAGAACATCAGGGGGCAACGCCATCGTCTGCTAGTTAGCCATCCCAAATTATTTCATCTATTTCAAGCACTTGTCACTTTAGTTTACGCCTTTTAAAGTGTAACTCGCCCCACGTCGCGTCTTAGTGGCAGTCATTTTGAAGGATGTATAAATGTCGCTAGCCGGGAAGCTAAGTGGCTCTTGGTACGTATCTAAATATTAGCTGGAAATATTAGCTGTTTAGCAAAGCTTATCTGCGTGACGGTGCCACGCCAGGCCTTTTGCAGTGTTGGTAAACTTAGGCTTTTGACTTAGATCTGACATCTGTGTCAGTACGTGCAAGATGTTATAACGTTCACATAACCTTAGTGTCAGCACTAGTACTTGGCCTCAAGACATGTAAATGTATCCCCACGGTAGGTTCTGTAATTTCATGGGACGCACATGTTTAAACAACAAGCTTTAAGATTAGACATTTATTCCTCGGTGTCAGAGGAACAATTATTAGACATTGTGATCATGAAGTGTGGCTCTGGGTTTCAGGGAGACTTGTCATGCGGGTTTGTCGTCATACATCAAGATGCACCTGTTGGGTCCTGTAGATGTTTAATTATCAGTCGCACTTCAGATGTTTTTCTAATAACTGCAGCCACTTCTTATTGAATCAAGTGCATACTTCCACTTTATCTAAGCATTTGTAATACTCAGTCTGCCAGAGGTATGGTTTGAATATCAATTTTAATTAAAAGATTTACCTTTTTTGACAGATGACAGGTATTTGCCATGCAAGAATTGCATGATGAAAAATTAAGGCGTACTTGTAGGGGTGGGAGATATATCAGAATATAGTTTGTTTTGCTTCAAGTTAGGTTGCGATATTAAAAGTTTAGATCACATTGAAATTATTCTTGACACAAATTTATTTCACCACAAAACTCTCTTCAATAAAGTTGAGAACTTTACATAAAAGTAATTACGAGCTGTAGGACAAATAAATATAAAAGAACAAAGATGAAAATTAAGTGAACAGTACTTTAAATTTTTCATTTTGTCTTCCGCGGCAAAATTGTCTTTTTGTGCTTGATATGTTTAAAAAATTCACCCTGTCAATTTTCTAAATATGTTATAGATCTTATTTTGCGAACATTTAATGCTTCTATTTTTTTTTTTTTTTTTTTTTTTTTAAGTGTTTAATCAATGTCATACTGGATCTTCTGGTGTAAACGACAGACTTCTCTGGTGAAATTATCAAGACTTCTCAAACTACTTAAACCTGCCTCCACTTTTGAGTGCAACAGCCACATCTCAAAACCCTATCAAAAACTGACACATAGAACCAAGTAGAGTTGTCAAAAGTACCAACTTCGGTACCTATTGGTACTGAAATTTTAAAAATGTAATTCTTTGAGCGCTGTTGAGCAGATTCGTAAACACCTCTGATTGGCCATTGTGTTCACATGCTCATTGGATATGTCTGTGATTGGCTACAATGATCAACACATGGGAGCATTTGAAAGCACACGGAAGTGTTTGAATTTGACTGGTCCGTGATAGACGCCTGCTTTCAAACGCTCCCATGTGTATCTGTGTATGCGCTTGGTGAAGAGCTTCATTGATGATTATTTACAATGTTTTTACAGCGTTGATCATTGTAGCCAATCACAGACATATCTGATGAGGCGTGAACACAATGGCCAATCAGGTGTTTACGAATCCGCTCAACAGCACTCAAAGCATCACATTTTTAAAATTGCAGTACTGACTAAGTACTGAAGTTGGTACTTTTGACAACTCTAGAACCAAGTCCCGTCCAAAATATTTTTTTGATAATCCGTTGCATTCGGATATACATCACTATATGGAAGAATATATCTGTTATTGCTTCCATTTTATTTGCATTTTTTTGTTGGAAATACTTTTTTTTTTTTTTTTTTTTTAAATGAATGTCTTAAACACATACAAATTTATAGACTTTAATGATGCCCGCATATCGTGTGAATAATCGCAATACCGGTTGACAAATTTCTTGTTTATCGTGTCAACTGGTATATCCCCTACATACTTGCTCCACTACCAAGTGTGAAGTGTTGTTTTAAAAATATCAAAACTTTATTGGCCTTAGGCCTGTTTTAATGTAAATGACTGAAGTCAGATTGAGCTCACGGAGAGTAAGCTGTGCTGAAATGCTCGCAAACATACACCGTTGTATTTCAGAGCTGCATGTGATTTTTTTTTTTTTTTTTTTTCTCTCCCCCCCCCCACCCCCTGTCTGGAGTACAGGGGTGTGTCTGTTGCCTTTTATAACTTGTAACGGGTGCCCCCCCCTTGTGTTGTTGGTATTTGTTTGGAATTTAGGGGGAGGGGTATTAAAGTCGGTGGAGGTATACAGAGATTATGACAAGCTCAGGTAGGACCCACATTCCCACAAATTCCGGCACTCTGCATGCACTTCCTGTTAGGTCACTGCTTCAAGAGTCAGTCTGCTATATGCTTGATGACTTAAAATTAGACCGTAAATATGTTTAGAAATGTAGTAATGTATGTGAAAAACAAGTTTGGTCATTCTGCAACCCAAAGTATAGCTGAAGCAGGGTATTCAGTCTGACCTGGAAGCTGGATCATGTGAGAAGTTGTTACATTACTTTCATGAGATTATGAATCAATTGAATTTTTTAGTTACATTTATATTCTTGACATTCTTTCTGCTTGTATTAGTTCTACATTGAATTCTGCAGTCGTCTGTAGTCATACATTTGCATAGTCAGGTTCAGATAGCGAGCCTTGTATCTTATTTGTGTGTCACTGTGAATTGTGACAGTCTGATTTGTTCTTTTAATATAGGCCTTTACTGCAAGTTATATGCATGGTTCTGGAAAACCTGGGAATATCAGGGAATTTTAAAAGTGTGATTTGCATGCTTGGAAAAGCATGAAAATGAAAATGTTAAAAGGTCATGGAAAATGATAAAGGCAATTTAAATTTTGTGGTTATGCTCTGTTCTTATCACTCACTCCTCCTTGTTTCACTCATTGGTCAACATGTGGGAACCTTTTTATGTCCTATATGAGCAGGCACAGGAGTGATGTTTTGGGTTCATTCAGAGACTCGTTAAATCAATATCTGAGTCAGACAAATGTCAGGTGAAAAGAGCAGCATACTTGTAGAGCACAATTGCCCTTTTCTGCCCTCGTCAAAATGCTTTTTCTTAGGAGAAGAGAGAAAAAAATTTAGTGTTAAAGTTTGCATTGCATTTACTGAGTTTTAAAGGGTTCACCCAAAAATGAAAGTTCTGTCATTAATTACTCACCTTCTCATTTCAAACCCGTAAGACTTTCGTTCATTTTCGGGAATACTTTTTGTGTACAAAAAACAAAAATAACTGCTTTATTCAATAATTTCTTCTCTTCCATGTCCTGTTCACATGAGCAGATGCTGATGCAGGAACCGGCCAATAATAAGCCGGCATTCTGACATAGAACCTGGAAGCTATGCGCTGTTTATAATGTGAAAAGCGTAGGAGACTGACACTGAGGAGAAGAAATTGTTGAATAAAGTTGTTTTATTGTTTTTTGTGCGCAAAAAGTATTCTTGTTGCTTCATAACATTAAGGTTGAGCTATTGTAGTCACATGGACCATTTTAATGATGTCTTTACTACCTTTCTGGGCCTTGAAAGTGGTAATGGCGTTGCTTTCTATGGGGGACCAGAAAGCTCTCCGATTTAAAGATCTTCATTTGTGTTCTGAAGATGAACGAAACGCTTACGGATGTGGAACAACATGAAGATGAGTAATTAATGACAGAATTTTTGGGTGAACTAACCCTTTAAGTCCTCGTCCTCTATTAAATCCTTCATTAGCATCTTTGCAAGTCTTAGGATGTCCCTTACACCATAGTTTTTTTTGGCTTATGGAAACTCGTAACATAAAAAGGTATTTTTCTTGTAAGCATTTGTTGGTGTGTTTTTCCTCTTAACATTTATTTAATGACCAAGACAACTCTCATGACTGTGGCCTATGCCACAGCATGTGTTTCTTAATTAATTGCATATTGTTTTATGAATAGGAAGTCAACTACACAGTTGCTACATGTCTTTTTACATGTCCCTGTCTTTAGATATAATCATATAAACAAACCTGGCAATTCCTCTACCTTATTTCAGTGGTGTTTCTAGTTTAGATCCTAGCTAGTGCAACATTTGCTGTTTAACATTTGGCTATCACAAGATGTATATAATCTAAGTAGTTTTTGTACTATTTTGTAGTTCAGAGTCTATTTAAGTGCAAGGGTTAGTTTCTCCTGCTATATATGTGAAAGAAGTAATGTTTAAAGTTTTAAATGCAACATTTTCTTAAATCTTTAGGTTTGAGGCTGTGGATGTAGTGACCATACTGCGGCTTGAGAAGCAGCTTTTTATAAGTACACACAGTACACATGCATTCAGAGCAGGTTCTCTGCTTCATTGACAGTTTTATTCATATGTAACGGTGTAGTAACTTCATGATTAACTGGTGTTTTGAAGTTTCATCTTCTTGTGCAGTTCCAGTTTGATGATTCTTTTTAAACTTCGAGTTTCAGCCATGCATTGTAGTACATTAGAAACTATGCGAAGTAAATATCTGTGTGGACTATCACAGCTCCAGCATCATTCACTATTGCTCGCTGTTTTTATTTTTTTATCCAAACTTAATTTATCCTTAACTTAATCCAAAACATAAATTTAAAGTCATGCTTCGCCCCTGAAGATTAATTCATTTTGCTCACCCTCATGTTATTCCAAACCTGTATGACACATCTTAAGTAGAACACAAAAGGAGATGTTAGACAGGATGTTTGCACTACTCTTTTCCATACTATGAAAGCAAAGGGTGACCAAAGACTTTTAAGCTTCAAAAAACAACCATAAAATAGCCTAAAAGTTGTTCATATGACGCATGCGTCACATTTCCAGTCTTCTAAAGTCGTGTTAGTGCATTGTGTGAAGAACAGACTGAAATTGTCGTCTTCAGCTCTCCGATATTAGCTGTGCGACTTGCATATATGCCTATTTATATTTTTCACATCATGATCTGTTATGAGACTCACAACCAAGAATGTGTTGCATCATTGTGACGTCTTGATGTGCCGTATTTAAAAACAAAGATGCAATTTAAGATGTGTTGCAGCTGAGATTAATAGTGAATAACTATGAATTGAAGAATAAATGAAATCAAACTGGTTTGGAACAATGTGGTGAGTAAATAATGACCAAAAGAGCATGTCCATACAAAATGTTAGTCTCTCTACCCCCCACCCCCCACATTTGACCTCAAAGCACAAGTAGATAAATATGCTGTGTTTTGTATGGATGAACCTGGCTGACACGGGTCATATATAGTGCAGTAGATGAGCCGTGTAATCGCAGAACTGGTGTGTATGAGTTGCTGTTTTGGACTTTATACACTGTATGTTATTGTTGTCAGAAGTCTGTCTGCCAGGTCGCCTGCGTGCTTGGCTAAAGTTTCACCACCAGAAAGCTGCAATGTATAGAACACTATCATTTTTGTATTTTCCCGTCAGAAAATGTTGAAATAAGCACTTTGTTTAAAGACACCTCAAGACGTAGGAATATGAGCCAGTGTTTTTGATTTCACCAAGTCATCCTATTGTTTTCATGATGGTTTAGGGTTACCAGTCCTAAACCTGTCCGCAGCCACCATACATGTCATTGTTAAAGGCCTACTGAAGTGCCTTGAAATGCACAGCATTATTCAGTGTGTTGACGTAATTTCCACTGAAACAGTAAGGCAGGGTGGGATATATCGAACAGCTCCTCCCCTTTTTTGGAATGGCCAGTAGTGTTTAGTTTATATCACAGCTCGGCCAGAGCCGCAGAGCTCTGTAAAGCCTCTTACTATTTCTCCTCCTAATCTCCTCCATATCACTAAAAAATACAGCATTCTGTGCAGAATTCAAATGGGTCCGATACGTTTTGAAGTCTGCGCAGACTCATGCATATGATCCACTCTGTGCTATCATGTCTCTGGACTAGAGCAGACCGTTGTGCACGCTAGAGCGGCTCGTGTGAGGCTAACGTGAAACCAGACTTCATTTGCCCCAATGGAAAGCATATTTGCACTCTTAGAATCGTTCCCTATCCCCTATATGTGCCATTCACCATGTAGAAAATAGTAAATGTGTGAGCAAGTGACCGATTTCAGCCGCAGCTTCGGCGTCTTTATAATGAAGGGGGCGGGACGCTTCAGATTCAGAGAGCATTTGATTGGACAAAAGATCTGATGAGAAGCTGGCTGACATCAAAATCATTAATCCATATTGGCGGCAATGAGACCAAGTTTTGAAAGCTAATATCTTCTAAATGTGAATTTTTGTTATTGTTTTGGAGCACACTAGCTTCTAGATAAGGCTAACATATTCATACTTAAATCCAAAAATCTTCAATTTGGATTTCATGGTGACTTTAAAGCCAGATACGTAAGATATTTGAACTCCTCCAGTTCTTGCCCTCTTGCTGGAAGTGTAGCACTCGCAGTCTGTCTCTCAGTGCAGAGATGAGGTAATGAGAGTCACTTGTTTGGACGTAGCCTCTCGTCTCGCCCTCGTGTCTTTCTTTCTCTCTCTCACTCACACCCTGAGACAAATGCTTCCCAGAGTCTGAGACCAGAGCACAACAATTCCAGCCACGCCAGAGCCCTGCACATTCAAATGCTCCTGTATGCTTTTAATTACTCTTACTGCAGATGGGCTCTCTGCTTGACCACGCCCGGCCTCGCTGCCTTACTCACCCTGCTTTTTGGGTCAGCTCCTTTTGGCAGCCCTTCGTATTTATCTCGTCTGAAATTGTATGACCCCTCCCAGTTCCTTGGTCTTGAAACTTCAGTACACAAAAAGGGTAATCCCTTGACATAATTATAAGAACAACCAGAATGGTGTGTTTTGCAGTGTTTCTGGTGGTGGCCTCCTAGATTTTGGCAAGAACCAAGGTCTCCTAAATTGTATAACTGTTCTGTAAGCTTTGAAATTGAGAATCCGTTTTTTCTCGTAGAAAATTAAAGATTTTCATCTTGTTCATATCCAGTAATGCTTGAGTAATGTGTACGTCCTTCCGCCAATGTGGGTGGAATACAGTACTAAAGTATGCAGAATAAGCATCAGTGTTTTGTCACGTTGGCTGCATACATAAATGCTTAAAAGTTTGCTGATTTATTGCTTCTTGAGATTTGCCTATGTAAACGATTTTTTTTTGTGGTATGATATACTTTACAAAAAACATACACTACCGTTCGAAAGTTTGGGGTCGGTAAGATTTTTTTGTTTGTTTTGGTTGCTCAACAAGGCTGCATTAATTTGATTTAAAAAATACAGTAAAACACTAATGTTGATATATAGATGCATATGTTTTATATATAAATCTAACTTATTCCTGTGATGGCAAAGCTGAATTTACTCCAGTCTTCAGTGTCACATGATCCTGCAGAAATCATTCTAATGTTTCTTTTTATTATCAATGTTAAACTGTTTTGCTGCTTAATATTTTTGATAAAACTGATGCATTTTCAAGTTTCTTTGAATGGATGGTTCAAAAGAACAGCATTCGAAATGGTACATCCTTACTAAATAAAAGTATTGACTTATTAAAAAAATTAAATCGTTTTCAGCCCAAACTTTTGAATCATAGTGCACTGACTGCTCAGTGAATGGGATTTGTTTTCCAGGAAATATTTTTTTTTTCTTCTAATTTTAATACTTTTTTTGTTTGAAATATGAAATATCCAAATTTGACGGCCTCATGAATGTAGCAAATGCAATAAGAATTGTGTATATTTGCCCATTAATTATCATCGTTGATGAACCCAAATAATTAAATTTCTTATGAGTCTGTCTCCGAAAGCGCAGCACAGAGCAGATACTCTCCTTCTGTGTGGGTGTGTTGGTAGTCTAGAACTTTATCAACAGTTTGTACTGGCAATAGCAAACAGATTTTAGCTTAACAGACTTTGATTGAATGTGTCATGTACGTCATATGCCTCCTGCTCTGTTTACATGTAGCAAGTGCTTACAACTGGATTTAAGCATGCTTGTCTTTTGTATTTGCATTTTAAAAAACAGTAATCCTTTTGGGCTCATCAGGCATTATTTGAGCAGCCTCAGATGTCACACTGGCTTTGAAGGGTTCTGTGGTAGACCACAGGAACAATTAAAAACTCGTGCAAGGTTACTGTGCACTGTTGTGTATATATTATCTGATATGAATGAGAAGGGCTTTTATTTATTTTGATTGATGTTTGAATGTTTCACATTAAAGCCAAAGACAAACGTATAGTATGGAGTATGTGATCTCATCATATCAGTATTTAAATTAGTATTATTACAACAAACTTTATCTGCCCTTGTATGATTGATGGCCAAAGTTCATGCCGTATGAGCTCAGCACAGATCTCTGTGCTTACTTTTTTATAAAAAAAAAACAAAAACTTTTAAAACCTATCCTGCTATCCTGTTTCCACAAATATTACGCAGCACAACAGTTTTTAACATGTTTCTTGAGCACTAAATCACCAAAACCTGGTGTTTTTAATCCGTCTCTAGTCTACTTTCAAGCACTTCTGTCCTGATTTCCTTGGGGGAGGGTCTATGGGCGGGTAAATGTATGGTGTGGGTTTTTTTTTTATTTTTTTTTTTTATTTATACAGATCTTTTGACCTAATGGATGACAAAAGCTCACAATTTACATATGAACATGCTTGGAGATGACGGAAAAATGTACGGAGAGCAGCAGCTTTTGTTTGACAGCTGCAAGACAACGGCGTAAGACGGCGAACGCTGAGTGCGTTTTAGAAATCAGGAATGGTTAGGGAACATTGTGCTCAGTGAGTTTTTCATTTTCAAACCAAACTTGGGTCTTTAACTGACAAAGTTTAAATCCTGTCTGACTAGCACGCTTCCCATAACGAGTACGCATTAGGTCAGTAGGCAGAGAGTAGGCGTCTTTTTTTTTGCGGCTGTTCAAATGCATTCGACCATATAAATGTTTCCACCACGAAAGCAATTCAGTCCGATGTGTTTTTTTTTTTTTTTTTTTTTTTAAACTACTTCTGGAAGTGGTCGAATGTAGACAAGCTCAAAAGGTTTTACACCTGTATTTAGCGTCGTCCAATTGTTATCCGATTGACTAAAACACATCTTGATACCATGTGGGAACAGGACCTTGGTCCTTGACCATCATGGGATCTGAGTTCAGTTTAGCTGAGTTGGACCTGGCTGAACTTTTGATGTCCCTCACATACCAGTGGAAGTTTTAAATGTTGTAGCTTCATTGCTAGGAGATGCTTTGACTCACCACCACTGTGTATTTATATTATTCTTAACTGTGTTTAAATCTTGTGGCTTATTACTTTAATCTAGTAATCACAAATGACTGGAACGGTCATGGAAATTAAGTTTAGGAATCTTGTCTTTTTGTCTTTGTCAAAATCTGCCAAAGGGTAATTAAATATAACCAATCATGTAAAAACTTTCAAGTATATATTACATCAGCATTTGAGAGTCAAATTGGATAACTGCAGGGAATCATCTCAAGATCACTCATTTAATAGTTATCTATTGACAAAATTATTAAAAAAAAAAAGTCAAATTATTGAAAATATTAAAATCTGGAATGTCAGGATCAGAATGTGTACTTCGTGCACAAAAAATGTTTTGTTTATTTAAAAAATTGGCGTTTATTCTCTTTTGCATGCGGTGTGTAGTATTTCACTCAGTTCCCTGATCATTCCGATTCAATTTCAGAGAGTAAAGAACAAATTTATACTCACTTGCGTTATGCGTTATGCATGTTATCATCTCTGACAGACAGCATGTTGAAGCTGCCATTTTCTCCCTCTTCTTTTTTTCAAATCCACATCATTTGAAAATCACGCATTCAAAATCAATGTTTTTGAATGCGTGATTTTCAAATGATGTGGATTTGAAAAAAGAGAGATCATAAGGTAATATTTATTTTTTTTTAGCCGGCAGGTATTCAGTGAAGTGATTATGTCCAAGTGTGGTGTTTCAATGGTTTTTAGTTGTAACATTCCAACCGAGAACCAGCTTAAGGTTTTGACGTATGTGATAATGTGCGTAAGGGGTAAACTATGTTTGGTTTTTGGGTAATTATAAAACATACTGGAGACGTAGTTTAAGTTTATTTTGTGGCTTAAATAAATTGCATGTTACTCAGAGACTGACATGTTTGGCTTGTCAAAAATGTTACTTTCACCTGTCGTTAATTTGTTGACTTGAAAATTAAGTTTATTTTTTTACCAGGAAAGTAGTTTTGATGCACGGTTGATAAAATTATAACAAAAACATTTTATATAAACCCATGAAAATGCAGATTCTGTTGTAAATAATAGCAAAAAACCCCCAAAAAACTGTTAAAACTGTTTTCCATTATTACCCTATTACCCTAATAATTTTGAAAATCTCCATTACCGTGCTTCTGCCTATGCTAACAAGCAGCCCAGTTCCTCACAGTGTGGGATGTCCTGCCCTCCTTGTGGGTGTTAAGGAAGGTGTGTGGAGGTCAAGGGCACAGGGAGAGAAGAGGGAGGGGGGGGAAACCCGCTGATCAGCTCATCTTAATGCTTACAGTAATTCCTCAAAGGCTCAAGGCCTAAATAGCACGCAGCTTTTTCTCCCAGCTGCGCTTAAGAGAGGGGTGGGCGTAGTGGCTGATGTGAACTTTGTGACTAGTGCCCTCATTTGTGTTAATTACCTGTCCCTGTTCCAGGGGACACACCATGTGCTGCTGCACATAATAGACATTTTAATGCCTTGAATCACTAAGAAAATTCACTCTTTGTAAATGCATGTTAAAGATCTTATTGTGAACAATTCATCCATTTATGCGTTTGCCATGCAATGTTTAATCATGATGACTGCATGTGCACCAATAATGTAGTTATTTTTAATAATCGAATTAAGGATCAAATTGCATTAAGATATTTACATGACATGAGCAAACCTTTTCTTTCCCGTGTACATGCAATTTTCATTATTCTGTTTATTGCTAAGAAATTAAAGGGTTCATGAACTGCATTTTTCATTTTATAATATTCTCTGAGGTCCACTTAAAATGTTATCAAGATTTTTATATAAAAAACATCCTAATTTAGAAGAAATAGGCTATTTTCTATTGTTTTTGACCCTCTTTCAAACATTGAAAGTAAACGCCCACTGCTATGATTAAGTTTTGCGTATTAAAATAATTTTCAGTGTCCCTGCCATTACATGTGTGAAATTGTTTTGAAAACTTCAGATGTTGAAAAATATCTTGTTACTTAGTTAAAACATTTGCCAACAATGTGAAACATTTATGCGTATTAAATATGTTGTCTGTTGTCTCGCATAAGATGTCTTACGCAAGATGGTTGAATGACCAAATAAAAAGTATATGCCTGATAGCACTAAAAAAGGTTAATAAAAGCGCTGTATACCAAACTCAATGGACACATGGACCGATGTCAGACTGCGGATTCTGTGCATGCATTTGCCTTCGCCTGTCAGCGCGCGAGTATACCGAAATGTTCTATTTCTAGGCGTATTTCCCTTGAACGGTCAAATGCACATGCAATTATACCTACATTTTTATATTGCCAGTTATAGGACGCATGTCAGTATTGGATCCGTGCCTTAGGCCTACTGTAGGTCTTAAAGTGAAAGCAACCTAATATCCGCTCCTGTCTGTCTGTTAATCAAACTACAACAATGGGGAAAAACAGTTTTTAAGCTTAAAGCAGTGTTTGTATCTATCTTTATGATGTATTTATTTGTCCTATTGTCATTTGTTTAGAAGTTCTTATTACTGACCGTTTACTTGATTACTTAATTTCTTGAACTTTTTACTTATAAGCAATTGCTTATTGCTGTGGTTTGCTTATAAGATTTTGGTTGTATTTTTGGTCGTGATCATGTTATTTATAGCACCACTGGACTAGCCTTTTTTTGGTGAGATACCAGAATAAACAAGATTTATGCATTTTGTTTTTTGTCTTGTGTGAGTATTATGCATGTAACATAAATGTGGTAGCCTAATTATGAAACCTTTTTGAAAGGTTTAAAAAAAAAAAAAAAGACTTTATTCAACAATTTCTTCTCTTCCCTGTCAAGTCTCTTATGCAGTTGACGTAGGGAACACAGTGCTTTCGTGTTTACGTCCACATGCTGGCTCAGTATTGGTGACGCTCTTCACGTGAGCAACGTGTGTGTGTGTGTGTGTGTTCACGAAAAGTATTCTCGTCACTTTGTAAAATTAAGGTTGAACAGTGGACGATGTCTTTAGTACCTTTCTGGGTCTTGACAGTGGTAATTAAATTGCTGTCTATGGAGGAGTCGGAGAGCTCTCGGATTTCATCAAAAATATCTTAATTTGTGTTCTGAAGATGAACGAAGGTCTCACGGATTTAGAATGACATTCATTTTTGGGTGAACTAACCCTTTAAGCATTTGCATCAAAACTGAAGTATTCTTTAGGCTTAAGCATACTTTTGTGAACTCTGCAGTCAGCTGTTACTACAGGTGATGCGCCTCGTCAAACCACACGTGCAGAAAGCATGGGTTGTATACACAGGTCACATTTTTTGTTCAAAGACAGCTGAACAGTGCAAAAGAATGTAGGGGTCTCTACAAAGAATGTAGGGGACTCGAGATGTGTGATTCAAGGCTGAACTACAGTAGTCAACATTTGAGGTGGATCAAAAAAGTTAATCAAAGTTGTCTTAAGAAGAAGGTTTTAGGACAACTTTTATGAAAGGTTTTGATCCACTTCAAATGTTGACTTCTATACTTTCAAATTGACAATGTATAAAATATACAGCAAAAATTCTACCAAAGACATTTTTGTTCCACGTGTTTACATAATTAATAATAGCTCAAATGCAATACAACATGTCTACCTTGGACAGACTGACAAACATTTCCTATAAGTCTATATTGTACCAATGATATGGGCATATGTTGACTGTCATGTTTATTCAGTGCTCTGCATGTATTTAAATCTGATTAATTGGCATATAAACAATTCATTCAACAGTTAGTTTGACTAAAATTGTGACTAAATGGTTTCTTTACCAGAAATAATTGCTTTGCTGGTATCAGTGAGGGCATGGTTTACTTTTTATCTAATGGTCATTGCAGAATCTGTGTCGAGGCACTTTTATAATTTCAGCACTTCTTGATGTATGGAATTGTCACGCTGTGGAGTCACTGTGTTCTTTGGAGCAGACCATATTAATTTTTCACAAGTCAGACAACAGTCGGCAGATTCTGATAGATACAAATGTTGCCCATTATACGCAAGATAATCGGATTCCCATCTTCAGACTAATTGAAGTTGCTTTTTAAGTTTTTGACTATGTAGAAATGTGTACAAGACCGCATCCTTTTCTTTTTTTTGTTTGGTAAATAACAGACAGTTGCTGACACTGACTCTTTCCATGCAGGTGGAATCGTTCATACTAGACCAGGAGGATCTGGATAACCCCGTACTAAAGACAGCTTCAGAGCTTCTCCTATCCAGCGCAGCAGACGGAGCCGACCTCAGAACAGTAGACCCAGAAACACAGGCCCGGCTCGAGGCATTACTAGAAGCAGCAGGTACATCCTCTAGCCAACCCTGATGTGATCGCATTAAGCCTAATGATTTATCCTGTGTCTCTGCATGCATGTGCTCACACTTGTTTATTTAACATGTCTTCACAGTGCTGAGCATGAGACGTTCTTTCGGTTCATGTGTTTTAGGTTTTAGATAACTTCTACAGAGGTCCTTCAAATGGCTTTTTGTTGCCACAAAAATCCCCACAGAATCATAAATATTTTAAAATTGCAATTAGGACTGCAACAACTAACCAATTATAATCAATAATTATTGAAATTTATCGGATTTTTTTTTTTAATGATTATTCAGGTCTTTGTACTGAGTGTACGCACAGAGAACCATTGTTAAAAAAAAATGCATTTGCTACTGTTCAAATGTTTGGGGATGGTCAGATTTATTTTTTTAAAAGTGTACTTCTTTGCTATATTAAAGGTTCCTAATTTTGATTTGAATGTCTACAGTAGGAGCTGTAGGTTTACATTGGGGGTGTAACAGTACACACAACTGTATAGGGGAGCCCTTACTTGCACATTACTATAATATTAAAGGTTAACAACAGAGCCCAAACTATTAGCCTAAATTCAGTTATTTATTTTTAGATATAATAAATAAACATCATAAAAACTATTATATTCCACAGCTCTATAAAAATGGCATATTTATCAAGGTATCGTATTGAAATTGGGAATTCCAGTATTCTGACAACACTACATTGCAGCACTACCTCCTTTCTCACATTGTCTGAAACAGCTCAAACAAGGATCTCTCTAAACCCCTTCTTTCCGAGAGCCTGCTTTGCTCAGTCTGTTGTGATTTGGTCTACCGCTTACAGTGCGTGTCGGAAACAAAAATTCCCAAAAAGGGAATGCATGGATCCAATAGACTGTTACGTTTGGTTTTCTCATCTGTTAACTTTCAGTTAAGACATAACCAACAGTGTTTGTTAAGGGTGCTCTGGTCAGGATTTTTGGAGCTGATCATCGATCACAGGAAGCAGTATCTGCTGATACAATCACAGATACTGATCTTTTTGAAGCCTTCTTTTTATCTTGTAGAATTTTATAGGGATTTTTACAGACAATCATTCAGGGATGTCATTTTTTTTATAACTCTTTTGGGGGTGGATTTAAAAGAAAAAAAAAAAGCTTACACACAGCACAAGCCTGATTTCAAACTCAAATAAAATAGAATAAAGAAACAAATAAAATAAACAGTGCTTTAATTTTTTTTCCCAGGTAGGTCTAACAGTAGTATTAAGGTAAGAAATGCTAAATAAATTTAATAAGCAATCAAATGTAAAAAAGCTTCTCAAATGTAAAAAGCTATTCATGGTCTTTCCTGAATAAATTAAATACAGACCAATCCTTACAATTAAGGTAACAAAAAAGTCATTCAAGAGCAGTGAATGTCATTTAATGTTAATCAAACAACAAAAGACAAAGAAAAAAAATCTGTACCAATATTGGCTACTGTTACATAACTTTCTCAGCTGTTCACTTAAGACAGAACCGACTGTGCTTACGTGCATACTTGTCAAGTATGTAATTTTGTACATACATTTGTTTGTGTTTGACCATTTAAGCGCAAATTGGTACTCCCAAAGCTGTTTGTGAGGCGGCATTGTGTGTGCGCTTTAAGTGTGCATGAGCGCACCATCTCTAAGAGAGCGCGCAAGTGCTGAGTGGTTGAAACACTGCCAAGACTTAAAAAGAAATGCAAATTATAAACTTCTTGACGATGCGACACTGCCTCGATTGTGCAAGTGACAATTCCTGTGTCAACTGTGCAGGATGCAGCTCGCTTATAGTGCAGAGGTAATGTGGTGATGTGAAGCCATTTGCACATTTTGAAAGGGAAGGCGAGAGGGCACGGTGATTCACTCGTGCTGTTTGTGAAATTTTGTCTCACAGAAAGTTTTCATATTACTTTGTAAGTTATTTAATACAGAAATATGAATTTTACCTCACCTTCAGCATTATAATTTTATCTGCTCCAGACAGAGATTGAGATGGTGCCGCTGCATGTCATGCCAAACCTCTCACGGCAGGTGTCTTTATGCGTCGTCAGCATGAGATTGGTTTATGAGATCAGCCTTTATAGAGAACGCTTCCCAGAGCGATAATTGGCCGATAGCGATCAATTGGAACACCCCTAGTTTACGTTGGATAATGGCCAAGATGAGCATTTTGACATACTTTTGTCGTGTAGTTTTCCATTTAAGTGCAAGAAGACGTGAAAACTCAATTGATTACTCATGAGCGGTTTTCTTTGTGCTTGCACACAGTGAGCTGTCTGAGTCTCGGCTTTCTGTGTGCACAGTACTGTTGCGCTGTGTACTGGTACTGGGAAAATAATTGTATATATTTTACTTCAGACTGTTCTAATCATGTTTTTGCTAATTTTATGCGTTTCACACTCTAGAACCAGTGATGTTTAGATCTCATAATATTTGTACTTCTGTAGGTCTAACAGTAGTATTCACGTACAGAAGTAATACAGAAATTGAATAAAATAATCAAATTTATAATAACTCTGAATAGTCTTCCCTGTTAATATATTAAACAGGTAAATCCTTACACTTAAAGTTTAGTGACAGACCGCAGCATGTATTAGGCCATTAATACTATTACTATCACTATTAATACTATTACGTGTGTGTGTGTTGTTGGTATGAGCACAAAGAAAATGGTCTCTCAAAGAGCTCCCAAGTAATTACTGTCTGAATGATATAAAATCCCTTGGATGTTCAAATTGGCAAGGTTTAAAAAGATGTGGGTAAGTGATTTCTGTCAGCTGTCCCGAAATGCAGGCGAACGTGTTGTATCGCAGCACGCAGCTCACTTATATAGTGCAGGCGTGGAGTCTTTTGAGGCCAGAAGCAATTTGCTCATTTTGAGAGCGAAAGGGTGGGGATACAGAAATTACTTCTCACAAAAAAGTTCTCAAATTACAGATTTGATGTGATAATCTGTGAATAATTAGCCGCGTCAATTTAAACCCTATATGTTATCGATTTAATATAGATATTACGGTATTATATTGTGGTACCGTACCAAAAAAAAAAAAAAAACTTGTGGTATCGAGCCATCACTAGTGCACAGAAAACAGCGCATACTGTAGTACACCCACTGAATTGAGTTCTTTCATGTCTTGCGCTTGAATCTAAATGGTTAAAAATCGCTTGAATGTTTAAATTGACAAGGCTTAAAACACATACATATGATAAACTTGGAAACAGTGGAGCACTGGCACAATCTGGCAATAGTGACAATTCCGTCAACTGCCCCGAGCTTCTTTGACGCTGGCCCCACGCCATCGGGTAGTCCTTATTGTCGAGCCCTGCATTCACAAACAGCTATATTACACGCTGGATGAAAGGTGATATTCGAAAAAGCATAATAGGGGCACTTTAATCTCATTAAATATCATTATCACCAAGTCTAGGGATTTTATTTATTTGTTAAAAGATTGTGAAATATTATATTTTAAAATGACTGTTTTCTATGTGAATATATTTTAAATTGTCATTTTAAGCTGATTTTTCAGCGGCCATCACTCCAGTCTTTAGTGTCACATGATCCATCATTTTCATATGCTGATTTGCTGCTGAAGAAACATTTTTTCTTATCAATGTTAAAAACATTTGTGCTGCTTAATTTTTTTTTTTTTAAGAATTCTTTAAATAGAATGTTCAAAAGAACAGCGGTTAATTGATATAGAAATCCTTTGTAAAATAAATTACTATCGCTTTTGATCTATTAAATGTATTCTTGCTGAATAAAAGTATTAAAGGGGACCTATTATGCCCTTTTTGACAAGATGTAAAATAAGTCTCTGATGTATGTGAAGTTTTTAGCTCAAAATACCCCACAGATATTTTTTATAACATGTTAAAATTACCACTTTTTGGGGGTGAGCAAAAACATGCCGTTTCAGTGTGTGCCCTTTAAATGCAAATGAGCTGCTGTGCTCGACCTAAGAGGGCAGAGCTTCAAGAGCTCGTTCTCCGGTGTCAGGAGTTAGTCAGGACACACTACATGTTAGAAACTGCGAATACATGCTGCATGGAGATGGAACGGGTATAGTTTTGTTTAATTACAGTTATAAGCGTCTGTTTTCACTCTAGAAAATCACTGTAAGAGCTTAATAAAACACAGTGCAAGTGTGCATTAAAATATTATCCATAAACTCTCTCTCCCTTGTATTATCATCAACATAAACAGCGAAGTACACAGAAACACTCGTTACAACTAGAAAATATATAAAGACCTTATGCCCTTTCAGGTGGTGCTTAATAAACTGATAAACTTTATATCTGTAAATCCACTATGATGAACTGTAAAAGTGCTCTCACCTTCATTACTGCAGTATCCAGTATCACTCTGGAGGCTGTAAGCTGGATCACGAACAGTTTACTGATCTATCCTTGAGTAACAGCTTTTTAGCACAACCTCTGTTTTGTATTGACATTCGTTCACAAAGCAGTCCGGCGTGAAATGATTCGCGCAGATATAAACAAATTTCGGTTTCAAGTTGAGAGAGCACTTTTTTCAAAAACAAAATTAATTCACCTCGTCTTCAGTGGCTCAGATTTAGGGAGTAAATGGAGAGAGCTATGTGGATTAATCTGGCACACGGAACACGTAAAACGCTTGGGAGACCAATGTGGCCAATGTGACGTCACATTGCCAGGAACCTGCAAACGGCTTGTTCTGAGACACCACTTATGATTTATGGGGATTAAAGGAGTAATTGGATTTTTATCATTATAGGGTGGTTATGTCCAACACCATGCAAAAGTGAATTTTGCATAATAGGTCCCCTTTAAGTTCATTCACAAAAAAAGAGAATCTTACTGACCCCAAACATTTGAACAATAATGTATTTTAAACCATTTTTGTGTTTTGTGTATGTGTATTTATGTACAATGTTTTACAAGTTTAGTTTGCACATTGTTTTGAGAGCATTGCGCAAGTTGAATATCTGATTAAAGAAATAATTGACAGACTGATCGATTTTCAAAATATTTGCGAGTTGCAGCGCTAACAAAAAGCTTTTATTTTTCAAAACTACAGAGCACAGCCACAATGTTCATTTGTTTCTCCTTCATGTAAATTTTATTGTGAACAAAGCAAATGATGTATCTGGGTCTCTCGGCTAAAAAGCTCAGTGTATATATATAGATCTACTACTGATTGAGCAGCACAGAGGCTTTTTGAGTTCACATACAGAAATATCTGTATACAGAGAGTTAGCACTTAATATAGCCCTGCAAATCCTTAAAATCTGTTTATTTTTACATGCTTTACATCCTGTAGTTGTTTTTTTTTCTTTTTTCTTTTTTTCTTATAGCTCACAGTGAGTTTTCATGCATACAATTTCTGATGGAGTAAGGGTCAGTGTGACATTTGTGTGCACTCTGCAGAGCATTTTATAATCGTTTTTTTTTTTTTTTTTTTATAATCTAGGAAACTGGTGGCTAATTGTACTTGGCACCAAGTTTTGCCATTTTCTGTTGAGCTAGTCTGCGTGTTGTGCCATTGTGCGTTTGTTTGAGATGAGTTGGTTTGGGTGAGGCCCGGCGTGTTAGGCCTGATTCTCTACACCGGCCTGCCCTGCCCCATGAGCGGATAGTTATCTCGCAGAGGAACCAAAGGGGAGATTAGTAGCAACAATGGATTTCCATACAGCAGCAGCAGCATCGCTCATGACTCAGCACTGGTCTTTAGTACACTTGTGTACTGTCTGTGTGTGTGTGTCTTCATCTGTGTCCATGAGCATCTCTTGCTTTCTCCATCTGTGCAGAGCTTGTGAATGTGTCTTTTTCTGTGTTTGGTTGTTTGTTTCTGTGTGCTTTGTTATTGTCTGTCTTGCCCTTAATTGTGCGCATATTATGCTGTTCATAAGTTACCTACTGTTTACACATGCTTTCACGTGTTTTCATTCCACCTGAATTACACTATTGTGACTGAACACCTCTATACCACGTGTTTTACCTGCTACCACGAGCATTATCTGTTCTGCATCATCATAGGAAAGCAAATACTGCTCTTCCTGGTTGAGGTCAAATCCCTTGAAATCTTTGCCATTGTACAGTTGGCTGGTGGTCATTTGTTTCAAAATAGAGGGGCCTATCAAATTACAGCAGTTTTTATGAAAATCCAAGGTGGAATTAAAAACATGCTAATCAAATTTGAGGGTTTGGAATGGTGCATAGCACACATTTCAAGACATAAATGGCCCTTGTTTGACAGAGATTAGAGGTCGACCGATTTATGCCGAAAATAGCCTTTGAATCTATCAGCAAAAATTAACTTTTTTTTTTGTATGTTTTGCAAAACCCTGTTTGCTGTGTCTAGTTCTGTTGTCATCTTTTATTTTTATCCTCACTATAACACTTTATTTTAATTAGATAATCAACTGAAATGACAGCATGCAAAAACAAATGCAAGTATAGGGAAACGTGTGCACCATTTTCCAGAACTGCAACCTACCTGGAGTCTCCAGAAGTGCAAGGTGTCAGGTCCTCAGAGTTAGGTTAGGTAAAGAATCCTAAAATATGACCCCCACTTAATAAGAATCACATACTGAAGTGTGTGTGTGTGTGTGTGTGTGTGTGTGTGTGTGTGTGTGTGTGTGTGTGTGTGTGTGAGAAAATAGGCTTTATAGACAGATTGAGAGTGACTCTTGAAAGACCAGTACCACATCCTCTTGTACCACTGTTTAAAGAATTTTTGGAAGATCATTTTTAGTCCATCTCTGCAAGACAGACTTTTCAGGATAGGAGATGGACTAAAAATGAACTCTCAACTTGCTGCCAGGATGTCATGCTGGTTCTTCAAGAGTCACTCTTAATCAGCCTGGCTATAAAATTCAGTCTTTATGTATTTTACTGCACTTCAGTATGTGATTCTTATTAAGTGGGGGTAATTTTCTAGGATTCTTTACCTAACCTAAAGCCGTGTTTCCACCGCAGGGACTTTCCCCAGGAACTAGGAACTTTGGGGTGGTACTTGGTGTGTTTCGACCGCAGGAACCAGGGTCTAAATGAAGTTAGGGTAAAAAATTCCCCTTCTGAAAGTACCTGCTCGCTAGGTAGTACTTATTCAAAGTTGCGGAACTTTCGGGGGTGGGATTTGGGTGCTGAACATGCTGATTGGTTGAGTTTACGGTGCGTTTTGGTTGGTTGATTACACGCAGCATTTTATTTCAACCATCAAATATTTATTTATTTATTTATTTTCTCCCCTTTAAAGTCTATTGTGGTGCGTGCAGTAAGAGTTTTTTGCTCTTCAAATTATCAATGGAGTTTAAAAATACGACAGATGGACTAACAACGAGGTTCAGGGACAAATTGTTCCGGGTAATTTTGTTCCTGGGACAAATTGTTCCGGGTAATATTGGTGGAAACACGGCTTAAGTCTCTGAGAACCTGACATCTTATATCTAATAATTTTTGACTTTTCAGTGTGAGTTAAATTGGCTCATTTTTATCTGTAAATGAAAACCTGCTTGATAATTATGCACACCTGAATATAAGGCGTTTTTCACTTCCAGCCTTCATGAACAATTATATATCACTTATAAATTATTAAATAGAAAATTAACAATAGTTAAGATTGATGTGGTTTGGAATAGGTAAAATGTGCTTGTGGAAAAAAAAATATGGTCAGAAAATCAACTTGCATAATTATGCACGCACTGTAAACGGCAGCATGCTTGATTGCCAATCGATAAAGACAGCACTATTTATTGACAACCATTTATCTTCTTGAAAGCCGCAGGGAGCACAGACATTTCCAATAAAAGACTGCTGAATTTTGGTCCTTTTTAAAGTTAGAAATCAAGTTGTGCACTAGGGGTGCAACGGTTTTTATCTCGTTTTAGGGTCACCGTTTCGGTACGGTTCGGTATGTGCTGTATGTTCAGGGAAAAAAGAACTACTGTCAAATAAAAATAAAGATAAGAACAAATAATCAAACTACAAGCAATAGCACAAATAAATACAGTAGAGCAAAGATACAAATAAAATAAACAGTGCTTTTTGGGTTTTTTTGGGTGTTTTAACAGTAGTTTTTTTAGGTACAGAAACTGAAAGTAGCAAATCAAATGTAAAACAACATTGCATATAGTCTTCACTGTATAAATTAAAGATTAATCATTTAAGTTACAAAAGCTATTCAGTCAGGAGCAATGAGTGATTTCCTTGTCTTTTGTTGTTTGGTTAACATTAAAAACATAGACAGCAGGAATGCAAGGGCTGCTGTCACATACCTTTACATTACCTTTGCATCAAATAAAAACTAGTTAACGCTGCTGTGAGGATGTTTCTAATACAGCAGCTATGGGAGTGATGGTAAAAATGTCATCTTTCTCTCTTCTGACTGCAGTTATCAATTGCTTTTTTTCTCTCTCTTTTTGAAAGTTGTGAAAACACTATTGTGGAGTTTTTCTTTTGCTATTTGAGCAAATGGAAACACATATATTTAATGAATTCTCTCATTCACTGCTGTGCACAGAATCATTTTTTTGGGATTTTTATTTTCCATATATTCTGCATGCATTGTGGACTGAGTCTCTGCCCCATTACTGGCATACAGGGCTATAGAAATGCTAAGGAATAACACATTCAATATGGACTTTAAAAACTAGTGTCCAGTAAACTGCAAATTGACTTTTGTCCCCACCTTAGTTGGTATCAACAAACTGCATTATCGGTCAACCTCTAATAAATATTTATTTAATGGCAAAATTATTATTTATTTGAGCATTGATAGTGTTATGCCATTCTGAAACTCTGGGAGCTTTAAAATTTAGTTTTAGACATAAGTTAAGACATTACTAAAACTGCATGGTGTGAATTTGGCTAACCGACCGTTGTATTTCCTGTGTGTGAGCGTGTTGGGCCTGCACTAACCATGGATGCGTTTGTTCTTGCTGGATGGCGTGTGGTGCTGGTGTGGGGCTGGATGCTGCAGGCATTGGTAAACTCTCCACTGCCGATGGCAAAGCCTTTGCAGATCCAGAGGTGTTACGCCGCCTGACGTCGTCAGTGAGTTGCGCGCTGGATGAGGCCGCCGCCGCCCTCACCCGTATGAGGGCCGAAAACACACTCAACGCCAGCCAGGCTGACAAGTAGGCATCTTTTCTCACATACGATTTCTCCCCCTGTGTCCACACATCATGATGCAACACTCATGTTCAACCAGCAAGAATTACTACATTAAGGCTAAAAGCTAAGCAATATTAAATGTGTTTTAAGCTTTGTCTCAGTCTGAATGTTTAAAGTGCACTTGATATTTGAAACCTCTGTAATTAGACACAAGCAGCTGTTTAGGTCTTCTTGTTCCTCCATTAGCTTTGAGTTAGAGTAGTTAGCTTAGCTTCGCCTGCACAGTCGCAGTAATTGTAGTAGTCTGGTTATTTTTAGCCGTAGCCTGGCTGAGGCCTGCTCGGACGGCGATGTGAATGCGGTGCGGAAGCTGCTAGACGAGGGACGCAGCGTCAACGAACACACAGAGGAGGGCGAGAGCCTGCTGTGTCTGGCCTGCTCAGCTGGATACTATGAGCTTGCACAGGTACCGTGTACAGACTCGGACACTTATGCTAGTGTTTTGTGCTACCAAACTTCCAAGCTTGAAGCTTTCCTTTCAGTTGCTGACAGCCAAAACAACTCCTTGTCAAATGCATAAATGATTAATAAAAATAAATTAAATAATTAAAATCAAATGAATAATTGAAATGTTAAGTTAAGGATGTGTGTGTAATTTCAGCACTTAAAGCAGCATTGAACTGAATTAAAAACATTTTCAAATAAATTTCAGAAACATTTCCCTTCTGCAATTTTTTTTTTTTTTCTTCCCCAAGACAGATAGTTAGCAAATCTCGGCAACATGATTGGTTTATCATCGCAAATTGTACATCTGTATTGTTGCATCTATCTATATTAGCTCTCTCTATATAAAGATATTGTATATCCAACATACAGTACACTCAGGTAAAGCAATATATACTATATAGCAAATCTGTGTGATTGTTTATATCATCACAAAATGTAAACTATATAATTGCACAGCTCTATATATAAAGTTGGAAGTATATTTTGTCCAACTTTATCCACGTACATTCTGTACACTCAAAGAGGGTGATTATATACTGTATAGCAAATCTCAACTGCTTGTATTGTAAGTGCTATACAAATAAACTTGGCTAGTGCCTGTTTATGATTTGTCATTCTGATACTATGTATTACCAAAGCTATTCTTGCTATTCATGCCTTAAAACTTCAGATAGATTGTTTAAAAAAAAAAAAAAAAAAAACACTTTACACCCTATTTCCAGACCAATCTTCCCATTCCAGACTGCAATTAGTTATGGTGCTGTTAGTGGTGAAGAAATTACATGCTTTACCTTTAATTTTCAGTTTTAGTTGAAGCATGCACTGGTTATCTGAGAATGTTTTAGTTGATTTGAGTTTGACGGGTTGTAGGTCTTGCTGGCCATGCATGCTAACGTGGAGGACAGAGGGATCAAAGGAGACATCACGCCACTTATGGCTGCTGCAAGCGGTGGTTACGTTGACATCGTCAAACTGCTCCTAGTGCACGGAGCCGATGTTAACGCACAGTCCTCGACAGGTACAACAAAATAGCCATTTTTTGTTAAAAACAATGATGATATGAAAATGGGCTTAAATTGAACAAAAAGAGGACCTTTTCATTCTTGTGCAAGCCTACAAATGCATGCATGCAAACACACCTTGTTCATTCATTGTCTTGCCCTTTCTTGCAGGTAACACAGCCTTGACATATGCGTGTGCAGGAGGCTTCCTGGATGTAGTAAAGGTGTTGCTGAAGGAGGGTGCTAACATTGAGGATCACAATGAGAATGGTCACACTCCGTTGATGGAGGCTGCCAGTGCAGGCCATGTAGAGGTCGCTCGTGTGCTCCTGGAGTATGGCGCTGGAATCAACACACACTCCAACGAATTTAAGGAGAGCGCACTCACACTCGCCTGCTATAAAGGTGCATCTCATTATATCATAGACTGTTTACACAAGATAATAATCAGATTATGGTCTTATTTTGATTTAGTGCATTAATGTGATTCCCATAACCAGAACTTTTCAGGAAATTTTAATGATAAAGTAGCATTTTTGGCTTTATATGGCTATAAAGTAGCCATATTTATATCAGTATTAGTCTGAATTTTGGACCTTGTAAAAGAAAAAAAAAAGAAAGGAAAAAAAAAAGGCTTTTCAAAAAATCCACTGTAACAGTTTCAATGTGCAGGTAAACATGAGTAATCAAAGGTATATTTCTTGGTGATTATTAGTTAAAGGCACACTATGTAAATTTTTGCCACTAGAGGTCACTTATTCAAAACAAAGGCTTGATGATGCCTTGATTTCGCAGAATCATGGGAGGTGTCTTTACGTCTACAGTTGGTGGAAAAGAAGCAGGACGGGACTTGCGCAGAAATCATGTTCATGGATTAGATTTTTTGTTACTGTAGTATGGAGCAGCGATTGCTAATGACAGACGCGTGTGAGACACGGCTCAAGAGCAGCGGAACTTTTATGTCACAGTCCCTGCTTCCACTTCTTCCGGTCAAGAGTATTTGGAGTAAAGCAGTACTGTTTTATCATATTAGATACATTTGTATGTTGAAAGTCGTTATAGTGCTACTCTGCGTTTGCTTGGTGGCTACTATGAGACACTTGTTACACACGGCAGTAAGCTAGATTGATATTAGTTATAGTAAAACATGGTATTTGCTGTAAATCAAGAAAACGAGATTTAAACAAATAAGACGTGTTCAGCTACATAACATGATTTAGTTTTCTGTCGATGAATGTATCCAAACGGTTGCTCACCTTTCTAATAAAACACATAATATATTAAAACATCTTTGGTGTTTCCATGGTTTCTACAAAATAAAACCGGAAACCGAGGGTAACGCGGGTATGATGTCATTGATAGGTGATGTATGGACAGGTCCGTGTCCTGGTTAAAATTGCTTATTTCTCTGGATTTAAAAATTCTTCGAAACATTTGGGATAATGCAAGTACAGAAGTCAACGAAATATAATGTTGTTCTAGTGGTTTTTGGATATTTTAATCCAAAAAATTTATGTATTGTGCCTTTAAATGCAAGAAAATGGGTGACACTTTACAATAAGGTTCATTTGTTAACATTAATTTATTAACGAAGATAAACTAACCATGAGCAGTACATTTGTTACTGTATTTGTTAATCTTCGTTAACGTTCATTGTTTGCTCATGTTACTCTTCAGTGCATTAACTAATGTTAACAAATACAACTCTTGATTTTAATAATGTATTAGTAAGTGTTGAAATTAACATTAACAAAGATCAATAAATGCTGTAGAAGTGTTCATATTGACTAAAGTAGTAACCTGTTAACGAATGAACCTTATTGTAAAGTATTACCAGAATGTTACCAAATTGCATTTTAATAAATGGGTATTTCTAGTAGAGAATAGCAAGGAGAAAAAAGTTAATTGGAATAGTATGCCCAACGGTTTATTATGAAATCAGTCTGTTTGTTACATTTTGGGGTGATATTGACTGTATCCTGCCTGTTCCTCAGGGCACTTGGACATGGTCCGGTTTCTCTTAGAAGCAGGAGCTGATCAGGAGCACAAGACAGATGAGATGCACACTGCTCTCATGGAGGCCTGCATGGTAACACAAGCTTTTATGTACACAGTCTTGTAGGTACTTCGTCTGATGTTTGTGCTGGTCTTTTGAATCATCATTCTTGTGGTTGTCTTGAGTAGGATGGGCATGTGGAGGTGGCGCGGCTGCTATTGGATAGTGGGGCACAAGTAAACATGCCTGCTGACTCATTTGAGTCGCCTCTAACGCTGGCTGCCTGCGGGGGTCACGTGGAGCTGGCAGCACTTCTGATCGAGAGGGGGGCCAACCTGGAGGAGGTGAATGATGAGGGCTACACTCCACTGATGGAGGCAGCTCGTGAGGGCCATGAAGAGATGGTAGCGCTGCTCCTGGCACAAGGTACTGGGGTCATCTTTGTTTCGTAGACTTTTCCCATAGGAATGAAGTCGATGGCACACAACCAGAATCGATTTAGAAAAGTAATTCTATCTCAAAAGGATGAGTTGGCAATACAAAGCTTGCATTGTTAAAAATGTCAGTTTTCAAACCCTGACTGTTTTCTATGCTACGTTTTCTTTGCAAGTTTATTCTTGTTCACCGACTGAAAATTGTTCTTTATTGGTTGGTTGGTCTTAGGTGCAAATATTAACGCTCAGACAGAGGAGACGCAGGAGACGGCGTTGACTCTGGCATGTTGTGGAGGCTTCCTAGAGGTGGCTGATTTCCTCATCAAAGCTGGGGCGGACATTGAGTTGGGTTGTTCCACACCACTCATGGAGGCTGCACAGGAGGGGCATCTGGAGCTGGTCAAATACTTGTTGGCTGCAGGTGTGGCTTTGCTTTGGATGTAATTCTTGAAATTTCTTTCTCCTGCCTATGACGCAATGTGTTCTCACACTTTTTTCTCTCTGTTCAGGAGCTAACGTCCACGCCACAACAGCCACGGGTGACACAGCTCTGACATACGCGTGTGAGAATGGACACACAGATGTGGCCGACGTGCTGCTGCAAACAGGGGCTGACCTGGTTTGTGGATATCCTGTTTTACCATGACTGCATTCTTATTACTTTTTTAAATAAAGCCTGTTTGGTGGTGACTGGTGTTTTTGTTTCTCAGGAACATGAATCAGAAGGGGGCAGGACTCCACTGATGAAAGCGGCCAGAGCAGGACACCTGTGCACTGTGCAGTTTCTCATCAGCAAAGGCAAGTTGTAACATCCCAAACTAGGGCTGCAACAAACAGTCGATGAAATTGACAATTTATAATAATGAAAATAATGAATTTTATTATTTATAGTTTAATTTTGCCAGGTTGCTCATTCCAATTGAACAATTCAATGTTAATGTTTTTGTCACAGTAAAACACACTACCGCTCAAACGTTTCTGTTCAAAGCAGTCTCTTGTGCTCACCAGGACTTTACTTGATCAAAAATACAGTAACAACAATGAAATACTGTGAAATATTAACATAATAAAACTTTAAAAAAAATAAATAAATAAAATAAATATATATATATATATATATATATATAAATAATAATATAATATAATAATATAAAATATAGTTAGGGGCTCAACGCTAATGTGTTTTTTTTCTACTGGCCCGGTAAGGCAGGTGGTTAAAATTTTTACTTGCCCTGCTAAACTTTTCAGTGGAACCACAACTAAAAAAGTTAGTTTTTGTTGTTTATGGCTATTGTAACCATGCATTATAATAAACAAGGTTATGACACTTTAAATTTTAGATACCAGAGAAATGTTTTTTAGACAATTTTATCAAATGATGATGAACTACAAATTACATTTTATGTTTGCTTCTGCACCCTTCAATTACACATTTATGTCTGCAGGTGCTAATGTAAATAGAGCCACAGCCAACAATGATCACACAGTGGTTTCTCTGGCTTGTGCTGGGGGCCATCTAGCTGTGGTTGAGCTGCTGTTGGCCCATGGTGCTGACCCCACCCACAGACTAAAGGTGAGGGACTCACAGAATGACACTGCCCAGATGCTAATGGGTGTTGTGGTCACACAAATTTTTTTCAGTCCCTTGTGTTAATTAGAGTTTCTTTTCTACTCACAGGATGGCTCTACGATGCTGATTGAAGCTGCTAAAGGTGGTCACACTAATGTGGTGTCCTACCTGCTAGACTACCCAAACAACATCCTGTCAGTCCCTGCCCCAGACCTGTCCCAGCTCACACCGCCCTCTCATGACACTTCTCAGGTGAGAAGAAACATGCTTTACACTATCCAACAGTCTTAAGAATCACTACAAATTACCCTCTTTAACATTTATCTAATGCTTTGTGAGATGAAAATCCACAATTGTGGAAAGCCAAGTGTATGTAGCATAAACGTTTTATATAATTACACTTTTATTTAATTATCAATTTTGTATTATGTGCAGGCCCCTCGAGTCCCATTCCAAGCCCTGGCTATGGTGGTTCCCCCCCAGGAGCCAGACAGAGTGCCCTCCACCATCCCCACGCCCCCACCCGTTACAAGCAAAGGTTAGTTTGACTAAAATGTCTATTAAAGTTATTCTAATCAGCAGGATATTTTCTCAAAATGACGTACCAGTTATACTTATAAGTGGCCTATATTCATATTGTTCTGACTGTCAGAGCAGTTCGGTTTTTGTGTGCATATCCAATCATGTTTAGCAAGGGTTGAAATGTTGAATCCTATTCAAATCACATTCCTGGAAATCATTTCAGTCTGACTGATCGCATTTTGCATAGTTTTTCTGCTTATGTCACTTTCTCACACCACATAAAATATAAACATGTCAGATACTTTTGTAGGAAATATGATAAAACTCAGTGCAGAATCTAGGTCAAAGTGGATTTTCAGTACAACATCATTGCCATAGAAATCAATGAAAGAAAGAAAATGAAAGATTGAAACGTAACACAAATAGGATCTGAACAGTAGCGATACATGAGTACAGCAAATCATTTAGATCAGATTCCAGTAGACTATTTGGATTTGGACTGACGGTGTGAACATAGCCGTTATGAACTGATATTGGATCAATTCTCTGCCATCATTTCAGAAATGAAGAATCCACTTTGTTTTCTGTGATCATATCACGATTGAATGATGCTTGGCCATGTTAAAAGGCAGCTTACACAATGCAGTCTAGATGCATTGTGATAGGATCACTTAAGGTTTTAGATTTTGAATATTTAATGTAAGTGTAAATGCAAGTGTTATTGCTATCCATATTCAGATAGGCAAGTAATATGCTGGCTTATTTACACCGCAAATTCTCGTATATTCTTCTTCTCTCACGAAAAGACAAGACACTGTTTTCACGCTTTAGATGCATTGGAATGGAAGTCTAGCTGCAGTCTAGCTAAAAACTTTGGATATGAAGTGCTTGTTAATCTCAGGTGTAAAGGGGCCCCATGAGTATCGAAATGCAGTCAGTTGAGTAGAATAACTACACTGTGTTGATGAGTTGCACATACTGCATGATGTCTGGTTAATATCAGCTTTTTGGGTTGAGCATTAGCATGTGGTTTTTTTTTTTTTTTTTTCTCCTCCCTCTTAGGTGCGTCCAAGCAAAGACTAAGCTCCCTTCAGAGCAACTCTGTGGCTTCGGGTGGCTTAGACGCTGACCTGCTGCCACCCTTTCACACGTACCAGCCTCTGGAGTGCATTGTCGAGGAGACGGAGGGCAAGCTGAACGAGCTGGGCCAGCGCATCAGTGCCATCGAGAAGGCCCAGCTGCAGTCACTCGAGCTCATCCAGGGCGAGCCGCTCACCAAAGACAAGATCGAGGAGCTAAAGAAGAGTCGTGAGGAGCAGGTGCAGAAGAAGAAGAAGATCTTGAAGGAGCTGCAGAAGGTGGAGCGGCAGTTGCAGCTGAAGACGCAGCAGCAGTTCACCAAAGAATACATGGAGACCAAGGGGCTCAAGGAGGAGCTGGGCCAGGCGGCAGGGGTGGAAATGCCCGGCACCCCCCTGCCCCTGCAGGCCACACAGCTGGGCTCTGACAACGAAAGTGAGGTTATTCGCAGAGAGGAGGACCACAGGCCCACCCCTACCAATGATGAGGACGAGGAGGATGAAGACGAGGAGGAGGATGAAGATGACGTTGACTGTGCTAGACTGCCACAGGTGGATACCATTCTGTACAGAGAGGCAACACAGCCGCCGCCACCTCCGCCACCTCAGAACCAGGCCCTCCAGAGTCCCCCACTGCAGACCAGTTTCGTTCCCATCCAGCCTCTGGCCCTGCAGCAGTCCACAGACTTCAGTAACGCAGAGTACCCGGGAAGCAGCAGCCCAGACCTGCAGAGGGTGTTGCTAGGTCAGCAGCTGACAGGGTTGGGGCCAGGGCTTCTTACACAGGCACCCGATGGACTCATGGTCGCCACACCCGCACAGACGCTCACAGATACGCTTGACGACATCATGGCAGGTGAGCTCTCTGCGACTAGGGCTGGCTTTGCTTCTTTTAAGGACCAGGGATAAGAAATTCATTAGCTACATTGCTATTGGCAAATAATCAGTCTTGTGGCTTTTAGCTCTCTTTGATTATGCTAATATTTATGATAGTCTACTCCCAAAAGTTGACTAAAATATCTTTTTAGAAGATGTACACATTTAAAATTCAGTCTTTCTCTTCTGGGAAATTGGACCAAAAATAGTGATGACCACAAATGGATGTATACGAATTTATGACCAATCAAATACTTTCTAGAATGGGAATATCCCACCCTAATATAAGCTGCTATATAAAAACGGGTATGAGGGAATGTCCAGCCCCAACTTTTTTTTTTTTTCCCAATAGGAAATTCATCAAATCTTCAAATTAGCTGTAAATCCATCTGTTTTTTAAATGCTTTTTATTTTTATTTGCAAATGTAGTGATTTCAGTACAAGAATACAATATTATTAACTGAAATAAGTTGAAGTACTAAAATTACTAAAAAATAAAGCTAAATAGAAATATTAAACTATACCCAATACAAATGACACGATTACTATAAAATACTAAAACATCAAATAAAACTAGTAAGTAAAGCTTAATTAAAAATAGTTCATAAAAAAATACTAAAATAACACTGGTCTGTCTCTCTTTGCAGCTGTGAACAACAGAGTGCCTGTGGTAAACACTACAACTTCGCCCTCCCCTCAGCCATCCGTACAGACGCCCATCAACACAGTCTCCCCACCCTCCATGCTCCCTCTTTATCCCTCAGTGGACATTGACGCACATGTAAGACCGTCTTATTTGCATGTAACATGAACACAGCAATCATATAACACAAATGGCTGCTGTGGAGTATTTGTAGACATGATGAAACTATGCATCAAATTGTCCATATTTGTCTTTAAGTGACGTATTGAAGTATCTTTAACTTTATCTTTCCCCCCTCAGACTGAGAGCAATCATGACACGGCACTGACCCTGGCCTGTGCAGGTGGCCATGAAGAGCTCGTCTCAGTGCTCCTTGCTCGTGGGGCCAACATTGAGCACCGGGACAAGAAGGGTAAAAGGCTCTTTGATTTGTTGCATGAAGTCTTATCTGTATGGTAAGATTACAGAGATGTTGAGTGTCGCTCTACATGTCTGCCTACAGGGTTCACTCCCTTAATCCTAGCAGCTACTGCGGGCCATGTGGGTGTGGTGGAGATCCTGCTGGACAAGGGAGGGGACATTGAAGCTCAGTCTGAGAGGACCAAAGACACCCCTCTGTCCCTCGCCTGCTCGGGCGGCAGACAAGAGGTACCCTAACAGTTTTAGCTCCACCTCTTCACCAGAAAAGCTTTTAAACCCTCTAAAATGCCTCAAAGACTTGGAAGTACATTAATTTATCTCTATCTTTGCAGGTGGTGGAGCTGTTGTTGCTTCGTGGGGCTAATAAGGAGCACCGTAACGTTTCCGACTACACACCGCTCAGCCTGGCGGCCTCAGGGGGCTACGTCAACATCATCAAGATCCTTCTGAATGCTGGTGCTGAGATCAACTCTAGGTCAGAACATTGGCTGCTATTGGTTTGTCTTAAGACTTCTATTAGAAAGCATTAAGACACTGTATCAACTCTTTTCTCTTTCTCTTTCCTCTTTCTCTCTTCCCTTGTTACTCTTTTAGGACTGGCAGTAAGCTGGGCATTTCTCCGCTCATGTTGGCGGCAATGAACGGCCATGTGCCCGCGGTGAAGCTGCTGTTGGACATGGGCTCTGATATCAATGCGCAGATTGAAACCAATCGTAACACAGCACTGACCTTGGCTTGCTTCCAAGGCCGAGCAGAGGTTGTCAGCCTGCTGCTGGACCGGAAGGCCAACGTGGAACACCGTGCAAAGGTCTGTGTTCAGCCTACCATGTTGTTACTTGGGCAGTGAGGTCCTTGAGTAGGGCTACACGATATTGAAGAAAAATGCATAATACAATAATGACAATAATGTGTAAAATCAATTTAAATAATATTTAAATATATTTCAAAACTGAAAATGATATAACCAACATAAATGTTCCATGTTTTTGGAACTAAATAGTCAGCTGCAGGTGCCTTGGGCTTTCACACTGGGTACGTTTGCTGTGGTCCGAGCGTGATTGTTCCTGGTGTTAGTCTGATTTCACACTCAACTTGATTCTGTCAAACCCTGGTGCATTTGCGTTCATCTTACACTATCACAAACATGCATGACGCATGATAGAAAATGGGATGCGGGTCAATTTTTTTTTTTTTCTTTTTTGTAAATTTGGTGCTGTTTTGCGCAGCAGACACTTGGGATTACTGTATGTGCGTCTCATAAAGGCGGTTTTCTGCTGCTTGCAAACAGATTATTTTGAGGAGTGGTTAAACGGATCGTTGTTGATCTGTACGGACCAAGCCCCGCAGTTCAGGACGCATGTGATTCGCGGATCAGTTTAAGTTTAACCGTGATAGAGAGAAGAGTTATCATTTGCACGTGTTTTGTCTTGCTAGTTCACACATTAAATAAAACCATTCCAGCACTAGAAGAGGCAAAAGAAGATTTAATTCGGTATCGCACGCCACGCTGTTATCGGTGCGCACAGACGCACATACATACAAGGCTCGCGCGCAGTGAGAGAGAGGGGCGTGTTTCAGATTGCTCGTGAATTCCAAATTCATTTCTCTTTCGTGTCCTCAATGCACTTGGATAGACACATACACGCATTATGTCAGTCAGTCAGTCTTACTTGAACGAGAAACTGTTCTTTTTACAGTCTTATCACTTGCCTTTAATAATGTATTAGTTAGGCTAGTAGTTTCTGCTGTGGTATCGGAGTAGTTAAAGTGGGCTAAGTAATAAATGCAAAGTTAATCCCCACCCAATTTTTTTTTGTGCTGATCTGAAAAATGAGCCGATCCGTGACTTAACAGTGATTTGATCTGAACCGTGAGTTTTGTGATCCTTTGAGACCCTATTGAGTGGTAGAAACATGCATGGTTACAATTTGAAAAATCTTTTAAGCCAGGTTCTTTTGCAACCCTACAGCATGGCTATACACTGTGACACACACACACACGCGCACACACACGCACGTTATTTTTGTTTAAAGGAACTGCTGTGATGTTCTCTGATTTTCACCAAATCATATGTGCACTCTTCTCTTTATCTTCTTTCTTTTTTCTATCCGAACCTATACCAGCAACATTGAAAGCACCAGTCTGTGTTTAGTGTAAAAGCTCATGTGATTTTGCGGCTGGCTCGCCGTGCAGTGCAGTGTACCAGCTGCTTTGATGCGATGATCAGGTTAACTGGCTCATAATATGTGCAGTGGCTCACAACCTTCCAAGTGTTCGAACTCGCACAGTGTATGCCCACCTTAAAAGTTGTCTAAAAGATGCAAGTTAAAAACCTAGCATGTGTTGAGTTGTAGCAGAATGTTTGTTTATTACCTTAATATTAGTTTTAATGGTAAGGGGACCTTTCCTTCCACTAGACTGGCCTCACCCCTCTCATGGAGGCTGCGTCTGGCGGTTATGCTGAAGTGGGCCGTGTTCTGTTGGATAAAGGGGCGGACGTCAATGCCCCTCCAGTTCCCTCCTCTCGTGACACCGCCCTCACCATTGCTGCAGACAAGGGCCACTACAAGTTTTGTGAGCTTCTCATCAGCAGGTGTGTTTTAAAACACCGGTAGTGTACCAGTCAGTCCTCTCTCCAGAATGTAGTGTCTCATGCTGCTCTTTTCTGCTCTGTTAATGTAGAGGGGCTCACATTGATGTGCGAAATAAGAAGGGGAACACCCCTTTGTGGCTCGCTGCTAACGGTGGCCACTTTGATGTGGTGCAGCTGTTGGTCCAGGCTGGAGCCGATGTGGATGCAGCTGACAACCGCAAGATAACCCCCCTCATGGCAGCGTTCCGCAAGGTGAGCATTGTGCCCATGCCGTTGATAGGATTGAGGGATATCTTGGCTTTTGACTGAATGTCACTGGTGCTTTGTTGCTTATTTGTAGAAAAATAATGACTGATGATGATAAACTGAAATGTGTCCCTTTTTTAGGGCCATGTAAAAGTGGTGCAGTACTTGGTGAAGGAAGTAAACCAGTTCCCATCTGACATTGAGTGCATGAGATACATTGCAACTATTGCGGATAAGGTATAAAAGATCAAAATGCTGAGATTGCTTTGGAATATACACTTAAAGGACTGTTTCCTTTAATTGATGTGTTCACATTGCCACTCTGCAGGAACTGCTTAAGAAATGTCATCAGTGCATGGAGACCATTGTCAAAGCCAAAGATCAGCAGGCTGCTGAGGCAAACAAGAACGCCAGCATTCTGCTTAAGGAGCTTGATCTGGAGAAGGTTTGTATCTTCAGATGACCAGTTAGACTAGCTATTGAGCTAACTAATTGGTTAAGGTTAACTTACTGATTTTTATATTAGTCACAACATTCTGCGTATCATGGTGAACTTAGTTCTTTTCAAATTGTTTCTTAACAGTCTCGTGAAGAAAGCAAAAAGCAGGCTCTGGCAGCAAAGCGGGAGAAAAGGAAGGAGAAGCGCAAGAAAAAGAAGGAAGAGCAGAAGAGGAAACTGGAGGAAGAAGATGCAAAGGTGAAAGAAGTGTTCTGTGAGATGCAGGATCAGAAGGAGGACTCTGCAGAAGGTGAGGAACACCTTGTTGGTTTATGTCTGATATCATAGAAATGCCTATCTTCAGCTTTATTTATTTTAATGAAAGAAATTATGACCTTTTTAGTGATGCACTGAAATGCTGACATGGCAAAAAAAAAAAAAAATTGGAGGGCCAAAATCATTGACTGAATTGGTGGCATTTAGTTGGCGCTTTGCCGATGCCACGTTTTGGCTCATCTATTTTGTGCACACGTGGATACACTAATAAAAAAAAATAAAAAAACGCCGTCTGTGTGGATGCTATGGCTAGGTTGAAACGATAGACTGAAATTGAGAAATCTATCTTCATTTTGATGAAACAATATTTCTTTATTAATTTTGATGAAACTATTTCTTAAACCCTAAGATCTATTTTTTTAGTCTTTCTCTTATCCAATAAATGTAATAAGCTTTGTGCTTTGTTACTTTTTCGTTGAAACAAGACTCACTTTTAAAATTTTGTCAATTTTATCACACAACTCCTTTTTTTTTTTTTTTTTTTTTGCGCCACTCTTTAATATGGTGTGACAGTTTGTTTTTGCTGCCTCAGTTTTGCTGCCGCGACACAGAATTAAAGTAGAAACATAATTAGTAATGAATGAATGATAACAAAATAAATCATCACTTTCTGGGGTTTTCTCAGCAGTGTTGTAACATAAGAAGATAGCTTACATATCACTTTTATAAAGCTTGAAGGATCCATATCAGCCAATCATGATGACCAAAAAAATCATAGCCGGTATCGGCTGCAAAAATCCTGATCAGAGTATTTTGATTTATTAAATAAATTTGCTATTAACTATTAAATTATAAAATAATTTAATACTAAATTTCGATTTCAAATTATTATTATTATAATATTATTATTTTTTTTTTTACATGACTAACCTTTTGTCATTATTTTATCCCACAGAGGTGGAGGTTCCCATCGAGCCTCCAAGTGCTACCACCACCACAACCATCGGTATCTCCGCCACCTCCACAACCTTCACTAACACTTTCGGCAAAAAGCGAGCCAATGTGGCCACCACACCAAGCACCAATCGCAAAAACAAAAAGAACAAGACAAAGGATTCACCTAGTGAACCCATTATTCTTCAGGACCCACAGGTGGCACTGGCACAGCAGAAAGCAGACAAAAATAAGATCCACGGAGAACCTCGAGGGGGTGGGGCGCCGGGAGGAACCAGCGACTCTGATAATCTAGATAGCACCGACTGCAACAGTGAGAGCAGCACTGGCAGTAAGAGTCAGGAGCTCGCTGACCTGCCTTCATCATCATCCTCTTCCTCCTCTGCCCCTTCAGTACTTGCAGGCTGTAACCAGCCCCTCATCGCAAGTGAGAAGAGACATGGGCTATCGCTGCCGGGCTCTCGTGAGGATAAGATCACGGTGTCCATCTCCAAACCACAGCAGAAGTAAGTTAATGTACTTCTGCTTGCCACTACCACTTACCAACACTACTTAGCGTTGTACAGTTGTTAGCACTACTTAGCAGACAAAGTTACTGCAAAATATCATCATTACCTCACCATCTTACAGAGAGCAGGCCTTTGACAGATCTTACCAGTTTATTTTCTTGAACGTTAGTAGTAAGCGTTTGTTGTTGTCTGACAAGTGATTTGACAAGATATTGCATTTCTATTTTGCAGATTTTTGCAAAAAATAATTATTTGTGGTGAGATATAACTTGTTCTATTCACATTTCTAACAGATCTCATGACATCAACAGTGACTTGACCCCCAGTTCTCTGCCCTGCTCGTTCAAGACCATTTCACTGCCAGTCACCTCGCCCAACATTAAGATGAATCTCACTAGCCCAAAGAGAGGCCAGAAGAGAGAAGAGGGGTGGAAAGAGGTGGTTCGAAGGTGAGGTGCACTTTTATGCCCCCCCCCCTTCTTATTAGTACAAGCAAACATCATCTCTGTTGTTATTAATGATGCACCAAAATTTCGGCAACCGAAAATAGTCAAAATTGCAAAAGTACAAATTTAGTTTTTTGCCTAAATTGTATTGGAGAGCCATAATCATTGACAGCATCAATTGCATTTACCTCAGTAGAGCCATTTGGTGTGTCTAGTTTGCTTGTCAACTAGAAAAAAGTAACTAAACATTTTGATGAATATATGCATCATTACATATTCATAATAATTTTTACTTAATATACACGGTTATTATTAGCAGCTTATGCTTAGTGAAGATTTCTGAAACTTTCATTGCTTGTGCTATGGACATCTTGCTATAATGCATTAAGTCATGCAGCTTGTTGAGGAGAGATGTGCGATTTACTGTGAAGCAAGGACATTAGCCATATCTAGGAATCAAAATATTTTTGAAATATAGGGATAAGATCTTTTAGATTTAGCAATGTGCTAAAAAATAAAAAAACCTCAGTAGGCAAATTGAAAGGTCCTGGAAAACACCTAGCACTGTGTCATTGAGTTATTTGTCATTTCTCCCTTAGATCTAAGAAGCTTTCTGTCCCTGCCTCAGTGGTGTCTCGGATTATGGGTAGAGGTGGCTGCAACATTACGGCTATACAAGATGTTACAGGCGCGCACATTGACGTGGACAAACAGAAGGACAAGAATGGAGAAAGAATGATCACAATCAGGTAAAAATGAGAGAGAGTTTTAGGACACTAGTAATTGACTGGTTCACCCTACTTTAATTTCTTACATTTACTCATTCTCTTGGTTTGCAGAGGTGGCACAGAATCCACACGGCATGCTGTGCAGCTGATCAATGCGCTGATCCAGGACCCAGCCAAAGAGCTAGAGGACCTGATCCCTCGTAACCACATCCGACCGCCTGGCGCCAACACCAAAATCAGCTCCACCTACACAACCTCCACTGGGGCCACAAGCACTACTGCAGCCAGTTCAAAGGGCCTGCCATCTGTAGTGCCCTCCTCCAGCATGTCGTTTCAGTCCTCCACCAACTTCACAGCTCAGCAGGCTGGCAAGTTAGGCAAAAGTATGGCACCAGGCGTCAGGCCCCCATTTGTTTCTTTGCCACCACTTGCTTATGCTCATCCTCAGCTGGCCCTTCTAGCAGCCCAGACTATGAACCAGATCCGCCACCCTCGATTGCCCATGGCACAGTTTGGTGGCACTTTCTCATCTTCTCCCAACACTTGGGGTCCTTTCCCTGTGCGTCCTGTGAGCCCTGGTAGTGCTAACAGCTCACCCAAACACAGCGGTAATTCTGCACTGCGTCCCGCTAGCTCTGCTCCAGCCCACACTGAGCATCTTGCTGCTCCCATGTCCAGCACCTCGACTCCTACTGCTTCCACCTCTTCTCCCACCAGTACCGCACCTCTTAACACCCCCACGCCTTCCTCTGTCAGGAAGCAGCTTTTCTCATCAGAGCCCAAGCCTGGGGCTGGACTTGTTGTGGCCACTACCGGCAGCAGCACTCCCTCTTCGCAAGTTGCTCCCTCTCCCATCAGCTGTGCTCCCACAACACCTACGACTCCTCCATCTCCATCTGCGCCCATTGCTCCACCTCCACAGCATCCTCCTCCCCCTAAGCCAGAGCCAGCCAGCCTTAGCACCCCAGCTAAAGAGAAGCCTGTCACAGAGCTCGCCGCACCTGCCACTGGAGCTCCATCTGACGGGCCCAGCCCCTCCGCTCCTCTGCACTTCACCTCATCTCCCTCAGGCCCATCGATGCTAAACGTACAGCCCGACAGCCGGCAGCCGATTGTGTCACACTTCACCTCCAGCTCAGAACCCAGTTCCTCTTCCTCAACTCAGCCAGGATCATCTCACCCTGTCACACGCCTGCCGCCTCCGACCTGCAGCAGCACAGTCACTAATACCAGCAGCACCTTACCTCATTATGCCACCCCCACTGCGCCTGGTGTGACTCCCCGCATGCAGCCACCCACACCCTACTACCCCATGGCTCCAGGGACCCTGCAGGAGCAGCAATCTGTGTTTGTGCCTCCAGGAGCCCCACAGGAGCCCCTCAAACAGCAGCAACAACAACCTCCATCTCAGCCTAACATGGCTCCAACAGGCATGCCACCTCCCTCACTTCCAATGTCCTCCACCATGGGCATGATAAACGGCTCTCAAATGCATCTGCACAGTGGAAAAGCGCAACTGCCCCCCAACTTTGGTCCTGCAGCTCTCTTCAATCACTTCAGCAGTATCTTCGACAGCAACCAAGTGGGCAACAACCAAGTTTGGGGTGCCTGCCATCTACCTGCACGTACTCCACCGGAGCAGCCCTACAGTGGCCCACCTACCGCCTATATAGGGGGAATGGGGCAGATGGAAAATGTCATGCCTCCTGATGGCTCAAAAGCTCCAGGGTATCGCTGCACCTCACAGCGGATGGTTTCCAGTCCCATTGGTGAGTGCAACCTTTAAATCAAAAGTGTGTCCAGTTGTGCTCTGGGAGGGCCACCTTCCTGCAGAGCTTTTGTTTCAACATGCTCCAACACACCCACCTGGACGTTTCTTGTAGTCCTGAAGACCTTAACTAGCTGGTTCAAGTGTGTTTATTTAGGGTTGGAGCTAAACTCCATAAAAAGGTGGCCCTCCGAGAGCAGGATTGAACAGCACTATTGCTGATGACCTTGAGTCTTTGTTTTGTGTGGTCAAATCCTCTTGAGTAACGTTCTTGTATTCACTCTCTACCACAGGAATACACCCCATGGACAACTCCATGTCCTCGTCCACTGCGCTCACCAGCTTTACCACAAGCATATCTGCCAGCCCTGTGTTCCTGCCGGGTCCTGCTCCTGTGGGCACACCCTCCTTCAGCCGCCAGCACTTCTCTCCCCACCCCTGGAGTGCCTCCACCTCTTGTACGTCAATAAATAAGTCCTTTTAATGCAGATGCGCCAAGCACAGTTTCACTTTTTATAAGACAATAGTGTGTGTATAAGACTGTTCTTTCTGATGGTCTCTTTATTTCTCACTGATTTTAGGTGAGTCTCCAGTGCCCTCTGTGTCTTCCGGGGCATCATCACCTCTTTGCACATCTACGGTGACTCCCGCTCTGATCCAGGCAAAACCTAGTAGCTCCAACCAGCAGGACCGCAAAGTGCCCCCTCCCATTGGAACCGAGCGCCTGGCCCGCATCCGGCAAACTGGCTCTGTCAACCACACCATGCTGCCCACCAGCTACACCCCACCAGTTGGACAGGGTGGCATCTGGTCTTTTGGAGTGGGCAGTGCCTCCGGTGAGTCCGTTACAAATTGATCTACATGTTACAAAATGGAACATAATCGCATATTCAGTGACAATTGTTTTTGCTTCTATAACTAATTGCGCTAAATGTGGAGAGTTGTTATTAGATCTGAAGAACTTAATAAATATGTCTCTGTTCTTCACAGAGACAATGTCAGGCTGGTCTCAGCCCCTGATGGGAGGGCCAGTGATGCACCAGCAGATGCAGGAGCCATCAGCCTTCTCTCAGCACCAGGCTATGGAACGAGATGATACTGGGATTGTGGCTCCTTCTAATACCTTCCACCAACCTTTGCCCACCAACTTCATGGATTTTCCAAAGGTACAGTGTACAGAGAATCTCTTTAAAAATATAATTTTGGTTGTTTTATTAGTCCCATTCAATTTGTAGTTCCACTGAAAAATCTTATTTCATGGACTGTATAGGGTCTGCCAATGTCAATGTACGGTGGCACGATGATCCCTCCTCACCCTCAGATGGCGGAGGGTCCTGGAGGCCCAGTATACAATGGTCTACACACTTCTGACCCTGCCTGGAATCCCATCCTAAAGGTTGTTCCCAATTCTGCTGAGAATTCAGACCCACAGCAGGTAATTGCTCTTAGCAGGCCTCAACTGAAACTGTAAATTAGAGCCCCATTTGTTGTCTAACTTTTGAAATCCTTGTTGTTGCAGGTATGGCCAGGCACTTGGGCCCCACATGTGGGAAATGTGCATTTGAATCATGTCAACTAAACAGTGATCGAGAGGCCTAGGAGCAGTAACAAGAAACACGTTAAAAAGAACAAGATAATTACCTAATTACTGAGACGTGGTATTAACCTAGATGTGTCCCCCAAAAAATGTTAAACAAGTTAAGAAATTTGAGAGATGGACACCCTCGATGTGCCTAACTAAAAAGAAAGAATCCAGTGTGGGATTTAACGTTTTTGCCACTGTCTATGAACAAATCGATTGCCTGTTTAACAGGATACATTCTGAGTAGTATAGCCATTTTGACATTTAAGCCCCACGTAAAAGTGTTCTTGGTCAGCAGGGCTCAATAGGACAGTGCGCTATTTATACACGGCCAAGACCTAGATGATTGCATAAAGAATGAAATCAGACCTTTTAGAGTGGTAAATACCTGTATAATTGTTTACATACTGAAAAAAGGGTTAAAAATGAGAGTAAATTTCATGTCGTATAGTGGCTCTACTTTATGTAGCCTGTATTAATGTGAAATATTTACCTTAATATTCAATAAAAAGTTGGAAATGTATTTGCTGTGTGAAAGTTATTTTGATGAGTTGGATTGACAGTGGTTACCAATCATATTGCAAGTATGAGCATTTCTGGTGCAGCTGTATATGGTAAGGCACATTTGCATATTGCTGGTTAGAGAAGTAAAACTAGTGTTGGATGGAAACTCTAAAGAAAGATGGTTCTGGGAAAGATTTCTGGGATTTAACTACATGACAGTTTTCACATTTTGAGAAATCTCAAGATGATCTACAAGAAATTTAATTTCTTGTAGGTCCAATGTCTTAACATCCATCTTTGCACAAGGGCAGCACATCTTGTAAGACAGATATAAAACAACTCATATTTTCATGTTGGAAATGCCCAGATGTACTGCTGATATGGCAGAGCTGTAAAGTAAATTTCAGTATGGGTAAAATACTTAAATACTGTTAAAATCAGATACTTTTACTTAAGTCGTATTGAAATTGGTAACTTGTAATGAAGTCATTTTTGCTGTAAGGTATCTGTACTTAACTTAAGTATGGTTTTCAGGTACTCTTTACACCTCAGCAATATGGGGAGGCAAACGGTAACGTTAAGAGGAAGCATATACGAGTGGGCAAGTCATGCTTTTAGTACAGCACATATTGTTTTGTCATGTACGTTCTCAAATGTGCCTGAGTCACTCAGAAAACCTCGTGCAGTTCAAAGAGTTTACATTCCACGAAATGGCTCTAAACACTCGCTCCCTACAGAGGGCCTCAGCGATGCTCGTCAGGGGGGTGGATTCATCTTTCTGATTGGTCAGATTTGATAGTTTGCTGCACGTGAGAAATCTCCTCCCTAGCGCGTTCCGACATGTGGAGTGTAAAAACACGCAGCGCTACTGCAGATCAAACAAGTCTTTAGCGTGTTCATTAAAGGAAAGTTTAGATTTCGGTTCAGTCATGTCAACCAGCTGCGAAGCTTCGTCAACCTGCCCGATTCCAAGCCGCTCCATCCATGAGAAAAGCTGGTCTCCACTCCCGGACAGCTACAGCCAGACTCCAGGAGGAACGGTGTTCTCAACAACTCCCGGTGGTAAGATGCAGACGTAATGTATTTGTTTTTTCGCAGGATGTGCTTTTGCTATGTGTGGGAGTCTTTACACATGTTGCTTGAGCACACTTTTTATGACGCGCGCTGATCGTTTGGACTGCGCAATAATGATTTTAACGATGTTTACAAGCGGTCTGCTTCCTTTTAAACGATTCTGTGATTTACTGTCAGTGGTTGCTGCTGGATTTAAAGGTGTGTGTGTGCCTCTCTTTCTCCAAATGATGCGCACATTTGGCCGTGTATTTTTACTAAATAATTTTAAAGCATTTTTTTTTTTTACACTTAGTTTAATTTGTCTGCTAATGTTCAAAAGTGAACACGTGCATCACAGAATTGTAATTTGACTTCTCTGAAATGCATGAAAGTTTTCACCAGTGTCTTTTTACCCTGCAACGCCAGTTTATAACATTTTAAAATAAAATGGTCGACTCCTTTGCTTAGACTACTTTAATACAATTTTATATATCGCACTAATTTCGCGTTCGTCCCCCCCCCCCCCCTTACTGTTAAGACAAGTATACATTGATCGATAATGATACATTACAAAATATATAATATTTACCTTCAACTTTTTTCATCTTAGACATGTCAAGACATCGAAGACAATGTTGTCGTCTGCGCTAATAAGTACGTTAAATTTTGCAGAAATCTTTTTAAGGCGGAATTGATGAATGATGGTGACACAATTGGTCAACTTTATGGACAATTTTGGTCGTAATTTGTATTCATAATGAATACTAAAATTGTTTTTCACTCTGTAGAAAATTATACATGTACTTTTTTTTTTTTGTAATGGATTTTATCAAATTTATGGTTAGTAGGCAGAGGCAAGGATGAAATAAAATCTGTTCATAACAGTAAATCTATTCATAAAGCCATTTTAAAAATGAAATTAAGGAACGGTAAAGAAAGAATTTTATTCTGTTAGTAGTTATACAAAACCTGTAAAATAAAGTTCCTGTAGAATAAACACCCATATACAAACTATATCGTACCACCTAAACTGTCAATATTGATCACATGACTATTAAGCTTACATGGAGAAATGCGTTTAAAAGTCAGATGCCATTGCATCAGTCAACTTTGTAGTTACAGCACATTTTTCCATAAAAACCTATTCTGTGTTGACCATATCTCATGTGTGTTTGGGTTGCCAGAGACCCAGAGAGAGTCATATCTAAGAGCTAATTAATTTCTTAAACTTGCTTATTTTAACTAATGTTTTAGACATTCTTAATAGAGCCAGACCTAAGTCTGTCCAATCACACTGGGTCTTTATGCAGCAAAGGGTGATGTTGCTAAATGTTCTTGCCTCTTGGGTTACTACAGGACATCTAAACAGGGGCACCTTGTTTTTATTAATGTTTTCACCTGAAGGCACTCTAGTCAGTTCTTCACCCTGTTTCCATTACTCCAACATGAGCTAAACTTAACTACTGGCTTTCACTTGGGTGACATAACATGTTTTTTGAGGAGAACACAACAGAAAGAACATCCCTCAATGCAAAGAATGCTATGAACTTGTGCCAAAAATGTTTTTTTAAGGCTGAACCTCTTAAACTAATATTGGTATTTTCCCTGCAGGAACTCGCATAATCTATGATCGAAAGTTTCTCTTGGATTGTCGAAACTCGCCAATCGCACGCACCCCACCCTGTTGCCTCCCCCACATTCCAGGGGTCACCAGACCCTCACTGCAACCAGCCGAGCAAGAGGATGACAGCAAAGATCTATCTGGTAAGACACTCCACAAGTTTGTTCGTTCGTTCTTTTTTTCTTTCTTTCTTTCTTCAGATCTAAGAAGCATGTTCTTTTTTAAAAAAATAACCCCACCTGACATGTGGCCTAATGTGTACCATTTTCGATTTTTCTTTAAGCAGAACCTGAGGGACAGGTTTAAGCATGTTCTCAAATGATTGCACCCTTTTTGTATTACCGCAAGTCGAAAAATACACTTGCATGGCACGTTATGGTTGTCAACTGGATACAGTATGTGAAAGAGAAAGTCTTGTGTGTATTTCTGTATAGTACACAGTCAATGGCAAATAAGTGATCATAAGGATAAGGAAAGCTCTTTTAAAAATATTTAAGCACATCCCAAGTTCTTAGAAATGTACTCTTTGTATTCATGCTGGTTTCATTTGATTTTGAAAAACCTTTCATTTTCAAAAAAGGTTTCAATTTAAAGGGATAGTTCACAACCCACATTCACAACCATTATAAACCTTGGAGGAAAAAGGATATTTTTGAATATATCTCCGATTGTGTTTGTCTGAAAGAAGATAGTTAAATACATCTAGGATGGCTTGAAGGTGAGTAAATCATGGGATAATTTTCAATTTTTCAACCCTTTAATGTCAGGTGCTGTAACCATAAAGTAATATATAATAAAACATATATATGTAATAAAACATTATACCAAACTACTAAAATGTCATTCTAGTAATGAGGCTTTTTTTCATATTGATAACAAGACAGTTATATCACCCTGATGTTTTTCTCATGCTCCTCCAAAAATAGTGTGAATTCAGGTTAATTAGATTTTTTTTTTTTTCCCAGTCATCATCTCAATGGCACAAAGTGTCCCAATCTATCAAAATGATTAAGTCATTGTCATTTTTAATGTATTTTTAAATAAATAAATAGATCAAGACAAAATGAAATTAGCATTATATAGATTGACCCAAATGTCAAAAGTTCCTCTTTCGTTTATTTTGTTTTCCTTCTCCGGTCTAAGCTCAAGGTCACATTTCATGAGAAAAGCAAACAAAAATCCATCTGACCTGCTCACTGTTGGCAAGTCTGATTTCCATATCAGGAGAATATCCAAAGGGTGTACTGTGCTTTGTGCAAAAGAGGTGACACCGTTCAAAGGATTTTTTTAAATTTTTTTTAGAAAGAGATCACAGTGACAACCTTTTGAAACCTCTAACTCTCCTGTCTCTGTGTTCCTTCTCAGTTGATGACAGCCAGTTTGTGATGGATATTTGATGGATGTCTCCAGCTCCTGTGGAAAAATGGACGGTCTCAGCCTGTTCCACCAGTGCTCATGATCTGAGGGAAGATCACACCAGCTGTGGATCCCTTCATTATTGCCTCTGTGCTTTATTTTTTACTTTACCTAAATAATGAAATGCTCATAGCAAGTGTCTCTGTTGTGGGGAGGAGCATTTTGACTCTGGTGGATATTATGTTGAAAATACAGCTTCTGCTGTCGTTTTATTAGCAGCTGCGACTCAGTGCCTTCCTTACTCTTTTTTTATTTTATTTTTTTTATAACCATTCGGAAGGTGACTATATGTAATCTACATTTTTAATGTCTGAGAATAGTTCAAATGCAGCCATTTCATTTTTATTATGGAATTATGACCCTATGATGGGGCATTTAAGAAAATCCAGAATGCCAGAAATCAGCAGTTGCGGTGATCATTTTTGTACTGTTCTCTGGATATATGACATTTTGGAATAAAAACAAAACAAGTCTTTGACTCGTCTTCTTTAAGTGTTTAAAATGACATGTATCATGTAGGGTTCAGATTGTTTAAAGGAATTTTCCCAGTTTAATACAAATTTCCAACATGAGTGTTGATGTATCACTTATAAAAGAAAAAAGTAAATGAATGCAGCCAACTTTTGGAGGATGTAAAAGCAAATATGAGTTTACATTCATTCTTCTGTTAAAAATGTTGTATTATTTGAGCTGTAAAGTTCAAATCAGTTTATAGCATTTGAATTTCCACACCAAAATCGTAACATGCATATTCTTTACCCCTTGTAGCTGTACTATTGGCTCCATTCATTTCTATTGTAAGTTCCTATTTTTAGCCACAAAAATTTATGCTGCAAGTGTTCATTTAACTTAAGTTTAGAATTTAACTTCTATCAAACCCTGATTATTTTTTATTTTAGTGATTATTTCCATTTGTGGAGAGAATATTGTAAATATCACTTCTTTACCCCCCAGTCTAGATCCCAGTGTTCTCATCAGATCATGGTGGCAACAACAGTGTCCTGTCTGATGTCACATGGTGCAAAGTACAAAACCGTGGCTCCTGAGAACCAGAACACTGTAGTCATGTGGGAAAGACTTTTATTAAAACTCATTGGAACATGATCAGTTAATTGGACACCTTCACGTCACTGTAATGTAGACAGGTCATCTGTAATATCAGTAGAGCTTTTGTTGGTGGATAAGATGCCTGTTTTGCATTTAACCTAGTTTTGTATCGATCTAAATATTTTTAAAATGACATGATGCAGAATAATACATGTTCCCATGAAATATTAGTTGCAATGAGGATGTGAAGAAAGCCTCTCCATGGGCATATTATGAGCTCATTGGAGGTACAGGTCCAAACCTTACCAATGTCTATGTTTTCTTTTGAACTGCCACGCATGATCAGCTCCAAGCCCATAGTTTGGTGTAATGTCCTTTTAGTCTTTACTCCTTCACTACAGAAAGTCCTAAACATGGGAGAATTTGGCCACACACCCCCTGTCCTGTTCCTAGAATGCCATTTGATACAGAGAAATATTGAAGTGCTGCCAGGGCAATGCACATTGCACAGCCATTCTGTCCCTGAACGATGAACAGTTGCTACTGGCCAGTCCTTCTGATAGCAGTTTGTTTCTCATGCGCTAAACATGTCTGAGAATGATACTTAGATGATTGTTTTCCCTGAAAAACAATCCCAAAGAATTTTTCTGATTAAAAGGTTCATAGGAATGTACTTTCTGTGAACGTTCTGTATTTCTGTTGGTTCCATATGATTTTTAAATTTTTTTAGACCATTTTTAAAAAATGTTTAAACTTAAAGGGTTAGTTCACCCAAAAATGAAAATTCTGTCATTAATTACTCACCCTCATGTCGTTTCAAACCTGTAAGACCTTCGTTCATTTTCAGAACACAAATTAAGATATTTTTGAAGAAATCCGAGAGTTTTCTGGCCTATAATTGACTGCAACATTATTACCACTTTCAAGGCCCAGAAAGGTAGTAAAGACATCATTAAAATAGTCCATGTGACTACAGTGGTTCAACCTTAATGTTACGAAGCGACTAGAATACTTTTTGTGCCCAAAAAACAAACAAAAATAACTTTATTCAACAATTTTTTCTCTTCCATGTTAGTTTCCTACACTGTTCACGTTCACTGTTCCCAGGTTCTACATTGGAAAGCTGCCTCAGTATTGCCACCAGGTAAAAAGTAAAATATTTCCTCTGCACCTTGAAAAAATGTGAGTGTATACATCTTCATTATTATTATTAAAACAACAAAACAGCGTTTTCAGGGAGCATGTGACATTTTACAACCTAAACTAACCAAACTCAGTATCTGGCCGTTATTAAGAAAGACCTATTTAGCCTACTGCATGGTCATGATCCACAGATAGTTTTTCCTGCATGTTTCTTTGTTGGTCACCCGACTTGATTTCTGTTTTGACAGACAAAAGTATGAATAAATTATATATCTTTCCCTTTACTTTATTTGGTTTAGAATTAGACCGTTTTGTTATTGATAATCTTGATTTTGAAAGAGGACACGGACATGGCTCGGTGCCAGTTTGGCTAAAGCACGTGAGATGTGAACTCGCGTGATGTCACAGAGACAGCAGTGAAAGACCTGCTGATAGTGTCTTTGGTACACAAAACCACCTGTTGTTTTCTTTAACACTCCTTATCATTGTTCTCGTCCTCAACCTTGAGACTCAACCCTGGAAGTTTTTCGTGATTTGGTCTAACCGACATCACGTAATGTTTACACGAGCTGGTGCCGGTTTATTTTTTCTCATCTTTTTTTTCTCTCAAGTTATTTTACAGTAATTTGCGTCAGATTGGTTGTTGTCAATATTGATTTTGATTGCTACCTTGACTACCATTTTGAATGTTCATGTTTAATTTTTTTTTTTTTTTTTTTTTTATAGCTAAACAGACTGCATTTCCTAATGTGACATTCTTTAGCGTGTAAAGCCTTACGATTTGAAACAAGAACTCATAGCCTATAGTCATAATAATGTACTCATGCTTCAGTCATGTTGTTATACGTCGGTATGTCAAAAAGAAAATAAGCCTACCGGTAATACACTTATACCCACCACCACACTTTTACTCAGCATCACTGTATCACATTTCATTCCCAAACAAATGCTAAAACTCAGATGCTTGCAATCTGTCCACGTACTAACATTTATTATTATATTATATTATATTATAATATATTATATTATATGCAAGTTCTCCAGCATCCCAACGATCCTACTGAGGAAAAGCGGATATTTAGGCATATAGTATAAGCCTATATAGGCCTAGTACTATAGGATACTACTATCCATATTAGCCTACTACACTTAAAACACATCTGAAAAGCTGACAAAACATGTTCAAATATTAATTATAAATAGCATGTCATTTAATACTTTCCTTTGAAAAGTAAAGTAGCCTAAGGGATTACTCTTCATTTTTCTGTAATTTATTTACAGTTACTTCTATTTAATTGCATTAAATATTGTATAGATAGACTATAGAACAATTAAAACAATAGTGGATTTAAGAAAAATTCAACTGCGGATTTAATAGTGGATTTAACATAAAACTTTAACATCTAATGATAAAATGTATGTTTTTGTAATTAGTACAGTAATCTAATTACACTGTTGAAGATGTAATTGGTAGCTAATGAATTACTTTTTAGAGTAGCCTAACGTACCCAACGTTGATAGTTATATAGGCCTAGCATTTAGCAACAAATGTTAATCCTGTTCTTTAGTGCCATCTAGTGGTAAATATAGGCGCTGTGTCAGGAGTTCGGAATGCACAATTTTATTAATACTGTAAAATTAAATAATAGACCTATATTCATTTGGTTTGTAAAAACGCTTTGTTACCAAGAATTAATTGACTCGTGCTGATACATCGCGATTAAAACGTCTTCAGATTGTACGTTTGGTGTGGAAAAACCAGTGGTTTTGCTTCTTTCTATACACGTGACTTCAAACCCCTCTTCGTGTTGTGAAAGATTTTAGGGTAAATTATAACCATAACAGTAATTTCCGACGAGGATGGGATTCGAACCCACGCGTGCAGAGCACAATGGATTAGCAGTCCATCGCCTTAACCACTCGGCCACCTCGTCATGCTGTTTGAACACTTTATTGGTTATCTGGCTGCACTCCATAAAACACATTCGTACACACAAGCAAATCTGTAAAACCAGTTACACATCAGTTACTAGTTCGATTCCTCTCGAAGTCTCTTCCCTGCTTATCTTCTCAGCCATTCACTTCTGTCTGCTGTGTGACTTCAGTTACAAACATCATTCATGGTGTGGACTCTCCTTGTCTCTCCTGTTCAATAGCTGCAGAAAGAAATGTGTTCACAGGAAGACAGTGACTTAAGACTGAAATGATTATATTTTCTAGAGCAGAGAAAAATAAGTGAAATAACTTGAGTATCATTACTTTAAAAACAAAGCAAAAAGAGGCAGACAACTTAATGAATTACGTGTTTAAGGGGATTTTTATTTACCACTTTTCTATAGAATACTTTCCAAATCAAATTATGGAAAATAATGGATGATCCTAGATAATCACACAACCTACATGACATATTTACTTCATTTCACATGATTCCTGAATCAAACTAGTGTCATTATAAGTTTTTAATCAAGACATAAACAATATATTTCAAAAAACAAAACAATGTTTTGATTATAACATAATCACAATGACATCCTCAGCGATTGTTTCAGGATCAGATACTCACTTTCTTTGGTTGGCAAGGGATTCTTTTCTTGGGTCTCTGTCTTCCTGAGTTTAGTTTTATCAAAAGATGTGATTTCTGTCATGTTGGGTTTGTCAGCCATGTTTTTTGGACTATAGAAGGAAAGATATATTAAATTTATGTAATATTACTTACACAAATGAATTCCTATTCGTTTAGCAAGTTCAAACAGAACACAACTGAGCCAAAACATCTTAAATTTCACCAATGTCACATCCATTCTTTTTCAGTTTAATTGTGTAAAACTATAACAATTCATTCTATCTAGGCTTATAAAAATTGTAGCTGCTGCTTAAGAAAGTATTCCTTAAAAAGCATTGCCAATCTGCCAAGTCTGATGACTGTTGGCCATCCTTTCTTTCTGGGAACTGGGAATGTCACGCCTCTGTCTTTGTTCTGTGCCCTGCTTCTCAGAGCCATTTCTCTGTTTCTTACTTTAAATTTCTAGACTCTTCTGACAATCTCTCACAGAAAATAAGTAGAAAGAACACAAAGACACCTCTAAAAGCATCCAGATGTCTGGAGTGTAGAAAGTCTTACCGTGATGCAGTATATGGACACGAGAGCTGAATGAGAAAGTGTCAGTCTGTCTGTGTGGGTGGATGAAGCAGCAGGTTCTGCCTTATGCATGTGTATGTGGTGATGAGGAGGGGGCTACAACGCCTGACTGTCCCCAGGGTTATTTGATTGGCTACACCCCCCTTTGTCTTTCTTTTCCCCTCACATAACATGAAATATTCATGAACTTAGAAGGGAGGGGCAGATTTGAGTATAAATCTGCTGACCTTGCACATGCAGTATAGCAGATTTTATTCATTTAGGGAAATGAGACCCAATTATGTGAAAGATTCAGGGAGTGGACAACCTCGAAAGAAAGAAAGAAAGAAAGAAAGAAGTAGGAACAGTAGTGTTATGAAATATTACAATTTTAAAAAATAACGTTTTCTGGTTGAATATATTATTAATGTCACTTTTGATCAGTTTAATGCATCACTAGCCGATTTGCTTGGTATATTAAACACTTTCAGACAAAAGATGATCGACTTTCATGACATGTGGGCAAACATAAGGTTTAGTGTGTACATACATGAACCAACTGCTTCAGTCCATGGCTCAGCTGCTGTGTCCCAAACACAGAGAGTCATCCAACACCAGACGCATGGTGCCTCAGAGCAGCTGTGTCTGAGCTGATCCCTATAGGGAGGAAGTGACCAGAGATATATAAGCACCACACAGCTGTTCCTGCTCTCCAGGCCAAGAGACAGATCTTTGACCTTTCAGAAGGCCTAATGTAATCAGACCTCTTTCAGCATCTTTGTCTAAATTTTTCTGTATTTCAAATTGATAATAAATTGATAATATTTGTATTTACATATATCAATTCAAAATTATAATTTTATATTTTATAAAATACATTATACTAACGATTATATATATATAATGTATATATATGTATACATATGTATATATGTATACACTATATTGCCAAAAGTTTTGGGACGCCTGCCTTTACGTGCACATGAACTTTAATGACATTCCATTCTTAATCCATAGGGTTTAATATGGAGTTGGCCCACCCTTTGAAGCTATAACAACTTCAACTTTTCTGGGAAGGCTTTCTACAAGGTCTAGGAGTGTGTTTATGGGAATTTTTGACCATTATTCAAAAAGTGCATTTGTGAGGTCAGGCCGCTGTTGGGCGAAAAGGCCTGCCTCACAGTCTCTGCTCTAATTCATCCCAAAGGTGTTCTGTCAGGTTGAGGTCAGGACTCTGTGCAGGCCAGTCAAGTTCCTCCACACCAAACTCGCTCATCTATGTCTTTATGGACCTTGCTTTGTGCACTGGTGCGCAGTCATGTTGGAACAGGAAGGGGCCATCCCCAAACTGTTCCCACAAAGTTGGGAACATGAAATGTCTTGGTATGCTGAAGCATTCAGAGTTCCTTTCACTGGAACTAAGGGGCCAAGCCCAACCCCTGAAAAACAACCCCACACCATAATCCCCCCTCCACCAAACTTTACACTTGGCACAATGCAGTCAGGCAAGTACCGTTCTCCTGGCAACCACCAAACCCAGACTTGTCCATCGGATTGCCAGACAGAGAAGCATGATTCGTCACTCCAGAGAACACGTCTCCACTGCTCTTGAGTCCAGTGACGGCGTGCTTTACACCACTGCATTCGACGCTTTGAATTGCACTTGGTGATGTAAGGCTTAGATGCAGCTGCTCGGCCATGGAAACCCATTCCATGAAGCTCTCTACGCACTGTTCTTGAGCTAAACTGAAGGCCACATGAAGTTTGGAGGTCTGTAGCTATTGACTCTGCAGAAAGTTGGCGACTTCTGCACACTGTGCGCCTAAGCATGCGCTGACCCCGCTGTGTGATTTTACGTGGCCTACCACTTCGTGGCTGAGTTGCTGTTGTTTCCAATTGCTTCTACTTTGTTATGATACCACTAACAGTTGACCGTGGAATATTTAGTAGTGAGGAAGTTTCATGGATGGACTTATAGCACAGGTAGCAACCCATCACGGTACCACCCTTGAAGTTCACTGAGCTCCAAAGAGCGACCCATTCTTTCACAAATGTTTGTAGAAGCAGTCTGCATGCCTAGGTGCTTGATTTTATACAACTGTGGCCATGGAAGTTATTGGAACACCTGATTTCAATGATTTGAAGGGGTGTCCCAAAACTTTTGGCAATATAGTGTATATATACACCAATCAGGCATAACATTATGACCACTGACAGGTGAAGTGAATAACACTGATTATCTCTTCATCACGGCACCTGTTAGTGGGTGGGATATATTAGGCAGCAAACTAACATTTTGTCCTCAAAATTGATGTGTTAGAAGCAGGAAAAATGTGATGGCTAGACGACTGGGTCAGAGCATCTCCAAAACTGTTCTTGTGGGGTGTTCCCGGTCTTCAGTGGTCAGTATCTATCAAAAGAAGTCCAAGAGAGGAACAAGTTTACATTTACATATAATTTAGTACAGTAAGAGTTATGTGTATTTGGCGTGCTGTCCGGGGGAGGGCTCCGAGCTCGGAAATTTTGGCCCCAACCCAGAGTACTCCCCCCCTAGTTGTGGTAGAAGTAGATAGAACTGAAGTGAGGAGATGGGGTGGAGGAGGGATGCTGATGAACTGTCAGACGAACAGGGATAAGTCTGCTGTATTTATACCTCTTGTCATTGGTTACATTGATTAACTGAATGCTCTCCACCCGAGCTAATTAGGTTCATTTTCTGCACCTGTTCCTCCCGAACTTTATTAATAAAACATCATGTTCTGCTGGGAAACCTTGGGTCCTGCCATCCATGTGGATGTTAATGGTTCATAATATCATAAAATGGTTCAGGAATGGTTTGAGGAGCACAACAACAAGTTTGAGGTGTTGACTTGGCCTCCAAATTCCCCAGATCTCAATCAAATCGAGCACCTGTGGGATGTGCTGAACAAACAAATCAGATCCATTGAGGCCCCACCTCACAACTTACAGGACCTAAAGGATCTGCTGCTAACATCTTAATGCCAGATACCACAGCACACCTTCAGGGGTCTAGTGGAGTCCATGCCCCGACAGGTCAGGGCTGTTTTGGCGGCAAAAGGGGGACCAACATAATATTAGGAAGGTGGTCATAATGTTATGCCTGATCAGTGTGTGTGTGTGTATATATATATATATATATATATATATATATATATATATATATATATATATATATATATATGTGTGTGTGTGTGTATACAGTACTGTGCAAAAGTATTAGGCCACCATTATGTTGTTTTAGCAATGGTATAATGACCAAATATACTTATTTCTCAGTCTCTTTATTAGAATATAAGCAGAAAATACAGGAAATTTGTATGCAAAAAAAAAAAAAAAAAAAAGTTTCTAGAGGCTAAAGTGGCAAGTATTTAGTGAACTCCCCTTACACTTAAGCAATAGCAGGAACCTGGCTCTTAAACCTAAATGGAGTGGAAAAGGACTGGAAGGCCAAGAAAGCTTTCAAAATCTAATGAGAAGTTTCTCACAGTTTCTTCTTTGAGAAACTGGAAGAAGTATGTATTTATAATTTGTATTATTATTATTATTTTTTAATCCTGGGGTTTACCAAAATTTGTTTTTCCATTCTCTCCACCAGATGGACCCAGAGAAACACAAATGTAAGGTTCTCTGTGCTCAACTATGCACAAGCACCACAGCACATTTTCCAGAAATAATACATTGAAACATGTAGAGAGGATTTAAGGTAAAGTGTTTTTCATTGAAAGCTGAATCTTTGTAAATACCATTGCCCTTTATGATTCAAAGCTCACACACTCTTCCAACGTCTCACATTGACAGACTCAGTTTGAGAAAAGCTATTTTTTTGTGTGGGGGGAGTATAATTTGTTTGTTGTTAGCATGTGCATCATCTGTACTGAGATCCTGTTCACTATCCCCATATCAAGGGTATCATTTACTGTTTATGAAATCGAACCAATTAGTTCAGCATTCCTTTGGTTCAAATGACAGGTGGGTGAAACCTTTGGGAAAACAGCCAGCCAGTAGAGGGAGACGAGATGGCCAAATCATTAAGTTGATGGACTGTAATCTATTGTGCTCTGCATATGATTGTTTAGTGTTGCTCACTGAAAATCTTGCACATTCAAAATGACCCAAATCACTCCAAGTTTACTATACTCGAACAACTGGACATGCTTTTCACTTACAAGCAAAAATCCCCACAATATAATCTATTTTGTGGAAAGCTGGTCCAATGGCAAACTACTGAATATAGAGACCCGACTGACTTTTAGTCACAATTAAAGAGATGAATGGAGAAGAGACTGTTTATTCATAACCTTTGAATAACCCCATAAAAGCCCTGGGGCTGCATTAAGAGGTTTGTCCTCACATTTGCAGAAATATCACTCCCTTTCCTCTCCTCCTTCCTGCCGCTCTCCATAGCAGACTGCGCTCGACGTGCCACAGCTGTGCTCAACAGAGCAAAGCAATGTTCACCCTTTTTAAAGTCCACTTCCCACATGAACCCTGCCTCCACCCCTGCACCTCTTCATCCGTACAATATCAGCCATCATCATTGAGAGGGTCGTCTGCAGTATACGTCTTAAAAGATTTATACCCCTTAAACTCCAAGAGCAACAACTTAATACATCGTAAGTCCATGAATCAACTTTCCAGATTGTCAATGGCAGTCTAAAAAGTGACATGTGAAATAATGCTAAATATAGCTAACACAGAAACCACCTGCACACGCTAAAGGTTTGTAAAAAAGAATTTTTGGTTTAACTTAAAAAAGTAAGTTACCTGGTTGCCTTAAAATTTTGAGTTCATTGGAATTAAGAATTTAAGTTAATACAATGAAGGCGATTGGTTTAATCAACAGAAACTGAAAATATTATGTTATCTGAACCACATTAATTATCTAAGTCAATTTGACAAAAGAAAAAATGTTGTGATAACAAATCATGAAAATAATTTTTTCACAGTGTGCAGGATAGAGGCTTCATACCTGAAATCAGATGATTTATCCATTGAGGGATACATTCTTCCGTTGGTTTATAAATGAGAATACATTTTCAATGCCCATTTCAGGATAGATTGAAACAAAAAACAAGTTCTTAACTGCATCATGGGAGTTTAAGGTGCTGGTCATCAAAACAAAGATTAATAAAAGAGCCATAGGAATGTATAAAATATTAATGTTGGGATGAAACAAGCCTTATGCAGCTGACATCAATAAAAAGTGCTGAATAGAAATGAACGTTCACAAACAAAGCAGTGAAGCGAATCACCTATTAACCGCCAGCTCTCCCGCAAATATTTCAATTGCTTATTTCAGCTAAACCTATTAAAACAACCCTGAATAGGTTTCAGTGCTGGAAGGATTGCGTTTTGGCACAATTACTTTGAAACAATTTAATCTCAGTGATTTCATGGACATCAGAATAACCCTGTTTATTTGTGCAACTGTTGTCTTGGAGGAATATTCCGGGTTCAAAAGAAGTTAAAGGGTTTGTTCACCCAAAAATGAAAATTTGGTCATCATTTACTCTCCCCCATGTCGTTCTTTCTTCTGTGGAACATGAATGGCTCAGTGAGGCCTACAATGACAGCAAGATAATTAACACTTTCAGGTGCCCAGAAAGCTACTAAAAACATATTTAAAACAGTTCATGTGACTACAGTGGTTCAACTTTAATATTATAAAGTGACGAAAATACCTTTTGTGCGCCAAAAAACCAAAATAACGACTTTTCAACAATATCTATTGATGGGCGATTTCAAAACACTGCTTCGACGCTTTACAAATCTTTTGTTTCGAATCAGTGATTCGCATTGTGTATCAAACTGCCAAAGTTATGTGAACTTCGAAACACTTATGACGTAATGAAGCCACATTTACTGAAATCATATGACTTTGGCGCTCCGAACCACTGATTCGTAACAAAAGATTCGTAGAGATTCAAAGCAGTGTTTTGAAGGGCAAGTCAGTAGTATTTTTGTGGTAATCATATACCACAAATGCCTTAACTTGTATTGAATCTGGAATGTTCCATTACCTCCTGTTAATTTGTACCTCAGTCAGCATTAAAAACTCTCCTGACCTTGTACTGCTGAAACGGCTCAAACAGACCATCTGAAACAGCCAACAGGTGTGAATCACAAAGTGTTCTGCTGCTTAAACTAATCTAGGGCAGCACTGACGTCTGCTCCAAAAAGCTTCGTTTAAATCTCAAAAGAACCAATAGAACATCCATCCTTGGAAACCGTGGAGAGCTTTCATAAGAGCCAGTTGTCATGGAAACTGTGTACTAATGGAAGTCATGACAAAGGGATTGCACACACCACCCAGGTCTGACAGAGTCAGAGTCAGTGACTGTGAAGGACAAAAGCAGAGTGGAGATGGTGAAGAGGCTGGTTTTGTGCAAGTCTTGTGTGACTGTGTCAAAGGCTGGACATGTTTGTAACAGTATTGAACAGCTAGCTGTGTGCCGAAGGAGTCTATAGTGGCAGAAAGGAGACAGGCAGTCTGAGCGCATGAGAGATCAGAGCCCCAGCATCGCAGGGTGTCTGAAGGTGCATTCTCTCACGCTCAGTTACGTAAACAAACTGTAGATGTGAAGGAGGTTTACATAAGTGCTGTAGTGCAAAGCTCCATTACAATGCTGCATTGTGCCTGACATATCACACCATGTTCCCCCTGTGTATGAGACACATCCTGTCTCTCTTCATCTTTTGTCAACCGGAGAAACAGGGGTGATTTGCCTGCAGTAACTCAGACATCTCTTTCCCAACTATGCCTGAAGAGTAAGGCAGAGGAGAAAAGGTCTTAACTTGATGGGAAACAACTCGTGATTGGCTTACGGGAGAGGAGCACTCACCTGCAAATTTCTCCAGGGGTTCAGTATGCCACCCTGGTCACCAGACTTTTCTTTCTCCCCATGGCAAAGTTTTCAATCAGAACATAGGTTTATAGACACACTGGCTAAATAAAGGTTAAAATCTCCCCACTTTAATAACTGGTAAAATCCTTCTCTGAAATCTGAATCTGAAAGGGAAGCTTAAAGGGTTAGTTCACTCAAAAATGAAATTTCTGTCATTTATTACTCACCCTCATGTCGTTCCACACCCGTAAGACCTTCGTTCATCTTCAGACCACAAATTAAGATATTTTTTGATGAAATCCAAGAGTTTTTTATTTATTTGTTTTTTTCCCCTATAGAAAGCAATGTAATTACCATCATTCATGGTCCAGAAAAGTAGTAAAGACATCATTAAAATAGTCAGTGTGACTACAGTGGTTCATGTTATGAAGCGACGAGAATACTTTTTGTGCAAAAAAACAAACAAAAATAATTTATTTTTGGGTAAACTAACCCTTTAAAACACAAGAAAGTGTTTTAAAATCTATTATTTGTGTAAATGTAATTACTGTACTTAAGTATCTTTTTGGCTGTTTAGTACTTTTTGAGTATCAAAGATATTAACAACTTTTACTCTCTACTTGACTGCATTTTTTAATAAGTATATGTACTCTTTACTCCAGTACACTTGTAATAAGTAATGGGTTACACTTTATTTCAATGGTCCACTTTAGACATTCATAATTAACTTTGAAACTGCATGTCAACTAACTCTCATTACAGTATGAATAGACTGTTAGTAGACTGTTAGGTGTTAGCGATTGGGTTAGTAGTAGAATGTCTGTTGAGGGAGCATCAAAATAATTTGCAAGCAGATGACAAACATGACAAGCAGTGTACATACAGTCTACTAAATACCCAGCAAACACTGGTCTGACGGCAACGTCGTGTCCCTGGCCAAAAATAGTCATGGTAGGACGGCATAAATCAGTATGTAACACAGAACATTTCCTAAAAATGCATTCAGATACGTTTGTACATGTCTACAATTCTCTGGGGTTGCATGTATAATTGTTACTTTGACTTTTAGCTATGTGTAGTTCAATATATAATGATTAATTGATAATTGACGTCCGTTCAACTATTTTTCAACCATGACGGGACGTGTCGTAGGGACGTCAATTCAATAGTCATTAAACGTCCAAATGTTTGCTGGGTACTCCAATGAGAGTTAGTTGACATATAGTTGCAAAGTTACTTATAGTTAGTATAATATCTAAAGTGGACCATCGAAATAAAGTGTTACCAAGTAATGCAATTACTCGTTACATTTTGCGTGGCACCTAACTTTTTCTGCAGCAGTTTATTTCTGCTATAGAAGAAGTGATATTGCCATCTACAGGGCATTGAAGGTACTATATCTTGTGCGTTTTGCCCTCACTCAACTTGTCAACAAGGCTACTTTAAGCGAGTGCGACAGGTAGTTGTGAATCACAGGTGTTTCATAGAGGAAGTGACTATGTTTCATAAGACATGACTGCAGCAGGTGATGATGAGGCGGAAAACATCATGTCCAGTGCAAGTAGCCTTTGACTATTTACTTTTTATTTATCTGAGATATTAAAGAGATCTTGTAACAGTTTTCCCATTACTGTTCCAGTAGCCTTCTCAGTGATTTCGCTTTTCAACAAAGACTGTGAGCAAAGGGGAACAGTTTTAAATGACTTCAAACCAAAGATTGTGCATTGTGATGGTGGACCGTTTTTAAATCCTCTGTTGAATCCATTTTGACAATTGATTATTGGTGCCATGTTGAATGTGTATATATTTGTATAACTTTGTACAATACACATGACTCATAAGAAAATTTGTCTTGTTGGTCGCGTACACATGAAACCACTGAAAACCGACTCAAAACGATGTAGTATACATGCCAGATCAGTATGTGGCGCTGTAATTCTGCCACAGAGATACACTAAAAACAGAGAATAAGACTTGGAGCATGCGCATAAACCTTGCGTGATGTATGCAAACTTTAGTAAAGCTTAGTAATAAAGTTTTACTTTAGTAAAGCTAATAGGCTCAGTAGCTTGTGCAACACAAACACAAGCATGTAGTCCACTATCGTTGTTGTTGTTGTTGTTGTTGCTGTTACGTGACGCAGCAGTGTCTGACTAGGTTTGAGACATGGGTTGATGACACTATCGTTTCACAAAATATACGGATTGGCTGTACACACAAAAACTCAAGGGTGTCATTTCAGATTTATCCATTCTGGGACCTGGTTTAAAAAATAGCGGTTTCAGGCTCCCAAAACGCCAGATCCATCTAGACGAAACAATACGTATACATCTAAACGCGTCTCCATGTGGATGGGCTCTTAGTTCCTTATTTGTTTCCTTGGGTTCCAGAAAGTTCTCATTTGTTGTCATAGCAACTAATTGATTGAATTGCCACAGTTTATTGGCTTGTGTGCATTGCCTTGAGTTTCCTTGGTCCTTTGTTCTGGTATTGTCTTAGTTTTACAAAGCTGTTATGTTTGTTTCTGTGATTGCTTCTGGATGGATTACCTGTTTTCTTTTGCTTATGTAAATAAATTGTGCTGTTTGAAGATCCTGAACTCTTTTTGCTGAAACGTGACAGCGTTCGACCTTGGTCGTTGTGTCGACCTTTTGAGGTGTTCAGTTTTATTTTGATTTTAGAAAATAAACATGATTGCTCTCGTCTTTATCTTGTTTTTACTGGCATTTCTCTTAGGTGTTGTTGACTAGGGCATCTTTGAGCCTACATTTATGAGTAAAATACTTAAGTACTGTTAGTTTTACTCAAATGGCATTGGAATTGATTCATTGTAAAGTATCTGTACTTTTACTCAAGTATGGTTTTTATGTACTCTTTACACTTCTGATGCAGTGGTTCTCCATTTGTAGGCACTTTTCTATGACTATATATTATGGTGTTCCATTACCTTTTTCATTACTTATAAAATAGTATCCTTTTTGTTTTTAGGTAAACCATTTTTAATAACCAGCCACCCTTCATATGGTTTGGAAAATTTAAGATATTTTTAGTAATTAACTAATTTAATTATCACAAAACATTATTTAACTGTATTTAATTTTGCATGAAGCCTTGATACAGCATCAATTTCCACCAATGTAACCTGCATTCAAGGGTAACAATTTTATTATTTCGTGCATTTCACTGGAATACCCATGATATTGGTGTTTGTTTAAAAAATGTAAGGTGTCCTTGTTACAGTTTAATTGCATATTTAAATACTTGTCAGATTTCATTGGGGATTTCAAATATGAAATTTAATTGTAAGCTAGCTTTGGAGAATTTGATGTTTCCACATTCAAAGAGATAGGAGCTGCACTTGCATGAAATAGCTGCCTGAGAGGCATTTCGAAAATGGCCGCTGAGTGAAATGACTTGCCTGAAAGGGACAGCTATAAGGTCCTTTGGTTGCTCAAACTGACTTTAGCTGTTGCACTAACACAGAAACATCTGTTCTAAGAAAATACCCACAGGGATGATGTGTGGCAACATCACAAACACAAGGTCCCAAGAGTTTTACCTTTGTTTACCCAGGAGAGCCTTATGGTCTGTTGGCAAATATGTTCAGGGACTGAGAAAGAGAGACACCATGATATCCTATTCAAATCTCCCCGGAGTTTACATTATTGCACATTTTCCATGGAATAACAACACAAACATTGCCATTATATAAATCCTAGTTGGGTTTGGTTAAGATTTAATTAGATGAACTTGCATGACTGTTATAATGAGGGCATATATTAGTGTCATAATCTTTTGTTTCAGGGAGCTGTTTTCTGTGCCTTTTAATCCCATTCATTAGCACTGCTGACTTGAAAGATGGCAGGAAAAGGCCACCCTTCTTAAAGAGCTATAAAACAAAAGCACAAATGTGTGGTTCATAATAAAGACGCCCACTTCGTAAAGAATCTATGGCTGTTATTATCAAATCAAAATGACTCAGCGTCACAGTTCTCTAGGAGGCCCTACAGGGACAATGATGAAGAAACATTACAGCCCATCACTCAATACCTTTCAGCTGCGTTTTTGTGCAATATGCATAATCACTGGTTATAGCATCAGGGTCCTTCGAGAGAAGACAAAGGGAAAGAGCGGAAACTGTGACTGCTAAAACAGATTTTTAACCCCCCGCTTAAAAATCAATCATCCCAAAGTGTCAGTTGTGAACATCTTGCCACCTACTGCTGCACATTTTTCATCTGACTTCCACAATGAACTATAATATCACAAAGAAGGCAATTCTTTTGAAAAATGACAGGAAGAAGTGTGGGTGTGTGAAATATAGACCTCGTATTATATTGTGAAACATGTTGACAGGTGTATGATAAAGCAGCTGTACATCAGTCAACTCTGAGGCTGTGTGGTTGCAGGTACCATTCACACAGAACGCATTTTTGTGTTTAAAGGGGACATATCATGAAAATCTGACTTTTTCCGTGTTTAAGTGCTATAATCGGGTCCCCGGTGCATCTACCAACCCAGAAATTGTGAAAAAGGACAACCCAGTAACCTTGTTTTGGCAAGCGTTTCTTTGCAAGCATGTGAAAAAACGAGGAAGGGGATCTTATTATAATATTACCGTCCCTTAATAAACGTTTCCACCCACGGCGCCGTCATTTTGTTTTCGCAAGCCAAAATGGTGTACCAGCTCAAAGATCATGGCAAAAGTTCGAGCAAAGTATGCTAACTGTTCTGTTGTTGGCTGCACAGACGAGCACAGAACACTATTTACAGAACACTAACATTGATAGTCTGGTTAGCTTGAATAGCCTGCAAGTTGACCCTGGCAAGCTCGATTGCTAAAAAAATGCGTTTCTGTCCGAGCAATATTTTGGAAAAAATATTAGACCATTCACAGCATTTGATAGCAATCATAAACATTAGCCTGGTGTGTGTGGCTCTGTTTGGCAAACAAGTACGCTACGTATAGTGGGCGTCCATACGGGTTTTGCACAAAAGATTAACATGACGGCACAGCAATCAACTCCACAGCAACTACATACATTTATCCACTAATTATTCAGAAACGTCCAGTTTTATTCTAAAGTTGTAACTTCTTCCTGAGTCTCTCCATCAGTGTCCGATTCCGGTTTGAACAATGTAAGACTGAGCACTGTTACTGACAATCGTCATTTTGGCTGCATGAGTTTCTCCAGCTTTGTTGTTGTTGAGCAACCGAAGCGTGAGCTGTTAAAGCTTCACCCTCTTTTGGAAAGTAGGCAGAGAGCAGCAGCTCATCTGCATTTAAAGGGACACACACAAAAATGGCATGTTTTTGCTCACACCCAAATAGGGAAGAATTTGACAAGCTATAATAAATTATCTGTGTGGTATTTTTGCTGAAACTTCACAGACACATTCTGGAAACACCAGAGACTTATATTACATCTTGTGAAAAGGGGCATTATAGGTCCCCTTTAAAAATGTAAGACGTGTCGCTAAGGAATGGAAAAGATTGCAGGGTGTCGAGGCATTTCCCTACTATAGCCAATAGTATGAATATAGTAATATGTCTGAATTTACAGGATTCATAAAACATAACAGGATGACCTACTTCCAGCGAGATACTGAAGTGTGCATCCAATCGACACTATACTATCTTATAAGGCCACAGGAGAGGATTTGTGAATAGCAACTGATTCTGGTAGGTCACGTGATAATGACAACATGACAAATGTATTACTATGTCCAGATTACATTCACAGACCTTATTCAGTTTAGACAACATATAAATTTGAACACTGATGAAAACGAGACTGTGAGGGATAACTGCAGTCTTTACAATGGCACGGCCTCTATAAAAGTCCTAGATCACAGAATTTTCACAACTCACAACTTTTATAACTTTTTTTTGTCTACTGAAAGCTGTTTTTTGTTTTGTTTTTGGAAAGAGTAGTAATAAATAGAACAGTAACAAAGTGCAGTAAACGGCAGATAGCGTCTCCAATATGTCTTTTAAAGAGCACTTTTTTTTGGAAAACATGCTGTGAAAAAACAGTTTTACATACATTCTAAATCATAAACATCTTAAGGACATTTTCTAAATGTCTATAGGCCTACATCTGAGAGGAAACATCTTAGAAACCTATTGCAGATGAGCAAACACATCTTCACATCAAAATAGATCTTCCAGATGAAAATACGCACATCAAATAGATATCTCCGCAATGTATGTGTACTCTCAGGGGGAAACTATTTCCTCTATAAACTAGTGTGTTTATTGTTAATAAATTAAAATAATATGATAACATTCCAGATTGTATCAAGCAGCATAATTTAGTACAGCTAAAATAACTGGACATTCAAGTTACAAATGCGTGTAATTGCTTATTCAATAACTGAAGTAGACTACTCGTATGCGTTCAGACACAAAACGCAGTGCACATGCGTATGTTGACAAAGCGGCCGAACAGTCAAAAGCAATTCAGAAGGAGCACAACTCAAAAACGTGTTGTGTGTGAAACCACTCTTGAACTCTTCTTTCTGCTGTTTAGCGATTACACTGAGTTGAGAAATTAAACTGTCACAAAATTTGTAATAGGCCTACTATTTCAAACCTATGTTTTTTTTTTTTTTTTTTTTTTAATTTTTTCTAATCTAATTTTAATCCAGGTTAAATGGTGTTTGAATGCTGTGGTTTTCTGGTACTGCCCTGTTGGACAGATGTGAATAGAAGCAGATGAATTGGGGTTCTGAATTGCTTAGACTCACTCTGCCCTAAATCGCATGTACCCAATTACCAGAGCCACTGGAGCCTGACCTCCAGATTACGAGCAATTGGAAGGACATTTTATTGTAATTTGGAACGAGGGAGGCCAATTTAGTGATATTTTTCAGAAATCCATCAGGCTCACTGGTGCCACGGTCCGTCTCCCTCTTCGTTGCTGACCATATGGTTTGCTTTTCTTTAATATAGATGCAACTGTTTGTGTTACGCTTGTTTATCACATGCAGTGAGGTCCAAAAGTCTGAGACCAGTGGTCAAAATGTTTCTGTTTTGCCTTTTTTCTTCTTTAATACAAAAATGTATTACAAATTATATTATCAAATTAAATGTACATGAATTTTAGAATGTCTTAGCCTATTTGTATTTTATTGACAGCAGCCTTGAAAGTTTAGTAAAACCTGATGGACATATTCTCCAACATTATCTGAGAATGATCCAAAGAGCATCTAATGTTTCAATGGAAGCATAAATATTTTACTGTCTGTAGACATATGAAAAGGTAATGCTAGACAAATATGCATATAGCCATTGATTGTCACAGACACGCCAGGCTCCAACATCACCCAATCACAGCGCACTCCCTCACCAGAGTACTGATCACACGCACCTGCACTCAATCAGCACCCTAATCAGTCACCGCATAAAAGACACTCACTCACTCACTCACTCCAGTCAGTGTCTGGTCTTGTTTGTACATAGACTTATCTCTATGCTCACCATCTTGTCTCCAGCGTGTTCCTAGTCTCTTCCTATGTTCTTGTCTTCGTGTGAGTTCCCAAGTGTCTTCTCTACTCTGCTACAAACGCCATTCATCTGCCATCCACGATCTCCAACCCTACAACACAAAGGACAGTATTATCACTCTGTTATTCACCATTCAACCTGCAATTCTGCTATTCACTCACCTGCATTCATGTTTGCTCCACTGGTTGTTCAATAAACATCACTTACCCATTGTCTCTGACCCTTCTGTACTGTAACATTGATATCCTTTTAAGAAAATGACTAGTGGAACTTTCATACGTGAGCATTTGTTCTTTTGGTTTTAGACTAGGAAACTGACTTGATGGAGAAACATTGACAGTCTGCCAGGGGGAGTTGCTCAGTAATCCTGTTGTGGTGAGTGACAGAGGAATTAACCTGGTACCAGTGGAATATGGTAATATATATATATATATATATATATAGAGTCCACATAATCTGTTTATATAGTGACTGAATCAAAGGGGTTTATTACATTTTATGTAAAATAATTATTCTCTCTTCCATCTACCTCTCTCTATATCCATATATATATATAAATAAAAATAAATTTGTGCAATGTTCTAATGAAGCCAATGCTTGCTGAGCATTTGTTGGGATACTGTTTATAGCCAAATTCTTTTCTGCTTTTTTTTTGCCCTGCAGCTATGGCTACAGACAGAGCACACACTGAATAAAGATGTTCCCTCATGCCTGCAGATGGGCTATGATGCACTTCTGAAGAGAGCATATGCTTTGCCTTTGCAGAAGTCTGTAGCTCCAGGACTGCAGCAACTCAAATGTAGTAATATTTTCTTAAAGGGAATATGTCAATATTAATTTGGTATTAGTAGTCTTTTTCTAGCATTACCTTTTCATATGTCTTTCACATCTTGTACAGTTCTTTAATTCAATATGTTTAATAAATGCGAATGCTATCACCCCACAATATGTTCCATGATCATTTTAAACTAGAGTGTCACATTAATTTGCATTTACAGAAAATGTTCCACTGGTAAGCTAATGATTTTTTTTTTTTTTTTTTTTTGCAGAAGTTGTTTGCTTGTTTTGTTATTTTTTATTTATGACTGACAACCTAAGTTTAATATTAATTAAAATTATTAATTATTTAGATACTGAGCATGTACTCATGGAGCATGTACTGAGCATGGAATTCTCAGTTCTGATTGGTCAGTTGCACCATCCAGTGGTTAGATAAATCCAAATTTTTGCTGTTCATAGTATCACTATATATCAGACGGTGTTAATTTCAAGTCACTCGTCTCGGTATTGAAAATTACCTTGGTAAAAGGTCGTCTGAGCAATCAAGTAGGGAGACCTTCTTTTCTTGCATTAAGACTATAATATATATAAAGATACTCCCTATCTTAATGGCTTTCTTGATATCTGAAAGAAGAGCAGTCTTGCCATATATTTTAATCTCTTGATCAAGAATTAAAAACAAAGGTTAGGTTTTACTTTTATGTAAATTTTGCTAAAAATTTAAATGAATATATATAATATAACATGTTTTATTTGAGTATATTTACATATGTGACACTGGACCACAAAACCAGTCATAAGGGTAATTTTGAAACTGATTTATACATGACCTGAAAACTGAATAAATAAGATTCCCATTAATGTATGGTTTGTTAAAACGAATAAAACAGTTCCATCCTAAGTCACATTTTAACACTCCACAGTGCACTTTTAAATGCAATTCTCTTTATACTGATCCCTTTATTTGGAACACCTTAATTTAGTTCATTTTCATCTTGGGATTAGGCCATATCCTCCTGCTTAGTAATAGCATTTTCATGATCATTTCAGGCACCAGCCTGCTCTTTTTTAGCATACTAACTTGGTACTGTGATTAATATACAAACAGAAATCCCTTTGAAAAGTGTGATGCCTCTCCACATTTCTGTCAACAAAGAAATGTTTGCTTAGCCCCTCCCTCCTTGTACAGCTATTTCAAATAATTTTCCATTATGTGCTGTTAATCTGGTTGTGCCTTTTGCAATGCTCTATATTTGTGCGCCGTGTACAACCATATATTATTTTCTGCTGATGAATGTGGGCCATTTGGCACTGTATTGATTTGGTGATTAAGGTAATGAAAATAAATGGCTCTGTTGGTGCACAGAAGACTATTTCTCAGAGATTTACTGAGAGTCTGAAAGCAGAAGCCATTTTGTTTAGACAATATTTGGATGAGTCATTAAAGTTGTAGGCACCAATTTCAGTACCAAGTACACACTGCCATTCTTCTTTTTTATTGCATTTTCATGGTTGGGTTAACTATAATAAACTTAAATCATAAGGTTTACAAAGTGGAGTCTAGACATTTTTCATCAACATTCTCACAGATCGATGATGAGGGGGTCAGCAGCAATTACATATCGTACTGTGAAAGGACAGCCGTTGAGTTTGCCAATTACTCTGTGAACAATTTCAGTGGGATGAAAATGCTATGTTGCTTTTTTATTCAGCTTAAATAACAACCAAAAATGGTACAGAAAGTCGTTTTTGGTCTTGATGCATAGCTACACACATGTTTGCACATATGAGCACCTTACAGACAGTATTCCTGCTTCAAATCTGCACACTGACTTTTTCTTTCCAACCGTGCTTTGAGAGGATCAACTTTGATGGTATAAATGGACTGCGGAAAAAATAACTGAGTCATGCTGAAAACTGTGGAAAAGGCTTCTCGGAAATATTTTTTAGAGGCATAGATTAAGTGGAGCCATTTTGATCTTGCTTCCCGAACAGTATGCTCCCAGTGAGATATGAATAAAGGAGGAGGAACAATCAGAATGTTGCATTTAATTTGTCATCCGTATGCTTGTGGGTGAGACTGAACTCATAAAATGATGCACAAGTATAGCTCTATATCTGAGCTCTCTAATTTATTTTCAAAAATATTTATTCACGCTTCTGGTATATAGATTATTTCCTGTTTTGTTTGTATTTGATAAGGACAAAATATCCTGTTGACTGGAGATAACCAGATGGCTTGAATATCTTTGAATGGGTAATATCTTAGGAAACCATAAAAATGTTTGGATTGGATTGTGAAAAAAAACACCATCATGCTATATTGTAGTATAATAGTGTCTCTATTATGGTGATCAGTGTTCATTTTGGCATTAAACTTTATACTCCAAATATACAGTAATTAAAGTATATAAGGAACATATACTGTATACTTGACGTACAGGGGCGTTTCCTCCAAGGAGGCAAAGGAAGCAGTGCCTCCTCAAAAAAACTGAATGAGAAAATTATTTTATTAAAAAATTAAACAACGCAAATGTTACAAAATTTGACATTAAAAAGTGTAAAAGTCACTCGTTTTTCTAAAGAAACACTGTCTAACAGCGACACCCACAGGTGAAGTTACAGCGGAGAGTTCGTGTCTCTGTGCCTCTTAGCTCATAAAAACAAAGCAGAGCCCGCTAAGCGTGCGGTGGGTTTAGTGGGGGGTAATTGAGAATGAATGGGGGAAAGTCACGTGAGAGGAGGCAATGCCTCAACTGTGCTATGATTGGATATGATCGGTTATGATTGGACATGATTGGTTTGTGCGATAAATCCCGCCTCTTGTTTTCGTGCGCGTTCTAGTCGAATGGGCCTGATGGCCAGTGATGGCCTTAATGGGAAGACTAATTAAAAAATAAGTAAACAACTGTGACTTACATATCACCACTTTGTGTCATGTTAAAAAATCAAACTCGAAATGGCCTGAAAACATGGTGACTGCGGGGGTTTTTAGTGAGCAATTAGCGTGGTGAAATTAAAGATACATCTTTGTGTCTGAGTGAGTGATCAGTATGTACAAGCTTGATGACTGCTAAAAATAAATTGACTATTAAAAAGAAAAGCTGAATATTAGTTAATAGTAATATAAATAATAGTTTAAATTGTTGGCTTAGTTATTATTTTAGAATAAATGTAAAAATGAGTAAAAACACTAACTTGATGAAATTTATACTTGGTTTTAATAAACAGAACATTACATAGTGTAAAAATAACAAAATAGAATTGTATTTGGTCTATCTTTTTATGCAATGTTAACTTAAAATTGTGTAACAGGGACATAAATGAGGACTTTGCCTCCTCAATTAAAAACACCACTGCACACCACTGTTGATGTATATATTTGATTCACAGTATACTGTAGTCATTTTTAATTGTAACGAATTATAGAACTGTTATTGTAAAAAATACAGTGAAAGTATGACAACTTTTAGCCACAAATATACACTATATTGCGAAAAGTATTAGGACACTCCTCCAAATAACTGAATTCAGGTGTTCCAATCACTTCCATGGCCACAGGTGTATAAAATCAAGCACCTAGGCATGCAGACTGCTTCTACAAACATTTGTGAAAGAATCGGTTGCTCTCAGGAGCTCAGTGAATTCAAGCGTGGTACCGTGATAGGTTGCCACCTGTGCAATTGTCACAGTTCCAATCATTCCCGGACTCCATTTCCCATCATCCTCCCTGGTTCACACCTGCACTCACTTCACCCACACCTGCTAGTCATCTCCTCATCACTACAGCACTACAAAAGACACTAACTCACACACAGTCATGGTCCGGTCTCGTTTGTTCATAGACTGACCTCTATGCTTACCTTAAGGACTCCAGCATACCTACTCCTTCGTCTCCAGCGTGTTCCAAGTTATCTCCAGCATGTTCCAAGTTATCTCCAACGTGTTCCTAGTCTCCTCCAGCGTGTTCCTAGTCTCCTCCTGTGTTCCTGTCTCTGTGTGAGTTCCAAAGTGTCTTCTCTGTTCAGTGTTCAACGTCACTCTGCTGCCATCCAAGATTTTCACCTCTGCAACATAAATGGACAGTATTATCACTCAAGTAACCATCAGTCAACCTGCAATTCTGCCATTTACTCACCTGCATTCCCGTTTGTCTCACTGGTTGTTCAATAAACATCACTTACCTGTTTCCTGTTGTCTCCGACCCCTCTGTACTATAACAGCAATAAGTCCATTTGTGAAATTTCACTACTAAATATTCCACGGTCAACTGTTAGTGGTATCATAACAAAGTGGAAGCATTTGGAAACAACAGTAACTCAGCCACGTAATAGCCAAGTAATAGGCCACGTAAAATCACACAGCGGGGTCAGCGCTTGCTGAGGCGCACAGTGTGCAGAAGTTGCCAACATTCTGCAGAGTCAATAGCTACAGACCTCCAAACTTCGTGTGGCCTTCAGATTAGCTCAAGAACAGTGCGTAGAGAGCTTCATGGAATGGGTTTCCATGGCCGAGCAGCTGCATCCAAGCCTTACATCACCAAGTGCAATTCAAAGCATCAGATGCAGTGGTGTAAAGCACGCCGTCACTGGACTCTAGAGCAGTGGAGACGTGTTCTCTGGAGTGACAAATCACGCTTCTCCGTCTGGCAATCCGATTGATGAGTCTGGGTTTGGCGGTTGCCAGGAGAACGGTACTTGCCTGACTGCATTGTGCCAAGTGTAAAGTTTGGTGGAGGGGGGGTTATGGTGTGGGGTTGTTTTTCAGGGGTTGGGCTTGGCCCCTTAGTTCCAGTGAAAGGAACTGTGAATGCGTCAGCATACCAAGATATTTTGGACAATTTCATGTTCCCAACTTTGTGGGAAAAGTTTGGGGATGGCCCATTCCTGTACCAACATGACTGCGCACCAGTGCACAAAGCAAGGTCCATAAAGACATGGATGAGTGAGTTTAGTGTGGAGGAACTTGACTGGCCTGCACAGAGTCCTGACCTCAACCTGACAGAACACCTTTGGGATAAATTAGAGCGGAGACTGCGAGCCAGGCCTTCTCATCACTGCCTGACCTCACAAATGCGCTTCTAGAAGAATGGTCAAAAATTCCCATAAACACACTTCTAGACCTTGTGGAAAGCCTTCCCAGAGTTCCCAAAGTTAATGTGCATGTAAAGGCAGGCGTCCCAAAACTTTATGGCAATATAGTGTATATACTGTAAATTCGCAACCACAGTGAACTTCTTCAGAGCCATATACTCTATACATACACTAAAAACTATTCAGAGTATTAGGAAGAATATGAAAACAACAGTCTTTAGCCTACAGCAACTACTGAGATATGCCATCTTATATTTATAAATGGAAGAAAATATTGAGTCTGAAAGAATAAGACTGACTGCAACAAAAGAGACTAAATATAAGCCAAAATAAGGCTAGCATAAACCTGACTCTTAAATATTACAAATATTTTGCCAAAGCGATAAGAGTTGATTTCGTTAGCATGCTTGAACACCCCTGCTTCATTAGCCAACTGCTGGCTAATGATGTATAAATATGTCACTTACTGCAATATCACCAGTAGAGTTTTTGTTTTTTAATTATCAGCAAAATAAGTGAAATTGTTGCCTAAAGGATTCTTAAGCTGTAAAATGCTGCTCTCACTGTCTCTTATTATACATTAATATACATAGTATATTAAGCATCTCTGAAGTTTTCATACTCTGTTCCCTTTACACCCAATGACAGCTGCAAAAGTGTGAAATGTCACATGGTCAGGTTTGTGTTGTGCCTAAGAGGCTGTTCATTTCACTTTCTGTTATCTCTCTCAAGGGATAAATGTTTGAAACATTGCTGTACTGCTTAAATCATCAAAACATTCCCCACAGCTCCCTGTCAACATTTCTGCTTTGGCTGCATGGCACTTGCAAACACAACAAAATAGTGGCGAGTTCAGATTTTGAAACTTGACAACAGACACAAAACCTGAAGAGTAATTGCAAATTCTTCCATAACGTTTCACTCTAGATGAATACCTGCCATGTCATAAAAGTTGTCAGATAATCTGAAGTGTGAGAAACCTTTCAGATGCCTCATCTCTCTTGGTTTCCAGCGGGTTCTCCTTTCTGAGAGGAACTGTATTGACTGAGTTCCTCATAATTTGCAACTTTCACACTTTTTTGCTGTGCTATCTATTAGTCATTATCTGTTTAGGTAGCCTATGTTATGAAACAAATAAGAGTTCTTTCACAAAAGGGTCAATGACGTGACGCCAATATTTTTTTTTTTTTTTTGTCCATATAGTTTAATTACATTTAAAAGGGTTAAAATTGCAAAATAAATGAGTAAATTACTTGCACACATTCTCTTTTTTGAGGACCAAGTCTAAAATTTCTGGTTTTAATCAATTTTGAAAGAATATCTGGGGATTGATTGCAAAAATGTCAATGTGGTGTAACCGTAAAAACGTTGTACCGAATAATTGGTCTTGTTTAAAAAAGGTGAAATTCTCAATAAAATACCATATCAGTTTGGCATAATCTTACATTAGAACAATTTAATAGTAAATAAAAATAAATGGAAGACCACTGAATATTATAAATAATTTGGGGAATCATGTGAGTCAAGTCAAATTCCTTAAGTGTCAAGGTGGTGTAACCACCATTCACGGAGCCATTTTTTAATATTGTGCAAGAAGACCATATGACAGGAAATTATATCACAGAGAAGGACCCCTGGTGACACTAACTGATGCATGCAAAGGTTATTAACTCTCTTTAAAATATGAGATAATTTGACATTTTTAGGGTATGGTCAGCTATTCTTAGGTATACATGTCAAATGGTATGACCCCATGAATACATTGATAATTCATCATTATTATAAGAATGTGTATTAACTTTAAAAATTACATTTAAAAAATTTCCACCAAGGCCATGTGCTTACATAGGTGTCCATGATAATACCTGTCAAATTTGATTTTAGATTGAAATGTCAAATGGTGTAACCGGTTACAACCTATTACAAGCCTTTCTGTTAGGGGCCAATTTAGTCAAATATCTCTAGTTTATGATGCTGATTAAAGATGTAATATAAACTAACCTACTATTTGGAACTTTTTTTTTGTTTTTTTTTTGAGAAAGTGGTGCTTTATCCACAACTTTATTATTAAATCTCTGTAAGTCAAGGATAAAATAATTATGTTGCACAACATTAATGTTTTTGAAATGTTTAGCTTTAATGCATGTTTCTATTTCATTCACTTAAATTTTAAGCAATATATAATATCATGGAGCGATTGCTAATGAAAGACAAGCGCGACACAGGTCTCGAGAGCAGCAGAGCTTATATTATTCCCCAGTCACCACTTCTGCTTCTTTTGGTCAAGCATATGTGGGGTAAACAGCACTGTTTTATCTAGGGTGACCAGACGTCCCGTTTTCCCCGGGATAGTCCCGTATTTCAGCTCCATTTTTAGTGTCCCGACTTATTAAGAAAAAAATCATGTTTTGTCCCGTATTTCATCTTTCCTAAAATTTCTTTATTACTGGGTAAGCATAGAACAAGTAGTAGAAGTGTTCTGTCAAACAAGACCAGCCCAATCAATTCATCGAAGAACAAAAGTACCATCCAATCACAATTCGTTATTGATTATTCAATCAATACTTTCCGTTAGTGAAGGCGGGATAGGCGTATATCGCGCTGAATGACACACACCAGAACCCTCTCTCTCGCGCGTGCGCTCTCTCTCTCTTTCCTTGCGCACGATCCCAGTTCTCTCAGACAGCGCGCGATCAGTTCTCCTTGTGCCTGAATAGTCAAATGCACACATAGTTTTTCAAAATGTCCATCGTGTGAAGTACCTCATGTAAATACAGTCAGTTATGGCTTAAGTGGACGTAAATAGGTGGGTGAAAATCGGATATGTCAGTACATCCATGAATTCGGTCTTAAAGGGACAGTAGCTTAATTAAATATTTGTTAATGTTAATCAAACAACAAAAGATGTTAAATAAATGTATACATGACAAATAAACCTACTGTATCTGAAAAACAAGTTTATTCAATTTGTATCTCTATCATATTTGTCATATTGTTTGTAAATTTCTGCTCACCCGTCCCGTATTCCACCATGAGAAATCTGGTCACCCTAGTTTTATCATATTAGACACATTTGTGTTGTTGTTGTAAGTTGTTATAATATTACACTGTGCGTTCGCTTGGTGGATGCTATGAGACACTTGTTGCACACTGCAGTAAACTAGATCCATATTAGGCATGGTAAAACATGGTACTCGCAGTAAATCAAGAAAACGAGATTTAAACAGTAAGACTAAACGTATTGAGCTATATAACATGATTATTTTTCTGTCAATGAATGTATTCAAACAGTTGCTCACCTGTCTAATAAAACACATAATATATTAAAGCGTCTTTGGTGTTTCCATAGTTTCTACTCTGTGGTTTCAGGCTTTCAAGGGGTGCATGTGTATGCAAAGACTACAAAATCGTAGTTCTCAAAAAGTTGAGAGAGCCCTCTGCTATGAACAATAAAATGCTGATCAAAATCATTCTATAGATGCTGGTAGTGTGCAAAGCTACATCTGATTCCTTTGTATCAGTATCAAATATAAGAGTGATGCTACCATTAAAGGAGAGAATATAAATACAAAATACAGTGCTCGAAATTATGCCTTGTTTTGTGCTTGTCCTTTGGACAACTAAATTGGTCATTTACTTGTCAGAGTAAAAAAGTAGCTTGTCTGGGAAAAAAATAGGATTTGTGTGTGTGTGTGTGTGTGTGTGTGTTGTAAATATAATTTATTCTGAAACAAGCAACATTCTCATCAGTGTTTTATCAGCAGTGACATATTTAAATCTGCATATTTTTTGTTATTTACCCTGGAGGCATTATATCAACCTTTATAAAGGGCATTTTCCAATCATTTTCCAATCTAATTAAATTTATGTTTCATCTTTTATTTCAAATTATTACATTTGATAAATTAAAATAGTAAGACACTATAGGGCTGTTACCAAATTAAATAATTTACACTGAAAAAGTACAACTGCATTTAATAATGTTATGAGATTCTTTAAATATTTTTTAATATACAAATAAGAATGTTGGTGGGAAACGTATACTTTTAAACATGAAATTAAACCGCCAGTAGACGGCGGCAAGTGACCGTCTTAATGAGTGAGCCACTGAGTCATTTGCTCAAATGATTCATTCAAAAGGCTGAATCAAGAATGAAGCAGTTATTTATGATTGGGCCATTGAATCTTCACTCACCCGATTCGTTCAAAACGGCTGAGTGTAGCTGCGAGATGCGCTGGTTCTGCTTTGTTTGGAACTATTTTCGCTGCTACAATAGAACAAAAAACAGGCAATATTGCACCTAAAACGTAAGTGATTAATATTAACTATTTCACTTTATCAATCATATGTCGTAAATAGCAAGCTATAAAAACCCCACATATTGAATTTTATTGCAACATGATAACATGAGTTTCTTTGTGTGAGCAGAGCTCATTTGTTTTGAATTCTCCTCAAGAGGTTATGTGAGCCTCAACAGCGCAATATCACCGCCAGTACATTACTATCCACTATCAATCGCCACTTAAGCTAAATTAAGCATTAAGCGTTTTGGTTGTTATTGACATTTTAATCAAGCTACTTATCTGGTCAGGCAAGTAAAATTCTCTTTCACTTCAAAAAATCCACTTGTCCCGCAGTCCTGGACAAGCGTATGTCGAGCCCTCGTATGTGCCGGGGCTCAGCCCCGGACGGCCCCGGCCCAATTTAACCCCTGAATATAAGTACACAAATCAACAAAATATATAACATTGTTCTAGTGGTTTTTGGATATTTTAATCCAAAAATCTTACATATTGTGCATTTGACCAAAGACTACAATTTACATCTATAAAATACAATTAATTATTGTTCTAATATTTTATAATTAATACGACATATCGAGCCCATTTTCCCCCAATAGATGAATTGATATAGTTTCAAGCAAGGAAACAGTGGCTCATCAGAGAGCAGAGAGAGTGAATTCTGATACTGCTATCAGATATTTTTTTCTTAACTGTAATTACAATATGAGACATGAGTTCACTGTCTCATATTGTTCACAAATCATCACTTTGATGATTTCGTTATCCGATATTGTTCCTTAAAGGGTTAGTTCACCCAAAAATTACTCACCCTCATGTCGTTCCATGCTCGTAAGACCTTCGTTCATCTTCAGAACACAAATTAAGATATTTTTGATGAAATTTCAGAGCTTTTATTAATCTCCCATAGAAAGCAATGAAATTACCACATTCAAGGTCCAGAAAGGTTGTAGAGCCATTGTTAAAACAGTCAACATGACTGCAGTGGTTCAACCTTAATGTTATGAAGCGACGAGAATACTTTTTGTGCAAAAAACAAAACAAAAATAGCAACTTAATTCAACAATCTCTTCTCTTCCGTCATTATCCTTACATGGTTGACTCAGTAAGCACAGTGAAGGCTTTCGTGTTTATGTCTGAATGCCGGCTCAGTATTGGCCAAAGCTGATCACATGATCAGCACAACGCACGCGTGTGATGCTGACACAGGAGCCGGCAAATAATGAGCTGGTGTTGCTATCTTTGTTTTGTTTTTGCGCACAAAATGTATTTTCGTCGCTTCATAACATTAAGGTTGAACCACTGTAGTCACGTTGACTGTTTTAACAATGTCTTTAGTACTTTTCTGGACCTTGAAAGTGGTCATTTCGTTTTTTTCTATGGGAGATAAAAAAAGCTCTCAGATTTAATCAAAAAATATATTAATTTGTGTTCTGAAGATGAACGAAGGTCTTACGGGTGTGGAATGACAAAAGGGTGAGTAATTAATGACAGAAATTTCATTTTTGGGTGAACTAAGCCTTTAACTGTAAAATGTACGAGACATGATTTCACTGTTCATTACTATGATGATTTCTTGTTGCCAGATGTTGTTTTTCAGCACTGAAACCACTTTAGCTTAACTTGTTTACTGTCATGCTTGATTTTCAGTGTCAACTTGTTTAACAAACAATGGCCTTTAACTGTAGAAGTATCATGGTCAGGTGGTATAACTGGTTTGTGTCAATTGGCATAACCAGTATTTTTCATAAAAATATAATTATATACAGAAAAATTAATGGGGAATAGATTGTAATCATCTAGTTTAGTGTAATAACATGGTTTTAAACAATTTTTACATAATTTGTCAAAGATTATTTAGAAAACAGATGTGTTTTCAGCATATGTCCCACCAAATATTGCAAAAACACATTAAAATGTACATTTAGAGATAACTCTAATAAAATTATTTTTTGTTTGATATTTTAAAATGAAGTATTTATTTCTATGAGTATGCTTTTATGCAATCTAGGTGGATAAAATATTTAATATTTCTCATTCTTTTAATATTTTCTCATTACACCATTTGACATGTTCAAGTACATTCATTCATAACTTTTGTAAAAAAAAAATTGTGCAAATGTCATTTTTATTAACATAAAATCAACATAAATACACTATATAGATTTTAATGCAAGTTTTTAAAAGATTTTTGAATTTCTCATCTTGCCAAACCATATTTGTCACTGACCCAAAAACAGATAACTCTGTTTATTAATTCTCACAAATCATGTTTTTTTTTTTTTGTGCATTCCAAGTAATATCAATCAAACGGCAGTTGGGCAGTTTTGATTACAGGTAACTTTAAAAATTAAAGTTGAAAGTATGTTTTTATATATATTAAAAGTTTTGTTTTTTACTCCAAATTTTAATGTTTCAGAGTTAAACCAAACCAAGTAATAACACAATTCAAACATACGTGTGCACTCAAACGCAAAAGAACAACCACGGGTTCAGCATGTAAGACGTAAGGATTTGTAGGAATCGAAATTAGAAATGCTCGATCACTTTTAGTCAGCTTTGACGAAACTCCCCTTAGCTAGCGTGACTTTTTGTGGCTAGCAGCCTTGTCACCTGACCTGAATACTGCGGGCTGATTCGCTAAAATTGACTTATCGGTTTCTGTCGGGCGTGCCTCATACGTCCTGAAAAGTGAAGCTGCGGGCTCTTTGATCGCCCCCTGGTGGCTGGATGCAGTCATAAACCCCGCACTCTCCATGCAAAAGAACGGGACTTGAGTCAAAATAAAAAAATAAATTACACTTCCAATAAAATTTTCCAAAAAATGGTTTTGGTCATTTAAGGTAGTTGGTATCACGCTGATATATGTTCAATTGTTCGTTTTTTGTGATAAGTTTGATTTTAGCTAGCAATTTGATGCTATAGAAACGGGGCGTGTCTTTATGATTGACAGTTGTGATTGACAGCTTCTCTGAGAACTGTCGGAGCTTCGAAGAGAGATTTAAGATATATAACTATTAATTTTCGATTTCTGTGTTATTTCACACAGACAAAATGAGTTGTTCAGCAGTAAACTGTACTAACCTGATGGATCACTGAGCTTTTTTCGGTAACGTTAAATGTGGGCTTTATAAGCTAATTAATAAATGTTATTAGCTTTTAAGATAAGATAACCAGGTGATCGTTATCTGGCAGTTAGCCTACAAATTATTTTTATAAAATAAAAATTAGCAGGACAAAACTAATGATAGCCTACTCTAATAAATTATAGAGCATTGTCTACAGCAATCGATCTCCTGTAACGTTAGTTGAACTTGATTGGTTGAAATTGTGTATAATTTATATATTTAAAATCGTACTCGGTTACTAACGTGACCTCGGTTCCCGTAGATACGAAACGGAGTACTAAACAAATAGGTGATCTGATCTTGATGATGCAGACGTCTGGGCAGAAGTTTGATTCCGCGACTCCGCCTCCGGGCTCCACTGACGATTCCTTCTGCGCATGCCCAGGCTCTAAAGTGACGTTTTTGCGTAACATGTCAACACTCATCGTCGAATGTTTTACATTCAGTTCATTACAATGGAAGGAATATTATACGTATTCCCTTTGGTAAAAGAGAAACTAAAGCAATAATTAAAAAAGAAATGATGAAGAAATGGCAGGATAGATGGGACATGGATAATAGTGAAAGGAAATATTATAGTATACAGAAATGTATAATGCACAGGGTGTGAATGGAAAGAATAGAAGGGAGGAGTCTGTTTTAACCAGACTACACAGGGTTAAATAAAACATTGTTTTTGTTAGGTAAAAGTAAATCGGATGAATGTATGAAATGTAAAATCACAGAAAGTGCAGAACATATACTGTTGCACTGTAGGAAGTATAGGGAAGAGAGGATTAGATTAAAGCAAAAGATAAGTCAGACTGGAAGAAAATGGAACCTTGAGGGTGTTTTGGGAACAACAGGAGAAGGGATTAAAGATACACAGGATGCTGTTGTGGAATATCTGAAGGATATTATAGGATTTAGATTTTTTTAATTTATTTTATTTTTAGTATTATTATTATTATTATTGTTAATGTAAAGTAGATTCATTGCCATATAATCCATGCTGCTTACTCTGATACAGTAGGTGGCGGTATGCACCTGATAAGCCATGGTTGCAATCCGCCATAAAACTAAGAAGAAGAAGAACAATGGAAGGAAGCAGCGTTTTAAATTGCCGTTTATCAGTTTTTACAAATTAACTCTTCTAATATATAACATTTATATGGATCCGATTTGCTCTTAAAATTTACTGATTTTTCATTCATCATTGATCTCATATTTGATAGAAGCTTGTGGGAAAGATGCTGGGTTATGCAGTTGTTCTGCGTATTTTGCACAGGAACGCAGTAAATCTGGTGTGGATTGCTGACGCTTTTAAAAATATAGGTGCTGGTCATATAATTAGAATATCATCAAAAAGTTGATTTATTTCACTAATTCCGTTCAAAAAGTAAAACTTGTATATTATATTCTTTCGTTACACACAGACTGATATATTTCAAACGTTTATTTCTTTTAATTCTGATGATTATAACTGACAACTAAGGAAAATCCCAAATTTACTATCTCAGAAAATTAGAATATTGTGAAAAGGTTCAATATTGAAGACACCTGGTGCCACACTCTAATCAGCTAATTAACTCAAAACACCTGCAAAGGCCTTTAAATGGTCTCTCAGTCTAGTTCTGTAGGCTACACAATCATGGGGAAGACTGCTGACTTGACAGTTGTCCAAAAGACGACCATTGACACCTTGCACAAGGAGGGCAAGACACAAAAGGTCACTGCAAAAGAGTCTGGCTGTTCACAGAGCTCTGTGTCCAAGCACATTAATAGAGAGGCGAAGGGAAGGAAAAGATGTGGTAGAAAAAAGTGTACAAGCAATAGGGATAACCACACCCTGGAGAGGATTGTGAAACAAAACCCATTCAAAAATGTGGGGGAGATTCACAAAGAGTGGACTGCAGCTGGAGTCAGTGCTTCAAGAACCACTATGCACAGACGTATGCAAGACATGGGTTTCAGCTGTCGCAGTCCTTGTGTCAAATCACTCTTGAACAACAGACAGCGTCAGAACCGTCTTGTCTGGGCTAAAGACAAAAAGGACTGGACTGCTGCTGAGTGGTCCAAAGTTATGTTCTCTGATGAAAGTAAATTTTGCATTTCCTTTGGAAATCAGGGTCCCAGAGTCTGGAGGAAGAGAGGCACACAATCCACGTTGCTTGAGGTCCAGTGTAAAGTTTCCATAGTCAGTGATGGTTTGGGGTGCCATGTCATCTGCTGGTGTTGGTCCACTGTGTTTTCTGAGGTCGAAGGTCAACGCAGCCATATACCAGGAAGTTTTAGAGCACTTCATGCTTTCTGTTGCTGACCAACTTTATGGAGATGCAGATTTCATCTTCCAACAGGACTTGGCACCTGCACACAAAGTACGTTAATGACGTACAGTGGTGACATTTTTCACAATCATGACAGAAAACAAATGACTGCACTAAACTCACTGATGGAAAGGCGGCGCGATCCTATCAGTATGGTGGATAAACAAAGAAGTTACCCAGAACTCAATGTGGCGTGACGTCAGATTCACATTCTCTATAGTAATAAAAGATACTTTACATTTTTAAAATGATCTTCACTCTTTCAAACTGATCACTGAAATGTTCTTTGGAGGACCAAAAATGGTTCTTCTATGGCATCGCTGTGAAAACCCCCTTGTGTAGAATATGAGTTTATGATTGTACAAATATAAAGGTTTTTAAAATGTCAACTGACAATGTAGATTAAGCACTTGTATAACATACAGTATGTCATGCTTTGGTGACATGCTTTTGACATGTATGACAAGTATGACATGCTTTTCTTTAACAGAGTATTTTGTGGCAGAATTGCAGCAGCACTGTGAGGTAAGGCGTTTCAGCATATATATAATGTATGTATTAAATCATTGCTGTCTTTTTGATTCCTCCATTGTTCTAAGGTCACATGTAGGACATCAGCCCCTGTAGAGTAGCAATAATCCATGGCGACGAATGTCCTTGTGCTTCCTCCTCATTCAGTCGAGCATATCTTTCGTGTGCAGTAACCGCATGTTGTCTTCACAAGCACAGTTCAAGACAAAGAAATAGATCCCAGTGGGACTTTCTGATCATAGATGTGGGTTGTGGTCCCATCATGCTTGTCAATCATTTCAAAACAATCATTTCTTGTAGCATCTTGTTGGATGCAGGAGAAATGGGCAGGAATAAAGATCTGAGCAATTTTGACAAGGGTCAAATTGTTATGGCAAGGCAACTGGGTCAGAGTATCTTATAAACAGCAAGGCTTGTGGGTTGGTTTTGGTCAGCAGTGGTGAGAATTTACCAACAGTGGTCCGAGGAGGGACAAATCACAAACCGGTGACAGGGTGTTGGGCTCCCAAGGCTCGTCGATGCACAAGGGCAACAAAATCTATCCCGTCTGGTCCGAGCAGACAGAAAGTCTACTGTGGGACAAGTCACACAACATTTTTATGATAGTTCACGAGTTCACTTTTACAAATAAGTCAGACAAAGTAAACGGTATGCGTATTCGCCGTGCTGTTCGAGGAGAGGGCTCGGAGCTCGGTATTTGGCCCGAACTCAGAGTGCTCCCCCCGTATTCTGGTTAGGAATATAACCAGGCGAGTGTGAGGAGACGGAGTGATGGAGGGATGACTGTCGAGGATCATAGGTGAGTCGACTGCGTATCTATGTAGTCCTCCACTCATGCTGATTGGGTAGAATTGTTGTTTGCTGATTGCTGTCTGCTGGTTAGAATGACGTGTTGACTGGATAGATCATTTGAAAGTGCTTCTCCCAAACTTTGTTAATAAAACTTAATTTATGGCAGGAACAACACACAATGCATCACATTCTGCTTTGTATAGGGCTGCATAGCTGCAGACAGTGCCCATGACGACCCGTCCACCGTCGAAAGTGCCTGCTATGGGCACGCAAACATTGGAACTGGACCTTGGAGCAGTGGAAGAAGGTCACCTGGTCTGATGAGTCCCGTTTTCTTTGCATCACATGGACAGCCTTGTATGTGTGCACCATTTATGGGGAAGTAATGGCACCAGGATGCACTGTGGGAGTGTTATGGGCTGGGCAATGTTCTGCTGGTAAACCCTGGGTCTGGCCATTCATGTGGATGTAAAGGTGACACGTGCCATCAGGAATGGTTTGAGGAACATGATGAAGAGTTGTTGCCCTGGACTCCAAATTCCCCAGATCTCAATCTAATTGAATGTGTGCACTCTAAGAAAAAATCCATAAAAATAGGGCACAATGTACTGTATTAATTTAACGAAAGTTCCTGTATTTATTTTTTATAGGTGTTTTAAATGTATTTTGAATTTTGCACATTTTATGCAAGTTGTGTTTTAGGGTCCGTAAAATTACTGGATAATGTCTGTGTAATAAGCTGCCAGTACTACTATACTGTCATTTTACGGATTTATTATTTACAGTGGGGGAAGTCTAAACCATTGTGGCTCCACCTAGCAAGGATCTGTTACTAACATCTTGGTGTCAGATTAGATACCATTGGACACCTTTTTGCCTCAGCGGGTCGGCTCTGTTTTGGCAGCAGAGGACCAACAGCATATTAGGCAGCTGGTCATAATATAAAATTATTCAGACATTTTTTATATTTTTGATATATTTTCACTAGTGGGTGCAGGACACTATAGTTAATTTATGTAAGTGAGGATAGCAAAACAAAGTAAACTGTGACATATTATACCCAAAAATTCTTCATACAGTGGACTACCAGTAAAACCAAAAATTATTCAGACACTTTAACCTGACCATGTTTTGCTTAAGTGTTATCTAACATAATTAAGTTTTTTTTTAAACTCTGATCTTGTCATATTTTATTACCATTTTTTTAAACTATAGTGAATAAACTGTAATAATGAATGAAATGTTCAAGGTGTATGAATAAATTTTGACTGCATATATATTTCTATAGTTCTAGCAGGTCTTGACTGCATTGTAGTTCCATATCACTTTGCCAAATGATTTCAATTAATTCAATAGGTCCTACAGCCTACAACCACAAAAGAAACAAAACCCACAAGGACACCGATCAAGCAAATAAATATAGTGAACAATAGGATAAAAACAAATTATTGTAATGTTTTTTGCAACAAAATACGTTATATTGTGTCCTGAAAGCATATACTCTCTCGCACTCTCTCTCTCTTTCAAATGTACACATGCACTACACACTCACAAACGTGCTCTGACGAATTAAACAGTAAAATAGTTTAGCAACTTAAAAGATACATGACTCACCAGCGATGTAATAACTGTGCAGTTTATATATATATATTTAATTATTCATTAATTATTTATTCATAATATTAATATATAAAAAAATATTATCATGAAATATCCCATGAAATTAATGTGCTGTCTGTGGATGCTACACAATTTCAAGTCAAGAATTAATTGTTGTTTCAATAGAGTGAAGATTTAGTTCATGCAAACATGGTTTCTTCCTTTTCTTCCATATTCTCTTGTAATTATCATACCTATCTCCCTCACTGTGTGGGACGAAACAAACCTAGGAGCCAAGATGGTGACCTGGAAACGACTGTCTGTGATTTCATTTGGGACAGGAATATTTTGCTGCAGGTTTCATCAGTGCTATTTCTCCTTATGCACTCCAGAGAAGTGGTTTTAAATGTTCTGGTACCTGAGTTCTCCAGTGCTGAAGCTGTTACAGATGTTGCAGGCTCAAGTCCTCTGAGAAAGCAGCCTACTATCACATTCCAGTCAGGCGGCTGGTGAACAGAAGCTCTGTAAGAGCAGCATGTGGCCCTGAGGTAGAGCAGAGGATCACAGAGCTATATCGCTGTTCGTACTGCTCAGTAAATAGAGCATGACTGGCTTTCTGGACAGAAGTCAACGTAAAAACACAATAAGTGGCTTATATACATAAAAAATTCAAATGTCTGCAGCTGGGAAAGTCAGAGAGGGATGTCATGAGATTAAGTTAGTCTTGTGTTTACTGCCTCGCTGTAAACAGCCCGTATCATCCTCGTGACTGAGCGGAATGCGCTATTTCTTTTTTTGCGTTGATCAAAGAAGTGAACTTACCCATTCTATACATTGCTTCAGGTTTCCAGTGACTTCTGTGGCTATAATATCTCTGCAGAGCAGGACCTTGTGCAGATCAACACATTAGAATTGTAAATTTAACTGTTGCCAATGTATTAATGACAGCACCTAGTGTGGATTAACTCTTTCTCCATGTAAAATGACAAGTGCTGCAAAATGTAGGGAAAGAGAGAGATAAGAGACAGGCCTGGTACGGCTCCTCCTGAAATATATATGTGAGGCATGTCCCTGTGCATAAATATTAAGCACCATGTATCATAACGTGTGTGTCCCACTTGCACATCACCGTTTTTCACATGTCTTCCAGCAGAATAACACCATAACTATTAAATATATTAAGTATGTTTTAATTTCAAACTACTGGTCCACCTAAGTCTCGAATATGTGGATATTTTGGGTTCCATCTTCAGTAGAATATTCTATAGAATTTGCAGTTGGGATATATTTTTATTTCTGTGAAGAACTTTAATTTTTTCTGAGAAATGTCTCAAAGACCAATGAAATGCATGGTGCCTCTATTTGTATTCATAGTTTCACAGCTCAACAAAGATTAAATTTCTTTGGGAGGGAAATCAGCCATGTTCAAATCTGCAGGCCTCTGTTGTCTTTGATTGATCTTTGCAGTCCCTGAATGAACTTACTGTCTGTTTCTTCATTCCTTTTGTTCCTTCACAAACTATTTACTTAGAAGCAGTTCTCAGACTCATCTGAAATCTCCATCTGATAGCTTATTCTCATCTTAACATATATTTCAATAGTAATGCAGATCACTCCATTCCCAGTGTTGGGAGATGAGAATTATTCATTGGCGTTTAAAGACAAAGTGTTTTTTTTACTCACAATTCCTTTCTTTAGAACTATTTCATTTCTCGCTCCTTAGATTGCATTTATGTTTACTGAATTGATTTTAGTCAACCTGCCCCACCAGAATTCTGTAATTTGTTGATAGTTGCCACTTATGAACATTCTTCAAACTGAAATTCAGGAATTTACATTTAATGATGAACTGTCTGGCTTGCTATCTGCAATGCAGCTACACAAGACTGAGGCTGGTTTCATCACATTATTAGTTAACATTAGTTTACCCCAAAATTTCTGTCATTAATTACTCACCCTCATGTCATTCCACACCTGTAAGACCTTCGTTCATCTTTAGAACACAAATTAAGATATTTTTGATGAAATCCGAGAGTTTTTTTTTATCCTCCGTAGAGAGCAACGTAATTACCACATTCAAGGTCCAGAAAAGTAGTGAAGACATTGTTAAAAAAGTCAATGTGACTACAGTGGTTCAACCTTAATGTTATGAAGCGACGAGAATATTTTTTGTGTGCAAAAACAAAACAAAAATAATGACTTTATTCAACAATTTTTTCTCTCCCTGTTATTCTCCTGCGCTATTTATGTTGCAGCACTTCCATTTTGTACCATATTGTAAAGTGTTACCGAAAAGGGTAATAAATGATAATTATTATTTTATTAATACATATTCATTTATCTATAGAGATATATTATTTAGATTAAATGTTATTGTTCTAGACAACAAAAATAAAGTGTTTTGATGGCTGTTTTAATCAGTTGAGAAAATAATGTATTTTACATATAGAATTTAGTGTAATTAGTCAAAAATAATGATTAATTATACGCTTTATCATTTTACTTTGGACTAAATTTGGACAAATTTCTGTTGTGTGGAATTTCTTTTTTTAATTGTAGTTCTGTAAATTTTACTTCCTATCATTCAAGTTCCTGTGGGGTGTGGCCAATGTAATTCAAATTCCAACACTTGAAAGGGAGCTGCTTCTTAAATTCTGAATTTTGCTCAGTCCTACCGCTGACATTAAAGATGAAGAAGCTAGAAGAAATATGAAAGCAGTTGGGTGATTTAAACAACTTTGAATAGATTTATAGACACAATCCTCCCAAACTTTCCAAATAAAGCTAAAATCCTATGCAAACTTTCATCTTTGTGACATTATAATGGATAATAAAAAAATGAAATAACTGCATGGGTCTTTTAATGCAGTTCGTATCATTGAAGGTCATGTTCTCTGAAGTGGGTGTGGAGAGCTGCACCAGTCACTGCACTTTCCATATAGAAATGAGTGACAGATCTCTATATCTGATTGCATACTGCACCTGGGAATGAATGCTTCAAATTACAACATGCGCTTCTGTCACCCAGCGAAACAATTGAAAGCAAAGAGCCCGTTCCACCCACTGTTTGGCTGTTTTAGCTGCATAACAAAAGCCGAGACCATTGATCTGAATTTTAATGCATGGTTTCATAGACAGTGATTGAGTAAAATCAGCCACCACTGCCCTCCAATGTCCTGAGACCACAGCTGTAATGCAATTTATGTCTACTTAACAGCCTGAATCCAAAACTTTGCAAGTATGCCCCTAGTTAAACTCATGTTGACCATAATTATCCCCTTGTGTGTTGTCATGGTGATGGTCAGCTGTGATTAGCAGGGACAGATTTAATTACATTAGGGCTTGAAAAGATGACGGTGGAGTCTGGGCTTGACTCATGTCATGTTTCTCTGAGCCAGAGGGCAGGGGTTTTACCTAATGAGCCAATGAGTTAAGGACACATTGGGCCTCTGGGCAGACAGCACTCGGATCACTATGGCCTGTGACAAATGCCACGGCTTGGAAATGGAGTTAAAAGTCACAGAAAAGATGAGAAAGTGATAAAAAAGGCCAGTTCATTTATATGTGAAGCCACCAATATATTCCAGGGGTATAAACAGTGCATTTACTATTTCATGACATTAAAAATCCTGGGGAAATTGTAGATTTCTAAGCTACAAGCTATTTATTATTTAAAGTAGACTTTAAAACTTTTAAAGCTACTGCAGGCCACTAACAAAAGCAACTAAACACACTGAATCTAATTAAGGGAGCAATATATTTTTAAATTATATGTAATCAGAGCAGTTATTTTAGTATTATTTATATACTATTATATTATTTATCTTTTATTTTTATGTCTTCAGTTTTCATTTTAATTTTAGTTTAAGTATTAGGAATTTTGTTGTGATTTAGGCATTTTTATTAGTTTTATATTTCTATAAAGCTTTTATTTATTTTTATTTCACTTTTAGTTTAGTTTAGTTTAGTTTTAGTACTTCAGTTTATTTCAGTTAGTTCCCAAGGCAACTGTCACGTTTTCAGTTTTTGTTAATGTTTAGAGTTTGTTTTTTGATCTTATTTTCTGTACATGTTTGAGTGTCTTTGTTAATCTTCTAGTCTGTTTATCCAGTTCTCCTTCGTTCTCTCCCTGTTTGTTTATATGGTTACTGATTGAGTTAGTTCTGTTCAGGTGTGTCTCGTAATTTAGTCTTATTTAGTTCCTTTGTTAGTTCCAACTTTCCTTTGTGCTGCAACCAGCAATCGTGACGGGCCAATCTTAAAATTGGATCTAGCAGCAGCAAAGATGGTCGCTGGTAATGGTGTCACCCAAACTGTGCCCATCTATGAGGGTTACGCCCTGGCCCATGCCATCTTCCATCTGGACTTGGCTGCCTGTGACCTGACTGCCTACCTCATAAAGATCCTAAACTAGAATGGCTGTTCCAGTGTGAGAGAAAGTCCTGAGTCTGTTCCTGTGAGAGAAGGTCCTGAGTCTGTTCCTGCGAGAGAAGGTCCTGAGTCTGTTCCTGTGAGAGAATTTTCTGAGTCTGTTCCTGTGAAAGAAATTCCTGAGTCTGTTCCCGTGAGAATAATTCCCCAGTCCGTTCCAGTGAGAGAAGTTCATCAGTCTGTTCCAGTGAGTGAAATTCCCCAGTCCGTTCCCATCTGTCCTGGTGGGATTGAAGAGGTGGTCCTTACCCTTTATGTGGCTGCTATTATGTGTATGGGCCACACACACATCCGCTCCAACCCCTTACCAGAGTCAAATGCCACTCTCAGTCTCATCCCCGAGCTCAGCCCAGTGCCCGCCTTTGCCCCCGAGCTTACCCCTGAGCCCGCTCCAGAGTCCTCTCCAGCCCCTGAGCCCGCTCCAGAGTCCCCTTCAGCCCACAATCCCACTCCAGAGTTCTCTCCAGCCCACAATCCCACTCCAGGGTCATCTACAGCCCATAAGCCCATTCCAAAGTCCGCTCCAGCCCAAGAGCCCGCTCTAGTCCACAACCCCATAGCTCCTCCCAAGAAAATTGGGGGTGGGGACGGTGCTAACCTACCTATGCTACTTACAGTTTAGCTCAAAAGTTTACATACCCCTTGAAGAATCTAGAAAAATGTGAATCATTTTAACAAAATGAGAAGGATCATGAAAGTTGCATTTTTTTTAGTACTGTCCTTAATAAACTATTTCACATAACAGTTGTTTACATAAGGTCCACAAGACGAAAAAATAGCAGAATTTATAAATATGACCCCGTTCAAAAGTTTACATCCCCTTGATTCTTAATACTGTGTGTCATTACCTGGATGATCCACGACTGTTTTTTTTGTTTGTTTGTTTTTGTGATGGTTGAGTCCCTTGTTTGTTCTGAGCAGTTAAACTGAGCTCTGTTCTTCAGAAAAATCCTTCAGGTCCTGCAGATTCTTCAGTTTTCCAGCATCTTCTGCATATTTAAACCCTTTCCAGCAGTGACTATATGATCTTTTCACACTGAGGACAACTGAGAGACTCAGACAAAACTATTACAAAAGCTGCAGACATTCACTGATGCTCCAGAACGAAACACGATGCGTTAAGAGTCAGGGGTGAAAACTTTTGAACAAGAAGTTGATGTGCAAGTTTTTTTTATTTAGTTTAAAGAACATATTTTTTCATTTAGTTCTGCCCTTTGGAAGCTACAAAAGATACTTACATGTTTCCCAGAAGACAAAAAAAGTACAATTTATTCTATTCATCCAATTCAAAAAGTTTACATCCCTGACTCTTAATGTGTCGTGTTTCCTTCTGGAGCATCAGTGAATGTTTGAACCTTGTTTAATAGTTGTGTTTGAGTCCCTCAGTTGTCCTCAGTCTGAAAAGATGGATCTCAGAATCATAGTCACTGCTCCAAATATGCAAAAGATGCTGGAAAACCAAAGAATCTGCAAGAACGGAGCTCAGTTTAATGAGCTCATGAAGAACCATCACACAACAAACAAACAGTTGTAGATCATCCAGTAACCACACACAGTATTAAGAATCAGTGGTTCACATACTTATGAATGGGGTTATTTTAATAAATTCAGCTATTTTTTGTCTTGTGGACTTTATGTAAACAACTGTTATGTGAAATAGTTTTTTAAGGACAGTACTAAATAAAAAATAACATGCAGTTTTCATGATCCTTGTTATTTTATTAAAATGATTCAAATTTTTCTAGATTCTGCTAAGTTATCTCAAACTATCACTGAGTGCACTGCCTTACCTGCTGCCATCGTCTTACCCTCCACCTCCCCCAGCTCCACCTGCATAGATCTGCTACGGAATTTATGTATGTCTATTCATGCAGCAGCATATCTTACATGCTCACAGCAGCGTGTAGCAGTAGCAAGTCTATACTTGCTTTCCAGCAGCAGCATTAACACTGCCATATTCAATAACATGCTAAAACTATTCAGAGAGTTATCATGATTTAAATTCTGTTAAATTAAGAGAATTTATTTGCAGTCCGAATGGAACCAATCCCAAGTTTGGATCTGGATTGGTGACCTCTGATATTGGCTATGTAGTTCAGGCCCACAGGAATGTACAGCAGAACATACTGTACTGTGCAGTTGGATTCCCAGTGGCTCACAGCTGTCATTCTGTTTAAATTGCCCTCATAGATTCTGCATAGTTTGTATTAATACTTAATGAATGTCACCTAACATATGAAGCATTCACATTCCTTACCGTTCTAAGCACTGCCTTTATGACTTGACAGACATGATTAATGCCTGCTACATTCACACAACTGAAACGGCACAGATAAAGCAGCCGTCAGTTTTCCTCCCTGCCTGAGCTTCGAAAAGCATCTCTGAATTAGAACTGCGCTTTGAATTCCAGCGAAGGGAAAGGAAATCGTCTGTGCCCTCAATTAAGCCCTAAATGAGTTCTGAAGGAGCCATTTGCAAAATCTCTATGAAGTTTTTTAAGATGCTTTAAAGGAAAGGATGCGTCTTTGCTGCCCTCAGTTATGAATAGGTGACAAACACAGAAACCGAATGTGATTATGACTACATTAGCTTTGATGTCCTCTGCGAATGACCTATGATCTACTGTCACTGATCCTCACAAATGTCAGCTTACGTAAATGCCTGCCAGAGAGGGTTTATTTATATCCAGATCAATACTGTGTTATAGACGACCTCAAGTGGGAGTGAGACTTGTGAAGCAAATGTCTTTCAAATGTGACTTGTGTGTCTTGTTGACTGTGACCGGAGGACTGCAAACTGAAATCTTATCCCATTCAGACTTTGGCGACATTCAGAACTGAATTGATAATGCCTTTTAAATTCCAATTCAATGTCTGAATTTGAATTGACGTAGCAAACAGGATGTAGATTTGCAATTCAAATTAGAATGTAAGAATGTAAAAGAAATATTGCTTTAACATTAACCAGAAATGCAAAAATTAATATGGCAATCTTGATAAACTGTTCTTTTAAAAAAAGTAGAGTAAATTTCTACCCTTGTCATTTCAATTCACATTCCATTTCAACTTCTTGTGGGGTGTGATCAGTTAAATTCAGTTTACACTCATGAACTGAAAAGGAGCTGAATCTTCATTTCTCTATTCTGCAGAACCTTGCTATTCCATTCTATCCTCTGCCTTGTATCAACTCCAACTCCCAGAAGAGCAGTGTGGTAGTATCAGAAGCGTGTTATCTGCTTCCTGACACAAAGAGCCTTTTTTATGTGGGGAACAACTGCTTGTGTGCAGCTCCACTAGTCAAGTTATGGACCGCTAAATCTCTTTTGAACACACTATTACTACCTGCTGCCAAGTCCGTGTACTCAGTTCCACAGTTTGACTGCTGTAGGAATAAACTGCATCTGCGTCAATCCATTCAAACATCTTCAAATAGGCCTGAATGTGAACGGCTTCTTGACTCAATTATTGTGTTGCAGCTGGTGCTGTTGGTGATGGCTGCTTAAATCAATGACCACTGAAGCGCTATCCACACTCTCCGCTCAGACACTTATTATTCACTCGTTTAGATGCAGCACTGTTTTTTTTCCTGTTGGCACAATCCAGTAAGCTTTCTGAATATCTTCATTTCCATTTGTGTGACAGAACATCTTTGACAGTGATGTCTTATCTGGCCGTGGCAGAGCTGCTGCATTTCAGACCTAAGCACTGATGTTTATTTCATCTCGGACTTGACTATAATGCTCTTTACCTGCATTTCCCGCTTTTCTTCTCTTCATTATAGCAGCAGTCTGGACAGACACTCTATAAGGGATTATGGGAAGAGGCTAAAGGAAGCAAAAGACTAAAAAAATGATCCAAGAAATGACAAAGAAAAGGAAAAGCATGGATATTTGTATCAGCAGGACATTACTTTGTGCTTGTGTGTTAATGGAGTGAGTGGGTGGCCAAATGAGTTTTCACTCACTCTTTAAGTTTCGGAGGCATTATAACATTAGACAAAGGAAGGTGAAGGAAGGCATTATTAAAATTGGTCTATTAATTTGTGATAATGATTGACTGACTGTACATTAAAGAGATAGTTCGACCAAAAATGAAAATTCTGTCAATTTGTTTACTCACCCACATCTAATTTCAAACCTGTACATCTTACTTTCTTCTGTGAAACATAAAAGAATGATGTTTGAAGAATGTTTTGAATGTTTTTGGCCATAAAATTGTTTAGATATACAAAAGTCATTTTTCAAATATTATTTTGGACTGTATTGACTTTCATTGTATGAACAAAAAAAAGATAATTTCCAAAATATCTTTGTGTGTGTGTTCTTGTATACATGGTTTATGAGGACACAAATGTGTATAATGACATAGGTATTACAATGTAAACATGGTTTTCCTGTGTCCAAATGGCTAAACAGTGTTTTTTGAAATTCAAAAAATGCAGAGAGTTTTGTGTGATGGGTAGGTTTAAGGGTAGGGTTTGCTACAAGGCCTTAAGCTACAAGGCTCATGGGTAAAAACACATTATTCCTGTGTGATTAGCCACATTGTACATGTAGCCAGTTCATCAAATTCCCAAGAGGCTTTGGTGATAAATCAATGAGATCAAAGGATAATAATAATATGTTTATTTTTTATAGCGCCTTTCAAGAACCCAAGGTCACTTCACAAAATTAATACAATCAATTGACAAACAAAATATAACAGACAGTCAGAAGGGAACGTTCAGAAGAACAGAAGTTGACAACAAATAACTACTGATAAATAACATGACAGGTCAAGCAATCAGATGATAAACATCACTTAGCCTATATCAAGAGAGTGGTTGTGTAACATACAAACAGAAAATAGGGTGATAGAAAAACTGGAAGGAAACTCCTTAAATAGAAGTAGACCTGTTCTGATCTGTTCTTGTGTTGTTGTGGCGTTTGATCTTTTTTAATATGAAACACAAATAGTTGTAATAGTTTGTCACAATGACAGTATTGATCAAATGCAAACATTTTAAAATACAAAGAATATACTTTTAAATGTATGCCATTATCCTCAGCACAGCTCAATATCACAGCTAAAATTGAATGCTAAACATTTTCTCTGGGCTGTGAAACAATGAATTTAATTTTTAAAAATGCTTAAGCACTATTTATTTACTTCAGGCATGCTTGTAGTCAGCGTTGGTCAGATTTCTTTGGGATAGAGTGCTTTCCTCTGATGATACGTTACACATTAAGAGTACTTTCAGCTGAGACTACTCTTTGGATGCTTGTTGCTATGGTTACCACTCTTCATGAGACATGAGTCTTTTTGCTTCTGCATTGACCCACCAAATTTCCTAATTTTGCCAACACTCACAGCTCGGCATTTTTTTATAGGCCCTTATGACCTGTGACAAGTAATTTTAGGAAGTCAATAAATGGACTTTTAAACCCTGTTCTGAACACATAAGCATTTTTTCCCCATAAAGTGCTAGCCTATAATGTTTTTGATATGCACAGATAAAAATTTAATATTCCTCTGAGAAATTAGCTCAAATAAGTCAAATATACATATGGTTTAAACTTAGGAAGAAGTGGATGTTTATAAAAACTATGTGAGGTTGACATGGGTTTAAGGATTTTTCATATGTAATAAATCAGCAATGTTTGTCCTGATCACTTGTGTCTGTATTATGTAATCCCATAAATGTGTATGAGTATGTGCAAGTGTGTGACTTTATTAAGAGTTTTGGCATTATATGTCCTCCTAGTCTTCGTTTCCTCTCAGCTTACTGTCTGAACAGTCATGCCTGTCTTTGGCAAATTTTCACCAACCTATATCTAATTCAAAGCAACATTTCAACAGAAACCAGCCTTTCTCTTTCCAGTCTAGGGTCGGGGAGAAGTTAAAAAGGTTGCGGCTGGAGCTCCTTCAACTCAGCACTTTAAGAACACTACTTTCACACAGAACTTTCGAAAGGGAACTCAACACTGCATTTGACACGCTATGGGGAACACCTCCTCGTAAACCAGTGTATGAAAACAATTATCAAATCACGACAATCTATGACGTATTCATTGCGTGACCAGGAAGTATATAAGGAGCGCCTAGAGAAGCAGTCAGTACCTTATCGTCTGAAGGGACTGTTTTGTTTGAAAGCAAGCGATATCAAACCGGTATTAAGGTAAGACAAATTATGTCTGACAAACGTTTCAGGAAGTGTGTGCATCTTTGTCCCATAGTGTTGACATCTGAACACACACATAACTTTTACGTTGTCTTTTATGAGAACAAAAGAGCATGTACAGGCAGTTTTTGTGGGATCTGCCTGTTTTTATTGTGAGCGTGTTTTACTTGTAAAAATGCTCCACTCTCTTCTGGACCGGCAGCTGTGCCTAATGGTTCAGGTCTTAGTCTTGCTGAGGCAGAGTAGAGACTAGATCATGGGGTTCTCAGCTGAAGCTTGTTGAAGAGTTGAGAGGGGTGAAATTCCCAGAGACCTTCGTCAGCTGACGGGAGAGAGCTGCGGGATTATGATGATGTGTTGTCTTTGAACATTGATCATTAAATTCACCAGCAATTGCTCTTCTTGTTCTAAGCCAAACAAGAGAGCAGGAGATGGCTGATGAGGATGAAGATGATGAGCCACCTGAATCCTCAAAGCCACCCTGCCCCTGCGTATATACAGCTGTTTGAGATTATGGAACACGCCTCTGGCAGACTGCAGCTGCCATTGGAACAGGTTAAGAAAGAAACCGCTCCTTTTTGGCCATAATCCTCCAGCCACCATAAGCTTTCCATTCATACTTCATACTGAGATTGAGAAGGCATGGAAGAACCTGTATTCAGCTCGCCTTCATTAACATCAGCAGGTTAATTCGCTGGTGTTGATGGAGTGAGTATGGGTACACGTCAGTGCCTCCTACTGACGAGATGGGTACAACCATCTCGTGATATAGGCAGGCTCCAATGCTCTATATGCGGCAGCAGGTCAGGCTGCTGTTGCTTTACACACAGTGTCTGTTTGTAAGCATATCAGTTAGACCTGCTGAAACTGGCTTTGTAGGTTTCTATATCAGGTTTATGCCCGTGATCGTTTGAAGTAGTAGGCCTGTTTTTCGGCCTCCCTCAGAACATGGTAGTGTAATATTCTTTGTACTCCCCTTACTTTAAGGGTTATTGGTGGTTTTACTGAGTACAATGCCTGTTGGAATGTGTGGATAAAATTAAGCTCAGGTTGAGTTAAATAGTTAACCTCACTGGATAGTTTGGTTCTCAGATTTGGCTCCCTTAGAGCTTAGACACTGCCACTAGCTGATGCCCGTGTCATTCTGGAGTCACAGGCCCTGTTTGGACCTCCTTCAGAGCATGATGGCGTAAGTTTATACTCTTCTTGCTTAAAGAGTAAAAAGTGTTTTTACTGAGAACATTGCCTGTTGGAATGTGTTGAGGTAGCCTGTTGTGTGGGCACTCTACAGTCTTATCTGCTTGTTAAACTCAGTTTTAATCAGAACGAGTTCCCATGTTTTGTGGGCTCTTGCATTATCAGCAATTGAGTTGCTTTTAGGTGTGTGGCCTTCACAGGCCGCCCTGTAAGCGAATCCCCCACATCTGGGTGTCCTTTAGCAGATTAAACATGTAGTTTTCACATGGTTGGCCTTTGCAAGGCTGCTGTGATATATTCTACATTGTGTAGAATTACTCTCTGGGAGCCTCCATGATTTTGTGCCTACAGTATGGTCTACCTGTTAGGTTGAGCCCAGTACTCCCCTCATCTACAGGGTTGTTCTGCATAGTACTTAGCTCCCTAAGTCTGGTCAGTGGTTGAAGGCCTCTCTGAGGCCTATCTGTTGAAGACCAGCCCCTAGGCTGGTTGTACTCGCCTTGTTTGGGTCCCTTTAGAGTGCACAGCCTCCTCAGTGCAAATAATCAAGCGCTGAGTAGATCCTAGGATTGAGCAGAGTTTTACTCCCCTCACTGGTAAGGGTAAAAAGCGCTAAGCTGAGTCCTGCTCTTCAGGATGCCCATCTCTACGATCTGGTGTGAGTTGGTTACTGCCTATTTGCAGTCCCTCTTACTGGATATCTTCTGTGAAGAATGACCAGGTCGGCCTCCCTGGTGGCAATCAGGGTCGAGTACGTTCCCCTGACAAGTGACTGGCTAGGGTTCCCTCGGGCCCCCTGGCTACATTCCCTTAAAGGTACCCTCTTTTCTTTGAAAAGAAGCTTGATTCCAGAAGCCTTTGAGCGGCCTTGGTAGGCCTTCTGTGGAAGGCCTTTTTGAGGCTTATAGCTTTGGCTGCTGGCCATAGGGAATGCTGTCACTGACAGCCTATGTATGACCCGTAGAGGGAGTGGTTCTGGCATTTCAGCTGAAACTGCTAGTTTTGACGTTTGTCTAGCCATTTTTTGACATCCACTCCTCTCAAGCATGGCGGCATGGGTATATTGTTCCCCATAGCTTGTCAAACACAGTGTTGAATTCTTTTTGGAAAGGGAATGTCTCAGGTTATATATGTAACCATGGAACAGGGAATGAGACACTGCGTTACCTGCCATACATCGGGGTTGCCTGCTGAACAGTCCCTTCAGATGATAAGTTACTGACTGCTTCTCTAGGCGCTCCTTATATACTTCCAGGTCGCGCAATGAGGCCAATAGGATTGTCGTGATTTGATAATTGTTTTCAGACACCGGTTCACAAGGAAGCGTTCTCCATAGCGTGTCAAACGCGGTGTCTCGTTCCCTGTTCTCAGGGAACCATGGTTAGATACGTAACCTGAGACGTTTTACAAAGCCAAACAAACTGTTTAATTAAATGAAAATTGCAGAAAACAACAGCAATTTAGTATGGGGAAAGACATTTATCTGTTTGGGAGAGAAAATAACTTAACTGATTAAAAGAAAAACACAAATAAATGGAAACTATGGTTGCAACTATGCCTTTCTAGCAAAAAAAAACAAACAAAAAAAAACAGGAGAAAATGAAGTTGCTAAAAAGAAAATTGCACCCAGCCCCCAAATTGCACTCCTACAGCCACCTTTTACTTCTGTTTACAACAATCTCAATGAAGGTTTTAGATGAGAATTATTATTGAGTCTACCCAACTTATGGCACCATGCCATTACAAACAAAGCATAAACACAACAATAACAACAATAAATCAGGAGAAGGGAGGTTTAGTGTTTACTGGATGTTTATCCAGGCTCTCACTCTCCCTGACCAATCACACTAGGGGTGTCATCAGTGATGTTTATAAATGTTATTTACCTTATAATTAGAATTATTACCCTATAAATCTCTGTTATTCCTTTTCTCCTTAAAAGTTGCATTGTGGTATTTTATTAAGTTTGGCAAGTTAACTCATTTAACAAGGTACTGATTTCTGGGATACTATAAAGTATTTTTTCTAATTGGTATAGGGAAAATGTTAATTTATGACTATCATCATTTAAAGAGAAAAATACCAGACTATTCAACTGCCGGGAATCCAGGATTTTCTTATTTGAAAAAAAAAAAAAAAAAATTCAAATGAACCCCTAGGGTTAAGAATAGGGTTATACATGTAAACACTATAACAACTGCTCAAATTGCACATATTAGAGGAACAAATAAATAATAATAAAAACTCACTTGATGCACAATCCACATACACAGTAGAATAGAGTAGCATCTACATATAGCATTTTAAGACCATTTACAAATTCCTTGAATTTATATTCCCAAAGTGATATAGACAGTAAGTCTTTAAAAAGAGGACATTCTGCTAAAACACACTGCAGTGGTGCAGACAACAATAAAGTGTTGGATTTACAGGCCTATGAAAAGATTTCAGAGGAGATTCAGAAATTATTGCAGAGTCAGTTCTCAAAAAGTGTGAGAGTGGTCAGAAAGTTTCCCCAACAGCAACTGAACTCAATATTTTTGAAAGAACAAAGTCTTACAGTTGTATTCAGGAAGTCCCAAACAAACACAGGATAATGTGTGAGTGTCTGCAGACTCTCCAGATGAGGCTGACAGCAAAAATGCCTGAGGCATCACAAAAGACCTCAGCAGAACTGATGTTCAAGGTAGGACGATTCAAAAAAACTCTGTGCTTTCAGAGAAAAGACAGGGCAGGCTCTTGTCAGAGGCTGGTCAGAGCGCACTGACAGAACTACTGCGTGTTTCCCTCCTGCTGGCTACAAAAGATGGAGGAAACCTAAAGGTAAAGAAGACTATCAGTCAACATTGCGAAGGTTTGCAGGTTTAGTTTAATATAGAGGTGATCCAGGAACTGCTCATTTGTGAGTTTCTTAATACTTTGGCTTTCATAAGGTCATCCCTAACATTAAAGGATTAGTTCACTTTCAAATGAAAATTACCCCAAGCTTTACTCACCCTCAAGCCATCCTAGGTGTATATGACTTTCTTCTTTCTGATGAACACAATTGGAGAACTATTAACAAATATCCTGACGCATCCGAGCTTTATAATGGCAGTAAGCGTTACCAAACGAGTATGAGCTAAAGAAAGTGTCTCCATCCACATCCATCCATCATAAACGTACTCCACACGGCTCTGGGGGGTTAATAAAGGCCTTCTGAAGCGAAGCGATGTGTTTGTGTAAAAAAAATATATCCATATTTATGAAGTAAAATATCTAGCTTCCGCCAGAACACCTTCCATATTCAGATTACAATTTTTTTTTTTGGTGGAAATATTGCCTTGTAAATGAGCTGGATGTCTTAAGTGGTTGGAAACATACTACAGAAATTAATGTCGCATCATTGCCCCAGTCTATTGCATTTACAGTCGCTGTTCAACCGGATTCCTTCTTTCTCTGAACGTCTAAACACTGTGGTAGAGTTTCTGCTCTCCTGTACAAAGCCCATGAATCTTTAATAAGGTAAGTACTGAGGCACTTACGATTGGTTGTCTGTCTTTCCCGAATGGTAAATACAAGCAAGAAAAGCGGCGTTCTCTCCAATCACTATCACCGGAGTATCAAATTCAATGCAATTTACCAATGTAATAAAACCAAGCAATTAGAACAAATAGAATGGTTTATTAATATTTTTGATGAGTTGAAAATAAGCAATGCATCTGTTTGTTCCTACACAAGTTATAATATTAGATTTAAAATCACTGCATATTACACCATCTTTATATCCCAAATGTCCCATTAACTGGATAACTAACCTTGAGCAATAATTAAGCATGTCTGAAATGGCCTACTCTCCATATTTCTCGGTTCTTGATTACAGTCATTAGAGAACAGGGATGAAATTGCGTTCCCTCTGTCAATAGTGCATAAATTTGCCCTCCCTTACATCGTCCTCCCACTCATGTGACTAAAGTTGTTTAATGAGTGGGATCCAGGACCTGAGCATCAAATGTACTAAAGTAAAAAAACGGATTGAATTTCAAAGTCAAAAAAGTTCACATAGGTGTTTTATGCAAAGATAATAAGTTCCCTACCCCACATTCTAGGTAATTATGCAAAAAAAAAAAAAAAAAAAAGTAGACCTGTCACAAGCCCTTGGCTTTCATCCATCATGGACTGTATTGCAGATGTTTTTAACTCTCTTGTACATTTATAAATAAAGGAGCATACCGATTGTACACAGATTGGTGGATAGGCATTTCTTAAGTTTGTTTGCAGGGCTGGGAAGGTTACTTCTAAAATGTATTTCACTACAGATTACAAAATACATGCTTTAAAAAGTAATTTGTAACGCATTTCGTTAGATTACCCAAGTTTTGTAACTTAATCTAAATACTTTAGAATACTTTGAAATACTAATAAGTATGTAACACACAAACAAGGTAATTGTGATCTGACTTTTTTCTCAGAATTGCGTGATATAAAGTTGCAATTGCGAGTTATAAAGTCAGTGAGAAATAATTAGCAATTTTCTAGAAAAAAAGTCAGAATTGCGAGAAAAGATATCAGAATTGTGATATAAATTCGCAATTTTCTAGAAAAAAGTCTGAATTGTGAAACAATTTATAAATTTATAAGTATAAATATTGTTATATAAATATCTTGCAATTCTGACTTTATAACTTGCAATTGTGAGGAACAAAGTCAAAATTGTGAGATAAAAAGTCGCAATTACCTTTTTTTACAATTACAAAGGACTCACAAACAACTATTGCAAAACATGAAAATAGTCATGGATCATCCAGTTGACAGACCGTTAAGATTCAAGGGAATGTACATTTTTGAATGGGGCAATTTTTATAAATTCAGTAATTTTGTCTTGTGGAGTATATGTAAATATCTGTTATGTGAAATAGCTTATTCAGGGCAGTACTAAATAAAAATAACATGCAATTTTTATGATCACTCTTATTTTGTTAAAAATATTAAAATGTTGCATATTCTGCAAGGGGTATGAAACTTATGAACAGAACTGTAGCTTAGGATGCTTTTGCAGTGTCAGAGCCAGAGAATCAACAATTGCTGTTTACATCAATTGCCCATCACAGTTTACATTAATGTTTAAATGAAATAAATGACATTAAAATTCAAAGTAATCACTTTGGTAATCTAAAATACTCTTTGGATGTAACTGTAATTTGATTACTACCCATTTAAAATGTAACTGTAATGAAATATTTTTTATTTTAAATACGTAAATAAGTTACATGTATTTCGTTACTCCCCAACCCTGTTTGTTTGTGACTGCTTGAGTGATGCAAAACATAAACAAGCTCCTTTTTTCCAACTGTTTTTGAGCTAATTTTATAGAAAGGGAGTACCGCATCCTAGATTGTGGATACCAGAATGGGAGGTTCCCTTTCGAAAGGGAACTCAACACTGCGTTTGAAACGCTTTGGGGAACGCCTCCTCGTGAACCGGTGTCTAAAAAACAATGATCAAATCACGACAATCCTATTGGCTGGCAACAGCTTATGACGTCATCATTGCGCAACCTGGAAGTATACAAGGAGCGCCTAGAGAACCAGTCAGTATCTTTTCGTCTGAAGGGACTGTTTTGTTTGAAAGCAAGCGATATCAAACTGGTATTAAAGTAAGACAATTTATGTCTGACAAACGTTTCAGGAAGTGTGTGCATCCATGTCCTATATTGTTGACATCTGATCACACACATAACTTTTACGTTGTCTTTTATGAGAACAAAAGAGCATGTACAGGCAGTTTTTGTGGGATCTGCCTGTTTTTATTGTGAGCGTGTTTTACTTGTAAAAATGCTCCACTTTCTTCTGGTCTTTTCCTTGAGAGGAGAAGGACCAGCAGCTGTGCCTAATGGTTCAGGTCTTACTCTTGCTGAAGCAGAGTAGAGACTAGATCATGGGGTTCTCAGCTGGAGCTTATTGAAGAGTTGAGAGGGGTTTAAATTCCCCGCAACCTTCAGCAGCTGATGGGAGAGAGCTGCGGGATTATGATGATGTGTTGTCTTTGACATCATTAGATCCAGCAGCAATTGCTCCTCTTGTTCTAAGCCAAACAAGAGAGTAGGAGATGGCTGATGAGGATGAAGATGGTGAGCCTCCTGAATCCTCAAAGCCACCCTGCCCCTGCGTATATACAGCTGTTTGAGATTATGGAACGTGCCTCTGGAAGACTGCAGCTGCCATTGGAGCAGGTTAAGAAAGAAACGCTTGTTTGTACTTTATTACTTTAGTTTTGATTCCTGCCCTACACTATGTGAGCTCAGTAAACTCTAATACTGCCACAGGCTAGCACCCGTGTTTTCTGGAGTAGTAGGCCTGACTTTGGCCACCTTAAGATTATGATGACGTAGTTTATACTCCCCTTGCTGAAAGGGTAAAAAGTGTTTTTACTGAGTATATTGCCTGTTGGAATGTATAAGCTCAGGTTGAGTTTAATAAAGTTAACCTCACTACATAGTTTGGTTTTCATATATGGCTCCCTTAGAGCTTGAACACTGCCACAAGCTGACACTCGTGACTTTTTGAAGTAGCAGGCTCTGTTTGGGCCTACTTCAGAGAATGATGGCTTAATTGCATTACATTGCTTGGTGGAATGTGTTTAGGTAGAGTTTGCTTTCTTGGAGTCCTAGCACTGCCACAGGCTTACGCCCGTAATCTTCTGGAGTAGTAGGCCTGTTTTCGGCCTCCCTCAGAGCATGGTGACGTAATATTGTTGTACTCCCCTTGCTTTAAGTGTAAAAAGGTGTTTTTACTGAGTACAATGCCTGTTGGAATGTGTGGATAGAATTAAGCTCAGGTTGAGTTATATAGTTAACCTCACTGGATGGTTTGGTTTTCATATATAGCTCCCTTAGAGCTTAGACACTGCCACTAGCTGACGCCCGTGTCATTCTGGAGTCACAGGCCCTGTTTGGACCTCCTTCAGAGCATGATGGCGTAAGTTTATACTCCTCTTGCTTAAAGAGTAAAAAGTGTTTTTACTGAGTACATTGCCTGTTGGAATGTGTTGAGGTAGCCTGTTGTGTGGGCACTCTACAGTCTTATCTGCTTGTTAAACTTGTTTCAATCAGAACGAGTTCCCATGTTTTGTGGGCTCTTGCATTATCAGCAATTGAGTTGCTTTTAGGTGTGTGGCCTTCACAGGCCGCCCTGGCTTAGGCTGGTTGTACTCCCCTTGTTTGGGTCCCCTTAGAGTGCACAGCCTCCTCAGTGCAAACAATCAAGTGCTGAGTAGATCCTAGGATTGAGCAGAGTTTTACTCCCCTCATTTGTAAGGGTAAAAAAGCACTAAGCTGAGTCCTGCTCTCCAGGATGCCCGTCTCTACGATCTGGTCTGAGATGGTTACTGCCTTTTTGCAGTCCCTCTTATTGGATATCCTCTATGAAGAATGTGAATGGAGACTCTGTGATCAGACAGGTTGTTGGCCAAGACTAGGTTACTGTTAGACCAGGTTGGCCTCCCTGGTGGCAATCAGGGTCGAGTACGTTCCCCTGACAAGTGACTGGCTAGTGTTCCCTCGGGCCCCCTGGCTACATTCCCTTAAAGGTACCCTCTTTTCTTTGGAAAGAAGCTTGGTTCCAGAAGCCTTTGAGCGGCCTTGGTAGGCCTTCTGTGGAAGGCCTCTTTGAGGCTTATAGCTTGGGCTGTTGGCCATAGGGAATGCTGTCACTGACAGCCTATGTATGACCCGTAGAGGGAGTGGTTCTGGCATTTCAGTTGAAACAGCTAGTTCTGACGTTTGTCTGTCGTTCCCCAAAGTGTTTCAAACGCAGTGTTGAGTTCCCTTTTGAAAGGGAACGTCTCAGGTTACGTATGTAACCATGGTTCCCTGAGAACAGGGAATGAGACCTTCAGACGATTGGGTACTGACTAGTTCTCTAAGCGCTCCTTATATACTTCCAGGTCGCGCAATGATGACGTCATAGGCTGTCGCTGTCGCCCGCCAATAGAATTGTTTTCAGACACCGGTTCACGAGGAGGCGTTCCCCAAAGCGTTATACGCAACAAGCTTTTGTATTGTGTAAAACAGGTTACATAATTTCCGGTTCAAGCTTTTGTATGTGCTTTATTAAATATAGAGCTATTTTACTCAAGATACCTTTAAAGGAGCAAGCAAAGATTAGTATAACTGATGTCCATCTCATATGCAGATTTATATCTAAAACTTTTTTATTTTTCTTCTTCTCACTAACATTTAGACATTTAAAATGAATAATACGGCAACAATAAAAATAACTATCTAGGTTAGCTAGTCCATAGATATCGTCGTCAGTTCATACTGCCATTAAGACTTTTTCTGACAAGCGGATGCAATGAGACCTATTTTCCTGTTTGTTCATGTGCTGTTTGGCATAACATCCATAATAAATATAGGATAGAGATAAAGTTATGTAATTCTGCTGCACCTTTGCCTTTACCTTTCTTGTTTATGTTTTCATAAACATAATTTTTTTCAGAAAATCATTTGAAAGGAGTCAAAGCTTGACAAATTAGTGTAAAGAAGGATGTAATTTATGATGAATATTCATAATGGCCACATGACACTTGTTCACTATTTGAATAATCTCCGCAGCATATGATAATTCACTCTTCAAAGTGAGTTTTGCTTCATGGCTTCAGGATGTTTGTTGACTGGTTTAGATGGTAACTAATTTGTGCTGCTAACTTCACCCCACATGTGTTTGACTCCTTGCGGCATGTGGCGTGAGCTAAAATGTCAAATGATTCAGACGCCAATTTGTTAGGCTCCCTCATCGGCTCTTTTTCAATGATTTTTGGAAAGATTTTTGTAGACAATGCAAAAATATAGGGATGCACAATATGTCATGTATATGGCATCATATAGGTTATCAACCAATATTAGAGATTTGTATTGGATATTTGATAGTGCCTATACTAATATTTTTACATTTAGATCACCTTTGTCACGAAATGCTCATTTAAGCTAATCTTAATTTTTTAAAAGACCCCCTGTGGTGAAAATCAAGTTTTTAATGTTGTTTATAATATGTCTATGTGTTGTTGTTTTTAATATGCTTTAAGTATGTGCAAACTATGTGCAATTCATTCATATCATTAACAGTGAGCTAGCAGGGGAGTCTCGAGAGAAGCCAAGTTATCCTGGTATATTTTTCTGTTGATATTAAAATTGTTTAGATTTAGCAAAATATAACTATATGCCTTTCTCCACTGATGTTGTTCAAAGCGTTTTTAAGGATACTGATTGTTGGAAGGCAGCTGTCTGACGCTGACATGGCGAACGGGAACATGATTTGTGTTGCATTAGCAACACATTATTATCTGTTTGATAACATAGTTAAGCAAAAGGCTAATCATATTAATTCCCGTTATGTGTCCGATGTTGTAAAGAGCGATACCATTGTGCTGCGTTTACCTCAGTAAGTTGACCGAGTGAATCTCTGAGCTGGCATGAGCGAGTGGAGGCGGGGCTAATTTGCATATTCATTGATCACGTATACTAAATGAGATAAGGGTGTAGAGTTACATTCAAGCTATTTTAAGGCATGAAGAAATTTTTTTCACAGGAAAAAAAATGTTTAAATATGTGATTTTGGTGGTCAAAGATGTGTTTTGAGGGATAAAATTATTGCGTAATATAAAAAATACTTATCCATTTTCCCATTTTTCATACTTTAAAGCATTTTTATTTAGTATAGTATTTTACTATTTATCAGTTTTCTGCCTGAACATGAATATTAATATGGGCTGATTGGTATTGGCCAGCATTTTAATATCAATGCATAATTGTCACAGTCACCGGCTTGAACTGGAAGGAAGCCCTGCTGAAGTGCTTGGAGTTCAAGCAGCCCCGATCCGGAACTCCGGCGAGCCCAGTTCCCAACCAGAGACCCACCGCAGATGGAGACGACGACCCCGCCATGACATCAGAGCCCGCGCCAGGAGGAGCGACTGAGTTTGACATCACCCCGGAGCCTGAGGAGTTTCCATCAAAGGAGAGGTTCAAGTCGGGGGTTTCAGTCAGCGTCGAGGGAGTAGGTGTCGGAGACGATGAGCAGGTCAGAAGCCCCGCCCACCCGCCCGTCACTGAGAGTGAGTTTGCTGACAGCAATTCAACTCCCCAGCTATTTAACCACTCTATACTGGACTCATTAATCCCTCCCAGCCTTCCTCTCCTGGAAGTATTGATCGACTCTCCATCTCAGCCTTCTTCCCTGACCCCAACCACGTCTGCTGTCCTGTCAGAGCTGTCCCCCATCAGTCCCGCTACACCACCATCACCTCCTCTCAGTGACGTGGTTACATCGCAGGACTATTGTGAGCCATCTCCTCCGGGGCGTAAAGGATCCCGTGGCTCCGCCTCCAGCATCTGTCCTCGTCTCTCCTCCTCAACCCGTCGCCCTGACTCCTTCACCTACGCTCCTCCCTCCCTCGTCGTCTGCTAGGACCTTCGAGCCATTGGCTTCGCAGAGCTGCCTCGGACCGTCGGCTTCACCTGGGTCGGACGTCACATCACCTATGCAATGGACCTGTGGGCTGTCCATTGCTCTCCAGCCCTCCGCCCCTACTGCTCCAGCTAGCTCTGCCCTCCCTCAGGCTTCGCCGCCGCCCTCGGTCGCTCCAGCTACACCTCAGCCCTCAGAATCCCTGCATCCACCTCGGATGGTCGTCGCTGTGGCTCCGCCACGGTCGCCTGGGTCATCGGCATCGAACCTCTCCATCTGCCTTCCATCTGCGCCGTGGGTTCCTCTTCCATCGCCGCAGCCGCCTTTGCTTGTCCCCAAGGTGGTGCTGAGACCTTCACCACCATGGCTCCTCCCTTCAGCATCACCGCCAATGTCCATCATCCTGGTTGGGGACTGGGCCTCCATCCGGCTCATCCTCCAGCTTCACTGTCCCCCTCCTGAACCCCCTCTGGCCCTCCCCTTTGGATATTCCTCTACGGCACGAGGACGCACCTTGCCGGAGGGGGGGAAGTACTGTCACAGTCACCAGTTCCAGCACTGTTTCCCAGCATTCCTTCTGTCCTGCACGTCATCATCATCACCCGCACCTGAAGTCACTCACCGTCATTATCCCTCATCAGCACTCCCTTTATAAACAGTCACCTTCCTCACCATTGTTGTCCGTTGCGTTGTAAGTGTGTAACGTTTGTTCCTGTATGTTCCATTGGCTTGCCTAGTAAAGTCTGACTCTTGAACTTATATTCCTCGTCATGTGTGTTCCTACACAGCTAATCTGTAACAATGTTGTCTTTAGTGTCATAAAACGTAATGAACATGAATGAATAATATCCATTTTTCATACTGTACATTAAATTGGGATGCCTAAATTCATCTCTTATTTTTAATTCATTTTGACAAAATATAGAATTTTAATATTGGCTATTTAACCATTATCACTTATATAAAAAAAATAATTATTAGCTTGAATTTTAATATCAGTTAATCTCTAAACTCCTAGCTAGTGTATAACATGGCCTTTTTCTTCAGTCACATGTATTTATCAGTTCATTTGCAGGTGGCGATGTCCCTCTGGGCTTAAATGAGCATTAACTGTGATAGCAAACAGCACTGTGGCATATAGTCTGCAAATGTAAGGCTAAATATGGATTAAGGGAATGGGCAGCACAGGAAATTATTACTCATTCAGTCACGTCAGGAAATGTTGCTGAGCGACACCGTGTCTCCTGACACAAAAAAACACAGGGAGCTCCTCTCCATCTGTAAGCAGTGCTGTAACACTTCTAAAATAAAATGTGGGAAAGCCATTAGAACAACATCTCAGGGGTTATTTATCTTTTTTTTCCTGTCAAATATAGCGTTTGGATGGTTTTGGCAGCTTTTGGACTTTATCTTTCCATCTCTTTTCCATGATCTTTTTGGCTGTTGAGAGCATCGCTGTCCTCTTTTTAGTTCTCACTTCTCCACGGACAGATTTTCTGAGGGTTGGTGATGAAGATGTGTCATGCTGTCAGCAGATGTTCCATTTCCTGCTATGATTCCACTATTTCTGACTTTCTATCATTGGCTTGACGTGAGGGACAGAGAGCTGACTCGGCTCCAGGAACTTTCTGCCTGAGGACCCGCTGAACTTCTTAAGCTGAAATTTCAGTCCGGTTTCAGGTGGCTTGTGCTTCGAGAATGTTAATCACGTAAGATTAGTATGTGCCAGAAGGCCAAACCGTCAAACCATATTCTAATATTTAGTTCACTCTGGGAGCTTTTACTTTTTTTTAAAATAGCTGACAAATTTAATAATTTACCTTATTTACATTTGTCAGATGCTTTTGTTTGCTAGCGGCTAGCTACTACTAGGAATTTGGATGTAGTGAAGACAGTCAGAGATCATCTCAATCGGTTCCAAATAGTGCGAGAATTTTCCTGTGTTCTGAATTCATTTTTTTTTTATTACTAAATGGAATGTGGTATTATATTTTGTGGCTGATATTGTTATAACCTAGGATGTTTCCAAAATTTTGGGGGCTCTGTACATAAAGATTTGCGCGCATGCATTGAAAATGAGATGCAAGAAAATAAAATCAGTGTAAAAATAAAGACAGTAAAAAAAAAGATGAAAATAAAATGCAGAGCTAAGTTGAGGAGAGAACTGAATTGCCTGAGGAAAAGCCCCAGTAAACAATTATTTATTCACTGTCAGATGAATTTAAGTAAAGAGAAGTGTCTTTATTTTCTCAAAGAGTTTTTGTGTGGCATCTTGGTGTTTTACTGCTCTTACCTAAGGCTTTTTTAAAAATTGTTTTACTTTACTTGACTGGACGAAACACAATGCAAGGCTAGCAGGACAGCTCCTTCGTGTCGACTTTTTTCCACGTTTGAGCGTTTAGAGCTCCACTGGGGTCTCAGTGGGTTTATAAGTGAGTGGTGTTCTGCAATGTGTGGCACTTTCTTGCTGTAGAAATGCTTTCCCAGACACTTTCTCGATTATGATTCCTTACATTTCACCTGAAGGAGAAATGCACACACATCAGCTTTGGACAAGCTCTGAAATCCCGTTAGTCAACTGAACATTTATGCTCTGTAGAGAAAATAGAGCACATAGTAGATGAACAAACAGAGAAACTGGAGGGGGCAATAGGTTAAAAACTGCTGGTGACTCAGAAAGCTCCGTCCTCTTTCTGTCTCTCTGTCATGTAAACAGATATGCACATGGGCTGAAAAGAAACACAAAGAATCATTACTAGATCTTTACTTGGGGCATTTAAAATGGTCTTTAGAAAAAAAACAGGAGTTTTTAGTACTGTAAATAAAACCGTATAAATTCCTGCTGTAAATAATAGGGATGCACAATATAGCGCTACCAGAATGGTTACCAGATATTTTTTTTCCCCTGGTATTGAGGGGATGTACACTGATGAGGCATAACATTATGACCACTGACAGGTAATAACACTGATTATCTCTTCATCACGGCACCTGTTAGTGGGTGGGATATATTAGGCACCAAGTGAACATTTTGCCCTCAAAGTTGATGTGTTAGAAGCAGGAAAAATGGGCAAGCATAAGGATGTAATGTACAGTATGTAATCTTGTGATGATTAAAATTATTGATTTTAGTTTTTAGTGTTTTATTTTTAATTTATTTACAGTATTTCACAGAAGTGAGTACACCCCTCACATTTTTGTAAATATTTTATTATATCTTTTCATGTGACAACACTGAAGAAATGACTTGTATAACAGTGTAAATTTGCTGTCCCCTCAAAATAGCTCAACACACAGCCATTAATGTCTAAACCGCTGGCCACAAAAGTGAGTACACCCCTAAGTGAAAATGTGCAAATTGGGCCCAATTAGCTATTTTCTTTCCCCGGTGTCATGTGACTCATTAGTGTTACAAGGTCTCAGGTGTGAATCGGGAGCAGGTGTATTAAATTTGGTGTTATCGCTCTCACTCTCTCATACTGGCCACTGGAAGTTCAACATTGCATCTCATGGCAAAGAACTCTCTGAGGATCTGAAAAAAAAGAATTGTTGCCCTACATAAAGATGGCATAGGCTATAAGAAGATTGCCAAGACCCTGAAACTGAGCTGCAGCACGGTGGCCAAGACCATACAGTGGTTAACAGGACGGGTTCCACTCAGAACAGGCCTCGCCATGGTCAACCAAAGAAGTTGAGTGCATGTGCTCAGCATCATATCCAGAGGTTGTGTTTGGGAAATAGATGTACAAGTGCTGCCAGCTTTGCTGTAGAGGTTGAAGGGGTGGGGGGTCAGCCCGTCAGTTCTCAGACCATATGCCGCACACTGCATCAAATCGGTCTGCATGGCTGTCGTCCCAGAAGGAAGCCTCTTCTAAAGATGATGCACAAGAAAGCCCGCAAACAGTTTGCTGAAGACAAGCAGACTAAGGACATGGATTACTGGAACCATGTCCTGTGGTCTGATGAGACCAAGATAAACTTATTTGGTTCAGATGGTGTCAAGCGTGTGTGGCGGCAATCAGGTGAGGAGTACAAAGACAAGTGTGTCTTGCTTACAGTCAAGCATGGTGGTGGGAGTGTCATGGTCTGGGGCTGCATGAGTGCTGCCGGCACTGGAGAGCTACAGTTCATTGAGGGAACCATGAATGCCAACATGTACTGTGACATACTGAAGCAGAGCATGATCTCCTCCCTTCCTCTGGGCCACAGGGCAGTATTCCAACATGATAACGACCCCAAACACACCTCCAAGATGACCACTGGACTGGCCAAGCATGTCTCCAGACCTAAACCCTATTGAGCATCTGTGGGGCATCCTCAAACGGAAGGTGGAGGAGCACAAGGTCTCTAACATCCACCAGCTCCGTGATGTCGTCATGGAGGAGTGGAAGAGAACTCCGGTGGCAACCTGTGAAGCTCTGGTGAACTCCATGCCCAAGAGGGTTGAGGCAGTGCTGGAAAATAATGGTGGCCACACAAAATTTTGACACTTTGGGCCCAGTTTGGACATTTTCACTTAGGGGTGTACTCACTTTTGTGGCCAGTGGTTTAGACATTAATAGCTGTGTGTTATTTTGAGGGGACAGCATATTTACAAATTTTATAATAAAATTTAATAATAAAATATTTACAAAAATGTGAGGGGTGTACTCACTTGTGAGATACTGTAAATAAAACAGACTCTGGATAAAGAATTTTAATATTTAATCATTTCTATAAAATAATAATTTTATAGAATTTTAATATCAACCATTCATCAGTTGTCAGCCATAACATAAAAATAATTGTGGGCTGATCAGTACAGGCCAGAATTGTATTAATACATCCTTTAATATTAAAGACTCAGACTTAGTTGAATGTGTTGTAATGTTGTCTTTCATGTCATAGAACAAAGCAATCATTTACAGCTAGTGACCATTCAAGTAAGATGGCCTTTAACTCCTTAATGTAATTTCTAAACATTTAAATAAACGCATTTGCATGTATTCTTGCACATTCAGATACTGTAGTCAGAGATTTGTTTTTTCTACATGTGGATGATGCCACAAGTTCTCATTTTTTAATTTAACCTGCTTTATGGCTTCTGTTTGAGATGAAAATTTGCCTGCTGTTTGGCTCTGCACTAAAGGGGTATATTAGTTTAAATCAAGCAGAACATGATAATGACCTTCACACTGCACTTGCTTAATTTTTTACCTTTTAATATTTTGTAATGTGAGCTTCCTTTGTAGTTGTGCTTGCTGTTTAAACATGACTGTGATGTTGGTCACACTAGGGAATGTAAATGGCAGCATTTGCAAGTCAGATCTGTACATTTGAATTTTGCATGTTAATGAAGAGACAAGGTGTTTAAGAGTTCAAAACAGTCATTTTGGAGGATATTTTTTCATAAACAAAAAGATAATGACAGAAAATAGGTTGTCTGGAGAATTATGCTTCAAAAGTCCTTGACTGGGAATTGTTTTGCCAAAGAATTGCATTAGAGTGCTTTAATTGATTTTTTTTTTATTGTTAAGTAACTCAATGAATAAAAGTTTAATTTATTCTTAAAAGCTGTGCTGAGTTGAAATGTCCCACATATCATTCCACAGATGTTGTAATTTTACAAAACAATGACTTGGGCTTAGCCAGACTCTGATAAATAAACACAGAGAGGACAACAAGACTCATTCCTTCCATCTGGTAGCATGATGATATATTTCTTATTGCTTGACTGCTTCAACACAGGTTTTGCTGCAGTATAGTCAAGTCAAAGGCACTTTCCATGATCTGTTTTTTTTTTTTTTTGCTGTTCTATATGCATCGTGGTTAATACTTTTGTCCAGAGCGGTCCCTCAGTTTGGAAGACTCCATCACATCATAGGAAATGCATGCTGGGAAGGGCTGAGCTTTGAAGTTGTGTACCTTTGTACTCTGCTGAGCATTTCCTCACTTAAAGTGAATAATACATTGGGTGAATAATACATTTGCTTGTGATTGCATAAAGTACACGGTGCCACAACAATGATAGTTGCATTTGGCAAAACATTTTCATTCAGTAATACAAAAATGGTATAAGATATTAACTTTTACTTTAATATGCAGCTGCCCATAATAATATACTGAACATAATCGTTGTTAGATGTAAAAATTATATATATATATATATATATTATTTATTTATTTTTTGCATGTCCTGATTAAACTTTCTTTTTTTCCTGAAAATTAGGAACAATTATTTTTAATTACAGATCAGAGATCCCCAAAAAGGGACTCCTGGCTCTCTCGTGGGTCAGCATTGAAGAAGATGAAAAGACTCATGGTGGGTGATTATTATTACAGAAACTCTCATTACACATGTGGTCACAAGGAAACATTTGCACTATATTAGTGACTGGAGAGCTATATAAGCAACTCATTAAGATTTACTGGACAAGAAGAGCTGATTCATCACTATGGTGACTTTGTCCATTCTTTCTGAATAAAAGTTTTACCACAAACTTTTGAACAGTGTCGGTGTGGTTTGGGTATAGCCTATGTCTATGGACACACACACACACACACACACCATACATTTTTGATCAGTAGTGTGTGTGTGTGTAAGATTTTTTTTTTTTAAGTATATATTAAGTAGTATCTTTTTTATTTTTTATGTAATAGCATTTGATGCTGATATGGCATATATTTAAGATATTTTATACACTGCCCGGCCAAAAAAAAAAATTGGATTTGGATTAAATAGACAAATACTTAAGAATCTATGAATGGATCATTATTACAGTGATTATTATGTTTCTAGCATGTAATAAGTGAAAGTGAAAGTGACACGTGAAGGCCAAGTATGGTAACCCATTTAACCCATCCAAGTTAGTGCACACACATTAGGAACAGAGTAGTGAGCACACACAAACTGCAAACCGTGATACACACCAGGAGCAGTGGGCAGCCATTACACTGTGGCGCCCGGGAGCGATTGGGGCCTTGCTCAAGGGCACATCAGTCATTTCCTGCCGGTGCTGGAATCGAACCAGCAACCAGCTTTGGGTTACCAGTCAGACTCGCTAACCATTAAGCCACGACTGCCCCCTGTTGGCAATGTTTGGCAACGTTTCTTTTAACCCTTAAAGATGGAGTGTGTAGCTTTTCATTTCTTAAACAACCATGTAGGAAGACACATTATGGCCATATTCCAGGATGACGATGTCAAGATTCACCAGGGTAAAATTGTGAAAGAATGGTTCAGAGAGCACGAAGAATCATTTTTACACATGAATTGGCACCTCTGAGTCCAGACCTTAATTTCATTGAAAGTCTTTGGGATGTGCTGAAGTAGACTTTACAGAGTGCTCATCTCTTGCATTGTCAATACAAGATCTTGACCAAAAATTGATGCACCTCTTGATGGAAATAACATCACAACATTTATTTCCATCGAGAGGTGCATCATTTTTTGGTCAAGATCTTGTATTGACAATGCAAGAGGTGAGCACTCTGTAAAGTCTACGCCAGCACATCACAAAAACTTACACTGAGGTTAAGGTCAGTGCCAATTCATGTGTGAAAATGATTCTTCATGCTCCTTCCCAACAATTATTTCACAACTTGAGCCTGATGAATCTTGACATTGTCATCCTGGAATATGGCCATGATACATCTTAATACATGGTTGTTTAAGAAATGAAAAGTTAAAAGGGTAAATAAACCGTTGCCAAACATATAACATTCTAGAAAAATAAAAATCACTGTAAAAATGATCCATCTATAGACTCTTAAGTATTTGCTTATTAAAATCCAAACAGCAAATTTTTTTTGGCCGGGCAGTGTATCTATTTAAAATCTACTTATATACAATGTGGGCTCAGACTACTCCGGAAGTATTGTACAAATATGAAGGATTTCCTATTTTGTGACAGTAACATGATCAGCTTTGAGCCAATAATCTGGACAGAAATGTTCTGAGCATTAGAACACCTCCTTTTTTTCATTTAGCCAACTTTAGAAATAGCTATGTTTCATTGGCACGCTTCTACCTGCAGATGGGAAAAGACAGAAGCAGAAACGAAACATGTCTCAGCCCAAATTGAACCGCTATCCAAGTTCTGAATGGTGCTATTAGTGATAATGACATAATTATTGGCTCTAGTTGGTAAAACAGATACCTTTGTGAACACACACTGCGAACAAATTATCACCCTTCCTACACATCTTTAAAAATGTATAAGAGTCTCAGGCTGCAAGGCCAACGGCTTCTTTTTAACACATTTTAGAGTATGTGATAAAAGTACTGATACTGAAAGAAAATGCTTGCAGTGTTTTTCCACATGGGATGTCTCAGTACTTTTCATACATTTGTCTTTGTGCATTAAACATATTTAGTTAAATTCATTCTCTGTAAGCAGCAAGTGTTTGTGAATCAAAACAAATGTAAATCAACTGTAGTTGATTTACTGTCTGACTCCTAATTACATGTGTGATGAAGCATAACTCATATGGCAATTAATCACACCATTAAAAAAAGACTGACTGGCATCGCTTGCATGCCAGAAGCTTTTTTTTTTAATCTATTCTGTTAGGTGTGTGCGTCCTGCATATGACCATCTGAGATCATTTCTCAGCAGCCGTCTGTGTTAGATAGCTAGTTCTGGGAAGGCCCCCATAAGGAACTGATGGACCATTACATGACAACAGCCTCTGACTGTCAGCACTCACAATAAAACATTTCGCTCCAACCGAGTTCCTAGACATGATATTAGTCCCCCGTGCCAAGTTTATATCGTGACTGACTGGTGTCCAAAATTCTTTACTTTTTTTTTTGTACTATTGCACACCTGCCACTTTTTGTACTATGGAAAGATTAAAGTTGACAAAAAATATAGATATAATGTATTTGTATTCTGCATCATTTATTTATATATTTATTTATTGGGAAATAATGATACAATATAAACTGTTGTAAGAAACAGATTGTTCTTAACGTACGTGGGGAGGCTTGAGCCCCTGCCCCTTTGATAGCGAAAGTTAAAGTCCCCTTTGCGGTCGCATCGCGGGGTCCCGCTTTCCCATTTCTCCCCCCCGGAACACGATTTCTACCGAGGGAGAACAATGCATGTCTGATTCTTGTATTGAGAACAATTAATGTCTCAAGTGTCTTTGAAGTGTATGTGGGGAGCAAATGGTGTTAGTTCTCAGTGGGGGCAGAGTCTGCATGTTGTGAAAATTGACTTTTACAACTGTGTATTATACACTATGCACTTATACACTATCTATTTATACACTATGCCATGTTGCCACTATCTGCCATGTTGTCATTATCACGTAACCTACCAGCATCAGTTGCATCGCTTCACCTCTATTCATAAATCCCCTCCCGTGGCCTCATGGGAGTAAAGTGTCCATCATAAGCGCACTTCAGAATCTCGCCAGAAGTGGTATGTCATCCGTGGACATTTCGCCTACTGTTTGTATGTATTCAGACATACTACTCTTTTGCCATACTGTTTTTTTGCATACTATATAGTAGGGAAGTATTCGATTTAGGATGCAGCGTTAGTTTTTTTTCGGTTAAATAAGTGCATTATTCAGGTATTTAAAGTGCACTTTTTCTTTTCGGAATTTTCAGTGTGAACACACTACTTGCACTATTTTTACTACAAAACAGCATAGAATAGTGCATAAGTATGTGAATTGGGATACACCTTATGTAAAATATGCTTACTCATTGTATTGTAGGATAAGCAAGAATGAGCAAGTGCCCATGCATCAGGCTCATATTACATCAGCACAGAACTCATAATAATACAAAATTATGATGAATCCATTTCTTAGAGTAATCTCATAATTTATCATTAGTTCCCAGCTTCTGCAAGCTTATGATCCAATCTGTGAGCAATCTGTAGTTTTACATTTGAAATCCTACTTTAGCAGTTTAAGCTTGGGAAACCGAGTATGACCTAAAGCTATCAGAAGCATCAACATTTGTTCTTTGCATGCATATAATATATTTGCCAGGTTGCTTGTGAACTCGTGTGCAGAGGAAGTCATTTGGAGAACATCCTCTTTGGAACTGTTTGGTTTGTAGACAGTTTCACACAGGCTTGATTCTGCTCCAGCAAAGCTATAATCTTGTTGCGATCATGCTATGCTGTCTGTTTCGCTGTGTGACTTGGCTGAGAGAAAGAGAACGAGAGCGGCAGAGATGGGGAGAATCTGCTGACAGAAGGAAATGGGGGATCAAAGCAGGATTCCGTCCTAAAAAAAATTCCAGCGGGAAATGCGCACACTTCTAATCTTAACAACAGACGTGTAATGCTAACATGACTGAGTGTTTGAGTGTGAAATGTGAAGTGTGTTCTGGTGAAAACAGAGTCATGATATAGTTGACTTGATGTGAACAGACACTTAAATAGGTCCATGAGGAGCATATGCTTAACTTTCGAGGAGCTTTTGAAACTGAGCAAATGTACTTACAGCCAAGCCTTTCATTCAAGCCTGATGGTAATATGAAATAATCCTTTTTTTTTTTTTTTTTTTTTTTGACATCTATTATTAGTATAATGGCGTGTTTCTTCAACTATAGCAATTTTGGCTCTGTGGAATCTCTTAAATCACATTTTGTACACTCTCAACTTCAGTAGTGAATATACTGTACATACATAATAGAAGAATTTTTAAAAATATTCCCCCTTTATTTTTTTTTATTTTTCATTTATTTCTGAAATGAATTGAAATTCCTACCACAGTCTCATTTCTACCCCATCTCAAAATGACATTTTTGGACTCCTTTGTCTTGCTAATGCTAATTTCATAGCTAGCATTTTATGTGTCTTAAAAAACATGTAATTAATATTTGCACACTTTAAATTTACAGTTTGGCTGGAAATAAATTATTCTGCTCACATGTGATATTTACTAGGGGTGTAACAATACACTTGTGGTAGTGATAGGCCTACAGGTCTCACAAGATACTGATCTCACATTAACCAAAGCTGAAACAGAATTACATTTTTTAAATGATTCATTCTAAGACACATGAGAAACAGTTAACAAACAGTACTGTTCAATAAAAATGCTAAATTTGGTATTACATCAGGAATGGGCTTAAATAGGCTTTTTTCCATACACAGGGCAATAGTAAAACCAAAATATTCATGATTCTGCTGAGCTGAAAATGGTAGACACTCTGTCACTGATTACTTACATTTAAAAAGTTTTAAATATTGTATTTTTAATAGATAATGTAATTTATTTTTTTAATTTATTAATAATAATTAATATACATGCAAGCTCAAATGTGTGACCTTCTGGGTTTACCATATTTTATGTGTCATTTGTCACGGAGTCAGTTCCCACCACCAACACTCAGCACACATCGTCACCGGATCTCCACACTCCGCCCACTCGTTCCCAATCACCAGAGTACTGATCAGCAGCACTATATGAACACTCACACCCTGCACTCCAGTGTCTGGTCTTGTTTGTACATACCTGGACTCCTTACCTCTCCTCCAGTGTCTCCGTGTCTCCTTCGTCAGGTCCTGTCTTCCCTCATTGAATCCACTGCAAAAGAGAAAGAACTCTGTTACCGTTCAGCTAAGTGACTATACTCAACGTGCTCATATCAACCAACTACTCACCTGTGTTATTCCTGTGTTTGTGCCTCTGTATGTCAATAAACAACCTGTTTTATACTTACCCTCTTGTTCCTGTCTGTGTCTGACAGAAGACCAGACCAAATGCAGAGCTCCACGAACACATCGCGGTACGATCCTCCCTGACAGCACCCCCCACAAGCCAACACCTGCAGTCACTCCCGACCTTGTGCACGCCGTTCGTCAAGCATTCCTTCATCCAGCACCTGCTGCAACATCATCTTCAGCTGCCTCTGCCAGTCCCATGGCCCGACCAGCGACCCTATCAGGCACAGCGGAGGACTGCAGTGGGTTTCTACTTCAATGTTCCCTATATCTGGAAGCACAGTCTCATCTCTTCGCAACGGAACGCGCCAGGGTGGCGTTTATCATCTCTCTGCTGTCTTGACGAGCATTGCAATGGGCTCAACCCCTCTGGGAGTCTAACGCTCCAGTAACAGCCACTATTAATGCCTTCTTCAACCATTTCAGAGAAGTTTTCGGACAAAGCACAGCAGACCTGTCCGTACACAGCCAACTGTTCAATCTACGTCAAGGCGAAGACACCGTGAGTATGTATGCACTCCGCTTCCGCACTTTGGTGGCTGCCAGTGGATGGAATGAAACGGCACTCATTACAGCTTTTCATCAAGGACTCCTAAAGTAAAACCGTTAATGGTCTTGTGCGATGACTCAATGGGTTTAGAAAACCTGATTCTGAAAAGTATACGTGTGGCTCAACGCCTCTCAGCATGTTCTTTGCTTCCACCCGCTGTCAGTTCTCTGTCTGCCCTGTCACCCTTCCAGCACCAGAACAGATGCAGGTAGATTCCTTCCGCCTCACCTGAGTGGAGCGTCAGAGAAGAATTCAACAACAACTTTGTCTCTACTGTGGGGGAGAAGGACATGTCACATGTCATCGTCGTGTGTCCCATCCGACCACCACGCCCAGCAGTGAGTACTATTCAAGTCCCAGCCCGTATTGCACCTCTTACAAGAACCAAAGTCCAACTGTTAAACTCTCACGTCTGTGTTTCAGCGCAAGCCCTCCTAGACTCTGGATCAGCAGGAAACTTCATCAGCACTCAAGCTCTTCAGAAACTGAATGTATGCCGTAAACGATGTCAACAAGATCTACGGATCCAAACTATCCAAAGAAAGCTGCTGGGCCGTGGTCGCATCACACACTTCTCTCCCACACTGACGCTCCGTATCGGCTGCCTGCATTCTGAGGAGATCAAGTTCATGGTGCTGGAAGGATCCACTGCTGACATCATCCTGGGACGCCCCTGTTTAACACAACATCAACCACAAGTACAATGGAACACCGGGGAGATCCTGAAGTGGGGTGACAACTGTTTCCAATCCTGTTTATCTCCGATCAAGAAACCACCTACGAAGTTCCAATCTACCTCCTTCCACTCCAATTGTGTTCCTCTTCTTTCTACCTCCATCGAAAGTCCAGAAACTGATCAGAAAGTGGAAATTGCTCCAGAGTACCGGGCGTTCCAGGATGTCTTCAGTAAGCAAAGCATATAACCTCATTCGTATCCGCCGGGGGGATGAGTGGAAGTCCAACTCTCCCTCTGTGTTCCAGAACTATATGAATGAGGTGTTCCGGGAGTTCCTCCACCAGTTTGTCATAGTGTACATCGATGATATCCTCATCTACTCCTGGAACCAGGCCGAACATCGCCAACACGTCTCACAGGTCCTAGAGAAACTACGCGAGCACCACCTGTACCTCAAGCTGGAGAAGTGCGAGTTCCATACCACCTCCATTCACTTCCTTGGATACATCATCAATCGCAACCTCGAGTACCTCAGAGAAGCTAAAAGACTCAATCCTCGCCAAGCCCGCTGGGCTTTATTCTTCACAAGGTTCAACTTCACAGTCACCTACCGTCCAGGAAGCAAAAATTGTAAAGGATGCTCAGTCTGTGCTGTTGTCTGTGCTGGAAGCTCCCAGAGGGTAAACTCCTTTCGCTACCCATACCGCAGAGACCTTGGACTCATCTCGGAGTGGATTTCATGACGGACCTTCCACCTTCTAACAATTTCACCTGTGTCTTCGTGATTGTGGACTGGTTCTCCAAGTCATGCAAACTGATTCCCCTCAAAGGTTTGCCCACAGCGTTGGAGGCCCTGTTCAACAATGTGTTCCGTCATTTTGGAATCCCAGAGGATATCGTCTCCGATTGTGGTCCTCAGGTCATATCTTGTGTCTGGCAGGCATTCTTACATTTATATTTACATTTAGTCATTTAGCTGATGCTTTTCTCCAAAGCGACTTACAAATGATAGTAGTAGAAGCAGTCGAATCAACATGAGTACAATACAAAAACAGTACGTAAGTGCCATGTCAAGTCACAGTTTCATCAGTAAAGTGCTCGTAGCAAGGTGTTTTTTTTTTTTTTTTAAATATATACACAAATAGATGGAGAAAGAATAGAAAGTTGAAAAAGAAAGAGAAAATATAAATAAAAAGTGCTATATTACTGGGTCAAATGTTGACGAAAAAGATATGTATTTGCAGTTTTTTAAAAATGGCAAAAGACTCAGCTGTTCGGATAGAGCGTGGCAGGTCATTCCACCAACCAGGAACAGACCAGGAGAGGGTCTGTGAAAGTGATTTTGTGCCCCTTTGGGATGGCACCACAAGACGCCGTTCACTTGCAGAACGCAAGCTTCTGGAGGGTGCATAAGTCTGAAGTAGTGAGTTTAGGTATGGTGGTACAGAGCCAGTGGTTGTTCTGTAGGCAAACATCAGAGCCTTGAATTGGATGCGAGCAGCTATTGGCAGCCAATGCAAACTGATGAAGAGAGGTGTGACATGCGTTCTCTTCGGTTCGTTAAAGACCAGTCTTGCTGCAGCATTTTGGATCCGTTGTAGGGGCTTGACAGTGCATGCTGGAGGGCCTGCCAAGAGACCATTACAATAGTCCAGTCTAGATAGAACAAGAGCTTGGACAAGAATTTGTGTAGAATGCTCCGATAGGAAGGGTCTAATCTTCCTAATGTTGTATAGAGTAAATCTGCAGGACCGGGCCGTTGTAGCGATGTGATCTGTGAAGCTTAAACCATCATCCATCACCACTCCAAGGTTCCTGGCCGTCCTGGAAGGAGTTATGGTTGACGACCCAAGTTGAATGGAAAGGTTATGATGAAGTGTTGGGTTGGCACCGACCACAAGCAGTTCTGTTTTTTCAAGGTTAAGTTGAAGGTGGTGGTCCTTCATCCAGGCAGAAATGGCTGTCAGGCAGGCTGCGATGCAACCAGCAACCGTCGGATCATCTGGTTGGAATGAGAGGTAGAGTTGTGTGTCATCAGCATAACAGTGATAGGAAAAACCATGTTTCTGAATGACAGATCCTAGTGATGACATGTAGATGGAGAAGAGAAGTGGTCCAAGCACTGAGCCCTGAGGTACCCCAGTAGCAAGATGATGCGACTCGGACACCTCACCTCTCCAAGATACCCTGAAGGACCTACCTGAGAGGTAAGACTCGAACCACTGGAGTGCGGTTCCTGAGATACCCTTCGACATAAGGGTTGACAGGAGGATCTGGTGGTTAACAGTGTCAAAAGCAGCAGACAGATCCAGCAAGATCAGTACTGATGATTTTGAAGTTGCTCGTGCCAGTCTCAGGGCTTCAGTAACTGAGAGCAGGGCAGTCTCAGTTGAGTGGCCACTCTTGAAGCCAGACTGGTTGTTGTCAAGGAGGTTGTTCTATGTGAGATAAGTAGACAGTTGGTTGAACACAACTCTCTCAAGTGTCTTCGCAATGAATGGAAGAGTGGGTTTTTTAAGCAGTGGTGTAATCCTAGCCTGCTTAAAAACTGTGGGAATACTGTACCAGTATGAAGAGAAGAATTGATAATGTGAGTGAGGGCAGGTACAATTGAGGAGGAGATGGCCTGAAGAAGATGAGTGGGGATAGGGTCTAGCGGACAGGTAGTAGGGTGATTGGAAAGGATGAGTTTGGAAACATCTGCCTCAGAGAGAATTTGTGTGTTTTCCATTAAGATGTTATTGTCAGTATGTGGTGCGGAGAATTGGTCGCTGATGGTTGTTATTTTTTGTGTGAAGAATGTGGCAAAGTGGGAGGGAGGGGAGGAGGGCAAATAAGAGAAGAGAAAGTTTTGAAAAGTGTACGGGAATCAGTAGAATTGTTAATTTTATTGTGATAGTATGTGGTTTTAGCATTGGAGACATTTGTAGAGAAAGAAGAAAGGAGTGACTGATAGAAGCTAAGATCAGTAGGATCTTTAGATTTGCGCCACTTCCTCTCTGAAGCCCTAAGTCTAGACCGATGTTCACGGAGAACATCGGAAAGCCAGGGGGCAGAGGGGGTGGCGCGGGCTGGTCTGGATGAAAGGGGGCAGAAGTCATCTAAGCAAGATGTTAGCTTGGTGCAAAGAGTGTCAGTAGCATTGTTAGTGTCCAGAGATGAGAACTGATTAGGGGGAGGAAGTGTGGATGAGACCAAAGTGACCTTTACCTTCACAGGAATAAATTACATTTAAAATATATTAAAATAGAAAGCAATTATTTAAAATTGTAATATTATTTCACATTATTTCTGTTTTTACTGTATTGAATGGTGAACATAAGAGCTTCCTCTGACCTCATTAGACAGATGTTACTGATACTTAAAGCTGCAGTCCGTAACTTTTTTTTTTTGATAAAAAATTATTCAAAATGAATTTTTGAGCAAGTACATAATCAGCCAGTGTTCAAAACTATCTCCTTACCTTAGCCCGATTCACAACAGTAAGCTTGTAATGTTTTCTAATTCAGTTGGTACTGGTAGGTTTCCATGGGAAATTCAAGCATGTCGCTGTTTGTCTTAGCGTCATGACGTCACGTCTGTATACATAAAAAAGGAGTCCCAGCTAGTAGCTATATGGCTTGTGGAGGATCATTTATAGCCTTTTTTTTCACAGCAGCTGTAATAATTAAACTTATCATTTTGATGGTGGATTGTAATCCAGAAAGGTTCAAATGACAATCATCAATGACAACTGGAGATTCACCCGTAGTCAAAAGCAAAAGACTTCGGACTGCGAAGTGGCTACAGAAATAGAAAATTACAGGTAAAGCTAATACACACTAAATACACAGTCACGCAATGCTGATGTTGTTAACATTAACAATTTGAGAACAAATAATAATTGTATGGTTTAACATGATCCGAGCTAAGCGATCATTAGATTTAATCACCATTGGCAGCGCAAATTTATGCTTTTTTTCTTAGTTGGTGGCAAACATGATACTTGTTCAGATGACATTTTCCAGTGAAAATTCTTATTTTTGTCATACTTCCAAGACTACAACCTGTAATTCCGAAGTACAGTATCCACATTGGTGTGGTGACTGACAGCAAACATTAGATTCATCCGCATTAGATTCTTATTCCGATGCACAACCCACGTAAAGATGATAATTCCGCAAATAACTGCAATTGCAGGTTTCACACAAAAATGGCGACAAAGAGGCAAAACTTACAGACTGCAGCTTTAATTATTTTGTTGTTTAAGGTAAGTTTGTAAGGTAAGTAAGTAAGGTAAGTACCCCTGTAGAAAAAAATAAAATAAAATATATCTTAATAGACAAATTGCTACTGCTGTAGAAAAATACCACATTCAGAAAATCTTTTGCAGTTCCATTTGGTGACACCAGTTGCACATAAATTACACATTTCAGCTTTAAACAAAGACTTTATGATAAAGTTTTCCTCAGTCAAAATATTACCAAATAAACATCTACACTCTTTAAAAATCATATAAGCTGATCTGCCACTAGAATATAAAAGCTCAAATTCTACATCTGTATATCTGCCAACCCTCTGACAGGGCCAGCTGTTGTCACAAAGCCTTTTATTCTGTGTTCCGGCAGTGGGTTGCGTGATGAGAATAGGACCCCCTATGGAAGAGAGTTTCTTTCATAAGAATGTCACACTTGCTCCTGATTTGGCAGCCAATTGTAACGTCTTACTGTCTTCTTCTGTCTTACTGTGACTGTCCCTGTCCATGGTCCTGAATACAGCGCTGTGGAGAAGAGATAGCGCCGTGCTTGGCGGAGCTGCAAGGGTGAATCACTGTGACAATGCACCGTGACTGAAAGCCCACTCAGCTCCGTCCCACATGCCTGTGCAGACAAGACTGTCTCTCCCTGGGTCTCTGCCCAGAGAACTGACTCAAATCAGACACAATCCAGGAAAGCTTTTCACAAGGCAGACAGCTGCTTGTTGTTCTTATGGTAGGCTCTCTTTTGTGGGATAAGAAGAGTGAGTTGATAAATGAGGTATAAATAGAGTAAATCTCTTCTTTTCAGCACTATAATAAAATGTGTGTATATAGAGACCCTTAAATGCATAAGCAGTTGTTCTTGTATGTCCTTTTTAGCTCCCTTGAAGTTGACTTTAAACCTCTGTTTGATGTGCTGGTTATGAGAGGGAGAGTGAGCACTGTGAATACTAAATTCAGATTCATGAAGGTGTTCATGCATTGTATGACAAGAGGTGTCTCTATTTAGCAAATCTGCCTTGTCAGAGGTAAAAAATGATTAACTCACTTGAATGCAGATGGCTTGAAAGAAAATTACATCTGACAGAGGCTGATGAGCCAAATAAAGTGCAAAGGATATGTTCCTTAATTGGTATCATCTTCATATGCCACATGATTCATATGATTTTCTAGTCTTGGTTCCTCTTTAAATGGAGCATGGCAGGCATTCTTGCATGGTCCTAAAAATGATCTGTTCAGCCTAGAGTATGCAGGCATGAGCCTTTTTTTCTTTTCAGCACATCAGAAGTGACAGTTAACACATTTATACATTATTTTCAAAAATTCCAGAAAAAAAAAAAAATATATATATATATTAAGCAGCACAATTTCTTCAACATTGATAATAAGGAACATTTCTTGAGTGCCAAATCCGCACATTAGAAGGATTTCAGAAGTATTGATGCTAAAAATTCAGCTTTGCCATCACAGGAATAAATTACATTTTAAAATGTATTAAAATAGAAAACAGTTATTTTAAACTGTAAAAGTCTTTCACAATATTACTGTTTTTACTGTAATTCTTTATTAAATAAATGCGGCCTTGGTTGGACATAAGTAAATAAAAAAAATTGAAATATAATTAATGTATGCATTCGTTATGTTATGTGTGTGTGTACAGTTGTGGTCAGAATTATTGGCACCCTTGGTAAATATGGTCAAAGATGACTGTAAAAATAAATTTGCATTGTTTATCCTTTTGATCTTTAATTCATAAAATTAGCAAAAATCTAACCTTTCATTGAAGTAAAAGAATTGAAAGTGGGGGGAAAATCACATTATGAAATAAATGTTTTTCTCCAAAACACGTTGGCCACAATTATTGGCACCCCTAGAATTTTTTATGAGTAAAATATCTCTGAAATATATTCCCATTCATATTTACATTTTTTTTTAGCACACCAGGGTGATCATGAACATGAAATTGTCCAGCCATGACTTCCTGTTTCACAGGAGTATAAACATGAGGAAACACAAAGGACAAATTCCCGTAATCACTCATAACAATGAGTAAAACCAAAAAATATAGTTTTGATGTGCTGCAAAACATTGTTAAACAAAATAGAAAGTGGCTGTAAGAAAATAGCTAAAGCATTGAAAATACCCATTTCCACTATCAGGGCAATAATTAAGAAGTTCCAATCAACTAAAGATGTTACAAATCTGCCTGGAAGAGGACATCTGTCTAAATTGTCCTAATGCGCGGTGAGGAGGAAAGTTTGAGTGGCCAAAGACTCTCCAAGGATCACAGCTGGAGAATTGCAGAGATTAGTTGAGTCTTGAGTTTTAAGAAAGCCTAAAAAAAAATGATCAAACCACACCTACATCACAAGTTGTTCAAGAAAAATCCTCTGCTCTTATCCAGAAACAATCTCCAGCATATGCAGTTGTCAGACATGACTGGAACTTCAAACGGGACCGCCTTCTATGGCCAGATGAAACAAAAAAAAAAGAGCTTTTTGGCAGCAAACCCACCAGATGGATTTGGTGCACAGATGGATAAAAAGTACCCCATGCCCACGGTTAAATATACTGCTGGATCTTTAATGTTGTGGGCCTATTTTTCTGCTGGAGGTCCTGGACATCTTGTTCAGATACATGGTATCATGGATTCTATCAAATACCAACATATAAAAATCTAAACCTCACTGCTTCTGCTAGAAATCCAATAATGGGCCGTGGTTGGATCGTCCATCAGGACAATGATCCAAAACAATCATCAAAACCAACACAAAAATGTGTCACTGAGCACAAAATGAAGCTTCTGCCATAGCCATCCCAGTCCCCTGACCTGAACCATAAAGAAAATGAGTGGAGTGAACTAAAAAGCACCAGCATGGAGCTGGGAATCTGAAGGATATGGAGAGATTCTGCATGAAGGAATGGTCTCTGATCTCTTGTCAGGTGTTCTCCAAACTCATCAGGCATTATAGGTGAAGACAGAGCTGTTATCTTGGCAAAAGGAGGTTGCAAAAAGTGGTCCCACTTTAAATTAGGTGGCCTTAACTACTATGTACTTACATTTACATTAATAATTTGATACAATGCACTTATTGTGTACATATATGTTTTTATATTGTACTTATATTAAAAAAATTAATTTAATTAATTTCTGTAATTACATTTATAATTACAATACTGACCCATCCATTACACCTTGACCCACCCTTAAACCTACCCATACCACCAAACCTGTCCCTAACTTTACCCGTATCACACCTCAGTAGCAGCAAAAGTGTTTTGCAATACAGTTTGAACACAATAAGTACATTGTACTTATTTTTTGATGCAAGTACATAGTAGTTAAGGCCACCTAGTATAAAGTGGGACCCAAAAAATATTGAATAAAAGGGTGCCAATAATTGTGGCCAACGTGTTTTGGAGAAAAACATTTATTTCATAATGTGATTTTCCCCCTATTTTCAATTCTTTTCCTTCAATGGAAGGTTAGATTTTTGCTAATTTTATGAATTAAAGATCAAAAGGATAAACAATGCAGATTTATTTTTTCAGTCATCTTTGATCATATTTACCAAGGGTGCCAATAATTCTGACCACAACAATATATATATATATATATATATATATATATATAAACGTTTCATTCTAAATCCACTCAGCTCAAAACACACAAAACTAAGTAACAAACTATCAAAACTTATCCCACTCTAACAAGAATTCTGAGCTTTGACTAAAATGGCAGTTTCAGACTTTCAAGAACAGAATTTGAGTAAAAATACACTCTTAACCCAATTTAACCAATCTGTTCCTGTACAGCTGGGTAGAGCAAATGCAAAAACAGCGGAAGGCATTTCCCCCCTAAATTCATTTTCATCATTTGGTCTGACAGACTTTCTCTCAAATCATCCATCTGTTTTCTATGAAGTGAAAGATGACGAACAGCTCGGTACCTGTCTGCGATGTTCAGTTTTGTGCTCTCTACAAAATCTGACAACACTAAATATATTCAGAGGGCACAGGACAGATGAAGGTGATCTTATAAATCAAACCAATCAAATTAAATATACAAAGATCTAGTTTTTAAAGAATTATTGTACTAGCAAGGCATTAGCAGGGAAAAGTTGGGTTTTTTTTTTTAAAGCAAGGAACAGAAATATACAATGGGGTCCAAAAGTCTGAGATCGCATTAATCATATGAAAACCTTTGAATAGATGGTCAGACTATCCTGCAGAAGAAGCACAAGGTACTCTTTGAATCATTCTCAAATCATGCTGAAGAACATGATGATTAGGTTTAGTCCAATTCATGCTAGACTGAGTGCAGCTGTCATAAAGCAAGACATTCTGAAATTGATGTTAAATTTTTAATTCAACTTTCATTCAAGTTGTTATGCTGATAATAAAATTTGTAATTAAAAAAGTTATTTTATTAAATTAGAAAGCTGCAAAATATCCCCCCCCCCCCCCCCACCCCCCCAAGATGTACTATAGATTATAAAGAAGTTAAAAAAAGAGAGTGAATAAGAAGAGGGAGGAAGGTTAAGTGGAGCTCAGTGCTGCTTCTGCAGCCCAGCCTGTGGGCTCACAGCTGGGAGGCGCTTCTGCTCTGCCCCGGGCCTTTCTTGGAGGAGTCAGTGGTGCTTTCACATAGACAGAAAAGCATTTTGAGCTTTAATGCACAGTGCCAGCACTATTCAGCAAAAGCTAATTAGACCTCAGAGTTTGAACGGAATTCATAAAAGCCTCAAGTTCAAGTTTCCCTGTGGTCACCACTTTTAAAATCTCAGTTCGCAGCTGACCGTTCAAAAGGTTAACGAGTAGCTTCACTTTAAACCACGGGGAAATTTAATTTTGGTTTCTTACAGTACTTAAAAACGGGGTGAAAACAGAAAGTGCTTTTGTCAAAATTCTCCATAATTCAGTAGGGGTGAAGCTCAACTGACAGCATTTGTAACAAAAAATAATTCCACTTTGTCCCTCCTATTCCTAATCTTTAAAAATAGTTACACTATAAAGAAAAAAAAGTCTGTAAAAAATAAGCTGTGTTGAAGAACTTTTCCGTAAAGATACGGAAGCAACATTTTAAGTTTTACCGATTTAACTTAAATTTAGAGTAAAAAAAGCATATTTCAGTAACTTATATAATATTAATATACCAGTTCACATCTGTTTTAATCTGTTTTGTACCTTTATAATATACTGAAAAACCACTTAAAACGAAGAAACATAATTACATAATTAAATGAAAAACCATTAAATGTGAAGTGTCACAAAGAGAATTGTGAGTTTAAGGGTTTTCACATCTATAAGATGACAAAATGTCTGCTAAATTTAACAGTACTTTACTGTAAAATTACATATTATGTCCTATTATTGTCATGGTTATGGACTGATGAAATTCTGTTTTTTTCCTTTAGTTTCTGTTTTTCTGCTCTGTTTAGTTTTGGTTTCCTGGGTTACTGCTTATGTAATTTGCACCTGTCTTTCAATATGTTCGCCTTGTATTTATACTTCCTGTTATGTTCCGTCCCGTCATTTGAGCTTATGTGGTTGTGGTATTTATATTTCCTGTGTTCTCCTGAGAATCCTTCTCTGAGTATTTTTCATTAAAAAACTGTAGTTGAATTCTCCATCGTCGTGCCCTTCACTGTAGTCATATGTTACAGTTATATTTATTAGTTATCAAGTTCAAGTTCACGTTTATTTATAAAGCACATTTAAAAACAACGTGTGTTGTACCAAAGTGCTGTACAATTTTACACAAGAGATTAAATAAAACTAATACATAAGATCAAATATAAAGCATGCAAGATAGACCATAAACCACTCAAAATGCCTTATGTAATTCAGGTGACATCATAAGCTAAAGAAAATAAATTAGTCTTTAGGCTAGATTTAAAAGTGACCAATGTGGGTGAAGACCTCACGCCAACTGGAAGCGCACTCCACAACCTAGGAGCCGCAACTGCAAAAGCTCGGTCACCCTTAGTCTTTAAGTGGGACCGAGGAACCGAGAGAAGGAATTTATTGCATGAGCGGAGAGATCTTGGAGCAGAGTAAGCATGAAGAAGATCGGAAATGTACTGTGGTGCTAACCCATGTAAAGCTTTATACACATACAGCAGAACCTTGAAGTCAACTCTGTATCTGATTGGTAACCAATGTAAGGTGGAGAGAACAGGAGTGATGTGTTCTCTCTTCCTAGTTCTCGTCAGAAGTCTAGCTGCCGCATTCTGAACCAATTGCAAACGGTGTGTGGAGGATTGATGTAGACCTATATATAGTGAATTGCAGTAGTCAAGCCGGGATGTAACAAGTGCATGGATCACTACATCTAGGTCTTTCTTTGAGAGGAACTGTTTTAATTTGGCGATGGACCGGAGATGAAAGAAGCTTCCTTTGACAACAGAATTCATCTGCTTATCAAATAATAAGTCAGAATCAAAGATAACACCAAGGTTCTTAACTTTATTTTGCAATGTTAAAGACAGGGAACTCAACTGGTTTTCCATATTAGCGACACACAAAGGTGATCCAAAAGCAATGGCCTCAGTTTTGTCCCCATTTAGCTTTAGGAAGTTTTCAGACAGCCATATTTTAACTTCCTCCAGACAGGAGATCAAATTTAAAATGGAATTTCCATTGCTGGACTTGACAGGAAGATAAAATTGTGAATCGTCAGCATAACAGTGATAAGAAACCTCATATTTCTGAAAGATAGAACCAAGAGAAAGCATGTATAAAGGGAAGAGCAGAGGACTCAGAATGGAGCCTTGCGGAACACCACATGTGATCAGTGTTGAAGATGAGTTATGTTTGCCAATATTAACTGAAAAAGTGCGACCTTTGAGATATGAGGAGAACCAGCTTAACGCAACTCCCTGAATACCAACCACTCTCTCCAGACGATGTAATAACATGTTATGATCTATTGTGTCAAATGCTGCGCTGAGATCTAAAAGAATTAAGATGACCCCGTCCCCAGAATCCAGAAAGTTAAATATAGTAAGGATATTTATTGTTGAGCAATTAGTACATTTTTAACCATAGTATTTTTAGTCTTTTACTGTTACTATCATTGTTTTAAAAAAATAAAATAAAAACAATGTAGCAATGTGTAAACATATATATGTATGCCACAAATGCTGTCAATAAGCCGATAAGCTTAAATTGTGCTGAATATTTTTGTGAACGGGAACATGCATGGTGCTGTATTGTAGGTTGCGTACAGTAATGGGTCTCTGGAAGTGTAATTAACTTCAAAGCATGCTTACTAATGCTGGTTAATTAGAAGCTCTCTTGCTCGGGAATGCAGAACTATTAGGAATAAAACTGCTGAGGATGAAAAGATTGGAAAGAAGATCATGATTGGAGAAGGAGAAGCACATGACAGATGATCTATAATTTTAATGACCTGATTATAGCTTACAACACATGTTCCAATTAAACTGATTAGGCCACAGAAGGCTTGTTTAATCACTTAATTTTTCTACAATTTTGAGGAATTTACAGGATAAAAGTGTGTGGTCCTTCTCTAACATTACATATAACATGAGGCTATAGGGTAGAGATAACATGACTGATCTGTGTGAATGCAATTTTAGATATCAATAGCTTATAATGTTCCATATTCTGCCACATTGTGCATTATTTCAGTGGTTCTGTGAATGTCAACAATTATTTCCATCAGCTTTTAGAGCTAATTTTAGCATTTATTTTGGCATTGTCCTCATTTTATTTGTACTGAGTGTGTGTGTGTGTGTGTGTGCGCGCTCTGAAAGTAACTTTATCATTCAATTAGAATAAAAATGGGTTGGGAAAGCAAATTAACTGTCAAAATTCAGAGACCTGAACACAGCTTCAGAAGGAGTAGGTCCTTGCGACAGCCCCTCCCTGGCACGTTCCTCTGAGGAAGGACCTGCTTTCTCAGAGACAGGGCACCCTATGGCACCTGTGTCCAGACCTCTGGAACCTCTACATGTGGTCTCTGGACAGGATGCGAAGGTCCTAGGTGATCTACCTCCAGTGGTGGTAGACAGCATCACTTCAGTGAGAGCACCTTCTACAAGGCACGCCTATGCTTTGTAGTGAAATTAACTCAAAGGGGAAATATTAATAATTATTCTTAACTCATTTTGATGATTAATTATGAATATTTAAATCAGTTAATCAGATTAACTTGATGTAGCTACGTTAAAATTAATATTATAATCAATTAACCTGTTCGTCCAGTGGACACTTAGTGTTAATTGTTTATTAAGTCTAAGAAATGTTCATTTCCAGGTTATGGAAAAACAACATTCTATTTGTACAGTACTACTCAGAGCATCTAGTCAAGATCTAAATCATTTAAGAGGCAATTTATTAGCAGACGGAGTCAGAACCAAACATCTATTGTGCACAATCTTTATTAACTAACTCACAAACACATAACTAAACTAACAAACACATAACATACACGCAGGTCACACATATACGTAGGTAAAAATGAGCAATGATAGAGTTGAACTGGAAGTGGGACCGGAAATAGAGCTACGGAAAGAGTCAACGAGTCTGGAAAAGGAATCATCAGTATTTCTCAGTAATAAAACACCTTTGCTGACAGGTGGTCTACACATTAATACTAAATCGCTGTTTAGTGTTCAAATGTATGATACTTGCACGGTGCCTTTAGGCTGAGGAGCATCGGATCTGCAGACTAAGGAGAAATCGATGATTCGGTCCGAAGTCGTTGCCAGTATCTTCTGCGTTGGATGAAATAATATGAAACAACTTAAGCTGTTAGTTTGACTCTTAGTGGGGAAAGAGTCCTTTCTCACTCTCACAGATGAGCACATGGCTGGGTTGCAGGCTTAGGCTTACAGGCCCTCCAGGCCCACAGGCCTTGGCCTGATGAGGCCTGGAGCAAAAAGTATTTTTTGTCGTCCCAGAAGCACGTTTCCTGTGTCTCTTCTCTGCTCTCAATGTGGCAATCACATTCTTTAGCACAATAAAACTGAACTTCTCGGGGGATGGGGGACAGGCCCCAGAGTGCTTTAAACAATTATTGGTTAACTATAGCAAATAATTGTGTCTGATTTGTCTTAGTCGCTACAGCTTTGAAGTGGAACCTGTTGAGTGGAGTACTTCCCGCCAAGGAGACCCCCAGAAATGCCCGATCAGGGTCGTGCTTTCTTTGCTGCAGAAAGGGTTGGAGTGAAGGTCTTTCTCCCGCAACGCTCAAAGTGTATGTTGCCGCTATTGCCACACATCGGGTTTCTTAGGGGTGTGAGGAAACTAATCCCAAATCCTCCCCGCCCTCATCTTGTACCCTCTTGGGACCTCTCTTCAGTCTTTACGGTCTTGCAAATAGAGCCCTTCGAACCTCTGATGTCAGTAGAGATCCTGTCTTTAAAGATGGGGCTCCTGACTGCACTGGCTTTAGTCAAGAGGGTGGGGGACCTGCAGGCATTTTCGGTTGACCTGGAATTCGGACCAGCCTACTCTCACGTTGTCTTGAGACCCCGGCCCGGATACGTGCCCAAGGTTCCCACCACGCCTTTCAGGGATCAGATGGTGAACCTGCAAGCACTGCCCACGGAAGAGGCAGACGTGGAACGTAGGACCTCAGCTCTTCGCCTGCTATGGGGGACAGCAGAAGGGAAAGGCTGTCTCCAAGCAAAGGCTCACCCACTGGATAGTGGATGTTATGGCTTATTAAGATCAGGCATGCCCCCTGGGGGTGAGGGCTCACTCTACGAGGGGTGTTGCATCCTTCTGGGCATTGTATGCCCAAGGTCAGCCCCTGTGTTAGGCTAGGTGCCAATGTGTTGTGATTCCCCCTATGGGTGATCCAACATGTGTATTCTTCCATGGTATGGCTTCCCTCTCTATGAGCCTGTGTCTTTCCTTGGCAGAAGTGCTCTGCCGTCTCGGCTCAGTATTGATTTCACCCTAACTAGGCTGAGTTTACCACAGAGACCTTCCATATGTTGTGGCCATATGAAGTGGCGAAGTCATGATGGACAGATCGGTAACAGCTGGTCTATGTGGTAATTACAGTACATCGGGCAGGACATCCAAATGCTTGCCTTTCATTCAAAGACCTCAAAAATGTTTGTGCAGAGTGTGAAAGCTGAATAGTAGCATGCTTACTGCATGACTGCTAACATGGAGGCACCGGTGCGATCACTTGCACTTAAAATACTCCGTCATTTTTGGTCATACAGATAAGAGTGATACATATTTTGAATCTGTGAAGAGTCTACTTCACAGATTCAAAACACTAGTTTATCCATAAATTATTAAAATGTTAAAGCAATCTCCTTGTTTTTTTTCCTCGACACATTCATTATCATTACTTTTGACAGTATGCTGTGGCAAGCTTTATGCATGTTTTAACGCTGATTAGGCTATGTAGGCATCAGCTCTTTATTATGATTTATATGGTTTATTAATAAACGTGCAAGTAGTTGTCTAATGCTTAAAATGAATAACTACTAGTTGACCAGAAAAATCTTTAGTTGAGGGCAGCCCTAGTAATTTTCTACATAATACCTCCTAAGTGCAGGATGTGCTCTCCATAGTGTTCTCTTACAGGGGTACGCTTTTGTAGTATTCTCTGAGATTAAACTGAAATCAGAACAGATGGACACTGACCGACGTTTCTTCCATGAACTCACTTTTTACTCTACTTCTCTTTTTTTTTTAGGCATAGCATCAGAAGCAGCCTACATCGCCATCTACTGGACACAACATATTCCCCCTTTTGTGAGATGAAATGCTACAACTTCCACAATAAGTAATAACATAAACAGCATCAATTAACAACTTAAATACTACTGAAATTCTCCCTCTTTTTTTTATTTATTACTCTTACTGTTTTTGCCGTTAATGTGAACTGGCAATTCTCTTCTTTCTTTTCTTTACTTCTCAAGCTACATAGTCCTTCATCCATATCAGATTCCTCTTCATCCTTACACTCCTTGGTCATGTTTTTGGATCTGCTAGAGAGTCCTTAAAGGAATCCTCCTTTACCTTTCCAGCACACTTGGAGAAACGAACTGCGTTCCAACGTCTCCCATCACTGAGAAGGTAAGTACTTGCTCCTGTTTGTTTATTCACCGTGAGAGGTTTTGAGAATTTTAAGTCAGGTTTCTTTACCAGGAATTTTCTCACTCGCAATTTATCTTCTGGTCGAAAGGAAGGAATTTTCGCACTATGTTTGGCATCCATGTAAGCCTTGCTTTTCTTTTGCTTGGCTTTGACATACTGCCTAATGGCAGAATCCAGTGTGGTCTGTATAAGAAGGATGTGCAGTTTTGTGCGCATTTGTCTCCCTCTCATCAATTCGAAAGGAGTTTTGTTAGTAGTTGCATGTGGTGTTGCTCTGTAGGCGTGTAAGAATGCAGTTACTTCCTGTTTCCAAGGCTTGTGCAACTGCGCAGCAGTTTGGATGCAATTCTTGAGGACTCTATTAAAACGTTCAAGCATGATACACACTAGTGTGAATGTGTGTAATGCTATTGTCCTTCAAGAAATCCTGGAATGTTGATGAGCAGAACTGACTGCCATTGTCAGTAACAATGTATGCAGGGTTGCCTTCACGAGCGAACACTGAAGTTAGAAATGTCACTAATGTAGCTGTAGTGACAGATGAAGTGAAAGCCACCACAGGCCATTTACTGTAGTAGTCCAGTAGCGTAATGGCATAACGACAGTCATGTGTAGCCGTGTCGAATGGTCCTACCACGTCAACAGCTACTTTTTGAAAAGGCCCTTGTGGCAATTCCACTGGCTGCATTGGGGCTGCCTGTGTGCGTGCTGACTTATCATTTATTTGACACTGGTACCAGGCCACAAGAACCACGCAGAAGGAGTGGAGCCTCAGCAGAAAGTTCATGTCGTAAGTGGTAGTAAGGACGCAGTTCCACAGGAATATCTTTTTGTTTCTTTGGCCATCCACTCTGCATTTGAGTTTTTAGGCAAGCAAGTTCAGGGCAGCATTCACTTTGTTCTTCCAAAAGTGAGAGAGGTATAGGGCCTTGCACAGTGTCTATTTCAGCAAGCAATGCAGGTTCAGCATTTTGCTCATGATCTTGTGATTCTACCGGCATTCTAGACAAGCAGTTGGCTTCAAAGTTTTTGTGTCCAGCCCTGTGCACTATGTCATATTGGTAACAAAGCAGTCTAGCTGACCATCTTGCAATGCGTAAGCCAGCGCAATTCATATCTTTTGTAGCAAGTAGAGTTGATAATGCTTGATGGTCCATTCTGAGAGTGAATCTTTCCCCCCTTAGAGGTATGTTCTCCAGCGTTCCACAGCAAAAACACATGCCAATGCTTCCTTTTCCACCGTACTGTACTATTTCTCTGCATCAGTAAGTACTCGAGAAGCAAGCGTGGTGACTCATCTGGGTGAAGCTGAGATAACATAGCTTCTAAGCCATAATCAGATGCATCCGTTGAGACATACGTTGGCAAGTTTAGATCGAAGGGTGCGAGAGCTAGACTATGTGTGAGCTGTGTTTTTTGAGTTTTTGAAAACTGTCCTCCGCCTCAGGCGGCCAGTCCATGCTTGTTTGTGAAGCTGTTTTTAGCAGGCACCGTAAAGGATCAACAACAGTTGCATAATTAAGAATGAATTTGCTTAGCCACAAAGTGAGGCCCAAGAATGAGCGAAGTGCAGTGGCATCTCTAGGAGCAGGTGCGCTTGTGATAGTGGCCATGTGATCCATACTAGGGCACATTCTGCTGGGCGAATGTACTTTTGTTGAGGTTCAATTTCAGGTTTGCATTCTCGAGGCGCTGTAAGACAGCCTTCAGACATTTGTCATGTTTTTCCTTGGTTGCACTATAACTAATTATATCATCCAGATAGCATTGGCAACCTGGCAGATCTCCTAAGAGTGTGTGCATCATTTTTTGAAACGCAGCGGGTGCCGAAGCGAGACCATAAGGGACCCGCGTAAACCAGTACAGTCCCTCATGACATAGAAACGCAGTCAGATTTATGCTTTCCACAGCTAGAGACAACTGATGATAAACACTCTCTAAGTCAATCTGCGAAAATAGAGTGGCACCCTTCAACTCCGCAAACAGCTCTTCCATATGTGGCATAGGTGTGAATTCACAATAATACTTTTATTTGGCTCGCGTAAATCCACGCACATACGGATTCATCCTTGTTTCTTTTTCGTCACCACTAATGGTAAAACCCAGGGGCTCGCATCTTTGGGCTCTATGATTAGCTCCTTTTAGCAGCAGTTGGATCATTTGACAACTCACTTTTTACTCTACTTCTCTTTGTCTTTAGGCACAGCATCAGAACCAGCCTACATCCCCATCTACTGGACACAACAGCTTTCCAAATATTATCCAAATGTCTCACTGTAAGGAACAGCACTTCTCTGTCTAAGCCCTGTCCTTTTTCCCCCCAGCAGGTGCGGGGGGATTTGCTGGCTTATACAGTGCGCTGGAAGGGGGCAGAAATTGTGGCGCTTTAGCAGGGATCCCAATTCGTCAGATCAGTTCTGACATAACGTCTCCGTTCCCTCCTTCAGGGAACATCTTGTTTATATATTTAACCTTCGTTCTCTGCAGGAGGGAACGGAGACGTTACGTCCCATCGCCATAATTGCTGTACCACCTGGAACCACCATCTCAGCTCCTCAGCGAAAACTTAATGTGCGACTGCACATGCTTTTCCTTTATACCCGCTTTGTGGGGTGGAGTGCACAATGCAAATCTCGCATGCCAATGTCCACTGATTTAATTTACACTCAACAGTGATTGGGCTCTCAGGCAAGATCCCATTTCGTCAGTTCAGTTCTGACGTAACCTCTCTATTCCCTTCCTCAGGGAACAAGGGTTACATATGTACCGAGACTTTTCATATGATGAAAATACAAGTTGATCACTGGTTGTCCTGTTGCAGTTTTGCTGTTCATTAAAAAAAAGCTATGTTAGGTCCTTTTTAAAGATGAACAAAAACCACAAGACTGTCCTGTTTTAAACTTACACTATATAAAAACAATCTGTTTATTTATTTGTGTGAGAGAAAGCACCTTTTTCTTTAAAAAATAAAGAAAAGAAAAGAAATAAAAAATAAAGAAAAGGGTGCAAAAATATGATGTTCTCATTTTCTTGAGCAACAAAAACATATTGCAATGCAGAAATTTCCTGAACAGTGGCTGGAGTTGTCTGACCAGTGTTTTTGTCAACAGCTAAGAAAACACAAGGTTTAAATAAGTGAAGTAACCAGAGCTTATGTTGTGTTGCTCTTGTTTCTACTCTGTTTGCATTCTGCACTGTTGAGCATGCAAATTGGATTAGATTACACAAACCACTAGGACACACAGATGCTCCTTGTTGTCCTAAAAGTTATAAAATAGCACTCATATGCATCATATTTTTTACTTTTAACACTTTAACCTGTTTCAGCACAGTGTATAGGCCTAGTTCAATGGTAAAAATTGCTGAGATCAAAGGCAATTTTCTCTTTTTTCTATTAATAAGCTATTATGCAGGATGTAATATGACTCAAATGTGGTCTGTGTCTGAATGCGTATACATCTTCGATTCATTGAATGCGTATTCTAATGCATAATGCATTCACACACTTGCATTATGTTTTGTAACCACCACCACAGACGTTTTTGTGACACCGCCAATGCGTGAAGAAAGCTCTTGAAGACACACTTCACCCATAGTGTGTGTGTACTACCTCCCCAACAGACTAGATGGCAACTTTGCTCTGCATTTTTTATTTTTATGGAAGTTTCTCTCCCATTTTTGGTTGCACAACTCTGCATTTTGTTGCTTCATGAATAAAATAACATTAAAAAAACATCACCTCAACATGGGCTTCATCCTCTGGTTTCAGCCGAAAAACACATTACTAATTGTCAGATTACAAATTATTCATCACATTATTTAATGCATTATGCATTAGATATGCAAGCGTAGCAGAAGTTGCAGAGAAGAACCGAGGGGAGGATCTGGAGCTTTGACTGTAGGTGTGCCCGAGCCCATCTCTCGAGCGGACAGGGCTGACAGCTTCGCTGGAGGAGGCTGGAGAACTAAGCATAAAAACACTCTCAGTAGTGCCATTGCTAGCTTTCTAATTGGCCTTACTGACAGATCCGTAAAGTCATAGCCATCCCATGAGCATAGCTGCCTGCTCATCAATGGCCTCCAATTGACTAATAAAACCAGAACTAGCCATGATCTCTCACCTTCATAAATGTCCTTCCATCTAAGCTGTAACACTTCATTAATTTAATTGAAAAACTATATGTGTAAGTAGCCCAAAGCCCATTTTACAGTATGGGTTAATAGAGTTTAAAGGGTCAGTTCACCCAAAAATGAAATTTCTGTTATTAATTACTCATCCTCATGTCATTCCAAACCTGTAAAAACCTTTGTTCATCTTCGGAACACAAATTAAGATATTTTGAAGATATCCGGCTCAGTATTGGCAGACACTGTTCACATGAGCAGCACAATGTATGCTTGTGATGCTGATGCAGTAGCTGGCCGATAATGACGTAGAACCCGGAAGTGCTGCACTGTGTTTACAAAGTGAACAGCATCGGAAACTGACAGGAAAGAGAAGAAATAGTTGAATAAAACTTTTTATTTTTGTTTTGTTTTTGCACACAAAAAGTATTCTCGTAGCTTCATAACATTAAGATTGAACCATTGTAGTCACACAGACTACTTTAATGATGTCTTTATTACCTTTCTAGGTCAACGTTGCAGTGTATAGGGAGATCAGAAAGCTCTCGGATTTCATCAAAAATATCTTAATTTGTGTTCTGAAGATGAACGAAGGTCTTATAGGTGTGAGTAATTAATGACAGAATTTTCATTTTTGGGTGAACTAACCCTTCTCATCTCATAAAGCCCCTTTTTTACAGGTGTTCTGATATTGATGTCAGCACTTGTTCCTGCCAGTAAAATGCACCTGGGCTACATGTCATGCCAATATGTTCTTCATTTAGACTAGCATTAATAAGCAGTGGGTGAGTTAGTGAAAACACATAGCAATTAGTGAAAGTCCAAAGCTGCAGCAGTTTTGGCTAATCATTTTTTAATATGATTCATAATTCATTGAATTAACCGAGTTGGTATCTGAACGCAGAGGAAAACGCTGACTCTTGCGTGCAGTATTAATTGGGCTCCAGTGAAATGCGATGAGCATTTGGGCTTTTCAGCTCCAAACTGCAGTTTTGTAGCATCGCTTTGTAATATTCGTTTCAAGCTGCCATGTTCTTCAGGGACACAGTGGGGGTGAAAGTCATCACAGCTTTTCTTTTTTCTTTTGTTGCTGATACGTTTCTGTCCCTACCACGCTAACAAATGTTTGTCCCACCTCCAAATAAAATAACACAGATTTGTAAAAGGCGTCTCTCAAAACCAAGACCAGCCTATCTTCACATTCCTCCACACACAGCAGTTCTTCAGCACATTTGTCTCCCGGCCCCTGATGTGTTGTGCTTGTGTTCCTTCACTTCACAGTATGTTTGTGGACCCATAAAGCTGAGAGTCATTACAACCCCACCCACTGAACCCACAAAAGAGCTGCTCAGTTGCTATGACAACTGAAATAAAAGCAATTAAGGATGATTTAAGTAGAAAAGGCAGATCCAAGTTTGCACATAGTCGTCTCAGTTCTGCTATGCATTGAAGTGATCCTTTATCCATGCTTATCTCTTTGTGCGTCATCCCGTTTAACAAGACTAAAGTGCTGACAAATGAACAAGGCTACTGGTTTAGGGTGCCTTGAGCAAGTATAAAAGGAGAGCGTATTGACTTATTGAAGAATTAAATAATGCATGTGAAAATAATGCTGACTGCCTGCTTTTTCTTTCTGTTAAACCTTACTTGGTCATTTTGATCCAGATTTTAGTATCTCTGTTGTAATTTTCCCAAATCATGGACACATATCTGTTAAAACATTTAAAAAATGCTTAATCTTTTACATGTTCAACTTTTTTTAGAGTGTAATGTTGCTTTTTAATCATGAAAAAGGTCTGCCAAGTTACAAAGAACCAGTGGCAGCTTCTACCAAATCTCTCAGGGTGGGGGTGGGGGTACCTGGATACCTGCCTGGATCTCAACGAGGTGTGTGCTCATCCCTGATTCTCCAGTTGGAAGCATGAGCATTCCTCTCCACCTGGTTGAACAAATATACTCCCTCTCTCAAAATGGCCGTCCCCTTGCCCAGTATGCTGATGAATTCTGGGAGCTGGCCATGGAGGTTTGGATGAACCACTGTATTCAATGATGCCCTGGGACTCTGGGACAACTGCTTCTTAGAGCAATATATCCTATATGCACTCTTGCTCAGTTGATCTGTCTCCAAAATGCCACATCCTTTCTCATCATCTCCAGAGTTCAGTACAGTCCCAGAGTTTAGTAACGAGTCCGCTCCATCCCCAGTATTCAGTAACGAGTCCGCCCCAATTTCAGAGTTCTGTATTGTAAGGATGGATTTTTACTAAGACTGAATTACTGAATTCAAGATTCCTATCCTGTAATAAAACAATAAAACTCTCTAATCTGAAGAGAGGATCTGCGAGAAAGAGCACAGGACAACACCTGGTTCAACCTCCTCTCTTCCCCCCCATGCTGAGTTCCTGACTCCTCACACCCTCTCCTTCGCTTCAGGCCATGCAAGTCTCACAAATCTGCTATCTTAGTTGTTTTAAGTGACATCAGTGAAAATACTTCTGGTGCGATTGGTAAGAGGGTTTCACTCCCACAACAATAGAACAGACAAGAATAAAGAAAACAAAACCTGTTCTCCTGGGGTGGGAGATGTCCCAATAAAGATTCTTATTAACCATTTGCTTGGATCCCCAAAACCAGGCGTGTGACCCTTTGGGGCACAAGAAAAGGTCCAGTAAAAGCTGCATAAAAATTTGGGTGCTAAATGTTTATAGCCCTTTTGTTATAACTTGGGGTATTTAAAGGGATTTGGCAAACCACTCAAGGAAGCATCTGCATTCAAAACTTCCTGCACAATTGCTGTGTGTATCTCTCTATTCGCCAGGTATGCTGACTTTTAATATTTGTTGTGAGTTGTACTTTGCATTTTAGGCTGATCAGTTGTGTGATGTATTCTTTGTAATTCTTTTAATTGATGATTTATCCTGCCTGGCAAAAACAATAAATGTTTGCAATGCAATAAATCTTGATTTATCTTGGATTCCTCTAAAATCATTATGACTAGTAGATTATTAGAGTCCTTCACTTCCGTAAATTCCGTAAGTCAGGACAGGTCAAACTAGAGAGTAAACTCTGCACCCTCTGACTAAGAATCATAAACTGGCGAATTTATGTCGTGAGAACGCAGACAGCCGCTGCGAAATTCTCTAAGTGGTGATTCGGTCCGTAATGAACGAATAATTGACATTATGAGGTATCCAGAATGATCAAAGACCTAAATTAAAGCACAACTAATCTCATGATCAGCTGTTACATCGGAAAGATTGTGAAACTAAGAGTCAGTTATAATTGGAGTCAGATAAAATTATTTACGAAGTCAGAATTGAATTAGAAACCAAAGTTGTATTAAATTAAGATGAATTTTACAGAAGTGCCAGAGGACGTACACGCGAAATACCTTCGACCAGACCACTAGATGCCGTCGTTGGGCTAGTAGGTGGAACCTTACAGTATCGAACCAATTCCAGCCCCAGAATCTACACTGGAGCCCACTCTTACCCCTGAATCTGCATCAGAGCCCGCTTGTTCCTGTGAGATAACTCTAAATTCACTTCCAGTCCTTGAATCAATACGAGAATTCCCCCCAGACCAGAAATCTGCCCCTGACCAGAATCCAGTGATGGCTCCAGTCCCTGAGCATGGTACAGAGTCTGCTCCAGTATGTTCTCCAGAGTCCTCTCCAGTATGTTCTCCAGAGTCTGCTCCAGTATGTTCTCCAGAGTCCTCTCCAGTATGTTCTCCAGAGTCTGCTCCAGTATGTTCTTCAAAGTCCGCTCCGGTATGCTCTACAGAGTCTGCTTTAGCCCCAGAGCTCAGCCCAGAGAGTATTGAACTCTCCATAATAGCTCTAACATTTATGTGTGTCTGGGCCACACACACATCGGCTCTAGCCCCTGAGTTCACTCTAGTGTCGGCTCCAGCTCCTGAGTCCACTCCAGTGTCTGCTACAGCCCATTAGCCTGCTCCAGAGTCCACTCCAGCTCCAGTTGGTGCTATACGTCCCCGACCATAGTGGCTGAGCCTGGCTTCCGTGGCAAGTCACTAAAGGCTGATCATCCTTGAGGCCCTGAACCACCAGCACCTCCCTGGTCACCTGAGCAGTCGGTGCTTTCCTGGCTCCCTGAACAGCCGGCGCCTTGTTAGTTCATGTTAGTGAACATGTTAGGCTCCCTGAACATGTTAGGCTCCCTGAACAGCCAGCGCCTTGTTAGTTCATGTTAGTGAACATGTTAGGCTCCCTGAACATGTTAGGCTCCCTGAACAGCCGGCGCCTTGTTAGTTAGCATGTTAGTTCTAGCCCTCCCAGAACACATAGAGATTGCATTGCCTACAGTTTGAAAAAAAAAAAAAAAAAAACTTTGTATGGAAGTCTATGGCTGCATCCAGAATCGGATACTTCTCTACAATATAGTAGGCGAAAAACAGTATGTGACAAAAGATGTCCAATTTCACAGTATTCATACTGTGAGGCAAAAAGTACCCGGATTTCCTACTTCTTTCGGCGAGATTCTTAAGTGTGCATATGATGGACACTTTACTATCCCATGAGGCCACGGGAGATGATTTGTGGATGGCAGTGAAGCGACGTAACGCTGGTAGGTCACGTGATAAGGCAACATGGTGAATGTAGTATGTCCAGATTACATTTATACTATACAGATTCATACTATAAAACATACTTTTTAGTGGTCATAAAGTAATTACTTATTCAAAATAAGCACCTACTCAAGAAAGTATGCAGTCTATGAGAACACATAGGAGATTCTTGGCCAGAGTGAAATCGCCCAAAAAGGGCCGTACTCCACAGAATGTGACTTGACGCTGATTAGGCTATATATCCAGTAGTAAACGTCACAATATTCCTCATTTAAATAATTCCCTTCTAAAGCAATATGCAAAAAAAAAAAAAAAAAAGAAGAAAGAAAAAAAGAGGGGGTTGGGCCTGGTTGAGTTGCGTTAGTAGTGTGTTAAAACTTGCTGTTATGGTAAGGAGCGTGACATTTTCAAAACACACTGAAGTGGTTGACCAATCACAACACACTGGTCAAGCTGAGCAATCCAAGAACATTGTGCTTTTCAGAAGGAGGGGCTTCATAGACACAGGAACTAAACAGAGTGTTACTGACAGACAGGGAAGAGAGGTGCTGCAACAATGCAAATTATGTGAAAATTTTTTTTGAGCATCCAAGCATATAAAACTATTCTAGTAGATCCCAAAAAATATAATCAAGACTTTGTAAAAGGGCATAATGTGGCCTCTTTAATACATTATTCAGAAAAACATGTGCTTCTCTGCTTTTTATGTATTCACGTTTGCTGTTAATGGACTGGCTAACATTTGGGACTTAGATGTCATATGATTGAAGAGATGGAGGGTGGTCTAATACAGTGGCTAAGTCTGGTGGAAGTTAGAAAAATGACAGAAATGGCTTACGACACCTTTAAGCCTGTGCAGTCGCCCAGATTCATGCCTCATGTTCCATAGAATGACACCTGCTGGAGTAATGCTGACAAAGCTGCATCCGTCTCATTCCATCAGCCACATAATTTGATGTTCTTAGTGTCCTGATAAGTACACTGTCATCCCTGCTCACTTGTAAAGATTAACAGAACATTTTCGAGGACGTGCAGTATGTACAGGGAAATCAAACATGAAACAAGAGCATTTAACTCCTAGTTTGGTCAGGAAGATGCTGACTTTACTGATAAACATGACCTATTTCAGTTACTGCACTTGAATTCAAGCACACATGCTGACATAGCCTGTTTATATTATAATGTCCTTGTTATAAAATAAAAGTTGAAGGGTTGTTATTAATTTGATATCCTGGTAACTCAAGTGATTTTCTCATATTACACACTACGATAAAACCAACTGCAAAATACTGCTTATTCGGTTTAATTAAAATGATCTTATACAATCAACTTGAATTTGTAAAAAAAAAAAAAAAAAGAAGAAAACTACATTATTTCTGTTGGTGTTAGCATAGATTTAACAATAATCCCTCCCCTTCAGCATCTTGTCACTCACATGAGATTGCAGCAGTCAGCAAACGACAACGATCCAATCAATTCTCAGTCAACAAAATAATGCAAGTCCCGCCATTTTTCTTGTTCACGTGTCTTGTGTCTTTTTCTTGTTCTCGTTTCTTTGTTTTACTCACAACAGTTTACTCATGACACAAAAACAGATAATTGCAATTTGCTTCATGCCAAATTTAAATGTTAAGCAAGATGAGAAAAGGGGAGACTTATTAAGGTTTAATGTTCTATATTTTTGTGATTTAGGAGCCCGATCTCATGAAAATATGTATCAATAGCACTGTTTTCTGTTTCTATTTGGCGTGCTATTTATACGCAGAAATTACAATTGGTGTGACTATGATTCGCATGTGTTTGACGTGCGTATAATACGCACTTTTAACGTGCATATGATATGCAATTTTCGGCATGCATATGATACGCACTTTTGCCGTATATAAGGTGCCCCTACCCACACCACTAATCCTACTCATTGTGTATCATATGCATGCAAAAAGTAATTTTAGCATATAAATAGCACGCCAAATACAAACGTTTACTCGTGCTATAGATACGCAGTACTAGGAGATCGTGTTGGATTTAGACAACCTAATCTGCATGAAAAAATATATATTTTGACAGTTTCATTTGAATTCACACAGATTAATACGAAAGTGTATTATTTTTTAGAACAAGTAAACATGAAGGTCCACCCCATAGGGTGTTATAACCGCACTCTTAAACAAGACCCACAATGGGCCGTAAGAAGATTGTACAAAGATGTACCAATGAGATTGTACAAATTTATATGAATTCGCCACCAATTTGCCAAAATGTAAAATAGTTATGAATTGCCCTGAGATTGGTTTGGTTTTAAAAGAGTTTCTATGTTTATGATTATCATTGAGGTATAAAATGAATCTGTAGCTTAGCTGGAAAATGGGTACAAAAAGCTTTTTGTTGTTTTACTCTGGGGAAAAAGGTGATTATGTGAATGTGACCAGTATTTGTGCTTCCTGACCATACATTTCTAAGGGTAAATAAAAGTATTCTCGTCGCTTCATAACATTAAGGTTGAACCACTGTAGTCACATGGACTATTTTAACAATGTCTTTACTACCTTTCTGGGCCTTGAAATGAGTTATGAAGTTTCTGTGTGTAGACCTTATGCACCAGAGAAACCAGCACGCCACCATCTTTATAATATTGTCTTTGAACTTCCGTTTTTGCTGTAGCTCTGTATTGTTTAAAGCAGATGTCTTAACAAATGTCAGCAGACCAGGAAGATTTTAAAATTATCAGTTAATTCATAAATATGTAAGATTGCTGTGGAAATACAAATCGGAAGACAAAAGTCAACAAGCGCAGCACTGAAAAGTGGCAGGGATACATAAGGTAGGACAGAAAGCACTTGGATAGGACAGAAAGCACTTGGATTTCATCAAAAATATCTTAATTTATGTTCTGAAGATGAATGAAGGTCTTACGGGTTTGGAACGACATGATGGTGAGTAATTAATGACAGAAATTTCATTTTTTGGGGAGCTAACCCTTTAAGCATGCTAATATGCACTAATAGCTAACTGCTAGTAATTCAGTTGGGTTACTTTAATGTCTACCAATTTTATTGTTTTAATTATTTTAGTTGCTGCTACACCAGGCATCTGAATAGAGTTCACAGTTTATTTTAATGTTAAGAAAACTCATTTCCAGGGTGCAGCCAACTGAATTAACTTCAGCTTTTTTTGAGTGTAGAGAACAGAACACAAAGTCAAAATCTTTTGTAGTCCTTATTCAAAGAAATAACCCACTCTCATCATTTTGGGTGAAACACTTGCCTCTTTCCTGAAAACAGTGCATGACAGTTAAGACATTGGTCAAATTAATATGAAAGGAATGACGCCTTTTTTCCCCTTTTTCCACAGAGCTTTGTTCTATAATGATGGTAATGGCTTCAGTGCTTCCTGTTGAAAGACCTCTCGCTTCACTGTCTGACTTTCAAAGGTGAAAAGCTTTTAAGGTATAATGGAGACACAAATGTTACTTCCAGTGCTGCTGAATTAGCTATGCCTCATCACCTTTAACAACTAATGGGGAGAGAAATGTCCTGGACTGAGGGCTGTACCTGGGCTTAAATGGGTCTTTCTTTGAGAGCGTTCCCCTTTAAGAACACAAGTGCACAATCAAGGTTTCTTTAATAGTAACTGTCAACTAACCTCAGGTTGTGCTGCATTATTCACTCACTAAATATTTAATTCACTTGTAACTTTATGTCAAAGAATTGCTGTGAACTTCAGGACAAATTGCTATACAAAGCACTCTTAATGTGGGATACCTTTGGTTATTTATTCTCATATATAATCCAATATAGCTCTGGCACTGTTTTATTCATTAGCGCTAAGATCTTCAGGATAAATTGATTTGATTACTAACCATGCTTTGTCAGGTTAATCTGATCCGGATGAGTTTTCAGAAGAACTCCTAAAGATGGATAAACCAAATAATGCTCTTTTCTAGACAGCTAGGAGATAGGGATGCTGTTGGGAAAAAGCTGAATGTGCATTTCTCGTCTCTAAATCTGGTTCACAGGTATTTGAATGAAGATTAAGACAATTACAAAGCGTGGTGGATTTAAGCTCACTGACTGTACATATTCTTAGCTGATTTTCTAAGAGAAGTGGAGTATCCTTGTTTTCTCTGAGGGGAAAATCAAAGAGCAGCAGTAAAATTTGTGCCAGCGCTTACAAGAATATCCAGAGGATGGATCCTCTTGTAACCAGGATGTAAGTGTGCTGCTCTGATTCCATAGTGTTTAGATCCACCAGGCCCAGCTTTATGTTGCCTGGTTTCACCTAATGCATATTGCTGCAGAACTACAACACCTAAGACAGAAAATCAAATAAGACAATACTTATTTCATTTGTAAAATTACAATACTTGCAATTTTACTGTAAAATATGAATGTAAAATGAATATGGAAATATTCTCTATTTTTCTATTTATAAAGATATGTTATATTTAAAAAATAATGCATATATTTTTACAGTAAAATATTGTAAAATATACATCATCATGTGGCCTTCTGTCATATCATTTGTGGAAAAACAAAAAACAAAAATATTTATAGGTCAAACATGTTAAAATATTTATGCATATAATTGATAATTGATTTATTTAAAAAATGTACATATTTATATAATTGACAAAATACTGTATATAATATTATATTATAGCAACAACGCACCTTAGGCTGTTATAAATTCACTGTAAACCACGGCTTCACAGGGCTTATTGCTTTTATAAAATGGTTACCACACAATACAAATATTAAAGCCATAAAAATATGTATCAATGCAACTTTTATGAAGTAAAATCATTAAAAGCTTTCCTTCCCCTGGAAAAAATAGTCCCTGACAGTGAACAGCAACAGAAATTAAATTTATTACGCCACTCAAACGTGGCTCAACCAATCAGAATCAAGGGCCGGAACTATCTGTTTTATAATAATTTATATATAATACATTTACTATAAATTTAATATACATTTAATATAAATATATTAAATATACATTTAATATAAATCAATTTAATACCTATAAATATAATAATTGTTATATATGTATATACTGTATTGAATATACACACAAAAAAAAATACAGTAACCAAAATGCCTCTCATATTACTTGCAATATTGTCACTTTACTTTTTTATGGTGAAGTTATTTTTATATTCTGTAAATGCATGTGTTTCAAAAATTACACTGAAATGGTCACTTTTTTGTTGTAGTGGACACTTTCTTCAAACAAAGCAAATTAAATTCTGAAGCCACCCAGTTTACAAACTGCATAACCATGCACTTAAGCAAACCTTACTTATTTTATTTACAACATTAATGTTTTATTTATGGCTGTTTAATAATTCTTTTTTTTTTTTTTTTTTTTTCTTGTTTCAACTAACTTGAAGTAACTCATGTTCCCGGTTCCCATAAGGCATTTTCTTGGCACTTGCCAGTGCAACACAAAAAACAAACAAACAAAAAAAACCCATGGGGATACTAGAGGAGTTCCTTCTATTGGTATAGCCAAGAGGGACTGGAGCTCCACCACACTGTAATTGGTCTGTGTCATGGATGTTAATGTCATTACATCCTGAAGTTGATGAAGCCATTGTGCTGTCTTAATTTATAGGGCTATGTCACTGGTAATGTATCTAATCTCAGTAGACAGCGCTCATCTTCAGCCCAATGTTAGGATTATATTAAACCACTGTAGTTTTTAAGAGCATACTTGGATAACTGAATATGAATTAGATAATATGTGTAGTAACTAATTAGAGGTGCACAAATCAATTCAAATAATTGTCTTTGGATAAAATCATGGACTCTGTTGTGTGTGTGTGTGTGTGTGTATAAGGGCCATATTTTTACTCATGCATTTCATTGGAACAGTGTGAAAAGCCTAAATTAAGAAAGTGCTGACAGTTTCGGTATGTAATGCATTACATGCAATATAGATGTGAATACAATGTGCATTTATCATTTATTAATTCATGGAATGGTAAAGGCACAATCTGTGCCATTCTCTACTATTTGTGTGCAATGCAATTATTGATACGAACCTCAGATTCATTAGAGGGGTTTCATTGCATCATTTTATTTTAGTGGAGTGTTTGTGGGCTCAGCTATGTGGTTTTATGAAAATGTGTTTTGTGAACAGAGAGGTTGGGTCAGGGTTATTATTAAATGCACTGGCTCAGAGTGAGTATGAACCATAGATAAAACAAAAAAACAAAAAAACAAACAAACCAAAAAAAAAAACAGTTGCCTTCCTTTAGTTATACTCTGTAGAATTTGGGTAGAAGTCTAAAGGGACAACAGAACTGTCTGACATTGTGATGACCTAACTGGAGAGATGTCTTGATATGTGTATTTATTTCTGCCAAACTCAGTGTGGCTTACAGTTAAAAGAACAAATTGCCTCTTTGTTTACTCTAGAATGCATGCACATGCTCATTAATTCAGAGTAATTTGAGCTTAAGATGCATAAATAATATTATTTAAAATTTAGTCAGATTTTATTCCTGATTTGAAATGTTATTGAAATGTAATTGCGACAAAGTCAATTACAATTACAGTCTTTAACTGGACTTAATATTAGAAATAGCTGCATAAAAAATGTGGACTTGAGGGAATTTGATACAATTGAGAGATCTCCTTTAGACCCTCAAATGTCAAGGTCATTATATGAAATTATTTGACATGTAATGACAAAATGTCACATTTCACAATTAAAAATGATATTTGTAAACAAATAAGTTATTACATGGTAAAATATGTTGAAAATTAAGTTAAATATTAAATTTGGGTACAATTAAAGCATATTACTTTTTACTTATTAACATGATAGTCAACTCAACATTTTTGTAAAAAAATATTACACAAATATGAACACATTTTATTTCTATGAACTTGTTACATGTTTACAACTTGTTAAGTATTTTCTCAGATATTCATATTTGTCATTGACACATACAGAAAAAATGTGGTGTTTAAATCGGTGTGTTTGAGTTCTTGTTGGATGACATCGTTTCCACCAACTGTCCCACTTAATTTTCTGTTGCTCGGAAGCTTTGAAATGTTTATCAGACTCAAGGCTCCCTTTTAATACTCCCAAAATAAATATTTTTCTAGTTTAAAGTATAATAATCTTACATAGCTACACATTTGTCAATTGGAGAAATCGTGTTTCTATAAAATGGTACAGTCTGCGCACGGCTTCAAGTTTACCCAGTCAGTTGCTCTTCTACTGTGAGTAGAGTAACGACCTACCGGGAGCACGCGGTGATGTTAAGAAAGCGATCAAGACCTCGTTTTCTTTCTTCTGCTGAGACTACAAAGAGTGTTCATTTGTAAGTCGGGCTGTCAGAGACACGCTTATTCAGTGACCACCGCTATTGCCAAGAGGACTGACTGGGATTCACTACGCTCTGCTGGCTCTGTGTTAACGCTATGGGCTCAGTGTGAGTGAAGAGGCAAAGACTTTGGGATATACATATATATTTGGCATTTGGCTTTTTCTCAGTTTCTCAAATGCAAACGGAAATATGCGGCAAAGCTTCGTCTTTCTCTTAACCGGTTTGCTTGGGTTGTGTTCATGTTCAAGTTTCCCAAGTAACATCAACATAGGTGAGTACTCGGCGGCTATTGTTCATATCCGTGTTTTGACAGTGATTTAAAGTTTCCGTCGCACAGTGTGAGGTACAGTTAATCATTTGGGTTTTAATATTCCCATTCTGTTGTTATTTTCCCCTGAATTACTTTTTTTCTTCTTCTTCTTCTTCTTCTTTTTTTTTTTTTTTTGAAATCTCGACAGGAGGTTTGTTTCCAACCGACTCCCATGAATACGACGTGTTCCGTTTCGCGCTCTCTCAACACAATGATGTTCCTAAACTGGTACCACAAGTGGACATGGTGGACACGGGGAGCAGCTTTGCCATGACATACGCCTGTAAGTTCTATATTAACGTATATATCAAAGGTCTGTTACTCTTCCCTAAAGCCAAACATCTGCAGTGCGCACGCTACCTGTTTCCATCAACCTTGTTGCTTTACTGAATTTTCGACTCTGCACAGATTATTTGTGCCGGGGAAATATTGGCTTAGCCAAGCAGGAGAACCTCAGACATTTTGGTGTTGTAAACGTGTCTTCTCTTATACAGTCTTAAAACCCAGCTGGATTACTGTCAAGAATAACGTCAGGTGGAACTGCAAAGCTGGCAAAATGTTCTAGAACACCTGAGGTTGAATTTGACACAATTTGAAACACATGGTGTTTTCACATTTCCAGATGCTTCTTTTGCCACAGTAGTTTGTATAATTTCACTTCTTTGTGTTTATTATGTGCTCTTTATGTGTTCACAAAATAGATTTATGCTTTTATTATGCATTCTTAATTTAATTATTTTTTGTAATTTTAATGAAAAATGTAAAAATGAAGTTACCTTACCAAATACATTGAAAATGATATTAGATTTAATATCAAATAGTTATGTTTCCACTTATTTTTGTTATCGGTTTTGTAAGGATATGCATTTTAAGTTGTTTATTGCATTATTTTTATCATTAGTTTATTTCTGTTGAAACATTGCCTAAAGCATCAATCACCACATTTTTTTACAGCACATTTCTGGCACCACTGTTGTTACCTTTTAACATGGTTTATCTACAGATTAGACAACATATTTTTTGTCATGAATTGGAATATGAAACATATCCTGTACATTGATAATATGAACATTTTTAGACAAGCCAAACAGAGAAAACATCCTCATTCCTGCCTCAGCTGACTGTCAGTCATAAATGTTGCCCTTTGATGTCTGAGATTGACACAGGCAACCTTTACAACAGTGCATAATGCTTAGCATGCAGACAGTTTCTGATAAAGAGAAAGAAAATATTTCAGATGTTTGAGATCCTTCGACACTAGCAGAGTAGACTGATCACCCTGACAAGTTCAGAGGAGTCATATAGGCTATAGTATCTCACAGATGAGAATGTGTTATAAACCTTTATCATGAACACATCACTGGTGCGTTTTAAGTGACTCTCAGCGCCTCAGAGCAGAGTATGCTGTTTACTTGGAGGAGGCTGAGCACAGAAACTGGGGCTGGAGCGATGTTTTCCATTTTAGGGGATTCCTTAGGGCATTTTTATAGGGTGGCATTGGAGAGGGTCTTGTTAGAGGCAAGCTATCAAAGGAAAGTTTAACGTAATGGCTGAGTACGTATGTTCTTGTCACAGGGAAGTGTGAATTATATGGAGCTAATTACATCTGCAGAGAGTTTGCTCATCTGGGCGATTGTGCATGGCTGCTGTCTTATCCTCTAATCGCTGCATACCTTCCCAGAACTAAACCCAAGAGCACTTTGTGAGCCAGAAAGTGCAACAAAATTCAGTTTGATTATAATTTGATCATTTTCCTCTTTTGCCACAAGAACAAAAACCAGTACTAGAGAACAATGAATGGGTCTTCAAGAAACAGAACAAAAGAAAATCAGTGTTTTTGTTACTTGATTGATATGTTCAGAAGGAATGTGAAGAATTGAGTAAATTTTGGTTAAAAATTACCAACCTGAAATAATAGCAATACAGTAATGCAGACATGTACATTTATAATCTCAAGCCCATTTGGGCCCATTTTTGTCTATTATTTGGTCAATATTGATAAATCAAGATATTAAAAATATTAACATAAACAGCCATTAAAGATATTAAAATGCTTCAAAAACCGCATGTTTAGCCTTAATGTGCTCATCTCCACAATGGAGTTAAGTTTTGTTTACTCCTGGTATTAACTTTTGTCTTAAGCGATCCAGTCACAAGTGGTCAGCTGAGATTGAAAACTACTGTTTTAATGCAATGGTTGATTGACAGGTGAGCGTGTGGTCCTTTGCTGTTGTCTGGGTTTACATCAGTACAGATTAGTGTCTATACTACAAGTGGTCACATGCATTTCTGCTGCAAATCAGATCAGCTGAGATGGATGTTTAATATTCACTTCATCTGTGCAAGACTTCATTTCAATTTTTATACTGTCAGATAATCTGAAAAGACCAAAGAAAAAATACAGCATGTCATCTTTTACCCATGAAATTTGTATTTCTTTGTATAACATATGTAAGAGCTTTATATTTTTTTAATAAGACTTTTAGATGTGTTCCCATTACTGTAAATCATTATCTGTTATCATATTTATCATACTAAAATAGCATGGCAGAAATGGCACACAGAGCAGTACAGACTCTTATTTTCTTAGATATACGCCTGAATCAGTTGCCGAAGATGCCTTGACTCTGAAGAGCTACAGTACCCGTTTAGCACAGCTCAAATAGATTCATTTAATCTATTATTCATTGCATCATAGCCAAAGTGATTATTTTCAGGGGTTTTGATGTATGCATGTGGGAGCAGAGCCACAAAGGGAGTTATAGTGAGATTAGATATCCACTTTTGTGGGAGGGAATTGACAATATTTAGCTGGAGTAGGACAGGTGTTTTTCTGGGCATGGAAAATTGTTCCCCAAATTACCACATGAAGGAGTTTAATTTGCTCTAATAACAGTGGGCTTTAACCGACATGCATGGCAAGACACAGTACAATGTAAAATCAAGAGGATGGGAGTGTTAAGATTAGATTGCAGTGGACAGATCTCATAGAATATTGTTCTGATGGAAAGTTAAGTAGTGAAAGTGCTGATGGGATCATACCCCCACATTAAATTAAAGCTCAGTTATAGAGGTCCCATGATGTAGTGTGTTTATATAGGGAAATGTGAACCTCCTGTCATCATTTACTCACTGTCACTGACTGTCATGTTGTTTTAAAGGGGACATATCATGAAAATCTGACTCTGTGTTTAAGTGCTATAATCGGGTCCCTGGTGCATCTACCAACCCAGAAAACGTAAAAAAAGGATAACCCATTAACTTTGTTTTGGCAAGCCTTTCTCTGCAAGCATGTGACAAAACAAGCTGCTCAGATTTTGCTCCCCTTTTGATGTGGGGATCTTATTATAATATTACCACCCCTTAATCTGCACATTTCCACCCACGGCACCATCATTTTGTTTTCACAAGCAAAAACGGTGTGCCAGTTCTAACGCCATGGCAAAAGTTTGAGTAAAGTATGCTAACTGTTCTGTTGTTGGCTGCACAGACGAGTACAGAACACTATTTAGAGTCTCTTAGCTTGCATAGCCTGCAAGTTGATCCTGGCAAGCTCGATTGCTAAAAAAGGAGCGTTTCTGTCTGAGCGATATTTTGGAAAAAATATTAGACCATTCACAGCATTTGATAGCAATCCTAAACGTTAGCCTGGTGTGTGTGGCTCTTTTTGGCACACAAGTACGCTACGTATAGTGGGCATCCATATGGGTTTTGCCCAAAAAATTAACATGACGGCACATGCTAGTCGATGAGTTGAGTTGAATCAACTCTATAGCAACTACATAAATGTATCCACTAATTATTCAGAAACGTCCAGTTGCATTCTAAAGTTGTAACTTCTTCCTGAGTCTCTCCATCAGTGTCCGACTCCGGTTTGAACAACGTAAGGCTGGACACCGTTACTGACAATCGTCATTTTGGGTGCGTGAGATTCTCCATCTTTGTTGTTGTTGATCAACTGAATCGTGAGCTGTTAAAGCTCCGCCCTCTTCTGGAAAGCAGGCTGGGAGCAGCAGCTCATTTGCATTTAAAGGGACACACAAAAACGGCGTGTTTTTGCTCACACCCAAATAGGGACAAATTTGATAAGCTCTAATAAATGATCTGTGTGGTATTTTGAGCTGAAACTTCAGATACATTTTGGGGACACCAGAGACTTATATTACAGGCAAAACATTCCTCAAAATAACTTCTTTTGTGCTTAGCAGAGGAAAGTCAAACAGGTTTGAGGGTGATTTTGAGTAAATGATGACAGAAATTTTATTTTCAAGTGAACCATCCCTTTAATATGGTCTTCAATTGGTGTTGTTTGAATGCTATATTTCAGCTTTCATTTGAAATGTCACATTTTTTTCACAGTAAACAGTTTATCAGAATTGGCTGGGCCCACGGAATATCAGACCACATGAAAATAGCTACACGATATTCATGTTCAAGAATTGCATGCACCTTTGATTTAATGTTGAAGTTGAGTTGTCAGTTGCACTGATGAATAGTGAGCTACATACAGTACGTCGACCTCTCCATGACAGTTGAAATAACCAGTCAACGCCTGTCATGATGGTGATGAGTGTTTCTCCTCTTGCCTTTCTAGATGAATAAAACCCCTCATCACATCATTTTAAATCTGGCAAACAGGCTTTTGTCTGTTGTGAATAGGACAGATTCCTTTTTCTTCCATACATGAATTATTTTAAGAACCCGTTTCTGCATTTGCCATATCACAAGCCTTTATGACAGTCAGTTCTTGGCATTAGTCCCATTCGGCCCCGTGGTCCTCCTTTCAGCACGTATCAGTCCTTTCATCACATTGACATGCAGTCGGGCCAAATGTCCACAGCATGTCAATCAGGCGGACTCCAAAGAGACCCATTGAAGCTCACGTCAGATGAAGTTCAGGAACAAACACTGTTTTGTGTGTCTTCCCTTTGGAACTCACATAGACCACTGAAGAGCTTTTACCTGTGTTAATTTGAAGCTTTATATACAAGTGATGGAAGACTTTAAAGACAATGAGCGCCTTGATGTGATAGCCTACTTGAATATCCGCAGAAGACTGCCAAGGATACCTCATGCAGCCACGTTAGCATCAGCTGTATAGCCATTAGCAAGGACTTCCAACCTATAATGAAGCAATGTGAAATATGAATGGCTTTTTGATACCAGTAAGCTGTGGTTGCTTGATCGTTGATTATAGATGACGGGTATGTCATTAGTTTCATTAGCCGTTAGGAACTGGATGCAGTTCAGAGGAAATGGCACTGAGGTTAGCAGTGGTGATTTCAGGATATGTGCCTGTAGGGCTACATGCTCCCCGACCTTCACTGGGCTGGAATGATACAGTGATAAAAATGTACCTTATCAGATATATCATCTTGCAAAGACTGAGGCTACAAACCGCTTAGAGGACACCAGGGACAAAATCTGATTCTGTTAGGTGACAAAAAGAGGCCGCTTGGCTGTAATCTCTGAAATGATCTAGGTATTTTCTCTCAGAGTGAAACGCTGGGCCCTAATGTTACAGGATTCAGGATGAGCTTCCACCTTTTCATTCTGTTGTAAGGAGCAATTCACCTAAAAATGATCTGTCCCATGTCATTTCAATCTTGTATTATGTTCTTTGTGAAACTTGCAAGGAAATCTTGAACAAGCTTCTGTATTCTAAACAACAAAAGTGGCTAGTTAGTGCCCACACACACACTGTCAAGTTTCAGAAGTGAATCCTCTAAATTATCGTTCCGTGTGTGTATGTAATATGTTTCACTCCTGAAAGTGCGATGATTGACAGTGCTATAACCATAGCAACGTTCTGACGTCTCACGTGTTTGGTCGCTATAATATTACTTTTGTCAAAACTAGCAAGCCAAAGACTTTGTTTATGTTTGTAGGGCTGCTTGCAGCATGAAGTGAAGAGTTGAAGTGTTGCCATATTCTTAAAGGGGACCTATAATGCCCCTTTTACAAGATGTAATATTAGTCTCTGGTGTCCCCAGAATGTGTCTGTGAAGTTTCAGCTCAAAACAGATAATTTATTATAGCTTGTTAAATTTGTCCCTATTTGGGTGTGAGCAAATGCTCCAGAAGAGGGTGGAGCTTTAACAGCTCACGCTTCAGTTGCTCAACAGCAACAAAGATGGAGAATCTCACACAGCCAAAATGACGATTGTCAGTAACGGTGTCCTGCCTTACATTGTTCAAACCGAGTCGGACACTGATGCAGTGACTCATAAATTAATATGTTTATTAATTTAACAAAAGATTTGTAGTCGTCAAATAATCCTGAAAAAATGTTTTCCACAAAGATATTAAGTAGCAAAAACAGTTTTCAACATTGATAATAATAAGTAATGTTTGTTGAGCATCAAATCAGCATATTAGAATGATTTCTGAAGGATCATGTGACACTAAAGACTGAAGTAATGATGCTGGAAATTCAGCTTTGCCATCACCGGACTAAATTGCATTTTACAGTATATTAAAATAAAACCAGTAATTTTAAATTGTAATAATATTTCCCAAATTTTACTGTATTTTTGTTCAAATAACACAAGAGACCTCTTTCAAAAACAAACCCCAAACTTTTAATTTATTATTCTGAAGATAATTTTGTATGAGAAACAGACCAAAGTTGTTGAATTGCTGATAATCTTTTCTTACGCTCTCAGTGTTGTTTTGTGTCATTAATGTTAAATCTGACATATCACATCCAAAGATGTCTTTTTTTTTTTGGTCTAATAACAGCTTAAATTTTGATGTTACACAAACCTAATATGTAAAAATGTTTTGTCAGGTAAAAACAACTAAATTAACTGGTTTTATTCAAGTCAAAAATATGATTTAATATCACTGAACCAAGCTGACTACATTTTTAAGGGTCAGATCAGGTAGAAATAGGTAGCAATTGCCTGTTACTTTTTTGAGTGTATAGCACAGTATGTCTTATGAAGACTTGGAATATAGTGCATGAGTCATATGGACCACATATATGGTGCTTTATTTTTGTCCTTTTGGGTGCTTGTCAGTAAAAATCACCATCCATTTTTGTTCTAAGAAAAACAGGTGGTGAAGCTTGGGCATTCTGCCTAAAATCTCCTTTTTGGATTTTACGCTATATAACGAAAGGATCAGAATGACATCAGGGTAACTGATGACAAAATGTTATTTTTTGGGTAAACTATCCTTTTATTCAGCTATGACTCATTTCAGTCAGAATAACATCAGAACAAATCTGCATCTCTGATTAACCATGGCTGGCCCAAATGGCTCCTGTCACCATTTTGGTTTATCAACCATGTCACAGCTCCCTTAGGACTGCACATGAGTTCAAACACCCTTTTTACCTCAGCTGCTCAATAACCTAAGGCAAAGAGAACAGAGGCTGCTGGAACAGATTGATGCAGCAGAGCTCCTCTCATCTTCACTGCAGTGACTGAAGATCAGACGAGATCACTCACACTGGACCCACCTGTCACAAACATCTTTCAGCATCGTGGAGATCACCGCAGGCAGAAAACTTGTTTTCTCCTCCCCAATCCGACTATACATTCATACACATGCTCTGTACCCGAACACAGAGATTCAAACCCTGATACTCCTTCCAAGCAGCACTACAAAAAAATTTGTTGTTCTTTTCGATTCCCCCTCCTTTTTTATCTGCGGTAGGCATGAAGAACGCTGATAAAGATGATGTACACACAGAAATTTTGCGTTATCTTTCCAAATGATTGAGATAAATGCATTGTGCAGCCTCGCACTGACTCTCTATCGCCCAATTTAAAAGATGCATATCTCCAAATGACAGTACATTTGTCAATCCTCACTATCAGTGCTGTGAAGGGGAGAATTAGGGTCATTATTATGGAGGAATGAAGCTTAAATAGTGCAGACTGTTGTAGATGCATAGCAGAGAAAGCTATCGGAGTTGTTTTCTGAGGCTGATTTGAAAGTTTGCTTGCCTAAGGGGAAGATTTGGAGCTGAAGAATGTCACAACTGTGGCACATCCTTCAAAGCCTCAGGGAACCAACATATCTGAATGCAAATGGAACGTATCTTCCCTGGAATTATATGTTAGCTGGAGCCAATGGAAGGTCTTAGGTCTTAGCCTGGAAACACTTTTGAATTTTAGCTGCTGAGGTAATCGAGACTCTCCTATAGTGTTTTATTACAAATGCGCCATAATTATATCTAAAAACGCCTGCATTATTATTAATGAATGCAATGTACAAGGGTTTAAAAAAAGACAGTGGAGCAGTGAAATGTCCCAGAGGGACATTTATATAATTACAGAATTAAAAAAAAAGGGAATAAAGTAGGATACAGTTTGGAGTTGAGATGAAGACGTAGGAAACTCAATATGCTCAATGTTTCCAGGCTGTTCTGGAGCTTTTCTGTTTGAGAAGACCCAGATTTGACACTGTCTTCAACAAAGGGCTCACAAGTACATGAAACAGGCCCCCTTCAGGAGTACTGCAATAAAAAGCAATTGCCATGTGCTTCTTAAACACATGAGGTTTAGCCGGCTGTGAGGGGGCTGGAGCAGAGATGATTGGTGGGTGGAGGTTTCACTGTCACTGTAATTACAAAGAAGAATACAGGGCAAGACATATTGAGGTCTTGTTTTTTTCAGGAGAAGTGCTTTGGGGGTGATAATGACAGAATTTTAGATAACATATTGACTACCCAGCACTAGCTTTCTTATGTCAACCCTGGGTATTGATTGAAGATGTTGGAAGTACAGTATATAGTGCTAATGAATGTTTCACATTTTAAACTGATGTTTTAATACAGTTGTATATGCAGTTGCATCTGCAGCAATTTTCATAATCATTGTTTTTTGTTCTCTTTGTAGCAAAAATACCCAAACATCAGGGATAGTGCACCCAAAAATGAAACTTCTGTCATAATTTACTCACCCTTATCATTTACCAGACAGTTGATGGTAGCTATTGACTTCCATAGTAGGAAAAAATGGAAGTCATTGGCTATTGTCAACTCTCTGGTTACCAACATTCTTCAAAATATCATCTTTTTTGTTCTGCAGAAGAAAGAAACTCAACAACCTGAGGATGAGCAGATGATGGATTTTCTTTTTTGGGTGAAATTGTAGTAAAAATTTAGTTTCACCTCAGTTCTCAATGTTTTGTAAACGATTCGTTAGAAGCAGTTTGAAGAATCAGTCTCTCTAAACCCCTCCTTTTCCTACACTGCTCTGATTGGTCAGATGGCCCAATCCTTTAAAACAAAATCCGTTTTAAAGGGACAGACGATTTGATGCCAAGGTAGTTGTAGTTGCTGTTTGTGGCAGATTCTTTTTTTGTTTTAGATATAGTTTTTATCTTTTGATAAAAAATATCATGTACTACAATAGCATGTAATTTTAGTTAAAAAAATATATATATTAAAGGTGCAATGTGTAAAATTTATGAGGATCTATTGACAGAAATGCAAACTATGTTTTCAGTGGTGTATAAAGACCTTACATAATGAACCGTTATGTATTTATTACCTTAGAATGAGCCATTTCTCTCTACATACACCGCGAGTCCCCCCTCCATATTAATTTGTCATTTTGTGCTGGCATGTTTCTACAGCAGCCCTAAACGGACAAACACTGCACAGAGCACGTTTCATCACTATGTTGTTCTTCTTCTAAATCGTTCATGTTTACAGAGGCAGCTTGCGTCGTCACTACGTTAAATACGCATGAAGAAGAAAAAGTAGTAGTCGTCGTCTGGTTTATTAGAAGCAGAGACCAAGTAAGAAGAAACCTCATTGCTTGACTGGCTAGCGTACTCTCTGCTGTCTCAGACGAGGACATCTTTGATTTGTGTCGGCCACTGTAGCTTCTCTATTTTGCTTCGAAGGGGAGGGGTGAGCTGCCATTGGTTGCAGTTCGCAACCTCACCGCTAGATGCTGCTAAAATGTACACAATTTTTTTTTAAACCAAAAATTCCAACTAGGGCTGTCATGGTATCAGATTTTTACTACACAATTATCATGGCCAAAAGAATTAATAATAACGATATTATTGCACTATATATATAAATGCTACTGAGTCACTTATGATTCACACTTAAATTGCAAATTTATAAAGGTGAGAGAAAGAACTTGTAACCATAGCTGTACAAAAGCACACAAACTTACTGTTGATCAGCTACTTACTGCGGTGTCTAACAATTCATATTTTTAACAGAAAACTGAATTTTTTTGAATAAGATGATATATATATTTCTTATTTTTATTAATTATTATTTTTGTATGTTGTCACTGTAAAGCCAGAGCAAGTTATAAAAATATGATCTGGAAAATATTTACATTTGAATCTTTTTTTCTTTGTTTTTGTTTTTTTCACCCACTTTGCATATTGCTTATTGCTTAACGTTAAAAAAATAATTGTTTAAAATTAAATATCTTAAATTACAACATTAACGTTGCAGTCCTAAAAACTGAAAATGTTTTTGTAAATCTTTTGCAGAATCTAATTTTCAGTGGACCCCAGTTTAGAAACCCCTGTCAAAAGATATTACAAAAGACAATATATTTTTTTATTTATGTACTACTTAGTTTCATCTAATGTCCATTACATTATTCTTACATTTCTTCTCCTCTGTTCTTCCCAGTTTGTTCCCAGTTCTCCAAAGGAGTCTACGCCATAATCGGCCTGTATGACAGGAAGACCATGAACATGCTCATGTCGTTCTGCGGAGCTCTGCACGTCTGCTTCGTCACGCCCAGCTTCCCCATCGATACCAACAACCAGTTTGTGATCCAGCTGAGACCTGAGCTCCAGGATGCTCTGATCGCCCTTGTCGAGCACTACAAGTGGACTAAGTTCGTCTACATGTACAGCTCAGACTCAGGTTGGCTTTTTATCTTGCTAACAGTAATGGAAACTGAATTTATGAGTAGTGCTTCCACAACTTTTTCAGGGTGAGGTAAATATTTTATTCATTATTTTTCTGTATCTGCATTGCCACTGCAGTTGCAGTCGTGATAAAATGTTGTAATACTCTGTAAGGTTGCTCACGATGTCACAAAGATGAACTGCAGATGATTTAGTGATTTGTGATTTAGGAGCTTTAGAGGATATTGCTGGGAAAGTTTGAAAATTTGGTGTAATCCTGTTGAGGTGCTCTGCTTGGCTTGTAATAGGGTTATACTTTGACATTTCCAGTGCCTAGGGTGTAGTAATTTTACTTATGGCTCCCTGATTCCTGCAGGATTGTTCTTATAATCTGTTTGAAGTTCACTGAAAGATCTTCTATTATGATTTGAGTATAGACGAGCACTGGCTGCATCATATTTCTCCTGTGAGTGGAGACACGTGTGTGGTACTCCATCATATTTGCCATATCCAGTCATTATCAAATTGCCATGTTGTCATTAGAGAATAACTCTAAACCATTACTGCAATCATTTACGGATCCTCACGACCAAGGCAAATGAGAGCATCAGACCATAGCAAGAGAGTGAATTCATTTAACATTTGTGCCAATGTCGTGCACAGTATTTTTGCATAAAAATCTGCGTCTTATCCATTAACCACCCACAATCCAGTTTAACCAGGTGCTAAATGCATTGGAATAGCGTTGCGCCATATTTAAATAAAGTCATTGTGAGCATTTTCTGCACAAACATGCCTCATTTCTATGTAAATTGGGCTCATTATTGATTGCGCCCTCTTCACAAAACTCAGTGCTATAGAACTGTTCAGTCATGAAATCAATTTGTAGTCCAACCCGGAAGACTAATTCACCATGGCTTCCCTTGGGAATTTCCTAAAGGGGTTTCAGAATAACAGCCTTCGATTTGTGAGTAAAATAAGGTCTGTGGTTCACGTTACTTGAAGAGACTTTAATGTTTTGTTTTACAGCATAAATTACACACAGTCTGACCTCCAGTTGTGAATTCTGAAGCCTCTATATTAGGACTACAACAGTTGTCCATTCTGTCAAGCATGTAACTCACATCTTTGTGGTTGTTGTAGTGATCTGTGGAAGTTGTGGTTGCTGTTTGTGGCAGTTTCTTTTTTGATTTAGATACAGTTTTTATCTTTTGATGAAAATATTATGTACTACAATAGCATTTTAATTTTAGTCCCAAAAAAAATTAAACCAAAAATTCCTTTTCCACCGTTGGGCCAAACGGTTCTCTTTGCACAACCGTTCCATTCCGTGCCAATCCAGGCCAGCTGGTACGGTTACGGTTTCATTTTCCACTGTGGGGCTGATAACGGCCGCTCTTTGGAATGTAATGCAAAAGCGTCAGTCATACGCAACGGTTTACTGATGATAAGAGATGTAGCCTAAATAACGACCACGTTATGGAGGATGATCAGATATTTATTTAAATTTTATTATAAATTTGTTTACGTCGCTCAAATAGCGCGCTTAGCCAGCTACAGAGGAACTGGTAACCGGGCAACAGACAAGTGACCAATCCTGAGTGGTGACGTCACTTCACGGATTCTACCAGCACGATTCAGAGGTCAGACAACCGTGCTGAGAATTCTGGGCCGGGAACGGTTTGTAATCATGCTGTGCCGTACCAGGCTCAGGTGGAAACACAACTGGAACCGTTCCTTACCATCTAAGAACCGTTCGGCCCAGCGGTGGAAAAGCGGCTATATTTTCACTACACTATTATCGTGGCCAAAAGAATTCAAGATAACCATATTATTGTGCTATCTATATAAATGCTATGAAGCAGTGTTTTGAAATTGCCCATCACTAGTTTTTTTGTTTTTTTTGGCGCACAAAAAGTATTCTTGTATCCTTCATAACATTAAGGTTGAACCACTGTACTCACATGAACCATTTTAAATACATCTTTAGTACCTTTCTGGGCATTGAAAGTGTTAATTATCTTGCTGTCAATGTAGGCCTCACCGAGCCATCGGATTTTATCAAAAATATCTTAATTTGTGTTCTGAAGATGAACGAAGGTCTTGCGGGTGTGGAACGACATGAGGGTGAGTAATTAATGACAGAATTTTCATTTTTTGGGTGAACTAACCCTTTAAAATATGAGTTTATGAAGGTTAGCCAGATTAGATTATTTACAATATTATCAAATTTGTAGTATGTAGTATTAACATATCATCAATATTTCATTTTCTAAAATATCATGGTAATCAGTATATTGTGACACCACTAATTGGTTCACATTCACCACTAATTCAATTTTATAGATTAATTTTAATAAACATTAACCTATTTATAACAAATAATCTTGAGACCTTATTTTACAAAAGTTAAATACTAATCTACAAACCTATATGTAGTTCCCATGGGAACCTGTGGCTAGAAAATGCTAATTCTTTTCCCGGTTTAAAGACTACAATCTGAACAGCTCTGTTTGCATGGTGAAATTAACTTCCCATCATTACCACTCACAGAAAGCAGTTGGTACACAGAACTTCATTAAAAACCGGTATCTGTGTGCATTGTCTATTGAATATGGCAGGATTTACTCATCAAATGATGGAGAAGAACATCATAACCAGCCATATGCGTGGTGTAATCAAGCATTTTAAAGAGCCGAAGGTGTCTGGATTGCAGTGGTGGAGAGATGCTGCACAGTGATGTACAGATTTTGTGGCAGCATTTGTGCCATTATCTGATTTGCATAATTCCTTTAGTGAATCAGCACTAAAACAACACAGAAAGCATGTGCAAATAGCAAATAACAACACTGTCAATAGGCACAGTTCATTAGAACTGAATCATCCCCCTAAACATTACACAATATTACATTTGTCTACACTGCCCCACACACACAGATATAAAGTAAAATCTCAATCATGAAACACATGTTATTACACACGTTGATTCACATGTCGACCAGATGTTTGCCAGTGCTGAACTAGGAGCACAAGGTCACTAAGTGTTTCATCCACACACAAATACAACAACTACCTCTAGAAGCCCCCACTGCTCTCCTGTTGCCTAGATACAGCAGTACTCCGTCTCTAGGTTATTTTAAACCTTTTAAGTAACTCCTGTGTGTGCGTGTGTGCGCACGTGTGTGTGGAATTGTTTGTCATGTCATATGTAGTAGAACATGGCGGATGCAATCATAACTGTACTTAGTCTCTGCTGACACAAAATCTGTCAGAATGTCATCCCCCCCCGTTTTAATCAAATTATTTATATTACATTCCGATTAATTATATGCATAGTATATCGGTTAACGGCGATAGAGATTTTTTTTTACTTTTAATATTTTATTTTTTACGATATTTAATGGTGTAGTGTGTAAATTTTAGCGGCATCTAGTGATGAGGTTGCGAATTGCAACAAAGGGCTCAGCACCTTGCTCACCCCTCCCATTCAAAGCACTTTAGAAAAACTACGGTGGCCGTCTGGCTGACACAAAAACAAGTCAAGTCAAATCACCTTTATTTATATAGCGCTTTTTACAATGTAGATTGTGTCAAAGCAGCTTTACATTGATAACTGGTACATTATTTTGGCTGCACAGCAGCTCTTAAAGAATAGTGTCAATGCAGGCAGATCAAAGCACTGTTGAATATTGAATGTCAATTGTCAAGTGTCCCCAACTAAGCAAGCCAAAGGCGACAGCGGCAAGGAACCCAAACTCCAACAGGAGACATCAGGTGGCAAACAGGGGTTAAAATGGAGAAAAAAACCTTGGGAGAAACCAGGCTTAGTCGGGGTGCCAGTTCTCCTCTGGCAAACAGTGCTTTGTTACGACTCAGGTTGCTATCATAAGTCAGATAGGATCGCAACATTCAAAGTATTTAATTCAGTTCCATCCAGCTGAGGATCGTATTCATCACGCCAGTATGGACGGTTGTTGAGGAGCTGCGCCACTGGTTGTCATGTTGATGAGGCCTTCACAGTGGATGATCTAGTTGACTCAATCTCTGCTGATACTTCAGGGCTGTGTTGTGGTCGTGTCAAGGCGCAGGTCCATGGTCTCACCTGGATGTGGCCCGGATCCGGTTGACTACGGTAAACCTCGGGATAAACAGAAAGACTAATATTAGCGTAGATGCCATTCTTCTTCTGATGTAACGAGTACATCTGGTGTTATAGGAAGTGTTCCCGGTTCCGGCTGACCTAATATATGCAGCCTAATAATCCTTTAACGGATTTGAAAAAATAAATTGATAATGTGTTGTGTATGCCAGGTTAAAGAGATGTGTTTTTAGTTTAGATTTAAACTGACAGAGTGTGTCTGCTTCCCGAACAATGCTAGGAAGATTGTTCCAGAGTTTAGGTGCCAAATAGGAGAAGGATCTACCGCCTGCAGTTGATTTTGATATTCTGGGTATTCTCAACTAGCCTGAATTCTGAGATCGCAATAGACGCGAAGGACTATAATGCATTAATAGCTCGCTCAGGTACTGGGGAGCTAAACCATTTAGTGCTTTGTAACTAATTAACAAGATTTTAAAATCTATACGATGTTTAACAGGAAGCCAATGCAGTGTTGACAAAACTGGGCTAATATGGTCATACTTCCTAGTTCTAGTAAGAACTCTAGCTGCTGCATTTTGTACGAGCTGTAGTTTATTTATCAGGTGAGCAGAACAACCGCCCAGTAAAGCGTTACAGTAATCTAGCCTTGAGGTCATGAACGCATGAACTAACTGTTCCACATTTGTCATCGAGAGCATATGTCGTAGTTTAGATATATTTTTAAGATGGAAGAATGTGGTTTTACAGATGCTAGAAACATGGCCTTCAAATGAAAGATTGGTATCAAAGAGCACACCCAGGTTCCTAACTGACGACGAAGACTTAACAGAGCAGCCATCAAGTGTTAGACAATATTCTAGGTTATTACATGAAGAAGTTTTTGGTCCAAAAATTAGAATATCTGTTTTTTCTGAATTTAGTAGTAGGAAATTACTGGTCATCCAATTTTTTATATCAGCTATGCATTCCGTTAATTTTGTGAATTGGTAAGTTTCGTCAGGGCGCGAAGAAATATAGAGCTGAGTATCATCAGCGTAACAGTGAAAATTAACACCATGCTTCCTAATGATATCTCCCAAGGGTAGCATGTACAGAATGAAAAGCAATGGTCCTAGTACTGAGCCTTGCGGTACTCCATATTCAACTTGTGATCGATATGACCTCTCTTCATTTACTACTACAAACTGATAACGGTCAAATAAGTATGATTTGAACCATAACAATGCAATTCCACTAATGCCAACATAATTTTCGAGTCTGTTTAAAAGAATATTGTGATCAATAGTGTCAAATGCAGCACTAAGATCCAGTAACACTAATAGAGAGATACAACCCCCGATCTGATGATAAGAGCAAATCATTAGTAACTCTAATGAGAGCAGCCTTTTCAAGTATTTTTGACAGAAAAGTGAGATTTGAGATCGGCCTGGTACGTATCCTAGTGATAAAGATGAATTTACAATATTAAGAAGAGGATCTATGACCTCTGGAAGCATCTCTTTCAATAGCTTAGTCGGTATAGGGTCTAACATACATGTTATTGATTTTGACGATTTAACAAGTTTAGACAATTCTTCCTCTCTTAAAGCAGTAAATGAATTGAAATTTTCCTCAGGGACACTACAATGCACTGTCTGACGCAATACTGTATTAGACGGTTGCATGGTTATAATTTTTTTTTCTAATATTATCAATCTTGCAAGTAAAGAAGTTCATAAAGTCATTACTGCTGTGCTCTTTGGAAACATCAGAAGTTGAAGCTTTATTTCTTGTTAATTTAGTGACTGTATCAAATAAATACCTAGGGTTTTGTTTATTTTCTTCTAAAAGTTTTGAAAAATAGGCAGATCTAGCAGATTTTAAGGCCTTTCTGTACTCAATCATTCTCTCTCTCCACGAAATGCGAAATACTTCTAGTTTTGTTTTCTTCCAGCTGCACTCCATTTTTCTGGCTGCTACCTTTAGGGCCCGAGTGTGCTCATTATACCATGGCGTTGGATTACTTTCCTTAATCTTTTTTAAACGCAAAGGAGCAACTGAGTCTAATGTGCTGGAAAAGACAGAGGTAATTGTTTCTGTTGCAACATCGAGGTCTTCTAAGCTGTCTGTTATGCTAAGGCGATGAATCTGATCAGGAAGATTATTTATAAAGCGATCTTTAGTGGTAGAAGTGATGGTTCTACCAAATTTATGGCAGGGAGGCAGTTTAGCTGCTTTGACTAAATGTAGTATACACGAGACTAGATAATGATCTGAGATGTCGTCACTCTGCTGCAGAATTTCAATAACATCAATATCAATTCCATGTGACAATATTAGATCTAAAGTATGGTTGCGACAATGAGTGGGTCCTGACACGTGTTGTCTAACACCAATAGAGTTTAGAATGTCTGCAAATGCCAATCCCAATGAGTCTTTTTTTATTATCTACATGGATATTAAAGTCACCAACAACAAGGACTTTATCTGCAGCTAGTACTAACTCCGATAGAAAATCAGCAAATTCTTTGATAAAGTCTGTATGGTGTCCTGGTGGCCTGTATACAGTAGCCAACACAAATGTCAACTTACATAATGTTACGTAAAGTACCATCACTTCGAAGGAATTATATTTGAGAGACTTTTGACTAATACTGTAAATATTACTATAAATTACAGCAACACCTCCCCCTTTGCCTTTCTGATGAGGATTGTGTCGATAATCATAACCTTGAGGGCTAGACTTATTTAAAGTAATGTAATCGTCCGGTTTTAGCCAAGTTTCTGTCAAACACAGCACATCTAGATTATTGTTTGTGATAATATAATTTACAATAAGTGATTTTGAAGAAAGGGATCTAATATTTAACAACCCAAGCTTTATCATTTGTTTATCATTATTATCTCTATTTTTTATTTGTTGAACATCAATTAAATTTTTACCATTAAATGGGTTTGGAAGTTTTTTGTTTTTACTAATTCGGGGTACAGGCGCAGTCTCTATGTGATAATATCTAGGTGTAAGAGTTTCTATGTGTTGGGATTTATCTGACTTCTGTAACGTGAGGCAGCTAGCAGACGGTCGGTTTAGCCGGTCTGTCTGCTTCCTGACCTGGGCCCCAGTTTGTCATGTTTCAGCTCTAAGACTATGTGCCATATTACTAGAGAGAAGAGCAGCACCATCCCGAGAGGGATGAATACTTTGAATCTCTTTTCAACAGGTCAGGTCTGCCCCACAAACTTTTCCAATTGTCTATGAAACCTATATTATTTTGCAGACACCACTTAGATAGCCAGCCATTGAGTGATGACAATCTGCTAACTATCTCATCACTCCGAAATTTGCTTTGATGTCAGGTGCTCTGGCTCCCAGCAAACATGTGACTATGGTGGCTGGTGTCTCTATTTTCACGTTCCGTGTAATAGAATTGCCAATAACTAGGGCACTTTCAACAGGATTCTCAGTGGGTGTGTCACTGAGTGGGGAGAACCTGTTTGATGTTCTAACGGGAACGGAAGAGTGGTGTTTTCCACGGCTAGGCCGCCTCACCGTTACCCAATTGCCCTGCTGCATGGGCTCTACAGCCGGGACCGAACAATGTACAGAGTTCACTAAGCTAGTCGCATCCAAAACAGTATCTGAAGCCCTTGCATTCTTACTATCCTCGATTAAAGTTTGGATGCGTGTCTCTAATTCTGAGATTCTCTCTGTCAGCCTGACTATTTCCCTACATTTATGACATGTAAATCCCTCGTCGCTGACAGAGAGAGCTATGCTGAACATGTGGCAAATGGAACAGGTAACAATGCTAGGAGAGGATGACATGACTCACCGTGTTTGTAGGCGGATCCGACTTACCACAGCTGTTTGATGAACGCGTTGAAAAAGGAGCGTGCGAGAGACTGATGACAAATTAACAAGCTAGCGAGATGCAAACGCATTGTAACAGCAATTTAGATTCAAAGATTCCAAGCTAGTGACGTCAGATTAATGTGGTAGGCAATATTAAATATAAGGTAATAATAATATAAGCAACAATGAATAAAAGTAAGAGATTCAAAACGAAGCTATACGGAGTTACAGATGCAAACCACTCTTAAGCAGCGAGGCAGACAGGAGCAATCGAGCAATCCCGAAACAAAGATGTCGTCTGAGACAGCAGGTTTTTTCTTACTTATAACAACGAACGGTCTCTGCTTCTAATAAACCAGACGACTACTACTACTACTTATTCTTTGTGCATATTCAATGTAGTGACGATGCAAGCTGTCTCTAAAAACACCATTGAACATAGTGATGAAACATGCTCTGTAGAGCAGTTTGTCCGTTTAGGGCTGCTGTAGAAACATGCCGGCGCGAAATGACAACTTGACATGGAGGGGGGACCCGCGGTGTATGTAGAGAGAAATGGCCCGTTCTAAAAGTAATTCTACCTTTGAAACCAACAGCCATGGCTCGGCTGTAAGGACAGGTGGGGCAAAGCTCCACCAAAATATTAATCCAAACATAGACCCTTTATATAAGCTGAAACAAAAATAAATTGTAAATGTGTTCAGCATTCTGCTACAAACATTTTTCGGATTTTCTTGACTATTTTAAGATGTAAAGTAAGCAGGATATTACAATTTAACTGTCTCCGGCAGGCATGCATTATGATAAGCTGGACAGTCGGTCTCGGAGCCCTCCTTAGCTCTACAGCGCCCCACAATTTTCCAATGTAAATCTGTGGTGAAAAATGGAACTGCAGCGCACTGTAATTGTGAGCCATTGGGGCAGATTTCAGGCTGCCCCGCTTATTTTCACAGTTGTTTGGGATTTAAAAAAAAAAAAACTTTACAGATTCTAAATAAACTTTAAGGGCTGTTTGAAAATGAGCAAAATTGGGTTTAGAGTTACCCCATTTAGTTTGATGAATATACAATTTTCCAAATAACATAAACAAATCGATAATAGGCCTATATATTTTTCTTTTGGAAAAATTATATTCATTTGAATGAAATATGTTTCCCTCATTTGAGTGGGAACATTTTTGGGTGGTTCTCGGTATTGTGTAACTGTAACAAATAAAACACTGTGATATTTTAAAACTTGTAATATTTTAAAACAACGTGCGTGTCAATCAACATTAGAGCGCCACCCTTAGGCCGAATAACGCAACGTCTGCCAAAATTGTTCTGTGTGTGTTCAGCAATTAGAATATAAACTTGCAAAAATTGTTTAAGCTATCATAAACTAGCGCTAAGACCCAGAATCTGCCCTACCTAAATTTACGGTCAGGAGCCGATACTGGAAACTAATGTTACACTTGATAAATATTGTATATTGATGAAATATAACTATACGATGAAATTCGTTCATAAACTCTGAAGTCTTCATTCATTAATTTCAAAGGATTTTACATAATTAATTCATTTAAATTAATAAATATTTTTAATAGACTCATTTATAACATTAAAAGAAAATTGTCAGAACCTATTATTTTCTTTGGTTGTCTGTTTTGTTTTCAGAATCATGGAAGAACCGTGAACTCTATCGGTCTCTAAAAAAAAATATACAGATTATCCAGTCATAATTTAAGCTTAAAAGAAAATATAATATATCTGGCATCCAATTTATAGTAGGTCACTATTAGCACTATTATTATAAAGTAGTACAGTCTTACAGACTAGGATGTAAAATGTACAATACAGACTAAGATGAAGTCTCTATGTAGCCTACATTAACAATGATTTGGGGGCAATTAAAATGCATTATAATGGAGGATTGTGAAAAGTTTTTTATTTAAAACGTGGCACTTCTCATCCAATGTGCGAAGTTCTGCAAACCACGCCCCTCTATCACCCCCCACCCCCACTTTCACCCCACTGTATGTTCCGCGATCCATGATTTGTAGCAATAGCCAACAATACATTGTATGGGTCACAATGATTGATTTTTCTTTAAGGGCAATTTTTTTTTTTCTCCCCTCAATATTTTGATTTTTTTTGCACCCTCAGATTCCAGATATTCAAATAGTTGTATCTCAGCCAAATATTGTCCTATCCTAACAAACCATACATCAATGGAAACCTAAAATTTATTCAGATTCAAGATGATGTATAAATCTCAATTTCAAAAAATTGACCCTTATGACGTTTTGTGGTCCAGGGTCACATATTTCATAGTGTACATTATAATGTTGTGATGCCTAAATTCACTCGTATTATTTAAAAGACTGATTTTAGTTTTTAGTGATTTATTTCTATACTATTAGACAAAATAGTATAGAATTTTATTATCGGCCATTATTGGTTATTAGCCATAACATGAATAACTATCAGCTTATCGCTATTGCCTGGAATTTTAATATCATGCACTCCTAATTCTGCCATTTTTTTTTTATTTTATTTTTTTTATGTACATATTCAGATGGTCGTCTTTTTCCAGTGCTTATGCATCACTGTTTTCAGCATAATTTCTTTATTATTGAGGTTGACATGTTCATCTTGATTTTTATTTTTTATGGCAGTGCTGTAATTAGCATGCTGCATTTTTATATAAAGTAAACTTTTAGAAACACTTCAAGTCCCTAATAGATATTTTCAACATGTAATACAGCGCAAAAGGGCGTTTCAGACAAGGTGTTGTTTTCTTTACTACCATCCGTAACCACTGCTACAATAACCTGGTCTCACACTAAAATGTTTACTGCATCATTTGTCAGGTGCTCAGAGATGACATCTCAAAGCCGTTGCAGATGGGACGAGCATCATCTGTGGAGCTTGCAGCAGTTTAGTGATCACAACCCCCCAAATCTGCCCTTGCCAACTCACACAGATGTTTACCAAGCTGAAGCATGATGAACCCGGCGCATGTGCGCTATCTCCTCAAAGACCCAGATAATAGAGTTAGGGCCTGTAAACACACAGCCGGCTTTGTTGAAGGAGGCAAGGAAAACACTGCTTTGGACTCAAAAGGAGATGGAGAGAAATTCAATTTGTTCCTGTGCGTGAGATATTTAAAGAAGCACAGGGAGAGCAGGTGATATCAAGCCAGTTCTGCTCTTCCATGACAATCCCTAAACCTATCTCCTTCTCTTTTTCTGACTTATCATCAGTGGCACAGTCGTGCTAGGCGGCACTAACAGAAGACGGACAGAACGCACTGTCCGTTTTTCCCTCCGTCTTATCTGAGGGTTAGTGCTGCTCGGTGGGAGATAAAGCTGGTTTGCTCTGTGGCACGAGACTGTTTCATAGCTGCCGAGACGCAGGCGTCAGGAGAGGGTAGAGAGTTGGTGTGGCCAAGGCTGTAGAGGCGTTTCAAAAGGCAATCCGATACAGTCTTTTAATGAATGCCAGTGAATGCAATGGCTGTCTCACCGCTTTTTCAATGACAAACCTAATTCTGGCTTCTGTTGCATTTAATCCAAGTACTCATTCTATAATTAGCAAATCTCTTTTTAATCTGTTATTTTACAGAGAGGTGTGAAATGAAAGATTTCTTTGGACTATTATTGACAGCAGTGAAGTAAAGAGTGTGGGTATTATATAAGCTATGCAAAATTATAAAAAAATTTCATCCTAATGACAAAAGTTTCAATGAATATTCTGCCGAGAGCATTATTTTTGTGGACAACTGAACCCAAGAGTCTTTTTCTACGTTCGCCACAGTCCAGATTGTAGTCTTGTTTTTAGTTAATGATATGCATTGTTAACATATTATGCTAATGGAATGCAGTGGGCCAAGATCAGTGTCTATATTTATAATGTTTATATCTGCTCATCTCTAGATATAGTTGATTCAGCGCCAAAAGCATTTTTTTGTTGCCTCATTTGAAAAGAAAAAAAAAATCATGCAAGAGCTGCTCAAAAGACATGGTGTTAACAAAAATGGACAAATTTTCATACATATTTTGACAGTAAAGCAAAACGAATCATGTTTTTCTAACACCAAGCTTACTTTTAGGAGACTGAGCCGTAATGTACGAGCAACTGTGATGACAGCACCAATTATGAGCCAAAACCATGACTGAAAGTGCAACTGAGCATTTACAATAAATGCAAATTCATTTAAATACATAAATTGGCTTATTAATGTTGTCTTAGATTAATTTCTTTGAGTTTATGTTGCGTTCCTGACCCATTTAAATGTCCTAGCTAGTTTTCAGTAAAACATCTCACTTGCTGAACTTTTGCATGGCCTAATTTTCTACTGAATGCATAGTCAGACTTTATTAGGAGGTTGGTCGTTTTTGTTTTACATTTGTGCTGCTCACAAACACTGATATGTGATTATAGGTGTCTGTATTGATCTAGATTTTGTTTTGAAGGCAGTTGCCTTTGGTTGAACTGGAGATTTGATGCCTTTGTAGTTGAAATTCTGCTGCCTGCAGATTCCGTCCTTCATATTGACCAGTAAGCTTATCGTAACCGAGCACAAGCCAACGCTGATCGCTGTATTAAAGCATCATAATTTGTTTTTTAAAAACTGCACAGGCTTTGATCCTGTTCCTCTAGGTAAAGCCTGACAGGGAACTTGCCTAACTCAGTCAGCATGACTGCCTGAGATTGTCTTTTGAAGTTGGTAAGTGCTGCATGACCACCCAGATCTCTTTTTAAACACAGTATAGCACTTTTGATTCAGCATATTATGTGTTACTGATGACTTTTAAATGCTGAAATATTTCGATTTAACACTGTAGTGGCATTTTGTTTTCTATTTGTTGTTATTGGTGGGGGTACATTTAAAGGGTTAGTTCACCCAAAAATGAAAATTCTGTCATTAATTACTCACCCTCATGTCGTTCCACACCCGTAAGACCTTCGTTCATCTTTGGAACACAAATTAAGGTATTTTTGATAAAATCCGATGGCTTAGTGAGGCCTCCATTCCTAGCAAGTTAATTTTTTTTTTTTTTTTTTTTTAATGCTCAGAAAGGTACTAAAAACATATTTAACAGTTCATGTGAGTACAGTGGTTCAACCTTAATGTTATGAAGCGACGAGAATACTTTTTGTGTGCTAAAAAAACCCCAAAATAACAACTTTAATCAACATCTAATAATGGCTGATTTCAAAACACTGCTTCATGAAGCTTCAAAGCTTTACAAATCTTTTGTTTCGAATCAGTGATTCGGAGCACGTATCAAACTGCCAAAGTTTGTTTGTTTACTGAAATCACGTGACTTTGGCGCTCCGAACCACTGATTCGAAACAAAAGATTTGTAATTCTTCTAAGCTTCATGAAGCAGTGTTTTGAAATCACTAGATAGTGTTGAATAAAGTCGTTATTTTGGGGGGGGGGGTTTTGGCGCACAAAAAGTATTCTCTTCGCTTTATAATATTAAGATTGAAACACTGTAGTCACATGTTTTTAGTACCTTTCTGGGCATTGAAAAAGGAAATTAACTTGCTGGCAATAGAGGTCTCACTGAGCCATCGGATTTTATCAAAAATATCTTAATTTTGAGATGAAGGTCTTACGGGTTTGGAATGACATGAGGGTAAGTAATAAATGACATTATTCAAAAATGGTGAACTAACCCTTTAAAGACACTGGACAATTAAATATATAAAAGTATTCATTTTGAAGAAACTGACATTTTGTGAGGAATTTAAAAACAAAATTTTTCTTTTTAAATATTATAAATTTCTGTCTGCCAAATCAAGCCATTTGGTGCTAATTATTTTAAAATATTTAAATTTTTTATTTATTAAAATAATGTTTTTCAAGTAATCATTAGTCAAGTATTATTTACTTTTTACATATTATTTACTTTTGTCATAAGTTTAAATTGAAACTTTTTAAATTTATACCATGTTGAAAATGTTAAACTATATAAAACTATGAATGTAAAAACATTAATGAAAGCTTGGTACACACACATTAAATATTTTTTACTTTATCTTGGAAACTCTTATTTGTCATTGACCCATAGGTAACAGTCTAATAAATGGAGGAATTTGCTTAATTCTGTTCAATTCATTGTTAAAATCAATAAATCTGATGAGGCTAGGAAAGCACTCACCTTAAGAATGCAAATGATACTGAGTAGCAATCATCTTTCATTAAAACAACTATCAATGTGTCTGGTGCACAGGAAACAAGCTGTCAGATTCAAACAGTTCCTTTTTGAAGAGCAATCAGTCATTTATTCTTTTATTAGTTTCTCTCCATATGCAAGAAGTCATCACATGACTAAACTACAGTATATGCAGGGAAGCAGTAACTTGATAAACTGCTTAAATAAAAAAGTCAAATGATCTGAAATGGTGCATGTTTATGAATACAGGACGAGAGACATCCAATAAAATTGGTTGTTCGATTGTAATGAAATTTCACAGCAAGCCCTCCAGAAGTTGGCTCTCAGCAGAGTAATGTCCATTAATATCAAATTGTTTAATTTCCTTTAAGAAAAGCACAGCTATCCAATTCATACAATTGGTGGTAGTGGCTTTTGATCTACCGGATTACAATAGGCAGTTCCTCAACGTGAGGTTCTGTTTTCTTTGAAAATAAGCACCGGAGGAAAAACATCCGAGGATATAAGAGGATGTGATGCTGAGAATCAGGCATAAGCAAGCTAGAAGTAATAGAAGAGCACTGTTTAGTTTCCTATATATAAATACTTAATTTGACTATGATCACTCACTCACTTTTTTTTTTAAATGTGTCCAGACTAAACAACTTCAAACACGTCTCTACTGGTCCTCCTCATTACAAAAACACCCAGAATTTTCCCCTAAGCTGAAGAAAACAGGAACATTTGAAGTACAGTGTTTAGCTGTCCATAATTTTAAGTAGGAGATTCTAAGTTATATGAAAGCAGATGTTGATCAGAGCTGGAGCAGAACAGCGGAGACCCCCTGCTGAATGTGGAGACATAGCTTCTTCTCAGGAGTACATGACTCAACGGAGCATGTGGGTTTTTTTCCAAATCAAGACTTTACTTCCCAGAATGTTACAGTACCTCACTAAAGTGATATTGATAGAGCTGCATCACTGTCTTAAAATACTGATATTTTGAATAGGTACAGATGCTTTAACATATTGTGCTGAAGCAAATGTGTATCCATGCAGGCAGCTGCCGGTTATAAATATTAAATTATAGCCATATGAGTCTTCTTATTTGGTCTTTTTTTCTTCTTTTTTTTTTTTTTGAAGGTCTGACGGTGCTGCAGAAGATTTTGGACACTGCCGCAGAGAAGACCTGGCAGGTAACATCCATAAACTTTGACACCCTGACGGAGGCGGCATTCTTGAAAACCATCCAAGATCTGGAAAACAAGAAGGAGTACAAGATCATTCTGGACTGTGAGCTGGAGAGACTCAATTCCATCTTAAACTTGGTGAATGCTTCATACATTTCTTAGGGTTGAACTATGATTAGGAACATGTTTCTTTTTTGTATCTAGTGCATATATTTTATAGTGAACCTATAACAAGGTGGTTGACCCAGACAGAATTATCACATTTTCTGCATTGATTTTGAGGAAAAATCTGTGTAATTCAGTAGGAATTCAGGAGAATAGAATTAAAAAAATGTGTTTTAATAAAAAGAAAAGCTGAGAGTACTATGTTCAGGATTCCAAAAGTCATTAAGTTATGATTTCTAAAAAGTCATTGAAATAAAAAAAGTATATAAATTAAAAAATGTATTAAATAAAAATGATTATTGTATTGATTTATTTACATAAACAAATTATCTGACTGTAATTATAATATATTTATAATTTAAATTTAATTTAAACTGTAAACTGTCTATTTGAATACATTTTAAAATGTAGTGTATTTCATGTGATGGCAAAGCTGAATTCTCAGCATCATTACTCCTAGTCTTTAGTGTCACACGATCCTTTAGAAAAAAGTTTTCAGCATTGATGATAATAATAATAACAATACATGTTTCTTGAGCAGCAAATCAGCATATTAGAATGATTTCTGAAAGATCAGTAAAATAATAGTGTCTAGTAATCACAATCGACTGGCAAAGTGAATGTGATGGAAATTAATTAGTCAAAAAGGGTGGAAACTTTGCAATCTGTGGAGTTTCATCTGGACTTAACATTTAGTAAAGTAGCAGGATACAGAATTATTTTTAATATCTTAAAAAAAGCTATAACCTTAACACACATACAAAGGCTTCCTAGTACACCACTCTACTGCTTTACATTTACACATCTGTTAATCATTTATTGCATCTGCCCTATCACTAGTAAGTTTCTTAGGAAACTTTACTTAGGAAGTTTCTGGAGGGATTCCAAGTATTGTAAAAAGCGCTGTTTTCATCTTTCAAAATGTACAGTGTATTCTCTGGACTTTACTGGCAAAAGAAGTTACTCCGGGACATCTCAATTCCTTTCTGTAAACTTTAAAGTTCTGTCATGTCTTTCCCAGAAAAGCGAGAAAATGATTTGAGAAACAATGAATTCCTCCTTCAGACACACCAAGGCAATTACTCTCCTCACTACTCACCATCCACACTGACAAGATCTCAAAGAAACCACTGCCAAACCAAGTGATCAGAAATCAGCATCCGATACAATTAACCCTGACGGTGTGCTTCCAGAGGGCCGCTGCTGTTCACAGGTGTTCCTGCGGTCTTCATGCACATGTAGTCATTAAGTCCTATAATTGGACTTCCTATGGTGACAGATGCCAAATCTTTCTTTCCTCCCTTCCATCTCGTGTAGTTCCAACTGCTCCTTCTGATCACAGATATTCCACACTCAGTGAGCCTGGGAGGGTGTGCAATTAAGTCCTGAATGATGGGACCTATTCATTGCTATTTAGAGAGCCAGGCTAAAAATTATACTTTAATTGGCGCTGAATGAAAGAGGCCTGCCATTAGCTGACGGTGAGAGAGAATGTTGCGCTTTTATGCTCTCATGCATGTTGCATTTGTCTTTCAGATCGCAGCGCAAAAAAAGAATTTGAAGAACTACCACTACATACTAGCAAACCTGGTAAGTGAAACATCCTGCATCTTACAGCCCTCTGTGTTCTGGATGAATGAGCCTTGAGGCTATTTAAGATGTATTGTCGGTTAACCACTTGCACATTGACTGGAATCGTAAGGCAATGCTCAGACAAATGAATGGTGGTGTTTTGTATTGCACTGCTTATTTTATTTTTTATTTTATTTTAGTATTTTATGTTAATTTCATTTATTTCATTATCTTTTATTTTAATTATCTTTATTTTATTTTACTCCTCAGTTTTTCAGGACATTTAGTTCCATTTCTATTTTAATATAATTAATATTTATATTCTGTTTTAATATAAAATAATAGTTTCTTACAAAGCATAATTGGCCGACTGAAGAAACAGTAATACAGCACTCATTTATTTTACAATTCTTTATTACATTTAGATTTTTTTTTTTTTTTTTTTTTTGACTCTATGGTTATACAGATATATCATTTGCCTCTCAGGATTATGGTAGTTTAGAATCGTTTATTAATTTTTTTTTTTCTTTTTCTTTTTTTCCCTAGTTTAAAATATTTTAGGGCTGCCAATGCAAGAAGTAGTTCACTGAAGTAACAATAATTACTTAGTTGCTCAGAAAACATAACTGGCCAACTGAAGAAACTGTAATACAGTACTCATGAACTGTGACTTCACAGGAAGCATTGTAAATTTATAATTGGGTTCTGTGAGGGGAAGAAAAGAAAATCCTCCAAACTGCAACACTCTTTTGCCAAGTGCATAATTCAGCAATGATGAAAAAAGATGTCATCCCATAACCAATTATGATAAAAGTAGCAAGGATGCAACACTTTGCATGATAGAGTCCCCTGGGGTTCATCACCGCATGGGTCACCCAATTGAGCTAAAATACACACAAACACATATACAATTAGCTGTTATCACACAAGAAAATATGATATTTAACCAGCATGCATATCTATGTATGTCTATACATGTCAGTCACTGTATCATTAGCTCTAACACTGATTCTCTTGTAACCATGTCACATTATACTGATAATTCTAACCATAACCGTGCCATAAAGCCCTGGTATTTCATCTAAGAGGATGTAATTATGTCTAAAAAGTGTTCTGACTTTAATTATGGGTTTATATTGTGTTTTATAGCTCTATTTGACACAGAAATGAATACTATTTTCTGTTAAATCTTACTTATTGCTGCAATAGATAGTGTAAAAGATTTTAACTCGCTTTATAGTCGTAATACCCTGAAACCATTTCTTAATACATTTCTGAGAATAAAATTATTGCATTTGCTTATTATTTTTTCATTAGAGTACACAAAGTCCTGAAACGTTCTATGTTACACGTTGGACTGTGTATCAAAGAAGGATTGATGATAGACATGTGAATAAATGGATGTTAAATGTATGAATAAATGGAGATTTTGATGTGTTTGCCTTCAGGGATTTCTGGATCTTAATCTCACAGAATTCAGGAAGGGAGGTGCCAATGTGACAGGCTTCCAGCTCATGAACTACACAAATCCTAATGTCAGCAGGACAATACAGGACTGGCTGGAGTTTGACAGTAAAGACTTGAAAAGTCCCAAAAGGAGGCTCAAGGTAAAGCAAGGTCTTAATATGAGTCATACAAATATTTTAAATGTTCTCATGATGGACTTAAAAAGGTGTGTATCCTGCTGAAAAGACCTTGAATTTTCATTTTGATCCAGCCTGGTTAATGCATTTTAGAGGTAAAGATGGATGATCAAGAAAATCTTACTACTTGCTACTAAAGAAACATACCAACATATGGTGGTCTTTTCAGCAGGACAAGATACTTACTGTGAAACCCAAATGTTGTGAATAAATTCCTTTATCTTTTTTTCCCTAAATTTTCATTTGAAACCATGTCTGTGGAACGTCTCAGTACACTGGAGCGCTCACGTATGACGGGGTGACTGTCATGGCGACTGCTTTCCAGAACCTAAGAAAGCAGCGCATTGATATCTCTCGCAGAGGTAATGCAGGGGAGTGTCTGGCTAACCCTCCTGCACCCTGGGGCCAGGGCATCGACATTCAGAGAGCCTTACAGCAGGTAACCAAAAGAATGTTAGTCAGGGGACCAGCAAACCTCAGAACTGGTCTTGTATTTCCACTGACTTAAGAGCCTAACGATGAAATAACACACTATGTTTCTATATAACCTACCCACAAACAAATATAGTGCATCAGGGTCATCTTGACATCCAAAGTATTTTGATTCAGAGTGTTAATGCAATCACAAACTGCTTTTGTTTTATCTGATATCTGATGAAATTCTTAGCAATCATTCAAAGATATAATGTTTGTAAATACAATCATTTTAGACAAACTCCTTATTAGCATCTCTTTTCTTTTTGAGTTTCTGGTTCAAGACCAAAAAAAAAACAACATTTTTTAAATAAAAGCTCCAGGTTTGCTGTGCGTGTGATTATTTATCAACATATCTATAAAATAAAAAAATATAATTTATTATTATTAAACAAAAATATTAAAATAAGAAATATTACTATTACTATATTTCACTGCAAAACTAACTATCGAGTATCTAGGAATTAACATTAATAATAATAATAATAATTTTCTTATTTTACCATACAACTGTAAAATTACAATACTAATATTTATTGATATCTTAATTTCTTCATTTTCTAACGTTAAACAATCAAGCTTTTATTTTGGTGCAGGAAGACCTTAAAGCTTCTCTTTTGTTGACAACAGGCGTTTTATAAGAACTTCTCATTATAAGTTTGGGAAGATGGTTGGTGCATGTTGCGTTCCCAAATCCATGTTATAACTGAGCACATGCAAATATGTGACCCTGGACCACGAAGGTTATTTTTATGACATTGAGCTTCTTATTAAATAAGCTTTTCATTGATGTATGGTTTGTTAGGATAGGACAATGGCTGACTTATGGTGCAAAAAAATCAAAATATTGAGAAAATCGCCTTTAAAATTGTGCAAATGAAGCCCTTAGCAATGCATATCCACTCACAAAAATAATTTTTTTATATATTTACGGTAGGAAATTTACAAAATATCTTCATGGAACATGATCTTTACTTAATATCCTAATGATTTTTGGCATAAAAGAAAAATCGATAATTTTGACCCATACAATGCATTGTTTGCTATTGCTACAAATATACCTGTGCGACTTATGACTGTTTTTTTGGTCCAGGGTCACATATGAGTTTGTGTGGAGCAGCATTTACTGTGTATATATGAACACGGTGCTGTGCTTTACTCTGAAACATGCAGTGCATATACTTATTTAATTAAATCACAGCCTTTGCAATTTGCTAATCGCACTAAGACATACGACAATTTCAGTTATATATTGATTAATCATGCAGCCCTAACATAAGTGTCATCTGGCTTCCTGTACAAAAATGTAAATTTGATTCAACATGTGTAGTGAAGTTATGTGTGTGCTAAGATGAAATTATGAACAATCCGATTATGTGTGATTCTCTCTGTAGGTGCAGTTTGAAGGACTTACAGGACATGTTCAGTTTAATGACAAAGGACATCGAACCAACTTCACTGTCAGCGTGATGGATCTTGGCCCAAATGGACCCAAGAAAGTAAATCGACTCTTTTTTTTTTTTTTTCCCTTGCTTGCACACAAATGGAGTTCACACTTACCAATGCATCCCAATAATTGGACATTCTGACATCTCACTCAAAATTTGAAAACACATCAGTGCTTGACATTCTCCTGACATACATTTGATTCGTGATGATTAACCTGAGGTTGCACCTGAAACTTTAGCACTGACTGTGATGAAAGCGAATGAAGTGTTAGTCACAGGAAGGCTTAAAGAGCTGTGTATGCATTTCAAGTGATTACAGCTCCTCTTAAGCCGTCAATATGAATATTTAACATTCTAAAAATAGTGTCTCTGAAATTCCTGTGCGCTGCTGTGATATTCCTCCCTTCTGCCTGCAGGTGGGCTACTGGAACCAACATGAGAAATATGTGAACACAGCTACTTACAGCAACATACTCAATGAGACGTACGGACTGCAAAACAGGACCTACATAGTCACCACCATCCTGGTGAGTTTTTCAATACTACTAGAGTTGTTTTCTCGATTTCTGTTCTTCTGATCTGGCAATGTGTCACATGAGTGTGAATTACAAGTTGTCATCAAAATGAAATGGTGTGCATGTGTTTGTATGCAGAAAATTATTCTGAGGTGAGTGACATTAAGCTGAAGTGTGCAATTTTTCCCCCCACTATTCTCACTCCAAAGAGATAATCTCAACCCAAATTCATTCCATTGGCTGAGCCTATATTGCTGTGTCAGGCTATGAATGGTTACCGCTACAAATGGCTTATAGCTGTGCATTTTATATGGAAGCTTGTTTCCTCAAAGTAAAAATATAAAAGTTAATCAGTTAAATTTGGTAACAATTTACAATAGGGTTCATTAGTTAAACATGAACTAAGTTTTAACTAACATGAACTAACCATGAGCAGTACATTTGTTACTGTATTTACTAATCTTCGTTAACGTTAGTTAATGAAAATACAGTTGTTCGTATTTGTTCACAGTGCATTATTGTTTGTTCATGTTAGTTCACAGTGCATTAACTAATATTAACAAGATTTTAATAATGTATTAGTAAATGTTGAAATTATCATTTAACAAAGATTAATAAATGCTGTGTAAGTGCAGTTTATTATTAGTTCATGTTAACTAATGTATTTAACTAATGTTAACTAATGAACCGTATTGTAAAGTGTTACCGTAAAATCACATAGTGGGATATTTAAGTCAAATTTGTGAAATATAGTATGTTTTTTTTTTTTTTGTTTTTTTTTTGTCTATATGTCTACAGTATATACTTTTTATTAATTTTGATGTCAGTTTTAGTTTGTTATTTCAGTACATCAAGTTAAACTAAATGAAAATGAGAAATACTGAGAAATAAATATCTGTAATAAAATACTTTTTATTATATATATATATATATATATATATATATATATATATATATATTTTTTTTTTTTTTTTTTTTTTTTTTTTTTTTTTTTTTTTCAGTTAGCATTTATTTTATTTCTAGCAACAAAAAATATTTTATTGTTTTAGTTTTGGATTCAGTTAACTATAATAACCATGGTTTCAATTACCCTTTTTACTATAAGATGGAAATGGGTTTCAGTTATATTGAAAATATGTAGGTGCTGGAATGCTCTCCTTCAGGTCCGTTCACTCCCATTTTACTCTGTAACCACAAACTAGTTAGAGCATCAGTATACACCAAAGACATAAAGCCTTAACAATATTACTGTCACAGTGTACATTGTGATATTTTTGTGTTCCTGGTAGGTTATCATTTGTTTCATGCTAAAAAAAAAAATGATGCAAATTCTACAAAAATTGTCACCCCATGATCCCCCACTCAGAAGAGTTTGTTCTCTGCCTCTGGGGTGAATCACCATCCTCTAAGGAAGGTGAGAGGTAGTGTGAATCTTTTGAACCATGCTGGGTTTACTGTTCTGCTCATTACGGGCACAGTTTGAGGTTTGACTCAGTTTTGAGTGGCTATTAATCTTATTTCATTGGAACTCCAAAAAGAAATACCCTCATTCCCTTAAGGGTTCTTCTTTGACTGTGGTTAGGCAGCTGTAGTATTGATTTGTTTTTTTTATAGTAGACTATATGACTGTAATATTATACACATGTTGTTCATAGTTTATATTCATGTCAATGTCAACGCCCACATGTACAGCTATGTTACCTCATACACACATATCATATTTATATATATATATATATATATATATATATACTTGTATGTATATGTATGTACATGTATATCTTGTTTTTAGTAGTTTTTTTCTGTTGATTGTTTTGTAGGTTCTATATGATTGAGATGAAATGCAACTCTTCAATAATTTATAAGCCAAGAAATATGCTGGAAATGCAGAAAACATTTGATGTAGCTGATGCAAGATTTCCTTTCAAGCTTCTTCAACTACTCTGAATCATGCAGTAACCAAACAACTAGACTGATCTGGCCCATGCTACCACACAAAAATTAACCTGTACTATGTTCTTAATCCTTAGGAATCTCCGTATGTGATGCTGAAGAAGAACCATGAGCAGCTTGTGGGAAATGACAAATATGAGGGTTATTGCGTGGAGCTGGCGGCAGAGATCGCCAAGCACGTGGGCTATTCCTACAGACTAGAACTCGTGGGGGACGGAAAGTATGGAGCCAGAGATGCAGAGACAATGATGTGGAATGGGATGGTTGGAGAATTAGTGTATGGCGTAAGTGGCTATTATCTATTATTCTTATTTCTTTGTGGTGAGGATTTATTTAATTACTTTAATCTTTTAGGTTTGTCTTGTTTTTTTTAAATTTTATTTTAGACATTACATTAAGAGTCACTTTAGCTTAAAACTGCATTACCTCTGTTCCTTGGAGGTAAGATTTTTAACAGCGAAAGAAATATTTTCCGAAATAAGTAGCAAAGCTTGCAAAGAGTGCTGCAGAACAGAGAACAACACACAGTGTGTCCGAACCTTAATGCCTCAGGTTGAACAAAAGTTTTTGTCTCTCATCACTTATGAAGTAATTTTTCCCTACTGTCAGAGCATATTAGTGCAACGTCTGACTTTCTGGCTATTTTTCAACATAACAAAGAGTCCTATAACTGCTAACGAAGGCAAATTAGCAAGATATAATTTATAATAGCAAAACTTAGGTGCATGTGAGGTTCGCTTTTGTAGGCAGTCCGTTTCTTATTCAGAGCATTTTTACCCTAAGGCTGCAGCATTAGTGGCTTTGGAATGCTAAGCAGTGTCAGATATAGTCTGTCTTCATTGGGCTAAATGCGAACACTCCAGCTCAGTGTTGTCAAGCGCAGTTCGTTAGATTTATCTTCTGCTTGAAGAAAATATGATATTATTATGAAGCATAGAGACTGATAGTGTATAAGGGATTCTCTTGAGGATGCAGCATTGAGTAGAACTGACTCTGCAGTGATTCGTATGGTGGATAAAGCTTTTGTTGGTTTGCGCTTGATTTGTAAAACCTACAGAGGAACAGCCTTGTTTTATGCAAACTGAATCTCAAAGCTTCATGAAACACATTCTGAATGTTTGATTTCATTGAAAACATGAATGTTATGCTTGAATGTCAACATATTAAATCACAATTGGCACTCTATCCATGCTTAATGATGTAATCATATTGTCTTGTAGAAAGCAGACGTAGCTGTCGCACCCCTTACCATCACTTTGGTCAGAGAGGAGGTCATCGATTTCTCCAAGCCCTTCATGAGCTTAGGTATATCCATCATGATCAAGAAGCCCACCAAGTCCAAGCCAGGTGTCTTCTCCTTCTTGGACCCACTGGCATATGAGATCTGGATGTGTATTGTGTTTGCCTACATTGGCGTGAGTGTGGTGCTATTCTTGGTGAGTCGCTTCAGTCCGTACGAGTGGCATGCAGATGATGAAGAGGATGGAACGGAGCAGCAAAACCAGAACCAGAACCAACCACCGTCACCAGAGGCCAACCAGTCGCCAAATCAGCACGGTCAAAATCAAAATCAGCGAGAGGAGAAGCAGGAGAAGCAACCTGAACACTCAAATGAGTTTGGGATCTTTAACAGCCTGTGGTTTTCCCTGGGAGCCTTTATGCAGCAAGGATGTGATATCTCACCAAGGTAGGAGGAAATTAAAAAAAGAGCCATTGTCATCATCATTGCCATAATGTTTTCTTCTTCCACTTTCATTTGGCCCATACTCCACAAACAACATCTGTGATAGAGAAAATGGGTTGTAAAATACAGATGATCTCGTTAATCGCCTGCTGCATTACACCGTCCCTCTCTAAACTACATCTGAAATGCACATCATGTTGAAAAGATTCTCAGGTTATATTAAGAAAGGAACAGGAAGATTTTATTTGAAGTGAAGGAAAAGATTAGATATTGACATTTTTATGACCGATGCAGATTTTATGGTGTCTGATAAACTATATGCTGAACAACTTTCTTTTTATTTCAGCTTTTTGACACAATAATAACTACAGTACATGATCAGTGTACTACAATAATAACATTTAATACTAATGGTAAATTATTTATGATATTAAAATTTATAATATAATATAATTTTCTATAATTTTTTAATATAATTTTAAAAATTATATTATATTATAAATTTTAATATCATAAATAATTTATGTTAACATAACTTAACATTAATGTTATTCACACGTTTATATGAATTTAATTACTTAAATATACTGTGGGCGGAATATATGCCTCGCACACATAAAGCTTGCAGCAAGGCAGTGGTAAAAGTAATGATTATGAATGTGTCTGAAAAAAATAGCAAGTTTATATATGTTTATTATAAATTAATTTTTATTAATAAACTAGTGTTTTCCGAGTCAGTGTAGGCTGCAAAGATTAAGTTGATGATGCTGACTCATCTCCGCAGTAAGACGCCTATAGAGTGAAATGTATTACATAATCAGAGAGTAGGCCTATATTTGTTTTCAAATTCGAATTGGTTAGTTTAAAAGTAGATGTTTTAAGCTTTCTATAGATATATTTCTCATGTCTGTGAGGCAAGTAGCCTATATGCTGAGTTTGAGTTCATTTATGTAACGTGCTCCTGTTCAGGGAGCAGAACGTGCATCCTGTTTGTTTTCTTTATTTTACAAAAGCACAGTGTTTTGTAGTTATTGTGAGTGTACACAAATAAACTGTAGCAAATTAACTCAAAGGGGAAATATTAATAATTATTCATAACTAATTTTGATTATTAATTATGATTAATTATGAATATGTGAATCAGTTAATCAGATTAACTTGATGTAGCTACATTAAAATTAATATTACAGTCAATTAACCTGTTTGTCCAGTGAACACTTAGTGTTAATTGTTTATTAAGTCTAAGAAATGTTCATTTCCAGGTTATGGAAAAACAACATTCTTATTGTACAGTACTACTCAGAGCCTGTAGTCAAGATCTAAATCATTTAAGAGGCAATTTATTAGCAGACAGAGTCAGAACCAAACATCTATTGTGCAAATCTTTATTAACTAACTCACAAACACATAACTAAACTAACAAACACATAACATACACGCAGGTCACACACATACGTAGGTAAAAATAAACAATGGTAGAGTTGAACCGGAAGTAAGACCGGAAATAGAGCTATTTACAAGTTAATACTAAATCGCAGTTTAGTGTTCAAATGTACGATACTTGCAAGATGCCTTTAGGCTGAGGAGCATCGGATCTGCAGGCTGAGGAGAAATCTTGATGATTCGGTCCAAAGTTGTTGCCAGTATCTTCTGCGTTGGATGAAGTACTATGAAACAACTTAAGCTGTTAATTTGACTCTTAGTGGGGAACAAAGTTCTTTCTCTCTGTCATAGATGAGCACATGGCTGGGTTGTAGGCTGAGGCCTGCAGGCCTACAGGCCTTGGCCTGAAGAGGCCTGCAGCAACAAGGGGTCTCTTCAGTCGTCCAAGAAGCAAGAAAAAGAGAGACTGTGATCTTGTGATCAGTGATTTTAAAGAGTGAACATGTCACACCCACTTGAGGTGTCTGAGCCAATAAGGAGTTTTCCCTTCAGAGGGAAACTTTTACGAGTCTTTGTCCTGTAGCAAAATATTAGTATAAGACATTGGATTGGATGTTTGAGAGAAGAACCTTCTAGATACTTATAATACTAATGTGTCACAGAGTTAGTAACATGTAACATAAATTACCAAATAGGAAACAAAAGTTGGAGTCCGTAGATATCAAACATGCTACCCATGTGATTTTAGCTAATTATAACTTTGCAACTCTGAAACATTAATACAAAAATAGTTCAAAAGAGAGAATTAATACATAGAATAAACCCTATAAAAGGAAAATCAAAAGGGGGGGAAATTGGATACACGTTTATACATTTCTCATGTGGTTATATATAGAATATATAGGATTAAAAGGGTTTATTTGTCCTTCTCAGAAAGAATGAAGTCAGAGTCTTCTCAGCACATTCCTGACAGCATTAAATAGGACACCTATTCTGTCACTGTATTGCAGTTGTGGGGGATGGAATTAACAGGACTTGTGAGAGAGTGAGTTTCTGGGTAATTCATTAGATATAATGAATAACTGTGTGTCTGATTGGTCCAGACGCTACAAAACGTAGACCCTTTACAGTTCGAAATGATGTATTACTCTTATCTGTATGACAAAAAAATATTTTAAGTATTTTAAAGTATTTTAAGTTGAAAAAAATGTAAGTGATCGCGCTGATGCCTCAATGTTATGCAGTAAAGTGCGCTATACTTAATTAGCTGCCTTCCACACTCCGCACAAACACTTGAATATATAATACAGCACATTTATCTAGGTTAACGTTAGAGCGAGCAGCCGTGTAAAGTTACTACTACTTAGTTGTTTAAGCCATATTTGAGGTCGATGGATGATAGGGGAACGTTTGGATTTACTGGCCGACATACTGTAATTACCACAAGGACCCGCCGTTAAAGATCTGTCCGTCACAGACTGTGTGACTTTGCCACTTCCTGTGAATTTTTTTTTCTTTTCTTTTCTTTTTTTCTGCGACTAAACGACTTATAAAATCTTGGTCGACTAAGCCTCTTCTAGTCGACTAATGGTTATGGGGCAGCCCTATATAATATAAAACATTTTTGGGTGCATGTCTAATTGTTAAGCTACACATTTAAAACATTACTTAAAAAGTTGTTAGTAATTATCCAAACGGTAATTATCCAAACTGACCCCCCTCTGGTCTAAAATGGGCTCTGGTGAATTATTTTTATCCCCGGTGAGATAAATGATTATTTTAAAAAATTATTATTTTTCTTCTCTATGCACTACTTGATGAATTAAAATGTAAAAAAATTAAAATATTCAAAATATTCCAATATTGTTTCATTAAATTTAATATTATTCTATAATATAGGAATCATTCGATATAGGAATCATCCTGTGGCTCAAAATTCCCTGACCTTTCTACTCCAGGCACCTTATTTGATTCTGTCCTGTCTCTTTGACTGCACTGACGCTTGTTCACACATTTTTTTTTAGCATTACTCATGAGGAACATGTAACCATAGGTTAGCCTAGTGATGACACCCCGATAGGGTCCTCTAGCCTCATTATGTGCAGATTTGCCTTGAGCCTCTGGGTGTGCTGGCTCCTCTGCTAGTGTTTGACATTTTGGTTGGACATGTATATCCTTGGCTTGAGGGAAGGAAGCAACACACTCAAATTAGATTACACTGCCAGAGAGCGTTCCATGACAGATGTGATTGTCTGCGTCAGAGCACTCAGCTTGACAGTGTTTCTCCATGCTGAGGACTTCCATGGAAAACTTCTTCACCTCTCCCCTTTGAGCTAAAGGAGAAACGCTGAAGTTCTGGGTAGGCATGAGGCCGTTATGAAACCATTAGAAAATCTTTGATCTGTGCTCAGTATGAGAGAGAGGTCAGTTGGATTTTATGGCTAGAAAGTTTTAGATTGAACTGACATGGAATTGAATCATCAGGTTTCAGACATGAGAGAGCTTCAGACAGTGATAGGGAAACATAGGGAATAATAAAAAAAAAGGAATCTTTCATGGCCTCCAAAAGTATATTTTATGGATTCTTCCTATTTTTAATGATAATTAATCTGATAGTTTGGATAACTGATATGCAGAACAAATTATTTTTTTACATAATACTATAGTAGGCACCTGTTGTATCCCTTGGCGTTCTTCGTCTTCTCCTTCTGCTCTGGAAGTCTATGGCCGCCCGTTGAACCGCTTGCGGGAAAGTTATGAAATTTGGCACACAGATAGAGGACAGCCCAAACTGTCACCATAGCAAATTTGGAGTCTCTAGCTCTGTCGCTCTAGCGCTACCAACTGACCAAATTTGCACATATCATCGTTGTTATTATTATTATTATATCAGCCATTTAGATCAAGAAACAACTGTATAAATAAATATGATAAAATAATAATAGATATTATTATTACTATTTTATACAGGAATTACTATTGTTGTAGTTATTGTTATTTTTTCTTATTAATATTATTATTAGATCAGCCATTTAAATCAAGAATTTTTTTTTATATAAATATAAGGGCAATAAAAAAAACAACAACAACTGTAATAATAACAGGTTGCAGTAAACATGCTGCACATACAAGTTCTAATTCAAGGCAGTGTTTTCTCTCTATGACGAATAATGTGTAGATATTTGTACTTGGAAAACAAGACAAAAGTACTGATTAAGAAAACGATTTTATGCAGTGTTGAACAAGTTTTTGTGTTGGTGGGCAGTTGTGACTGTAATAGTTTAAACTTATTAATACTCTTGTGGTTTTAAATAAAGGTGCTGGTTTTCTGTGTTTGTTTGTTTCGTTTTTTTGTCAACCATCTCAGAATCCTTTATTTAAAAAAAAAGTTTTTTGGCATAAGTGTTTTGGTAATGAGGATTGTGTGGGCCAGACGGAAGGCGCTAGGCTGCTTACAGTATTTATCTGTGACAGGAAACTTGTTTGTCCTCAACAAATGTCAGAGCTGCCACTCAGAGCTCTGACTGTTCACATTGTTTTTCACTCCAGCTCATCTGTGCCATTGCTTCATAAAAACCCCTGTTACCTCATCTAGCCTTTTTGATTCTCTGATTAGTTTCTGATGAGGTGCTTATGAAGAGATTTCATTAATTCATTATTTCTTATAAAGGTGCCAAAAACAAAGTCTCTTTGACGTCTCTAGAGACAGATAGCAAATAGAAAAGCTACTGTAAGCACACGGGCAATCAAAGCAATTAACTTGGTTCGAGCTGTGCAGAAATCTGAAGTCATGAGAAGATGGCACAGATGATTAACAAGCGCAAAACGTGAGCAGAGAATTACTGAAGGCCAGCAGGCTGACACAGCTCTGATGGTATATAAATTAATAATTTGAGACACAGCGCGATTGCTGCTCCTCTGTTAGTGGTTCACCCAGAAGTGGGAATTGCAGACTGTTTACTATGCATATAATTCACAATCACTGTCATGTCCACTAGCATCAACACTGTAGCATTTCATAGCACATTTCAGTGTTGCAGCAGCTAGGCTATGTAAACAGTATGCTTATGTGAACTGTCTTTTTAGATTCTGACTGCTAAAAGCCACCTGTTAGAATAAAAACAGCCTGTGCAGAGAGATGTGTGCTTTTTTTTTAAGCAAACATCTTAAATGCAGTATCTTTCTGTCTAGCTGTCTGTCTATCTGTCTAGCTGTCTGTCTGTCTAGCGTTCTGTCTGTCTGTCTAGCGTTCTATCTGTCTGTCTAGCGTTCTGTCTGTCTGTCTAGCTTCCTGTTTGTCTGTCTAGCATTCTGTCTGTCTGTCTAGTATTCTGTCGGTCTGTCTGTCTAGCTTGCTGTCTGTCTGTCTAGCGTTCTGTCTAGCGTTCTGTCTGGCGTTCTGTCTGTCTAGCGTTCTGTCGGTCTGTCTGTCTAGCGTTCTGTCTGTCTAGCGTTCTGTCGGTCTAGCGTTCTGTCGGTCTAGTGTTCTGTCTGTCTAGCGTTCTATCTGTCTGTCTAGCTTCCTGTTTGTCTAGTATTCTGTTGGTCTGTCTGTCTAGCGGTTTGTCGGCCTAGTGGTTTGTCGGTCGGTCTAGCGGTCTGTCGGTCAGTCTAGCGTTCTGTCGGTTGGTCTAGCGTTCTGTCTGTCGGCCTAGCGTTCTGTCGGTCTGTCAGTCTAGCGTTCTGTCTGTCGGTCTAGCGTTCTGTCTGTCGGTCTAGCATTCTGTCTGTCTAGCGTTCTGTCTGTCGGTCTAGCATTCTGTCTGTCGGTCTAGCGTTCTGTCGGTCTGTCTAGCTTTCTGTTTGTCTAGCGTTCTGTCTGTCTGTCTAGTATTCTGTCTGTCTGTCTAGCATTCCGTCTAGCGTTCTGTCTGTCTAGCGGTCTGTCTGTCTAGCGGTCTGTCTAGTGTTCTGTCTGTTTGTCTAGCGTTCTGTCTAGCATTCTGTCGGTCTGTCTGTCTAGCGTTCTGTCTGTCTAGCGGTCTGTCTGTCTGTCTAGCGTTCTGTCTAGCATTCTATCGGTCTGTCTAGCGGTCTGTCTGTCTAGCATTCTGTCGGTCTGTTTGTCTAGCGGTCTGTCTGTCTAGCGTTCTGTCTATCTGTCTGTCTAGCGTGTTGTCTAGCGTTCTTTCAGCCTGTCTGCCTAGCATTCTGTCTAGCATTCTGTCTGTCTGTTTAGCATTCTTAAATGTAAAAAAAAAATTGTCAGAGCACATGGCAACTTTTAAAAGAAAAAAGTATGAGCAAGATTATTTTTGCTCCAAATATAGTTACAACATCTACCAGCTAACTTGGCCACGCTAACCAGCCAAACCTTGACACCATGAAAAATACACACTGCCCGTTTAAGTGAAAATATAAGTTATTTTAGCCACAGATGTCAGTGTTTTCAGCAGTAAAACCCAGTGCCCTCATTACTGTAGACAGAATAACCTCCAGTGAACTACTACTGTGAATCTCTTGGTATGACGATTGCTCACCGCAAAGGATGCCCAATGAATTTTCCAATGAGTTTAATTGGCCTGGAGGCCGATGATCTGTCTGTTCACACCTGCTGAAGAATAAACCAAGAGCACTCCAGGATATGAGCATCTAGAAGTGTGTGTGACAGGGAAATAGAGCGAGTTACCCCGAGGAAGCGATACATGTTGTGTGCTTTAGGAGCTTTATTTGAGACATGGAGTGTGTCTTTGTGTCTATGTTTGTGCGGGGTCATACCATCAGGCTTTCAGCGAGCATGACAGTTCAACCCAGGCGCTGTAGTGCCCCCTTTCTCCTGCAGGCCTCCGACTGTCACTTCAGCTTTGTCCAGATTCCCTTTCCCCCCGTACAAAAATACTCCGGTTTACAAACACTTCCATACGCAATGACACTCGCAGGTCACATACACATTACGTTTAGGTCACACATTTAGGTCACAAGCACATTAGTGTAATTTCACAATACAAACACACGTACACAAAAGCCTGGAGGGAGGTCTCGCTCAGGCCTTTCCCACTGTCGAGGTGACCTTGCCATCCTGAGTGTTTGGAAATGTTCTGCAGTGTTTAACGGAACTGTTACACCAGTTCAGCAAGAGACGATCAGCATGTCACAACGTTCCCAACAGCACCCTTCTGAGTTTCTGTAATGGAACGGACATATTGCAGCATTACAATGTGGAACGACAAGGAGACTATTATTTTTAGTAACAGCTCTATTGTTAATTGTCATGTCTCCATGGAGACATGATTGCGTGTATTTGAAACAGTGTTTGTCCATGAGAGCCTTTTACTTTGCTTTAAGTGTAGGAGTGACCCATATTCTACGGATTAGATTGATAATTCATTTGGAGTATTCATTAGGGGATTTGCACTGCCGGTATTCTTCTAATGTGCAAGATGTGTGTGTTCAAATACCTTTGAGCCACGTAATAGTTTCTTAAAGGTATTACATGACCTCTAACATACAGAAATGCATAGCAAATGTCAATTTAAAAATTTTATATATATATAACATTTTATATATATATACTATATATAAAGGGGTTTGTCATATATATATATATATATATATATATATAGGGGTTTGTCATTTTTAATGTTTTTAAAAGAAGTCTCTTCTGCTCTCCAAGGCTGCATTTATTTGATTAAAAATACAAACCAAAAAATAGTAATGTTGTGAAATATTATTACAATTTAAAATTACTGAATTTTCAGCATCATTACTCCAGTCTTCAGTTTCACACAATCCTTCAGAAATCATTCTAATATGCTGATTTGCTGCTCAAGAAACATTTATTATTATTATCAGTGTTGAAACAGTTAGAATTTTTTTGCAGGATTCTCTGACGAATAGAAAGTTCATTCAGCTTTGCCATCACAAGAATAAATATATATATATGTGTGTGTGTGTGTGTGTGTGTATATATATATATATATATATATATATATATATATATATAAAATGCGTTTTGCCCATAGCTCCAGTTATTGTTTATACTAGTTGCCTGAATGCAAAGAAATCACTTGAAGTAAAGCCTACACCAAACTAAGATACAACAATGATGATTTTGTGGTAATAATTTTTTTTGCAAACACATAACTGTCTTTGATGGTTATAAAGGTGGACATACCTCACAAAACAGCTGCACTCGTCTGTTTGACAGACTGAATGGAAGTCAACTTCATAACACGCTCCTTACAACTGAGCGGACGTGAAAATAGGGAGACAGCCAGGGCAGGTGAGAGAGACAAGAAAGATAAGCAGAGTACAACAGAAAGAGAGACAGTTTGAGCTGAAGTAGGTAGAGAGTTGAGACAGACCCAGAATTTTTTACTCTATCCTGTTGGTCAATGGCGCAGTCTATTTCAGTTGCCTCAAAATAGTAATGTGCCAACAATGCGCCTGCCCTGAACACACCTAGTTCTGAGACCAGCATGCCCATGGGTGCACAAATGGGCACAAATGCATTTGCTATTTAAACAATGTGGCGCAGGACATGAAAATGATAACTGCGCTGGGCTGAAAAAAACACTTGCATCGCGACGCCTGGCGCCGCATTGTGCCTGGCGTATGATAGGGCCCACTGTCTTAGTGAGTCATTAATTAATTCATTCATTCAGTAATGAAGCAAGTGGCTGTAGCCTATTTATGAATAGGTCATTGACTCTAACAATTTGTTCAAATGATTCATTCACGAAACACCGCTGCGTGTTGCAGTTCTTCTGTGGTTTTTGTTGGAAGTTGGAACTGTCATTTTGTTACAAAATTGAGCAAATAACTGACAATACTGCATTTAAAATGTTTATCACTTAATTATGTTGAACTGTTATATAAAGTCAATGTCAAGAACTCATACAGGTTTTTTTTTTTTTTTCGAAGAGAGTTTGAGTCTTAAATCGATCTCTATGCACACCCTGTTTATAGGCTATTTGTTCATGCCAGTAACTGTTAAATCCCCACTTTTACAAAGGTACATTATCGAGAACAGCAGTAATGTAGCACAATTTGCTTTGCAATTTGCATACTCTGCATGCAACATATTTGCACTCTGCTTGTGTGGACGCAGTCAGTTTTGACCGCAAAAGACGAAGGAATTCGATTGGATATCATGTATTTACAACATTTTGCCAGATAGAAATACATGCTCAGTTTTAATGTTATTTTAAGGCAAAACTCAGCATTTTGTTTGGGTACCCACTCTTGTCACCTCACTCCCCAGGGGTACGCATATCCCAGTTTGAGAACCACTGCTAAAAGCGATGTAAGACATTTTTGAAAAACTGAGTGGTGCAATTTGACTTCATGTGTTTTTTTCTTTTTTATTCTTTATATATTTTTTCAAAGAAATTATTCTTTTACTTAGCATGATACAACAAATTGGTTTAAAACTTTCTGCAGGATCACATCTTCTCAAATACTGCGATCTTTGATTTGGAAGGATAGGCCTGAAGTTATTTATAATGAAGTCATTCATATTTAAAGTCCCCCTGTAGTCAATAATTTTATCCCGTAAAACTCATCATTGATTACCAAAATGACATATTTAAACATTTTTTTCCTGTGAAAAAAAATTCTTCATGCCTTAAAGCCTCCACTCACTCACACCAGCTCAGAGATCCACTCGGTCAACTTACTGAGGTAAACGCAGCACAATGGTATCGCTCTTTACAACATCGGACACATAACGGAAACTAATGATTAGCCTTTTGCTTGACTGTGTTATCAAACAGCTAATAATGTGTATCTGATGTTACACAAACATGTTCCCGTTCATCATCTCATAGTCAGACAGCTGCCTTCTAATAATCAGTATGCTTACAAATGCTTTCTTTATTCTTTCTAATCATTAAAAAAAAATAATTAAAAAAACATTTAACATTTTCCACAAATGTTTAAGCAGATTACCCATTGATAATAATAAGAAATGTTTCTTGAGCATTAAATCAGCATATTAGAATGATTTCTGAAGGATCATGTGACACTGAAGACTAAAGGACTGACAACGATGCTGAAAATTCAGCTTGCCATCACAGAAATAAAGTACTTTTTAAAATATATTATAACAATTTTAATTTGTAATATTTCACAATGTCATTGTTTAATATTGTATTTTCGATAAAATAATCTTTTACAAATGTTTAATAAAAGACCCGGCCACGTAATTTTCCTGATAAAGTTAAATGTGTGCTGTTTTTTTCTAAGATAATAGAAGTAGATGGTAGTTCTGTTAATGGCAGTTAAGTTGACACTACTATATAATGTAGACTTTTATTAGAGAGCATGAACTATAATTTCTGTTCTAGATCTATATCTAACATGCATTAACATTCCAACAATGTTCCAACAACTTCCACTTTGTAATGCAGGGCATTTCGCTTCCCTATAAAAATTCAAATTGGTTTATGGGCCCATTTAATATAACTGATAATATCATTGGAGGCTTGAAGAGAATGTATATTTCCCTTGAAAGTGAAAGAGGGCGGAATTGTGCACAGCATGTATTGGAAAGCAAAACTTTAGTGCAAACTTGGCAGAACAGGATCTTTTTATTATATTTAAGACTTTCATTCAAAGAGAATGGTGAAAGAAGAACAATTTTTTTCAACATTTGAGGACACTCAAATTAATAGACTTATGCGTAGAGATGTCATAGATCAAATTAAGCCATGTCTCGTGGACAACGAACATTAGGGGTTATATAATGTATAATATTATTTAATATTATTATTTATTATTATTTATACAGGCAAAAGTTAATTTTATCTTACGTACAACTTTAGGGAGGCTTATTCTTTCCATACTTTTAATTTACTCAGCATAAAAATGCTGAATTGTGCATTACTTGTCTAAATCCATGGGAGCCAGTTGTTTTCTCAATTTAAATCACTTTTGGTGTTGGTGTTATTGCACGGTTTAATATATTCACAATGAAAAATAACATCTAAAATAATGTGTTTGTAAAATACTGGGAATCTTCCTTGCATACCGTCTTTTATAAGCTGCTTATAATTTCTGAAATGTGTCTTTAAAAAATAATTATATTCAGTTTTAATGCATCCTGCTCCTCTTTTCAGGAAAGAAATACAATAATATTTCAAAGATGTTTTATTGTAACTGCAGCAGTCCTCCGGTCTTTTCATTAAGCTCATATAGGTAATATTTCAGACATTTTGAGCTCTGATGATAATTAAATTCTGCCATACAAAGGCTGAAAATGACTTTACTTTTGTTTAACCCCTGATCCAGATCTGATTTATGACTAGATTAACCACTAAGAAGGCTTTTTTTAAAAAAATCATATATGCCTGCTGATAAAGTAATTAATTTATTAATTAATCTGTTATCTTTCCACTGTGTGCACAGCTAGAAATGGAAATCATATTAAAATTGAGACACTTCATTATGAAACTAATTGGATAGAGAAGATCACTTCAGTATTCTAGACAATTAACCACCTGTTTGTTGTTAAACTGTACCTTTTCCTCCCAGATCTCTCTCCGGTCGTATAGTTGGAGGTGTGTGGTGGTTCTTCACTCTGATTATCATCTCCTCCTACACAGCCAACCTGGCTGCCTTCCTCACAGTGGAAAGGATGGTGTCCCCCATCGAGAGTGCCGAGGATCTAGCTAAGCAAACAGAAATTGCCTATGGAACTCTGGATGGAGGATCCACCAAAGAGTTCTTCAGGGTAAGAGAAAAAGTATGTTACTATACTCTTACACAAAATGTGCAAAAATTGTGGTTTTATCAGTACCCTCAAAGATTGTGCCTTCGCTTTGTGGCTTATCTAACACTAAAAGGTGCATATTAATACTTTAAGGTACCAATATTCACCTCTAAGGTATTAATATCAGGGTTTCCACGGGTCACGGAATTTCTGGAATATCATGGAATTTTAAAAGTTCTATTCCAGATATTGAAAGTCAGGGAATTCTATTTTTTTTATTATTTATTTTTTTATTTTGTCCAAGTCATATAATATCAGAGATTTTTGTTTGTCGCTTTAAATTTTAGTTTCCATTTATCAAAATGTAATTTTTCTATACTGCGTTTTTTTTTTTTTTTTTGCTGTGTTTTACGTGTTTTGCATATTGTTATGGCATTTTATTCCCTTTCCGCTCATCAACTTAAGTCAAATGCAGTCACCTGTACCTGTTAACTAAGGCAAACATGCCAGGAAAATTTAAATTTCAAGAGCTTTGGCTACAAAATGACCACTTCAAAGACTGTCCTAACCAGCCGTGACACGACAAAGGATTCTATTTTTGAAATGGTTTCTATATTTCTGGGATTTTGCAGCTAATAGTTCAGGTCATAGAGAGGGAACAAGGACATAAATGCACAAAGAAAAGTATTTATCACGTTTGAACGTTCTTGTTTCCTTTTATTTCTTTTCAAACTCTGAGGTAAATTATCCATTGTTGCTCTCATAGTGGCTATTTAAAGTCATGCAAAATTATATTCAAGCTCAAACCATTTTAATATTAAGCAAAGCTCAAACAAGTGTATTTCATGACAAAGATTGTATCAGTCACTGAGTATGTATTTTGAATAATGTTTTATGATTTAATTTAATTTAGTTTAATTTAGTTTGGTTTTCGTGTTTAGCTGCGAACAGAGCCCGCCCACACGCTGTTATGATTGGCTGTGATTTATGATTGATTTTGTCATCTTGTAACTTTGTCAAGTCTGGTTAGGACATGGTAAGCTAAAAAAAAAGAAAGAAAAAAAAAAAGGACACGGTAAGCCGCCTTTTCACTGCACAATTGTCGCATATCGCCCCCTAGTGGCAGTCGCACAGAATTTTCAAATTGGTCGTGCGTAGCCATTACCTTTATTTATTCACCATGGTAGAATGAATAAATATGAATAGATTAATAAATGCACATTGGATAAACTACCAACGTTACTTCTTAAGGAAAAATATAAATATATATAAAATATAAAATATTAATTATTTAATATTTATTATTTATTTCAGATTTAAATAATCATAACCATTTACAGAAATAGCATGGTGTCAAACAGTCTAAGACGGTCTGCAAAAACTAAATGTGAAGAAATCAAAAGACTGAATGATGAACTTGATGAGAAACAGAACATCTTCTAAAACGTTTAATCCCCAAAAGCATAAGAACTATAAATTAATTTCTGTAGAAAAATATCAAAATGCATTTAACGGATAAAAGCGCAAAAAAAAAAAAGTAGTGTGTATGAGTGTTTAACTTATTTTTGTACTAAAAACGTCTGTGAACAAGTAAATAAAGCTTGCAAATGGATGGATTTAAAGTACTGTCTGTGGCTGATTTTTAGTCAGTGAAAGTCAGGGAATTTGACATTTAGCTTAGAGTGGGAACCCTGTAATATGCACCCTTTAGGAGTAGATAAGGTACAAAGATGAGGGCAATAACCTGGTGAGAAGCTTTTATAGCCCTAAAGGTACAATTTTTGCACATTTTATCTGTACATAGAGAACACAAAAAGTACTTTGCATATTTTAAATTCAAGTTTAGAAACGTAAAAAAAAAAAAAAAAAAACTAGGCTATGTCTGCTAGCTTTCAAATGTTATTCAAAAGTTCAAAAGTTTGGGGTCACGAAGATTCTTTTAATGTTTTAGAAAGAAGTCTCTTATGTTCACCAGGGCTGCACATGTTTTATCAAAAATACAGTAAAAACAGCAATATTGTGAAATATTATTACAATTTAAATAATAATAAAATATATATATATACATATATATATATTTTTTTTTTATTATTTTTATTTTTTTATATATTTTAAAATGCAGTTTATTCCTGTGATGGAAACTGAATTTTCAGCATTTGCTGCTCACAATATTTCTAATTATTATCAGTCTTAAAAACAGTTGTGTTGCTTAATGTTATTGTGGAAATTATCTGATTTTTTTTTTTTTTTTCTGGATCAATTTATTGCTAAAATAATTGCTATAAGGGTACACGGGTCAATTTAGCTCAAAGGGAATTATTAATTCATTTGTAGGGAATTTTAAAAGAGTCACTTATTTTACAACCGAGCAAAGGAATCGTTCAGCACTCAGTTGAACAGGGAGTAACTATCAGCTCTGTAGCGGATATGAATATTCAAACTAGTGAAAACACTATTTATTAGCAAGGTAACATAGATTGGCAGTTTAAGACATTAAATTCGTAAGCATATAACACAAGACACTTCTCTTTAAAATTGTAAATGAGACTTTATTGATTATTTTAACACATAAACTACAGTCTAACACAAACTCACGAACACACATTCACACAAGTTGCAGGAAGAAAGGAAGTAAGGAAAGAATGAGTTTTAAAAGAGTGAAATGATGAAATCTCCAGTTTCTAGCAATATATGCACTTCATAAGACCTGATCTGAACAAACCATCAGTCATTAATTTAACCCTTCTATCGCTTCTTAGGCGGGGTTATTAGACTTTATGGATGCACCAGTTTAGTGAGAATCTGGAGGTATACTTGCGTTCGTCGTTTTTGTCTCTTTAAATGGGAATTCCCTTTTCAGTGTCTTTGGCCTGGAGAAAGGTTGTCTCCCAGGTTCTTTTGATTTGCTGCAGGTCTTTTCAGGTCCAGATTGATGTCGTGGGAAGCCAATCACGTTCTGGTGTGCTGGCGGAGGAGTGGAGTCTCCCTCGTGGCTGAAGTTTGAAGTTTTGAGGCGGGCAAAGACTGTAGAGTCGTTGATTAAACTTTGCGGCAAAACTTAACTTGGAACAGGAGACTCTCAACGGAAAAGAAAGGAAACTAAGTAAAAGAAAGGAAAGTGAGTGAGACGAGAGTAGTTGGAAGCTGCTTGTTCTTATTTTCATCTGATCTTGATCTGCCTTTGTCTTGTCTTCATCGTCTGCTCTGTCTTCTCGTTTTAGTCATTGTCTCTTCTGAATTGACTTCATGTACTGAATTTTTAAACTGCGGTGTTTGTCCAACTTCTTTGAGAAGTTCTGACCAATTACGTATCATCTTTGTTTCAGAGGTGGCTTTTCTCCTCCCCTTCATCATAAATTACATGTTATTACCTGGTCTCTTAACTTTCCTGCTATTAGCAGAGAGTACAGTTTAGAAATGATTTCTATAAAAAGAATATGATACATTTTACACAGATTTCATTCATGCCAACCTTTGAATTATGAACAGAGATTTACACTCATACCAAACAAGGCACACTTTCAATCAACTATACAATAGTTATAACAATTACATGAATTGAGAGGGTCCTGTGCATAATGTCACGTATATAGTGTGTAGACGTAATATAGAATTTTGCAGTTGAATGATATTTGATTACAAGTCTGTTTAGAATTGTTTTTGGAACAATTCAATGCAGTTTATATATAAAAGAGAAGGCCTGTTTTGTATCTACGTTTCAGGGATCAAACAACCTCTGCTGTTATCTTGGTGGGGCTCGAGCTGTGCCCTCTTCAAACCAATCCGTCTTTTACAAACTGCTTAAGGTTGACATCTTCTTCCTCAGCTAGGCTCAACTTTTACAAGCTTGCAAGGCCATAAAGTACTTAGCTGGGGGTTTTGTAGACTGAATGGAGCCGCAAATTATTGATTCTCTGATTTTGGGTCCTGTGTGTTGATTTGAGATCTGGAGTGTTGAGATGAGTTTTGTATGGAATTATGATTGAACGAATCATCTGGAAGATTCATTTGTGTTTGTTCGTCCTCAAATCCTACATTGCTGAATAAAAGTATTAATTTCTTTTAAAAAAAATCTTACTTATCCCAAACTTTTGCACCTAAGTGTATTTTCAAATATGGTACACAACAGCAGTTCTTTTGAACTATTACTTTTGATCTATTTAATGCATCGCATACACCTAAAATATTGAGGCAAACACATCGAAATCTGACTTCTTAATCTGACTTCAGTAACCCCCTTTCTCAGAGATCAAAGATCGCAGTATTTGAGAAGATGTGGTCCTACATGAAGTCTGCAGAGCCTTCTGTATTTGTGAAGACGACAGACGAAGGTGTCGTGCGGGTGAGGAAGTCCAAAGGGAAGTATGCTTATCTGCTGGAGTCCACTATGAATGAATACATTGAACAGCGCAAACCATGTGACACCATGAAGGTGGGAGGAAACCTGGACTCAAAGGGCTATGGAGTAGCCACACCCAAAGGATCGGCCCTGAGGTACACCTGAGCCTCCTAATACTTAAAAATGTTTTCTTTTTTGACAATGATTATGAATCATTAAAGTCTGAGAGTTTACAATGGAGAGATGGCTAAAGGCAGTACAGCTTGCTTACAGCTCAAGTGAGGGTTTCTCAGATAAATGGCTTACTTAGAGTTGTATTTGCATATTAAATGGAGTAAGGAGAAATATTTTAAGCATACAATTTAGTATCCAAAAATTGCACACTTCAACTTTAAAGTCTATTTTTAAATTTCATATTTTAAAATTAATGTAATAAAGTAACTACAACTAAAGTTAAATGAGACTTTATCTTTGCTGAGAGTTCTGTATGACCGAGTTTATCTTTTGTCAAAGAAGCATCTCCTCTGTAACCTCTTGTTTTATGTGTTGACTGAAATTAGTTGTAATTGTCTGTTTATGTTCTGTACCATCAACTCTCCTTACCACAAAATAATTCCATCATCAAGATTTTTCCATTTTTAATGTTTGTTTGATTACCATGTTTCATCCTACTTGCATCTCACCACATTGACTAGATGCATTTCAATACTTCTGTTCTTTTATACATGAATCAGAGAACTCAACAAACATTTCTGGTTATTATGAATGTTAAAAACAGTAGTGCTGCTTAATATTTTTATGGAAACTGTGATTTTTTTTTTTTTTTTTTAGGATTCTTTTATAAATAGAAGGTTTTTTTTTAAACATTTGTCCGTTTAATGTATCATATACACCTAAAATATTGTCTGTAATACTTCAACAAAGATAAGGCACAGACAAATAAAAGGCAGTCGTATGACTCATAAAGGCCTTTCAAACAGTAACACAAACGTTTCTCTCCTAGAAAACAGCAGTCTGTTTTCCAGTCCAGAGCTGATGAATGTAAATCAGATGTTGACCAATGTCTTCTGACATTTTCACCATCTTTCTCTCAAATTCACCTCTCATGTGCTCCATTTCAGATGTTGAGATGGTCTTACCCATCATTATCCTCTCTGACATCCTTGTTGATTTTAGATTAATGTTCATGGATGAAGTCTGGCTTTGTTTTAGTCATCCATAAGCACATCGGCCTCTTTCTCCCCCCTGTCTCGAGGGGTACAGAAAGAAGTCAGGGATTTTACCGAGAAAGACAACACCACACATATGAGAATGGGCCGCATTAAGAGCGCTCTGGGTTGGATTGCAGTGTTGGGAATTCCCAAAATATGGAACGTACAGTGTCCTTCAACCGCAACCACAGCGTATTCGATTTTCCAGAGCTAATCTACAGTAATATTGACTTAATCTGGGAATCCTCTTACGCAGACCACTCTGTGACAAAGGGCTTAAATCCAGAACACTGCTAATTCGTTCTGTTTCCTCACCCACAATCCGGGTCTTGCTCAGTAAAATCTCTCATAATTTGGTCACAGTACTTTTTTTTTACTTTTTTTTTTTTTTATACACTTTAGCACAACACAAGACAACTAATATTACATCAACAAGCCCAGCAGAGCCAGGCACACAGTCAGATCAGTTTTATGTTCTGTTCACTTCCTCTACGACTTAATAGACTCACTTTTATTTGACACAACCTCTGCCTCGCCGTATCATATCACCAATGCTGACCCAGCTTATTTTATTATCATTTCAAGAAACCCAGTAAACCTGGCAGTGTTAAAACTGAACGAGCAGGGCCTGTTGGACAAATTGAAAAACAAATGGTGGTACGACAAGGGAGAGTGTGGCAGCGGAGGAGGTGATTCCAAGGTCAGCCCCAATATGAGCTATCCAGCGGGTAACCACCACCTTCGGGGGTAACCGGCAACCTCAGTTAACAAACACCTCGGCTGCAGTTGTACACAAATTGAACGTATTCCAACTCAAAGTTTTTTATTTAATGCTACGGAGACGTTTAAACGATTGACAGTCAATTATAACATTGAGTGACACTCAAATTTGTGCAAATCCGAGTGTTTTCGATCTCTTGCCGGTTACCCAAAGTGATATAGTAATACACATCTTGCAGTAGGGAGAAAGGTCACAAAAGCTAGATGGAGTATTAATGCATATCACTTTGGCAGTGGCAGTTTTCAAACTCTGTGACTGTGCTGTTCTTTCCTTTTTTTTCTGTTTTTGTTTTGTTTGTTTTCTTTTCTATTTATATGTAGACATGTAGAACACATCAAACGTAATTATGGGTGTATGTTTGCTTAAATGCTGAATAACATAAGATAACATGGGTAATGTTATTTATGTTATTTTCCTGGTTGAAGAATCCCCGTAAACCTAGCGGTGTTGAAACTCAATGAGCAAGCCGTCTTAGACAAACTGAAAAACAAATGGTGGTACGATAAGGGGGAGTGTGGAAGCAAGGACTCCGCCAGAAAGGTCAGTTCACTCATTGGTCCTTTCCCTCACTTAGAGATCCAGCTATAGCGCTTTACTAAAGGCCCTGTCCTCCACAGCCAACGCTCTGTCTCCAATCTGCCATTTACCCAGAGACTTGCGCGCACTGTCATCATGTTGCTGTCTGGCCCCTATTACTTTCCCACATTACAAAATAGACGTGATGCTTGTGGTGTATTTATAGAAATAGGCAACGTAGTTTTTTTTTCTTCACTCACTTCAGTGCTTCTGCATGGGCACTTTGTTATGCGCTTGCAGCATTTCCAAATTATTGAGCTTTTCCTGCTCATTTGGCCGCATTTACTAAGCGTGTGTATGTACATATTCATGTGTAAAACTCAAACCTCTTCACTCGTAACATGTTTTCATCAATAAATTCATACACTTAAGGATAAAATCAGACTCCCGGTACAAAAGTAATTATATTATATTATATTATTTTATATTATGTCATATATCATATTATATTACATTACATTATATTATCAGGATAATGAGTATTAACCTGTAGTGGCAAAAATAATAATATTAAAGAGTAGTTAAAGCGTTAGTTCACCCAAAAATGAAAATTGTGTCATTGATTACTCACCCTCATGTTGTTCCACACCTGTAAGACCTTCATTCGTCTTCAGAACACAAATTAAGATATTTTTGATAAAATCCAATGGCTCAGTGAGGCCTGCATTGACAGCAAGACAATTAACACTTTCAAATGCCCAGAAAAGTACTAAAGTTATATTTAAAAAAGTTTGTGACTACAGTGGTTCAACCTTAATGTTATGAAGTGACGAGAATACTTTTTGTGCGCCAAAAAACCCCCAAAATAACGACTTTATTCCACAATATCTAGTGATGGGCGATTTCAAAACACTGCTTAATGAAGCTTCGAAGCTTTACAAATCTGTTGGTTCAGAATCAGTGGTTCGGAGCGCATATCAAACTGCCAAAGTCATGTGAACCATTGAAATTTCGAAACACCTATGACTTAACGAAGCCTCGTTTACTGAATTCAGGTCACTTTGGTGCTCCGAACCACTGATTCGAAACAAAACATCTGTAAAACTTAGAAGCTTCATGAAGCAGTGTTTTGAAATCAGCCATCACTAGATATTGTTGAATATTATTTTGTTTTTTTTGGCACACAAAAAGTATTCTCGTCGCTTCATAACATTAAGGTTAAACCACTGTAGTCACATTAACTGTTTTAAATATAACTTTAGTACCTTTCTGGACATTTGAGAGTGTAAATTAACTTGCTGTCAATGGAGGCCTCACTGAGCCATCAGATTTTATCAAAAATATCTTAATTTGTGTTCTGTAGACGATGAACGAAGGTCTTACGGGTGTGGAACGACTTGAGGGTGAGTAATTAATGACAGAAATTTCTTTTTTGGGTGAACTAACCCTTTAATCTTAATTAGTTTACATTACATCAGAATAATATAATTATAGTCTTGAATTATGCTAATTTCATAAGTATATTAAATATATTCAGCTCCGTTACTCCAGTGAATTTATACATGAAGCCACAGAAGTAATAAGCAAAGAGATATTCTTAACTTGCCTTAATTCTAGAGGAATTTTATCAATGCATGTGAAATGGACAATACATTTGATTTGAATACATATATAATCCATAGAATTTTAATAATGAAGATAAACCAATATGAAACACTAAGGTGCTCTGTAGTTGCTGTTTGTTTGTTTTTTTCTCCCCCCATGGTATCTGCTTTCTCCTAAACTCCTCCTCATAACAAAAGCAACATATAAAGCCTAAAGCCACACATCTATCTCAGCATGAGTAAATGGCAGTCTGGAGAGAAAAGCGTTGCCATGAAATGCCCTCTAACAGGATTGCTCTTCCCCTTTAGAGTCCTTCAGTGCTGTCTTGTCTCTGTCCAAAGACAATGTGCATGCCAGTGGATGAGACCTCAATACGGTCGCCAAACAGATGCATGTCATTGACTCCCACCACCCCTGACTTGACGTCTCTGCCACCAGAGGCAGAGAGAGATGCCAAAGGGACTCAATTATGACCTTTTGGCAAGAAATATTAAATCAGAAGCCAAGAAATTCTATAAACAAGACAAAAAACTTGGTTTATACCTGCATGGTTTTAAATAATAAGGAGGTATAGATATAGTTAAAATGTAAACAGGGAGATATATTTATATGAATAAATATTAATATTATTTTTTATTTATTTATAATGCTTTGTTGAAAATGGAACCACTATGCCGAGACAGCCAGAAATGACTGAAAGATTGTGTGTTCCAAGCTGATGCATGCGTTTGCATGATTTAGGTAGTTCTTTTTTTATTGCTGACTCATTTTATATACTGTGACAGAATAAATACCATAGTTATCATAATATAGATATATAGTGAATGTTTAAGTATCTAGATTTTTGTTAAAGTGTATCTTATATCTTATAGCTGTAAATATCATGTTGTGTGTTTATTGAATAGCTGTGATAGAAAGAGATAATTTATGTTTGTTGCTGTCCTGTAGATTTGCGTGTGTTTATGTGTTTGTGTGACAGATCACGGTGCAAGTGTTTGACTGTCATCTCTGCTCTGCAGGATAAGACCAGCGCTCTGAGCCTCAGTAATGTGGCTGGAGTTTTCTACATTCTGATTGGTGGGCTTGGGCTTGCCATGCTGGTGGCCCTTGTTGAGTTCTGTTACAAATCCAGAATCGAGTCTCGAAGGATGAAGGTGTGTAAAAATCATGATAGCCCACCCCATTCAGCCCACTATAGTGCAATATTTAGATCCGTTCGCTTTTAATTATGGGCTTTGTTTTATAACTGCTATTGTATACTGACCTCACTTCCTCTGGGGGATCTGGCAGAGGAACATGTTGGCATTTAGGAGGTAATTGTGGGTGGGTGTAAACATCATACCACCCACTGCGCTTTTCTCTAATCCTGGAGTGCATTGCTCTCAAATGCTTACAAAATTAAGAAGAATACAGTGACTTATATAGATTTAATTAACCAGAAACCCATGTGATGTCTCATAATTTTCATTTAAGGTCCTTCAAAGGGAAATCTGAGAAGCCATTTTTAAGACATGGTTTATGAAACACACTTGCGTTGCCTAAATATGTCGTTCCAAACCCGTAAGACTTTCATTCATCTTCTGAACGAAAAATGAAGATCTTTCTGAAGATCTTGTTTCTCCATAGACAGCCTTCACAACTTGAACTTTGAAGTTTCAAAAAGTTCATAAAGAGATCGTAAAACCATAAGAATTGAGCGGGTTAGTCCAAGTTTTCTGAAGAGACTCGGTCGCTTTATATGATGTACAGATTTAATTGAGGCTTTTACTCGCATGTAAACATTGATCAGCGAACATGAACAGAAGCTCAACCGAACTTGAATGACGCACAAGATCAAACCTCTTCCAGAAGCTCAAACGTGCTCAATGAACCTCATTTGTTACGCAGCACGTTTGAGCTTCTGGAAGAGGTTTGATCTTGTGCGTCATTCAAGTTATGCTGGGTACACACTAAAAGATTTTTGAAAACTTGTAAGATTTCCAAAGCGTGAGAGACCACAAACAGTAGGACAAAAAAAAATCCTATATTTAACTGTTTTGCTCCTATCGTGTGTGGTGTGCCATGATGTGACAAACACAGCACACCACGCACAAAGAGATTTTCAGCCAGAGTAGAAACAAGGGAAATCTTGCAAAATCTCTCGAGAATTGAGAATAAACATGACAGACGATAGGCAGGGAGAAATTGCGTTGATATTGTTTGGAATGATTTTGGTATGTTTTACTGGATACATTGTATAAATACTTGTGCTGTTCCATCTCTGCTGTCCAAATCCGTTTAACTTTGTGCTGCGCCATGACTGCGTTTGTTCTGCTTCTGTCTTCTGTCAGCTCGCTTTCTGATTGGATATTGTTTCGTTTCACGTCATAATCACCAGAGCGTGCACGTTTGTCCTCGGGGTTTCCCCCACACATCAGGATTTCTGATCGTAAATATTCAACATGTTAAATATTTGCGATCGGGGCGCCTCCAACGTTCTTCCGAGCAGATTCAGTCATTCTTAACACACCTCACAGCACAGGAAAATCTGATAAGATAATCTGGGACATTTGGGACTACCTACCAGGATTACCTAGGATTGTCGGAAGGGGAGAAATTGGCCAAAAATCAGCCCGATTATTTTGTGGTGTGTACCCAGCATTAGGTTGAGCTTCTGTATGTTCGCTGATCAGTAATGACAGAATTTTAATTTTTGGGTGAACTATCACTTTAAGTAAGGCCACCTAATATAAAGTGTGACTGCAATTTTAAAATGTATTAGATTGTCCTGATTACTTGAGTACATTAGCCTTTCTGTGTTCGCATATTTCTTACTGAAACCGTAAATTTGGGAGGGACATATCAAAATAGACCTAATATGACTTATTTTCTTCAGTGGAGCACAAAATAAGATATTTACGTAGAAAGATCTCTTTTGTTTGCTCATACATTGAAAGACATTAGGATCTAGTGTTATTTTGGACAAAAAGAATTGAAAAAATCTAGAAAGAAAGTTAACAATGGAATGGCATGAGGAAGAGTAAATGACAGAATTTTAGTTTTTGGGTCAATTATCTCTTTAAGTTTCACACTTCTATGTATTTCACCTTGTATTTTGTGTTTTCTTCCTCTATGTGACACTCTTCTTACTTCATTCTTCAAGTGTTTTAAGACATTACAATCGCATAACAGCCACATTTAAAATATCACAGCAACAAATCGCTGTTGCTTGCAGGCCAATTAGTCTGCATCAGCCTGAGCAACATAATCCCCAGCAATCCACTGAAGTGTGCTGGATTTAAATCATTTATTCGTCAAGGATGTACAAGCCAACATCCACATCATTAGCTCCAGTTTCAAGCCTACAGGGTTTCATTATGTAAAATTGCTACATGAGAGAGTGGCTTCAAGTTAGTGTGGCACTGGTCTCATCATTGCTGCACTTGATGGCTGTTATTTTTCACCATTTCTTATCATGAATCATTGCCTGTTCCGACTGGAGCAAATCCTCAGATCAAATGAAAAATCTTTACGCGTAATTGAGGTCAGAGCTGGTGCGTACAGTTAGCCGGCTTTAAAACAGCACTCTCTTGCCGTTTGTGCTGTAATGCCTGTGCAATATGCTGTCTGAGCAGCTTCTTTGTGTTTCTTTTCTCCTAGCAAATAATTGACGCGGCCATGCTCAGCTCCACACTGACAAGGATGGGCAGCGGAGGTGAGAACGGTCGTGTGATGGCCCATGACTTCCCAAAAGCAGCACAGACTCTGCCATGTATGGGCCAGGCGGCCGCCATGGGCCTCAGCACCACTGGGATGTAAACAGCCATCAGCCTCTCTGAGATCAGGGGACATCAGGAGACCAATGGAAAGAGTGGGAGAGGATGTGAGAGACACTGCAGCGTACAGCTCACCTGCCACTGAAGTACTGCCAAATAGATTCAGGACACACTTTGGGCTCCAAATGAAATTAGATAAGGAGGGAGGAAAATTACTTTTCTAATAGTAAGATGTGGTTGTTTTTTTTGTTTTTGTTTTGTTTAGTTTTTTTTTTTTTTGGGGGGGGGGTGCTTCTCCGGTGCAATAAGGAGACTATGCGTGAGGTGTTTTTGTATGATGCATCATTTTTGATAGTTTTCACTCATTATTTTCTTCTGCCTTATGATATATCTTTGACACACATCTCTGACTTTAAGAGGAACATTTTTACCTAAAATATTCTTTAACCATAGTTACACATCATTATTTATCATATAGTTCAGGTGGAGTTTGTAAGTTATGTGCCACTTGCATCACTAAGAAGAACTGCAAAATAATGACCTCTGTCTGCCATTGGTTAGACAAACAGATCTCATTGTATTCAGGTGGGTTAGGATGCACACTGTATAGTGCTTACTAAATAGTTGCATATTAATCTGGGAAAGGAAAAAGTATCTTAAAGCTGTAGTTCATCCAAAAAAGCAAATTCTGTCATTTACTCACCCTTTGTGTCCTTCCAAACCTTTATGACTTTCTATTTCTTCTGTGGAACATAAAAGAAGATATTTTGAAAAAATGTCTCTCTCTTTTTTTTTTCTTTTTTTTTTTTTTTCATTTTCTCAATGTTTTGGTCTCCATTATGGACTACATTTGAAACGTTCTTTAAAATGTTATTTTATGTTCCACAAAAGAAAGAAAGCCATACAGGGTTGAGTGAGGTTGAGTGATGACACAATTTTCATTTTTGAATGAACTATCACTTTAACATTGAAAAAAGTATACACTTTACATTCAAGTCAAAAATTATGAATGAAATGAGTGTTTGTTTGAGGTCGTCCCATGAAAAACTAGGAAGTGTGCTAGATCAGTGTGTCAGCTTCATTGCACAGTCTACAAATGTCTTCCTTTCCAACCGGTTTGATTGGCAAGCCTCTCTAGGGAAGGTGAGTTCTTCCATAGGTGCGGAGAGGCTGATTACCAGTCCTGTCATTGTTAGTGCTCCATCTCACAGTCTCACCCTTCACTTATGAACACTTTGGATCAATCACCGCTTCCCTATCCATGCTTCTTGATAGAGTCTGGGAGTTAAAGACGTCAAGAGAAAGAAAATGGGGTGTAGACTACGCATGCAGCTCCACTTTTTGTGTTATTGTTCTGCCACTTCTCTTCTGTCTTCCTTTCCTGGTTTATGTGACATTTTTCTGTTGAAGTAGCTGATGGTCAGCTTACACAGTTGTGACAGAATTAACAGATTCAAGGGCAGCATGAGCACCCAGAAGAACGTCTACTTAGAAACCCTAAAACTTCTGTTTGTAATAATATTGTCATTGTAATAACAGCTGAAATATCGTCAACAACGATTCCATGAAAAGCATTTAATGGAAATCTGCCTAATAGCTGACACAGGGACAACAACATGAATTGCTCGTGCTGTGAGATTAATTGCCTGACTCTTAACAGTCCATTTGAAAGGAACAAAGCACGCTGGCAACAGCTTGTTTGCTTGTTGCTATTGTCGTTTTATGCTCCGATAAAATGAACACACTTTTGGATACATAGACATTAAAGAAATTATGTCATTAGCAAATGATGATACTCAAGCCTATTGCATCTTAAACTGCCACATCAGGCCTTGTGTTTCTCTACCAGACTGGACGCACTGATTCAAGCACAGAACTGGATGCAAGATGGATGAGATGAACTCTCATGGACCTGATTATCATGTACTATGAACGGGCACAGGTAAAACTGAATGTCAATACTCTAAGCACAAGATCTTCATTCAGCCATTCAGGAGAACTTTCTCCAAGGCTCTGTGGTGAGCTTTTCTCTGTTTGTATCCTTCCTCAATACTTTGCCAGTGGACTTTCAGCAGTCCTTACACTGTCTGTCCTTTTTATTGTCAATTCCATTTGTACAAAGTAGAGAGAATCAACCATAACGACGTGGAACATTTGTGCTGACAAAACGGTGCTTTGTGGCCTTTGTTTTCCATTCTATGAGTTATTAGGTTCGTTTATTATATTTTGAATTATTTCTGGTCTTGTATTTAAAGTAAAATTATGTATTTTAGATGTTTTTTTGTTGGTTTCACACTTCTAGTTTTATATAGGGCTGTCAATCGATTAAACATTTTAATCGAATGAATCATGATATGCTGATTAATCGCATACTGTGTTTCCATGTTTGCTGAGAAATAAAAATAATTTTTAATTAACTAATTGTTTACAAATACAACATTATTGTGGCATGGCAACATTAACTAGAATAACATTAACAAAAAGTGATTTATATATTGTCAACAAGTCAGTTTATTGTTTCTTTCCATATCATTGAACATATGCACTCAGTCCATAATTCATTTTGCAAATTTTTTTTGTCAATTGCGAAACACAGAAGTTTGCTGTTACTTGCTATTTAGCATTGTGTTCATTTTATTATTGCTTATTTTAATCACACTAAATCAAATTATTACATTGACAGCCCTAGTTATACAAAAATCTCCTCTTTTTCACATTCACCTCACAAAATACATTTTAAAAACAGCAGCAAGATGTAACGGCGAGAACCAACATGTTGATGAGGAGTATTCGGAAATAAACTTTTCTTACTGAACGCTTTTTGGATTCTATCAAATTGTATGCTTTTTTATGTGTCTATATTTTCTCTCTCTTCTTAAAGGGTTAGTTCACCCAAACATTTTCTGTCATTAATTACTCACCCTCATGTCGTTCCAAACCCACAAGACCATTGTTCATCTTCAGAACACAAATTAAGATATTTTTGATGAAATCCAAGAGTTTTTTTTTTTTTATCTCCCATAGAAAGCAATGAAATTATCACATTCAAGGTCCAGAAAAGTAGTAAAGACATCGTTAAAATAGTCACCGTGACTACAGTGGTTCAACCTTAATGTTATGAAGTGACGAGTAGGCATGTGACTGTATCAAATTTTCATGTTGCGATTATTTGCTGAAGCTTTTTATCACGGTATACGGTATTATTACGATATTGAAATAAGTTGCAAAAAAAGTGTCATAGTATAACAGGTTTAAGAACTCTTTTTGTAATAACAAAAAGAACTGTGAGTGTTTAAATACAATAATACAATACACAAAAAAATATATAAAGTAAAATTTTCAAACAGACTCAAGTGCAAAAGAATTAGGCTGTAAAGAACAACAGGTAACACTTTACAATAAGATCTCATTAATGCATTAACTAAGATTGAGCAATAGCTACATTTGTTACAGAAAGTATTATTTTTTTTTGTTAATGTTTGTTAAGAAATACAACTAATCATTGTTAGTTTTATCTCAGGTCCATTAAATAAGTTCTTTTGATTTTAGTAATGTTATTAAACAGTAAGAAATTAACATTAACTAAGAATAACTAATGCTTTATAAGTATTTTTCATTGTCAGTTTGGTAATAATGAATTAACATGTTAACTAATGAAGCCATATGTCTCAAAGTTTTACTAAACAATAACAATCTGAACATTTCTAATCATTAGGGCATGTTCTAGTCCAGATTAATTTTTTTTTTATTTATTTATTTTTTTTTATTAAGTTTGAAAATAAATAGCCTATTAAGTCTTTAAGTATTTGGTGCTGTGATGAACAACATTAAAATTAAAAAAAAATTAATGGCTTTTTAAAACTTTTTTTTAATGGCTTTTTTTGAAGCATTTTAAAAACTTCACTAGCACAGTTGCTTTGTTTGCGGGGTTTCCGGGGTAACCGCTGCATTCTGCTGTTCCATCAGCGCTCTCAGCGCGTCTCCTTCACTCGTTCTGCCATGTGTTTCTCATGCACGTTGGGCTTGTTTACATCTGAGCGCGTCCCTTTGACGCAGAATACAGCGGTGTTGTGCATTTTATATGGTTGATGGGGAAAGTATTCTTAAATGCATTATAAAAATTTTAATAATCAATAAATTATTATTTACGGTATTTTTGCCTACGATTATACTATCGTGCATATTCATTATAGTGATATATTGCATTACCAAATACATGTCTTGTGACTAGAATACTTTTTGTGCGCAAAAACAAAACCAAAATAACGACTTTATTCAACAATTTCCTCTCTACTCTGTCATTCTCCTACGCAATTTACGTTGAAGACCCATTGCAGAGCTTCCATGTTCTATGTCAAAACGGCGACTCTGTATTGGCCGGCTCCTGCATCAGTATCACACACATGCATCGCACTCACATTAACAGCATTGGCCAATACTGAGCCAGCGTGCGGATGTAAACATGGAAGCACTGCACTGCATTCACTGTGTCAACTGCATAGGAGACTTGACAGGGTAGAGAAGAAATTTTTGAATAAAGAAATGTCATTCACTTACATTGTGTATGTTCAGCGCTTCCAGGTTGTACGTCAGAACAGCAAGTCACTATTGGCCGGCTCCTGCGTTAGCATCACATGCATGTTGCTCATGTGAACAGCGTCGGCCAATACTGAGTTGGCGTTCTGACAGAACATAAACAACAAAGGAGAATGACATGGAAGAGAAGATATTGTTGAATACAGTTGTTATTTTTGTTTTGTTTTTGCACACAAAAAGTATTCTTGTCTCTTCAGAAAATTAGGGTTGAACCACTGCAGTCACATTGACTATTTTAACGATGTCTTACTACCTTTCTGGATCTTAAAAATAGTGGTTAAATTGCTGTCTAAGGGGGATACAACAACATCTTGGATTTCATCAAAAATATCTTAATTTGTGTTCTGAAGATGAACAAAGTTCTTACTGGTTTGGAACGACATGAGGGTGAGTAATTAATGACAGAAATTTTATTTTTGGGTGAACTAACCTTTTAAATAGTTGATGTTTGCATGTGTTTTAAGAATGAATAATACCAGAATCTACAGAGTCAAGTCATCTATCTCATATCTTTCTGCTCAACATCATCAGATGAATTCATGTTAACGACTGAGCTGCACTGATACAGAACATCTTGTTTGAGCTCTGTTGGCTCTCAGAGTGCTGTATTGATCTCGATAAATGCCACATTTCTTCTCTTCCTTCTGTTTCCCCTATAGGCCTGGCCTTTCACTCACTCACTTCCAGCTCATGTTCAAGACAGAGAAAGCGCCAAAGGCTTTTGTGCATTTGCAAAGTGTTCAGAAATTCAGAATATCTGAACTCTGCTAATTGTGTGCCTACAGGTATGCATTCATCTCTGAGAGCTGAAGCTGAGAATTTTTGTATGGTTACTGAGGTGCCTAAATTTAAAACCCAGCTTGAGTTGCAGTTTTGTTTGGTGACGTTAAAGGGTTAGTTCGCCCAAAAATGACAATTCTGTCATTAATTACTCACCCTCATTTCGTTCCAAACCCGTAAGGCTTTTGTTCATCTTCAGAACACAAATGAAAATATTTTTGATGAAATCTGAGAGCTTTCTGTCCCTCCATAGATAGCTACGCAACTGAAACTTTGACGCTTCATAAAGTTCATAAAGAGATTGTAAAATTAACCTCCGAATCTCTTTATTTGGACTAAACCGCTTAATTCATATGGATTAGTTTTACAATCTCTTTACAAACTTTTTGAAGCCTCAAAGTTTCAATTGCATAGCTGTCAATGAAGGAAAAGAAAGCTCTCAGATTTCATCAAAAAGATCTTCATTTGCGTTCCGAAGATGAATGAGTCTTTGGAACAACATGAGGTTGAGTAATTGATGACAGAGTTTTCATTTTTGGGTGAACTAACCCTTTAGTGACAACTGACATATGAAACTTGGATATGTCTGCTTGGATTTAGATTTAAAAACAACCATTTGCTATTTGCTCAAAATCTACAAAGCAGATATGAAGTAGATATTAGACTTATTTCTGGAAAAACTTGAATTGCACATTAATTCACTTCCTGCTCTCAATCACTCAGTCATGTCCTCTCAAAGTTTCTTAAATGTATCAGAATAGAAAAAAAAAATTATACAAATTCCCCAAATGTTCTTTACTAAACACAACAATCCACAAGCACTTACAATAACAGAATAGCATAACACAATCATAAGCAGACTCACCTCCACAGAGACCATGTGTCTACCAAGGAGGTGCATAATAAATGGTCAAGGTTTGGCTGGTTAGTATGACACAGTTAGCCCCTGCTGGTAGATGCTGTAACTACACCATTCTGGGGGCAAGAGCCACAAGTTGTGTAATTTGAATGTTTTTAAAGTTAAATGTTCTGAAATGGTGTGTGTAAACAGTCACATTTATTTGGCATAAAACTCAAGTACAGCCTTTAAGGACTTGATGGAGTTTCACACATTACGTTTGTAAAACTTGTTTAACCACTTCTGTTGCAGGGTGAATTTAATATGCCCAAAATTCCCATGCAATTCCTTTTAATATCAAATGAGAAATGTTTAAATTGTAAATACCATTTAGGTGGATATGTTTGGAACATGGTTGTCATTGTCAAAAAATATGAATATATTTGCTTAATAATCTAATTTGTCAACATACAACAAAAATAAATTGTATTTTATCAAAAGTAAGACAAAAAGCTTGTGAATGCTGCAAGCTTCATGGCAGAAACAATTTGGTTATTTTCTACTGAACACATACTGCTGCAGTGAATCACTGTTTGCTAAAAAAAAAAAAAAAAAAAAAAAAAAAAAAAAGAAAGAAAGAAATCCTGAGAGATCAGCCTTTTGAAATAATTGTAAAAACAACTACTTTTGATTTGCTGTTCCATCTTTCATGAGTCATATTATTTTCCTCTTCCTCCTTTCAAATAAATAAATAAATATTACCATTTGTTTTATTTTTAAATCTTATATTAAGTAAATAAAATATATTTAGAATAAAAATATGTAAATTATTTTATATTACCATTCTACAGAGATAAAAAGCCTGCCAGATATATATCAATATAATGTTGGGGGGAGGGGCTTCCAGGAACGTGGTTTGGAACCCCTACGAACATTGGTTTGTTCATTTAACTCTGCCATACCTTAAAATAATATTAAAAAAACATGTATTTCTAACTGGCAAAATGCCGTAAATCCATTACATTTAATCAAATTACCTCATCTTTTGCAGACAAAAATGACTGCATCCACAGAAGCAGCATGCATATGATAGATTGCGTGCAGTCTGCTGCCCTAAATCGCGCTATAGGCTAGTTACTTCCGTTCTGGACAATGCACCTGGGATTTAGGCTAGCACTTACTCGCATGAAGAACAAATATAGACACAGATAGAGGATTGATATCGATTTAAGACTCAAACTTTCTTCGATACAAAAACATACCTTGTGTGAGTTCTTGTATTTAATGTTAATAACGAGCAAGAATGCAATTGTTCCCAAATATCCACATGACTGCAAACGTGACATTTATTATACAACAGGTCAAAAAACAAAACGTACATTTTAAACGCAGTACTGTCAGTATTTACTCTATTTTGCAACGAAAAAATATTTCTAACGAAAACCACAGCAGAACTACAACACACGAATGCGGCTGCGGATTTGAACGAATCGTGAGAGTCAATGATTCATTCACAGCCACTTACTTCGTTACTGAATGAATGACTCGATGACTCACTCATAAAAACAGTGACTTGCTGCCACCTACTGGCGGTTTCATTTTAATATTTAAAAGTGTCACTTCGTTTTACCATCATTGCATATTTCTCTATTGAATTTTTATTTTTATTTAAAACATTATTTATTTCATAAAGGTAAAAATACGCACTGGAAAGTCTACTTAAGGGGCAAATATTCTTAATGGAAAAGGTGTGACTGCAGTCTAAGTGGAAGAGAGGGGTAAGAAGAAGGATGGCAATCCCTTCAGGGGGTACTCCAAGCTAAAAAGTTTAAGAACCACTGCCTTAGAACTAATCAGATTCGAGCATTCAACAGCCCCGTAGTATAATTATTAATAATTATTTTATTTCTAATGCAATGAATGTAAAAAGCGGTGGCAACATATCATGGTTTGAATGCCATTATTAAATGTATATATTACAAAGGTCACAACACCAAAGCCAGAGCTGTTTCAAGTCAGACTGATGCCTCACTCAGAACTTCATCCTTCTGTAAGCAAAAACTCATTTTTTTCCCCCTCAGTTCTCCTAAAACAGTTGCCATGCCAACTCATGCAATTCCATGCCTTAACTTGAGAAAGAGCCTCAGTGTTACCAACTTCTGTCCGTAAGCTGTTTTTCACATCACTTATTTCTCCCGCTCACATATTCAAACAAACAGATTGCCTTTAAATCATTTGAGCTATAGATGAAAATAAAAACATGAACGCTAACATCAAAGTGTCCAGCATCAGCGTGTTTATAATGATCAATCATAGACGCATTGCATTTAAAGATAAAAGACTTTATTATCTAACACAAGAGCTGCTTGCAATTCATAAAAAAAACAAAGACAAGAGGGGTTTATGCATAATAAAGTCAGTCACCTATACAGACATCAGACCTCCAATGGATGACAAGCACACTGAGGTCTGATATCTTTGACAGTCATAACGACCATAATTTGGCTAGTGCCCTTGTCATTAATGATGTTAATTCATGTTGATTGACATTGTCATCTGACCTGCTAATAATAACCTCATCCAGTGCTGTTCTGTTATTGAAATGATGTTTACTCTACCTATCTGTCTTATAAAAGAGTAGATGTAATCGTGGCATCTGTATGTGTGGCTGTATGAATTGTTTTTCAGAGCTTGTGTGGGAGGCTGCAAGCAAGAGTAGTGTGCTCCGTTTTGAATGATCATGGTAATTAGTACAACACACACACTGAACAAAAGCCATCTTGAAAATAGAACATGCACTGATAAATTAAAACAGTGTATTACTATGAGTGACATGTTTTTCCATTCTCTATCTCTGTTTCAGTTGGCTATAGACATTTTATCTTTTTCTGCATGAGCATGAATAGATGGAAAATGTATGGGACAACACCAGCAACTGTACATCACAGGATTTTGTTGTTTGGTAAAGACAGAAAGGAGAAATAAAATGACAGGCTCAAGCATCTATCATTTGGGATATTGATTTGACAGAATCTACTATGTACTGGTAAAGAATTAAACTGAACTATGTTGGCCCTTTTAACTCAAACAGCATAAGCATAGCTTATTTAGCCCCCGTCTGGATTCTAATGAATATAAAATGCCTTTCAGCACCTTCTTTTATCCATATAATCACACTAAACATGTTTTTAGATGGAGCACCAGAGCAAAACAAAAATTCTATTTCACCCTGTGTGACCATCAAAAAGAAAATCTCTCAACAACAAGCCAACTTTATCACCTGGTTCGACTTTAGACGTTTCAGTAGTTGAATAGCAATGTTAAAGCTGTGCTTTCTGTCCTTTAGTCTGCAGCGACATCACCTGGTCAATTACAGAATTTACCTGTAAAATATATATATAATTATATACAAATATATAATATAAATTTTTTTTTTTGTTTTGTTTTTTTTTTTTTTTGCATTTTGCAATTGGAAATTTTATTTTATTTTATAACAAAAGAACCTTTAAAAAAAAACAGCTTATGAAATTCAGTGGAACGTGGTTAGGACCTAGTGCTTTGGGACTTTTGTGTGAGTGCTCTAGGTAACCAGTCTCCAGGCAGTCTGCAACAGCCCCAGGTGCTCTGTTAAAAAAAAAAAAAAAGATCGACACACCTGAGAACAACAGAATAACTGCCTACAAATCTTGTTCTAACAGGTTACACCAATCGCGTTACTGAAATGTTGGAGGGACAAAGTGTGTCTAAATTGATTTGCATGTAGTACAACAACCACTGATGAGTCTCAAAGTTCTCCTTTCTTATAAAAGAATCAAGCATATCATGATCCTTCTCTAAACGGAATGGAGAACATAGTTGCAAAACAACAAACAACATATCAAATAGCACTGAGAGAGATTAAAGTTTAATGAGTTTAGGCCCACGCAGTGATCAAAATAAGCCTGCTAAACTGTCTCTTTTAATATACAAACAACACTTCATTTAATATAATTCATCTCTGCTCAAACCCGTTATAAGCCAAACTGGTTCTTCAGCTTTCAAGGAGAAACTTCTTATGTCAGCCTAACACCATCACCACAGCAGTATCAGGTGTCTGCTGCTCTGAGATTACGGTACAAACAAGCAAATAACATGTATTTTATAGGATATATTATATTATAGGTTAAGTAAATATAGACTATGAATTCTGGTTACAATAACACTGATATGAAAGGTTATGATTGATTGATTGATTGAATGAATGAATGAATGAATGAATGAATGAACTGAATTTAGTACTCTATTAATTTAGTAGAATGAACTCTCAATTTAGTAGCGTTTATGTTAATAGGCCTAGTTCATATTGTAAAAGTTAGGCGACTCGAGACAAAACATCATGTCTTCCCCCATATAGATATTAATGTCATGTTTAAATAGGAAGTTTTACGTGTGTTTGAGTTCCGCTTATTGTATAAGTATAAGGAAGGTCATTACTGTGTATCCTTATTGACAACGGCTCGCGCGTTATTACGTGTCTCAGTTAACAAGGCGCTGCTCGGGCGTGGCAGTACCTGCTTTGCTCGTGGCCGTGTTTGCGTGCGCGCGCATCTCAGGTATCGTATCTTCCTCCGCTGCGCGGATAGCACCGATGCAGATTTATTCTGGCATATTCAAATGAAATCCAAAAGAAATATGTTTATCTCATAGTTTATTCCGATACAAAATTATGTTTTTAGTTTTAAAAGGCTTTATTTCGATAAGTTTTAACCCGTCGTTTACATAGTGAGTGATACAATGAAAGACATACACCTGCCATCCGATTCATGTATCAATGGTAAGAGAGTTTGTTGTTTGTTTATTAACTATCGTCAGTAATATAGCTTAAATGGGAAGTTGTTTTGTTCACGTATTTGTGTGATAGCCTGTTGTTAGAGCTCTAAGCTGTTATGGTTCGATACTTCATGATACTTGAGGTAAATGCTAGGCCTGTTTGTATAATGTTGCACATTATATTGGTTTGGACTCATTAATATGTTCTCTTTCGGAAAGGATATGAATGACAACATGCTTATTAACATATGATAACATTTTTATCAAGGACAAATATTCTTTAATGTATCAATTAATTACAGATGATTGTTTATGCCTGGAACTTTCGTTGCATTGTTACCTATAAAACACTACGTAAACATCGTCTTTAAAAATGTAGATGCTTTAGAAATCAGATAATGATGATGAAGATGATTATCATCAATATAATTATTATGAAAATCTGAGAGAATTCTGTAAACTGTAATTTTGCAACCTACTAAAATTTAAATAGGATAAATTAAATAAAAATGTATATACATACATACATTTTGAAATTTAAATGAACAAAATGACAACCTGGAGTGATAAGTTCATTGCCCTTTTTGCCTTGCTGTCAATGATGAAATGCTCTTGTTTGATTTAGCTGTTTCATGTTGATTTAGCTGTTTCATGTCACTAAAACTATATACAGTATTTCACAGAAGTGAGTACACCCCTCACATTTTTGTAAATATTTTATTATATCTTTTCATGTGACAACACTGAAAAAATTACACTTTGCTACAATGTAAAGTAGTTAGTGTACAGCTTGTATAACAGTGTAAATTTGCTGTCCCCTCAAAATAACTCAACACACAGCCATTAATGTCTAACCGCTGGCCACAAAAGTGAGTACACCCCTAAGCGAAAATGTCCAAATTGGGCCCAATTAGCCATTTTCTCTCCCCGGTGTCATGTGACTCGTTAGTGTTACAAGGTCTCAGGTGTGAATCGGGAGCAGGTGTATTAAATTTGGTGTTATCGCTCTCACTCTCTCATACTGGCCACTGGAAGTTCAACATGGCACCTCATGGCAAAAAACTCTCTGAGGATCTGAAAAAAAGAATTGTTGCCCTACATAAAGATGGCGTAGGCTATAAGAAGATTGCCAAGACCCTGAAACTGAGCTGCAGCACGGTGGCCAAGACCATACAGTGGTTAACAGGACGGGTTCCACTCAGAACAGGCCTCGCCATGGTCGACCAAAGAAGTTGAGTGCACAGGCTCAGCATTATATTCAGAGGTTTTGTTTGGGAAATAGACGTATGAGTGCTGCCAGCATTGCTGCAGAGGTTGAAGGGGTGGGGGGTCAGCCTGTCAGTGCTCAGACCATATGCCGCACACTGCATCAAATCGGTCTGCAGAAAGGAAGCCTCTTCTAAAGATGATGCACAAGAAAGCCCGCAAACAGTTTGCTGAAGACAAGCAGACTAAGGACATGGATTACTGGAACCATGTCCTGTGGTCTGATGAGACCAAGATAAACTTATTTGGTTCAGATGGTGTCAAGCGTGTGTGGCGGCAATCAGGTGAGGAGTACAAAGACAAGTGTGTCTTGCTTACAGTCAAGCATGGTGGTGGGAGTTTCATGGTCTGGGGCTGCATGAGTGCTGCCGGCACTGGGGAGCTACAGTTCATTGAGGGAACCATGAATGCCAATATGTACTGTGACATACTGAAGCAGAGCATGATCCCCTCCCTTCCTCTGGGCCACAGGGAAGTATTCCAAAATGATAATGACCCCAAACACACCTCCAAGACGACAACTGCCTTGCTAAAGAAGCTGAGGGTAAAGGTGATGGTCTAAACCCTATTGAGCATCTGTGGGGCATCCTCAAACGGAAGGTGGAGGAGTGCAAGGTCTCTAACATCCACCAGCTCCGTGATGTCGTCATGGAGGAGTGGAAGAGGACTCCAGTGGCAACCTGTGAAGCTCTGGGGAACTCTATGCCCAAGAGGGAAAATAATGGTGACCACACAAAATATTCACACTTTGGGCCCAATTTGGACATTTTCATTTAGGGTGTACTCACTTTTGTGGCCAGTGGTTTAGACATTAATGGCTGTGTGTTGGCTGTGGCTGTGAGTTATTTTGAGGGGACAGCTGTATACTCACTACTTTACATTGTAGCAAAGTGTCATTTCTTCAGTGTTGTCACATGAAAAGATATAATAAAATATTTACAAAAATGTGAGGGGTGTACTCACTTCTGTGAGATACTGTATATATAGTTTGTATATTGTGAATAAGCTGTTGTGAAAATTAACTAATCAATTTAGCCTATTGTTGTAACATTCAGTTCCTCTTACTTCTTTTGATCAGGTTCAGTAATAAGGATCTTCTGTGCCACATCCGCCTCTGTTTGTGTGTTTGACATGGGTGTTAGCAACACGTCTTTTAGTGTGGACAACTCCAATAAAAACTCTACAGTCAACACAGCAGTTGCCGCCATTGACAAATGGAGCAACTACAATTTCTGGACGGGCTTGACACTGGCCGTGCTTTCAGCTTTCCTCATAGGTGGAAGTATTATCCTGAAAAAGAAGGCATTGCTGCGTTTGGCCAGTACTGGGGAGACGAGAGCAGGTCAGGTCATTTACATCAGTATTTACATAATACAAAGACTTTAAAAGCTCCATCAAATTCTGATAAAATAAAGCTTGTTTGATGTTTATACTTCAGTGTTCAGACTGTTAGAGTGACCATTTATGTATATGAAGGTATTTGGTTTAATGCTAATTTACATTTACATTTAGTCATTTAGCCGACGCTTTTCTCCAAAGCGACTTACAAATGAGAATAGTAGAACCAGTCAAATCAACATGAGTACAACAGTAATGTGTACTAATTATTTTACTTGACTGAATAGAAATTGGTTGAAACCGGTTCCTTCTTTGTTTGTGCTTAGCTAATAATCACAGAATTACCAGCAGGCTCTGTTTCGTGATCTTTAAATAAATGTTCTTTATTGCCTGTTTAGCTGAGGGAGGTCATGGGTACCTGAAAGACTGGCTGTGGTGGGGAGGGCTTTTGACAAGTAAGTGCAATGCAAAGCAACCGTAAGTTATCTTCCTTTCATGATTTCCGACAAACTCAGTTAACATCCTGCTTTTTTTTTTAAGTGGGTGGAGGTGAAGCAGCAAACTTCACAGCGTACATGTTTGCTCCAGCCACAGTGGTGACCCCTTTAGGAGCTCTCAGTGTTCTTATCAGGTAACAGTACACCCTTATTTACACTCAACAATAGTTTGTTTTACAAGCCTGTGAGTGAGAAGACCAGTGTACTTTGAAATATATGACTATAATGGTAAACATTCTGAATTGCAATATGTGGAATTAAATTTAAATTTAGTTGAGCTAGGGCCCAGCTGACACTTTGGTGTTGCAACTTCTGCGAGGACTTCAGAAGATGCAACATCTGGATCAACACGCACATTCCCAAATTTCTATATATCCTAAATATTGTTAATATGTAATTCATTTTTCCAGGAGCTCATTGCTTCTACCTTCAATTAAATTGCTAACAGTGACTGTAAATAAATTGCCTAAATTATTACATTATTAGCTAATTGCATTTTCTAAATTGTAATGTTGACATGCATTCTCTGTAAAGCTGCTTTGAAACTATATGTATTGTGAAAAGCGCTATACAAATAAATGTGAATTGAATTGAATTGATTTGTTAGGAATATTAAATGTAGTGTTTCAACAATTTAGGACTAAAATTATATAGTTTCATATTTTCTTCAAAACATTGCTTTTGTTTTTTAATTTTACACTTTGTACATTACCAGTAAAAAGTTTAAAGCCTCTTATACTCATCAAGGCTGCATTAATTTGATCAAAAATACAGTAAAACAGTAATATAGTGAATTATTATTATTATTATTATTACAATATAAAATGTAATATTATGTTTTATATTTTAAATGAAATGTATTGCTGTGAATAGAAAGTTCAAAGCAGCAGCATTTATTGAAGTAGAAATCTTGTAAAATAATAATTGTCTTTACTGTCTCTTTTGAAAAAACATTTAAGGGTTAACAGAGTCAGAGGCCCAAATGATGTAATTTCTCTGGCAAATGTCATTTTAACAGATACTAGATGTTCAAAGAATTTGTCAGTTGACAATGTCAATAACAAACAGTCAGTTCATCATGAGATTATCATTATTATAAACATATACTATGAATATCTCATGCACTGATCTCCACCTTTACCTACTGAAGTCACAAGATCATAGTTGAGTCTCTCAGTATAAGTGAATTCTGGTAATTAGGGCCTGAGCACCGGTGGTGTGAGGACCCTATTGTAATTGCTCCATTTCTTCTCTGAAACGAATCGCATTTTTGAGGGCCTAAACGTGCTCAAACTCATTAAACTTTGCACACGTGTCAGAAGTGGTGAAAATTGACACCTGATATGGGTTTCAGAATTAAGTGTGGCAAAATGGCTCGATAGCGCCAACTATAAAATTCAATGAAGTGCCCCTACGTTTCACGTACAAGTATGAAATAGACACCTAGACACATGCAACAAGCCCAATACCTACAAAAAAGTTTCTTGGAGCAAAATCTGAAAAGCAACAGGATATTTTGAATTAATTAGTTTTTGCCATTTCCAGGCGCTGTACTTTAAAACTCCTCCTAGAGCTTTAATCAGATCAACATCATATTTGGTCAGTCTAATCTAAAGGCTTTTGCGACGTTAAATTGCAAAGATCTTGACTTTTTGCTGGAGGGCGTGTCCTTGACGGTCTGACAAATTCGATGTTTCACCATGAAACAGGAAGTTGTTGTAACGCGGGCATACAATGTCCGATCTGCTCCAAACTTCACATGTTTTATTAGAGTTTTGGCCTGAAGACATCTACACAATATTCAGTTAGTCATAGCTCCACCTGCTGGCAACAGGAAATGGCATGCTTTACACTTTAATGCACTTTCAGAAACGCATTTAAATATGCCATGAAGTACCAAACATGCTAGAAACACATTAAATCATGCAACACTTGGCTAAGCACTAATGTATGTGATTAACGCCTCAAAACAGGAAGTATATAGTCTATATAGGACTATAACAGGAAGTATATATGTTAATATTCAGTTACAGTCAAAGTGCCACCTGCTGGTAGCAGGAAGTATGGCACATCAAAATAACTTTGTCTTTTTTCTCCTATATTTACCTGCTTAAATGCATGTCGCCCACTGTTCTCTGTTTTCCTAAGGCAACAGGTGACGGTGGCCCCGGGTACAAGGGCCCTTTCAATGCTGTTTGTAGCTTTAATGGCCTTTTCTGTTTCTTTCTGGTGTTTTCATTGGAACTAAATGGAAAGGTATTAATGTTAATGTTTATTTACTCTCTTCAGTGCAGTGCTGTCCTCCCACTTGTTTGGAGAAACAATGAATCTACTAGGAAAACTTGGCTGCATGCTCAGCATACTGGGAAGCACTATAATGGTTATACATGCACCTGAAGAGGAAGAAGTGACGACTCTAGCAGAAATGACAGTGAAACTGCTGGATCCTGGTTAGTGTTACGATACCTTTAGTTACGAAGCCTAAAACACATTGTCATGGATAACAGCAGCTTTTTCTGCTTCTCCTGAAGGTTTTCTGGTGTTTGCCAGCATCCTACTGGTTGCCTGTATGATCCTGATCTTCTACGTCTCTCCTCGCTTCGGTCAATCCAACATATTAGTCTACATCAGCATCTGCTCTCTGCTAGGAGCGTTTACAGTGTCCTCGGTCAAGGGCCTCGGCATTGCGATCCGCACCATGTTCTCTGACCTTTCGGTGGCCCATCACCCTCTCACCTGGATTCTTTTGCTGACTTTAATTGGATCCATCATCATCCAGGTCAACTATCTGAATAAGTCGCTGGACACCTTCAATACGCTCTTGGTGTACCCCATCTACTACGTCTTCTTCACCACCATGGTCCTGAGCACCTCTGTGATTCTGTTTAAAGAGTGGGGAGCTATGTCAGGAGTGGATGTGGTGGGCACCATCGGGGGCTTCTTGGTGATTGTGGTCGGGGTGAGCATGCTGCACATCTTCAAAGACTTGAATGTATGTTTTGAAGATCTGAGGAGCAATCTCTGTCAGCCGCTAGGTCAGGAGAGCCCGTCGAAGAGGGAGGACAAGCACATCCTCATAGAGCACATAGACAGCCTGCCGCCCATGAGAGAGGAAGGGCCCAGAGTCTTCATCATCAGCTGAGATTGTATCAAATATATTTGGAATATGCAGTTTAGTAATATCTTCACTGTCTTAATTGTTCATTCCCTCTGCTGAAGGCTGTTGTGCTGTGATGCAGTAGTTTGAATGGCCTGCTGCTGAGTACAGTGATGACGCAGACATTTTCTTCGAAAATATTATTTTGCTGTTGTGACTTAAATAAACTCTAAGCAGCCTTGGAAATATTTAAAGATTGAAACAGCATATACAGAACATGACGCAGCAGAAATTCAAATCTTGCTGCTGAGAATTACCACCCAATTTACAAAATATTTAATCATCTTTTTTTCTTTGATGCAACCGTGTGGGTAATCGTTCCAGAGAAATATTTTGAAATAGATCAAAATATATTTATTTACATAAATATTTGAATGTAACAAAAAAAAAAAAAACATTTCAGAGAAATGTATTGTAGTTTGGCTTGAAAGAAAAAACTATTATTGAATGTTTTGGCTAATTTGATAATGCTTTCTTTTGCTTCTACTATAAAGCAGTATCACATTCAGTGCCTGACTTTCTGTATTATATTTATTCAGATTTGAAAATGAACATCCTCTGCATTGTGGGTTATTTGAGGCTGTGTTGCCAGAGAAGTGTTGCTGTAAATCAGATAGCTCCAAATGTCAAGAGACAAGTCAGCAAGACTGTATTTACCTTTAAAATCATTGACCACAAGAGCATTGGGTCAAATGACTCTGTCAATAGAACTGTAGCCTGTGTGACAGTTGGCGTCTGTCTCTCTCAAGTAGCATTTGGTTTGAACTGAAAAGATCAAAGTCGTTTAGGACAATGATTTTTAAGTTTTAATGTTTTGTTTTGTTTTTTGTTTAAAAAAAAAAAAAAACTACATCCAGTGATCACTGTGAAATGTTTGATTTAATACTTACAATGGCATTTCTCTGAGAAATCCTAGTCAAATGCATAAAAATACATTTGCATAATAGAATTTAAAGTGTCTTTAAATTATTGTATACTCAGGAAGAAGAACATTAAGAAAAATGTCTAAGAATGTCAAAGAAGTGTATTTGAAAGTTAAGTATACAGAATTCATATTATTTTCACTTTGTGCTCTAGTATTCATTCACAGGCAAGGCAGTTGCACCACACAGACCTAAAATATCCAAGAGTTCATTGCAAGAACAACAGATCATAGTACAAAATTGTTTTTCTCAGTTGCACCAGTAGATGGCAAACTCTACACACCAGTCAGTCCCATATTATCCAGGCATTCAGGTCTCCAAATATCTTCCTTTGTGTACATTCGAACAAAGAAATATATACAGGTTCGAAACAACTTGAGGGGGAGTAAATGATGAAAGAATTTACATTTTTAGGTGAACTATCCAGATATTAAAATTCTGTCATTTACTTACCCTCAAGATGTTCCAAACCTGTATAAATTTCTTTCTTCTGCTGAACACAAAAGAAGATCCATCCATCCATCTTCAACCGCTTATCCGGGGTCAGGTCACAGGGGCAGCAACTCCAGCAGGGGACCCCAAACTTCCCTTATTCAAGCCACCTTAACTAGCTCTGACTGTGGTATCCTGAGGCGTTCCCAGGCCAGTCTGGAGATATAATATCTCCACCTAGTCCTGGGTCTTCCCCGATGCCTCCTCCCAGTTGGATGTGCCTTGAACACCTCCCTAGGGAGGCGCCCAGGGGGCATCCTAACCAAATGCCCGAACCACCTCAACTGTCTCCTTTCAATGCAAAGAAGCAGCGGTTCTACTCAGAGTTCCTTAATTGGCCTCAGATTTAGAGGTGCTAATCCTCATCCCAGCCACTTCACACTTAGCTGCGAACCGATCCAGTGAGTATTGAAGGTCACGGACCGATGATGCCATCAGGATCACATCATCTGCAAAACCACAACCCCTCCCCTCCCCACCACGACTATGCCCCGATACCCTTTCCATAAAAATCACAAACAGGATTGGTGACAAAGCGCAGCCCTGGCGGAGGCCAACCCCCACCTGGAACGAGTCCGACTTACCACCGAGAACCTGGACACAGCTCTCGCTTTGGATTTACAGGGATTGGACAGCCCTGAGAAGGGACCCCCTCACCCCATACTCCCACAGCACCTCCCACAGTATCTCCCGGGGGACCCGGTCACACACCTTCTCTAGATCCACAAAGCACATGTAGACTGGATGTGCATACTCCCAGGCCCCCTCCAGGAACCTTGCGAGAGTAAAAAGCTGGTCCGTTATTCCACAACAGGGGCCATCAACAGTTTTGGTTATCGACATTCTTCAAAATATCTTCTTTTGTGTTCAAAAGAAGAAAGAAATTCATACAGGTTTGGAAGAGCTTGAAATTTTTATTTGTGGGTGAACTATCCCTTTAAATCCTAAGGGTCATAACTCTATCCATGAACTGATTAAAAACAGTTCAGACACATTTAAATACTTTCCACAGCTTTATTTTCATTTAATTGTAGTTTTCTCAGAATATATATGAATGTCATTTTAACATAATATATATATATATATATATATAAAATAGCAAACCAGTTAAAGAGCACTTTTCAATCATTTCACAAAATTAAGTTTGTTAGGTTTCAAATTATAAATCAATATATGCACTGTTATTTTATAATATAAAAATAACAAGATTATATTTATAATTAATAACATTTGTTATTAAATGATTGTGACAACTTATGGTTTTCAGACTTTAGCAAAACATGTTCATAAATCATTGTGACACCAGTTGGATAAAAAATGACAGAAATGTTACTTCTGATCTTATTTTTTTTTTTTTTTTAGCAACAATTGTTCTCCGATGCCACTTGGTTTCGATATTTTGCATCTAATGCAGTGACATTTAAACATTTATGTGACTAAAGTGTCCCAAATGATGGCCAGTACTTTTGGGGCCACTTTATATGACATTGAGCACAATGTTGAATCAATATGTAATTCAAATTACTCAAAAGTTTGGCCAGTAAACATGAATAAAATTATTGTAGAGTGATAATTTGTCCCATATTACAACCGAAAGCTGACCAAACGCAACAAAGTGTTTTCTGTAAGCCATTCCTCCCTGTTGTGACAGTATGAGTGAAGTCATTTGATCCAGCTGCAGGACAGAGGCCATTTCATTTATTAGGGACAGCAGTATGACTGTGAGTTTAAATGGTTTCTATTGTTCTATTGTGCTCCCCCACTCACTCACTCACTCACTCACCCACACACATACACACAATTTCACTCGCAGTTGACATAACTGCATCACTGCAAGCACAAATGTTTTTCCTTGATTGTGGAATACAGGGAGATGGACACAGAAAGTTCAAGGGAAAGAGATACAACCGTCATTTCCTGTTGTAACACTCCCACAGATATATTCATCATCAACCAATCAGTGTTCAACAAACAGGTACTGTGACAGATACCACACCTATGACAGGCACCAGCACGTGGAGAAAAGACTGAGAAGGTGGAGAATAGATACAAAGAGCCTGGGTGGAAGGAAGACTCGAGGAAAAAGTGGAAGAAAACAGGCACTGTTTCAAGAATCTGAATGCGATTCATGTGGACACTGTTGGAAAGGGCACAGAAAGTTTAGATCAGCAAGGAAACAACATAAGAAGGACTCGCTGTCCGAGAAAAGAAGAGACACAGAATAAAGTGTGGAGGATGGACACATGGCTGAATGAAGTGCAGAAGCATCCAGCCCTGTATGTTTTGTTCTGTTCTGTAACCTTCAGGATTCTTCACAGGTTCCTGCAGACTGTGCCCAGCCCCAGCATAGTGGACACAGACCCCTGGAGGACGTGGAAATGGAGGAACCTCTCAGTGTCACTTGTCCATTCACTGCTGACTGGCACTTGGGCCGTCGCCTGGTGAGTTGTTTTAGTTTTCATTCAGTTTTTCATTGAATTGTTTTATGAATTGTGTTCAATAAAAGCAACAAATCACCAAACACCAATCTTCACTTTCATTACATATATAACTTGTGTTTATTGTTGGACGTTGCAGTTAGTTTGTACTAACAGCACTGTCTAAGAATAAACACAAGTTATTGAATGTTCATAAACAGCACTTAACCTTCGGTTACAGATCTTTCAGTTTAGAAACAGGAAAAACCTGTTTTACTGGCATGGATTGAGAGAATGAGTGATTGTGTAACTTAAAAAGTAATTAGCATTGTCAAAGTATAAATCACTTCTCCCCACAAACCAAGCAAGAATTTCTATCAGAAATAGACTTTTTCATTCTTTTTTCTGTTCTTTAGTGTCTGTTACTGAGCACATGTCTGTTGTATTTTGATCCTCTGGTTGAAATGATCAACACCCTGCATGAATCTGTCTGTGTGCCGACAGTGTCATACAGCATCCTGTGATGGTGCATGAAATCCACTCAACTTACACCCCTTCATCCTACATGCTAGTCATCGTCTCATCTGGTCAGTAAACACGTCATCATATGAGGAACACATTGTACTAACATACAGTAAAATGCAACACAACGAACCTAGAACTTTGACACAAGTAGTAAGTGTACAAATCATTATGCTACTCACATCTTATTTATCCTATGCTCATGTTCTCCTGTGTGTTCAAGCACATAGAAAACTCTGTCCTGCCACTGATCTAATGATAAGAGTTGAAGCTGTTGTGCAACTCCGGTCTTTGGGATGATGTTGTAGAAAATTATTAACACCTTAATTCTGTACATATAAGCTACAAAGTACATATAAACATGTATATTATACACTGCCCGTTGCAGTATGGATTTTAATCCAAATACTTAAGAGTCTATGGATGGATCATTATTACAGTGATTATTGTTTTTCTAGCACGTTATATGTTTGGCAACGGTTCTTTTAACCCTAAAAGATGGAGTGTGTAGCTTTTCTTAAACAACCATGTATTAAGATGTATCATGGCCATATTCCAGGATGACAATGTCAAGATTCATCAGGCTCAAGTTGTGAAATAATTGTTGGGAAGGAGCATGAAGAATCATTTTCACACATGAATTGGCACTGACCTTAACCTCAGTGTAAGTTTTTGTGATGTGCTGGCGTAGACTTTACAGAGTGCTCACCTCTTGCATTGTCAATACAAGATCTTGACCAAAAAATGATGCACCTCTCGATGGAAATAAATGTTGTGATGTTATGATCTTCCTACATGGTTGTTTAAGAAATGAAAAGCTACACACTCCATCTTTAAGGGTTAAAAGAACCATTGCCAAACATATAACATGCTAGAAACATAATAATCATTGTAATAATGATCCATTCATAGATTCTTAAGTATTTGCCTATTAAAATCCAAACAGTGAAATTTTTTTTTTTTTTTTTTCTTGGCTAGGCAGTGTATATATGCATGTGAGCATGTGAGAATATGTATATTATACAAAACCAAACGACCTCAAACATTTAGGGTCGGTAAGATTTTTAAAATGTTTTTGAAAGATATGTTTCTCATGTTTAACAAGGCTAAATTTCTTTGATCAGTAATACAGTATAAACAGCAGTATTGTGAAATATTAAAACATAATTATATACAAAATGTAATTTATTCCTGTGATGGCAAAGCCGAATTTTCAGCATCATTACTCCAGTCTTCAGTGTCACATGATCCTTCAGAAATCATTCTCATATGCTGATTTTCTGCTCAAGAAACATTTATTATTATTATAAATGTTAAAAACAGTTGTGCTGATTAATATTTTTGTAGAACCTGTGCTTTTTTAGATTGTTTGGTGAATAGAAAGTTTAAAATAACAGGTCTTTACTATCACCATTTTAATGCAGCTTTGCTGAATAAAAGTATTAATTTAACTGACCCCAAACTTTTATTAATCAAATTATTATTAATTTGATTAATAAATCAAATTATTATAGTCAAAGAAATTTTGAAATGGACTGAAACCCTAGAAATTAAAGGGTTAGTTCACCTAAAAATGTATTAATTCATTCATTAATTACTCCCCCTCATGTCGTTCCACACCCGTAAGACCTTCGTTCATCTTTGGAACACAAATTAAGATATTTTTGATAAAATCCAATGGCTCAGTGAGGCCTACATTGCCAGCAAGATAATTAACACTTTCATTGCCCAGAAAGCTACTAAAGACATATTTAAAACAGTTCATGTGACTACGGTGGTTCAATCTTAATGTTATGAAGCGACAAGAATACTTTTTGTGCACCAAAAAAAAAACAAAATAACGACTTTATTCAACAATATCTAGTAATGGGCGATTTCAAAACACTGCTTCATGAAACTTCGAAGCTTTACGAATCTTTTGATTTGAATCAGTGGTTCGGAGCGTGTATCAAACTGCCAAAGTCACGCCCCCCAGTGGTGAACCATTGAAATTTCGAATCACTTATGACATAACAAAGCCTTGTTTACCGAAATGATGTGACTTTGGTAGTTTGATATACGCTCCGAACCACTCATTCGAGTCAAAAGATTCGTAAAGCTCAGAAGCTTCATGAAGCAGTGTTTTGAAATCGCCCATCACTAGATATTGTTGAATGAAGTCGTTATTTATTTATTTATTTTTTTGGCACACAAAAAGTATTCACCTCGCTTCATAACATTAAGTTTAAACTCGTAGTCACATGAACTGTTTTAAATATGTCGTTAGTATCTTTCTGGGCATCTGAAAGTGTTGATTATTTTGCTGTCAATGCAGGCCTCACTGAGCCATTGGATTTTATCAAAAATATCTTAATTTGTGTTCCGAAGATGAATGAAGGGTTTACAGGTGTGGAACGACATGAGGGTGAGTAATTAATGACTGAATTTTCATTTTTGGGTGAACTAACCCTTTAATCTGAGAATCTATAGAAACCATTCCAAACACAGACACCTTTAACACTGGTTGAGTGACACTATACAGTGAACTTGTTTCACATACAGGGACTGGAAACTGTAAAATTTAACCCCCTTATAATTAAACACAATTTATTTTAATGGTTTTGTCAATAAATTCAGCATTGATCTCTTTCAACAGGGTACTTCATTCAGGATGCTGGAGACATTATTTTTAGTGGATACGCAAAAGCATCTTGGGAGTTTTTACTTCACCATGCTATGGTAAGTCAATACACAGGTTATCATACAAGGCTATGAAACATTTTCTTAAAAGTCATAAAAAGTCTATTATTTAGACCTGGATAATGTCACAACTTGTTTCAGATGAAAAGCTTGAGATTCAGAGCAAAGTTTCCTGAGCAATCCAGTTATTGATTTTGAACACAGATTAGAGTGGGCTCAACCTTAATCCTGAAGTGGGGTGTGTGCACAGCCACAGTGTTTATTACACATCATTCCCAGTATACTCCAGGGAAACATGCCTTTTGTAATATATGTTTCTTTTACTTCTTCTTGTACTTGATTCCTTGTCTGGCAAGTCCTCATTGCTCATCCTGAAAAAAAAAAAAAAAAAAAAAAAACCATCCAGTTCTAGCAAGTTGAAACAATGTGCAATAATGACAAACAATCCCGCTAGAAAGACACTCAAAACTGTATAAGCAACAAAAGCTGAGTTCAAAACTCCTGGAAAGGGGGTTAATAAAGGCCTTCTGAAGCGAAGCGATGTGTTTTTTTGTAAGAAAAATATCCATATTTAAAACGTTATAAATTCAAATAACCAGCTTCCGGCGGATGACCGTAAGCAGAATGTGCAAGTCGATTTGCGGCGGAAGAGTATCTTTTGACCTGACGCACAACGTAATGACGAAAGCGGAGGTGAATAGTATAGAGCAAGACAAATCACTGGTCACAGATTATAAGTCTAAAACGATCATTTTTAAAGAGAAATTTCAGAGGATTTTAATATAAGTGAAGAGGGGCTTAAATTTGTCACACAGCCCTATTTGTTTGAACCGCGAGAGGCGACTAAACTTACAATACTCCTACATCCTGCGTCATACATCGCGTCAGGGGTTACTCATTTGGTGCAAGTTGACTTGCGCATTATGCGTACGGTCATCCACCGGAAGCTAGTTAATCAAAGTTTTAAATATGGATATTTTTCTTACTAAAACGCATCGCTTCGTTTCAGAAGACCTCATTAACCCCCTGGAGTCATATGGATAACTTTTTTTTTGTTTTGTTTTTTTGGATGGATGCATTATTTTTTACTTCAAAACGCGGCCCCCCATTCACAACCATTATAAAGCTTGAAGGACTATGGATATTTAAATATATATCCGATTGTGTTCGTCTGAAAGAAGATAGTCATATACACCTAGAATGGTTTGAAGGTGAGTAAATCATGGGAACATTTTTGGGTGAACTATCCCTTTAGTAACACTCATTTTATTCAACTGAAGAAATATAGTGATATCTATTTGTTTTTATTTTTTTTACCCTACTCATCTGGGGTGTCTTAATTGTATATCTTTCCCTGTAGGTGATCTGGTGTTTCCTGTACGCCGTGTTCACACATCAGTATGTGGCGGGTGCAGTGGTGGCTTTATTTGTGGAGGTGAACAGTGTGTTCCTGCACACACGTTTGCTGTTCAAACTGGCTAAGGTGGCCCATAACTCTTTCATCTACACCGTTAATAAATTGTTGAATGTGGTGACTTACGTGACCTTCCGGCTTGGAGCACAGTTTTACCTCACCTGGTACCTCATCCATCACTACTCGACATTGGATCATGCTCTCTACTTCCTGATAACCATGATGCTCATGAACATCATGATTCTCATCTATTTCTACCGCCTCCTCCGAACCGACTTCTTCAACAAGCGTCATCCTCACAACAGTGCTCTTAAATTTGCTGAGGACTGAACTAACAGATGCTGATGTCTATCAGTCCATAAACCAAAGACTGAATTCAAATGACTGTTAACAACATTTATCTATAGGATATCTGTTCTGAACAGATAAACCTCGCCAGAGACGGTCTGATGCCAGTCAGAGACATTTAAAACATGTTAGAATAAAACATTTATTTTGAATTTTTTTAAAAAATGTTTAAAACTTAAACTCAATAAACAACTTTAAACTCAAGAGTCATGGTAGCCAATTGTTTAATATGTAATTCAAATTACATCTGCTACAGATGGATTTTACACTGCAAAAATGAAGTATTTTTGCCTTGTTTTGCAGTACAAATAATGGGTCTCGTTCACTAAGCAAGCATGCGTACGCACAAATTTGTGCGTGAAATCTGCGTACTAACATTTTCACGAACATATAATGATTCATCAATAACTTCAGTTCTAAAATTTATTCTAAATTTACGAAAAAAAAAAAAAAAATGTACGAGTGGTACAACTGAAACCACTTGTACGCAAAAATTTAGCTACACCCTGGGTGGCATTATAAACGCGTTAAGATGACGCGTTTATCCATACATATTTTATGTTAAATAATATAAAGGAATTAGTGTTCGGAAAGCCCTTATGGACATGGTTTATTCTCCAAATTCATTAACGTTCGAACGAGGTTAAGAAAAATCCATGTGCATACATTTTTCGTGAGTTCTCCTGTGTATAAATACAAATAATCCATGCAATTATTAGTGAATGAGACCCCATTATCTTATGTAATTTTACTTTTCAAGTAAATGTATTTTGATTTAAGAATGTTTAGATGTTTATACTGGGAAATAATACTAAAAAAGTAACTTTGCAGTGCAGTGTATCCAAGGCAAGGGTCATCATAACGTATCCAAAGACATGAAAATATCCAAATGATGTCATTAGTATCCCCTTGAAATAATCAATAATTATTTTTGGAAATTTTTATGGAAAAGTGTGTAAACAATTGTGTTTTATGGTCGGTTGGAATTGTGACCGGTGGGATAATGTGTATACTGAATTAACATATTGCTGCAGTAATCAAAATTCTTATATGGCCTATCTCAGCCCAGTTATTAACACGTTTCATCACATTCTAGGGTTACTATTATACATAAAAACCATTATACGACACTTATTACTAAAGCACATAAAGTCTTAATTTTAAATTTAATCTGAGATAAAAGACAAAAAAAAAAACAAAAAAAAAAAAACAATGCATTTCAAAAATGTTACTTTATTGTAACATATAGGCTAATATTATGTTAGTGCAACCAGTAGCCTATTTAAAACATCAATACTGTAACATTTTAACTTTGTCATTGCAACATTTTAGTTTAACCTTCCCTAATAACTGCAATTGGATAGTTCATTCTGTATTACCCACTGGTCACTGTTGTTTCCATGAACATATTTACTCATTCTATGACCACACTTAACAAAACCAAGTAACTGTGAAGTCATATAATACTAGACACCTTAAAGATAACGTGTATCAAAATTCTTTGTCACATCATGGTTAACAAACTTAACTAAACTTTTGTTTTGGAGCTTTGATGCAGCCATCATCTACTGAGTAATTAAACTGCTCTGGTCATGTGACTTTGCACTAACCATGTGAAACTGCACATATTTGAGACCCTTTATTTTTTCCATATTTGCAAGAAATGCACTAATACATCAGTTAGTAACATTTGAGCTACATAAATGAAAACTTTCTTTACGTTCACTATTGTTACTGGTGGGATTAGAGGTTATTTGAATTAGCAGCAATTTATTAAATGAAGCATTTTCCCAAAATGGTAGCTGTGGGGTAAAGTGTGTCAGATTCTAATACTAAGTAATACCGATATTAAGCTTTGCACCCCAATGCAGAAATGAACTAAACTAGCGTTATAAATTCTGTAAGTGCAATTCAACCTTTTTAAAAAATAATCAAGTATCTTCCTAATAAAATATGTATTAGGAATGAAGCTCTCTCACAAAAGTTACCTCAGTTCTGCAGAAAAAAAAAAAAAAAAAAAAAAGTGTTTGGAATGAGACAGCAAATTACATTTAACAAAAATCATTTGAGTTTGCATTTCAAATTTAATTAAGGAGTATTCAACTGTTTTTAAGCTTGTTCCCTTGGTGGAGAGACAGAGCAGTGAGCCCTGATACACACTGCATAAATAGTGTATATTTAGTGTACCCTAATAATTAAGGTATTCATATAGGGACCCATTCTGTAACTAACTTTGGTTAAAAGTAATATTTAGCACTTTAGTTTGAAAAAAAAAAACACCCTCTGCAGGAGCACCTTAGGTGTCATACAGTTCCTTTTGAATCACCTGATCCAAATCACCCACACAATTGACAGCAGTTATATAACTGGAAAATATTTTGCTTTTTACCTCTCCATTTTTCTCACAGAAGAAAACTCCAAGGTAAGCCACTGTGCCACGTTTCATTTCTCACCCTAAAGATCAACCTAAAAGTGTTGCCCTGCACTCAATAGGCTGTGTCAAGAATTTAGAACCTAATTAGGTAGGATAAATGGAACAACAGGAAATCCATAATCATGATGCACAAACTTCAATTATGTATAATTACTAAGGCTGGGTAATTTAAAAAAAAAAAAAAAAAATTCTCATTTCACAAACCAATATAGATTCTTAAATCCCAAGAATCGATTAGTCTATCCTGTTTTTAGCTGATGAATGAACAGAACATTGTTAGCTCACCTCCCATCCAATAAATCGCAATAAGCTTGGTTACTTTTAATATGAAAAAAACTTTAGATTTCAAATTCTGTCCATTTTATTACAAAATTCAAAAAATAGATTGCTGCAGCATTTGAGCTTAGTTTTGCTAAATATATAATAAATACATTAAGTTATGGCAGCTACTATTTAAATATTTATATTTTTAAAAAAAAGAAAAGATGCAACTGAAGTTAGTATTATAAAAACTTCTTTGGGTGTAATACAACTGCAAATCAGTTAATTTTAACCTTTAATATTATATAGTACAGTACTAGGCCTACTGACTCCCATGTGTTTACAGCATTAGTTTAGAGATTTTTTTCCCCATGAGAATCTCAAATAATCGATACTGAATCGAAATTGAATCGCAAGCTTGCAAACTGAAATTGAATCGAATAGTGAAGTATGCGTCAATAACCAGCCCTAATAATTACAATAACTTCAACATTTAATACATATTAGATGAATGATAATTAGATGCTTTACTTGTTATTAATTATACTGAAACTACAAAGAAAAACACAAATGAGAAAGCCCATTCTCAAACTAGTATTCTAACAAATGTAAACAAATGAAGCCACAAGAGCAGTTTTTACAAACATTTATTCTTCTGTACATCTGACCAAGAGCACTTTAGATGATGCCAATCTGTAAGGAAAAAAGACGACAATCAGCACAGATCGGAGCACTAACATTTAAAAAAAAAAAGAAGAAAAGAACAAAGCATCAGTGGTTCCTTTGAATGCATCACAATCATTCAGGCAGAATTGTAGTTTACATCATTTGCAAAGATTGACAAATTCCTCAGCAGCCAATTCTAGCTACATGAAGCTGACAACACATCAACAGTTTGATACAACTGTGAACATTTACTAATGTACCTTGTTTGCAACATCCAAGGCATCGTAATCTGGTGCAAGACGAACGTATGCCTTCTTTTCACCATCAGGCCTGCAGGGAGCAATAAAGCATTTAGAACACATTTCATCACACCACAAATTTAACAATGCTCTTCCTGTGCATCAGTGGTTCCTTTGAAAACATCACGTTTCAGAGTAATGATTATCTTTACATCATAGCACAGCAGGGCTTCTCCCACAATGATTATCATTCTAAAAGACCTCATTGGCCAGAAAAGTTGCGCTTTAAAACAGTGGTTCTCAAACTTTTTGACTCAAAGGCCCCCTGATAGCAACCATATTCAAAGCTCCCCTATACTGGCTATTTCAAATATTTCCATTATAATTGACAAAACGGTTTCATTTTGTTCAACACTTTATCATGATGCTATATTAAATGAACCAACAGTACAAGCTCCAATTAAAAACAATTACTGAAGGAGAATTTTAACATTTTATTATATAAAAAAATGCATCTTGATTTTATGTCTTTAGCATTTAAATTTTGAGTTAGTTTATTTAATACATTAATTTCAATATTTATTAGTCATCTTGAGGTCACCTTGAAAGTTCGCTGAGGTCCCCTAGTGGGCCCCGGACCCCAGGTTGAGAACCACTGCTTTAAAAGACTTGATGAACAAACCGAGTTCTACCTGATCAGTGTGTTGACTTTAGCCACATCGATGTCGTACAGTTTCTTGACAGCGTGTTTAATCTGATGCTTGTTAGCCTTGACATCAACAATGAATACCAGAGTATTATTGTCCTCAATCTTCTTCATGGCTGACTCAGTGGTCAGGGGGAACTTGATGATGGCATAATGGTCCAGCCTGGCAGAATGAGAGAGATCTCAATAAACTCGTGTAAGTTCTGCATTGTATTTATGCTTTAGTTTCATCTATATCTCAATGTTGAAATGAGGATGCATCAGTGTTAAAAAAAACTGTAATCACATAATATCATGCTTTGATCGCAATTCCCATCACTTGCATCCTAAATATCTGATTTTAAAACATTTGTCACAAAGTAACAGATGCACTCTGGACTCTTGGGAGTCACAAAGCACAAAATAGCATGCTGGTCTCACTTGTTTCTGCGTGGAGCGCTCTTCCTAGGGTACTTAGGCTGCCTCCTCAGACGCAGGGTCTTGGGCCGGCGGAAGGTTGGGGTGGTCCTGATCTTCTTCTTCCTCTGGCTGTGGACACCCTTCAGCACAGCCTTCTTGGCCTTAAGGGCCTTGGACTTGGCCTCGGTCTTAGCCGGTACAGCTGTACAAAGATTCACAAATTATGACCAAAGTGTCTATATGACACAATGAATGAGTACAATGTCCCAACCTGCGTTTTCACATCCCTAATAAGCATTTTACTGCTATATTATAAAGTGCAAAGAACTTCGTCACATTATTTTGTACATGGATATGAACGTGTTTACATTGAAGCAGCAGCTTTAAAAGGCTTAACTAAAATTTGCTGAAATTTCAAAACTATATCGTTTTCGAGGCTCAGCGAATAACTCTTTAAATCACTAAACTGGCTAGTAATGAATGAGAAACGGATAGATATTGGTAGCCACGTGTGTGTACTAGCTAACTATGACAAGCTAATGATGTGTCATTTACTTGTATTTTACTCTGTACAATCCAAATGAAAAGTAAGTAACCAGTTTATGCCAGCTGGTTAATGATTTTAACACGCGGACAGTCTGATAGAATGACACACTGCGATAGCAAGTAGCTCAATTTTGTTAGCTTGCTAACCGCGGATCTGACTGAGGACGTCTCACTCCTGCACTTCTTGCATTAAAAACAATGTTATTTCACTCCAGACGCCCAATAAAACCGCTAGATAGAAACATAACTATATCAATTACATTTAAGCGCAAACGCAGATGTAAATAATCAGAATAAACTTTACTTTTATAACGTAAAATCTATAAACCTAACGCACCTTCCTTCTTCGCCTTTGGGGCCATGTTGGGAAAGGAAGAACGAGAGGGGTTTCCTTCAGTATATCTCAGGGGTTCACGTTAACAGACGCAGTCATCGCGAGAACACCGCTAGGCATTATGGGTTCTGTAGTTAAATTGCGCACTGTAAATATCGAGTGCAGCAGCCACAGGGCGAGAGTACTTATGTTGAGCACAGTCACGCAGTGAAACTTTTATAGGCGATTACTTGTTTATATATTTCATGCATTTTCCGCAAAACATCCTACAAAATAATATTTGTCTCAACAACAAAAATGTGTCGCCTAAATAATAGACTAATGCGAATTTACTGTCAAGTTTAAAATATAGGCTACTCGTAGAATGTAAAAAAGCCATCTGCCTTTCGGCAAGGTAAGTTGTATTTAATTTTTTTTAAATAAATATTTATTATTACTATTTTGTTTATATTTTATGTTTGTTTATCCCACTAGTCACAGGACAGAATGGTTCAGTGTTTGCATTGGTGTGGTCGTTAAAGCTTTCACATGATGAGCTCTCTACCCCCTGTGAAAGGAGACAGGATTATCTGTGAACTCCCTTTGGTAACACTTTCTGTATTTTTAGTTAGTTATTAATTTTGTTTCAATGCACATCTTTATAATTGTACATCTTTATACTTCTGCCTAGATTTTTTTCTCAGAATTATACACATACATTGTGGATTACTTTGTTGAATAACTGTGTAATACTATAAGCCAGACTCAACTGGAGCAGATTATTATGTAAAAGGCGATCTTTTTGTTTTGTCTTGTTTGAGTGTTTTAAAGCATAACCTAACTAATTTATATTGGTCTATTTATTCAGTACTTTACAAGGGACGCTGCAGTGCACACCAAAGATGGCTTTAATATTACTGTTAGAGAGGCATGTCAAGGACAGAAAACAGGGTAAGTTACTCTTTTTCTCTCTTTCACACACATGCAATTATTTGTTTTGCTATTATGGTGGGGGCTTTTCCATTAACCGTATTGTTTTGATATTTTCATTAACATATATTAAGCCTTTTTCCACATGGGGATTTTTGGCTGGTACCCACAATGTAGGCAAAACCTCACACACAAACCATGTAGATTGGTTTCACATTGGATATATAATACAAATGTGCAATGCAGTATGAATGAAAATTATTTTATTGTAAATATTTTCAGGCTAAATGTAGCCAAGGTCATTGTAGTTGGTGATGTAGCAGTTGGGAAGACATGTTTAATAAATAGGTAAGAATCTGCAATGTTAATTTACTATTCTCAATTCAGATCTCATTGTGCTTTTACTGATAAATTTACGTGTTACTAAATTAATTCTAACAGTGTGTAAAAAAAAAAATTAAAAAAAATTACAGCTTGATTAACTATAATTTTTTATATATTTTTACCTGAAGATTCTGCAAAGACACTTTTGACAGGACGTACAAGGCGACTATTGGAGTGGATTTTGAGATGGAGAGATTTGAGGTCCTCGGTGTGCCCTTCAATTTGCAGTTGTGAGTTTTGTGTATTTTATAGGTTTAACAGTCATTCATATGGTTGCATCCTTCAATCATGGACCTCTTTCCCTTTGCAGGTGGGACACGGCAGGTCAAGAAAGATTTAGATGCATTGCATCCACATACTACAGAGGAGCTCAAGGTAATAAAACAGACTATATTAAGTATACGCTTGCTGTGAATTGTGCAAAAACAATTTGTCTTTTGTTCCTAGCCATCATCGTTGTGTTTGACCTGAGCAATTATAACTCTTTGGACAATGCGAGGTACAGTAAGACCACTTCTTTAAATAAACGGAGAGAAAACAGACATGGTTCATGACTATTCTAATGCCTTTCAAACCAGAGAGTGGCTTGAAGATGCCATGAGAGACAATGACCCTTCTAGTGTTCTACTCTTCCTCGTGGGAACCAAGAAGGATCTTAGTGTGAGTTATCAAATTATCACCTTTAAGCCATTAAACATCACCACACTGTGATTTGCACATGATGTTGACATAGAAGTGTTCCATTAACTTTTTTAAAGAAAAAATGGATATGAATGCATGGTTATATTATTCTAAAATAATCCCAAAAGTGTTTCCTCGAGTCTTGGTGAATATTTATCCCCTATAGCACCCAGATCAGTTATCCCAAATGGAGCAAGAGGCTGTTAAACTTTCTGAGGAGATCAGAGCAGAATATTGGGCCGTCTCTGCCATGTCAGGTACAGTAAAGTGTTAAAGACTTTTAACCGCAGGTGTTTTGAATCAAAGTATTTGCAAAAGCAGATCAAAAAATGCATTCTGTGCATTAATTACAAAATCTTTCAGAATTTATGAAAGATAATAAAATAATAAAAAAAAAGTAATAATCTCACTAAAACATTTTCATCTGTATAAAACCAGTCTGATTCCACTATGTTTCATTATTGTCACCACAGTGCTCAATCCATGAGAGGGTTGGTAGATCCATGGTTAATATATCATACATACAGGGTTAGTTCACCCAAAAATGTAATTTCTGTCATTAATTACTCACCCTCATGTCGTTCCAAACCCGTACACCTTCATCTTGTGTTCATCTTCGGAACACAAATTAAGATATTTTTGATGAAATACGATGGCTCAGTGAGGCCTCTATTAAGAGCAATGCCACTGAAAATTCAAGATCCAGAAAGGTACTAAAACATATTTTAAAACAGTTCATGTGAGTACAGTGGTTCTACTCTAATATTATAAAAAGTGACGAGAATACTTTTTGTGCAAAAAAAACAAAATAACGACTTTTCAACAATATCTTGTGATGGCCGGTTTCAAAACACTTCTTCGGAGCTTTATGATTCTGTTCTTTCGATTCAGTGATTCGGATCTCCTATCAAACGGCTAAACTGCTAAAATCACGCGAATTTGGCGCTCTGAACCACTGATTAGATTGATAAAGCTCCGAAGCAGTGTTTTAAAATCGGCCATCACAAGATATTGTTAAAAAGTTATTTTGTTTTTGGATCTTGAGATTTTCAGTGCCATTGCTGTCTATGGAGGCCTTACTGAGCCATCGGATTTCATCAAAATATCTTAATTTTTGTTCCGAAGATGAACGAAGGTCTTATGAGTGTAGAACGACACCCGTTAAGAGTTTTTTTTTATCCTCCATTGAAAGAAATTATCACATTCAATGTCCTGAAAAGTAATAAAAACATTGTTAAAATATTCAACGTGACTACAGTGGTTCAGCCTTAATTTTATGAAGCGACGAGGATACTTGTGTGCAAAAACAAAACAAAATTAACAAATTTAACGAACTTTATTTATCAGCGAATATGGGGGGGGGCGTATCATGGTTTCCAGCAAAAACTGTTATAATCTTTGATAATAATAAGGATTATTATTAATAATTGAGCAGCAAATCAGCATATTAGAATGATTTCAGAATGATTTCTGAAGGATTCTGGAGTAATGCTGCTGAAAATTCAACGTTACCATCATAGGTGAAAAGGAGTAAGGGGGAATGCTCAGGTAGCTAGCTTGAAGCCAGTGGGGCTGTCGGTAAGAACAGGTCCAGTCTAGTTAAATCAGGTACAGGAGTATTTATTGCACATCCAAGCAGGTATGGAATAAGACCTATGCACAGTACAGCCACATGCAACAGAAAGGGAAAGCTGTGGGCACAGGTGCAGGTAATAAAGCCTAAGAGAGTCCTAATTGGTTTGAGATTGGGTAGGTGGAGCTTGGGGCTAACAGGGAAATTAACAAGCTATGAGGGGTGTGGCACTTGCCTTGAGGCTGCAGTTTAGGGACACAAAACTTCCCAACAGCCGCCCCCAAATTTGTACAGCAAATTTGACAACTCAGGAGGTATTCAGGAGGAGGATAAGGTGGGCAGTGGGCCTTGTGTATGTCCTGTCCTTGACTTGGACATCAGCATCCCTACAACAGCCATCCTTGCTGGGATGGAGGTAGGTGATTTTACCCACTGATCATTGGGATCGGGAAGTTGAGGATCAAGAATTAGTACAACAGTGTTAGGTTGCAGGTTGACGCCATTGACGGCAACTGTGCAGCTTAGAGTCTGGATATGTCAGGATCTGCAATGTCAGATGATACATGATGTTTTATTAACAAGATTCGGGCGGAGCAGGTTCAGATAATTAACCTGATTAGCACAGGTGGAGAGCATTCAGTTAATCAACTCTACCATAACAAGAGGTATAAATACAACAGACTTACCTCTGTTCTTCCACAGATGATCCTCTGTTCTCCACCCCATCTCCTCACTTCGAGGTCTTTCTATTTTTACCACACCAGGGGGAGTACTCAGGGTTCGGGACAATATTCCGAGCTCGGAGCCCTCCCCCGGACAGCACGCCAAATACGCATAACTTTTATTCTTGAATTATATGTACATGTGAACTCGTGAAATAGCCTAAGGTCTTGGAATGTACCGTGATTGAGTCAGTCCACAGAATAGTCTTTCTGATATGGCGGGTGAGCTCTGTCTGAAGGAGACTGAATAGCTGAGCTCATGTGAGAGCAGCACATAATTCAAGTTGTGGAATTTATAGCCCTTTTTGGGAGCAACGCGGGACCTCGCCATGAGGAAGGAAACATTCACTTGCTGCTGACCATCTTCCGTGTGCATGTAGGAAACTGCACCATAGGACTGCTCTGATGCATGTGAAGATGTGAAGGTCATAGGTGGCTGAGGAGGTGTCCACTGACTGAGGTGTGAGGCAGCAAGGAAGAGTAATGGTGGAGAGGTTCCTTTCCTTCCTTAGGAAGTTCCTTTTCCCATGAAAGCCAGGCTTCTAGGAGATCATGGGGGAGATTTGAGTCATTCCATTTTCATGCTGGACAATGATTTCCGCCTTTGTTGTGTAAGGGAGGATCGTATTGGCTAGCAAGAACTCTGTAAATATGGCATATAGCTGAAGTGTTAGATTCAAGGGCTCTGTGTCTGTATCTGAGGGTGTCTGAATGGCAGTTCCAGAGGAGGCCTAGGGTAGACTTGAGGATTATTACTGGCCCATTGTCGGATTTTAAAGCCACCAGAGGAGAGGGTGGTGCGCAGGCTGTGAAGGAGGTCTTTGTTTACAAAGTCTCCTGACCCCAGAGGAAGCCAGTTATCCACATAGAAGCAATTGTGTATGAAATGGTCAATGCGATCATCTGCCTGTGCATCTTTGATGATCCTCTGGAGGATGTAAATGGCACAGCAAGGGCTTGAGGTCATGCCAAAGGGGAGAACTTGCCATTCATACACAGTTGGAGGAGCTTTGCAGTAGGGCTGTGACGGTGGCAATTTTTTTACTACCGCGGTGGGCAATCTTGCCTGTGTGTAATCAAACGTATCATTTTATTCTGGAGACTGAACTCACGCTCTGCAGACACACTGGAGTGCACTCACCACCAACTGGACAGGGGTGGGAATTACATTTACAAGCTACATCAGCCTCAGTAACCTGTCAAAATGACAGATGGGCTTCATATTTTTCATATTTTTTCCGGGTCCTGATTGCTACAGGGGCTCCAGGAGGGCCCAATTTCACTGGTTGTGTTGGGGTAATAAGGTGTGTTTGATCAGCCTCTAAGAGGAGTAGGTGTCTTACAATATTAAGCTGGTCAGCAGTGAAAGCTTGACTGATGACATAGGATTTATTAGGATGCACTTTAGGAATAAGGGTGAAGGACACAGTAGCTCCATTAAGAGTCTGGACATCCTGTCTAACAGTTCTCAGCTTTAGCCTCTCAGATTTTCTTACTAGCTGAAATGTTTGAGCAGCCAGGTGCAGAAGGATTGTTCTTTCGGACCCATCATCCAGTATGGCGTAAGTGTTTAAGGATCGGTCTGCACTGCGCAGGGTCACTTCAACTACTTTCAGTAGTACTTTATTGCAATCACTAGAGTGGTCAAAATATAGATTTTGCACTTGCCTCTGGTTGATGTTGCATAGGATGTGTAGGTATTTCCTGTTGTACTGGCTGCAGCATCCCTTCAGGTCACATTGGGTTGCAAAGTGATCTTGTGCACATCGCCAACAACGTCTCTGTTCCTTGATCCAGTTAATTCTCTGGTCTTTGAGTTGGAGGAAATCACCACATTTACTGACATGTTCAGTAGAGTTACAGTAGGCACACATTGGACAGCGTTCAGATGAGGCATTGGGGAGAGGCTGACTAGTTCTAAGTGGGGCAACTTGGGCTTTAGTGGAGGTCACAGAAGAGGAGGTTTTGGAGTATGGATGTACCTCTTAATGGTTGAGAGGTTGATGGAAAGACTGACTGATAGGCTGAGGTGTTCTTTCTCTCCTAGGCTGACAGCAGGCTTCTTGTTGTAGCCAGTTGGAAAAATCCAGGAGGTTATAGGAAAGGGGACCTGGTCTACTCAAACTCATACATCTCTTAAACTGGCAGAACTGCTCCTGAGGAAGCTTCTCTAGAAGCCACTCAACATGTGAACCACAGGTAAGCTCAGAGAGACCTTCAGGGCCCATGGACTGAAGAGGCCCACTAATGCCTGAAGTCTGAGGGCAAATTGGTCTAAGCCTCTATCATCACCTGTTCGAATAACAGGCATCTCCATTATAGCTCAGAGCTCCTTCAAAGCAAGCTGTCTAGGTTGACCAAAATGCTCACATAGCATAGCATAGTATAGCTTGAGTGTAGGGATCTGGGGCATAAACATAAGCCAATGCTAGTCTCCTTGCCTGATCTACCTTTAGATGATCCAACAGGATGTGGTATTTATATTGTTCTGATTCTCTTAGATCTAACAAGTTGGATAGGGCCATCTTTAACATCAGGTACTGGCTTTCATCCTTCCTCGTAAGATCAGGGAAAGAAGGACCTTCTATCCTCCTATAGTTTGACTTCTGGGGGCCAATAGGAGAAACTAGCTGGCTTAGAGGGGCAGCAGATGTCAGGTGGTGGGGCTGCACATTATATGCCGGCTGATCTGGATAAGACATAACACCAGGCAAGGGTTGACTTGGCAGTGTATAGGTTGGGTACATGGGGTTATACAAGGCTGGTACTTGAGATGTGGCAGGAAACTGGCCACGGCCAGGAGCATGCATGAGCTGCATGGACTGTGGCAGAGGTTGGGTAAAAGGGGCACGGTTTACAGGAAGAGGAGAAGGAGGCTGCTGCTGAGGTGGAAAAGAAGGGAGCCTATGGTCATCTGTAGTCTGACGGGCTTGTGATACTACTCGCTGAAGGTTAAGGCTTTCAGGGCGAGGAGATGCTGAGCGAGATTGTGAGGAGTGGGTGCTACTCCTACTCCCATGCATGCACTGCTGGATTAATCTACCTTGATTTCTTACTTCCTCTATCAATTGCTGTAAGAGCACAGACCGGGCATCAGGGATAGGAACTATTGGAGGGGCATGTGGGTGTTCAGCCTTAGAGGTTGGCACTCTCTCAGATGGAATGGTTGAGTGGGGATGTGGAATATCCTCCTGAGTGTCTCCCTCCGTAGGTAGTTCCGGCTCCTCTAGCTCTTCCTCGGACTCCCCCTCTCTCCGGGGGTTGATAATGAGGGCCAGTGCCAGACATATATGCAGGATCAGGAGGTTGTTGTTCTGGCATTTCTGCTGTAGATAGTGACTGCTGATGATATTGCTGGATAAAATCATCATAATGTGCAGGGAGCTGAGCTTGGCAGCGTGGGCACTCATGCTGAGACAATGAGGGTAGGGAGTGACTAGACATGTCCACTGGTCATCAGTGAGCTCCGGCTCAAAGGACCATGAAAAGGAGTAAGGGCGAATGCTCAGGTAGCTAGCTTGAAGCCAGCGGGGCTGTCGATAAAAACAGGTCCAGTCTAGTCAAATCAGGTATAGGAGTCTTTATTGCACATCCAAGCAGGTATTGTGTGTATATGTGCATGTGTCTGCATGTGAGCGAGTGTGCGTGTGGTTTCTACAAAGTAACAGAGAAATACAGAGTTTTAGTTTCATAATAAACAATGGTAAATCAGTCACAAGGCAAGTACAAATATCCCATTGAATTCACAGGCAATGAAGTGATATAAACAATACATGGACCATCTGCTCATACTATAAGCTAACTAAAGCACATGCCTAAACAGGAAATAAAACAAGCATGAAAATAAACACTTTAGGCCAAACTTAAGTCATACCAAATAATCTTTGAATATCAAACAAAAGCACTTACATGGTCAATTACGCACACGCAGGAAAAACAAAGAAAGGAATAAGACTCAGGGGGCGTTCACATCAGACGCGACTTGCGTGAATAAATCGCACTATTCACACGTAGTTGGATGCTTGAACATTTTAAGTTTACTCGCTTCATTCACGCATGAAATTCACTTCACAACAGACGCGAATTCGCGTCATGAGAGGGGCTTCTGCCAGGAGGCTCCAGTCTCGTTTCTGCACACTTCCTCTGAATAAACACATCAACTCGTCAACGGGAAAGTAGTTGTAAAATACGGCAAATAAGCTCAATTTGCCGGCTTTAGCTAGCTTGTAGTCTCAATATGTGTGTGTGTGTATATATATATATATATATTCCCAACAATAGGAATAAATTCCATTTTAAATTATATTAAAATAGAAAACACTCATTTTAAATTTTTTAATAATATTTCATAATATTGCTGTTTTTACTGAATTTTTTATCAAATAAAAGCAGTCTTGGGGAACATAAAAGACTTCTTTTTTAATATTCAAAAATATTAAACAATTCAAAAACCTTTGATGACATCATATGTATGATTTCTGTTATCCATAGGGGAAAGTGTGAGAGACTTCTTCCTCCGAGTTGCATCACTTACATTTGAGGCGACTGTATTATCTGAGCTGGAGAGGAACAATTCTAGACAAGCTGGTGATATTGTCAGTAAGTTCTTTTTCAATAAAGTCCAAGTAATATAACAGAAATGTCTTAAAGGGCTAGTCAACAAAACATTAAAAGAAGATATTTTGAAGAATGCTGGTAATGAAAAATTTTGTTTCCCATTAACTTCCATTGTATTTTTTGACCATATAATGGATGTACTTTGGAACCAGCATTCTTCAAAATATGTTCTATTATTTTTCCACAGAAGTGAGAAAGTCATACATGTTTTGGAACGGCATAAAGATGAGTAAATTTTGGCAGAACTTTAATTTTTGGGTGAACTATTCCTTTAACAAATTAAACATTTACCCTTTGGGCTTATTTCAAACATTTTATTTCTGTTTTACTTGGGAAATCTTTTACTATGGTCATACATCATCTTTTCTTACATTTGCAAATTTTTTGTTCACTCCACAGAAATTTCTAATAATTGTAATGAAAATTTTAAGAAGAGGCAATCAAACTGCTGTCGTTGACTAAACGCATGCAACATGTTTCAGTGGATCTGATCAAATGGGAATAAAAGTGACCCTTGAATACAGACTTTGGGATGATGTACCATAATGCCCTGACACAAATTTCTGGGTGAAAGAAGAAAATAATACAAACAGAAGACTTGGCCAGTGAGATAATGAGGGAATCTCAACAAGAATCCATCTGAAAGTATTTACAGATGTATTAATGAATGCCATGAAGTTCCACTTGTTTTAATTATGAATCTACTGCTTTTACTACATTTTCTGCATCATTGTATTAAATGGTTATACGAAAACACAGTTTGTCATAGACTCTCAAATAACCAGGATTAAGTATTATTTTGTCTATAAATGTGTTTTTTTTTTTGTCCCAAGCAGTGCCAGAGATATATAGAGATTTATCTAATCTAGAATCTATAAATACTTGGTGTCATTTACTGACATTTAGTCTATCAGTACTACATTAAACGATGCAAATCCCTGTAATTTGTTGCTAAAGAGTTCTGCCTTCGCGTTTCATTTTTATGCTGGCAAACAGCAGTGTTTAGTGCATTGTACTTAAGAGGTCACATTAAATGCCCTCCTGGCAGTTCTGGGTGGATTTTTTGTAAATGCAGCCCTTGTTTTTCATTGCATCATGAGTTTCTCTGGCTAATATGATACATATGCCAGCACTCATGACCACAGGCTCTGCTGCCGTCTGCTCCGGATTCCCACTGTGAGCTAAATGGAAGGATTGTTAGACGTAAATGGAAAAGTATCTCTTAAGCAAAAATGAGCAACTCAACAAACATGTATGGGTCATTGACGAATAAGGTTTTTTAAAAGTATAAAAAAAACTAAATGGAGATGTAATTAATTTTGAAGTTTTATTAAGTGTTAACAATGAGACTATGTGGTTTTTATAATCAGTTAACACTGCTTTTGTCAATTTTTACAAGATGGACAAAATTTGTCATCAAAAAAGTCATTCGGTTTAACCAAAATTTCGGTTTTACCGAATGACACTTTTGGTTATTCCGAATGACGATATTTTCAAACAATACTAACAGGCTGATATCTAAATAGCTAGCTAATTAGCGAAAGGACAGCCACATTTTATATTTAGTACAAGTTTTTAAAATATTACATTTTCCATGTTTTATAATGGTTGTACCAAATTACCTGATGTTTCGGGACATGCATATGAGCAAGTGAAAACATGAATTTTTTAAACAGTTAAAGAGAGTTAGTTACTTTGCTTCACCACCGTGTGGTCCTTTGCAGGTGTCTGGATGATGTCACATCCTGTCACATGATATTGACCGCATGACTTGATCCAAAATGGTCCCTTAATATTGGTTACTCCGAATGACATCAATGAAATTCATTTTTTCTGGATATTTATATTAAAATACCTTTATATGTAGCAAACTATAATTGAAACCTTTTGGATTCAATAAGAGATCTAGTTGTACTACCTTATATCAAGTCACCTTTATTTATATAGCGCTTTTTACAATGCAGATTCTGCTTTCGACACAATCTGCATTGTAAAAAGCGCTATATAAATAAAGGTGACTTGACTTGACTATGGATTGTGTTGAAAGAAATTTGAAATTGTTGGTATTTTGGTCCACTGGTAGCGTTGCATTACATATGACAGCTTGTAGAATCTGCTCAAGTCTCTTAAGCAGCGGACGCATTAAAATTCCAATGAATGTCACGTGGAAAATGGCACAATGCAGCCGTATCTTAAAATCACAGCTGTTTGAAATGAATTATCTAAGGTCTGAAGCTTGAAGACAAACATTCAAACCCCTTCTTTACTAACTGAAATCATTACAGACCGCTAAGAAACGGACTACTTAAATAAAAACACTTGAATCAGAAGTTTATTTTTGACAACTTTATCAAATGAAAAGAAATGAAATGGATGTCAGCAATGAAATACACTGAACAGTGACCGGTATAGACACTTTGAGCTCACTTCCTGACCTGAAGGCATAGTGCAGCTTCAGTGCTAAAAGAACACATGATCAGGTCAGAAACACTTCCCAGAACTTGGAAGATTCACTATATGGGCTGTGTGTGGGTGAGAACACATAATACAAATAACTGCTTGATGTGTGAAAATATTGTTACAGTATAAGGAGCCTATTCATAAAGTTCTCTTTGCTTAAATGTCACACTTTCAGTCTATAGTGATACATAGGATTGTACTTGAATGAAAGACGACAGTTTAAAACAGCATGTGTGCAAACACCTTCAGGAAGTCTGGCCAGCAAAGATGCATTCACATACACAAACAGCCTCAAACTGAAAAAGCAAAAAACTCAGAGGTCTCAATATCTTTTAGCACAATAGTTCAGTTTACTTGTACAAGCAGTGACATCTGATTCTGAACTTAAACGAACGGGTTTAGCAAACCTTAAAAACATGATTTTCAAAGTTTAGAATTTAAAATATGTTCTGATCACTGAAATGGTCCACAAAGACAGCATTTACAGGATCTCTTTTAAACATACTTCATTTTAGAGTAGATAAACAAATCTCCCGAGTGCTTTATTCTCAGAGTTTTGCGTAACAGCTCAACAGAGCACGGATTTTAAATCATTACAGTGCTCTGGTTCATACTGAAACAGGGTTTTATTTAAATGTTTAAGCCAGATACAAAAAGAAAAGCTCTCTCAGTGGCCCTGAACTAATGATCTTATGAAAAATTGAATACCAGCCCCCATGGGCACATTCATGCAGCGTCTCATGCTTTAAGCCTTTCCTTTTAAATTTAGTTTAAAAAAAACTAAAGAAAGAGAGGTGCATTCTGCACATACTTAAAAAGAAGAAAAAGAAAGAAAAAACTTTCGTGACAAACTTTTATTGTAGGTCCATTTCCTATCGGTTTGTCAACACCATATTTCAAGTGTTTGTCTTTGTATCAGTAGCTCTGAATGACTCAAAGAAATACTTCTAGCAGCGGAAGAGAGCAAAAGACAGAGTGAGAGATGGGATGTGGATGGATTGGGTTTTATATGAGATGTCTGAACACCCCTTCCCTTCTCCTATCGGTCCATCTCATCCAAGAGAGGAGTGGCGTCTCCGGCGATGGACATGGGCGTGCTTTCGATCATGGGGCTGGGCGAAGGTCGGGGCGTCATGCGGGGCGTCTTTTGCTTCCGCCGCTCAGCTTCTTTCTCCTGCAGCCATTGTTCAGCCATCTTACCCCAATCCACGGCAGTGTGGGAACTTGTCCTGCAGGGAACACAGATCGAGTTTTAGTACTTAGCAGCCCATAATATAAACCAGCCAAAATTAAAACAATATAAAATCAATATTAAACCAATATAAAGCCTAAATTCAATCTTTTCATCATATAAAGTGATTGAGTCTCTTATAAAAATTTGGACAGAATGCTCTTAGATTTCATCAAAAAGATCATCATTTGTGTTCCGAAGATGAGCGAAGGTCTTGCAGGTTTGGAACGACACGAGGGTGAGTAATTAAGGACAGAAATTCCATTTTGAATGAACACCCTTTAAAACACCAAATCCAAGAGTACAGAGTTCTCTTTTTGTGATGTAGCTAACATGGTTCTGTGTGTTGAAGAAAGCAGTAGTAGCACTCACTTGGGCTGTGGCGTCCGCACTCTCGATGACGAGGACGATGGCGTGGAGGACGAATGCTGATGGTGTCCGTGTGAGGACTGCGGTGTGCTGCTGGGATACTGGGGTGTGGTCATGGCCTGCTGCTGGCCAGGTGTGGTGTAAGAATAGCTGGGCGTCATCATAGGTGTGGCCATCGGCTGCTGGGGCGTCGTGAATACCTTGAAAACACGGAATGGCGAGGAAAGAATATTAAATATTAGCGTGCTCTATTTTGATTCAGTAGGATAAAGAGGCAAATAGGTGCAGGTCTCGTACGTGATAAGCGCTGCTGCTGCCACCGCCTCCTGCGCTGCTGCCACCACTGTAACCATACTGACTGGAGGCCCACTGGGCCGGCGTTGTGTTGGGATTCTGGCCCTGCCCTGTAACCGCCGCTATGGCGTTGAACATCTGGGATGTCATGTTTCGCGGGAGAGCGTTGACGGCTCGAGTCAAGTCTGAGAGCGAGGAGACAGGTATGTTTTAAAATACATTTATGAGAAGAACGATCTGAAGAAATCGCTGTTGTTTTCAGGAAAGAGGTCAGCATGTCTAACATACCCGCAATGTTAATGTTGGCAGGTGTGGCGTTGACTGATGCTGGTGTTCGCGTTCTGCTGCTGGTTGGTGTGACACCTTGAGAGACAACAACTCAGAATTAAAAGGAATAATAAGGATGCTAGGCCAGAGATGGGGTTAAGATGGAGACTACTAACCTGGCACAGGGTCCTGGTAGTGGTCCTTGAACCAGCGGAACAGACCATTGACTGTAGGGAATATCTGAGAACGGTACCTAAAGCCATCTGGAGTGATGGTTACAAATTCTATCCTGCAAAACAAAAAGACCAAAAGCAAAACATTATTTAAAAAAAAAACAAAAAAAAAAAACAAAAACACATGACGTGTCTAGTGCCCTGTTCTAGTTGGATAGTGTGCGTTACCTCGGCTTCCCTCTAGGCTGGTAACCCAGGAGAAATTTGCCCGGTAGGTCTCTGCAAGCTGAAACAAAGTAGGGGATGAATGTCGGCTTCTCTTTCTTGGACCTTATGAGGAGTTCCTCCATTTTCTGTACAAAGGGAAGAAAAGATAAATGCAAAACTCTTCATGTACAATTTGCAGAAGCCATTTTCTCTCTAACAGAGTATTAAATCAAGATGAAGAGAACAGAAAAATGGTAGTTTCTTTAGAATTATAACATACCTTCCTATCGCCCCCATTGCACTCGTGGAAGTACTTGTGGCCAAGCAGATCTCGTGCAAACGCAGCCATGGGCTGGACATATCTTGCTGTGATTTCATCCAGATCCTCAAATTCCTGCAGACAACCACAACTACTGTTAGATTTCAGATATACTGTATGAGCAAGTGTGCTTATCCACTATTGTTCAAAAATTTGGGGTCAAGATTAAAATAAATAAATAAATAAAAGCAAGGATACATTAAAATGATCATGACATTTATAATATTACGTTTTCTGTCCTTTTGAACTATCAATTTAACAATTATATATAAAAAAATGTATCAGTTTCCACACAAAAATAAGCAAGTGTTTTAAATTGTGATAAATGTTTTTTGATCAATAAATCAGCATATTAGAATGATTTCTGAAGGATCATACGATACTGAAGACTAGAGTAATTACAATCATGGGAATAAATTACTTTAAAATATATTCAAATACAGATTTTAAATTCTAATATTATTTGACAATATTAGTGTTTTTTGACTGTATTTTTGATCAAATAAAAGCAGTCTTGGTAAGCATAGACTTTTCAAAAAAATAATCTTACTGACCCCAAACTTTTTGATGGTAATGTATGTGTGCGATGTTGCAACAGATCACCTCATTGTTGATCCAGAGAGTATGACCAAGGCTGAAGGCATTCTCTTTGCCCTCCTCACGCACATCCACATGCTGATAAATCCCATCAGCCACCTTCCACGTGACCGTCAGGTGGTTCTCCCCTTTACTGCTGGGTCGAATGACTACGTCACCTTGGTCCATGGATTCCATCATCTTCTCCGCTTGCTTAAAGTTGATATTGTGGAAGGATGGGTGAGCGATCACACGCTTAATGTAAGCTAGAGAAAGAAAATGAAAGTCATTCCTGCATCACTTTAAAAGATGGTAAATGCTCTCAAAGAGTTTTGGGTCAATACTGACTGGTTCTCTGCTGTTTCTTCTTATTCTCCTCTTCCTGTTTAACATCATCCGTCTCAGCATCAAAGTCATAGTAGGTGTCTTTGGGAAGCTTCCATTCATTGTTCTTGTCACTCAGATCAGATGTTCTACAAGTGAGGTCCACATTGAACTTCTCGATGTCAATCTTCATAATGCGGCAGTGCACGGTCATGCCAACCTAACAGTGGAGATCCAGGCATAAGTGTGTCAAAAGGACATTTCCAGACTTCCAGAACTTTTCTAAGGTGACAAATCTGTTTATTCGTTTATATACAATATAAATAAAATAAAATAAAGAAAGGAAATATGAGATTAGCTCACCTTGACCCTCTCCTCAGGGTGCTTGACCACCTTGTCACTAAGAAACTTGGTTGGGATAAAGCCCATAACGGCATTATCTAACCTGGTTCTCACACCGATGGCTTGACCAGGACAGGAGCCGCTGTCAAAGTGATTCCACACCTGAGAAAAACACCATCATCATCACAAGCATTTTGCTAATAAGCAATAGCTAAAACTTCTATGATCTCATTCCTTTGAAAGGTAACAGAAAAGATTCCCACCTCACTGAGTTCAGGGAAGTTGTCCTGCTGGCAAAAAGGACACTGCCAGAGTCCCGTCTCATCATTGCGAATAGCCTGGTCATAACTCTCACCCTGTGGCCTTCTGTGAGCGATGCCAGTCACCACACAGGTGATGAGTTTACCTATATGTGCACAGAGATTGACAAAACTATTTCCAACAGTATCAAGACCGAGCATCTCTAAAATATGTAAATCTGTAAGTTTATGATTATAGATCACTCTAAAATCCTTTATAATATCTAAAAATACTAAAAAAATTAGTATTTACCAATATAGAAGGTCTCAGGTGTCTCTTTGGTGAGCATGTTAAAGACCTCCTCAGTGTTGGGAGGCCTGTAAGGGGCTCTCAAATCTTTATATCTACAGCTGAGCTCCGCTCGGATGTCATACAGTGTAATTCCCTTATTGCCATAACCCTGAAAAAAAAAAGATACGTTTTATTTATTTATTTATTTTTACAGGAAAACTGTCTAGTTCAATTAAGTACATAGTTGAACAGCTTATGCTGTATTCCTTGATTGTCGCTTTGAATAAATGCGTCCGCTAACAGAAAAAAACATTAAGCGTACAATCCAAAATTAAGACCTAAACAAAGCTCACCTGTCTCTCCAGCTCCTCAGCAAAGGCATCCAGATCCAGGTCTTTCAGTCTTTCTGGGTTCTCAAGGATCTCCTCTAGTGCTCCGGCTGGGTTGGCATCTTCTGCTGACTCGTCGTACTCTAGAGCATCCACCGCCATTTTACGTGCCCACTCATATGTTTCAGGATGCACTCGCGAACCGTCCAGAACCTCAATGTAGGAGTCAGTACTGCAGAGTAAAAGATGACATTATTTCTTCAGTATGCAGAGTAATTCAGAGTGAGCTGGTGGTCACACTCTCACGCACACACTCTCACGCACACACTCTCACGCACACACTCTCACGCACTCACTCTCACGCACTCACTCTCACGCACTCACTCTCACGCACTCACTCTCACGCACTCACTCTCACGCACTCACTCTCACGCACTCACTCTCACGCACTCACTCTCACGCACTCACTCTCACGCACTCACTCTCACGCACTCACTCTCACGCACTCACTCTCACGCACTCACTCTCACGCACTCACTCTCACGCACTCACTCTCACGCACTCACTCTCACGCACTCACTCTCACGCACTCACTCTCACGCACTCACTCTCACGCACTCACTCTCACGCACTCACTCTCACGCACTCACTCTCACGCACTCACTCTCACGCACTCACTCTCACGCACTCACTCTCACGCACTCACTCTCACGCACTCACTCTCACGCACTCACTCTCACGCACTCACTCTCACGCACTCACTCTCACGCACTCACTCTCACGCACTCACTCTCACGCACTCACTCTCACGCACTCACTCTCACGCACTCACTCTCACGCACTCACTCTCACGCACTCACTCACACTCACATCTTACCTGTCTCCAAGAGAGGCGGTGTCAATCTTGATAAAGCCAGCGCAGTTAATAAAGACTTTGGGTCCCATATGGCACATGGTGACCAATTGCGTCCGGTTCTCTAACCTAGTGTTGTTCTGTTTAAGAATCTGAGGAACATTGGGAAGGTGCAGAAGATGATTTCAACATCTTGTGATTTAGTTCTTGTAAAAAAATCTTAACCCATTACCTAGACAAATAGAGAACATTTTTAGGCAGAAAAATAGAATGAAAGTGAGAATACAGATTTTTGGAGAATATCTCACCTTGAGCAGGTGGGAGCCTTTTCTAGGTCCGAGGCCACAGATGTATTGGACCAGGCTCTGGGTGTAAGGGTGAGCAATGGCTCGGTTCACATCCACACCAACCTCATTCACCCGGTTTATAAACTCACAGTAGAGAGCGCCCAGCAGCTCCTCTTTCACTACATGCTCCTGAATAACATTTAAATGATAATACATGAGAACTGATTCACAAATAACCATCTCAAACAAGATGAAAAAAAGACATCACTGTTACCAGCCACAAAACTCACAAATCAAAATATAGGGTAATTCCGTGGTCCTTGGCTCAAATGTTAAATTTTGTTAATATTTTTTCTGAAAAAAGACTACAATAAATACAGTAATGCAAGTCAAAATGGGGGGGGGGGGGGGGGGGGGGGGGTCAAAATGACAATTTTCAAATAAAATTTAAAGAAAATTACAGGAATTAATTATTTTATTTTTACACAGACAGACATCGATAGGTTCACCAAGCGCTTACACAGATACACACGGGAGCGTTTGAAAGCAGGCGTCTATCAGCAGATCCCTAATATATCCACAGATAGACAGATCTGCTGATAGACGCCTGCATTTTTTTCTCCTGTGTGTACCTTTGTAAGCGCTCTGCGAAGAGCATCATTGTTGATTATTTACAACATGTTTTTGAAGCGTTGATCACTGTAGCCAATCACAGACATATGTTGAGCATGTGAACACAATGGCCAATCAGAGGTGTTTAAGAATCCGCTCAACAGCACTCAAAATGCTAGGGAGAAAGGCTGGTATCACCACATTTTTTTTAAATTTCAGTATCGACTTTGTATTGAAGTCGAAGTAATCAATTTAAACATAAATGGCAGAAACCAAGTCATTAGAGGAAAAAATGTGCTGGTACCTGCAGGGGATGCAGTTTCAAACACAGAATGTCATCATCGGTGCTGCAGACTTGAGCAAACTCCACTAGGGGGTCCTGAATCTTGCGAGCCACAGACACAGCCTGCCGAAGCAGAGGTGGGTAATCTCTGAAGTCCGCCTATGAGAGGAGCAGAATGTAAAAGAAACATTAGGAAAGGTATTGGAAGTATTGTAAAATTTGTTATTTCAGTGCACTGACCTCAGACTTCTTGCTGTTCATATAAAGCACAGCCAGCTCATTGTCCACCAGCTCCACTCCCACCGCAGGAAGAGAGGAGTCCTGCTCCAGCTCACTGATGGTGCGCTTGATGTCCTCCATCACCATATGAGCATCACTGAACACAATACAGATACAGGATTAACATGCAGCCCAATACAAGTTTAAAACTTATGCTGTTTTTAAAACAAAAGGAGCAACAATAAACATACCGATTCTCCCCAGCAACTGCAACAACATGTGGCTTCTTACTAAGGAGGAATTTCTTGAGATTTTCAATGTCTTGAAGCTATGGAAACAACATGTTTTAAGAGCCACAATACTGAAGTCAACTGGAATTAACTAACAGCTCAATAGTAAAGGCAGGGCTTCTGTTTCTTCACCTTTTTCTCTCTTTCATCCTCTCTCCATGCATTTCTCCTCTTCAGAAAATAAGGTAGCCGGAGGAAGTCCACAACCTCTCCTTCACCATTGATGAGGGAACAGAAAACTGGTGTGTCTCTATAGAAACACAAGAAAACACTATCAGATACCATTCAAAAGTATGAAAGAACTGATAACAATTCTGGCCAATACTGACAAGCCAATAATTATAATGACATTTTGGTGAATAACTGATAAATGGTCACTATTCTGTTAAAAAATAAAAATAAAATAGTATTTGAAAATTATTTACAGATTCATAATAAACAGTGTTTAATAACGATGTGTGTTATTCTTTGAATTGTGATTTACTTTAAGTGAGAATTAGAGAACCTAAATGCACATTAAATACCCAAAATTTGGCAATAACTGATTTGGTGATATAATGCATCCCTATTCAAAAATCAAATGAAATTCTCTCACTCAGTACAAATATGTACCTGCCAGAAGCAAAGGCCACCCCGAGTACACGGATACCCTTTCCTTGTGACTCATCCATAAGGTCATCATCCTCCTCTACCTGCTGATCAGGCCGATAAGGAGCCACCTTCAGGCAGTTATACAGCTTCTTGCAGCAAGACTGTACCACAGACACAAGAAACACAAATCAATTTGTTTTAGGCCACAAACTGGTACAGAAACTGTTGGGTAGCTTTTAAAGGAATGCATGCAATCAATGTGGCACCTTAACAATATTGTCCTTGGCTTCAGCAATAAGCTTATTCTTCAGTTCCTTGGCCATCTGTGGATACAGGAACTGCTGAAGGGAACGTTCAATGGCAAGGGTTCTCTGCTTGTTCCATTCCTGCACCTGGTGACTGAACTCATCCCTGTAGTAGAACTGCTTAATCTCATCAAAGTATGTCTGATCGCCATACCTGTAGAGATGACAAACAAAACTGCTCTGTACCTCTTGTATATAATCTGTAACAACTCAAATTGTTTCCTGACACTGAATTCAGGTTAATCAAGCTAAAATTTTCAGGACACATCTATACCCTTTGACTCCCACAAGGTCAATACAGATGTCTATGGCGAGCAGGCCTTCCTCCTCAGCCAGGCACATCTTCAAGAACTGATCTCCACTGAGCTCTTTCACAGGCTTGTTCTTCAGGTACTTGAAGGAATAAGCATAGTGTGCCTCATCCACATCCTGGGAAACATGACAGACATTAGCTGATGTGGAATTACTGACAAAAGAACAAACAATGCAGTCACTGGCACATCAGTTCAGTCTGGGTTTGAATAGAAGTTCACTACGTTAACATCTATTGCAAAGCAAAAAATTGATTCTAGCTAAAGCTCTAACACAATAGAACTCTGCTGGGATGGGAAAGTTTTTTATTCTGCCAATACCCTTTCCTTGACGAACATGGTTAAGCAAAAGAGTAGAAAATAAACAAAAATACAACAGTTAATAAAAAGATGGTAGGTAGAATACCGACACTTCCTACACAATAGTAGTAAAAGTACCAACCTTCTTTCCCTTCTTAGTTGGCTTGATGTTAATCTTGGCCCTCTCCTGGAAGGTCTGTCTGAGCACATGCCTGACCAGAGGTTCACGGGCAATCTGCATCGCTACCATGTAGCGAGCACCTTCCAGAACAGTCTCCGGGGTGTTAAATTGGCTATGAAAACATGAATATGCAAATTACTAACTTATTCAGTAAGCAGTGGGTAAAAGACTTGATCACAGAACAATTTTTAATAAGATACAATTTCAAATTTGCATTGATCCATTACCTGCACACATAATCCTTGGCCAGCTCCAAAGGCTCTGCAGGGAACTGCTCTGTTTCGTGTCTCTGATAACTGTCTCGCAAGTTTTCTCCAAACTGCTCTGGGGTCAGACCAAACTTCTTGGCAAGACCATCTAATAAAAAAAGTGTTTTTGAATTCATAACTTTCAAGGAGTTACATTGTCATTATATAATATGCATTAGGGGTGCCCGATACCAAGCTTGTGTTCTTGTACTCGTAAAAAATACCAGTTCCAGAACTTTGGGACCGATACCAAAGACCTCTGAATGACAGAACATTTGAGAGAGCGCGCTTCTTTCTCCTCGCGCCTGAATGGTCAAATGCACACATAGTTGTCAAAATGTCCATCGTGTGGAGTATCTCACGTAAATACAGTCGGCTATGGCTTAAGTGGACGTAAACATTTGAGTGAAAACAGGATATGTGTCAGTATCCATGGATTAAAGGGACCGTAGCCTATATTTGTCATTAAATGTTAATAAAACAACAAAAGATGTTAAATAAATGTATACATGGTAAATAAACCTACTGTATCTGAAAAACAAGTTTATTTAATTTGCATCTTTATAGTATTTGTTGTATTGTTTGTAATAGAGAGAGAGAGATTAATACATGTATAGGCATCGGCGAGTACCAAAGAGAAGAGAAAAAAAAGTATCGGCACTCATACTCGGTCCTTAAAAAATGGAATCGCGGTGTGTTCATGTTAGAAATAAGGAATGGTTAATTTTTCATCTTCAAACCAAACATAGGTCTTCAGCCGACAAAGTTTAAATCCCGTCTGGCTAGAGCGCTTCTCGTAATGTTTACTCACTAGGCATACAGTAGGTGGCCTTTTGTGGCTGTTTGAAAGTATTCAACCACATGAGTGTCTACACTATGAAAGCAATCTGGTGGAATGCATTTTCGACGACCTCTGGAAGTGGACAAGCTCTAAACGTTTTACACCCCGTTCACACCTGTATTTAACGTCGTCCACTTGTGATCCGATCGACCAAAATGCATCCAGGTGTAAACAGGGCCATAAAATGTGTTGCTATACATTTATGTAAAAAAAAAAAAAAAAAAAAAAATATAATAATAATAATAATAATAATATTATATATATATATATTTTTTTTTTTTTTTTTTTGAGTCTTGTATATAATATATTTCCAGTATGTACACACCAAGGCCTGCGCCCTGGCAGATGCTGTACATATCTCTGCGGGAGGCTTGTTTCAGATCTGGCCCCTTCTGCTCCTCTTCTTCCTCTTCCTCCTCCACTTCTGCTTCTTCCCCTAGCAGAAAAAAAAAAAAAGGTGTTAGTCTAATGCATGCCTGAACATCATAATTGGCTCAATCAATGAAAACAAGGCTGTACCATCTTCCTCTGACACTTCCTTGATCTTCTTCAGTTTCTTTTTGTTGGCCTTGGTTGCATTTTGCATCTTAGGAATGTCTCGGCCATAGTAGAGCAGGAAGTGGTTGTAGACGTCTCCCAGCTCATCAAGAGACTGGACATCTTTTAGTCTGTCAAAGCAGAAAGAACAAGTGATTGCTGTGGACACAGCGTAATATAAGAAAGTTTGTTAGGTTGGTGCTCATACCTCTCCATATCGGCAGTGTCTAGGGGACGAGTCGAGTCGGCCAGCGGCTTGTCAGGGTCAGCTGAAATCTGCTCAAATTGATAGGACTGCATTCGCTGGAAAAGACGTGTCAGGTTCTGCTTTCTGGTCTTCAACTGGGTCCACTGAGGAGGACAGCATAAACAGCCACATTTAACTGTTAAATTAAAACAAAAAGCAGCAACCACAATGCATTCTGAGAACATTTTGACTGTGCCCTTACCTTCTCATCCCACTGCCACACCTTCCACAAATCATTAATGTTCAGCTCTGGTTCCACATACTCCTTCCTGTAGAATGCAATGAAGGGAACCTGTAGGACAAAACAGAGAAGAGACAAGTTAATATCAGATTATCTGTCTATCAAGTAAGTTTAAAGGCTGTGACACACCAAGCTGTCATCAAAAAACTAGGGGCGACAAAAGCCGACTGTGTTGTCGCTTTGCATCGACTGTGTCTGGAACAAAAAGCTGCGCTTGAACACACCAAAAGAACTACAGGCGACTGTCAACTAGCATGTGCATTCTGTGCCTGCGTGTAAGGAACAGCTATACAAGCAGGTGTCAATAGTGACAGCATGCTGAATAAGGGCAAACTGCCACCGGCGTGAGCCACACACTGCAAAAATTTTGATCGCCATACCTGTAGAGATGACAAACAAAACTGCTCTGTAGGCTTGGTGTGTCACGGCCCTAATACACCCTATTTTCCCCACATGACTATACCTCAAAGTGTTGATTCCTCATAAAGTTCAGGGCTTCTTTGATTTTAGCAATAGTACTGGGGCCCTTTCTGCTGAAATTAGTAGTTGTCCCACGATCCAGGTAATCTGTGCTCTCCTAAAGTGAAAACCAAAACAAAATAAGCATAGACGTTAGCTTAGTGCCATGACATAAACATCATGATAAACAAACAATTAGTTCCTACCTGCATGGAGATGGTTGGTGTAGAGAAAGCATTCCTGTAAATCCATTCAGCTTCTTCCTCCAGCTCATCATCCTCAGCAGGCTTTACAGGGATGGCCCTCAACTGCAAATGACAAGAGGTTATGAAATATTGTCATTCCCAACCACAAAAGGAGAAACTTTTATATACACACAGCCTAACGCTGATCCACACCTGGAATCTTTCTGGCATGTCTGTAGAGCGGATCTCATTGTCCTGATCGGTCATGTGGCTGCTCTCCAGCTCACTGGGCTCATAGATCTCAAAGATGCTACGACGGCCAACTCTTCTCTTGGTCTGCTTTTTCGGTCGATCCCATGACTCATCATCCTGATCCTCCTCTTCCTCTTCCGCATGATCATACGCCTCAGTGTCGAACTCAGCAAAGTCAAAATCACCCCCGAAAATCTCTTGAGCTTCTTGCAAAGCACTGGAATGTCAGTAAAGAGAGCAAACACTAGGGTTGAAGGCCATTTGAATATAGTCCATCATACCAAGGCACACACACTATATTTACATAACCAAAACACTGTTTACAGTTTACACAACTTACGCATCAGTGTAGCCAGAGAATTTCTTTCCCTTCTTTTTAGTGATGGGCTGTCCATCATCATCCACAATGAAATCATCAATGTCTGCATGGATTGAAGAAAAAAAAAAAAAAACATCACTAAAATTCTACAGAATTGTAGCACAAGAATTTAAATCCATGATGAACAGAGATTCTACCAGATTCCTCATCATCTTCCTCCTCTTCATCATCTCTTGGGTGAAGTGTGTCCACAGCCTCTCCGTCCTCAACTTCTCCATCTCCGTCTCCATCCCCAGTGAAGATCTCATCAGCAATCATGTCTTTCTCATCATCTTCCCCCTCATCATCCATGGTTTTTACACGAGAGTACTTCTTTTTCTGAACACACACAATTTTATGAATTTAAAAGTGCTTAACTGGTATCAGTCAATCTAGCACAGGCAGAAACTTGTGCGACTTACCCTTCTCTTCACTTTCACTCCTAAATTCTCCTCAATGAGGTCCAGATCATCATCATCCAGATAGTCATCATAACCTGACAGACACAAACACACATTCTTTAATGAGAACTAAGGTTGAGCAAAATAGAAAACCAATATAGAAAACAAATTTTTAATTTTTTAATTTCCCCCCCCTAATCAGATCAACCTTAATTGTAGCCAAATTGATTAAAAATAACAAATGCAAGAAGTAAAAATTTAAAAACATTTTTCCTAAATAAACACTGGAAGTACATTATAGTACTCACGTGCAACCATCTAAACAAAAAGTATTATCATATAAGTATTTCCTGAACAAATCTGAGTGATGCTGCACTGATTCATACAGTAATTTGAACAGTTTTACAAAAATTAACTACATTTACCAACTGTTTTTGCTACTGAAATATAAATCAGACACTATTATTGTTTTATTGCTCTCATACTCACAAGTCATGAAACAAGGAATCATCACAACTAAGGTTGGGTATCGTTTGAATTTGAGTGATTCCAATTCCGATTCTGCTTATCGATTCCGATTCTTTTCAATTCCCAGTTTCGATTCCAGTAAGGTAAAAACATTTAATCAAAACAATTATATCAAACATATTTATTCTGTGTTTTGGCAAAATGTTTTGTTGCAGCTGATTACCACAAAAAAATCAGCAGCCTAAAGAACACTAACCTTTTCCTATGGTTTTAACAAAAATACAACAGCAAAAATAACCGGACTAACTGATAGAAATTTCAAACATTATTAAAGACAAGTATAGAGTAATAAAATAAGAACAAAAACAAATTAGCATTAGTACAAATAAATACACCTGAACACTATTCTTTGATTAACATTAATGAAACAAACTGCAGAATGTTTATTAGGCTGCTGTCACTTTAAGGCCTCATGCAGGATCCAATATGCATTTTCTTTCTCAACCGTTTGTTCACTTAAGACATAACTGACTGTGTTTATGAGGATATTTTGACATAATTGTGTGTGTATTCATACGTTCAAGCACAAGAAGACGCATACAGCATCATGCATTATAATGAGGGGTGGCTCTCTGTGCACGCTTTTGGATGCGTGACCAAAGAAAACAGGGCAGTGCGAGTCCCGAATTGAGTTCTGTTTTGTGTCTTCTTGCGCTTAAATGGTTTGAAGACACGAATCGATAAGCAGAATCCAAATTTTAACTTTATTACAAGTATCCGATTCCAGAATTGGAATCGATTTTCAATTCCCAACCCTAATCACAACAGTATTATAATGATACGTTCTTTAGGTAAGTTAATGTACACTTAGAAGCATTGCAGAACTCACAACATTGCTTAATTTGTTATCCTTAGCGAAATAGCAGTTATCATATTGTGAATATTTGATTTCACCCAGCCCTATTGAGAACAATATTATTCACTACTAGTGAATTGATGAAGCACAAAATACAGAAGGATTTACTAATGTGGCTTTATCAGAGTAACCTACTTCGTTTCCTGCGGCGATGACGGACCTCTTCACCAGAGTCACTGTCTTCTCCCCCACTTTGCGCTTCTACCGGTTCTTCCTCTTCCACATCACCATCATCGATTAGTCCTCTCAGGTTTCCATGCTCATCCTGATCTTCAGTATTCTCTTCTTCCTCCTCCTCTTCTGGAGACAACACCACCACAAGCAATGAAGCAATAAATAAAACATAGCAGCACACTAAAATGTGGTTTCTGGTAGTATTCCTGCCCTGGATGTGGCTTTAAGTAAGAAAACATCTTACCATCATCTTCCATAAATCTCTGCGTCTTCTTGGGCTTCAGGTCTTTCTCCTCGAATTCCTCCTCTGACTCCTCAGCCTCGCTCTCGATGAAGTCAGACATGTTTGCAAGGCCTGTGTGAAAATCCAAACAGGATTTTTTTAAACAAGGGATCTGTGACAAATGTGGTATGGCTATGATAAATATGGTATAGCATTCAGTGGGTTTGGGTTGAAACAGTATTACATAAGACCCCTGTCATAATCGGTCAAATTAAATTTAAAAATAATAAAAATATATAAAAATGGTGGCTTAAATCAGTTATTCTTGCACTAGATATTCAAAACAGCACTTTGCTTTACATGATATCCTAATGTTTATTTTAAACATGACAACATCTGACTATTACTCCTGTATATACAGGCCTTTTATACCAAAACGTATATCGAGATGAACTTGATATCCATGCAACTAGCTAGATAGGTAATTTAGCTTAGCCAAGGAATTTGGGACGCATAATTAATAGGTTTATACCTATTAGAAATACCCCGAAAGTAAGCGATCACTCAAACGTAAACGGTAAACTTGTTCTCTCTTTTTTTGTTTTTTGTTATATAATCATGTAACGACGCTATCCGCGAGATCAAGGCCCACATGCTAACAGCTAACCTATACGATAAGAAAAACAACCCCAAAAATTATATGCCGCTTTTAAAAACACCTAACGTTAACTGAAACTAAGCATCGAGCACGAAATCACACTTACTTTTCCTTGCGAGGAAGGTCTATTAGGTTAAATGCCTGAAAATAAGCGCTGAGGTGAAGAACGAAGCGTCTCTTTTGAAGAAGCTTGATAGTGACAACAGAAATGGCTGAGGGTTACAGTCGAGATTCTGGTTCCGGTATACACATATTTAACTTCCGGTCAGGATAAATTCATTTGCTGATATCGTTGTGGCCGTTTATGAAATGAACCGATTAAGAAAGTGTTATTGTAATTTTTTTAAAATATTGTATTCAAGTTTACCACATAATCTCTTATCATAATCTCGTTTTTACCCGACAATGTAGTTTCTTACATAGATATGTACGTATATCTGTGGTTTCTCCAAACCTGAAGACGGCGCTCTAACTTTTAGTGATTCACGCGCTCCATGTGACGTCAGTTAGGGTTTTTAAAGATTAGTTTTCCAGGGCTCAACAAGCCATGGACAATTTGGGGTTATTGCGGGTCCAGTTCTCCATAACAGTGTTATTGTCATGTATGTTTACATTGTCCCCTGGCAGTGAAATGAGCTTTGTAACGTGCGGGTCGGTGGTGAAGCTACTCAATGTGAAGCACAACGTCAGATTACACTCTCATGATGTCCGTTATGGATCCGGTGAGTGACTCCCATTCATAAATGCTGTTCGTCCCATCTGTATGGAAGTGATTATGTAGGATATTCTTTATCAGTCGTCACTTATATTATATTAGGGTCATAATAGTTTGATAAGTGCGTTTTATTTTTAAGTACATTTTTATAATATTACCTTTAGAAAGCTAACACTCAAGGTCTGTTTCTTTCTCTTTCTCATGATGAAAGAAAAAACATAAAATAAACAAGCTTGTAGATGTTCTGGAGGGTTTAAAAGCATATACTCTTGTTGTGTCCAACTGACGCAGTATACAGTATGTACTTATACTCTGCACTATGTACTCAACCGTCGAGTGTTTGAATACGGTTATTTGGGGTTATTTTAGTGCATTATCGCGGTATTTGAAGTGCATTTTCAGTGTGAACACACTATACTATATTTATATTACTAAACAGCATAGAATAGTGCATAAGTAAGTACACAAATAAGGATGCACCTTCTCTCTGTTATCTGTTAATGTGATGATTTAATTCTAGGTAGTGGGCAGCAGTCAGTGACCGGTGTGACTGCAGTGGAGGACAGTAACAGTTACTGGAGTGTGCGGGGCACCAGTGACGCTGCATGTCATCGAGGGTCTCCGGTACAGTGCGGACAGAACATCCGACTGACCCATGTGAACACGGGCCGCAATCTACACAGCCACTACTTTACTTCCCCTCTTTCTTCAAATCAGGTTTTAATATTTCATCTTTTTTAACACATACTGTAATGTAAAGGTACTGTATGTACAGTTTAATGTTACAATAGGCAGTGCAAGTTTACTTATAAACTCTTCCCAATTAGGAGGTCAGTGCCTTTGGTGAGAACGGCGAGGGTGACCATCTGGACGAGTGGACCGTTCTGTGCTCAGGCTCAGTGTGGCAGCGGGACGAGTCCGTTCGGTTCCGTCACACGGCCACTGAGGCTCTGCTGTCTGTGACGGGCGAGCAGTACGGCAGACCCATCCACGGCCAGAGAGAAGTGCACGGCATGATGATCAGCAGCTCGCACAGCTACTGGAGAACAATGGAGGGCATCTTCATGAAACCCAGTGAGACTGGATCCAGGGATTTCAGCAGTCCATTACACACTGAGTTTTAGAGAAACCTGATGAACTCTTTATTTTATAGAGTTCTGTTCTTTCTTTACCAACTGGCCCAGAAAAGGAGCCTTGAGCTGTTATGAAAAACAGTTTGATAAATCAAATTGTGCCTCATGTTCATTTTTAACACTTAGAAGCATATGATTTTATATTGCACCGCATACACTACCATTCAAAAGTTTGGGATCAGTAAGTTTTCAGCAAGGACACATTAAATTGTATGATTTCTATTTCATATTAAAATTCATCAAAGAATCTTGAAAAATGTATCACGTTTCCACATAAAATATTAAGCTGCACAACTGTTTTCTACTGTTTCTTGAGCAGCAAATAATCATACCAGAATGATTTCTGAAGGACACTGAAGACTAGAGTAATGAGGCTAACCATCACAGTAATAAATTACATAAAAAGAAAAGAAAACAGTTATTTAAAATTGTAAAAATATTCACAATATTGTGTTTTTTACAGTTTTTTTATGTGCAAAAAAAACAAAACAAGCTTGATGAGCATAAGAGACTTCTATAAAATATAAATCTTACTGACCCTAAACTTTTGGAAGGTAGTGTATAATAAGGCAAACGGAAATTTTTGAAGGCAGAAAGAAAACACTTTTATCTTACAAGTAATATTTAAAAAAATAAATAAATAATAATAATTAAAAAAGAACAGCATTTTTTTAAGTCATAAAATTCACCCACAACTTTTTTTTTTTTTTTTTTTTAAAGTCAAGTATAAATTAATTGCACACCAAACAAACTTGAATTGCTTGATGCTGACCTCCGTGTGAAAACACTACAGCAGCAGTGCTACATTATATTGCAACAGTATTAACATTAATCTTATTGAGAGACTTGTGCTGTGTAAAGATGTTTTAGGCTATTTTTCTAAAGGAAGCCATGAGTCACTTATGATAAAAGCTACTGTACAGCCATTAGTATCATACTTGCACACCTGAATATTACACTAGTAACACTCTGGTAAAGCAAGTATCGTTGTCCTAATAAGGCAATTTCCTAAGTATACATTAAGTAGGTAACATCATTTTTAAAGTGCCACTAAAATCATTCATTTCATTTTCTAATGTATATTTGAAATGAAAACAAGTGCCTTTTTACTCTTTATTCAATTACTTTGATTACATAGAATGCTGTAAAATTTGAGTTACAATTTAAACAATTGATAAGCAGATTTCTTGAGAATGTTAACTTGAGGTGATCTGTAAACATTTTTTTGTTTACATGTTTACATGTTTGGGTTCACACATGTATAACGGAAAATAACTGAGTACACATTTTGAAGTATTCCTCAAACAGACTCTAGAGTTTATTACCTCAGACTATCACATTCTACTTCAGGCCTTGGAAAACAGTATTTTTGTTTAAATATGTTAGTATGCTTTGATGGTTGTGTAGATTCTTTAAATTAAAGAGATCAAGACTGGCTTATTCATTTACCATATTTGATTATTCATTTACCATATACCACATACCATATTATTTTATCATATTTAGATATGCACAGCTTGAGAAGAGAAGTGCAGAAAAAAATAGCATGCCATTTATTTTAGTCTGATTTGTAGAAAATCCAATTGTGCCTCTTACTGGCCCAAACAATAATAACAAAAAGTGATGATGATGATAACAATTATTGGATGCAAAGATATGTTTATTGTCATGTTCAATAAATAGTTTTCTTTACATGTAATGATACATTTTTGTTTAGAAACCATATTGCTGTAATCTGACTGTCAATCCACATCCTGCATGCATTATGTATACTGTTTTGCATATTAATAATCCTTCTTTTGATATAATCCATAAAAATACATACATATAAAAATTTATTTGGCATGCTTCAAATTCAGATGAAGTTAGGATCTGGATTGAGAGTAAATTAATTTAAAAATTGCATCAATCTTTGCAAGATTAAAAAATAATCAAAATAAAATACCAATATAAAACATAAATATTATTAATCAACAAAATATAAAATACAGTGTCAAATAAAACCTGGACCAATTTATATTTTCAAAATGCCCATAAACTAGAGGGTTTTTTATATATATATATAGATTGTATATTCTAACAACAAAATGGCAACAAGCGGAGAAATACATAGAATAACAGCTAGTAAAAATGATGCTGGACATTTTTAGACTTTAGTCCACCATTCTGTCTTTGTGATAATTGAAAGAAATAACAAAGGCAAATATTCTTATAACATATTAAAATAACAAGGTGTAACACTTTAAATTGATACCTTACCTGTCAAAAGTTTGGAAAAATTACAATTTTTTAATGTTTTTGAAAGAAGTCTCATGCTCGCCAAGGCTGCATTTATTTAATCAAAACTACAGTAAAAACAGTAGTATTGCGAAATGTTAAATTAAAACAACTTTTCCCTTTTAATATATTTTAAAATGTAATTTATTACTGTGATGGCAAAGCTGAATTTTCAGCCCCAAAAATCACATGTCACATGATCCTTCAGAAATTATTCTAATATGCTGATTTTCTGCTCAAGAATCATTTATTATTATTATTATTAATGTTTTTGCTGCTTAATATTTTTGTGGAAATTGTGATACTTTTCTCAGGATTCTTTCATGAATGGTGAGTTCAATGAACAGCATTTATTAAATTTATTAAAGCATTTATTAAATATAAATCTTTTGTAACATTATACATGTCTTCACTGTCACTTTTGATCAAATTAATGCATCCTGGATGAATAAAATTGTAATGTTTCCAAACTTTTGACAGGTACTGTATATATGGAATTTACACTGAATTACACTCCTGTTTCCAATTTGTTTTTGGTCAAAGTTACGTGTTTCTTTCATCTTTGCTAGTGTCACTTCACAATACTAAAAGTAACTTTCCTTCTTTACCACTGTCACATCACAATCTTTTAGCACACTAGATGGCGCCTTTGATTCAGAGGTTTCCTGATTCCAAAGCACAGACTGACAGAATAAAAAGCACCGGTCCTCAATCAAGCCGTTCTGTGACATTCTGGAAAACTGACAGGAACTTTGTCCAGTAAACTGTTCCCAATAATCCGCTTTTCTTTTGCAGTGTATTTTGGCACAGAATGCTGGTACTGTTTCAGATAAGATTTGCTCACAGGAAGGAAACAATGGGAGTTCAGACATTTAGACTGATGCTCTCAGCAAATGCCTGCAAACAGTACAGACATTGAAAAAGCACTGCATTAGTGTTCTGAACATGCAAACATGACACAGTCAAACGAACGACTCTTTTGTGTGGCACTATATGCATAAATACACATGCAATATACAGGGGGGTGTGACAAACAGCTGTTAAGTATACATAATAATAAGGGACACAGGGAAAGAGACTGATGTGCTCACACACATCATAAATATATAGACAAACAGGTAGACAAATACTTATATTACACACATAGACTCTAACTGTAAAAGAAAAAGTGCTATTTTAGAGATTGACCAGTTTACTTCTGGTTGATTCAGAGCAAATAATGTTGCATTTACTGACTCTCTGAACCTGAGAGTGAATAAAAACTCAAAATGGACCAAAAAGTCCAACTATGTAGCATAGACACTTCCGCAGAAGTTCAGTGTCATATATTTAAACCAGACAGTATATGCAGACATTGAGAAGACCTTGATACTATATTTAAAATAAAAGAGAGTATTATACTCTCTTCTTCTGCGTAGACACACAAAATAAGAGATTATTGGGTGAATGAAAGACTTCTAATTCCCATATAAAACAACAATTTTGTTTACACATAATGCACAAGGTGTACCACAAAATGGAGTTGTGTGGAATTTAATTAATCCCACTTGCTTTGCAGAATATGGAATCTGTTAATGTACAGCCACAAAGCATTTGCAACTCAAATTATGAAGTAAACAATGAGAAATCAGGCTGCTTCTCACACTGGGTACTATAATCTACCACTCAAAAGTTTGGGGTCAGTAAGATTTTAAAATGTTTTTGAAAGAAGTCTCTTATGATCACAAAGGATGCATTTATTTGATCAGAAATAGAGGAAAACAGCAATATTGTGATATATTATAATATTTTAAAATGTAATTTATTCCTGAATTTTTAGCAGCCATTGCTCCAGTATTCTTCAGTGTCACATGATCAGTGTTAAAAACAGTTGTGCTGCTTAATATTTTTGAGATTGTCAGGATTCTTTGACAATATAAGGTTAAAAAGAACAGCATTTATTTGAAACAGAAATCTTTTGTAACATCATAAATGTCTTTACTATCACTTTTGATCAATTTAAAGGTGCAGCTGCGTTTCCATTACCCTTCAAACTGCGCAAATTGAAATTGCGAATTGAAAATACGCCTAATAGAAACTCCCATAGATCACAAAAAAAAAAAAAAAAAAGTTTTTACGCTCGCATGAGGTGGTTTTTCAACTAATTGAAAAAGGAAAACTTCTCAAAATTGTAATGGAAACAGTTTTTTGCATTGACAGGTCACCTGGAGTACGTAAAAGTTGATCATTCTTTAAAGATGGCGCGGGTATGTTTGGACAGAAGACGAGACAGAGCTCTTTATTAAACTCATAAAAGACAAAAACAACAAAGAAATGCCTCAATTTATCAAGACCTCAAAGCAGATAGGAAGGAGAAACACCCAGAAACACTTTATATGCAGCTGCTCCCAAGGGCCTTTCCTTGCCATTAATGCTTGGATAACACACCTATGTCTCCTTCGTTTAAAAATAATGGCTAGTGCAGTGCCTGCTATATACTTAAACCTACTAACATCCGTTTTCATGATTTTTGGAATTATTTGCCGCGAGAAGAAAAAATGACATTTTAGTCGCATAACATCGGTTAATGGAAATGCCATCATTTCACAATAGTTTTTTATCGACATTTAGAAAATATCGCAAAAGTGTTGTGCAAATCTGTAATGAAAACACGGCTACTGTTGAAAGTGGTTTGGACTTTGTACCGCAACACTCTTGTAGCCGATCAGCAGTAGAGGGCGTGTCCACTCATAATGGGGGAGGAAAGAGTGTGAGCAAGAGGGAGATTTGAAAAAAGACTGTAGAGACATTACAAAAGAGAAGAGGTCAGAAGAATATCAGTGGGAAAAGAAGGGTTATGATCAGACAAGAGCTTTAGGACCCGTGTTAATATTAGAAAAGTTTTTAAGGGCTGGAGAGACCTATAAGCGGGAAGGCCTGAAAACGGACGCTAAGGTTGCATTGTTTCTGCTCTATATGAGTAACCTTGGTTTTGAGTGTCATTGTTTGTCTGGAGCTGGTGTGCTGTTGTCGACTAACAACAAACTCTTGCATGTATATACTCTTGTGTACTGTGTTCATTTTTTGTTCTTCCTGGTCGTTCGCTAGTCATCTTCACTTTATTTTTTTCATTATTTTGCTTCACTTCAGCTATGATAAAGAGGCATCCACTCTTGCATTGTGTGTTTGTGTATTTTGGGGCCGAAGCAATGAAGGGAGTGTGTGTTTGGGCTGATTTCAAATATCAGCAGTTTCTCAGAAATTGCTTCCTGCACCTTTAATGCATCCTTGCTGAATATAAGTTTTTTTTTTTTTTTTCAAAAAAATGTTGTGACCCCAAACTTTTGAACATTAGTGTACGTCTTACTATTTTTTGATGCTGCTGTCATTTAATTTGACACTGCATGTTTAGTTCAACGACTGCTACTAATTATCATTTTAAACTTTTATTTCTTGATTCTTTCTTACCTTACTCATTTTGATGTTCCTAAATGATGTTGAAATATTTTGTTTTACTTGTTTTAAATGTCTCCCTCTCCCCCTATGCTATTGTACTGTAAATAAACTTGCCTCACCTTGGAAATATGGCAAGTGCTGACAGTCCAACCGAAGAAGAAGATGAGATCACATCAGATTCATCAGATATACTGTAGGATACAGTGTTCCATGCAGGTTGTATCCTGCATATTTTGGTAATAGGGGTTTTCTTTGCATACTGTACACAGTATGCTGCATACTGTAAAAGTAATAGTATGGTCGTATGCTATTCAAAAATACCCAACAGTCCCTTCAACACTAAAAAATATCTTCAATGATTTCTATAAATGAGCTTCAACACAGTAAGGCTCAGAACAAATCGGACATTACATTTGAGATGAACATGCACACACTCTTGATGCCAGACAGCCTGCGGTGGCTCTGTTGGACAGGCTGCCAATCACTCCTCATCGTTCCCATCTGACATAGCTTGGAGTGAGATAATGTTCAAAGTCGTCGCCTTTCAAACACGCAGTGTAGAGGGACACGGCATGTTATTGCATTAAATAAAATTCAGTGAGGAGCCCTTGCATGTCGCTGTCAAGCTGATGATGGAGGACATTCCTCACTGTTTTTTCTGTCTGTCACAATCACAATCGACATAATAAATATAAGAGAGAAAACTGGCTTGGGATTCACATCCTCTGCACTGTGGTCTCCCCAACACTCTTCAAACTAAAAGAAAGTGTAGCTTTTAATGCATGTTTCTTAAGCAGAGGTCAGATCAACCGGGGTTCACAGTGGGCGGGGCTACTCCATGCCATTCCGCAACATCTGATTGGCTGCGATGAGCATGACGCTGATGATGAAGGCCATTGCAAAAGCACAGATGAGGCTCTTGCGGACACACGTCTGACGATTCTTCTTTTTCGAATGCACTGATGGAGTAGAACAGAGCATATATGAAAGACACACAGAAGAGCTGCTAGCGGTTATACTGCTATGGAGCATTAGACATCAATGAGAAGAGATGACAGCACACAATGAGCATAAGCCATCCGAACAATGATCCAGCAGTGCTGTTGATCTCTGTGCATAATGAGGCTTTGAATATGCACAATAATGAAACAAAACATGTGGATCCGCTGAGGTGCCTTACTGGACTCGACACACATCGCACACACACACAAATAGCATAAATTATTCGGGTGAAACTGTTTAAGGGCACAGTGTGGGCCAGTAAAAGATATATTTTAAACAATGTGACAGACTAATTGGATTTTGAGGCATGAAATTGTTACATTTTATACACATTTTTCTCAGGCCAGCAGATTCAATTCCATTCAATTTGTGTTGTTATTCTGTGCTGCATATAGAGATTAAATATTGAACTGTTGAAACATAATTGGATATGAACCGTTATGATAATTTCCCTGTTTCTGAATTCCATTCATTCCCTTTACTTTTGTTTCCCTCTACTGATAAAAACATCTGGTTCAATTATGCTTCAAAAGGTGGAATCTATGGCCAAATTCAAAAGTAACCTGTGAAGAATGGTTTGAGTTGAATTTCTTACTGGGAGTAAAGAAAACATTATGCTAGTTGTCTTCATTTATCAGATGATTTTCATCCATAAAAACATAATGCACTGAGAGCACAGAACTCTCGTCTCATTAAATGGACAGTTTCTGGGCAAACTCAGCAGGCTATAGACCACAATAGTCTGGCTCCGGAAGTAAAAATCCATAAAGAATGGATTTTTAATGATAACATATAAATCTTTGAAGACCTGCTATGAGCTCTGAGATTGTGAAGCGATGATATATGCTTCTGCAGAAGCCAAAAGTCAATGTGGTTTCAGCTTAATTTAATAAACAAGCTTCTAGTTGGATACACCAATCAGAAAAGTTGCTGAGTAAATGACTAGTCAATAATAAAGTCAATCATTTTATATTGTACTATCATTTTTGATTCAATTCATTTTGAATCTGTCATGGGAGGAATACTTTATTGCCTCATAAAAGTACAGTTTTGTACTTTGATTTGAATTACAAAAGTATTTAATATAGTTTGTACTGTATGTTGGTTTAAAACTCTTTATTGAAGACATTTCTGAAATGCCTGTGTAGAAAAATAATGACAAAATACATATAGGCTCCTGAAAAACTGTCCGTTCACTGCTGCGCTTTATTGTCATGTGAAGGTGGAAATAAAATATTTTCATCTGTATTCATACAGATCTGAATTCTTGAGTACTGTCAGAGTTTTAAGCATCACCTCACTGAAGCTTTGCAAAGATTCCAATGTCTGTAAACAACTGTTGCATGATCCCGTCAATTAATATGAAATTGTTTTCTTTGCTATTTACCTCCCTGAAATTCGGTCTGGCAGTTTCCTGAGTTCTCCTTCAAGCTCTCTTCCTCTGTGACGATAATATTCTCGATGTCCTTCATGGTGAGATGGTCTCTGAAGGCGTGGAACAGGACATGTTTGAGCTCCTCCAGGGACATCTGTTGCATGTCAAACTGCAGGGTGGAAACACAAGAGGCCTCTCGTCAAATCTCAGCACGGCTGGGCTGTCAACGCTTCTCTGTTGGGCAGTGCTCAAATCCTAGAGTGATTTATTAAGGGAGAATTTCCTTCAACAGAAAGTTTTGAGAAGTGAAGCTAGTAGGAAGAGAGGAAAATGACCAGATGAGCTGTTCACTATTCAGTCACTACGCTAATCATTTGTTTACTTGCTCAGTCTAATGCACATTGAAAAGAAGCACAGCACACTTAAAAATTGATCATCATACTGGACAATCTTTCTGACGCAAACTGAGATGTGAATCAACAATGATGCTGAAGTGCGTAATAGTCCTCAACATCTTTACTGTCCTTCAAACCAAAAAAAAAAAAAAAAAAAGCCTCAACAGAAACACATTTCAGCTAAAAAGAAAAATGTCATTTCAGACATCCAATTAGCACAGCAGCTCTGTCCTCATTGAATTGCAATGCTTGTAGTGACAGCACTACACTTGTGACCTCAAGCTGGGTGAAAGCTGAATAAAAAAAGAGAAGAAGAAAAGGAGGAGGCAAATTTGGGCTGGTTCAATAATTCAGAATCACTGAGAGACAGACTTGAACTTTTCCAATTTCCCAGCAAACTCTGTGTCAAGGGTCTTCTCAGAAACCTTGAATGAGCTTTGGTGGCTGGGGTGTTATCCTGTCTTGGCAGAGTCAATAAATTATTGAACTGTATGAAAAAATATCTATTACATCACTGAGAGTGTCCTTCTCCGTGATTCCATCCACTCAAATGCCTTTTTTTTTTTTTTTTTTTACAAACTCTTGAAATCTTTGTTTGCCGTTCCAACGTGTTTTCATTGATGCTGCTCAATCAAATGTGCATCACGCAAAAGCAGAGATTACATATGTGCTTATTATTAACTAAACAAACCAAAAAGATGGTCAAAACGTACTTACAGTTTCACTTTATTTCGATAGTTCACTTCAGACATTCTACTAACTTTAAATAACTTTGTAACTACATGTCAACTAACTCTCATTATTTTGCAACTACATGTCAACTAAAGGCTGAAATACACTACACAACCTTTGCCCAGATTTTTGCACCGACAATCTCAACCTGGTCTCATGGAAAGACGTACCTGTCGCAAAAGATCTGCAAAAGATTTTTCGTCTGCTTTTGAGATCTGCTTGGTTACAAACATTCTTCCAAACATCTTCCTTTGTGTTCAGCAGAACAAAGAAATGTATACAGGTTTGGAAAAAAGAGGGGGATTAAATGATAACAGAATTTTCAATTTTTGGGTGAACTATCCCTTTAAGTCTCATTAGAGTATTAGTAGACTGTTAGGTTATGATTAAGGTTAGTAGAATAAGTTGACATACCTGCAAAGATACTAATAGTAGAATGTCAAAATAAAGTGTTAGCAGAAATTAAGCAGACAGTCTACTAATACTCTAATGATGGTAATTGACATGTAATTACCAGGTTACTTATAGTTAATAGAATGTTTAAAGTGGACTATCGAACGTGAAATTATTTGATTTTCATCAGAATACACAGCAACCTTATTCAAGAAGCTTTTTGCCCTCAGATGTTGTGGTTATGGCATCTAGTGGTAGTAAATGGACCATGCTAACCAGCCAAACCTTGACGCCTTGCAAACACACATGGTTTTTAGGCCCTTTAGAAGCTCCTGGGATTCAGTTCAGATGCAGAACAATGGTTATCTGATGTTATCACCAAGGCCTGTCAGAGAATGTCACTTAAACAAAGCCATGCATAAGGCTTCAATGAGACATTATCAGCTGGGATTGTCTCTTCTGAGGAGCGAGATGACAGCACTGAGCATGTATCTCTGTCATTCAGCCATTCACACCCATCCAGACATATACTCTCATGGGATCCCTTCAACTCCAAATTCAGTTCTTTTCCAGCACTGTCTATTCTCTCTCTCTGAAAGAAAACTACATGAAAGAGACCTATTGATGTCTATTGATGAACTCTGTAATATCATAGCATTCCTTGTATTAGACTGTGTTTTTCTCTTATTAGCTAAGAGTAAGCTGCCCCAATTTCTACTGCCTATAAGCAGCTAAGCCAAAAAAGATAATGCAATAAAAATAAGAGACTGAATCCTTGTTATGTTAACAAGGGATGATGATGTAGTACTTCAAGGCATCCAGTTCTAATGTTCAAGCTCTTCACATGACCAATACCTGTATGACATTAAGTGAGGCAATTTACTGCAAGTTGTTTCATAGGTGTTGAAGCTCTATCAGCATAATTGCAATTAGAGTGTGCTTAAAAACAAATTTGATTTATGGTAACAGCAGACTTTAATGTGATGATTTGAAAAGAATATACTGTGCACCACAGACACATCCATGAGCTGTGGGGAAGACTACACTCTAAAAAAAAATCTGTAAAAATAGGGCACAATGTACTGTATTAATTTAACAAAATTTTTCGTATTTATTTTTTACTGTTTTTTTTTTTTTTTTTTTACCTGGATTTAGAATTTTGCACTTCATTGAGTTGTGTTTTAGGGTTAACGGAAATGTCCGTAAAATTACCGGATAATATCCAGGTGATGAGCTGCCAGTACTTTTTCAGTTATTTTAGAGATTTATTTTTTACAGTGATAGTAGTAATAATAAGAAGAAGAATAAGAATAATACAAACAGTAATATTTTGACATATTATTACAATTTAAAATATATTAATATTTTTAAATATATTTTAAAATGTAATTTATTCTTGTGATGACAAAGCTGATTTTTTAAAGCTGCCAGTACTCCAGTCTTCAGTGTCACATGATCTTCCAGAAATCATTTTAATATGCTGATTTCGTGATCAAGGAGCAGTTCGTATTACTTTTTGATCATTTTGTTATTTTTTCTGATAAACTTGATAAATGTGCTTACTGTCACGATTGATCAACTTAAAGTGTCCATGCTGAATAAAAGTTTTTATTTATTTAAATTTTTTTTAAACAATGTTTTATTTATATATATATATATATATATATATATATATATATATAAGTATTCATATTTTTTATCATTTTATATCTGTACTGTTTAACTAAACAGCTTCAAATAAAACATTACTATGCAGCATGGAAAAAATTACTTTAAAAAAAAAAACTTTTATACCAAAAAAAATATTGTCACATGATACATTCTTTTTCTTTCACATTCCGTTTGACTTGATGACATCATAAAAGGAGCGATCTTGTAGGAGATCGCTACTTTATTGTGCAAGATCATCCTTTATCAGCGCGTGAGTAAATGCTAATGTTTGTGTGTGTGACTGCTGGCTGTAATCCACGCAGTCTGTTTGATTTGACAGGCATTTGATAGGCCTCTGATTATTCCAGATTTACACTTACTGTGTTGCTTATTTTGCAGTGGCGGCACTAAAAGCCTGTATTGATTCCCATCATTGACCATTAATCCTGAAGTACCACCCAGTAGAGCAGGTGATTAAAATTTCAATTACCTGAACGCTCTCATTTTAATGGCAGGTATATGATTAATGTGAGAATGAAAATGCCTCTGTGAAATGATTTGGGAAAGCTCTCATAAAGAAAGACAGAACAAACAATTCATAATAATAAACTATAATTCAGAGAGTTAAAATGCCTGTTAACTATTGCCAAATTCTTGTGAATTTACACATTGATCATCTCTCATACACAGTTTGTATTCAATACATGACTAAGATTTAAAATGCTGTGTCTGTAGGCAGATCATTAGATTCATCAGAGCAATTGTGTCTTAATATCTCACTGTTTGCTATTGCCTTCCCATCCAAAACCTAGACCTGGTGTTAAAAGTGTGTCTGGATTGTGGCCAGTTCTCATGTCAAATGGCTAAGCAGATCTGCACGTAGGGGGAGATGGGCCATGGAGAAATCTGTCAGAGGCTGATGTCTTTGGTTGACCCACTGAGCAAGGGACGAGGCGGTAAGTGTCGTGTTGAAGGTGTCCAGACACATTTGTCACAATGAAATAGGAGCTGGGCTCTTTTTCCTTCCCAATTCTGTCTGCCTGCTCCCCTCTATAACTCACAGACACAGCCACATTAATGCTGATATAAAGAGATAAGCTACACTGAAGTGATGAGAGAAGAGTGAAGGACCATATCCGCTGACTATGGACGCAGCAATAAACTGAAATTTGTACTAATTAGCACTGATTAAAGGCAGGGTAGGTGATTTGCTTCAAAAACATTTTTTGTTATGCTGTTTGAAAGTCTCTTCACATCTCGATAGCAATCACTACGTTAATTTATATGTATTTATATCATCTATGGAAGGCGTAGGACCATAAATAAATTCACGCCATAACTACCATAATTTGGATGAGATGGAAACCCGTAACATTATACTCAGAGCGAATTTATGCGTTTCAATGGCAACACTATCAACACCGATGGCACAGGTCAGTGCTCCTGTTGTTTACATTCATTATTACTGTAATGTTATGTGCTTTGAGACCACAGGTAGTTTAACGCAGTCTCTTGTGACGTTTTTGTTTGCTCCCTGCTGTATGCGTTCATATGTTTTGGAGGAGGTGTGGCTTTGGAGAATGCTCTGAAGGATCTTATGCTTTCAAAGCTAGCTTGCTATTGCTAGTCTCTCCAAAAATGACTTACTCTACCTTTAAGTTATTTGCAATGGTCAAATCAATATTTTCGTAAAAACATGAGTTGCATTAAGGAGGATGAACATAATTCAAAGATATTATTGTGGGCCCTTTATAAAAGTCAAAATATTGATTTATGGGCATTTCTTCAACTAGGGGCACTTTTAGCCTTGTGAACTTGAATAAAAAAACTTGTTCAAAAGTCACGTAACACAGTCTCATAAGTTTAAATAATTTCTCTAGTTTTAAGGTCTGTAAGAGGACAAACTTAGATTACAAGAGAAATTGTTAATATTTTACTTTTTTTCTGACCTGCAATGAACAAATGTAATTTCAACCACATCTCAGTATACAGCTGTTACAGTATTTAAACATAGAATAACTTATGCAACTCAAGAATTGTCTAAGATCATTTTTGTAACTAGTTTTACCAGTTTTTCCACAATGTACAATTGTTACAATTGTTGTACAAATTATACATTTGTCAATGAGATAAATTAACTGCCCTAAGGACCAAATGCTGAACTATACACCTGTCACACTCTGAAATTTAATATTGGTTTGGGTACGAGCTTATTAGAAAATAAATAACTTGCATTTTTATATTAAGTAGAGCATGATCTCATAAATTGTGGATACATTTTTAATGTGTGATGAGAACTTTTAAAATATTTTTTAAAAATGTGTGTGGTGATGGAAATGACAGGGTGTTGTGGAAATGACAATGAATTAACGTGAATGTAGAGAAACAGTAGATATATTTATTAGAAAAATTCTTAAACTCATCACACTCATTAAACTCAATTCACAGAGTCATTAAACATAACCACACCTGTTTTTAGTGTAGTGTTGAGTTTGATGTATAAAACTGATTTGTCTCACAGATGAACGGTTACAGTGCATACTGTACATAACTGACACAAATGATGGCAAGGCAAAAATATAAGCAATAAATGATGCATAAAAATTTCAACATTGTGAGATAATTATAAGGCTATATAACTGTCAGAGTTTGATACTGAAATGCTCTCATTGGTCTCTTAAATGAACACTCATCTTCTGTAAAGAGTAACAAACAATGTTTGTTTGCATGTGTGTGAGAGAGAGAGCGTTTGACAGATCTGCAATTGCTTTTACTACTCCTTTTTTTTTTTTTTTCCCTCAGGTATCTCTCCCTGTCTCTTTTAAGTCTCTCTTCATATTTTATAGCGTCAGCTTTTATTTTGTCCCTATAGGCTTGTGACCTTTCTTTTGTTGTCTTAGGTGGCATCTTAAAAATAGAAAAAAAACTGAAATCAATTAATATAAAAGTAATATAATTTAGAAATAAAAATATAATAATATAATTATAAATATTAAAAGTATTGTAATATAAACTATATTGCCAAAAGTTTTGGGACGCCTGCCTTAACGTGCACATGAACTTTAATGACATCCCATTCTTAATCCGTAGGGTTTAATATGGAGTTGGCCCACCCTTCGCAGCTATAACAGCCTCAACTCTTCTGGGAAGGCTTTCCACAAGGTTTAGGAGTGTGTTTATGGGAATTTTTGACCATTCTTCTAGAAGCGCATTTGTGAGGTCAGGCAGTGATGTTGGATGAGAAGGCCTGCCTCACAGTCTCCGCTCTAATTCATCCCAAAGGTGTTCTGTCGGGTTGAGGTCAGGACTCTGTGCAGGCCAGTCAAGTTCATCCACACCAAAGTTGCTCATCCATGTCTTTATGGACCTTGCTTTGTGCACCGGTGCGCAGTTATGTTGGAACAGGAACTGTCCCCAAACTGTTCCCACAAAGTTGGGAGCATGAAATTGTCCAGAATGTCTTGGTATGCTGAAGCATTAAGAGTTCCTTTCACTGGAACTAAGGGGCCAAGCCCAACCCCTGAAAAACAACCCCACACCATAATCCCCCCTCCACCAAACTTTACACTTGGCACAATGCAGTCAGGCGAGTACCGTTCTCCTGGCAACCACCAAACCCAGACTCGTCCATCGGATTGCCAGACAGAGAAGCATGATTCGTCACTCCAGAGAACACGTCTCCACTGCTCTAGAGTCCAGTGGCGGCGTTCTTTACACCACTGCATCCGACACTTTGCATTGCACTTGGTGATGTAAGGCTTGGATGCAGCACTGTACGCTTCAGCATGTGCTGACCCCGCTCTGTGATTTTACGTGGCCTGTTGCTGTTGTTCCCAATTGCTTCCACTTTATGATACCACTAACAGTTGACTAAGGAATATTTAGTAGTGAGGAAATTTTTAATGGATGGACTTATAGCACAGGTGGCAACCCATCACGGTACCAGGCTTGAAGTCACTGAGCTCCTGAGAGCGACCCATTCTTTCACAAATGTTTGTAGAAGCAGTCTGCATGCCTAGGTGCTTGATTTTATACACTTGTGGCCATGGAAGTGATTGGAACACCTGAATTCAATGATTTGGAGGGGTGTCACAATACTTTTGGCAATATAGTGTATTATATAAAAAGTATTACACAAATTTACTCTCGCAATCCATATCAATTGTACTTTTTAACCATAAATGTCATTTCCACCACAGAAGGGCAGTGTAGTGGTATATAGTGGTGGCAATATTGGTAGTGGTCTCACATTAAATACTATAATGTATTTGAATTCTTTTACTAGTGCTTAATTCAGGTACATTAATAGTTACCAGATAAGTCATATTTTTAAACTGTATTTTCATTGTTGAAGTTTAAAAGTCTGGGTGTGCGACAAGGAGAAAACAGTGATTTTGGCACCTATAAGGAGGTTGAAAAGTATGAAAAAAATCATAATAGAAAGTTTATTGTTAGTTTGACAAAGAAAACGGAATTTGTCCAAAATTACATGTATTTTTAAAAATATGACCAAAGAACATAAAAGTGACCATAGTCTAAGAATCACCCTTATATACTACTAATAATACATTATTATTACCATTATTATATCTCTCTGGACTTCCTGTGGACTCAAAAAAAAACAAAAAAAAACTCAGTTTTGGCTTGTTGTCCGCTATGGAGGGTCTCAGAGAGGATATTCTACTTGAGCTCCGATTTGCCCCCCAAAATTGCAAAGTAAAATTCGGACAGCAAGTAGGATTTACCGGATTGAAATGCTCATAACTATTTCTGTGAAAATGGCGTATGTAATTGGCTCAGTGGTCCGAAGAGCCCCCCAAAACACCTGGTGAGAAAGTTACATTGGAAGGAATATGCACTGTTGGCACAGTTCCTGTGGGAGCCATGGCGGGGCACTGCAGTGGCAGTGGTAGCATCAAAGCCACTGGAAGGCAAGCCTGCAACCTTTAGCCAAAAAAACGTAACAGCTAATGCTAACGCTCTGGCTGTGGTGGTACGCAGGGAAGGACCAGAGGCCATTACACGATAGGTTGAGAGGTGCAGCACGTGATCAAGTTAGCCGCTACGCTTTCTCCAATGGTAAAAGATACAGACCCTCTCATCTCCCTATAATAATACAATCTCTGGTAGCATCGAGCTCCTGTGCGAGTTGTCTGCAGACTAGAGGTTGGAGAGTTTCCTGCCACTGCATCCATGACATGGAGCTTAATTACAGAATGTGAGGCTCACCAATGTCGCAGAAGGGGCAGGAGCTTCTAACCTGGGAAGAACAGGCTTAATGACCCCCAAAGTGTGCCCCCGCAGAAAGCGAAAAAGGAAACCATAAAAATAACTCACGTGGCATTCCCATTCCCTCCTGACGTGAGAACCTGAACTATGAGAGGATGCAAGGGCACCTCCAGTCGTAAAAAAACTCGGACGGAAGGTCCTATGATTAGAAACATGAGAGATCACACTGCAGTTCGGAAAGGGGGAAGCCACTACTGCATCCAACGATAGGCTCTAACTTGGGTTGATTTGAGTTGCGAGTTGCATTTATGCAATATGTCAAACCTTTAAATCAACCTGCAGCAACCATTTAAAAGTAGCCCAAATTCACAGAAAAACAGCAAACATGGCAAACCTGTTGATGAGGATGAGAGTCACAGTTGGGGCGGAACTATTGCTTGCGAGTAGACTGCCGGGTGGGATGAGTGGCGGACGAGGAACCGGTGGTCGTGGATAAAGGCGGAGGCTGTAGAGGGTTGAAGGCGAGCCGCCTAGTCCGTGTGATGATTTGTTTCAGTGTTTCAGTTTGGTAAAGGATGAGTTAATGTCATCAGAGGGAAAAAGCTAAATTTCCTGAAAGTTGGACATAATACCAGATTGGGGAGGGCCAAATGGCGGAAAAACTGATGCCCAGGAAGAAGAGGCTGCTTTTATATTGTGGCATTAATTAGAAGATTAGATGGGTGTACTCCTCCCAAAATTATTTTTAATAACTTCACTTCCGCTTGTACTTTAGCGCAAATTGCTTATATTGAAGGACTTTTTTCTCAATTTCTCAATCTGGAATATATGTATGATAAAATATGTTTATTTTTAAAATAACTAACTGTATTAAACTAACATCTTAAATTGACATGTCTATTATTTTATCTGCTGCTTTTATTTGGGTGTTTTTTTCTTCATTGCCCCCTCAGAGCCACAGATGAATCCAAGTAAGTTGATCCATAATCAAGATTATCTCAAATAATATCTCATACAGTCTGCCAATCGATACTATATCACTTCGTCAAGACATCAGGGGAGACCGTCTGTGGTGTCTTATCGGAGACTCCGACATCTTATTACTGTGTGCCAAAAAAAAAAAAAAAGCACTGAAAAATCGTTTGAGGAACTGCAGTGATATGCCTCTACTATAACTTGGTGTATACCCTTGAACTACAAGTATACACAAACACACACATATAACTGTCTTCTGCTAAATCATTTCCAAGGCACTAACAGCCTGTAATTCAGCTGCCAGTTCTGCAACTGTCACTTTGGGAAGTGTGAACTGAACAGATGGCATTTGGGCGTGAATGGTGCGTTTGGGAGCAGGGCGATTGTAACAGGAGGGTCTGGGGTTCATCAGCCATCCATTACTTCACATGGACTCATTTTCATTCAGCTCCACGAACCCTGGACCAACATCACTTCTACTTACTCTTTTAGCAGCTATGGTAGATTAAATACTTGCACCATGACCTGGCTAAATACTAGTTTAAATTGCACTGCTCAGAGTCTAGTGGGACCATGGCACACACACACATCCAGATTTGCATGTATGCATACAGTACTCACCAATCATAGCACTATCAAAACAAAAACACTTGCACAGACAAAAACCGATAAGGGTGACGAGCCGATTACGAGGTATAAGACATAACCAATGCAGTGTCTCTGTCACAGTCTCCACATGTGACATTTGACATGGTTAGGGCCCATCTGCTCGTGGGCCTGATTGTTATCGCATCATGTTAATGACTGCCAGTGTGAACGAAGCAATGCATCTGTCCTACTTTCATCCCCCTTTCCATTAGCTGAAGTGTCCTAGAGGAAAGAAGGCAATCAACAGGATAATTGCAGACCATCAGCCATGAGAGAATTACAAGCAGAAAACAGGTGCCATTAACCACTAACCTTTTCTCTTCTCAAAGAGTTATTTCTTAACACACAGCCATATGCAGTGATAAAATGATCAGAAGTTAGTGATTTCCGGCGACCAGAAGCAACCGTGGGCGTGTCCAGCAATGCGACAAAGTTGAGAAAAGTTTCACTTTATGCAAATGAGCAGTAACTGCCAATGGGAGTGAAGACATGGGAGCACATGTGTGACATGCTGTTGTCGAGTGAAGGCAAGATGGAGAAGATAACATTGCCATGAGCGATTTCTGCCCACATATAACAGAAAAATTATGCTTGGAAAACCGTGTCAGAAATTGTCTGCATTCTGAGTGATCCGTGCATTGACAGTCATTGATCTTGTTCATGAAATGATGTATTATCCCCTGCTGCACTTTATATTCAAATGCTTTCCCCTCCAGAATGTTCATTTTTAGCAACAAAAAGCAGATTCCTTGTTCAATTAAAATTTTGTATATTTTACCAGCAATGCATCTCTTTTCTGATCAGATTTTGAAAAGCTATGACCAGTTGAGAAGCCCATCAATCATATTCGTCCAGCTTTAGAAACAACGCCCATTATGACTAAAAATACAGTCACTATAGCAAACTATAGCCACTAAAGCAATACTAGGAGGTATTACGTGGAGGTATTTTTGTGTCATTAACAGCTTGCAGTATTTTAAATTCACTGCCTATAGTGGTAATCTCCCTTGTACATTCGTCAGCACAAACAGCTCTGAAAAGTGAATATTATTGCTATTCACTCGCAATACTGTGTCTGGGTATATATATATATATATATATATATATATTATGGCATGCCATTCAGGAAATTATTGTATTTATACTATGAAGTTTGAGTATATGGAATGGAAATCGGAATATATGGAATGGAATGAAAGTCTGAATATATATAGAATGAATATCTGAATATATGGAATGAAATTTGCAATATATGGAATTAAAGTGCAAATTTGACAGTACTTAATGAATAATGTATAGCTAGTTAGATCCTTGTTATCAAAGCAAAAGCCTGTATTCCAGGACTTTAAAAATGGCATTCCCTGAAATTTTCCAATTTTGCTGAACTACAACATTTTTGGCAACAGCTGGTCATACTCCAAACAGTTTGGAGTCTACATCCCATCATCTTGAGAATCACATTTCCATATAATATTCTATAGTACGCAATAGTAACTGCAGAGCTGCAGCGTTGATGAATGGAAAAGAAGGAAGTGTCTGGGGACGCGACACAACTGATGTCCTTCTACTGCGTGTTTACACAGAAAAACAATGAAAAGCAGCAAAAATTCCTATAATCCACTCTGACAGAGCTTTATGACTGAGCCAAAGCAAATGTCTTACGACAGAGCTATGATCTTGTATGTGCTCATACAGGTGATCTTCATTGTTTGTTCACACAGAGCACATTACCGGTAATTTACTGGTAATGTTACAACTTCTCATACCGGTAAATGGGTTCTGGCAATTTTTGAAAAGGTCCTGTTCACACATGATCACTTAACGGTCATTTTCCGTTAATTACCAGTAATAAAAGGCCTACCAGTAAAGACTTTATGTGTGAAAGGGGCTATATTGCAACATTCTTAGTAGGGATGCACCGATACCATTTTTTACGGACCGAGTACGAGTACCGATACTTTTTTCTGGTACTCGCTGATACAGATACCGATGCCTATACATTTATTAATTTCTCTCTCTCTCTCTCTCTCTCTCTCTCTCTCTCTCTCTCTCTCTCTCTCTCTTTTTCCCCAAGTTTTCCAATCACAACACAGTGAGACTAATGAGTGTAGGACAGCTTCTTTATTATTATTATTAAAAAGTAATCATTTTTATGTGTTTGCCACAAACTTAAAGAACAAAAATTTCACAGTGTCCAATAACCTTCAAAGGGCATAAATACCAATATATATAACTGTTTAAAAATTATATATACAATTATAAATTATATAAAAAGAAATTTACAAACAAATACAAATAGAGATACAAATTAAATAAACTTGTTTTTCAGGTTTATTTACCATGTATACATTTATTTAACATATTTTGTTGTTTTATTAACATTAATGACAAATATAGGCTACGGTCCCTTCAAGACCGAATCCATGGATACTGACACATATCCTGTTTTCACTCAAATGTTTACATCCACTTAAACAATAACCGACTGTATTTACGTGAGATACTCCACACGATGGACATTTTGACAACTATGTGTGCATTTGACCATTCAGGCGCAAGGAGAACTGATCGCGCGCTATCTGAGAGAACTGGGATTGCGCGCAAGAAAGAGAGAGAGCATGAGAGCGCGTGCTGTGTCATTCAGCGCAATTCCGCCTATCCCGCCTTCACTAATCGATAACGAATTGTGATTGAAAGCATGCAGTTTGCAATGTGTGTGTTGTCATCATTAATTTGAAGTATTCACTCCCTTGAGGCTGACATTGTTTCTGCTGCTGCCGTCGGTGTCTCTGTGCACAGAAAATTCTGTCAGTTACGTCACGTGAGGTATCGGTCTTTGGTATCAGGGGTATTTTTATGAGTACGAGTACAAGTACATGAGCTTGGTGTTGGTGCATCCCTAATTCTTAGTGCTTATGAGTAATCATGTTCAACAAAATGTTGCTGAAAGAACATCACATCATTCTTGAAGGAATTTACAAATCTCTCTTTAGACTTTCCTTTTAAATATTCTCAGGTTGCATTTTTAAATGTTCTAATCTAATCTAATATTATATAATGTTGCAGTATATTCAGACTTCATTCCATATACTCAGACATCATATTATAAATACAATTATTTTATTCCAAATGTTTAGACTTTCATTCTATATATTCAGACTTCCATTCCATATATTCACTTTCTTACCATATATTCAAAGTTTCATTCCATATATTCAGACTTTCATTCCATATATTCAGACTTTCATTCCATATATTCACTTTCATACCATATATTCAAACTTTCATTCCATATATTCAGACTTTTATTCCATATATTCAGAGTTTCATTCTATATATTCAGACTTTCATTCCATTCCATTCCATATACTCAAACTTTATATTATAAATACAATAATTTCCTGAACGGCATGCCATAATATATATATATATATATATATATATAAATTGAGGTTATAGCTAATGTGATGTGGAGGTATTTTTGTGTCATTAACAGCTTGCAGTATTTTAAATTCACTGCCTATAGTGGTAATCTCCCTTGTACATTCGTCAGCACAAACAGCTCTGAAAAGTGAATATTTGTGCATTCAGCCCTGCTGAGTTTGTTTGTCATGCTGCTCTAAATGTCTCCACAGAGGGTTTTAGCTTACTTTTAAGACAGCTATGGCTCTATAGCATTGATGCCGCTGGCTACAAGCAGACAATAGTACAGAGATCCTGGTGTCATTCATCTGGGCTGGACATGGAGGAGGACAGTGCCGGGCTGATTCACGGCTTAATTGAGTTGTCAGCTGTGGCGAGTTGGAAAAAAAACAAAACACACTTCCTAAAGCTGTGGTGACTGTTGGGGATACTCCTGAAAGCTCCTTTAATTTTGGCTCACTGCATCTTTCATATTTCTCTTAGTTTCTCCCTCTCGCTCTCTTTCCTGTCACTGTTTATATATCCACTCCTTCAACTTTCTGTTATCTGTCTAAAAAAATATGTAAATCTTGATTTCAGAACAGAACAGAGATAGAAGTATTGTCCATTGCTCACATGAATACTACACAGAGGGCAAAATAACACTGACTGATTCTAAAAAAACAGGCTATTACTGTCCCTGAACTTTAGAATGGTAGTGTTTATAGAAAAGACACCTATGCAGGTTAAAATTCTATAGAATCAAAGAATATATAGAAATGTGCTTGTAATGCAGTGCAAGAGAACAGAGGCAGACTACATAATTTAATATCAGCTGATGTTTATATGCACCAACCACTGACTCTTGCACCCATGCAGTAGAGATGTTTTGAAATAATAGTAAAACAATAGACAAATGTGAATTATACATCATAGACGGCTAGAATGTGTTATTAATGATACTGGTTAATGCTGACTGTTTGTCTCAAATCATTTCCACTGTCAAAATTGGGCTGTTGGCAGCAACTCTACATACACTCCCCAAGCTTGTACTCCTCGGGGTGGGGAAAACAAGCTTGTTTATGCCTATGTGTTCCTAATAATCCATGATTGCCTGTAGCTCTTGGCTCCGATGTCCCCATTGACAATCTTGTTAAGAACATTTTTAAATGCCCCCCACTAATAAGTGCTCAGTCTTTCATGTTACACAAGGGCCTCGAGGTTCTTCGGATAAAAAATGTCCTAGTCAGCATGCAAATTCAAACTGAGATGACACCCTGATGAGCACATATACAATTTCTTTTTGCTGACAGATAAAAGCTAACTTTCTTCTGACTGGTGTATGACTTCACATCTACAGCTCAGGTTTAAAAAACCAAAAAAACTTTACATAGAGACCATCACTACCATACCTCAATGTCAAAGACATGGTGTGTTAATATTTATTAGAGCAGGTTATGATGCAAATAGCTTGAAATATATTTGACAGGAATCTTACAGATTATGCCTGCAAAGATGCACTTGACCTTGAAATCATAAGATAGAAGTAGAACCGATGTACTATATTGTAAATTTATATAAATAAAGTGAGAAATTCTCATTCAAATCCTTCATTTATTCTATTGTATTTGAATTATTATTGTTATTATTAATCCTTTTTTTTTGTCTACAATTAGTAGACACAATTATTAGAGATGCACCAATACTAAATTTCTCTGACAATACTGATAGCCGATTATTCAGAATGATATCGGTCGATGCCAATGCTGATACCGATTTTTCAAATCTCTCCCAAATAATGCATCAAACTATACAGGGAACCCTCTTATTTGGTACACTGTAATATTAGAGATAACAATTAACAACAAAGGTATTATATTCAGCTGTTGATATAATAATTACACTCAAATAAAAACTGAAATGTTTGAATAAAACTCAGATGCACATAAGGTAGTTTTCATAAGCACTTGTCTTCATGGAAAATTTATTCAAACATATAATTAACAGTAAATAAGCTCCTCTCTAGTGTTTTTATAGCTAACTAAGGAACTGTGAACACTGGAAAACATTTCTGAGGTAAATGTGACATTATGTGTCATATTGTTCACAAGCTGTGTTATTAACATCTTGAAACACAGATAAAGTGATTACATGAGACATGATACATTCCGGTAAGTTTTACTGTATCTTTTAAAATACCTTTTGATGTTCATGCATGTTTTTCAAAATATAACTTTTATTAATGTGGAAGAAAAGTCTTGTGCCCCATGCTGCTGCTTGACATGAGGTGCTACAGCAATCTGTCAAAATGCCATTTATTGTTTGAATGTCCTGATAAAATTTGAAAGAGGAGACTTTGTTTCTTATCAGAAGTAACAAAGCACAAAGCTCTTTGTGATTATTGGATGGGATGAGCTACAAATAATGTTTGATATAGCAAAAAAAAAAAAAAAAAAAGCAGACCTGGCAACCCTGGCTTTTACTATGGGTGATTCAGGGTCAAATAAAGCCTGCTTTAACGCAGCTATTTTTTAACTGTTTATGCGTTATTTTCGTGTTAATTAAATTCAACACGAGAGATTTTTGTCACATACAGTATGAGTTACAGTCTGAACATGTTTTTCTGCACCCCTTTGATTGACAGGATATGATCGACCCTGATCATAGGCTGTTTCTAAACAATCGGCTGATGACCGATAGTGATAATAATAGCTTTTGTTGGCCATAATAATTATTCTCGGGCAACAAATAATTGTATCTCTAATTATTATTCATTTTATAGTCATTTTAATACATTTTAAATTAATTTCATAATTTGTTATGTTTGTAATTTTAATGGGTAACTCTAGTAAACCGAATGATGACAAAGGACATATCAGCAAAACAGTCTAATAAATAAATCCAAAAACATAACACAAATTCATTTCAGAACACTTGAAAAGCAGAATAGCACAACCACTTCAACATAAATGACAATCAAACTGAACAGAATTAAACATAACCCTGACAGTACACAGCCCCCCCAAGAAAGGTGTGTCCTCATGCTGTAACAATTGAGTCCAACAAAAGGCGGGTGGGATGCTCTGGAAGAGGGACGAGGAGTCAGAGACAGGCGGAAACAGGGAGGAGCCGGAAGATAGAGACACCACTGTAGAACTAATGGTGGGAGGAGCCAGGGAGGAATCAGATGTCTGACCACCAGCGGTGAAGCCAGAAGATTTGGAGACCAAGGAGACAGAGACCGGGCGGCACCATATGTCCTGGAGGCCAAGGCAGAGCTGCGGTGACGAGCGGCTGAGGTAGAGCCAGGGTGCTGGAGGTAAGGCAGAGCCCGATGGAGCTCCATGGTGTTGGCAGAGCGAGAACTGACCTAGGCAGAGCCAGAGGGACGAGGCAGCCCAGTGGAGCCGTAAGGACAACAGGCAAGCCGAAGTAGGGAGGAGCCAAGGTGGAGCAGACTGGACGACAAGCCGAGGTGGAGCCAAGGTGGTGCAGACTGGTTGACGGGCTGAGGTGGAGTACAGGCTCTGCGGCTCGAGGCAGAGACAAGGGATCCACATGTCAAGGCAGAACTAGAAACCAGAAGACCCGAGACAGATCCACAGAGCAGAGTGGAGCAAACAGAATAGGAGCCTGAAGGGAACCAGCAAAGGTGGGGACGAAGAACTGGCTATCTTTGGTAGAGGAGGTGGGAGACGCATGCTGACTAGGACGCATCAGGGACACAGGAGACTTGGAGCTGGGAAGGACAGCGGAGATGCAGGAGAATTGGACGTGGGCGGGACCAGTGCGGACAGGAGACTATGGGGAAATCCCAGACAATAACACAGAATAACACAGTAACTTCGCACAGCTCACATTCAGCAACAAGGGCGGGGCTCCATTCTATTCCCTTGAACTCCACAATTATACCCACTGGTGCTGACAATGTTGCCAGTTCACACACCTAATCAGACATATCGTTGGGCTCAGGCTCCGGGGCGAAGTATGGCTCAGGCTCCATGTCTGAGGTGGGCTCAGGCATAATGCCCGTGTTGGGTGTTGTTGGTGGCTGGCTGGTCTCTGGGTCCGGAGTGGGGCTGGCGTTGGCCTCATCCATGAGGCAGACAGTCATAGGGGAGTTGTTGTTAGCTAGCACCCACTCCACACAATAGCAAATGTCCCTTGAGGACCATCACCGGGCAGGCGAGCCTTACACCACTCATTTAAGTTGGTGAGGAAAACACACACACAGGAAGCAGTCGGGGAAGGAGGTAAGACAAAAACTGTACTGTACTTTAACTGCTTTCTATTTGAATATATTTAAAATGCAATTTATTCCTGTGATGGCAAAGCTGAATTTTCAGCATCATTACTCCAGACTTAAGTGTCACATGATCCCTCAGAATATCATCAAAATTTTCTTATTATCAATGTTGAAAACAGATGTGCTGCTTAATATTTTTTTGTGGAAACCATGATACATTTTTTCATAATTCTTTAAAAAAACTGAGCTGTGTAAGAAAAGTGTAGGATTTCTAACAGAAATATCATTAACAGTCGTTCTGTCAAAACACAATATTTCCTAGGAGGTTTTGTCATTTTGCCAAGATTAGACTTGTATTGGCCTCATAATAACATCAGAGAGGGAGACGGTGTTTGGTATGCTGGTGTGATGATGTTACAAGGATTACCGTTGCAGTTATGAGTCACTGTATCCCACTAAAGGTGTGTTGAGATGAGCATTTAAATTACCTTCGAGACAACCAGTGTCTGTGACCTTGCTGTTACTCACTCCTACACACACCGCTCTGCTTCCTCTGTGAGGGAGAGACGCTACACATAAACATGCAAATCCAAACTCAGACACTGCTCCTTCAAGAAAGGAAGTCAGCTATTTTTCCGGTCTAAATTCTTATTTAATAAAAGCAGAGATGGAGACCTAAAAAAGAGAGAAAGTGAAAAAAATGCCCAAATGCCTGTGATGACTAATTCAGATCTATACTTCCCTTTTAAGTGGCAAATCTTTCAATTAATATGCCTTCCTCGACGCTCACAAAAATCTCTTGGAAGTGAAACTGGGATTTCCCCACTATATGAACGAATGTTCACTTTGAAATGGACAGATCTGCCTGTTCACTTTGAAGCCCACAATCTGGGAAGAATCACATTCACCAGTCGTCACGGGACAGTGGAAGCATGTGGAGAGTGCAGAGCGTGACCCATAATCTTATCCGTATGCTCAGAATACAAATGCATGCCCAAACAATGAAGAAGAGAAGAGAACACTGAAATATAGAAAGAAATGTTTTCCATACCTGCCAGAATATGCTGTCTATAGTGCTGCCTAAGAAGCCCTCTCTGGTTTCAGAAGAAACGAGTTTAGGTCCCAATATTGTCATAAATTCATCAAAATCCACCTGTCCATCACCTGCAAGAAGAGAACATACATGTTAGAATTAGAGAGAATTTTAAAAAGAGCCTCAATAAGTTTAAGTAAAACAATGATGCCATGATGCTTATCAGTTAAAATTAGGTAATTTTTTTAAGTTTATGATATTCGTCCATACTGAATAAATATCTTCAGATACAGGGTATTCAATTGTGCATTCTCATTTCCTTTATTTTTACAACTGGATTACTTTTGCTGTCATCTAACGCTCACTCAAAGGTAATCTTTACAACACTTATAATTTAATAACACTGTTTTAAATGTCGTTATATTGAATAATAAAATGACTGACTTTATTATTTATTATCATTTATTTAGATAAATTAGTATAAAGTTTTAATATCTGCCATTTTTCTGATATTATTCATGACATGAAAATAGTTATTGGTTCATCTATACATTGCTAGATTACTGAAGCAGTTTTTATGTAATACAAACAGTAACACTGTGTCCTAACCAGATGCAACACTAAAGAAACAAGTTATAAAATATATCTCTCTTCCATGTAAGTTTTCTTCCTAACCAGCAGCAAAATCAAATAATCAAATGTCTTCTGTCTAGTTGAAATTTTGTCAAGTTGCACAGCAATTTCACATTCAGTCTGGACAAGACAAAATGGTTGTCGCTGGAAACTTTTTACATTGCAGCTGAGGACAAAGTTAAAAGAATAGAATATAACAGAACAGACTAGAATTATATGGGGAAACCAAAATTGCCCTTTTCATTTAATTTTAACTGAGTAGGATCTACCCTGCTATGAGATTGATTTATTATGCCGTTTTTATTGGTGTGGTTCAGCTAAATGAAACCATTCAGGGTCTTTGAACTAAGCACTAGGCTACAGATCTGATATATTCAAGTTCACTTGATTACAATTTGAAACCGACAATGATATTTTTCTCTTAACAATTTATCTCCCATTGTTTTCTTGTTCAGTTTAATTCAATAAAGCAAATATTATGGGCCAGGCAAATTAAAATTCAGATCAACTTGCAGCTGCTAATACCTTTACTACTTTTAATGAATACTTTTTTCATTAATAATTAAAAATTAAACCGAATTTAATTATCTCCTAAGGTGCATTCTTCTGACCTTACATTTGCCCTTAAAGGATTAGTTCACTTTAAAATAAAAATGACCCCAAGCTTTACTCACCCTCAAGCCATCCTAGGTGTATATGACTTTCTTCTTTCAGAGAAATATTAATAAATATCCTGACGCATCCAAGCTTTATAATGGCAGTGAACGGGTCCAACAAGTATGAGTGCTTCCATCCACATCCATCTATTATAAACGTGTACTCCACACGGCTCCGCGGGGTTAATAAAATCCTTCTAAAGCGAAGCGATACATTTGTGTAAAAAACAGTATCCATATTTAACAAGTTATGAAGTAAAATATCTAGCTTCTGCCAGACCGCCTTCTGTATTCAAGTTACGAAGAAAGTGTAAACTGGTGTCGCGTCAGTTCTGTAAGTTAAATAGGAAATGTTTTACTAGTAAAATATATAGCTTTGTGTGGAGCCCTGTGGAGTACATTTATGATGGATGGATGTGGATGGAAGCACTTTCTTCAGCTCATACTTGTTTGTCCCATTCAATGCCATTATAAAGCTTGGATGCATCAGGATATTTATTAATATAACTCTGATTGTGTTCATCAGAAAGAAGAAAGTCATATACACCTAGGATGGCTTGAGGGGGATTTTTATTTGAAAGTGAACTAATCCTTTAAAACCAGAAAATATCTACAGTATATGGCATGTGAGCCAATGTGAGCAAAGGTTGACGCTCTTTTGTTTGTATGAATAGTGCAAGCTCAGAATAAACCAGAGAATGAACAGCTATCAAACTTCCTCTCTCAATCCTTTCTGAAAAAAAAAAAAAAATTGACTGGTCTGAGATACAAAAGGAATTAAACACAGAGTGGAACTTAAAGTGATAAGTCAGAGAGAGCTGTTATCATGCTAGTGTTTCCACTTGCTTCAAAACCTCGTTTCCACTCCATCGCTGAATCTTAATTATTTATTACTGAAATACAAAAAGATGTGCAATCATATATGTATTCTGTACAGCACTAAAGAACATATTTTCGATTAAGACACAGCAAGGCTATGCAGAAGTCTTTGAGGTAAAATATATATTGAAAATATATTTTATTTTACTTTATCTTAGAATGGTATTATAGATGTGACACTGGTCTTAAACTAATAAAATTCATATTATGAGGTGTAAAAGATCTTCCCAAACCACTTCATGGTGTGAGTTTCATTTCTACTTGCACAAAAATGTGTGGCTCAAGAACAGCAACAACCTGCCGGTGCTGATTGATGAGCTAAATCAATGCATGATCTCTAACCATTCAGTCAACTGTTCTGACCTTGAGGGACCCCCGGACACACACACACAGTAAGATGAAGGTTTCTCAGAATTCACCTCACCGAATTAATCTATTTACAGCCCCCTGTGCTGGATAAATTCTATGATTGCTGTAGCATGAACTGTTCAGGATGTCATATATCTCTTCAGTGCAAGGATTGGAAGGGGTCTGTGACAGACTCTAAAGCTGTTTTTACAGATGATCAGAAGGCTGACGCTCTTTTGTTTGTGTGAATGGTGCAAGCTCAGAATGAACCAGAGAATAAGAGAAATGTAGAAAGAGAGTGACTCACCGTCCATATCCAGTCTCTGCATGATAATAGCCAGCTCCACCTCACTGGGCATGTACCCCAGAGAGCGCATGGCCATACCCAGCTCCTGCTTTGAAATAAATCCATTCCCATCCCTGTCTAAAACTCGGAACGCCTCACGAATCTCTACAGAGAGAAATAGAGAAACAAGACAAAACCGAAATGTATTAACAGGATGCAGCACAGTAAGTAAACAAAAAAAACTCAATTGATGTTCATAATTCAAGTGATTCAAGTGAATCAAGTGAACGTGTGCATGTCATCAGGGACCATTAGACTGTATGTATTATATAATGCATGCTTTTCTCAGCAGTAACACAGAGTCCTATCACACAAACAGCAGACATACTAAATACAGCTGATTCTGTTTTCAAAGGTGTATATTTAGTGTGCTGTGACTAAATGTTTATCCACCATTTCAAAGGGCATCAGTGCTGGTTTTTCAGTTCAGCTCAGGTTAAGAAACCCACACCAAGTCGCAAATGGCAACAACACAAATAACACACGTATCTCAGATCATTTCTGACGAGTATTACACTTTTTTTTCTGCTGTTTTAAAGACCCACCTTTGTGTTATTCTGGGATAAAGAGGCAGAGGTGCTGTGTACCTTGTAATATGCTGAACTGAGCGCTTCCTGCATTTTACAAAGCCTAAATGTTTCTTCACTGCTTTAGATAAAATATAAAATAACCCTCACAGTAGTGGCCTTTGCTATGTTTCATCTGTTTCACTTGAGACAGGCCTCGCAACAAAAGGGGCCCTTGTATGAGTTCTTGTTTGTAATATTTGCAGGATATAATGTGCTGTTTTCCCAAATATCAGCACGACTGCAAATGTATTAGCCTACTGATTTTATACAACAGTTAATAAACAAGAAGTTACTGTTAGGTGATTTTCATTTTAGACTTAGAACCTTGTCTGTTTTTGCTCTGTTTCGCAACAAATCCACAGTAGAGCCATTGTGTGTCTCCGTCTGAGTAGGAATCATTTGACTGAGTGATTGAATGACTCACATGTTAAGACAATGATTTGCCACTACCTACTAGCAGTTTTAGTTTTTTATAATTTTTTTTCCATCGCTTCATTTTCTATATTTATATCTTGCGCAAGAAAGACTGTCTGCACTTGCCCAGATGTCAGCTGAACACGATATTATGAGATCGCTGGATAAGGATAAACTTGTCAGAGCTTTTGCAGCACTCCATTATCGGAAAGTTCTAAACGTCCAAATCGGAGTAAGTCCGTGTGTCCACCAAAACATTTTTTCTAGCGGCTAGCGTACTTTTCCAATTGTTTTCAATGAGAGCGCAGCGTTTTTTAAACGCCAGGAGCGCAACGAGGCGCTGGGCGTCTTTTTCACGCTCAAGTGCTGAGCGCTCTGCGTTTTTTACCGGTCGCCTCGAGTTGAAGAATGTTCAACTTCACCACTGTCACTTTTTAGCCAGCCGTCCAATCAGAGTGTAGGAGGGGCGGGACAAATACAACGCCGACCAACTGTCACAACATTATTGCTGTACAACGACATCAACAAGCAGAGAAGGGGACAAAATGTATGAGAAATTAATATTGCTGGTCTCCGAACATACATAGCAAGTACTCTCCATTGTGTCGACTTTTTTAGTCTGAAACAAATTATTAGCAAAATCAGTTACAAGTAACAGTGCCACAGAAATTCCATATCATAGCAACAAAGCGTCTCAACGTAAAAAAACACTGCGCTGCTGAAGCGCCCTCAAGTGCTCACAGATAGGCGTTTTAAGTAGAGCGCCTAGCATTTTCAGCTAGCTAATTCATCTTGTATTAAATCACTTATCTAATCCCTGTTTGCTCATTTTTATTTCTTCGCTCTCATGGCCAGGTCATTATGCTGTCTAAAGTGCTCGCTAAGGGGCTGAGAGAGTGATGATGATTGAATGTTGATTTTGCTTTCGGTCAGATTGTAATGCGTGGATAGTGGTAGATATAATGTGTTTATAAATAGACTATAAAGAGTGAAATAAGAGTTAACAATGTTAAATATAACATAGATAATACATGAAATACAGTCGCATTGCATACATAGTTTTTTTGGTAACACTTTACAATAAGGTTCATTAGTTAAACATTAGTTAATGTATCAACTAACATGAACTAACCATGAGCAATACATTTGTTACTGTATTTACTAATCTTCGTTAACGTTAGTTAATGAAAATACAGTTGTTCACTGTTGTTCATGTTAGTTCACAGTGCATTAACTAATGTTAACAAGATTTTAATAACGTATTAGTAAATGTTGTAATTAACATTAACAAAGATTAATAAATGCTATAGAAGTGCAGTTCATTATTAGTTCATTACATGTTAACTAATGTAGTTAACTAATGTTAACTAATGAACCTTATTGTAAAGTGTTACCAAAAAATTACTAAACAACGATGTGTCAGGCATGGCTGTAATGTTGTACACTATGAAGGAGATATTCAAACCAACAGTCTTTAATAACTCTATTTAGGAAACACAGAAGAACACGGGAGATATAGCAATAAACCTTGATAAACAAAACAAAACCTAACCCTGACACAATGAAGACTATTTCTGAAAAGTACAAAATAAAAAATGGGAATTAAGGAATATTAAGAGGTTAATTTTAAAATCTATTATTTTAAAGGAAAGTAATGTCAATCTCAGTAGAACATGTGGTTTATTTTCCTCCGCCATTAGCAAAACCAAAATCAATTTGTCTATGAATTCATGACATTTTAATGCATTTTAATGCATTTCTTCATGCGTTACATGCGACTTAGTACCAGATTTAGACAAAGGTTCTAGATTTCATTCAATATGAGTTAACTGATAAGTTGATCCAGTCAGTGGGTCATTATTATTTGTCTCCCTTAAGAGTTTTTCTTTCTGCAAATGCAGACCTCATCTGAACGGCCACTTAAACTTATTACCTATCATCTCATGAATTTTTTACATTGTGGGCATCCCTTGGTTCCTGGTCTGTCAAAACAATCATTTTCAAAGGAGGTGCTGAAAGCTTTAATTCCATCTGAGAGTTTTACAGCTCAAACATCTCTTCAAATCAACCACTGTATTGTCAACACCCTCAAACCTACCAGTCAGACCATCGATTTTCTTCTTGTTTGCCCTAAGGCAGTGCCTAAACACATGACCGGCAAGACATTCTAGATGAGGAAATGAGACTTACAGCTGCATTGGACTGTAGTGGGGCAGAAGCTGTAATGGGTTTGTAATATTTATCACTGAAGGCACAAGAGAGTGAACCCTGAGGTTCATTTGCTTAGATTTTTTCCCTATAAAACAGCAGTTAATAATGACCACAGGCAGTCAAACTCCACAAAAACAATATATTCCAAGTTTTCTAAAGCCATACTACAGGTTTCCCCTCTTCCTCTCTGCTGTAACTGTAATCTCATTTATGTTCACGTTCAGATTCAAAAATGTGCCAGATGCTTTGTGCCAAGATATGACATCACTGATGCCAAAATGGCATTTGCTTCTTCCATGTGTTATAACCAAAATTCATGCTTTAAATATGCAGAATGGACAATTAGATTTGAGATCAGCAGAGAAATAGATTGTTACGAAACAGCCTAGATTTTGGTGTTTTACTCAGAATCTATTTGCAAAATTGTCCTTGTGTGTTTAATAAAATAATAACAGCATACAGGTTTGGAATGAAATGGGAAAGAGTTCAGAATAAAGACAAATAGCAGCCATGCAAACAGAACGCACACAAAAACACACTCACCACCAAGCTCCTCTGTGGAGATGTTGGCAAGCTGTTCTTCACTGGTTTCAGAGAGAGAGGTGCTCAGGAAGTTGTCTGTGTAGAGCAGCCCTGCTCTCACATGGTGAAAAGGCATCTTCACCCTTCAAAGGAACAACAAACAACTGAGATGAATCAATGAACACGCAACCACTGTGCCTGCAGCCTCACCGAATGTGAGTAATGATCTCATGTCTGTTGCTGAAAGAAAGTGACTAGATCTAGAAAGGAGAGAGCACAGGCGAACAGGTTCCTCAGTGTATAATACACAGTGGTGTAAGAGGGCATAAATTTAACCAAATTAATTTTTAAGGATAACATTCAAATACATAAATGCCCACATGTACACACAGTGTATACACATGTTATATTAGCATTAACCTCAGCTTGGAAAAGCTACTTGTGATGAACATTAATTCATTGAGTTTCTCTTTACCAACTGTATTTATATATTATAAAGGTATAAAACAGATTTCAGTGATTTGGTATATTGTATACTTATATTTCAGTTAATGAAATATGTAACTGTAAATTTATGTACAATCTGTAAAAATGTTTTTTATGGTAAAGTTCAGGCAACCATAGCTGCCTTTTTATGTAAATCTCACAGATTTTTTACAGTTGTATATTTATATGTTTTTTTTAAAATATTTATATCAATATTATATTATATTTATAAAACTGTTAGTTCCTGTCCTTGATTCTGATTGGTCAATAGCTGTGTTTTATTCACGATAAAACACGGCTATGACCGCTTCACCTAACGGTTCTGTGTATCACTACACAACACCCTTAGCAACCACTCTTAACAACGTAAACTGTTTGTCCTCAATTTATATTGTTCATTGAAGCTTACTGTATTATGTAGAAGAGTATTGTGAGAAAGAGATCGAGTGAGCGAGTTTATTACCTGCATTCAGATGCATGCAGTCCTATGTTCATAATAAAAAAATCTGTTTAAATATCTCGTCCTTTTAACAGTTAAGGGGTTTTCCCGTGACTGACAGTGCTAGTCAAAGCATTTGTCAGTTGCGTCTTGTTCCCTGTTCACAACAATTCAGTCTTTTCAATGTAAAAGTCTTCGCTACTGACTGACACACTCATAAAGACAATCTTTGCTGCCATCTAATGGCGTAATAATGGAACTTCTGTTGCTGTTCAGGGACTATTTATTCCGGCGGAAGGAAGGCTTTTAGTGAAAGTTTACTTCATGAAAGTTGCATTGTTACATATTTTTGGCTTTAATATTTGTATTGTGTGGTAACCGTTTTCTAAAACCAATAAGGTACTTGAGGCTAGTGCTGTATCATGAATAAGTCACGCTGAAGGGGTTGCTCTGCTTCGCATCGTGCCTAACAACGCCCTTCAGCCGTGACTTATTCACGATAAAGTATTCTCTCGTACTTTATTGCTTACTTATATCATTTTTTTTTTTTTTTCACTTCAACTATTTGTTGATAATTTTAATTAATATATTTGTATTAAATTGAAGCCTCTTTTTTCTAGTGGTCTTATATCTTTGGACCCCACTGTAAATGTGTGTCTGAGGGTTCATTCGTTCAAGCCATTGATTTTTTTCCCTGTGAGCACAACAGGGCTTTTATTTAGTAAAACAATGACAGTGCCAAGGTAGATAAGCCAAATAATTTAGTGGCACAATTGTTTATGGACTGAAACTATGTATGTGTTTCTAGCAGCCTGACAAAAGATGAAAAATTTTCCACAGGATTTAGGTTTTTGTTTTCTTAGTGGTTTGATTCACTGTCAGTGCATCAAGCAAAGGCTTGAATGTGTCTTGAGTGTCTGATCTGTTTTAATCATTTCAGGCCCTGTGATGCTGTTAAAATGAAGCACTGACCGGAGAGATTTTTTTGTAAAGCTAAACACCAGAAAGCACAAAGCTGGGGAAACCTCTGAGACAAAAAAAGCCACTATCAAGAGAATTTCATGTAAATTAAGGGTAAATTACGAGGAGGTGACAGAGGGGTTGAAGCAGCTAATTTGTGGTGATGCTCACCAAGGACGAACCCTAGCTGTACAACTGGGTTCCGTGCTACTGTAATTACCATAGATATTAACAGAGCTTTAGCTAAAGGCAGCTTTGGGAGAAGTTTGATTGATATTAGGCTCAGCTAAGGGCAGCTAGACATGAATATTTTAAAGAGCCATTGATGAGTCATTTGGCTCACTTTTAAAACTTGACCTGTCTAATGGATATCAACATACACTACCAATCAAAAGTTTGGAATCAGTAATTAATACTTTTATTCAGTGAGGGTGTGTTAAATGAATCAATTGACAGTAACAACATTTACATTGTTACAAAAAAAATCTATTATTTAAAAATGCTGTTCTTTTGAACTTTTTATTCTTCAAAGAATCCTGGAAACAGACTCTGCATCATGGTTTCCACAAAAATATTTAACAGCACAATCATTTTCAACACTGATAATAATAAGTGTGACTTGAGCAGCAAATCAGCATATTAAAGAGTTCTTCAAAACACAAATTAAGATATTTTTGATGAAATCCGAGAGGTTTCTGATCCCCAAGAGAAAGCAACATTATTACCACATTCAAGGTCCAGAAAAGTAGTAAAAACATTGTTAAAATAGTCCATGTGATTACAGTGGTTCAACCTTAATGATATGAAGTGACGAGAATACATTTTGTGTGCAAAAACAAAACAAAAATGACTTTATTCAACAATTTTTTCTCTTCTCCCTCATTCTCCTACGCTGTTTACGTTGTAAACACAGTGCAACACTTCCGGGTTCTGCATCAGAACGCCGACTCATTATTAACCGGCTCCTGCATCAACAGCACACATATGCATTGTGAACAGTGAACAGCGTCAGCCAATAATGAGCCGACGTTCTGACGTAAAACCCAGAAGTGCTGCACTTTGTTTACAATGTGAATGGCGTAGGAGAATGAGGGAGAAGAGAAGAAACTGTGGAACAAAGTCGTTATTTTTGTTTTGTTTTGGTGCACAAAAATAATTGTTGTCGCTTCATAACATTAAGGTTGAACCACTGTAGTCACATGGACTATTCACATGGACAATGTCTTTACTAAATTTTTGGACCTTGAATGTGGTAATTTCGTTGCTTTCTATGGGAGATAAAAAAAAAAACCTCTTGGATTTCATCAAAAATATCTTAATTTGTGTTCTGAAGATGAACAAAGGTCTTACAGGTTTGGAACAACATGATGGTGAGTAATTAATGACAGAAATTTCATTTTTGGGTGAACTTAAATTGATTTCTGATGGCTCTGATTTTCTCTGATGGCTGTTGAAAAATCAGCTCCTTAGAAAATTATATTTTAAAATATATTAAAACAGATGTTATACATTCTAAAATATTTCACAATATTACTATATTTTACATGTATTTTATTTTACAAATTTACTGTATTTTTCATCAAATAAATGTCTCAAATAAATGTCTTGCTGAGAATAAGAGACTTATTTCAAAAACTTAAAATAAATTAAAAGACCCCAAACTTTTGAACAGTAGTGTACATGAAGCTCAATATAAATGCAAAATAGAAGTAAATGGTATATTTTAAGGTAATGCATTTTAAAAGACATTAAGCCTTTAGTGTGGCAAAGACTGTTCATTTAATAGTTTAAAAAAAATGAGATAGAGAAAGAGCGAGAGAAGGAAAGGAAGTGACAGCCATTGTTGGCATGATAAATAACATATGATGCTATATTAATGGATTCTTCCCAGACACCTTTTAGCTGGTCTGACTCATGGGATCTAATGGGACCAACATTGACCAGTGCCGGAAAAGGTGTGAGACTTTCACATGTCGTGAGTAGCAGGTGCTATCTTGGCTTTTTGGTTTTGCACATCTGCTCCTGGCTCTGTTCCAGGACCTCTTAAATAGGGTTTATTGACATTTTGGTGACAGACACCGCACCTACCTAGGAGACATGTTAGCCAGTTCATTAAACGACCTCAAACAGAAACACATGGGACAGTGATGATAATGAGCCAACAATAAGAATGCACCTTCACAAGGTCAACTGTTGTACTCGTCCTCGAAGCGATAAAAGAGATTCAATGTACCAAATAGTTCAGGTAGTGAAAATATGACTGAATGGCATCTAAGACACAATTATACAACCTTCACAAGGTGATGAGAATGCAGATGAAGCTGATTTTTTGACTGAAATGCAAAAACAATGATGCCAGGCTTAAAATGGTAACCTTATGAATAGTCTTTAAAGGGTTAGCTCACCCAAAAATGAAAATAATGTAATTTATTACTCACCCTCATGCCGCTTCACACCTGTAAGACCTTCGTTAATCTTCGAAACGCAAATTAAGATATTTTTGTTGAAATCCGATGGCTCAGTGAGGCCTGCATAGCCAGCAATGACATTTCCTCTCTCAAGATCCATTGATGTACTGAAAACGTATTTAAATCAGTTAATGTGAGTACAGTGGTTCAATATTAATATTATAAAGCGACGAGAATATTTTTGGTGCGCCAAAAAACCAAAATAACGACTTATATAGTGATGGCCAAACCACTGATTCGACACAAAAGATTCATAACGCTCCGAAGCTTCATGAAGCAGTGTTTTGAAATCGGCTATCACTATATAAGTCGTTATTTTGGTTTTTTGGCGCAGCAAAAATATTCTCGTCGCTTTATAATATTAATATTGAACCACTGTACTCACATTAACTGATTTAAATATGTTTTTAGTACATTAATGGATCTTGAAAGAGGAAATGTCATTGCTGGCTATGCAGGCCTCACTGAGCCATCGGATTGCAACAAAAATATCTTAATTTGCTTTCCGAAGATTAACGAAGGTCTTACAGGTGTGGAACGGCATGAGGGTGAGTAATAAATTACATTATTTTCATTTTTGAGTGAACCAACCTTTTAAAAAGATGGGCAAAGCGATATAGAGGGAGGGAAAGATCTGACATTGTGAAGTTGCATTAGAGAAATGTCAGAGCTGCTCCGCAGGGACCCTTTGCATGCACTTAACACTGAGTGTCCACAACAACCACATAAAAAAATACAGTTTAACCCTTCTGTCATTTTCAAATATTTTTTCTCAATATAAAATATGTGAAGTTAAGGATAGAAAGCTTAAAGAGATAATTAAAATATAAACTAAAAATAACTAAAGCAAAATAATGCACCAAGAAGCATGTAAAATATCTTCAGAATGACAAATGCATTATAAGATCCTGATTATGGCATATCACACACTGTAAAAAAGAGGAAATGTGCAGGTTTTTTTCTTTATTTTTTTTTTTTTTAAATGATAAAGAGAGTTGATTCATTGTCAAACTCGGACAAAGAAAAAAATGCGAAATTACTGCAATATCAACTCAATCAGCATCTTTCAGCAGATGTCAAATATTACAGTTTAAAAAGCTACAGGTCCAATTTCTTATTGCTTGTCTGGTGTCTGAAAACTAAACTGACACCCAATTATGATTCAAATACACCAGAGATGAACCGAGCCATCTGCACTGAAAACTTCATTCGCCTCAATACCAGCCAAAAAGCCTCTGATAAAGAAGAACAAACCTCCTTAAGAATACATCGTATCTGGTTAATGCATTAAAGCGATTTTTACAAGACTTTACAAGACAGTGAAAGCAAAACGCCACGCAGTTACCTCCACAGATCGCAGTCAGCGGACATCACAAGCGAATCCTCTGAGTGACTCTCTCCGGACAGCTCCGTTTCTTCTGCTCTGTTAGTTGGAGACTGGCCGGACACATCCACCGTGCGCAAAGGCAGTTCTAAACCATACTTTTCCGGACCCATTATCGTTTATTATAGTATCAAGGCATTTTACGCTGACGTCCCCGCAAAACTACTGCCGTTTGCGTTCCCATGGACAGCCCAAGCGAACAGCTAGGAGTGCGGGCTTGTAGCCTCCCGTCCCCTCGCCTCTGGAGACTGGAGTGACAAGCCATAACTCACACGGGCCATACATCACTAGTCCTTCAAATATCACCTTGCTCTTACCGTGAATGAACGCCTCGGAGAACCACTACCATTTAAACAGATTGAGCATTGCTGGGTGGCATTTTATATAAACATTTTATATTTAAAATGTAAAGGGTATAGGCTAAATTTAAGTTTAATGTGCAAGCTTTGTGTAGGACACTACAGTTAGTCGGCATTATACTTCTGAACGACTTTGTTAAGCGGTTAACCGACATTTTAAACATTATCCAGCTTATCGGCATATGTCTACAAACAAATATTGTTGTTGAGGTTTTATTTGCTAACATGTGGTGACACAAAGCTATGAAACGGTTTAACGGTCAAGCGGACAGTTATTCAGCGTCTCATTAATATTCGCAAAAATGTGATCGCTATCAAGTGATTGGCAAATCAGAGTCAAGTATTCCATAAAGCCGTGTAATAAAGTTTTAAAATTTAGGCCAAAAAACTACTAGCCAAACTTTCTAAATGTAAAATTCCTTTAAAAAATCCCCTCGATAAAGAACAGACTATGACTATCTATCTACTACCAATTCATTTCACAACAGGTGCCATATATAACCCGATTTTTCTTCGTCTTCTAAAGACTCCAAATACCTGCATAGCCATTTTAAAGACATTGATATCCTATGAAATCCACTCACCTCCTCAAAGACTGTGTTTTGCAATTCACAAAGTCTCGGGGTGCTTATAATGCCAGTGTTGTGAAATTTTCGCGTTTGGAGTTATGGTTATCGTTGGTCTCATGTAGTATGTTGAACACACTAATTCTGAGGGAAAACAACGAAATTTTCAGTTGCCCCAGTTATCTCTTCTCGGTCCTGCTGGGATGTGACAGCCCCATTGCCACCGCAGCAGAGTTTCCTGAAGATCCATCAGGTGAAATGCTCGTTCCAAAAGCCACTGTCGTATTTTTTTAAGTTCAACAATTTAACTGATTTGTTCAGAAATGCCCCAGTCTCGCGCTCGCCTCGTGCGTAACAGGCGCTCTCCGCCGCGCGCCCAAGGGTGTGTTGCATTTAAAGTCCTTTCCGAATGCACCCGGACAGATTTATAACCGTCTTAAAGATGGAGTCCCCCTTCAGTTGCGTGTTTCTTGTCAAAACACGCGAGGAAAAAAAAAATCCTTTCGGTCACAATAAATCTGTCGGGATGATAAGATCTGAGATGGGCGCGCTGCCCTGCAGCTATCGAACGGCTGGAGTGGTACAGCCGATCTGCTCCAGAATGTTTTCTCTCCTTTAGAGATCTGGCAGGTGTGTCAGAGAGAGTGGTGTAGGGTGGAGTTAAAAATAGATCAGTAATGTATCACTATTAGCAGACAGACATAATGCACACATTTCTGCTGTTCATTTCTTGAGGTTTATAACCTGATGGAAAGAACAGGTAAAGGAGACCGTGTTGTTTTTGTTCCAGCTCTGTGTATTTTGCTATTTTTGCAAATTCGATATAACATTAGCATATTTATTTGCTATAAATTGCAGTAGTTGACAAATTGACAGCATTTTGATACCAGCTCTTTCATTTTTCATTCAGCAAAATGATCACATTGTTTTACTCTTACCACAAAATATAATTACAACAAAAAATTATTATTAAATTATTACAAAATATTATTAAATTATAATTAGTTACAACACACCTCATGTTACAACACTCCCAAATCCAGCATGTTCTTCTTTATACTTCCTCCAAATAGTGCTGGATAGTAACTGATTACATGTAATCTGGATTACATAATCAGATTCCAAAAATAGATTATATTACGTTTTTAAAATACATATAATCCAGACTACTTGCTCTGCAATGCGCCACGTATTACATAATCACGTTAGAAAGGCGGAAGTACCGCAGTAGGGTGAAAAACTCCATCTCATTTTCTCCTCCAACTTCAAAATCGGCCAACATCGTTTTACCCTTTTTTTTTTTTGTAAAGGCCGTTTGACTTAGTCTGCACGTTCTTTTTGTAAACACTTGCTCAGTACTTCCACCTACGTCATGCGTGACCTTTCCAACGTGATTACGTAATGAGTGGTGCATCACAGAGCTAGTGCAAGATGAGCATTTGTGGTTAAAAAGTATATAATTTTTTATTTTTGTTTAGAAAATGACTGATCATTTCGCTAGATAAGACCCTTTTTCCTCGGCTGACCCATTAGTGGCCGTTGAAGTCCACTATATGGAGAAATATCCTGGAATGTTTTTCTCAAAAACCTTAATTTCTTTTCGACTGAAGAAAGAAAGACAAACATCTTGGATGACAATGGGATGAGTAAATTATCATGAAATTTGAATTCTGAATTGAACTAATTCTTTAATGCACTTCATATTGTTGATAACAAAGAATGGAATATATTTTCTTTCTCTTTGTATTTTTATATAAACATTATACAAGATTATTCTGTTCAAATCAATGTGATAAACAAGTTTGGTCAAAAGTAATCAAAAAGTAATGAAAAAGTAGTCAGATTATATAAGGCTACCTTAAATGTGTAATGTAATGGATTACTTCACATGTCATGTAATTTGGAATCAGTAACCCACTACAATTTTTAAGTAATCTACCCAGCACTGGCTGCACCTGTTATGTATAAATGACATGATAGACTTCTTTGTATTTATACTATTTTTACATAGTTCAGAAAACAGAGTCCATAGCTGTTTGGAATAAAAGGCACAAGGTAACCAGCTCCCTACAGTTACTTATAATAAGCAGCTTTGGTTGAAAACCTTCTGCTAAATGGCAATTTAGAAGCAAAAAACTCAAAATCATGACATTGCATTGATGTTGCTGAGACTCACTACCTGTTGAACACTGCAAGGTCTGGGTGCCTGTCAGACATGACCCACCTCCTTATCTCATATCACTGAATGATTAGAGACATAGTGAGGATTTGATGCTGTATTTTCTTGCTTTTGAAAGTGGCAGAATTGCATCATCATCCCTGTTTTATTCTCAATAGACTGTGGCTGCATTGCCCAAAGGTCTAATGTTCATACATTTTCAATTATGTTGTATTCTTACTCATTAGAAATGAGATCATTAACACCATCTCAAAGGGTAAATATGCGCTGCCTAATAGTTTGTGACAAAAAAAAAAAAAAAAAGATAACAGAAGTATAAATGAATGTCATTGATAATTACTTTGTTTCATTTGAAGTGTATTTGAAATGTATTTGGTCCTCTGAGAACCTATAAGGAAGCAACAAAAATGCATTAAATATTTAGCTTTTATCTGTTTTTTAATGAGGAACTGAAGCCAGGTTGGCTTGAAGAATTCAGTTCGACAGCAGCTCCACAAATGACCTTGAGATGGCATCGAAGTGCTTGCACTGCAGGGGAAACGATAAACCTATGCTACAGTCTTCACACGACTATTGGGAACAAGGTGAGAGCACCCAAACTTCAAACTCAGATTTTAATGAGACCTAAAAAGCTAAGAGATAAAAGCACAGAAATGGGAAACTATTAAAGTATACTAAGATAAATTCAACAATAGTCTCATAAATGTGACCCACATAGTTATTGATTCACATTCACCATGTTTATCATTCATAACAAAGGTCAAGCTTCCATGGAGTTCCAAATTTCAATAGAGAATCTATCTTGTATATTTCATGAGGTCATTTTAAGATTTCTGTATTGAATGGAGCCCCGTGACTTAAAAGTCATGGTTTGGTTTGACGTAAGCTTACACACCATAAACACTAAGTGACACTTAGAGTTGGAAAACAGGCTGCATAAAACAAAATGGAACATATGGATGCTGTCATTACCTCATAGATCAGGTCTAATTCGATTCATGCCGGCTTCATTAAAAAGGGAGATTACCCCACTTAGAAAATATTCCAGTAATATATTAAAATTTAAAAAATGATCTTCGATCCTTCAGCAGAAATACAGTACACTTCAATCACGTATATTAAACAAACATAACAGTTTCTAATGTGTACTCCTTCCAAATTAGATCGGAATAAAAGATCCTATCAGTAGAATAGAAGAATGGAAGACTTTACACGAAGCCAGATATTATGCAATCATCTTTCTGCAGCAAGAAAATTATTTATAAAGTTTAATTTAAAATTAAACGATAAGATGACAAGAAGACAACTGCCTTAAAGTGCACCATTTATTCTATCTGTATCCATCTCTGCAGGAAAAGACAAACACCAAAAAATGAAACAGCACATATCTCCTATAATCTTGTAAAAGTGGGTCTTGTTACTGTCGTTTAATAAAAATGACACAACCCACTGCAAAAGATAAAGTGACAAAATTTAAGAGAGCTCCAGAGATATTCATGGGCAACGTGGAGGAATAATAATAATAAAAAAAAACCCTTCATGGAGGTGAAACTATTTTTCCTTCTATGGACAGCTAAAAAAATCCTGAGATCATCATTTTGTATTTACTTGACAAGTATGAAATTGTTTTCTGTTTCTAAACATTTCATACCATAGAATATTTTTCATTAAATGCCAACATGTTTAGAACAAAAAGACAAACTGTTATTCTAAAATGCATGCCTGATTAAACTTTAGTATTATAAGCACTTATTTATAAGACAGTTCTTTTAAATGAATTATACTAAATTGAAAAGTGAATTTAAATGGAATATTCCTTTAATTATTTGTATTTATTCATACCATTTATAAACATTATTAATGCCTGTTTACATGGCATGAATGATTATATTCAGTTATTTGTAATTTAGTAGATCTAAAGCAATATGGAGCAACCTTGTAGTGGCAGGTCAACCCAGCATCTCTCCATTTCATGAACTGCACTTCCAGATTTTTACTGTGCTTTACCAAATAAACATGAATTAACAAATTCGGTGTTTGTAAAAGCAACAAGAGAAATGCTACATTACCTATGAACCTTTCAGCAGATGGCAGATAGTATCAGAGTTTACAGTAGAAATACAGTATGCTGACAGCATGGATACAGACATGTTCAATCCATACTTTGCAAAGCTCTCATTTACCATACAACCCCCTGATGCGAAAGCGAATGAAGCATATTGTCAGTTGTGAATTTCATACACTGATGAACTGAGCTCATATTTGAATGTAAATTACTTTCGGGATGAGATGCTTTTTCACACAGCAGTCACACAAATTCTTAAGTGTATGTAATCCTGATTGCATTGCATTCCAACATATTGAACTACATGTAACCCTATTTATTTATTTATTATTGCTTTGTTTGTTTTTTAGAAACTGGGCCATGGTCCAAATGTTTCTTTGGGGTACAATAACAGGAAGTTGGCTTAGACTTTTGGTAAATTATACAGAAAGGCATTGCACATTAGAGACCTACAGCCCCCTTGACAACTTCTCCTTACTCAATAACCAACTGTGAAGGCCTTCCTCTCCCCTTGTTACTACTCCATTCACGATCACTACCAACATCCATCTGTTTATTTACTTTTACTGCCATCACAGAAATGAATTTTCCTGGATTCAGAATAGAAGAAAGTCTGCAGAGCCTTTGCCCTTGAGGAGGAAAATTCAATTGACTTGCTTCAACACATATACATGTTGCATAAATGAATTATTTATCAAATGACTAACAAAGTGCGGCAGGATGGACTGAGGGTAAAAACAGCAAACCAACAAATACATAAATAGCTAAATATAGAGTCATCAGGGAAATGAATAATTCTAAGATGAAAGATATCTATTCCCAATGAATGGAACATTTATCCTTACAAAAGCAACTTTCTTAGGATAAAGATGAAACAAAACCACATTAAAGTCACCATGAAATCAAAGTCAACAATTATTTTGTTATATTTTTATGAAATATATGTTTACTGGCGCAAGGGCAGGACAACCTGTCACTCACATGAGATAGCAAACCACAATTATCCAATCCATTCCTGATGGACAAAATCAAATCCCGCCCTACATTTTTTCTTGTTTGACAAGCCATTTACAACAACCGCTTACCTTTCTTTTAAATAATTACTTTGCGACAGTTAAAAATTATAGGTGCGTCCCAATTTGCACTTATGCACTATTCTATGCCATATAGTGCGATTACACTGAAAATTCCCCAAATTAGCTAAAATCTTGGTTACTTGATTTTAATATTGTTTAGTTAACTGCTTTGCCTAATTATACCATCAAGGGAGGTATTTAGAGTTGTCCATCATGGACAGCATGACAATTATGTATCTGTTTTGAAGTTTTTCAATTAATCCATTATAATGCTGACACAGATGTAGCCCATTAAAGCATTAAAGATTGATACAGATCTTAAAGACCATGTTATGGTGTGTTTCATTAAATCCAAAACTTGGTTTGAAAGAATGAATCAGCCACAACATTCTCATATAATGGGTCATAATGTTGTGAACAAGTGACACAGTATTCCAGACACTATATGAGAGTCAGTGTTGAAATGCTGTGTGACCTAGAAAAGTGGGTCACACTTTCTAGTCCTTTAGAATGTAAATGTGATGCATTTAAGAGGCTGAAGTGAAAGGGATATGCATTGAAAGTGAGGTGAAAAAAAGGAAGGGTTTAAAATTATTTAAACTGGAAATATTGAAATAGCAATAAAGATTTACAACAACAAAAATCATCATAAGCATCATAATCATTTATTTTATATTTAATGCAAAAGGAACATTCTTTAAAAACTATTTAAAAACCCTCAATATTTCAAATCATTTACAGTCATTTTTAACTATTTACTTATTTAAAGTTTTATACCTAAACATATGCTATTGCTAATAAAATATAGAGTAATTAGATATTTGTCAGCAGCACTCTCACTTATAAAAGACTTCAAACCTTTCATCAGATATAGTTACACTTCACTACCTATTTCATTTTATGCTTGTAAATCCCTGAGGGGGAAAACTCCCACAGAGAACTTTAATTGGAAAACTGAATTAATTATCTACTGCACATTTATACTCATAGCTTGCTTATGCCCAAAACATTTTTCATTGCTAACATTGAAAAACATGCCTCATCACACTTTCTCACTAATACTTATTTGATTACGTGTTCATTGAATTATTATGGAACACCCAGAAGTTTAAATGCGTTAGATAAAGAGTTTTAAATGCTAAATGATAGACAGAAACTGGAGAGATAATTGAAAAAGAGATACCACACAAATGCAGTTTCATGAATCTTTCTGAAATATAAACTTTATGATCACATTTCTTTGGATGAGAAAGAAAGATCTGTCTGCCAAAAAAAAAAAAAAAAAAAATGGATGTGACTCAGTACACGTGAATAAATCATTAAACGCAATCAACACTGTTTATACGTGAAAGAATACTCTGACGAACAAGTTTGTTGTAAAATTTCTTTTGTATTATTGTAAAATTTGTTTTATAAAATATACACTTTTTTTTATATTTGTTTTTAAAATATAAAAGAGCTCGAGCTAGTTTTGCTCTCACTGTTTGTTCACTTTGAGGTGGCAGATGAAGACAAACGTTGATGACAAAATGGCTTTGCTTGTCAGGCAAACATTTTTAAATCCCCTCCGAGCTGTCCTGTGTCACGCCTCCTCATACAGAAATTAGGAAGACGACAAATTAGTGCACTAAGTGAATACCAGACATGTGGTCATGTTGATCTTATAATTGTAAGGGACCGTCTTGGGATTGACCATCTGATCATGGGTAAATAGCGGCATTAATATTCTGTCATGCTGCTTTTTTGCAAAAGGAAAAAAAATACGTCAGTGGTAATATTGTGGGCAGACTCAGTTGTCTGTCTCAAGGTCTTGAAGGAATATTCAGAGTTCAGTACAAGTTAAGCTCAGCACTTCTGGCACAATGCTGATTTCCACAAAAAAAAAAATAATTTCAGCCTGTCACCCGCTATCTTAAGAAAAAGGAAAAAAGAAAGAAAAAACAATTACAGTGAGGTACTTACATTGGAGATAAATGGGGCCTATTTTTGTACGGCAAAAAATGTGAGGCTTGTAATTTTCTAAAAGCACAATTTTTTTTCTGCTAAAACTTTGAGTTATTAATTATTATTTACATATTATTTGATCTTTTTACGGTCACTTTAGGGTTTTGGGGCCCTATCATACACCCAGCGCAATGTGATGCCATGCGCGACACAAGTGTTTTTTGCTAGTTTCAGCCCTGCGCAGTTATCATTTTCATGACCAGCGCCAAGTTGTTTAAATAGCAAATGCACTCATGCCCATCTGTTCGCCCATGGGCGTTCTGGTCTGAAAACAAGGTGTGTTCAGGTGCATTGTTGGCGTGTTGCTATTTTGAGGCAGCTGAAAACAACTGCGCCATTGACCAGCAAAACCTATATTATATTTGTTTATACAATATTTGTTTTGTTATTTAAAGAGCGCGTTAGTAATATGCGCATATAGGTGGGTGCGTACAGGGTGTTGTCATGTAAAATTGGATTTACCTTTACACAGAACTGAATAGTAAGCATGCATATTGTTTACATCTTGTGGCTTTACTATTGAAACAGTAATTTAATATTTATGGTTTGTCATTGTGCCCAATTCACTTCCATTGCAAGTATAACCCATAAAAAGAAGGACGAGTCGAAATTATTTTTGTGGTAATCATTATGCTACAAGACTGAGCTTAGCGTACACTGAACCCAGAATATTTGTGTTCTTGCCAACCGTCTTGCTGTCAGTTGTACTAGTAATCCATGACAACCAAGAGCATTTTTTGCACCCGATGTGGCAGGTTAAAGCAATAGCTTCTGCAGTGGGGATGTACAGTCATAGTACATGTTTGCGGTCCCATGAGGAATCAGGCTCCATGTGCAGCAGAGGCAGCAAAAATGGGGCCAAACCTGCCTCTATGATTGTTCTCTAATCTACAAGTGTATGAGCCTTTGGGATTGATGGTCCTGATGGTCCTTATCAGCTGCCGGAGGAACCCTGCGGAATAATGATCACCCACAAAGGTTCCCTGATAAATCAATGTTGACTAGGCAGAGGGAGAGCTATCTGATTGTGTGCCCAGGCTATAAGGAGTCAAAAATATGACTGCCAGCGAGGCGATGTTCTCCTGCATCCTGTGCACCAGCTCATCTTTCCAAACGAGGCACCCCGCTCTTGCACTCCTCTTTGAGATTGAGAATGAGAATGGGGGCTCAGGCCAAATATAGAGGAGGAAATGGGGAAATGGAGAGGAAAACATGAGACAGAAAATAAAAAAAGCTAACAGAAATGTCACAAAGAAAATAGGGGACTGAAAGAGAAACTTATTAAGAAATGTACTAAAAAAAGATAGATAAAAGGAGTTTTATGGAGCCCCAGGGGGCTACACGGAAAAAACAAACAAAATATATTTCAAAATTAACAAAAAAATGAAGGGTACGTTTACATGACAAAGATGTACTAAAAACAGAACAATTTTTCCTTTGTGTTTCTTGTGTATAGGCGACAACATTGTCAAAACAATCCCCGTTCACACGGATCAGTGAAAACGGTTAAAAAACTGAATTATGCATGCCAGGCCAGTAGTTGGCGATGTCACTTGGTAAAGAAACACTACACACCTACAGTATAGACTGAACACGTAATACACATCCGCATGACATCACCGATTTCACAAATTCATGTTTTTCAAAAACTTGCACTTTGAAACACGTTTTACAAAGTTTGCATTTTCAGGCGCTCAAAACGCTGTTGTTGTGTAAATGAATGATGCTCAATTGGATTGAGATCTGGGGAATTTGGAGGCCAAGTCAACACCTTAAACTCGTTGTTGTGCTCCTCAAATCAGTCCTGAACCATTTTTGCTTTGTGGCAGGGCGCATTATCCTGCTGAAAGAGACCACAGCCACCAGGGAATATCATTTCCACGAAAGGTTGTACATGGTCTGCAACAATGCTTAGGTAGGTGGTACGTGTCAAAGTAACATCCACATGGATGGCAGGACCCAAGGTTTCCCAGCAGAACATTGCCCAAAGCATCACACTGTCTCAGCTGGCTTGCCTTTTTCCCATAGTGCATCCTGGTGCCATGTGTTCCCCAGGTAAGCAACGCACACATACCCGGCCATCCACGTGATGTAAAAGAAAACGTGATTCATCAGACCAGGCCACCTTCTTCCATTGCTTCGTGGTCCAGTTCTGATGCTCATGTGCCCATTTGGCGCTTTAGGCGGTGGACAGGGATTAGCATGGGCAACCTGACTGGTCTGCGGCTATGCAGCCCCATACACAACAAACTGCGATGCTCTGTGTATTCTGACACCTTTCTATCAGAACCAGCATTAACTTCTTGAGCAATCTGAGCTACAGTAGCTCGTCTGTTAGATCAGACCACACGGGCCAGCCTTCGCTCCACACGTGCATCAGTGAACCTTGGCCGCCCATGACCTTGTTGCCAGTTCACCACTGTTCCTTCCTTAGACCTCTTTTGATAGATACTGACCACTGCAGTTCCTGAACACCCCACAAGAGCTGCAGTTTTGGAGATGCTCAGACCCAGTCGTCTAGCCATCACAATTTGGCCCTTGTCAAACTCGCTCAAATCCTTACACTTGCCCATTTTTCCTGCTTCTAACACATCAACTTTGAGGACAAAATGTTCTCTTGCTGCCTAATATATCCCACCCACTAACAGGTGCCGTGATGAAGAGATAATCAATGTTATTCACTTCACCTGTCAGTGGTCATAATGTTATGCCTGATCGACGTATATGTGTGTGTATAAGTGTGTATATGTAAATACACAATGCACACATGAGTATATGCACCTGACCTGACTTCATACATTAAGATTGGGGTCCCTTTCTCAAACATCATTTTGGAGAGTCCAAAATGTTTGAAAACCCCTGTATTACAATATCTCAGTCATGGAGTGATGCTTCTGTGTCTGTATCTGTCTCTGTCCGTATGGCACTTTCTATCTGTGTTTGATTTATAGCAGATGCAATGATGAACATATGCTCCACACACCATATCAGAGCAGAGGCAGATAAAATGAATTGCTTGGTTGATTGTAAATCAAAAAATAAATTTCCTGCCACGGAAAAATGACAAATATAGCAGAATTACAGTACAGAGAAGAATATAATGAATTTTGGAGATCTTGCTGGGTTTATGGTGTTAGTAAAAACAAACTGTTCCACTATTGAATGTTTTCTTTGAGGTATCTTTTTGCATTGGAACAAGGAATCCTAATTAGAAAAGAAGTTTCATAATGCTTTAAGATACAGGTTGTGAAGTGGCTAGTGTGCTATGTGTCCACAGAAGCCCTACACGTACACGTAGGATATATTGTTGAAAAAAAATAAAAAACAAATACTTTCCTTCTGATTCACACCCCGACTACATTCATCAAACATAAGCACGTTGTGTCACTGGGACACTGTCCACACCGCAGCGGCAGTCTCGTGAGAGAGAGTATTCAGAGCAATGCACAGCAGGGCCTAAACAAAACAAACATATGGGAACAAGATTGATAACACTATATGCACATGCACACACACACATCCACTTAAATACATATTACCAACCACAAACCATTCTAACACAATTCTGTATCTGCTCTCTGTTGAAGTAGAACACCTGTTTTGAATCATAGATGTGAGCTTCCCAGCCCCCTCCTCTCCTGTAACAGAGCACACAACACATCCATTAACTGAGGCACTGATGGGACAAATCTGAGTTAACCTCTTCCCCCAGAATTCCCATGTTCAGGTGAAGGAAAGGCCCAGAAAGGAGAGAGCAGGTTCTGTCCTTAGAGGAGGAGAGTGACCTCTACATAATATTAGCCAGAATACCACACTCTAATTTAAAGCATTATGGCGTTGTATCGATTGAACCGCTTTAATTCACTTCAGTGCTCAGAATAGTGAAGTAAAGGTGGTTATTAGAAGTAGTGGGACAATTTATCTCACATTTATGTCTCATTTATTTCTACTGATTTAAAATGGATATAAGGGTAATCTCACCAATAATATAATCGGTAGTTGCAAGATAAAGTTAAAAATATTATATAAAGTCACACTGTAAGATATAGTGTGACATACAGTCAAACTTAGAGAAACAACATGCCAATTTTGAGAAATAAAGTCACACTGAGAAAAAAAGTGTTGAATTTACATGATTTAATCAGTCCCACATGAATCAATTAAGTTACACAAATATAATTTGTTTATGTAACATGATGACTAAGTAATTTTTAAGTGAAGTAGTCTCAAAGTAAATATTGTGAGGTTCCCTGACATGATTGATTCATCAAAATCATGTTTTGCTTAATCCTGTTTTCGTCTTACCGCAAAACACATAAAATAACATCTAATTTCATAATTTTCTCTGTTGATCCATATGCAATGTATGCGAACTAACAAGCACTGCCCAGTTTCAGTTTATGCAACAAAATTCATTCATTTTATCCCAACACAAATGGATTAAGTAAATTTCAATATTAGATATATTTAAGTGGATTGCACACAATGAAATTAAGTTAGCACAAAAAGTGTAAGAATTGTATTGCTTTAGCTCATTTTAATTAAGTAATTTGAACAAGCAGCAAAAATAAAAAAATTTCAGTGCAATTTTGAGATATAGTCACAATTATGGCAAAGCCACATTTGTGAAAAAATAAGGTTGCAATTGGGAAATATAAAGTCACAATTATGAGAAATAAGTCAAAATTGTGAGAAATAAAGTCGCAATTATGACAGTCGAAACTGTAAAAAATAAAGTTAAAACTGTGATATAAAATCGCAAATATCAGATTAAATTATTAAATATTTCAAACTGTTTAAACATCAACATTTAACACAAAATTTACCATTAGTTATATTACTGAATAGACAAACTATTAGAGTACTGAAGTATTTAGCTGTGTCTACAAGACCATTCCTTGTGCACAGCATGACTCGATGAGTGCCTAAGAAAAAAAAGTAGCTCCTCGATTTACCATGACCCCAATTACAAGGTCAGAGAACCACTAGCAATCAGTTTGGATCATGGCAGCTTATAGCATAAATCAGGCTGGGGAAGGTATTGACAAAATTAATCTCTCGTTAATGTATAGTTAGTTTCATTTCTGCCTTTCATCTGTCCATTATTCTTTTCATGCTGTTTAGTGAGGCTTTGATTCAGAACTATGAATGAAGACTGAGAGGGATCAAAGCCTGTGCACTGCGAGAAGGGAAAAGGAAATGGCTTTGAAAAAGAAGCAAAAGACAAAGAGAGAGCAGTCATCTAATCAGCCAAGATTGGATTGGAAGATACAGAGAGGGGGAGACAATTTAATAGAAAAACAACAAACTAATAGATGGATATTATCTAGAAATAACATACATACAAGTGTATAATTTCTGCGCTTCTAGCATCACCAAACAGAATTGCAAAAATAATGATCAAACAGGATCAAAATTTCAAACAGGTTTCCCGAACAGTATCTCCATCTACCATTGGTCAGAAAAATAGATAGACCCACCCTAAACACCTAAATAATAATAATAATAATAATTAAGTGCAGGGAAATAGTCAGCATATACAAACTTCTAAATGAATGTCAGTGGCGAAGATAATCAGCCTATTGGCTCACTTCTAGTATAAGCATGTATTTTAACATTGAAAAACAGATGAAAAACATGAAGGATAAATAATGTATCTGTAGATGTCAAAAGAAACAAAAAAGGGATGCAAGGCAGATAAACCAGATGACAGGGTATAAAAGGGGGAGAGATAAAGACATAGAGAGACACAAATAGAGAGAGAGAGAGAGAGAGACTAATATTGTTGCTGAGGGCAGGATTTGATTCATTACAGCATTAGTGGAGTGAAATCAAGGACATGCTTAATATGGAGGAGAGACTCCCTTTTACATGACACTAAACAGAGGAAAGGCAAGTTCATTCACCAACAAACACCTAGCAGCAGGTGTTTATAGCATACATTAATATACCTGAGCACTCAAAAACAGAGCTATATTTAGATGATGGATTGAAATTTCTCAGTCTTGACCACCTTTTTCAGTCATTTATTTTAGAATCGCTCATATAAATGCTGTACTATGCAAATCATCAAAACCTTTCCCTATACCTGCACTGGCCCTGTACACACATCCACGTACACCCCCCAGCTATGTTCACTAATTAAAGAGAATGGAGATGAAGAGGAAAACAGGAGATACCTCAGGGCTTTGAGGGACCTGTGGGTCTCCAGATTTAATCACAATGCTGCTGCTAGCTGCCCACGTGGTCCATCTGGAAATAGGCCACGGGCAGAAAAGGGCACCTCGGGGTTCAGCTCTAAATACAGCAACTGAGTGAAAAATGGTGAGCTTATGTGCGTAAAGGCACATAAGCTCACAATCTAACATTTGTATTTTGAGTTTATGCGTTTCTGTTGAGATTTGGGGGGAATGTTTCTGGGTCCCAACCAATCTGGCCTTGTGGACAAAGCAAGCTGGCCTCTTCTAACCACAAAGACAATGAGCTCAGAGTCTGGCTCTGTGTTCTTATCCGGGTTCAATGAACATGAAGTGGTTTCTCACAGCTGAGGTGACACTTTGACAGAATTGCATGAGAAATGCATCAGAAAAAAACATTTAATGTTCAATAGGAGGAATGAAGGAGGCCAAGGTAAAGATGGTGAGAGTGAGAATGAAAACCCAGATAACAAGCAATCATTGAAACAATGTTGATGCATCAACGCTAATTGCATTGAATTGATGTTACAAAGTGATGTTGGTTCAATATCAATTTTGCAAGAATCACTGGCAATATTGTTGAATCAATATTACTTTGTGGTGTTTATTCTACATCACCACTGTTGAATCAACACTAAAATAATAAAGAATCATTACAATGTGATGTTGATTCTAAATCACTTTTGTTGAAACAGTGATACTGAAATTTCAACATAAAACAATGTTGTCATCTGATGTACCTAGTTAATGTTGGAACAACAATATTTCAACTAGACTTCAATGGTACGTCAACAAATTCCTGACCATTTCAACATTTGGGGAAGACACCTTTTTAACAGTTGAATCACTTTATTTTATTTAACAGTTTAACACAATCAATAAAAAAAGATACAAAAGATCATTCATAAAAAAGTAAAAGTGAGACAAAAATAACAAATGCACTACAACCTTTAATAATATAACAGTTTCAGGAGTTGGATGTCATTATAACTACAAGTGGTCCAACAGTTCAGGTTTTAAAAATCTGACTTACATTAGACTACTGCCTCTTTTTCTTTGGGTTCTCTGAAATTTGAAAAAGAAAGCATGAAGGTCATTAGGATCACTGGCTTCATCCGAAATTGCATACTCTCTTGAGCAGGTACTTATTTTTAATAAGTCCTTCACCACTAAACATTTTACATGTTTATGCTATTTAGTATGAGTTTGTGTAATATGAATGTAATCTGGACATGCTAAATTCACCCTGTTACCCTTATCATGGAACCTGCCTATACTCATGCCTATACTTTTTTATGAGTACTGTGAATTCGGACATACTTCTTTTATCACGCTGTTTTTAATTTCACCTACTATATAGTAGGGGAGTATGCATTTTCAGATGCAGCCACTGAAAACAGAAGGTGTTTTGGAGCTAAACACTGCATGAAGAACAATAAACACATCTGAGCTATGGCCATTAATCACAGGACTGAGGTATGGCATGGGAATACTATAAACTATATCTCTGCTCATTTTCCATGAAACTACATGGCATTCAAGTGACAAGTGTTCCAAGTTTATCTTGTAGAATAAAGGAGCTCAGTGACAGTTTCTTTAAAGCTGCAGATTCACCTTATGTAGACCTTAATCTCTTTAAATATCACAAAATAGCCACGTCTTTCTCATAAACACAAGATGTAGTGTTTTTTTGTGTTTCAGCAGAACTGGCTAACTAGATCAGTTAAACTTCTCTCAATTAATACTGATTCAGGAATGAATTGTGCATTGAATTATGCATTATGATTATACTGTCGACTACACCTCAATGTAGAATCAGTGTCTGCATTATCAAGAGGGTGGTTCTCTTTTCTTTAACTGTCCATCTTCATCTGCCTGCACTCCTGGAAAGAACGCAAGGTGCTCTGCAAGCATTAAGTAATGGATGCAAGACGTGGGCTATGTAGAAAGTGTGTGATATTCTTTCTCATGTTCATGTCACTTGCACTTTAAGAAATCCTGGCATCCCACATCTAGGCAGGGTTTAGCCATAGTTTGCACTCCTGGACCACAAGTGGCACCAAGGGCCTGCGCCGTAACCTTCATAGCCCGAAGGTTGCGTTATCTATGGGTCAGGACTACCCTCGTGCAAATCTTTCAATGCTTTGGCCTGGTAGACTTGCAGGATGGCCATTGCATGCAGGGTGAAGGCAACCTGACCAGCAGCATTGTAAGCCCTCACCATCAGAGATGAGGAAAACTTACAAGCTCTGGACGGGAGCCTTACAAACTTTGGAACCAATTATCCAACCAAGAGCGTTCAGGACAGTGCGGAGGAGTCCACTCAAGCCTGACACTCGTGGTGGCCCGGGAAATCACAGCTGTCAGCATCAGCCTCAGACTAAACTGTCACACAATCGAAGATGGAAGTCCAGGCGAGTCATCCACCTCGGAAGGCATAAGCCCACCCTCCGATGCTTCGATTGACAGCTCCTCTCCCTCACGAGTCCTGAATGAGAAATTAAGCCCACACATGGGCAAGTCGCCTAACTCAACCAGGGGATACGAGTGTGCTGAGGAACGGTAGGCCCGCGGGGATTCACCCGGAGGAAATTCTCCCATTGTAACCCCCAGATCGCCCTCAGTGCTCGCCACCAAGGCCTCATACACAGAAGTAGATGAATGGAAGGTGAATGGAATGCTTCTCTTAACATAAAGAGATACTGTGCTTCAGCTCTGAAGAACAAAGCTGAAGTGTGTCATTTACACTGGCTGCCTTATATACTCGTATGTCTGAGGGTGTGGCCAGGCATACAAATTCCACATGCCAATTCCATTGGCCTTTTCTGAATACGTATTTGATTTGATACATATTAGGTATTTGAGGCTCCCAGGAGTGACTTATATATGAGTAAATTATACATACAGCCTTTTGGTATAAGTCATTTGATCCCTTAGGGATTCATAACTGCAAGAAATCTGACAAACCTTCAAGTTAATTGGTCATCTGAGACCTGAGGTCAACAGTCAACCAGTGACAGGGCTATGACCTGGAGATTAAGATCAATATTCAATTCAGTAAACTGGCTCTTCATTACGGTTGTGACATTAAACAAGCTTTGAGAAGGAAACTGAAAGGGCACACAACATTCATCACTACAAGTATATAAATGTCTCACAAGTCTTTTAGTGAAATGTTTTACATTTCTCAAGGTAGAAACAACAAATATAAACATGTTTGAGGCACTGGAATATCTAATGAGTAAATTAGATTGAGAAAAAAATGAATGTACAATATGGATATGGACAGTATTAAGGTTTAATGAATAATAAGAGGACAAACATCCTAATGCTGTGAATTTGGGTATTTAAATTCTACTTTTAGTCACTTGTCGGCTCACTTGGAGTCACCTTCAGCACTAATTTTGTTAAAATTGCTTTGCAATTTTGAGTGAATGTTATACATTTGTTTAAAAGAAACTTAATTATTATTGAGTCATTGGATCTAACCTTTGCCTTGAACTGATGTCATTTACATCATAAATCATTCATAAATCCAACCTGACTGCAAATTATGCATGCCTTTCATAGGTCTCTTATTTATGCCAAATATGTGCTCTGAGTTCCTCCAGGTGAGTAATCTGCTATGCATTTTACATAAGAGAGAAAGTTTTATCTGAGGGCTGAATCATCATATTTTGAATAATATATTCTTAATTTTTAGCATAATCACAATAGCAGTGACCAAATATACTTTTATTGTTTCAAATTAAATTGTTTCTGGTTGGTTAATTACGCTATTAAAAGTGACCTGACATGAATTTGTGCTCTGTATTTCACCCATCCAAGTGCACACACACACAGAGCAGTGGGCAGCCATTTTTTTGCTGCAGCACCTGATTGGGGGTTAGGTGCCTTGCTCAAGGCCACCTCAGTTGTGGGTAATGAGAGTGGAAGAGAGCACTGTTAATTCACTCTCCCCACCTACATTTCCTGCCAGCGCTTGAACCCGTGACCTTCGGGTTACAAGTCTGACTCTCTAATCATTAGGCCACAACATGCACTAAATTCCTTGGCTTAAATTTGAAAATAATCAAAAATAAGACTCGAGCAGGACTCTCCCAGGTAGAGATGCTAATGAGAAGCCATTATGAGCATCTCTGCAGCCCCAGACAGAAGATCAGCTAGGCTAGTGTTCATTAAGTGATCACTATGCTGATGATTCTCCACCAGCAGATGGAAAAAACCCATTTGGGAAGTTCCCATTCAGAACAATCCAGAGCTGTAGAAGAGACTAATGTGCATGTCATAGAAATCCCATCTGAAGTAAATTAGGAACAAACAGTAAATGAAAAATAAGTTTAGTTCACACCATCGTGTTCAGAATATTAAGAACAGCCAAATGTGTGATATTGCTTTCAGTTAAATAATGTTAATACTGAGTAACTTACACTTTAGATTACACTATCCTCTGATAAGACTACACTATCCGCTATAGTCTTCTGATTTTGACCAGATCTGATTTGGTAGCTGAGCCGAACCAGACAGTTACAGCTCTGCTACAAAATCAGATCTCAGAAGACTGGTCAAGACTGCTGAGCGAATCACTGGTACACCCCTCCCCACTCTCAAAGAACTGCACTAATCCAAAGTGAGTAGAAGGACTGGCAAAATCATTCTGGACCCCTCACATCCAGGCCACTTCCTCTTTGAACTGTTGCCGTCTGGTTGGCGCTATACAGAGCACTGAACACCAGAACAGCCAGGTGTTGGAACAGTTTCTTCCCTCAGGCAATCCATCTCATGAACAGTTAATGCCCCCACAATAAGCATATGCAATACACAATACTTTTTATGTATTTATTTATTTATTTATTTAACACACCATACTTCCTACTTACATTTCCTTGCATTTGTACATAACATACCTGTACATACATATACTGTCTATTGTCTATTTTTGCTGGTGCTGTCTAGCTCTGAGGGTCTTGGAGAGGGCGAAGAGAGAGATTCAGTTGAGCCCTCTCCTCTCTGAGCCCCGCATATGGGGAATTATTGGATGTAATGGCCAATAAGCAATTCAATGAGCGATTCCTGGTAGGTAATGATTATGCCTCTCCCATGAGCCTTCAGTTTCTTCCGGATCTTCACACTGAGGTCTCCACACTGAGCTTTGGTTCTGGAAGAAGCCATATTCAGCTCGCATCTTTCCTTTCCCACATTTGAATTATGCAAATGTGTGATCAAGGATATGTGGAGATGCCCCCTGTAGAAGAGACGCTGACAAGTTATCTCTCGCAGAGTGAGGCATCCTCTTGGAAGGCTCCGGTCTTGCTGTCTAAGACTATACAGACCACCTCGCGGATGATTGGCAAGGCAAATGTGGAAGTGGGTCAGGCTTGTGGTACCTTGCACACAATGGCTGTTTTGCAGGCATATCACATATCTCTGGATTGTGTCCTGAAGGGGTCACTAAATTGTGCCTCACCACAGATCTGGCCCTCCGTGCCACGAAACAGACAGACGCCACTATCGGTCGTTCGATGGCAGCAATGGTGTTTACGGAGAGGCGGTTGTGGAAAAAATCAGAGAGGCGAAGCCACAGTTCCACCCCAATCCAATTCGAGGCACGACCTCAAGGACGTGATCGATAAAAAAGCAGTCAGAGAAACAACAGAACACTCATCAGTGTCCTAATGTGTAGAGAGACAGGGTCCTCCGGGTCAGTAATCGGATTCACGGCCTAGGGAATTGATTGAGACGCACCATGTATATCAACACTATTGGAATGCTGCTCGACCAATCAGATTCGAGGACTCACAATTGTGCAAAGACACATGTAGTTTAGTTCTGAAATGTATTTTGAGCTGAGAACCCACTGGGATATGCTTGAAAGCCAAGGCAAACCCAGACACTTCTCATTTGACCTACCACTTGCAATCTTTGCCAAGGTACCACAATGGCATTCACACACTTAATTCAATCCTGTTTTCTCTGAGGCAGACACAAAGGTCAAATAAAAGTGTGCTTCCAAACCCATATCATTTTATTACTTCAGTGGAACACAAAGGAGAAATGTTAAAGAATACACTGCCAACTTCTTCAAATATAACTTGTGCACTATATTCTGAATTCGCCATACAGGCATTCAGTACTTTTGCTTGATGTAGGGATCCACATTAAAGTTTAAATTTAAGACTTGTAATATAGACATTAGGGGTAATTTTATAATACTTTTAAGTTTTTAGTGCAGTTCTTCTGAATAAGTGTGAATGCTGCCATCCGAACCTCTGGTGTGGTTTGATGGTACAGGTGTCTAAACCACCATCTCCTTGCAGCAGATCTTCATCTTCATCTGTGCAACAGAGGAATTCCTGGCACTGTTTTGACTCATTTTATAAGCTTTCTTCCACACTTTATAGGATAACACACCCTTAGTCATACAGGTTTAGAACAACATGAAGGTGAGGGGGACAATTTTCATTCACTTGAACAACCACATATCTGGCGTTTTAGCAGGTTTTTATAAACACTTTAGGTGGCTTTATTTCTGCGGTGGAGAATCTCCATCCCCTGACAATTCAAAGACCCTCAAAACCCCTGCATCCCCTTACTCTTGCAGGTTACATTCATCACTGTCAGACCCCTGCTTCTATACCAAGATGCCAATGACTTTAGTATCTCTCCCAGCATAAGGAGAATAAGGAAGCCATAGCACTGCCCAGGCTGATGGACACTAGAGGTTCATGGGTGAATCTCTAGTGACAGAAGGCCTGTGCATGATGGATGTCCTCTTGCTGACAGAGGATATCTATCAGGAACAGATAGGAACCTCCTGGCCCTAGTGTGTAATTTATATGCTAAGTCAGACTTTCCAAGGTGTATATATGTACCTAAGTGAAACTTAACCAGGATCAATAATGGAAAGTAATATTCTGTGCTTGAACATTTTACAAATGTTCTTTTGGCCCTCTCAAATTAGAAAATGTGCCCGACAGTTGTCTGTTTTGATATAATGTACATTTAACAAGTGAGAAACACAGCTGACAGCAACACAGTTAGTAAAAACAGGGTCCTTTGTTTTATCAATATCATAAGGTCAATATCTGTCCATAGTCACACAGGCATAGACTGCAAATATGAAAAAGCTGACAGTATCACACAATGCGTTTACCTGGAAGTTAATGATAAGAGTGAACACCCTTATTTAAAGGGTTTGGGATCTGAATTAAAATCTGACAGGACAAACCTGAAGGCCATTAGTCAATGAAAAACAATTGTGGATGCGTATTTGAAACATTTGTACACATCAAATCTTCCATATCTTGAAATGTAGCCTACCGTAAAACATAAAAGAAATGGCGGGATTCTGCAAGGAAACAGACACAAGGATTATTGAATTAGCAGTGGCATGTGCCAGAAAACATTTTGACTTCTTTTCAAGGACATGCCATTGTAATTTTGTATTGTTGTGTGACGGTACAACAAAATTTGAAGGGAGGTCATGTTGAGCAAGTGTGCTTCTAAAGCAGTTTTCATGACTCATTTTAGACTGTAGATAGTCTTGCAGCTGTCTGATGAAATAAAAGATAAAACGCATGAATAATTCAATAATAAAATCTTAAATGCAAAGGGATATTGTTTTCTAAGGAGACCAGAGTGACCTAGACTTCCCTGGCCTTTTTCAATCTCAGCAGTCTTCCAATAAAATTATTAGTGCTTGTAATATAAGTTCAAATTGGCAAGGATCACTGTAAAAATTACATTAGAACTTGTTGTAAAAGAAAAGTGCAATATTAGAAGATGTTAGGCTAAATAGCGCCAACAAATAAATGCCATAACTCATTTTTTTGACAATTGCATTCAATTAAATGCCATTCAAATGCTACTCATATCCCCAAAGACTGTTTAAAAAACTCTGCAAAAGTATAAACTTAATATAATAACTCTTAATATATAAATCTAATATATTAAAGATCAATTAATCATTTATATGTACCTATCAGGCTAAAATAAAAGGCATATATTATTCATGCCTAAATTGTTAGGACCCAGACTGAGCTTGTTGGGTCAAGTGCCAGCCAGTCTAAATCAGCCTGAAACAGTACTTATATTATTTATAATAATGCACTGGGCTGTAATTGCTTGATTCCATAATTGGTATTGTCTTTTTTATTATAGCCTACAATTATAACTCCACTAATGCATTATTTAATGCACATGATTTATGCCGTGATTGCAAAAATGAAATTTCTACCAAAAATGCCACAAAAAAACAGCCAAAAATTTATGTATGACTAAATCAAGCTTTAAGGTCTATTTTTTGATGAATTCTGTAATTCTGAGGCTCATACGGTGATTTTCCAAGTCAGCCCTTTTGAGAGAGATCTTGATTTGCATTACAATGACAGATACGTTGCTGCCAAAGTGCCTCTTGTTTATAGTGGCTTACGGGAACATCTCAGCATTCAAGTATTTATTATCCAAAGCAAATGCTTTCTCAGTATTGAGAGATCATTTCCTGTGCTTGCCCAAGTGACATGTGGCCAAAATACATATGACACCAAATAAAATGGGTGTTGTTAAAAAAAAAAAAAAAAAAAAAAAACTTAAGCAAGTCACACTGTGTAATGCCTATAAAAAAGGCATGGCAGTAGAGAAACAGCATTATCTAATTTCATTGGCTAGAGACAAACTTACTGCAGCATGCTGATAGAGCTTCCAACAAGCAGCCAGAGGGGACTCTGGAAGTTCAGCAGGACTTATCAGCTCACAACAGTAGGGTAATACTATCCTTTCAGCTCAGCAAAAGCACATCCACTGGTTCTATTCTCACAACATTGAGATGACATTGGGAGATTTCATCATGTTCTGTATGATGGTGATGTTCACAATTGCATGATGCTTAGCGTGTGCTTACGTTATTCCCTTGATGCCCACATCACATCTGTCCATATAATTGTCAGTTATGTTCTGTTATGATCATGTTTACATTGTATTTAGGTTCTGTCTTCCCTATGCCTGTCATTTGACCCAGTTTGTCTAATTAGTCATGATGTTCACCTGTTCTGTTAATCATCTCGTTAGTCATGTCCGTTCTTGTCTATGTAATGTGTTTTGTTTGGTATCCTGTATTATCTTCTGAGTTTTGCCATTAAAAACTACGTAATTTTACGTAAAAAATTACGTAATTTTCTACGTAATCTTCTTCATCTTTGTGAGTTTTACACAACCGAGTTGTGACAATAATAGAGATTCTTCCATCCTAATGCAAAACAATAAATACATACTCTCTCTCATGTCATTCAGAATAAAATAATAATAACAGAATAAAAAAATAAAAAGGTAATTCTGACTTTTTATCTCAAAATTATGTGGTATAAACTCGCAATTGTGAGTCAGAATTGTGTGTAATAAAGTCAGAATTGCAAGTGTGTAAATTGTAGCAATGGCGCTCAACCCTCCCTTTCGAAGCAAAATAGAGAAGCTATGGTGGCCGTCTGGCCGACACAAGACAAAGATGTCGTCGTCTGAGATAGCAGAGAGTACGATAGCCATGAGCAATGAGGTTTCTTCTTACTTCTAACAAAGAACGGTCTCTGCTTCTAATAAAACAGACGACTACTAATACTATTTCTTCTTCATGCGTATTCAATGTAGTGAAGATGCAAGCTGCCTCTAAAAACACCAACGATTTAGAAGAAGAACAACATAGTGACGAAACGCGAATTGCAATTGCAATTCTGACTTTATAACTCGAGGTTCTGAGAAGTGCAGGATGTAAACTCAAAGTCAAAGTCCCATTAGTTACTGTTGCTACGTCTGACAAGCCATAGCACTCTCATAGCACATCATAGCTCATAGCACATCATGTTCTCACGCAGTGAAAAATACATCACGGAGCAAAGAGGATACTGACAGTGCAATGACAGACAAGACAGAGCAGGTTACTTTTGGTATGAAACAAAGACAGCTTTCAAATTGTATAATTTTTGAAGAAATTCATACAATAAATACCATTTTTTGGCTCTTTAATGTGTCAGGACAGATCGCTGTAGCGTCAATTCAAGCGGCAAGTGAACCGATCATCTGGTTATAGCACGAAATAAACATGAATGAACATCCGAAGATATGTTGTTTAAACCATGTAAAGACGTCAATATGCACAATTTTTCAAGTTCAAGTCCACCAACATTAATCTACTAACTCTCCTGTCTGGTTTTTGTCAAACAAAATGGCGGATTCAGAATTATGATTGGTCAGATCGCCTGTCAATCAAAAGCCCAGTGTAGGGTGAATTACCCTTTTAATTTTTTAATTCCATGGTGGAAACAAGCTTCCATTCTTCCATACTTAAACGACAAATCTCATAAACATAATGCCAAAGTCCTGGCCCAAAGTCCTTGCTCTAAAAACATTAACATTAAAGGGTTAGTTCACCCAAAAGTGAAATTTCTGTCATTAATTACTCGCCATCATGTCATTTGCAAACCCGTAAAACCTTTGTTCATCTTTGGGAACACAATTTAAGATATTTTTGATGAAATCCGAGAGCTTTCTGATCTCCCTATAAACAGCAACGTCATAACAAATTTCAAAACAACGAAAGGTAGTAAAGACAATTTTATAAAATAGTACATATAACTACAGCGCTCAACCATAATGTTATGAAGTGACGAGAATCATTTTAGTGTGCAAAAACAAAAAACATTACAACAAATTTGTTCAACAATTTCTTCTCTTCCCTGTCAGTCTCCTACGCTGTTCATGTTGTACAGACAGTGCAGAGCTTCCGGGTTCTATGTCAGAACACACACAGTATTGGCCGGCTCCTGCACCAGCATCACACGCATGCGTCGTAGTGCTCACATGAACAGCGTTGGCCAATACTGAGCCGGTGTTCTGACGTAGAACCTGGAAGCGCTGCACTGCCTCAACTGCATAGGAGACTGATGGGTAAGAGAAGAAATTGTTGAACAAAGTTGTTGTAAATTTTTGTTTTGTTTTTGTGCACTAAAATTATTCTCGTCACTTCATAACATTATGGTTGAACCACTGTAGTTACATGTACTATTTTATAAAAATGTCTTTACTACCTTTCGTTGTTTTGAAATTTGTTAAGACGTTGCTGTGTATAGGGAGATCAGAAAGCTCTCGGATTTCATCAAAAATATCTTAAATTGTGTTCCCAAAGATGAACGAAGGTTTTAAGGGTTTGCAAATGGCATGATGGCGAGTAATTAATGACAGAAATTTCACTTTTGGGTGAACCCTTTAAATGCTACTGGGAGAGCTTGTTTTGTGAATGAGTCAGTTCAGCTGTGTGGGTGTTTGTTCGAGTGATTCAGCAGCCGTGCTTACAATCACAGTTGCATCAAAAAGCATCCGCTCTTCCAGTCTCTTGATGGATCTCTCCTCCTCTTTTGCCTCTTACAGCACTCTCCGACGGGTCTACCAGCACTAACAATTCAGGCATAAATTCATATTTAAATTTTGTTTCTCTCAATTGTTCATACTGCATTTAAATACTTGTTTATTGTTTGATTCAAAGGCTGACAACTCACGATTAGGTATGCACAACATTTTTGCATAAGATTTTTTAATTTATCAGTATAATTTGATATTGGACATTTAATTGTGCATGCTCATTTCCCTTTTTTACATTTAGTTTAACTTTTCCATCATCTAATGCTCACTTAAATAATTTAATAAAGCTGTTCAATGTAATATTTAGCAAATCTCAAACTAAATATCCATCTTCATACTACAGTATACCTTGTAATGTTGTGAAGCTAAATTTATTTGCGGCATTTAAAACAATTAATTTTTAATTTTAGTGATTTACTTTTTTCTTTTTTTTTTAGACACAATTGGAATTTTTTTGGAAATAAGGAAAATTATTTAAAAAATAATATTTATGAAAATTATTTTCATCTTATTTATCATCCAGTCACGTTATATTAGTGTTTAGGTTCCATTTAAGGACTTTTAGTTTGTTATCATCATGTTTTCCTTGGTTGTCATGGTAATTCATACCTATTTTGTATTGTGTTCAATTATCTTGTGTATATAAGGCCTTCAGTTCTCAGTTCATTGTCTCGTATAGTTTGTTACATGTACACTGCTTGGTTTGTCTTGTTTTGAATTCTGTTCTTTTGTTTGATGCAATAAAGTTTTATGCTGCAATTAGATCTACTACACTGTAAAAAAAGAATTGTTGGTTTAACTTAAAAAGTAAGTTACCTTGCCTTAAAAGTTCATTGAAATTAAACATTTGAGTTAATACAATGAAGGTGATTGGGTTAATCAACAGAAACTCAAAATATTATGTTTTCTGAACCACATTAATTATCTAAGTTGATTTGACAAAAATAAAAAATGTTGGCAACCTGCAAACAGTATGGCAATTCATGTCACAATATAGTGCACAATGATAGTAATAACAATCATGTGCTGGAAAAGTATAATATAGCCTGAGCATGAGGGTTATTCAGTGTTATTAATGCTTCATGGTGTGAACCCTAACCCTAACCCTAACCCTAACCCTAACCCTAACCCTAACCCTAACCCACCTGGGAGTTGTAAAAGCTTCTGAAATTGATTGTTTTTTGATGTCACAGTTCCTTTGACTAGATCCTGAAATGGAGATTGGTTTAAAGTAGGCTAGGTGTGAATCCTGTAAACTGACACTAGCTTTATGAGATCCTTGAATTTGCCATGATGAATCATCTAAATGTTGAAACCCTCAGCTGTGTCCCAGAAAGCCCTCCACTGAGAAATATTGTCTATTAAATTGGTCTTTTTCCTTCTGAACTGATACAATACCAAGCAATGTCAATGACACCTATTAGCCAACTATTAGCCATTATTATGTAACTAAAAAAAACTTCCCTATTTTCTTCCATGTTATAACTAGCTCATGATACTTTTTACATGACTCCTAACATTTATTGTTTAAGAAAAGACCAGTGTTGTCTTAAAAATGTGTTGAAAACCTATCAGCTTCAGGCCTCATCATGGAAACATTGGAAAAATTTGCAATTCTCTTCTGATCAAAGTTGCATTGTGTTAGTTCTGTATCTTTAGGATCCATCATCATTACCTTTGTGGAAAATGCTTTGCAAAGCATTTTACCTGTTAGTCTGCAATTATGTTCGGAAGCTTCTGAGAGCATTACTTTGCAGTTTCACAACAACTTGCTCTAAAATCTGTCATGTTCTTCCAATATAATGCAACAGAAAACCCCTTTGTTTAATCATGAGCCTGAAATACAGACAAAAGTCAGACAGCCGGAAGCTCTGGAGTTGTGCGAGACAGCACATGAGCAACCTGAAGTCACGTTCACTTCACTCTGTCTCAGGGCACATTAACGAAGCAGCCACAATAAATGAGCAGTAATTAGCAGATTGAGATCATTTGGATAAGACAGATGTTATGCAAATTACTATGAATAACTCAGCTGCTGTTAATTATATTTTGAGACTTAATTATACCAAATTTCTTGTTGCACTTAAGAAGAGTTCCATGTAGAGCATTCTATTATAAGTTTAAATTTAATTTCTGTGACCTAACATTAATTAATTATACACATATGTCCTATACACACAATTTCATTAATAAGAAAGTACATCAAAAAGTTTTTTATGGTGATTTATATTTTTTTTGTGTGTGTAAATAAAGAAAAGAGGTTCTGGCTACTATAACGCATGGTGTGATGAAAAGTGTGGTAGCAATTGAACAACACTGACGACGACTAAGATAATTTAGTAATAATTTATACTAATTGTTTCCACTGTTTGACCTGATCTGATATTACTATTATCAGATAATATGTTTACACTGTAGTTATGTCTAATTCCATAAAAAAAATTAAGAAGGTACAGGTAATTTTCTCCCAGGACATTATCCATTATGTTTACGGACATTTCCTGTAATCCTACAGTGTACATTCTAAGGGGAAAAGTCTGTTAAAAATGCGGCCCATTGTACTGTGTTAATATGAAGAAATTTTCCGTATTGATTTTTCACAGGTGTTTTATCCATATTTTGAATTACAAATTGCACTGCATTTACTGATAATGTCCTGGCAGAAAATGACCTGTACATTTTCTATCGATTTTTTTCTTGCTGTGTAAAACATAACATGCGTGTAATTCAAAATATGGGTACAACACATGAAAAATCAATATGGAAAATTCCTGCATATTAACACTGTCCAGGGGTTGGACAATGAAACTGGAACACCTGATTTTAGACAATAATTTATTAGTTTGGTGTAGGGCCTCCTTTTGCAGCCAATACAGCATCTATTCATCTTGGGAATGACAGATAGAAGTCCTTCACAGCAGCCAAAGGGATTTTGAGTCATTCCTCTTCCAGAACAGTGGCCAAGTCATGACGTGATGCTGGTGAAGGAAAACGTTTTCTGTCTTGCTCCTCCAAAATACCCCATAGTGGCTCAAAAATATTCAGATCTGGCAACTGAGCAGGCCATGGGAGATGTTTAACTTCACTTTCATGTTCATCAAACCACTCGGTCACCAGTCTTGCTGGGTGTATTGGTGCATTATTGTTCTTATACACAGCACCCCCTTCAGGGTACAATGTTTGAACCATTAGGTGCACATGATCCTCCAGAATGGTTTGGTTGTCCTTGGCAGTGCCGTGCCCATTAAACACAGTAGGCAATGCCATAATATTGCAGCCCAAACCATCACTAATCCGCCCCCGTGCTTTGTGCTTCACTCTGGGCACACAACAGTCGGGGTGTTAAGCCTATTTGGGGCTTCTCAACACCACAACTCCCACAGATGTGGAAAAGACAGCTAAGGTGGACTCATCAGAGAACAATACAAGTTCCACTTTGTCCTCATCCCAACATTTGCACTCTTGGCACCAATGAACCCCTATACATTGGTCCCTATTTAAACTTTGTCGGCTGAAGACCCAAGTTTGGTTTTAAGATGAAAATGTACCAAGCACAATGTTCTCTCACCATTCCTGATTTCTAACACACACTCACCACATTCACCATGGTATTGCGGCTATCAGAGCAGAAACGACAGCTGCTGCTCTCTATATGTTTTTCCATAATCTCTGGGCGTATTCATATGTAAATTGCGTGAGGTTATTTTGTCCATTAGATCGAAAGATCTAAAAACAACCATACATTTACCCACCCATAGACCCTACTCTTAAAGAAATCAAGACAGAAGTAGTTGAAAGAGGACAAAAAAAAAAAAATCCTAATAACTGTATTACATAATCTGCAAGGATGATAATTACCACCTTTCCTGGAGACTTTTAGAAGAAAATAAGAAGACAAGAGTGAGAATATGACCTTCAGTTGGGTTGCCTTGCAGGATAACTCCAGATCTGAATGATGGGCAGTACAAACAGGCAGTCTCAAGCATGCCATTGTACTAATGTTTTTCACACTGCATTTCTTTTTCATTAACACATTTCACATTTTGGTACCTTGGAGTGATCGCCTACCTTAATTTTTGAACAAAGAGACTTCTCACAGAGTAGATGAAACTATTAGCCAATAATGATCATGTTTCACTCTAGAGGAAAAATAGTGACAGTGCACAGATGAAGGCTTGTTGTCTTGTTTACTTGCGTAAGTGGGCAAAATCAGCAATTTTGCTTCTAAATACCCTATTAGGAGAAATGTGAGTACAGAGCTACCATATTAACAATTGCTAGGAGGCACACTGCTGGGTTTGAGCAGTACCGGCAAAAAATAGAAGTACATAATGAGAAAAAGTTCCTTCTAAAATTCACACATTCGCTCAATTGATGTGCTTGTATTTTTGAGTAATACATTTGGGATAGAGGCAAAGAATCTCTCTGGTTTGAAAATGTGTGCATCTTAAAGCCTCATTAATTTAATGATTTTTGGTCTGATTTGACTGACTGTCTTAATTAGTTACAAAAACAAGAGGAAATGTTGTCATGTGGGACATGCCTGAAGATGTGAGGTCTCGCTTTACACACAGGGCACATTTAGGTCTTGTTCTAGGCACCAAAAAAGAGGGGAATCACTGATGAGCAAATAACAGTTAGTTTAAATGAGCTGTGGGAAAAGCCATCCAGTCATTCGGCTCTGTCGAGTACAAGCTTGATGTGAAGAAAGTGCACATATTTAAAATAAAAACCATCAGCTTTTCAACTTGAAATGGTTAGGCTAATCAATCAAATAAAAGCGTTTTTTAAAAAAAATCAGTGTGTTCAATCTGAATGATATGTGCTATGACACAGTAGATATGAGTGTTGTGAATATAAAATATTTCCAGATCTGCCTCGAGCGAAAGTGATGTGCCGCCGCTTTCCCAGTGCTTCTTGAAGGCAATAATGTCTACCAAACTAAACAAACAAACATGCAAAAAATACCTGGAATGGCAAATCTATTTAAAACATATTTTTTAACTTTTTGAGCAGAACACTGCCAGAGGCAACACATCAGTGGTGGAGATGGGACCGTAAAAATCTGCATACATTTTTAAGCTGGCACGCAATGAAGGCGCTGGATGGGAAACAATGTCCCTGTGCCTGCAGTACGAGGTACAAAACACTCTGGTGACTCATCGCTTATAGTGTAGTACACTGGAATAAAACACCAGACGAGAAAGAGACCCAACCCCCATCGTAAGCACACAAAAATGTGACCTTCAAAGGTTTGATGCTTGGCTTCTGTCTAAAGAAGCACTCAGTCCTTGTCCAGTGAACATTAGCGCAACATTTGATTGTGAATCAGAATTTGTTTGTAAAATGTTACCAGTGATTTAGGAAATAATCAATACAAAGTGACCAAAATTATGTTAAAATACATGATAAATAAAAGTTACCACTTCACTGAAATTAATTACACTGTTCAAAACATATATTAAGCACATTTATACTCAAGAAAAAAGCCATTGCTATTGTTGCATATGTTGGGTTTATATTAAATTATATATTAACTTAGAAATAAAATATGTAAATATAAATATTTAAAGTTTTATATATATATATATATATATATATAAATAAATCATAATTCATATATGTAAGCAATAAGGTACGAGAGGCTGTGCTGTATCGTGAATAAGTCATGGCTGAAGGGCGTTGTTAGGCACGACGCGAAGCAGAGCAACCCCTTCAGCCATTACTTTGAGTACCTTATTGCTTTTATAAAATGGTTACCACACAATACAAATATTAAAGCCAAAAGTATGTATCAATGCAACTTTCATGAAGTAAACTTTTTAAAAAGCCTTCCTTCCGCTGGAAAAAATAGTCCCTGACTGTGAACAGCAACAGAAGTTCCATTATTACAGCATTAGATGGTGGCAAAGATTGTCTTTATGAGTGTGTCAGTCAGTAGCGAAGACTTTTACATTGAAAAGACTGAATTGTTGTGAACACGGAACAAGACGCAACTGACAAATGCTTTGACTAGTGCTGTCAGTCACGGGAAAACCCCTTAACTGTAAAAAGGACAAGATAATACACTGGACATTTAAACAGATTTTTTATTATAAACACAGGATTGACCTGAAGGAAAATGCTAAATCTGAATGCAGGTAATAAACTCGCTCAATCGATCTATTTCTCACAATACTCTTCTACATAATACGGTAAGCTTCAATGAACAACATCAATTGAGAACATACAGTTTATGTTGCTAAGAGTGGTTGCTAAGGGTGTTGTGTAGTGATACACAGAAGTGTTGGGTGAAGCGGCCATAGCCGTGTTTTGTCGTGAGTAAAACATCAGAATCAAGGACAGGAACTAACTGTTTTATAAATATATAATATTATACGAACAAGTGCATATACATTGCTGTAATGTAATGAATATATAAATATATATTTAAAGTAATTGATTTAAATGTATTTTATCAAATTATATAATTTTATTATATAATAATATAATATATATTTAATAATATATTTAATACTCATATATTTAACAAATATATTATAAAGACTAATGCATATAGTGGGTCTATCTTTTTATATTATATTCTAAACAATATATATTATATATAATATATAAAAACTAAAAACTATTATTATTTCATAAATCTTCCAATCATGTCTGTCTTTGCCATGATGATGACATTGACATGCCATAACACTGATAACATTAACATTGATTTTATCCTGTAAACCAAACTCTAAAGATAACCAGTGGTTAAATAAAGGTGGTTAAAAGCATGTTTACAACCACTGGATATTTCGCTACATAAATTTATTGGACTGATTTGGTGTGTTTTATAGTAATATCTGGATCACTTTATACAGTACATGTTAGGCACACTCCTATGCTGTTCTGTTCAGAAACTGTCCTTCAAAACAATTTGCATCTATAACTCAAATATAATGGAATTTCAGAAAGTAATATAATTAGTTCTAATCCTCAACACCAAGTTGAATTTTACACAAGATTTCCACCTTCTTCCAACTACTTGCCAGATGGCCTTGAATGCGTAATGTATGATAATGCATGATAAAATATACAGCCTTGGACACATTCATATTTCACTGTACATTAAATATTTGTGGGTGGATCTGATTGTTGTTGTAGCCACCAGAAAATATATAACAGGCCTCAGATGCATCATTACAAATATCTTATAACTAGCTATAACTTCTGTATCTGAGGAGGCATTGTCCTTTATCACAAAACATTACGTGCCTGAGGAAATAAACAATGTTAAACAATAAAATACAAATGTAATTAAAAAAAACTAAATCCATAGGTTGAAATGTACTAGTTACAGTATAGTCTAACTGGTACAACAAGTAGGAGGATGTTTGTGAAATTTACTTGATTGTGACCTTATCATAACTTTATTACGTGTCATACATTTTCATTTAGGTTGTTTGGTCTTTAGAACATGTATAAGAATGAAAAATGAAATGCTTTTTGATCTTCATATCCACTCTACTGTTTAACAACTAACCTTTGTCTTGCTAATGTAGCTACACAACGTTCTATCCCAGAAGAAATTAGCAAAGGATGGTGTGAATGTTTGGATTATGGGCCCAATATGCTTCCATCAGTCCACCATGAAACCCACCCCAGATGGGGCTTAAACCCTCAGTATGTGGCATAAGAAGCAAGCGTCAGATCAATGAGGACACTGAGGCAAAGACTTCAGAATACAGCACATGTTGGCCTACAAATACAAAGAGAAATGTTTTAATGAAACATGCCATTATTATTCTCAAATGTCACTTGATGTTAAAAGCTTCTTAAAAGAGCCTAGTTTTCTTTTTACAAGCTCGATAAAGTGCGAAATTATCTGTAAGAAGAATTATAAAATATATTTAGTTTCATAGTTTATTGCGCCCTCTTTAGGCAGTGACTGGAACTTTTTCATATTGTCATGACTCACTTTGTACTCAAGTTATAACCACTGAAGCAGTTTGTTGCTGATAAAGTGTAAGATAAATGGTCTGACATACAAATTGGATTTTTATGTTTTGGTCTCTTATTGTTTTTCAAAATATCTGCATCAGAAGACAAACATAAAGCACAAATATAACCAGCAATCACCGGGAGCCAAGAAACATCCGTGTGGATGATGAGCGATTCAATTGAAATTAATCTTATGATGGGTTTTTACAGCAAAGTCCATCTAGAATCTTCACTGATAGTTAGGGTTTGATTAAACAGGTTACAGAAACACAAAAGGGAACTAACTTTCAAAATATATCTTACTGTTAAATAAATCAAGTAGTAAAAAAAAAAAAATGAAACAAATGTTTACTGTCATAAGATGTGATAATGTATGTGGTGTAATTATAAAATTATTAAAAAATAAATAATTATTAGAAATACGAATATGAAAAAAGATTTTTGATTCTATCACATGGTTGCAGAGTTATTACCGAAAACGTAAAGTTGCTTATTATAGCGCCACCTTGTGTACAATTTTTTTTTTTTTTAAATATAAAATTGGTACACATACTTGTTAAGACATTATTAGGTATTTTAAGTTGTAGTGCCCACTATAGATGCAATTTTGATGCGACTTAGCATGCCTAATGTAGCCTGTGTATTGAGTTTCGTTAAGTTTGGACATTACGTTTAGGAGTTTGGTGAAATATATATGTATGTAGGATTCCAGAGTTACAAACCAAAATGGAAATAGCCTAATAACCTAGTGCCATACAGATGTGTCTTTGCACCCGAGTATCGGTGCACAATTGGGGCCATCCTGCTGAGTTTCGGGTCAATTCATGTTCTCCGATGGCCCACTTTAAGGGCAGAAAAAAGAAGAAGAAAAAAACAGTACAAACACAATAGGGTTCTAGCACAACTAAAAACTCTTAAATGCATCTTTGCGGTTTATTTGTACATCAGTTTACAATTCACTGCACATGTGCTTGCTGTACATCCACATTCATATGGACAATCTGTGTCTGAATCCATGGCACGCTTAATTAAACAAAGGCAACTTGTGCTCTGAAAGGAAATAACCATGTTGATTGTGACATTATGAAATTCATGCCAAAAACAAGTTCTTTATGCGGTGCAGCTGGATTAAGACAAACACAACTAATCAAAAAGACAAACCGGGCACTTAGTGGCATTCATTAAAACATGAACAATTGCCTTGTGAAGTCACTCTATCTTAAGACATCTCAAGCTAGTGTGCACACAGTCATGCTGAAGATAACAGGAATGTCTTGTACTACTTATACTAAGACTTAGCAATGCATGTAGTGTATTTACAAAAGATATTGCTCCAAAATGCATGTATTTCGCTGGTCTCTTACTGATGCAAAAATAGCATGCGGATAAATATACAGTCAGCTGCAACATAATGTAACATTACAACCTTAAAACTCCACTATCATAACAACTCGTCCCTTATTTATATATATATATATATATATATATATATATATATATAAATATATAAATATATATATAAATATATATATATATATATATATATATATATATATATATATATATATATATATATATATATATGTGGACAGGTTAATTTGTCTCAAACCAACATTTCTGCAACAAATGAACTGTCTTTACACCCAAGAGCATTCAAAACATTCAAAAAATGAGTGCAAAATGTAAATGTCCTGTGTAATTGCATACACTGCATTTTGAAACAAAGGACATTTTGATGTAATATTTGAAGGAAAAAAAACAAGATCTGAAATGTTACTCATATGTAAATGTGCTGAAATGTCAACATGGCTCACAACCATAAGACTTAGTGTCCAAGTGTCAGTTGATTTAGGAACAGAAAACGGTAGATAAACCAATAAATCTGCCTGTGTATCACTATATCAAAAACTGTCACAGATTCAAAAAACACTCAAGAGTGTGAGGCTCCAGCCAAAATGGATGAGTACAGCACATTTATAAACAGAGAGGCCATCAATCTACCTCTGTTCCTGAATATGAGTAGTTACAGCTGATACGCTCACCAAGCAGGTTATATGACCAGTCATAACGCAAGAAAGAGTGCATCGGGAGAGAATCATCCAGCCCAATGAGTAGTGCAAGCCTTTTCAAAAGGCACTGGAGTGTACTGGAAAATATCAATAATCTACATATTCAAAAACACAGAAAAAAAGATCACAATCCAAAGTTCAAAACATGCAATTACTAAAAAAAAAAATCAACTGAAATTTACTGATATTGTAGTAAAAGCCACTATCTGTGGCATGTGTAAAAGGCACCTAGTGTTAAACTGATGAAGCATCCCCATAGAAAAAGAATAGAAGGAAAATTTCATAGTAATACTTTTTAAGTCCTTGTATTACAACCTTATTAACATGCTTCTGTTCATCATTTAATTATTTGATCATTCTGAAGGCACCATCTGTATCTGAAATATCCCTTAATACCATTTCTGGCAAATATTTTTGGCATGTGAACAAACAAACACAGTTTAATGTGCTTGAAAGTGCCAAACAATTTGTGGTATTAGTAAAACATGACTTGAGGTGTACACAAAGCCTAACTGGCTGACTCAAAAAAAAAAAAAAAGAAATATATTAATTTTAAAAGCACAGTATATGAGGTTTGGTGTACAGTTTTGGTGTACATGCATGCTTCAGTGAGAGCTGCAAACTGTTCCTCCAGATCCTCCTGCTCCTGAAACAGAGGCTGGATTGTTCTTTCACACTTCCTCGTAGAAGGCCATCTGAGCCATGTAGGCAGAATTTCTCTGCAACAGACAGACGCGGCAGAATAAGAACACTGTTACAGTCTTTTGCGGAATGTGAACCATTTCATGAAAAGAACCGGGAAAACCGAATTTTCAGCATCTTTACTCTGGTCTTCAGTGTCACATGATCCTTCAGAAATCTTTCTAATATGCTGATTTGATGCTCAAGAAACATTTCTTATTGTCATCAATGTTGATAACAGCTGTGATGCTTAATATTTACTCTTCAGGATTGTTTGATGAACAGATGAAGTTCAAAAGAACAGCATTTCTAAAAGAAATGTAACTTTTTTAACATTGTTAAAGGGTTAGTTCACCCAAAAATGAAAATTCTGTCATTAATCACTCACCCTCATGTCGTTTCATAAGACCTTCGTTCATCTTCGGAACACAAATTAAGATATTTTTGATAAAATCCGATGGCTCAGTGAGGCCTCCATTGCCAGCAAGATAATTAACATTTTCAGATGCCCAGAAAGGTACTAAAACATATTTAAAACAGTTCATGTTACTACAGTGGTTCAACCTTAATATTATAAAGTGACGATAATACTTTTTGTGCGCCAAAAAAACAAAATAACGACTTTATTCCACAATATCTAGTGATTTCAAAACACTGCTTTATGACGCTTTAAAGCTTTACGAATCTTTTGTTTCGAATCAGTGGTTCATGATTTCAGCAAACAAGGCTTTGTTACATCATAAATGTTTCGAAATTTCAATGGTTCACGTGACTTTGGTAGTCTGATACACGCTCCAAAACTGATTCGAAACAAAAGATTCGTAAAGCTTCAAAGCTTCATGAAGCAGTGTTTTGAAATCGCCCTTCCCTAGATATTGTTGCATAAAGTCATTATTTTGTTTTTTTATTGTTGTTTTAATAGTAAGGTTGAACCACTGTACTCACATGAACTGTTTTAAATATGTCTTTAGTATCTTTCTGGGCGTTTGAAAGTATAAATTAACTTGCTGTCAATGGAGGCCTCACTGAGCCATCGGATTTTATCAAAAATATCTTGATTTGTGTTCTGAAGATGAACGAAGGTCTTACAGGTGTGGAGCGACATGAGGGTGAGTAATTAATGACAGAATTTTCATTTTTGGGTTAACTAACCCTTTAAAGTCTTTACTGTCACTTTTGTTCAATTTAATATGCATTTCTTGAAAATCGGTTTAGCTATTTTATGTTTGATATATTACATAACTATGTAATAATGCCTTTTTAGCTGCAATGAGTATTCAGTATGTGTTGGTGCGTCTTACATTGCTGTGTGGAATATAAGGAGGTTCAGCGTAACTCCTGAGGCTGTAGATTCCAGCCTGTTGCTGCTCTTCCAGCTTAAGGGATTCAATCTCTGATTTGAGCTCCTTCAGCTGGTCTTGAAGATGTTTGCTCTTCTCCATGTACTCTAGCCTAAGACACACACAAGAAGCAGTTTGAATTCAGCATTGTTTTTTAATAGTTTTTCAGACACAACATGATAATGTGCGTACCGTTCTCTCTCAATCTCCATCGAAAGTCTCTTCATATCAGAGTCTTTGAAGTCCATTCGGATGGAGCCGCCCATGTCTAGAGCCAAATCTGGATTCTCTGGCCCAGTGGGTGGAGGAGGGCTAGAGTATGCTGCTATTAACTGAGCACATGACACAAATGACATGTTTTAAAAGCATTACGAGGACATAAACAGCAGAATACTTTTGATATATGGCGTAGCAGCATTACAGGATATGTTGTTTTGGTGATTTCCAGGAGTTTCTGCTTTGCCCTCCGTTCTGCGTCTTTAGCTTCATTCAGATCCTGTTTCAGGTGGTCTGCCTCCTTTAGTCTGAACGCCACAAAAACAAAACAAGAATTCAACTTCTTTAAGAGCAACTTAAAATATTACATTTCTTTGTTTACTTGAATAATTGAAAACTTGAATCAATATAAATTAAGAGAGAATAACTGAAGCCATTGTTTTCATTTATTTATTTTAATATTTAATGTTTTAATTAAAAGTGTGTTCATTAACATAATTTTTTGCTGTGAAGTAAGTATCCAGAGTTATGAAATTTCACTGGTACTGGTATCAACGACTGATAACCATAATGTCTCACCTCCTCTCTGACTGCTCAACAAGTTTAACTGCCAGTTGTTCTGCTTCTCTCATCTTCTGCTCCATCAGTCTCTTCTCTTCTTTGGTTTTAAGGGCTGTGACCTCCAGCCTCTGTCTTTCCTGTTCTGCCTCAGCTGCTTTGTGGGCCAGTAGTTTGGCCTCCTCCTCTGCGATCTGGGCTTTCTCCGCCAGAAGGTCAGCCGTCTCCTCGGAGCGCAGCTGCAGAGAGGGAGACCGATAAGAAAGGCTTACAGGATCAAGCTCAGGGAGTCTCAGAGCATGAATGGAATTCTAATGGGAGTCAAGGACAATGGTTTGGACCTTAATACTTCTGCAGTTCATTTCAAATTTATGTCTGGACCATATACTTTTATACTGCTGGGGCTCTTAGGACATATATTACCAGTTGGCAGGAAAAAAAAAAAAGAGTAAACTATTTGGCACCGCTCAATTTCAAGCTTGGCAAAACCCTCACTAGAGCTTCATTGGCCATTCGAGCCTCGTCCTGTAGCTGGAACAAACGACGCTCCATGTCTTCTTTCGCTCGCTCCGCTTCCTCCCTCATCTGCTTCTCCCGTGCAAGAATCTGACGCTCAACCTAAATATATACACACATAATAAGCCAATGACAGATATCTGGCATAAGACAATACAAGATTAGCACAAGATGTAATTTATTCCTGTGAAAGCTACATTTTCAGCATCATTACTCCAATCTTCAGTGTCACATAATCCTTCAGAAATCATTCTGATATGCTGGTTTGATGCTCAAAAAACATTTCTTGTTATTATTAGTTGAAAAAGGTTGTGCTGCTTAATATCTTTGTGAAAAACGTGACCCTTTTTTAGGATTTTTTGATGAACAGAAGATTTAAAAGAACAGCATTTAGTTAAAATAGAAATATTTGTTTTGCAAATGTCTTTACTGTAAGTTGATCAATTAGATCCACCCTTACTAAATAAAATAATTAATTGCTTTTAAAAAAAATCTTACTGACCCTAAACTTTTGGATGGTAGTGTATTTTATCCTGCCCATACTGAAGTTAAACATATACTGCTTAAGTTAGTTTATTAAGCCTCTGTTGTTTTAATGTTTATAGCTGCAGTGTTCATTTTATTTAATGAATATTCGATTAGCATAATAAACATTAAATGAATTAAGATTCATAAGAAATGCAATACCACACAGTTCTATCGTTAATGAAGAAGGTTAATGATAATAAACATTAAACTAATGAATGGAAGTAAAATGACAGACCTTTTTCCTGGCCTTCTCCTCTTTGGCCTGAGCCTTCATCTGTTGCACCTCTATGGAATCCACCTTCCTCCTCCTCATGAACAGGTCATGGTTCCCAATACACAACTGTAATATCTAATATATACAAATGACATGAGCAACTCTTTTGATAGACTTTATTACAGAGACACTCATAAAAGTAACTTACCAGTTTGTTAACTCTGAGCTGAGAGGAGTAGAATTTAAAAACTTCTGTTTTCTTGTCCAATGGTTTGATAGTAAACTAAGAAGAAACATAAGGTATGTTGGAAAAATAATTTTGGATTGTAATTTATGTTTTTGGTCAAGAATTTGTCTTCTCCCAACCTCTTTCTCGCTGTACGAGATGTTTCGGATTCCACTCCAGGGGAAGGATTTGTTGGGGCTGAGCTTGTTGTTGGGGCTGTAGATGTGAAGACCCTGAGCATCAACTCCAAGAAGCAGCTCTGTGTCCCTCTTATTTTGCTGTGTAACACCAAAGTAATAGAAATGTAACTATACATAATCCAAAACTTGGTGTTAACTACTCACAATCTCCATGAAAATATACCAAGAGCAGACAGTGGAACACTGTACATTCAGTTAGTGGGAGGCTAGCTTTCTATCAAGCAGCCTACAAATGTTAAAAAAAGAGACTTACTGTAATAGAAAAGTAGCTAACTCCATACATCTCTAGATCTTGTGCTATTTTTAGATACTCCATCTCAGCCTCGTCCCTACAAACACAAAACAAATGTAGTGTCTTTCATGTTAAAGACAGTTTACATGGACAAAAACAGGTTATCCAGAGCCTTACCTTGTGATGTTTCTGTGTTCAGCATACCAAGCTGTTATCTTCTCTTCCCACATGTCAGGTGTCATCTGATACTGCATCAGCACCTACAAAATAAAACACAGAAATCACATACACAAGTCATTTTAATAAATGCTGGTTAATTTAATTCTCAATTAGTAGAGCTTTTACTCACTCTTTTGGGCAAGAGTTCATCTTGAGCTAAGAAACCTGGCTTGTGAAAGTTTGGATCGTAGTCTCCATACTGCAGAAAGCAAGACAAACAGGAAATATTTAATCAACACTATTTAATTATATTGTAGCTGTCGGGCAGAAACCTTGTATCTTCTTTTCAGGAAATGGAAAAAACACTGTACTTTTTAAAATAATTAAACACTGTGTGGTCAAAAAGTTGATATTGTGGCTTTATATCAAATTACAGGTTATAAAGTTTACTGTTTGCTCAGTTTTTTCTGTCATTTGGCCAAAAATCTTATGTTAATATAAAGACGAAGTGCTATTTAAGACAGTATTGGCTATGACTCAGCGACGTTCTCTGCTCTCAAATACATATAGTGTTTCTTGAAAAAAAAGAAAAAAGTTTTTATTTACCCTTGCATTACAAACAAGCAGAGACTTTCCAAACTGCGTGCAACACTTCATTCACAATAGAGGCGGGGTGGAGTTGTGAGGTTTTACCAACAGTTTGAGGATTCAATGGAGTTACAAGATTTAGTCACAAGCTCTTTTTAATACTTTTCATTGGTTAAATATTTGCAAAACCCTCAAGACAGGCATAAAGGGTGACCATTAGTAATGATTTATAAAAGAAACAAAAGACTAAATATGGAGATACAAGGTTTCCGTCCAACAGCAATAATTTGCATCTTCCCATTAAGCAGGGATATGGAGACCTACCTTGGCTTGAACAGCATATGATGCCAATAGAACAGAGGCTTCTGGAGAACAAAAGATCTCCTCATCTAGTATCTGCTTTTTGACCTTGGTAAAGAAACAGAAAGAGTCTTCATTTCAAATCTAGGAGAACTCTGCTCAAAGAAATCAAGATTAATCATTGCAAAACACCAAAAGAGGTTTCTGTGGAACTCATTCACAGGAACAACTCCCACATACTTGTAAAAAGAAGAGGTGCTGAGTAATTTCCTGAACAAGCTCATCCTCAACTTTCTCAGGGAAGAATTTGGCAAGAAAATGAAATGTGATCGGAGAGTCCTTTGGAACTTCTTGATCCAGAACCTAGATGGATTAAAAAATCCAACAAACTCATCAGAGTATTCTTATATTACTCGAAGTACCTGTTCACACTGCACTGCAACCACATCTCACCCGTTTATCAGGCTTCAGCCAGGCATAAGTGTCTTTCACTGTGTATCGAAGGCCAAAGAACCACGTTTCCCTCAGACCGATGGTACGGCACACCAAGTCAAACAAATCTTTTCCTTTCCATTTGACCTATAAGATATAGATAATCAAAAACATGGTAATACAGGACACAGAATTAAAAACACACAGGTATGCATGTCCATATAGGTTTACCTCACAACTGAACTCCATTTCAGCATCCATGGTGCTGACTTTGACTTTAAAAGTCTTTGGTTGCTTCTTTTTTAGACCCAAAATCGACATTGTGACTTCTTAAGCACCTGCAAACAAAGATTTACTGTAAAATAGTCACGTAAAGTATATGGTAACACTTTACTTAAAGCCTTTATGTATAACGCATTATAAAAGTATTTCTAATGCAGTAATGCCTTGTAATGAACCTTATAATGGATTGTATGGTCTCATGAGTAATTGTAACCACAGTTATAATACATTATAATACTTGTCTATTCATTGAATAAACCTTTAGAAAGTATAATGCATTAAAACACACAACAAACAACCAATTTCAAAATCTGAAAATATTATAATGCATTTTAACTTTGGTTACAATTATTTATGTAAAGATATAATGCATTACAATTTTCATTATGAATACCTTTGTATTATACATAAGGGCTTGAAGTAAAGTGTAACCAAGTATATTTTACATTTTGCAAATTTTAAAGTAAATATTTATTCATAAAGCACATTTAAAAACAGCTGAGGAAATATACAGGAAATGTATATCTAAAATAAATAAATGTGAAAAAATATATAAATATAAAATGTATATATATAATATATAATTATTTATTTATTCAATTATTGCATGCATTATCATGAGTGCAGCGTCTATCTTCGTCTAAACTAGTACTTTCACATGGCAGATGCATGCGACCGCAGGTAAGTCGCAAACATGCTTGCTTATAATTTGTTTACATACAATACTATATAGATAAACGACTTCTATTCGTTTTCACGAAACATGATATTAGTCTTCAGCCTTTCTGAGTCAGATTTTACACCGTCTTCCATGTTATAATGAGCGAGCAAGAAGAATACGACTTTACAGAGCTCGAGTTTCTTTCTTAAATCCTGATATAAAAAGTAATTTTCTCCGTATGCTGCAGCGCAATGTCACTTTAGAAGATAAAGAAAACATCTACGAATATTTTTTAAAGATTTAGGAATAAAACCAGTCAAATATCAATCAGTTACCTTGAATAGGTTATGTTTTGAAACAGGCCCGATCCACGGCTTGGAGTTTCCAGTCTCTCCGCTAAACCACAACAATGCAAACCGGATTTGGTTCGTTCCCCTACATGGAATCAGTATAAACGAGTCGGAAAGTGTATAAAACTCTTAAAAATCGTCCATTTTCTTACTGAACTATTAGTTGGTCGGTTATGGAATATAAATCTGATGTTATCTTGAGTAGAATGTGTTGGATAGGGAGTTAGCAGCACTTTGTTGTTGATTCTCTTTTCCGCCCTCTGCCGGTAGGACGGAAAACAACCGTTTTAGGAGTTTGTAAACAGTGATTTAATTCGGTATTACAGTTTATTAAGATTATATTAAGATTAATACATTCAGTGGTAGCTCACATGCGCATTAAAAAACATCCAATGCCGCGCATGCGCGTCAAAACCAACTACATATTTGATTAATCAAGTACGTCATGCCGCCTGTGCATCTGTGCACTCTTCTCAGTTAAATTGAGAAGAGCATTTGAATGTGGGACTGATGTTTAAGTTGGTTTATTAAGAAATATCATTCTTTGGATGTATTATGATGAAATATTTTGTCAATTGTGTGTGTGTGTATATATATATATATATATATCCAAAATGCATGAATGCAAATCAAATTTGTATATATAATTATATATATATATACAAATTATATATACAAATTTGATTTGCATTTATGCATTTTGGAAGATGATTAATTTTATCCAAATATACAGATTTATATAAATGTCACATAAAATGTTTATAGTAGCCTATCTATGGGTAAAGATGTCATAAAAATATTTTTAATTGCCCTAAAGAATCTGTGTAATTTTCCCTAAAGGAATGGCAAACACCAGTCGGACCTTTACTGATGTGAGGAATGTGATCCTGTCAGCCCAGAAAAACACAGGGGCCCAGGATAAGATTGGCTTCTATGAAACCTGGGCTGAGGAATATGAGCAGGTAAACTTAAGGCAGCAGTCATTTTCTCAGTACTTTTTCGAAAACTATTTAATCTGTAATATTGTTGCTTTCTCAGGATGTAGCGCTGCTGGATTACCGTGCCCCTTTGTTAGCGGCTGAGTGTGTGAGCTCATTTTTCACAGGTGACAGAGAGAAGGCCACTGTCCTAGATGTGGCCTGCGGAACAGGCCTGGTCTCTGCACATGTAAGCATTGCTTTATTCGAATGCTGGTGGGCACAAGAGAATGTGATAAACCTGCTAATGGTCAACGTCAAGCTTTATTAAAGTCCCTTATGGCCAATTTGGATGCAGCCCAATAGACCCTTTTCACATTTGGTCACATTTCCGGGTTTCTCAGAAGCAGAAGTCGTCATAGTTGGGTAAAATTCTATAGCGGTGAATGAGAGAATACATTAAATATATTTTTTTGGTTTCCATTTGCTCAAATAGCAAAAGAAAAACTCCACAATAGTGTTTTATATCATAAATTCTAGAAATTCCTTTAAAACTGTATAACAGTCGAATTGCACAGGGAACAAAGGAATATTTGAATGGGTTATTTTTCATCTTTGGTAGTCTGTAGCGACAACCTGAAGGCAGTATAGAAAAATCTGGGTGCAAGAAATGGTCACTATCTAGAAACATTTCACAAAACATTTCTATTAAACAAAACTGACAAACTTCTTCATTCTTTACCTATGATCTTCTCACTGTTTGTGACTATTCGATTTAACACACTAACTTGTTTCACACTAAGATTTCCAAACCAGCTAATACAAAAGGACAGAACCAGCTCTATATAAGACTTATAGAACAATTCCATCACTGTCTTGTCTATATTAAATGATCTTTAATTTGTTGCTGTCTCTTTTTACACAATGCTTCTGTGTTCACATCAAAACGCAATCTTTTATCAATAATTGTCCCCACACATTCCACCTTCTCATCCTTAATAAATGTGACCTGAGAAGAATTTGTTTTTGTTCTAAAATCAATAACCAGATATTTTGTCTTACATAAATTAAGCTGCCAACAGGCATCATCACACCATTTTACAAAGTCATCAACCACTGGACCATGACATATTTCATTGTTTTCCAAAAGACTCGCAATAACTGTGTCATCAGCGAATTTTAAAAAATACCTATTGTTATATTTACTTGTACAATCATTTGTATATAAGATGTATAATAAGGGAGATAAAACACAGCCTTGATGAGAACCTGTAGATGTTTTCAGGGGGGCTGAAAGACTACCATTTACTCTCACTCTCTGAGTTCTTTCAGTTAAAAAATTCTAAGACCCAACCCTCTAGGTTAAGATCGAGGCCAAAATTAGGCTAGTAATTAACTTATCTGCTAAAATATGGGGTTGTAAAGAATTAAAAGCAGAAATCTCTGAATAAAATCTCTGGATAAAAGCTTTAATGTGTGTTTTGCTACCCTCCAATGCAAAGACTAATGTCTTTTTTTTTTTTTAATCCCATTTGTTTGAGAAAAGTTAAAGCAAATGGGGTTTCGTCACTTTGTTGGAGTAGATGGAAGTTTGAGGATGCTGGAGTTGGCAAAAAAAAAAACTGGACTCTATCAGCAACTTACACAGTGCCTGCTTGGTCAAGATGAAATTTCAGCTGGTAATGAACCATACCACACTATGAATGTTTTCGGCATTTACTATCAAAATGTAACTAAATAATCTGTAGTAATGTCTGTTTAGATGTCATTTTGCAATTTCAGGCTGTTGTAATAAAGACATCCTATTACAGAGTTATTAAAACCACAACTTGCTGAAATGAATTTGCTCAATATACTGCTGGTTTCATCTATAGGACAGTCTGCACATGAAGAATATACATTTTGATTTCCCCCCCATTGTAGTGTTGTGTGTTGGGGGTGGGGGGGTAATGATATTGCTATTTATATTGATTAGCACTTTTGCATTTTTGACTTTATTCTCTTCTTTGTCTCAGAAACATATGATGTAGTTATAATCGTTGGAGCTCTAAGCCTGGGTCATGTGCCTTTGACAGTCGTCAGACAGCTCTGTGATCTTACAAAACCAGGTAACTTTTGCATTTAAACTTTAATTAAGTGCTTTAAGTTTTTCTAATTTAATACAATGGTTTAATTGATGTGATGTCATTGTTGTACATTTTGTATGCATATAGAACATGTCAATTTCAGATATTCTTCCTAATCTCCATCAATCAGGCGGCTATGTGTGCATGACTACAAGAGGGAATGCTGATAACCGGGCGTACAAGGCTGAGCTGGAGCAAACGATCAAAGCACTTGAGGAAGAGCAGAAATGGAGCCGTGTGACTGTTGTTGAGGTGGAGGAATGGGAGAGAGCTGTTTTAGAACAAGACAGCGGGTACATTCCAGGCACCATTTATCTGTTTCAGAAAAGTGTTTTAGGATTTTAGGATCATACAAGGGCAACCTAAATCTGCACAGTAATCCACACAGCTGTTCTACAAAATTCTAATTCCACCAGCAGGTGGTGGTATTTTTTCATAAATCATAGTATCACTTGTTTAAAAAGTACTTTTGTTCCCAGGAGAAGTACCTGACCTGACAAGAGCTATGTCAAAACATGATCCAGCTATTTGTTTTGGCACTAAATTATTTCACCTGGAACTTGTACACCGTGCAGTCACTTGAAAAACTTTAAGGTTTTTGTTCAAGTAAAGTCCATGAACCTAAAGGATTTCATGAGAGAATGTCTGAGGCATATGGTTACAAATCTACCATTCCCCAGTTACATCTAACCTTTCAGTTTGCCACTCCCCGATACTCCAACCGCTAAACTTTTTGAATCTGCCATTTCCGTTAGTGTCATGTGACATAAATAAAACACACAAGCAAGGTTTGGATTTCTGAGTGCATAATACGGATATGAATATTTTACACATTCCAGTTAAAAAGGTTGTTGAAATCCAATGATTTTTTAAAAAGTGTTATGATGTTGAAATTGCATTATACTATATGTGCATTAATGAACATCAATACCTAACAGAGACCATTAAAATACTTTTGATTTTGTGTCATTTAGACAATACTTCTAGCACAGACAGAGATAAATGTACATGTGCAAATAAACAGATTACAAAATTCCACAGTTTGGATATAATTATTTATTAGCTTGCTTTTCCCTTTAGAAAAGTTCAGAACAGGCAAAATCACAGTGTTTTGATTAAACAGATATTATAAGGGCATACTTGAAGGCATTCAGGAAGTGTTGACTTTATACTTCATAACTTGTAACACCTAATTCAACTACAAAAACAGAAGAATATTGAGATTTTTTGTTGTTTTTATGTGGTAAGCTTCACTATAGCACACTCCACTGAGATCTTTTTAAACACTGTGTCCTAACAATATGCAAAGCGTTTTCATGAGGTGATACTTTCTGCTGAACCGGTTTGGCCTGGATCTGCCATTTCATTCAGGGCTTGAGCTGACACAAGAATAGCTAACAATGAAGCGAGTGTTCTTTTCCCTCTCTTGTAACATTTGAACCAAACCATTGTCCATCTCTAAAAGACCACATGTGTGGCCAAGGTCATAGCAGTGCTTTCATATGACTGTTTCAATCAAAAGAATGTTCATTTTAGATTCTTAGCAGGTAAACAAACACTAAATGAAACTGGCGAATTTCCATATGTTTGCTGAAGCGGCACCAGGTTTTGTTTTTTATATTACAAAGGATAGCAAACTGTGCTAACTTCTGACAGCCATTTTATTCATGACATTATATATGTAAATAACATGAGGGGGAAACATTTTACCACATACAATCATGAATATACATTATTTACTGTAAATACACATTAAAGATAAGCTATTAAAATGAACCTGCTATTAACAACAATAATAAACAATAATAAACTTGACTGCTGAGGTCTGAGTGTAATCACAGTGCAAATCTTCATCTCAGTCAGCTGCATTTCCTAAAGTGCCTCCAATTCTCTCTCTAAAAAAAAAAAACAACAACTAAATAAACAACTGTGATCATTATCAATTTTACATAATAATGTTCAGCCACTAAATTCTTAGTTTCTTCATTTGACCAATAATTCGTAATTCACAGTGCTATAGCAGGTATATGACTGTCCAAGTCCATGAAAGTCCCCTCAGTCAACACAGATCTTGCATTTTTATTGTCTTCTTAATCAAATGTATGTCTTTGGAGCATCTTCAGGTGTCTCACAAGGTTCAGAGGGGGCCAGAATTTGATCCGAACCATCATCAATCAGCTGGGACTTTGTCCACACCCCCTTGTCCTCCTCAGACTCTGGCATTGATTCGGCTCTGGCAAGCTGGGACTTTGTAGTTGATGGCTTGCTCTGGTGGGAGTCTGTGGAGGGAGGTCTACCCTGATTCAATGGGGCTTTCTGACTCCATTGGGACCTCACAGATGGAGTGGCACTCTGCATCGACCTCACAGAGATGGGGCGCATCCTTTGCGAGCCCGCCCTGCTAGAACCTGCCTGCGAAGAGCGCACGATCAGATACTTCACTGAAGGACCGCTGTCATCCTCTGTTTTGTCTTTGCAGATGGTGGTGCACAACATTCCTCCACCCAACATGAGGACGACAGATGCACCCCAACCAACATAAATGGCACCGCCAATCTCCCTGCGCTGCGAATTAGTCATCAGCGGATTGTAAAACGTTTTTATCACAATGCCAGCCGACCAGGAGACAGGGATCATGCAGAGAATGCCAGCGACGATCAACGTCACACCAGCCGCTGTGGCAATTCTGGCTTTGGATCTTTTGGAACTGCCCATGAAGATGGTGCACTTTCCTCCGATGAAGGCCAAAACAAGGCCCACTGCTCCTAAAAGGATGGACATCACCGTGAGAGCCCGAGCGGCCTGCAGATCTGAGCTTAGTGCGAGCGTGGACTCGTACGGTTTGCACTGCATTTGGCCTGTGCTTTGTATCACGCAGCTCATCCAAATTCCCTCCCACATGATCTCTGAGGTGACAATGGTGGTTCCAATGAAGGCTGTCACACGCCACATTGGCATGATGCAGGACAGGAGGGCTCCCGTCCATCCCAGTAAGGCCAAGGCACTCGCCAGCATGTGCATGCCAAGGGAAGCCATCTTGCTGGGGTTAAATTATACACGTCCACTGCTATACTGAGGTCTCTTCGTTCCTCTCACCGGTTAAAGCCTTTTTGAAGGCCTTGTTTCCTTCTTCACTCATTCCTGTCTGCAGCTCAGCTTTCACTCTGGTGACAATGATGAAGTGTTTGTTTGCTAAAAAGAGAGAGTATGACTGGGGAGGCGTGTGCAGTTCCACAGACCATGCCTCCATTAGTCCGCATGCTACCAGACTAACCAGATTCCTTGGAAAATGTGGGCGGGTCATGTAAAAAGAGGAAATTTGGACATTTGCATTGGACTTCTGAAAAGGGCTCAGGTGTTTGTACGTCACTTGTGTTCAGGTATACAGATACAGTTTCGATCTTACGCTTTTGTTTTTCTGTTTGAGATCTGACCACGAGGCAGCCCCTGTATCCCATGAAACGTTCATAATTGATGCTATAATTCTACCCTCATGTCGTTTTGAACTTGAATGACTTTCTTTCTTTTTTTTCCCATGGAACTTCATAGAAAATAGAAGATATTTTGAAGAATGTTGGAAACCAATAGTTTTGGTGACTATTGAGTTTCATTGTATGGACAAAAAACACTGATACATTTCTCAAAATATGTTCTACAGAAGCAATATATGTTTGGAACAACATAAGTGAATGATGACAGAATTTCCATTTTTGGGTGAACTATCATGTTTATGAACGATTGCGCTACTTTACTGTCATTTACATATTTATGATACACATACAATGGAAGGCAAGTGTGGTTACTAATTTAAAGGACTAAGAAGTAAGTTTATAAATTGTAAAAGTTAAATAAAGTTCTAAATGAGTTATATGAATGCGAAACAGGATTGTTGTTACCATGTTCACAATCTTGCTGCTCACCAGTTTCAGATGACTAGACATGATGAGTCACAGAGCATTTATCGAAAATTTTTCCTACAGGTAAACATTGAAGAGAATGCAAAGGTTGCTCATTACACTTAGATTTTGCTGTCATCATCATACCTAAGAGTTGACACAGTAGTTTTGAGTAATTTTTTGTACCTCGACAGCACAGTGTGGAAAAACCTACCAGAAAAAATAGTGAGGTCGGTCTCTTCCTGTTGTAAAAAACATCAGAATCTGAAGCACACATTTATAAACAGAACAGGTTTATGTTGGCAATAACGTTCTTTACTAGTATTTATTGACTCTTTATGAATATTCAGAAAGTTATGAATATTTTGTTTGGGGAAATACACACTTAGTCACAATGTTTGAGTTTAGTTATATTTTTTATTAAGTACACATTGCTACATGTCATATGGATAATGGTTCCTAACTATAATATGAGGTAAAACTATGAAAATAACCCTCTGGATAATTACATAGTTTGATGACTGCAAATAAAAACAATTAGCTGCAAGTAAAGCATGCTTGATATACATTTTTAATATAGAATGATGAAATGAAAAAATGTATATTATTACAGTACCATTTAAACATTTGGGGTCAGTAAGATTTTAAGTAATTGATTATTTTGCTGTTCTTTTAAACGAATGATGGGGAAAAAAAGTATCATGGTTTCCACAAAAATATTAAACAGATCAGTGGTTTTCAATAATGATAAAATAGATTTAAAATAGAAAAAAGCTGGTGAGCATAAGAGACATCTTTCAAAAACATCAAAAAATCTTACCCACCCCAAATTTTTGAACAGTAGTGTATAATATTTGAGCAATTATGTTGAATGAAAAACTAAACAAAAATATTTTGAATACACAATACTATTTGTTGCCAAATACACATGATTTTTCTAGTTTACATGTTACTAGAAGCTTTTCAATGACATTAGTTTAAGTGTCAATACAAAACCCCGGCATGGGGCCATGTAGGTCTTAAGGAAAGAACGGTGATGAAAGTGACAAAATCACCCCTATTAATGAACGTTTCAGCAGACTTAGCACATTTTTTTAAATTAATATACAATGAAAAAATATGATCACATAATGTATTTATATTTTGTGGCAATGCACATTACTCCTTTTTTCCTAATTATCTTCATTCATTTGACAAAATTACATTTTTTATTTGAGATTCTTACTGTGTAAATCCGTTCCTCTTTAACATATTTGTTTAGCTGATCTCACTTCTTATACATAGGCTTTGCTACTGTCCACAGATCTTGCTTGAGAATACTTCACATTATGGGGAACATCTTCACTCGGTGGGCAAGAGCTGCAGAGGAGACCTCCACCCAGGAAAAGCAAGCCGGCTGAAGCCCAGCCAATGTAAAGTGATTCCCCGAGCTCCCTCCTCTGGCTGTCCACCAACAAAGGGTTGTAGAAGTCCCTGATTATGGTATTCGCAGTCCAGCAGACGGGAATGAGGACAAGAATTCCAGCGATGATGAGGATGACGCCGCTGGCAATAGCAACCTTTGCTTTAGACGCCTCGTCTTCCACGAAGTTGGTGCACTTTCCTCCCACGAGGCACAGGAGGATTCCAAACACCCCAGCGATGATGGCGATGATCACCAAGGCTCTGGCGCCCTGCAGATCTTGAGGAAGTGCTAGCAGAGAATCATAGACCTTACACTGCATCTGTCCTGTGCTCTGAACCACACAGTTCATCCATAAACCTTCCCAAATGGTCTGCGAGGTCACAATGTTGGCTCCAATGAATGCTGTCACCTTCCAGTTGGGCAAGCCACAAATGACGATGCTTCCCAAGAAGCCGATCATAGCCAGGCAGATGCCCAAGATTTGACGTCCTGCGGACACCATGTCTCTTCACCTCTTGCGTTGGAGGAATGAATGTAGGAAGTAGTTGCCGTTATAGCAGCCGTTAGCTATGTCTCTGTATTGTCGTATGTAACACTCGTGTATGTCTGTATACAAAAAGAAAATGGGGGTGGTTTTTAAGGTCTTTCCAGCTAGACTTGTTTCCTTCTACTGGTCATGGCGACTGTTTAGCCAAAACTGTCAAACCAGTTTCCTTCAAATGAACTCACATCTGAAGCTAGAATTGTTTTATTTTAAAACATTTTTTGAATGTCTAGTCAGCCTGTGTTATGAAGAGAATCTTTTATTATATTAATTAAAACATCTCTTTCAGTGTAAATTATAGTGAAGGCTGTCTACAAAACAAAAGCTGTTACAGATTTTAAAACTCTAGGCACCATTTATTGATTTTGTTTGATATCATACACTAAATAGCTGAGGGTCACAGACTACCAGACTTTTCTAGTTATTCTATAAACAGCAAATTCACACAGAAACATGCGCCATGAAAGCAATGAAAATCTGCGCCCATCATACCCAATGTGCGATAATCTGTGAAATCAGTCAACTCTGACTGGTCAAAATCTGAAAACTGGCTCTGACTTAATCTAGACTGCAAATCGAGAGCAAAATCTGTTGTGTATTCCAGCCTTTAGCCTTTATCTGTTTATAAAGTTTTATGTTTTTTTAAGCCAAATGACATCCCTTACTCAATTTAAAAAAATCTGATAAGTACTAAACAATTTTGGAAATATTTCAAAATGAAATATTTTGTATTGTGTTGGCATCCTTTAACATACAACATAGAATAAGAAGCAAAAAAAATGATGTTACGTTGAGGCCCTTGCCATGAGCAAGACCAATTTTTAAAAGCAGAAATGTTAAACTTTATAAGGTTAGTAAGCATTTTTATAGCACCTTAAACCAAAATGTATGACCATTTGTTTTAACATTGTCTTTGCAAAAAGAATGCCGTTTCAGGACATATCCACCTTCAACAACTCAGTGAAACACATCTGGCTGTACTTTACTGTTATTAGCACACAAACTTTGAATGTTTGAAACTTTGAATGATATTTTGGTGTATATGATGTACTAAGACATATGTGACATTATGACGTGTCTCTCTCTGTCCTGTGTGTGTTCATGCTGTAACTGTGTGATAGCAAGCTTGGTTTCTAGTAGTAGCCTTTATGTCTTACCACAAAAGATATAATCATCTCAGTATACCGACACTTACCACATTTACATAAGGTTTAGAAAGAAAAGAAAAAGTTGTAGAGAACTTCTTATAGGTTGCCATATTGCACTGTGTAAATGTTTAATGGATGATATTGTATATTACAGTCAGTGAGTTTTACCCACCTTCATGGGATGTCATTTTTTGATTTTCTTTACTTACTCTAAATATCAAAATCAAATAATTCTTTGAATAATTCTTCAGTTAAACCTCACGATCTCAGAGTTAAACTGTGTCAGAAAAAAATCGTAATTATGTCAGATAACACTTAAGCATATATATATATATATATATATATATATATATATATATATATATGCTTAAGTGTTATCTGACATAATTACGATTTTATATATATATATATATATATATATATATATATATATAGTTTGTATTCTCTTTGTGGTCTCTGCAACAGAAAAGTAGATCACAAATTAAAATATTTTAAAAAGAGATCAAAAATTACATTCATTTTAATTATTTTTTAATAAACTATTTATTTGACATTTTCATTTTTCTGATCACATATATTATAACCACTAGTTGGCTAGATGGTAGTATCTGAAATTTAAAAAATAAAGTTAGATAGAAAACTGAAAATTATAAACATTTTAGCTTTATAACCATAAACATCTATGAACAAAAAAAAAACAGAACACTATAAATAGACATAAAACAGATTTAAGACATATGGTGATTAAAATAAATCTTGATTTTTTTCATTTGCATTTTTCATTTTTTTTTAAACAAAATTAAGAAACAAAATATTTTAATACTCTATTTAATAAGTTAATTTATCATTAAATAAATTCATTTGTACAGATGATCAGATGTTCTTGAAGGTTGATACAAGGTTGATTTTGAATGAACATAACAGTCATTATAGAGTAAAAAGAGCCAGTGACACTTTTCATCTTCCAGGAAAGAGTCACATCACTTAACTAACTTTAGACTTAATCAACACATCTGGTCAACATCTGCTGGAGTATGTGCTGATGAACAGCCCACCACCTACAATTAGCAGAACACCGGCCACCCATCCGACATAGATGGAAGCTCCTAGCTCTCCTTTCCTCCCCGCTACTGCTAGAGGATTATAGAAGTCCACAATAATGACATACGCCGACCAGCTGACAGCAACAAGGCAGGTTACACCTGCAACTATATAGACTGCACCAGCTGCTATTCCAAGGTTGGCCTTTTTTAGCCGCTCTTCTCTGTAGAAGTTGGTGCAATTCGCCCCAACAACCGACAGTCCAACGGCAACCACACTGACAGCAATAGAGGCACAAATCAAAGCTCGAGCAGCCTGGAGATCCTTAGTCAGAGCCAGAACAGAGTCATACGCTTTGCACTGCATGTGGCTGGTGCTCTGCAGGACGCAGTTCATCCACAAGCCTTCCCAGAAAACCTGTGCTGTCACGATGTTTGCTCCCACGAAGGCAGTCACTTTCCACATAGGCAATGCACATACTAGGATAGTACCGCATAGGCCTAACATAGCCAGACATACAGCCAAGATTTGTCGACTCCTCATCTTTTACGGAACACGACCAATTCATCTGCAATAACAGGGAGAAAAGCGTCGTAGTTGTGAGAGCAAATGACTATTGACAAAGTGAATGCTCTTCCTTGTGCCACAGGTGTTGGTATTTGAACAAAGAGAAAGCAAAGCAAGGGGAGGAAACCTGTATCGAGTTTCCTGCTTGACTTGATTCTTTACTCAGTATGTCCACATTCATGGAAAAAGTACATAATTAAATGATTTTAAGTGACGGCTGTCCTTAATTCAAAACTGCAAACACTGACTGTTTTTATTAGTGCAATAGTTCAACCAAAAATGGAAACTCACCCTAATGTCATTCCAAAACTAATGCGGTTTATTTTTATTGAAGACTAATTGTTTCTGTAAAAGTTGTTTCTGTATGGTTTCTTTGGATCATTATGGAAGAAAAGCTCTGTGACCAACTAAAGTTTGGTTTCTCACGTTTTGTTAACCATAAACGTCACATGAAGTCTTAAGATTAGAGCCTGAATACAGTCTGCAGAAATAAACTAAATGTAGGCTATAAATGCAGTTCCATGACTTCAACGTCACCATTAATTTAGTCTTCATTTAGAGTAGAGGAGGAAGGAGAGGAAAGATGGGGAGGGGAAAAAAAGAAAAAAAAAAAAAAAGCAGCGAGTAATTGGGTTTGGTGTGGTGACTTGAGCTCTGCGCCAATTCCAGACGGAACTCAACTGAGCATGCGTAAAGGTTACTCTGTACAAATGGAGTCATTTAGACGGTGTAAAAAAAAGGAAATTTATTACATTAAAATGGTCATGAAGGACCAGAAAATAAAGTTCAGATCTCTTCCTTTACAAACAGGAGAATGTCATTAGTCCAGAAAGTCTGAGTCTTACACATAGGCCCCTGGAGCAGACCTCGGAGCGGAATACTTCACGGAATAGCCACGACCCTCACTCTTCGGGCACTGGCAACAGAGAAGCGCGCCTCCGATAAGCAACAGACCAGACGCGCCCCATCCGATAAACAGCGACGCTCCTAGCTCCCGCTTCTGAGCCTCAGAGAGAATGGGGTTGTAGAAGTCTCGGATGACTGTGTGCGCGCACCAGCAGACCGGAATCAGACAGAGAACACCACCCACCAGGAAGAACACCCCGGCCGCGACCCCTACTTTGGCTTTGGCGTCCCGGTCATCAATGCAGTTGGTACACTTGCCTCCAGCGACGGCCAGAAGAATTCCCAGAAAGGTCACGAGGATGGAGATGATAACAAGAGCACGAGCGGCCTGCAGATCTTGCGGTAGCGCCAGCATGGAGTCGTAGACCTTGCACTGCATCTGACCTGTGCTCTGCTGCACGCAGTTCATCCAAAGGCCTTCCCAGAAGATCTGTGCGGTCACGATGTTAGTGCCAATAAACGCCGTCACCTTCCACATGGGGAGCGCGCAGATAATGATATCTCCCAACCAGCCAATAACCGCGAGGGCAGTGGCCAAAATCTGAAGTCCAGCAGACGCCATTACGTTATCGTGCGTGCAAAAATCAGAGTCTATCAAACGAATGAACGATACGGTTTTATAGTGGCTTTTAGAGGCGCGGTTTGTAAACAATGTGATTTGATGCAGCTGCTGAGGATGAGCTGCTGCTCTTTCCTACAAATTGCTTTCAGACTCATTTAGATTACCTACCAGCCATTAGACGTAACTAACTAGGACGTTGAACATGGGGAAATATGCGTAATTTGCGGGTGGGATATTTTTTAAAGCCATTGAAAAAAAAATAACATACAGAAGGTATTTGCCTAAAGCACTTAATAATTAAATTCATGCATGTAAAATAAAATATAGGCTACAAACATCAGGGGCCTGATATAACCTAGGCTATAAACGTTTTTTTTTTTTTTAAATATAATAAAAAAAAATAAATATGTGAGCACCATCTCCACTGTGGACCGTATACGCACTATATTGCCTGGTGTAACTGAATAGGAAATCGGCGTGCAATTATGAGAATGAGAGAAAGAGCTTTATTGCCAGGTATGTTTACACATACTAGGAATTTGTTTTAGTGACAGAAGCTCCACAGTGCAACAGAGTGACAGTGACAAGACACAGATAATAAAAAGAACAATATACAAATATACAGACAATGTGCAAAATAGCAAAGACACAATATACAAATTAAAATAAATTAAAATAGGCAATTTACTATGTACAGATATGTTAGGTATAAATTAGAAATGTAATTAAGTATGTGTGTTAAATAAATAAATGAATGTATAATAGTGGTGTGTGTTGTGTGTTCCTCGTTTATTGTCAAGTGTTCATTAAATGGATTGCCTGAGGGAAGAAACTGTTCTTGTGTCTGGTCGTTCTGGTGCTCAGAGCTCTGTAGCGTTGCCCAGATGGCAACAGTTCAAAGGGGGAGTGTGCTGGATGTGAGGGGTCCAGAGTGATTTTGCCAGCCCTTTTGCGCACTCTGGATAAGTACAGATCTTGGAGAGTGGGGAGGGGTGTACCAATGATTCTCTCAGCAGTCCAGACTATCCAACGTAGTCTTCTGAGGTCAGAATTGGTAGCTGAGCTGAACTAGACGGTAATTGAAGTGCATAGGATGGATTCAATGATGGCAGAGTAGAACTTTTTCAGCCACTGTTTTGAGCGTGTTCAGCTCCAGGTTATTGTGACTGCACCAGACAGCCAGCTCTCTAACTTCCTGTCTGTAAGCAGACTCGTCTCCGTCCCGGATGAGGCCGATGACTGTGGTTCAGGAGCTTGACAGTGTAGAGGGAGAAGAGCAGTGGGGAGAGCACACAACCCTGAGGGGCGCCAGTGCTGATGGTGCGAGTGTTGGATGAGAATTTTCCCAGCCTCACTAGCTGCAGCCTGTCTGTCAGGAAGCTGGTGATCCACTGACAGACAGATGTGGGCACAGAGAGCTGAGTTAGTTTGGGAAGGAGGAGGTTTGGGATGATGGTGTTAAAAGCCTAGCTGAAGTCCACAAACAGGATCCTTACATAAGTCCCTGATTTATCCAGATGCTAGGATGAAGTGCAGACCCATGTTTACTGCATCATCCACCTGTTTGCTCGGTAAGCAAACTGCAGGGGGTCCAGTAAGGGTCCGGTGATGTCCTTCAGATAAGCCAGAACCAGTTTTTCAAACGATTTTATGACGACAGACGTTGGCGCCACAGGTCTGTAGTCGTTAAGTCCTGTTATCTTGGGTTTCTTTGGAACGGGGATGATGGTGGAGCGTTTGAAGCAGGAAGGGACCTTACACAACTCCAGTGATCTGTTGAAGATCTGTGAAAAGATGGGGGCCAGCTGATCAGCACAGGTTTTCAGACAGGCTGGTGTCACACTGTCTGGGCCTGGTGTTTTTTTTCTTTTGTTATTTCTGAAGACCTGGCACACATCATCTTCGCTGATCAGTGGGGGAGAGGGGGGTTGTTGGAGGTGTTAATGATGTTGTGCACTTTATGCCAATGACAAGGTCACATGCTTGCCGCTGCTCCGTTGTCATAAAAGCACTTGAATAGTATACAGATACAGTTACAATTATTATGTCTCATCATGAATATTTACAGCACATTATTTGTTTATCGTCGTTAAACATTTTAATAATAATATAATCACAATTTTGTAAAAATAATAATATATATATATATATATATATATTACCACACCCACAGCCATGACAAGCAATTTTGCACAAGTTTCACAAGTGTAGGAGACAAGTGTCAGTGAAGAGCTTGATATGAAATACATCAGGTGTGTGAAGACAACATAGAAAAAGGCAGGTAATTGTCTGACATTTTATTAAAAAAAAAAAAGCTCAGAATTTCCATTAATTTCCACCATATAATGTAGCCTAATCAAAATAGGCATAATTTGAGGTATTCCTGACTTTCAGAAAACCAAGAATGAAACAATGTTCCTGTACTAGTGTGAAAAGAATATTTTAAGATTTTAAAATTTTAAGAAATATTTAGATTTGCCATTGCATCACGCATAACAGGGCTGTGAAGTAGGCTGTTAAGTCCAAATGACCAAAATAGACCCAAAGATTAATAAATGAATGAATGAATAAATAAATAAACTAGGCAGAAATACTTGAGACTACATCCCTCTTTTGTTTCTTAACCCCAGTTAGTTTGTTCAAATCCCACCCCGATGTGTAGGTGGGATTTGCATATGAAGTCCCTCTAAGACGGTAAAGTTTTAAGAAAGGGGTGACCATACAAGAAAGGCAATGGCATCTTTAGGGGTTGCCCTGTCATTTGTTGGGATGCTGGGTTCTATCTTGACCTGCGCCCTTCCGATGTGGAAGGTTACAGCCTTCATCGGCAGAAACCTCGCAGATCATTTGGGACGGTCTGTGTAATACAGAGCACGGGGCACAAGGAGTGCAAAATGTGCAATTCAATGCTCACGCTGGCTGTGGACCTGCAAGTCGCGCGCGCTTTGCTCGTCATTTCCATCTTGCTCTCTGTCATCGGCATTCTCCTGGCGGTTGTAGGGGGAAATGCAACACCTGTATCGAGAACATAACCGCCAAAGCAAGAGTTGCCATATCTGCGGGGGCGTTTATCATAATCGCCAGACTGCTGTGTCTCACACCAGTCTGCTGGTCGGCGAACACCATTATCCGGGATTTCTACAACCCGCTCCTGCCGCGATACTCTGCTGTCAGTGTCCGTCGAAAGACGCCAAAAACCCGGCACCAAAATCAAACGTCCCGAAAAAACAAAGTGTATAAAGAACATTTAAAAGAATATCAGAACTTTTGTCTGTTGCTTTTAATTTGTATTTTACTCAAGGTTTTTTTTATTTTATATAATGGACACTTTTATACTTTTGTCCCTAGTTAAAAACAAGAAATGTATTTTAATACAAATTAAAACATAGGCCTATTAACATCTCTTCTATGATGGATACATTTTCGATTTCTGTCATTTTGATCATTTATGTCTGTGCAGAGCTTGGTGACTGTTCAGAGATTTTGGCATTATTTTATTTTTATTTAAAAAATATATATATAAGCAGTAATATTAAAATTGGGGAAAACAAATCCACCAATTTAAAGTGTATGTCGCATACCATGTAAAAAATGGCATTTAAAAAATTAAATCCCTTTAGACACTGATGACTCTCTGTGTGTAAAGATCATTCATTTATTTTATTTATTTCATGTTCTGGTCAAATTTATCATACTTTAAAAAAAATAATTTATATTAATAATCTTACATAAACTCACATGTAGGCCTATTTTATGTGCAAGAAAAGTACATTTTACTTGATGGTTACACCACAGGCTAATATTTTAAAGTGTTATCAAGCATTAAATAATAATGTAACCAACATGAATTCAAATGGATTTTGAAAATGTTCTCCTTTTATATTCTCTATAGACATCTTTACTTGTCGTTGACCCACAAAAACATAATTTATTTATTTGTTCATATGCTTGTTTAAAACGGTGTAGCAAGGCTCTGTTAGTGCTTGAGCTTGTTTAATTTCGCTGGGGTGCAAAGTGTTTCTCCTTGACAACAAAAATAACTGTGGAATGGTTAAGAGGAGTGTTTACATGTGTAAAAGAAAAAATCTGTATTTCATGGTCAATCACACAAACCATTTTTATTGTAAATAAACAGTTGTGAACTCATATTCATTCAGTCATTTTCAAGCATTTAACGAGTGACAAAGTCATGATAATTTGCATGACGTGTGCAATGAGTCATTTTGCACAGTACTTGCCACATGTCTTCAGGTTATGCTCATTTTGTCACACGTAATCCATTGCTGGGGTCACAGATCTTATATGGGCGTGTTTGGCTGCCGTGTAGGGTCCGTTGTCATTGGATGGGCAATTCCAACAAAGAAGCCCACCACCCAGCAACAAGAGGCCCCCAGATCCCAAGCCTATGTAGAGACAGGCTCCCAGCTCCCGCCGCTGGGATGCTGTTACTAAAGGGTTGTAGAAGTCCCTGATAAGAGTGTGTGCAGACCAGCACACAGGTATCAGGAGGAGAAAGCCAGAGATAATTAAAACCACACCTGAAACGATGCACCCTCTGGCTTTGGCTGTTTCGTCCTCCAAGCAGTTGGTACACTTTCCTCCAACCACAGCCATCAGGAATCCAAAGATGCCTGCCATGATGGAGATGACAACCATGACTCTGGAAGCCTGCAGATCTTGTGATAGAGCCAACATGGATTCATAGACCTTACACTGCATCTGTCCGGTGCTCTGCACGACACAGCTCATCCACAAACCCTCCCAGATGATTTGTGCTGTGACGATGTTTGCTCCAACAAAAGCCGTGACCCTCCACATTGGCATGCCACAGGTGAAGATGGCCCCCAACCAGCCTACCATAGCAAGCATGATGCCCATGATCTGGATGCCTTGAGATGCCATTGTTGCCGGACACAGGTCACTTCATGGATGATTGCGCAAAGTGTCTGTCTTTTAATTGTCAAGGTTTTATATAGTCGCAAACCTTGGGTGGAGTTCTAACATAAAAAGAAGCAAAAAGAAAACCAGACATTTGATATTCTTTGACTATTGTGTGAGGTGTATAGAGCTAGATAACTTGAGAAACCATCTGGCAGTCCAAATGAATAAAAAAATAAAAAAATAAAAGAGCACTAAAAATGTATATGTGTTCTGGTGAAATAGCTTCACATTATTATGAGTATTTTGTGTCATAAAAAATATATATTTTTTTTTTTGTTGTTGTTGTTGTTTCCCATCCATATTTACATTTTTAGCACACCAGGGTGACTAGGAACATGAAATTATCCAGCCATGACTTCCTGTTTCACAGGAGTATAAATATGTGTAAACACAAAGGCTAAATTCCCTTAATCATCCATCACAATGAGTAAAACCAAAGAATATAGTTTTGATGTGCAGCAAAACATTGTTGAGCTTTACAAAATATAAAGTGGCTATAAGAAAATAGCTAAAGAATTGAAAATCCCCATTTTCACCATCAGGGCAATAATTAAGAAGTTACAAATCTGCCTAAAGGATGACGTGTGTCTATATTGTCCTAATGCACAGTGAGGAGGAGAGTTTGAGTGGCCAAAGACTCTCCAAGGATCACAGATGGAGAATTGCAAAGATTAATTGAGTCTTGGGGTCAGAAAGCCTAAAAAATAAAATAAAATAAAAATTCACACAGCATCTCCCAAGTTGTTTGGGAGGGTTTTAAGAAAAATCCTCCTTGCTCATCCAAAAACAAACTCCAGCATATTCAGTTGTCAGACAAGACTGGACAAAACAGGACTGGCTTCTATGGTCAGATGAAACTAAAAAATGAGTGGTTAAATATACTTCTGGATCTTTAATGTTGTGGGCCTATTTGTTTTGCTGGACGTCCTGGACATCTTGTTCATATACATTTTTTTAGCAAATACTAACAGATAAAAAAATCAAAACCTGACCGCTTCTTCTAGAAATCTTATAATGGGCCATGGTTGCTGGTTAAATCTTCCAACAGGACGATGATCCAAAAACAAACATAAAATTTCAACACAAACTTGTGTCACTGAGCACAAAATGAAGCTTCTGCCATGGCCATCCCAATTCCCTGACCTGACCTGAACACTAGAAAATGAGTGGAGTGAACTAAAGACGAGAAGCACCAACATGGAGCTGGGAATCTGAAGGATCTGGAGATATTCTGCATGAAGGAATGGTCTCTGATCTCTTGTCAGGTGTTCTCCAAACTCATCAGGCATTATAGGTAAAGAGACTCAGAGCTGTTCTCTTGGCAAAAGGAGATTGCAAAAAGTATTGAATAAAAGGGTACCGTTAATTGTGTCCAACGTGTATTAGAGAAAAACATTTATTTCATAATGAGATTTACCCCCCATTTTAAATTATTATACTTCAATGAAAGGCTAGAATTTTGTGAATTAAAAAAAAAAATCTAAAGGATTAACGATGCAGATTTATTTTCTTCTTTTTTTTGTGTGTGTGTGTATATATATTTTTTTGTTTTATATACACGCACACACACAGTCCCTCAGTTGTCCTCAGTGTGAAAAGATGGATCTCAAAATCATATAGTCACTGCTGGAAAGGGTTCAAATATGCAGAAGATGCTGGAAAACTGAAGAATCTGCAGGACCTGATGGATTTTTCTGAAGAACAGAGCTCAGTTTAACTGTTCAGAACAAACAAGGGACTCATGAAGAACCATCACACAACAAACAAACAGTTGTAGATCATCCAGTAACCACACACAGTATTAAGAATCAAGGGGTCATTTTTATAAATTCTGCTTCTTTTTTTTTTTTTTTTGTCTTGTGGACTTTATGTATGTGATGTATGTGAAATAGTTTATTAAGGACAGTACTAAATAAAAAATAACATGCAATTTTCATGATCCTTCTTATTTTGTTAAAATGATTCACATTTTTCTAGATTCTGCAAGGGGTATGTAAACTTTTGAGCTCAACTGTATATATTAGGGGTGTAACGGTACACAAAAGTCATGGTTCGGTACGTACCTCGGTTTTAGGGTCAAAGCGTGACCATTTTTCCTATTGTACCGAAAATCAAACCGAACTCCTGCTTCAATAAACCCCTAATTACTGCTTATTAGTAAGTAAGGTTGCTAAGTTTAGTTATGGGGTAGGATTAAGGGATGTAGAATAAGGTCATGCAGAATAAAGCATTAATATGTGCTTTATAAGTACTAATAAACAGCCAATATCTTAGTACTATGCATGCTAAGCAACTAGTTAGTTGAGAATTAGACCCTAAACTAAAGTGTTACCGAAAAAAGCATCTAATCCACAATGCTAGGTTTCTTTTCATTTATTTTCATAACAGACAGTAGTGCAAATCCCATTTACTGAAATAGCTGGTATTGGTATTAAGCATTAAGCAACAGAATGCACTCTTGCATAGATCATATTTTCTTCCAGGGCCGATAAAAAACAAAAGGTATTTGGTCACAATCTGCTACAAAACTGAAAAGCATATCATGTTATAAAAGTACAAAATAAACAGAATGAAAAATAAAACGTGTGCATTAGGAGTGTTACAATTTGCTCCACTTAAACTATTTTTAAACATTCAAAGCTTAAGCTTTTTTCCTGTTGTGGCAGTTAGCAAACAATGTTGCATTACTACACGCGCCCCCTTATGGATTGGAGTGTAGATCGCCTGTGACTATCTGCATGAACTGAACAGTGACGTCCACACAGTTTGGTTCGGGATGAATACATGTACCGTTACACCCATAACAGGTAGATAGATAGATAGAGTACGCCCCTCTGACGGGTTTAGATATGGTCCTTTGTGCTTACGTTGCTGACGTCATATGACTTCATACAAAATCACCACCTTGTAAAATATGTAGAAAATGCACACCCCAGGTTGCTACTGACTGCTACAATTAATGTTTGTTGAAAAAAAAAAAAAAAAACAGGTTCATAATTTGTCTAATTACTAACAGCTCTGATTAAACAAGCCAAACCTCAAATCGTGTTTAGTCTTGTCTGATTATATACATTGGCTCTAAACGTGGACCTGAAAAAACCACACCTGTTTTGGATTTACTTTTTGACAACTCCCTTTGAGAATGTTTTGTACACTGGGACTCTTTTGAAATCTCTAAAGTGCCACAGGGTGGGTGACATAATGGAGGGCTGTAATACGACACCCATGTTAACGCCCATGCAAATGCATTCAATACAGTTGACAAACACTCAAAAAGACAGGTGTGATACAAACATTTTTTATTTTTTCATTTGGACAGAAGTTTATATCAGAAAAAAAAAAAAAAAAGCTTTTTCCAGTACAAAACAGTAATATATACAAAATCATAAACATTTAAAAATACTTGAAAAAAATTAAAATACATTTTGGAAAAAACAACACATGACACATTTCAAATGAAAACCGTACAAAACTGTTTGAGAGGAAAATTTGATCATACTTAAACGAGACAGATTTCCAGATTAGTCTCTTTTAATCACAGAAGTTTTTTTTACGTGGTTCCCCATTGTCCTTGTTGTCTTTGTGTTGAATATATATATATATATATTGAAAATATTTAGAAACCTTGTAGCATCAGCGTTTCATTGACTGCTTTCAAGTCCTCAAGATACCTGCTGCAAACTCTTTTTGAGCCACTACATCCTGGACAAACCAAGACTGTAAACATTAGGTACTGCAGAGTCCATTTTAGAGTTGATTATTTACACAAAGTTTTTGCCAGAGGGTGCAGAGGCGTCAGAGCGAGGGGTAGCATTGTATTTAGCAGTGTATTTTCCAGTTTCCTCTTTTGGTGAGCAGTTGCAGCAGAGCAAAGCTCCCCCGATGATCAAAAGGGCGGCGGCCCCCCAGCCGATGTAGAGCGCTGCTCCCAGCTCTCTCTTCTGTGCTGCATTCACCAAGGGGTTGTAGAAGTCCTGGATGATGACGTTGGCTGTCCAGCACACCGGGATCAGACATAGCACCCCAGCTATGATGAAAATCACACCGGCAGTGATACCGACCTTGGTTTTGGAGCTCTCGTCCTCAACGCAATTGGTGCATTTGCCGCCAGCCATCGCCAGCATGATGCCCAGGATCCCAATCACGATGGCAATGATGGTGAGAGCGCGGGCGGCCTGAAGGTCTGAGCTGAGGGCCAGCATGGAGTCGTAGACTTTACACTGCATCTGTCCGGTGCTCTGCACGACGCAGCTCATCCAGATTCCCTCCCACGAAGTCTGTGCCGTGACAATGTTATTGCCAATGAAGGCTGTAACTTTCCACATGGGCATAGCGCAGACCACAATGACTCCGATCCATCCTATGATGGCCAGGGCGATGCCCAGTAACTGAAGCCCAGCAGACACCATTATCTTTGTCTCTCTTTCGTCTCTTTAAGAGCCTCTCTTTGCACTGCTTACAGGTGAATGTCACAGAGGGTGTGTGCTGATGTTTTAAAGTCCCTGTGAATTTGGAGGCGGGACTTCTGACGAATGACCCACTCTGCAGGTTTTGTGGTTACTTCATGGGATATGACTGAACCTAAGCTAGAATGAGTCACTGCCTTGACAAGTTTTCGTTGCGGACACAGTACCTTATATGGGTTTCTCTATTTTTTACTCTTCAAAGTTAAAATATCTGTGTAATAAAATCTATAGAGGGGTCAGTAAAATAGATTAAGAACACGTGTACTGCACTAGTAAGAAAAAAATGCCTTTTTCATAGAATCAAGGGACAGTGATATAAGACAGGAAGTGCCCCTGACAGGAAGTAATCACATTATCATTTATCAAAAAAAAAAAAAAAAACCAACAACAACAACAACAAAAAAAACACATACACAATGTACTGGAACTTCTTTTGAAAAATGTTTTTTGGAATAATGTGAAATAAAATTGCTGGCAGTCGAAACTCATCACTAAACAAACTAATATGAATAAATGTAAATTAATAAACTAATATAAAATGTATTAATGAATTAAATTACAAAATTACATTACTGTATACATTTTATTTTAAAATATTTTTTATTGTTATTATATATATATATATATATATATATATATTTAGAATTAAGATAAATATATACAGAAATAAAATTGGTGTAGGGTTTACTTTTCAACCATTTTCACTCAGAAATTGCTTGTAAATTTGAATTTCACAAGTACTTAACAAAGTAAAAAACGGCAAGCAGCACATTGAATTAAACATGAAATTTTGAAGTAGAAAGACTGAAGTAGTATTTTCTTGTAAAACATACTTAAATATATATATATTATTAACAACTTAGACAAATATTATTTTACAGTGTATAGGGGATTTTGTTCCAGGAAAACACAGTAAAGACCTTGATAATATTTCTGTTTAAGTTTGTGGTTTGCTCTCCCTCATGGTTTACAAAGTATCAAGAAAATGGCAGCTGGTTTCATATGACACAATAGAGCAGACATGGAGATTTTTGGAATGTTTTGCGTAGGTTGTGGAGCACTGACCGTTATCTCGTCTCACTCTATTCAGGTCAAAGATTTCTCAAGTAAAACGTTTTGCTTCTGGATGTGAAACAAATGTAACAAATATGCTATATTTACATAGTGTCTTACTCAGCATGTTAGTGATTCCCATGGCAGCGATTTCTCAAGAATTCTCTGACGCTGTGGGGGAGGAGCAGCCCAAATTCACCTGTACCCACCTGAACTGGTCAAACCGGTTTCTGCCAGAGCACAGGTGAATGTTGACACTTTATCTGGGCAAGACTGAACAGCTCATCACAGATCGTCACAACAACAAGCCTGTTTAACTGACAATAAAAGAAGAAGAATAAAAGGTCAATTATATATATATATATATATATATATATATATATATATATATACATATATATATATACATATATATATATATATATATATAAGCGCTGCTCTAATCAAGCAATAAGTATTATGGATGGTGTTACTGTGAAAAACAAATATAAAAGATTTGAAAAGGAACAGGAATATATTACTTTATTATATGTAGTTGAAATGTTTCTAACCCATATATACATATATATATATATATATATATATATATATATATATATATATATATATAAAACCCGTAAATATAGAAAGCCTGCAGAATGGGGATAGTCTTATAATTATAAACTGAAGATTGATTGTGATGTCCCAGCTAGGCAAAGGGTGTGTGTGTGTTTTCCTTGAGTGTTTAAATCTTCACCTGTTTCAAATATCATATTCAGAAAAATAAACATAATATTTGAGTCAAACAATAAGTTGATAAGGGGCTGTTTCACATGGGATTGGTTCTAAGAAAGCTGTAAGCCTTGAACTCAATGGATAAACAATCTTTTGAGACTAATCATAGAATGCTGAATCATTTCAACTTTACAACTTATTGATGTGTTTTAATTATAGGAACAACATTAATGAGCAACATAAAATATACATTTACAAAAACGCTTGTGATACTAATATTACAAGCTTGTAGTTCGTAAAGTTAATCTTCTTAGTTACATACAAAAATGTGTACAGCTTAATAGTAGCCTATTACTTAATAGTTGCCTACTTAATATTTAAGTCAACACAATATTTCGTTTTCATAATTAATGTAATGTGTTGCGTGTGTTTGGTGGATGTTTTGTATGGTAAATGTATGCCCACTAGTGGCCACATATATGTATTTGTTTTGGACATAAGTTTCAGACGAGTGACGCAGCCTGTCCCACGGACACTTATTGCGCGGTTTATTGTTTTATTTTTGTCATTTTCTATTACATACACCTCGAAACGCGCAATGAGGGTTGGGTCTGTACCTATATGTGTAACATCCAGATACTAGAAGTGGAAAACACTACATTCAAAACTAAGCTAATGATATAATTGATATAATTTGTCGTGAGGGTAAGTTTCTTCAGTGTGGCTTTTACACCACTGAAGGCGAGTTAGTATTAGCGGAGAGAGAAATGTAGTCTCGTGTCTCGTGTGCCAGTTTATGTTTATATTATTTTTATGTTTAGAAAGTTTAAATAATAGAATGTATTAAAAAAAACGTTTAGTAAAATAATGATGTCTGAGGCTAACCATGTTCGTAAAGTTTTTCTATTTGTCTCTAAAACCGTATGAGTAATATGTGTAGTTTCTAGAAGGTTTTGAAAATGTTATACTGCAACCATAAAAGCAACATTGTGAAAATGCTTTGTGCTTGAGTGCCACAGGAAGCACTGGCCACTCCCCCACTATGTCGCTTTCTTCCACATGAAACTAGTCATTACACACTGCCATGCCTCACAGAAACTCATTTAAATATAATCAGTGTTCTCTGAGGGAAGTAGGCCAGCACACTGCTAATGATGTCACACTCACCTAACAAACACAGACCAGTTTCGTGCTGTCTTCTCTTTTATTTTTTTAACTTCACATAAATTGTTATATGGGTTTGGATTTGTGCTTTCTATATCTTTCTGTATCTTCAGGCTCTCTGGGTGTGTCCAGGTTCATCTTTGAGAACCGTAGTTTTTATTGAATGTCCAGTAAAATGTTTATCAAGTTCCTCGTGTCAAATATAGGTTATTTATCAACTTGGTGGATTAATCAAATGCTTACTGACTCAGTGTCTGATTTAAGACATGTCAATGATGTATTTACACTCAAAATCTCCCAAGTATTCACTGCACTGCGAGTCTTTTCACTTTAAACAAACAGATTAATTGCTTTACTGACATCGTTTAACAGCAACTCCTTCTCTCTTAAGTTGTTGTCTTATCAGGAATGCATAATTAGTTAATGTTGTTTAGCAAATACACAAATAGACCCTTTTCACATTTCCAGGTTTCTCAGAAGCGGAAGTCATCATAGTTGGGTAAAATTCTATAGCGGTGAATAAAGACTACATTAAATATATTTTTTGTGTTTCCATTTGCTCAAATAGCAAAAGAAAACACAATAGTGTTTTCACAACTTTCAAAAAGAGGGGAAAAAAATAGAGAGCAATTGATAACGGCAGTCATAAGAGAGAAAGATGTCATTTTTACTGTCATTCCCATAGCTGCTGTATTAGAAACATCCTCACAGCAGTGGTAACTAGATTTTTGTAATTTGATGCAAAGATAATATAATACTATATAGTGTTATAAATGTACATACATTTTTGTTTTGTTTTTTAAAAGAAAATATAAAAAACTTAGCAGGATTTACGATATTGATGACCGGTAAAACGCGTCATCACAGTCTGTGATCCATCCTGAGGTCCATCCTGTATCAGAGACCAAAAGATATTAAGCATAAACAAAACAAAATAAAAGTAATATGTATTGTAGAATAAATACAATTCTGATTATTAATTTGATGTGGAAAAAATGTCACAAAATGATAATGTAATGACATTTAGGGGAACAGATGTAACTTAATTCATCTCCATTCCCATGATACTTTTGTAAAAGCCATAAACTAGGAGCTTTAACATTTGTTTGATTTTCTGGAGCTGTGGTTATGATATTGATAAGAATTAGTATCAATGTAATGATGTATGCTTGAGTAAAGTTTTAGTGCTTTGGTTTAATGATTCTGTGTAACAGTTTCGTTCTAACATTCCCACTCGCAACACGAGTACATTTTTTCCCCATTGTCAACATTGCCACACACTCCCGCAGATGTACACATCTGAAGAATTGTTCCCTTTTTCTCCAAAGTGAACCAAACTTGAACTGTAATACAGATACTGTCATAATATAATGGGTTACCGTATCACAATTTCACTTTACCTGGTTTCTCTCAGCATGTTTTGCATTTTTGAAACCGAAACTTGCAGTTTAATTTCTCCCAAAGCATTATCTAACATTCTCAATTATAGACACATGGACGTAGCCTATCAGTTTCTTAGTTTCACTTCCGTATGCACTTGTTTTTGGGTTGCATCACTAAATTTAATTGTTTAGTTGAAAAACCAGGAAATGGAAATCTGAAATATTCTAAATACATAAATGTTTTACGGCTTGGCTTTATGGCCTGCAATCGAAGGTGGCATAGATTGCTACCAGGACTTTGAATTCAGTAGTTAGTTTGTTTAAGTATACTGCTTCCTAAAGAAGGCAGACCTTGTGAGACAGCGTAAATCTCTATTTAATTTCACTGAGGAAGTATATATTTATATTTTTATTTTTACATTTTTTAAAATCATTTTCAAAAAATATTTCAAGGATTTGAAATGAATCTGTCAGCATTTTCCTCACTTTGATTTATTGAATGGCTTTAAAAGACTAGTAGTGTATCATCCGAGTCATAATTTATGGGCTTTTCTGGAGCTTTTTTTTTAGCACCATCATATTTCATTCTGCTAAATAACTCATTTTGAAAGGAAATCAGTTGATGACAGCAACATTTTTGTTATATTTGGGTGACCTACTCCTTCATGACTTCAGTATGCATGCATTATGGCCTAAACCAATGGGTTTAAATTGGTGTTGTCAATGATTGTTCATTAGAGAGCATTTTTTACAGATCTGCCTTGGGTTATCTATTAACATTGGCAAATAGTCCCAACCTTTGGTTTAAACAAACATTTAGCAAAAGCTACATTGTCTAAGTGCTGCACAAAAAGCAGCTCCCCTTTTTTATGAGCACGCTAACCAATACTAAGATCGCGCCTTATCACCTGATGTCAGAACGCAGGTAACTCAGCCCTTTTTCTCAGAACAAGGGAAATTTTTGCTAGGACAGAACATTCCAGCTGCCCTTGAAGAGGAGATTCAGTGTGTCAACACCCACCTTCATGCTTGAATGGTCTTTTGGTGAATTTGGAGATTCCTGATGTAATTGTCTCAAGGACTTACACAGACAAATTGAGAGCCTCAGTGAACATAAGAGAGAGCACAAGAGAGATCCGAGAGTTTTAAAGGAGAAAGAGTGAAGACATGGCGGCTTTTGGTTTGGAGTTAGTAGGCGTCACGCTCTCGGTTCTTGGCTGGCTTCTCAGCGTTGTGTGCTGTGCTTTGCCCATGTGGAGGGTCACGGCATTCATCGGCACCAATATCGTCACAGCACAGGTGTACTGGGAGGGAATCTGGATGAGCTGTGTGGTTCAGAGTACCGGACAGATGCAATGTAAAGTCTACGACTCTATGTTGGCTCTTCCTGCGGACCTACAGGCGGCTCGTGCTCTGGTGGTGGTGGCCATCATCGTGGGTGTCCTCGCACTCTTTGTGGCTATAGTTGGGGCCAAGTGCACCAACTGCATTGAGGATGAAGCGGCCAAAGCCCGTGTGATGATCAGCTCTGGTGCTGCTTTCATAACCGCTGCAGTCTTGCAGCTTATTCCTGTGTCTTGGTCAGCACACACTGTAATTTTGGAGTTCTACAGCCCAGTTGTACCAGAGGCTCAGAAGATGGAAATAGGAGCATCACTGTACCTTGGCTGGGCTGCTGCAGCTCTGTTGCTGGTCGGAGGCTCCATTCTGTGCTGCAGTTGCCCACCTAAGGATGAGACAAGGTACCCGCCGCAAAGTCGTATAGCCTACTCAGCCCACCACTCACTGGCTCCAAGCACCTACAACAAGAGAGACTATGTCTGAGGACTTTTGAGGACTTTAACTGTCAGTCTTTCATTGAAAGATAAATGTGACCATATGGGTTGGAGGTAACTCAAAATCTTGTTTACTTTTTCTCCATGTGAATATTTCTACATGCTTTTGTTTTGTTCAGTGTCCACTGTCACTCCACACTGTGTTAGGCATATTTTAGCACAAGTTGCATAAATCATTTTATATGTTTTAAATCAAATTTGTCAGTTGATTTATAAAGGGAAAAAAGTCAGTGGTTTTATTTTTGTAGTCTTGTGTGTTTTCATTTACTATTTTTAGTTTATTTTCTTTTACAGTTTTTACACTTTTACCAAAGCTGTTTGTGAATTAATATTTTTTTATACTTTCACTTAAAAGAATAAAAAATGGACTATCTGCTAATGACTTAAAACAAAATGTAAAATCTTGTGTTGTACCGATATGTTTATACTGTAATCAACTCTGTAAATGTTTAGTTGTGTTTAATGTTTATTTCAGTGGCATTCTCATTCTTATTCATTGAAATTCTGTCAAGCTCCAAGTTAAAGTTCCACTGGACAACACAACAGAGAAACGTTTCGTCAGATTAAATATATCGTGCACATTGTTGTTTTTATCACTGAATACTATATATTTGAATAAGTATAACTGAGTTATAATTGAATTCTTGGTTATTAAAAAATACAAATAAATTAAACAACCTGTACGTCTTCATTTCAGATCATTGATCATTTGAGTTTGACAATAGTTATCTACACTGAGCGCTAGCCAACAGCTAACCCTGTAAAGGTCACTATCTTTTTAAAGGCCCTTACGTTAAGCAACGTTTCAATTAAAATGTTGAAAGATGGTTAGAATGATAACGGTGTAAAACATTTGGGTGGTATAATTTTTCAGCATCCCTGCTTTCATAAACTAAAGAGAGTGCTTACCTCAGTTACATTTTGTTTTGCTTTGTACTTGTATGTCGCAAACGTTCACTTGTCTAAAAATAAGGACGTGCAGCGACGGCAAATGTGTAAACCGAGTTGAAAAGACTACATTTGTTTACACCATTGTAAGTTATGGGCGATTTAAAAGTTATTAAACAGTTTTTAAAACCGTCGCGCCCCAGTCACGAGCTGTCGTCCAATCAATACTGACCTCATAAATACACAATTAAGAATTTAGTCACCGTGAAATCAAAATGGACAATTCTTATTAATTTTAATCATTTTATGGAAAATTGCAGTATTTTTTTATCAAATGTTTATCAGTGCACATCCGGGTTTTTTTTTTAATCCATGTGCCTTCGTAATCTTGATTGAAATATATCTTCCCCTCCCACTTGCAACCAACTCTTCCCTTCTCTGAGAACATGTTTACTGGCGCAAGGGAGGGACAACCTGTCACTCACAACTGTCCAACGATCAAAATCAATTCCCGCCCTACATTTTTTCTTGTCCACCGTTTGGCTGAGGTAAACAAAAATGTCAAGTCATGTAAATGTAATGTAAACTAAAATAAAAAAAAAAAAATGTTTTATATAGAAATCTATAATCATAGAAAAGACCATTCTGAGAATTACAGAATGACTTAGCTTAACTATATAAACAGACTTAGCAGTTAGGCTTATATTTGACTAAGGGAGAAAGGGAGGCCTAAACTCTGTTATAATTTTGTTTCCGCATTTTACCAGATTTCGACATCCGTTGTTTTCTGAAATTTTAAATCCTCTAAAAACTTAAAAAGGTTTTTTTTTTTTTTTTTTTTTTTTTAAAAACCTATTTTCAGTGTTTCTGAGAATAGGCTTTTTAACGCAACTGCCGCAAATCACAGCACTCTTGAGTTTCCACAGCATGTTGATAGCTTTAAAAACATCTTATCATTAAAGCTCATTTCCCCTGTTTTATGATGCTGCAGACCAAGAAGAGGAAAAAGAGTCAACAATAACAGATTTGCAATGTACTTATGTTAAAGCATATGCTAATTGCTCCTATAAAGCTTAACAGTTGCATGAGGGCTACCATGTTTGCTTAGCACAGCATCAAAACCTGACAATTTATTAGATTAAAATCATGTTTTTGCTTCATACTTATTTTATAATGTCAGTAAAGTGTTTGAAATAATCTTCTGTAATCTGATGTGATTTATCACAGAATGAGCCAGGAAATATATTATTTTAATATTCTATGCAGTGTATGTCGATTAGCATTACTTTATTCTTACAAAAATACCTGAGATTGATTTGAGAATACAGAGAAACTAGTAATTTTTAACTAATGAAAACAAAAACGACACTTTATTATTGACTGTATTATTGTTGCTTATGTTACTAATTGTACTGTATGTTTTAACGGCAGAAACTTTTTATTTTTAAATTAGCGTAATCATTAAAATTATATGCAGTCAGCTGAAATATATTTTTTAATGTCAAGATATGTGTTTATTTGATGAATAAACATATAATAACCTGATGCAGTCACACGGTCATTATAATTTTGCAGATTAAACCCCTTCATGGTTTTACAAGATACCCTGTTGAGTTTAATGTGTGACAGTGACTGGGTGATTGTGCTTTATATTTTACATAAACCACACACAGAGGCTACCTGTACTTTGTTTTTGCATTTCTCCAAACTTGATAATGTAATATGATGAAGTTTCTCTATCCATCTAAACCAATCGCAAAACATTTGGCCAACATGTAGACCCGCCCCTGACTAAAGGATCCAGTGTGAAACGTTCAGTGTGATTAAGGTGAAATATTATCCCTCTTCTCCACCCCATTGATTATTGACCTGTTCTTCCAGGTTCTTTTTCCTAACTGAGCCTGTTACTCTACTTCACATAATGTTAGTAGGAATTGGATTACAAGTGAAAGCAAAAACCAAGGCATTGTTCATCTCCCTGTGGTGGCCATAGAAGGCAGGTGACGTGCACAAACCTGTATTACATCCACCTGTGTCATCAAGCTAAGATCCTCCTCCACCCGCACCTGTCTTTTTGGGAATATAAAGGCTTCAAAACACCTTCACAGGCAATACAAAGACGGGAAGGATTGGGACGCATACATTTATATATTGACATCTCAGCACTTGGTAAATAATCTTCTACCATTTTTTAATCTTCAGTTTGATAGTACTGCTTTTGTTTATGAAATTCACCATAGCCAATTTCTCATTTTCCTAGGGGAAAAAGTACACCTAAAAGGCACCATGTCGATGGGAATGGAGATGGGGGGCATTGCCCTGGGCATTATCGGCTGGATCATTAGCATTGTCGCTTGCGCCCTTCCTATGTGGCGCGTCTCGGCCTTTGTTGGCGCAAACATCGTCACGGCACAAAACATCTGGGAAGGTTTGTGGATGAATTGTGTTGTACAGAGCACTGGACAGATGCAATGCAAGATTTACGACTCCATGCTAGCATTGTCACAGGACATGCAGGCTTCCAGAGCAATGTCGGTCATCGCCATCATCTTGGCCATTCTGGGCGTGATGATCTCCATCATGGGCGCCAAATGCACCAATTGTATCGAGGATGAAGCAGCCAAGGCTAAAGTCATGATCATCTCCGGCATCATGTTCATTCTTTCCGGCATCCTGGAGCTCATTCCGGCAGCCTGGGTTGCAAACCAAATCATTCGGGACTTCTACAACCCGTTACTGCCTGCCGCTCAGCAAAGAGAGATCGGGGCATCAATCTACATAGGGTTTGCTGCTGCTGTTCTGTTAATGATTGGTGGAGCATTGCTGTGCTGCACCTGTCCTCCAAAGGAGGAGAAGTACAAGCCACCAAGAATGGGCTACTCTGCTCCGCGCTCTACCAGTGCTGGATATGACAAGAAGGACTATGTTTAAATATTGGTTTCTTGTAGGAAAAAAAAAATGAAGAAAAGAAAGATTTGAAAATCTCACACAAAGGGTGGAGATACTTCTGAAAGGACTCCGCAATGAAGGGTCATACGATGCTGTCAATATTTGCTTTTCGTCTGACTGGTGTGTGTGTGTGTGTGTGTGTGTGTGTGTGTGTGTGTTAAGGGCTGGTTTCATAGGTTTACTAGTCAGGGATTTTTGTGTTCATACATTTCCTGTTTGATACTATTTTATATGCTGTTGTTTAAATGTGGCCATTTTTTGTTCAACTGTTATTCTTTTTTGTGTCATTTAAAATGACACAAAACTGGTGTCAAAATGTATTCTTTGCTCTGTGTAAGCAGACTTAAATAAGTAGAGATGTGCAAATTTTGTCTATCACTAATGTATGTTGACAGGAAGAGGAAGACTTTAGCTCTTTACATGTATTTGCTTAGGAAAATTCCACTGGACACAGAAATGGAATATATATTTTGTTTTGTTTTTACTTTTAGGTTTCAGTTGTGTCTATTCTTGTGGACATCACGTTTTTTTTTTTCTGTTTAGTTCCCCATGTTTTGTACAGTTGTTTTATTATTCATACATATTTTACAGAGTTTAAAGATTGAACGCATTTTCTAGATTTCCATAACCATTTAAGACTGTGACTAATATTTTTTAATTGTATTGCTTTTATTTTATCAAAATTGATTGTGTGGTAAAATAAAACAGTACAAAAGCTAATAAATAAAACAAATGGTCAGTTACAGCATAACAATAGACTGTTGGAGTGGTTGTACCTGTTTGGCCCTTTGTTCTACATTTGAGGCAGTAATTTGAATACACGTTCTGAGAGAGACCACTCAGCATACAAACTTTAGGAAAGCTGTACTGTTTGCTGTTGGTGGTGGCAGACAGATCCAACCAAAACCAGTCTGAATAAACGGTAAGGGGATTGAAAAGTACATTTATAAGGCACAAAATGTTTAGTTTACTATATGCATATATGTCTGTATTTAATTCCATTGTAATTTCAACATAACTGCAATAAAAACAGAATTCATTCTCTTAAGAGTTGTTTAGATCCATCCAGCTGATACATATTGAGCAGCAAACAAAACATCAAGGAAGTTTGAGCTTTTTGATTAAAAATTAAATTCCACACACTGCATTAAGCACAAGTTACTTTATTCTTGGTAAAAGATAGATTTTAAGAGTACAATCTATAACCATAGATTGAAACAGAGACTCTTGGTTATGAATTATACTGCAATATCAGGCAACAGGCCATGAAACCATGGTGAGTTGCAAACACATAACCCTAAGGAATATTATTCAAGCCTGCACTCTATAATCCTGTTCCCATAGACACAATGCTGGGTGACGCCTTCTTTTCCACCTGTTAGAGGGGGAGGGGAACTCCACATAGCAGAATGACTAATGTGTTTGCTGTAAAGTTTCCTTGGAATTAAATCCTGAATTCTCATCTAGTGTAAATATACAGAACATTTATGTAATTATTAATTTATTATTTTTATTATTTACAGGCAGCAGCACAAACATTATTGTGCTTTTTTCTGCATGTTCAACAAGTCCATTGTTAAAAACACTAAGTAAACTGTTAGGTAGGATTAAATAAGTTCCTGCTGTTTTTTTCGTTTTTTTTTTTTTTTTCGTTTGTTTTGTTTTTTGGTGTAGAGAATGAGGAAGAGTTTAAGTGTTATATACTGAATGAACAAATTATTTAGAGAGATTATTGTAAAATCAATTTCAGGACTTACAAAACAAGACAAAAAGATTAACCATAATAAAGATTTATATGCTCTGCTATTGTATTAAGAGATCAAATTTCTAACAACTCTGAGACATATTTGTCACAGTTGTCAAGTTCACCTTGAACTTTTCAATACCTTCTAGTGGCACAGAGTTGTCTACATTAAAATAACCTTTAAGTACTTCTTGTTTGAATTATTCACTGATTTAAATAAGTATCCACAATTAAGTCATTCTGCATAGAATAATTATACTAACCGAATGTCACTTTGTTTTGTTTAGTTTTCATAGTTTCATCATCATGTTCTGCTTAGTTTTAGTCATGTTCTGGTTAATTTCCTTGTCATGGTTTTCCCCTAATTTCTGTCAGAGTTCTCTTTTGTTTGTTATTATGGTTTCTGATTAGTCCACACCTGTTCCTAGTTTCGTTAACAATCATCTCTGTGTATATAAGCCATTAGTTTTCAGATAATATCCAATCAGCGCAAAAGGAGGCTTATATAGGCTGCATCCGAAAACTTAGGCAACTTGTTGCCTCGCTGCCCTAACAGGCAATGACTTTGCAGGCAGCGTTTGCGCACGAAGGTACCTCACGAAACTGATTTCGGACAGACTTCTGAGGCAGCATAACAGTTGATCTACAGCATAATAGAGTGAGCTTTGGTGATAACTAAGCGAATATTTAAGAACTGCAATTGTAATTTCCCGCTAGAAATGACATCAAGAGTGGAAAACAAAGGTCAAAAATGTACATTTACACAAACTGACCACAAACCGCAACTTTCAGATGCCATCTTTATTTTTTAGCTCCACTATCACAGAATGGAAAGCACAGGATTGTGGGATATCAAAGGCAGCGAAGGATACATGCTGCCTTCAAAAATCGATCAGATGAAGGTATCTCAGGAGTCAGGAAGTGAAGCTAACTTTGAATTTGGATGTGCCTTGATGCCTTCCTACCTTGGAATGCGTCCTCCGAAGGCTGCATTTTTCAGTTTTCAGATGTAGCCATAGAGAGCCAATTTACCTCTGTTCAACAATAGTTATTCCAGCATTTGGCCCCACCCTATGTGCCCGAATTCGAGCTCTGAAGAATCTTTCCTCTATAGGGAATCACCACCGCAGTCCACCAGCCTAAGGAGCTACTCTCTTATGTCTAAACACCGGCACCGATCTCTCGGCGTCATCTCTAATGAATTACCCCTTCAGGTCACTGCACACCAAAACGCTGAGGCCTAACCTCGCCCCCTCAAGTGAGACATTCACCATCTTCCTCCACGTCTTTCTCCACCCAGTCACTCCACCATAGTGAAACGGACATTTTAAAGATTCGTCAATCCGTCTTCTAAAACCAACCGAGTGAGTAAGGCCTGTCGAGTCCCAAGCTCACATCTCGGGGTAAGGGAATTGGACCATAGAAATGGACCTTCCTCCAGTGTCGGGCTGCAGACCCAAACCAATGTTGCACTACAGATTCCACTCGATCTCCATACACACAAGCACACACACACACACATACATACAGCAGCCCGCACATCATGTAAGATCGTGCGCACAGAAACATTCAGGAGTGTAGAAATTGTTAACGCCGTACTGTGATCTATCAATAAAAATAGCTTGCAAACTGCAAAGCTATGACAGATATTTCTTTCTGTTTTGAAGTAACCTAAACACAAGTGATACAAGTTACAAGAAATTATCTGTTATACAGAGCAATAGTTTTGTGGGCAGTTCTATGACTCGTGGCACAGTTTAAAGACCCCTTGTGGTGAAAATCAAGTTTTTTATGTCCATGTGGTGTTTTTAATATGCTTTGACACAAAACATGTGCAAATTCATCAGTCAACACCAGGCCTGGACTGGGACAAAAAACAAGCCCTGGCATTTTTGGTCCACCGCTACAATCCAGAAACGGTCCAGTCAGACACCACCCATCTATATATATACACACTGTTGTTCAAAACACACACACACGCAAATAAAGAATAAAGAGACAAATGACATAAACATGGCTTTAAGTTTTTAAGTCTAACAGTAGTATTCAGGTAAGAAATACTACAGAAAAAAAAAGTAATCACATGTAAAATAACACTGGATAGACTTCCTTGTAAAAATTAAATACAGATTAATGCTTACAGTTAAAGTTACAAAAGAGAGAGATTTCCTCTATGTCTTTTGTTCTTTGATTAACATGACAGACAGCAGCAGGTATGGGCAGGTAGTAGGGCCGCTGTCACTTTAAGAGCTTATGCACGGATTCAATATACTGTTACAAAACATGCGATTTCTTTCTCAACTCTTTACATTCCAAAATTGACTCTCATCGTAGCAGCTTTCCTGTAGGGGGAAAAATAGACTGCCAACAGTGTTTTAGTTCACTGTGACAACAAAACAACCGTGCACAGCATTAATACATTAATAAGTTTGAGTCCCGGCTTGAGGTTCAGACATCTCAAGCCAACATCAAGGCTCGTTCACAAAATTTTAACCTCTAGATTATCTATAGATCTATCCGTGGCCTCCAGCTCCAGCAGCAGGTGTTAGCGTGAAGCTGCCTCTGCTAGCATCGCAGACCCAGTCCTCACTGACTTTTCCTCCCGCTATCTCTAACTCTCTCCCCTACCCGTGGCCGTCAGTTTCACCAGTAGCCTCTAGCATGAAGCTACCTCTGCAAACAACTCCGCTTAAACCTCTTCTTTACGCACAGCTTGACTCCATCCTCCAAGCCATTTCCCACAGAACCCACCAGTCACTTCCGTTTCCGGATTTTACCTAGGGGAGAGCAGGACACAACCTAACACTTTTTGACTTTCTCAGTTTGTGTAAATGTACTTAGGGTTCAAAGAATTTCTTTTGTTCCACATTAAGTTCACACGTGTCTGGTACAAATATGTGGCTTTGTTTCATTAATACAGTGTATACTTTTTTCTTTATTTACAAATGCTGTAAATTTCTTAAAATAATATTTTCTGAATGTTCAGGTTCTTCCTCTCAGTCTTTATTCACCTTTTTTCCCATGATTTCTCAACAGACATTCATAAAGGTTGATTACACCAGTTATATCGTAACTGTATAGAATAGTTCTAATAGCGGGGCACATTGTAACGCAGTGTTACAACGAACCCTAACTGCGCAACTGGAATTTAAACCTGGTTAGTGTCTTCTGCTAGTTAGTGAAGCATTAAAGAACTACAAAAACTGCTAAACAACAGAAGAGATTAAAATAATATCAGATTTGTCTAATTTTAAATAAACACAAAAAATATAGATGAAAAATTAGCTTAAGTAAGAAATTTACTTTTGCTATTGTTAAATAAATGTTGAAGATATCAATCTTCCAAATATTTCAGAATTTTTGCGCAATTTTTTCTCTATATATTGTCGATATGGCAACTAGTAAATATGCTAAGTTTATTCATGCTAGCGTGCGTGGAAGTATTTAAACCATACGTGTTAAGACTAACCCTGCGTTAGTTTGTGCCTCGTGCTCCCCTACTCTCCATTTAATAATTTATTTCTTATCTTAACAGCATCAAAGGCCTTCTATTAAGTGGAATTAATTTATGGCACAACCTGCCTCCTTATCAAAGGTATTCAAAGAATACAACCCACCCGCCAAATGCCAGACAATCCATAACTCTAGACATACTAAATGTCCACCCTTCACTCAGGCTATCATTCTATAAATTCCGCCCACACACTTTTTCAGGTGCTCTGAACTCACTATCACCTGCAGCTTCAACCCAAAAGTCCATCCTACAGTTTCGGCTCTATAAGTGTTAGACAGCGAAACCATCTCTTATTTCATCTAAGCTAAACAGATCAAGATAAAAAAGGCCACTTCATTTACATCTTCAAAACCATCAATGGAGCTTTTAAGAGCTACATCAAATCCAACCATTTCCACATTGGAAAAGCCCAACAAACCCTCATCAGTTAACACTAACTTGCGCCTTTTGTGATTCCGTTTGACTGGCCGGCGGGGCTCGCCTATCTGATGCTGTGAGCTGCAGGGCCCCGTTGGACGCTGCGCGGGCCCTCACGGTCAGGCAATTGGAGTCACATATTACACATATGCTCTTGCAGGCTCCAGTCGGATGCCAGGTGATTGAAATCATCGGCCAGCGGGGACTATCCGACAGTGCTCACCCAACTGATGTTTTGAGCTGCAGGCTCACATCGGATGCTGCATGGGCCCTGTCTGTCAGGTGGTTGGAATCCCTTATGCTCCCATTTGACCGCCCGGCATGGCTTACCTGTCCAATGCTGTGAGCTGCAGGCTCCTGTCAGATGCTGAGTGAGCCCTCCCAGTTGAGCGGCCAAGCTCCTTTCTGAATAATGCCAATCTTTCAACTTGAAAGATTAAGGCTGTCTCTAGCGATTATTTGCTTTTGTGGGGGAGCGCTCTGAGTTCAGGCCAAATTCCGAGCTCAGAGGCCTCTCCTTTGACCATATGCATATTTTATTTTATATCTGATTATATGTACTGTAACTGTGAACTTGTGAAAGCCCAAAGTATGCTTGGCCACCCACGTTTCGCGACGGTCCACATGAAATAATTTCCATCATCAGGAGGGTCCACAATTTTTCTGTCCACACGGAAAGTGCACGTACAAGAGCATATGTGCAATTGAATTGAGAACTCGAAAACAATGTCCACTAGATAGTGCGCACATGTGTTGAATGCGTCTTTCTGCACTTATGGCCAAAGGTGTTTGAAAGCCTCACGGAGTGGAACGTGGAAAATTAATTATATCCGGGCCTACTCCAGGCCGTGTGAGTGGAAAGATGTGTTTGTGCATGCACACTACCTATAGTGGACTTTGTTTTCAAGTGCTCAAGTCACTCACACATGTTTCAGTATTCTCTTTTGTGTTCACTAAAGTTATCCTTGACTGTCATTCTCCATCATGCGTCTTCTTTGGATTTATACTATTCATCTGAATATATCTGACACAGATACAGTATATTCAAATTAAATTACTTATTTTGAAAATCAATCATTATATTGAAAGAGGATTAATCATATTACATGAATTATGTCTACTTCATCTACACATTATATTGTGCATTAAATCATTTATTCATAACATTTCTGAAAGCAAATCCATTAATAAAGTGGTTGTTATAGTTATCTCAGCCTGCAGTGTTTATTATCTCAGGAATGTGAAGTGAAGATTTCCTCCCCTCTGGGGAGAAGGTCACAGAGAAATGGCTGTGTAGCAATATTCTTTCATTATTTCTAGTCAACAGACTCACTCATAGGAATGATAAAGAGTAACCTACTGATAATCAGTGGCCAAATTTCAGTTCTGGCATTTTCTTCACCTTCCCCTCCCTATTAGTATTATGTTTTCTATTATTAACCCTCTATGGGACTAATTATGAAATAACAGTAATAATAAATACATTTTTTCTTAGAGTGCTGTCATTTATAACTGACTTTGTCCTATTAGGGTAAATTATTTTTTGATAAATTGTCTGAAACGTCACACACATTCAAATGCATTTCACTATCTGACTTAGTGTTTCAAAAAAGCATTACAAAGATTTATTAACATTCCATTTCATCTTGAGCTACTGTATTTCATTTGGAACTCACATGTGAAAATGTCAAAAACTTGACACAAATTCAGATGCCACTTCACTGCCTGGAAAGTAATGAAACCATGTCTTAGTGTTTAAAAAAAACAAACAAAAAAACAACTTAAAAACATTTTTTCTTTCTTGGAATTCAAAATCAATGATTGTAGCACAAGTGAAAATCAACAAGACTTTTTTTTTTCTGTGTACCCCACACTTTCCATACGTAACTTGAATTTGATCTGTTTAGTCATCATTTTTGGAGCATCCCTGCCTGTCATTGTAGTGAGGCCAACAGGCAATGGCATCTGACCTTTGGTTGTAGTATGGATCACATTTTCCAAACTGGCATAGGATAATGAACCAAAATGACTGACTTCCACAATAATCTATGACTTATATTCTTCATCTATGCCATCACTATCCCTGCTTCTATCCTCCTTGATCTTCAACTTCTTCATTTCTTACTACGACCTTATTTTCTGATGCACTGCCATCACTATCATTAATACTTTATAGGAAAAAAAAAATCAGATTTTCTATAAAACTTACTAACATCAACCTAAAACACAGGCAAAAGGCTATTATACAGCCTGCCAGTGATAAACAATAGTGCTGATTTTTTTATGCATGATTTTTTTAGTCTTTGAGATAAATGCAAAATGTGCATTAAAAATGACCAAAAACTTTCGAAGACACTTTTGGATGTCCAATGATATTTTTTTTTTAAATCTTGTGAACTTACTATGATGCTTTGACAGCATGTGACCTAACATGTGCTAAATGTATTACAAAAATAAATGAATGAATTAATTTATTTTTTGGTTGAACATTATTATTGTATTCTGAATGCAAATTTCTTTGGATCATTTCTAAATAATGATGTCCCATAGAGGGTTAACTCTGTAAACTACAGGTGACTGTTTCAAAGGTCAAAGTCAGATATGCAATGAAAACATTTCTTTGTTTCCATGAATATTTTAAGACACTACAAAATACAGATTCCATAAAAGTGGTGTCATTATGCAACATGTACTTCTGGAAACTAATTACAATATTAGTGTAAGATGGGTTTAATGGGCTGCAAGAAATGACCTCATACACACATGATGGTTGAAGTTTTACGCACACGTTGCCTACATGTACGGTGGCGCATTGCTGCCACATACATAATATTTTTTCCACTCAATTATGTCGTAATAACGAAATATTATGTTGTAATAACGACATCTTTTCTCATAAAAACGAGATATGTCATTAAAACGACATATTTTGTATGTGACGTGTACGAAATATAGTACCTTTATCTGATCTATAATAGAGTTTAGATTTATATAGCCTAGATCAGTTTATCAATTAAATAGGCTATTCAATTCACATTTATTTGAACAGGCCTAGTGCTTTTGACAGTACAGATTCAAAGCAGCTTTACAGGAACTGCATGTCAACATTACAATTTGGAGTAATCTCTTATCAATGGTGACTCTGTGCAAGTTATGTAATTTCAGAAATTTAGGCTAAACATGCAGTTAACGAACAATGTATTAAATTTAAACAATGTACTTGTCACAGACACGCCAGGCTCCAACATCCACCAATCACAACGCACTGCATCCCCTGAGTACTAATCATGCACACCTGCACCTTATCAGCTCACTCATCAGCACTGACATAAAAGACACTCACACACTCACCCTCATTGTCCGGTCTTGTTCATGTCAAGAACCTACCTCTGACTTGCCCGAAGGACTCCCAAATGACTTACCTGTTTCCAGACATCACGATCTCGCCCTCCTGTGTCCCTCCGTTCGTGTGTGAGTGTCATCCATCTTCCTTGTCCTCTCCAGCGCCTGTCATCGTCTCTCCATCATCCTGCTGAGCACCTAGTACTCCATTATCTGTTTCATCACCATCACTTCAGTACAGTCACTCTGCTTGTGTTCAAATAAACAACCTGTTAACACTTCGTCTGTCTCCGGCCTGTGTATACTGTAACAGTACTGGGATACTGGGACACGAGTAAAGTACAAAGCATTGTTAACATAAATAATAGTTTAGCGTGAAAATATAAATATTTGGATTCGTGCCGAATGAGAGAGGAGCCCAAGTTTCAGTTTCAGCTTTGCTTTAAATAAATTAGTTTAGGCTTTAAAATAAATATTGTTTGTAGCTAATGAATGTATATTTTTATTTGTTTATTTTCATTCTTGTTTCATTCTTGTTGTTGTGGAAATAGCCTAAAATACAGGTTTATACCCTAATTTTTGTTAGATTTTTGTTTTTACCGGTATTTTAGCAAGGCTACATTATTTTTGAATGTATAATAAAATACGACTGATACACCAACGGGATTTATCTGTTTTTTTGTTTGTTTGTTTTGTTTTTCTCCTCTCAAAAACTTAAGTTTGACACGATGCATGTGACATCAGGTGCTACTTATTTTCCAGAAAATAAGCAGTGGTGTGCGGTGGTGTTTTCAATTGAGGAGGCAAAGTCCTCATTTATGTCCCTGTTACACAATTTTAAGTTAACATTACATAAAAAGATAGACCAAATACAATTCTATTTTGTTATTTTTACACTATGTAATGTTCTATCTATTAAAACCAAGTATAATTTTCATCTAGTTAGTTTTTTTTATTCATTTTTACATTTATTCCAAAATAATAACTAAAGGCAGTAACAATTTAAACTATTATTTATATTAACTAATATTCAGCTTTTCTTTTTAATAGTCAATTTATTTTCAGCAGTCATCAAGCTTGTACATACTGATCACTCACTCGGACACAAAGATGTACCTTTAATTTCACCACGCTGATTGTTCACTAAAAAACATGACATGACACAAAGCGGTGATATGTAAGTGACAGTTGTTTACTTACTTTTTAATTAGTCTACCCATTAACGCCATCACTGGCCATCAGGCCGATTCGACTAGAACGCGCACGAAAACAAGAGGCGGGATTTATCGCACGAACCAATCATGTCCAATCATAACCGACCATATCCAATCATAGTGCAGTTGAGGCATTGCCTCCTCTCACGTGACTTTCCCCCATTCATTCTCAATTACCCCCCACTAAACCCACCGCACGCTTAGCGGGCTCTGCTTTGTTTCTATGAGCTAAGAGGCACAGGGACACGGACTCTCCGCTGTAACTTCACCTGTGGGTGTCGCTGTTAGACAGTGTTTCTTTAGAAAAACGAGTGACTTTTACTCTTTTTAATGTCAAATTTTATAACATTTGCGTTGTTTTATTTTTGTAATGCAGATTATTTTCTCATCCAGTTTTTTTGAGGAGGCACTGCCTCCCTCGCCTCCTCGGAGGAAACGCCCCTGAAAATAAGGAATGCTAAATGATAAAATTGTGCTTTATTATTAGAAACTGCATATTTACAAATGGGGATATACGCCAAAAACAATAATATTGTGTTCATTAACTCTATGGGCACAGCCATTGATACAGGCATTGAAAGGTATTTTACACTATATTTGCTTGCTTTCCGAGCGCGGAAGTGTGATAAAGCCACTGATTTAGGCTATATAAATTCTCTATTATAGATCAGATAAAGGTAAACATACATGTCATGTACAAAATATGTCGTTTTAACGACATAATATCTTGTTATTACGAGAAAAGACGTCGTTTTTAACGACATAATATCTCGTTATTACGACATAATTGAGTGGGGAAAAATATGTATGTGGCAGCAATGCGCCACCGTACATGAAACCATTGTATATTTGAATATTGCTGGCTATATGACAAAAGGCTTGTGTTCCCCAGTTGTGTTAACAGTTCCCTCTAACTTCCCTTTTAGTGTATTTTAAATTTTGAAATAAAATTTTAAATATACTTGGTATACTTGGTTATTTTCTCTCATTATGTGCAGTTACTGTCTGTTCTTTTTTGAGTTCCAACAAAAAAGCAGCATTTCATTTGAACAGACAACATTATCGTGCCCAGCCATGCAATGTTTTAAAGATTTACATTACTTTTGTGTTCTGTCTGTAGATCTGGGCCTGATTGTTGTTTATAGGCTCGTTGTTGTTATATGCTAATAATATTGTTACATAAATAACCAGTAGTACAGTATTAGGTCTATTACTGGTAAAGGTTTGCCCATGGTGTTATGACTATATAGCCTACTATAGTTGTGTAAACAACAGTAGCCTAACTGACTTAATCTCCTACCATAACAAAAGATGACGGGATCAATAATGTTTTTATGTATTTCACTTAGTTAGGAAGTCAGCAGAATCTTGGACGATTTTCTTGGAGAATATGCAATCATATTGCAAAGCACCTTATTGTTGGCTGTTCTTCTAGTTCACCTGCAGCGCTGAAAATTAAACCTGTCGAACGTCACGTGACCGAAACCACAGCAGGTGAGGAGATTTGCCTATGTTTACTGAGACTGCGTGGCGGAAGAAGTCTGCTTAAATGTCACACCGTGAGTTTCGCGAGCATTAGGCTACTCCGACATGAAGGCCATGCTGTCATACACCCCATACAGTACAAAGGGATAGTCTAGCAACATTAGCTGTTTTTTGGGACAAAATTAAAACGTTGCGTTATATATAGCCTCTTTGTGTCTTTTAATTAATTTCACTTTGTGATGTTTTGTACTCTTTAGAATTCATTCTCAACCAGCTGGTCTCAAATAAATTACATCAGTTTTTAGAATCAAGGAAGCGTCATCCAAGATCATGTGATCATAAACGGCCAAATTACTATTCTGTGTGCAGTGTCATTCCCATGTTGCAATTCCGTGAACGTCTTCTAATCCGTTAAAAACAGTGCAGAAAGAAACTGGTGAAGTTTCTGGCACTGTTTCCCTTTAGGCATTCCATTTGAAAAAGCATTAGCTTGAACATTTTCATTTCCTAAATATCAGCCTATACAGAATTGATTGCTGCCCATACCATCACACCTCTCATACCTTGTATTTCACTAACAACAGCACAAGTTACTTAAAATCAAGTTTTCTACAAAAACAAAAATGTTTTTATTAAAATGTACACTGTAAAAAATTTAATTTTAACTGTAAAATACTGTAAAAACGCTACGGGAAAACATACTGTTAATAGGTTAACAGTAGCCTAGGTTCTCGTAGTAGCCTACATACAGGGGAAAAGTGTAAAAGATCTAACCAGACATTTAATTTTACAGTAAAATGCTGTTAATTGTACAGTTTTTATAATTATTTATAATTGTTTCTTAATAGTTTTTGTTATCAGTTATGTACATTTATGTTACATCTTCTGTTGTTTAATGAATGTTTATTGCATTGTTCAAGTGTCATGTGTGTTACCATGATGGTGTTTTGTGTTTGCTTGAATGACCCTGCGCACCTTCTATATACAAATAGGCTACTTCTGCCTGTGGAAAAGTTACTGTTCATGGTTCCTTATGTGGCTTCCCCTTTTACCACCTGAATTATTATGTTGGTTGTCAGTATATGTTAAAGGTACCAAATCAGATTTTATTAGCAGTGTGCATTGTTGAATTTACTGGTTTAAATTGAAATGTTCTAGTTTGTAAATCACAGTTTTATACTGTAAAAATGTGCAGGTTGTTCTGTAAATATGTTTAAATTTGTACTATATTTTTTTACAGAATTATTCTGGCAACCACAGCTGCATTATTTGTGGTCACAAAATATAAAAGGAATATCTTACTCAGGACTTTAGTTATCAAATAAAATCACTTCCCCATATAGACAATTATGGAGCCCTTAAAGGGACGTGGTGGTGGGAAAAAGATTGGGATGGGAGGAAACTTTTTTTTTCTTTTTCAAATTCTTTGCGTTCCCTCGCAAAACTTTTGCATTCCGCCGAGAAACTGCGTTCCCTCGCAAAACTTTTGCGTATCCTCGCAAAGATATCGTTCCCTTGCAGTAAGCTCGGACAAACACTTCCTCTTTAATGTCCCGCTGGATGGCTGTAGTGTTTCAGTTAGTTCCATATGTTAATAATGCACACAAATAATGTGCGGCTCATAGAGTTTGTACTTCTTGGACTCAAATATAAAGAAATGCAATCAGTGCTTAGGTCAAGGAGTTCAGTAGTTGGCAATATACACGTGAGCTAAACCTTGTTAAAACACAAATGCAGCTATTTCCAATCATAGTAACCTAGAAAACGACCTACAACAACCCAATTTTCCACAAATGTGCCTTATAATATATAAATTAGTCTCTATGAGCAGGCAGCGGAGAGATTAGTCTGAAGGGACCGTCTGAAAAGTGCAAAACCCAAACCCTCTTTGCTCATTTTATAATATGAAAAATACTCAATAACTTCACTGTAACACACTGTACTGTCATACATCACTGCTCTCCTACTGGTAATAGGTACTACAACACTTAGTTTGACAGTGAAGTTATTGAGTATTTTTCATAATATAAAATGATCAAAAGGGTTTTGGGGTTTGCACTTTTCAGACGGTCCCTTCAGACTAGTTCTCCACCGCCTACTCATAGAGACCAATTTATTATAAAGCACATTTGTGGAAAATTAGGTTATAGCTCTTTGTCTAGGTTACTGTGTAGTAGCTGCATGTGTTTTAACAACGTTTAGCTCACGAGTTATTGATCCGGGAAGTTCGAATTTCTGAATATATGTTAATTATTGCTTATGTACCCATCTGTGAGTGAACATAAGCCAAGTCATTGCCAGAAGTGGCCAGATCAGGAATCGGCCCAAGGCTTTACAGCCGTAAAACAAATATACATGTGTCAGAGCGAGCTGCGGGCCACAATCGGCCCGGTTAACACACGCCAATGCCGAGTCTGAGCCACAGGGCAGCTGGCACCTTCTACATGCTATCTAGATAACTACATGCTATCTGGGTTGCCAACTTTACTGAACTCCTTGACTTAAGCATTGACTGCATTTCTTTATATTTGAGTCCAACAAGTTCAAACTCTATGAACCACGCAATATTTGTGTGAATTATTAACGTATGGAACTAACTGAAACACTACTGCCAGCCAGCGGGACATTAAAGAGGAAGCGTTTGTCAACAAGGAAACAATCATTTTTTTCCACCACCACGTCCCTTTAGGGGCTCCGTAGTAATCCTTGGTCCAAAACAGGTTTCATTACAGTACATGATTATTTAGACCAGTTTAAAAGAAAATAATTTCTTATAGGGTTCAAGACAAACTATTTTTGACTATTAGGTGATATGTGGTTTGAATCACACTCAAGCCACATATCAAATACGTATTATTCAGAAGTGTTATCGATTAACATTTTTTTGTGAGTTTCTGCATGTGTCTTCACCATGGTTACTGTTGGTTTGCTGCTTTATCCCCACTGCTGTGTTGCCCATAGCAGCAGACATGGAGGAGGATGAAGCTCTCACTGTGTCAATTTCTCTTTAGATGCACAAAACAAAAAGCAGTTGGCACTCTTAAGTTGTCTGAAATAAGAGTGGGGAATGTTAACCCTATAACCCTCAATGACAAAAAGGTGTAACTAGTATTTCTAAAGAAATGTGGGAAAACATGTTATTTATTGGTTTAAGTTACTTAGAAAGGCAAGCATTTCTGTCATTTAGAAGAGGGTAGTAAGTCATTTTACATGTATTAAATTCGTTTTCAGGATTGAACACTGTACTGTTATGTGCTTGGCTTAGACTTTGTCGCTGATTGTATTATTCAACAGTCTGCTAATTTTCTTTCAGTCATTGTTACAACCCCTTAAACTGTAATAGTCTTTAAACTCCCCATAATGTCATTTAATGAAGTTCCATTTGAGTTGTTATTGATGACACTATATGCTTCTTCTTTTTATTTTAGTGCCTATTGTTGTGCTGTGGAATATTTAGTTTTAAGTCCATTTATGCCATTGTGCGAAGACTTCCCATACCTTTCTGCATATAAAAATGTCCTCTTTTGTTAAATATTGTCAGATTTATTTTAAAGGTCACCATACTGGGAAGCTTGTGCCAGTATTTTAGGCTAATTGAGAATGTTGACGAGAGTGTGTTTGTGAGCATGATATGAATATCTTTGGCTCGTCCATCTCAGGATTTACCTATTGATGTCAGCTGATGATAGCTGATGATACCATAGGCTACATAATATGCAAAATTTCTGTTCTCATTTGCTTAGGCAGAGGTGTTTGACACAGTCCTATACATCTGTTATATATATATATATATATATATATATATATATATATATATATATATATATATATATATATATATATATATCACTGAAAATGTTGAAGCAATAAAGTTTTTAAATTCTTACTGATAGCTGTTAAGGGACATTAAAAGACGAATTAAGATATGGGTGGCTAAAATTTTAATGCTAAAGCTTCTCCGATTTAAATTTTCAGCTTCTATAATTTTCAATATTTTCTGAACAATCTGTTTTCTTTGTAATGCATGAAAGCCGATTTGGTTGCCAAACGCATCATGAAGTCTGTTGTCTTGGTCTGTGGCGCCACTATCTGGTCAATAAGCAATGCTTAGGCCTATTTATATATTTTACGTTTTTTGTTTATATTTTCTCCTACTTTAAGTGATTGCCTCTTATGTACGTTGTTGTGTAATCAACTAGATATTGTTTCTAAAGATGTAGTATATGAAATTTTAATATCGTTGCAAGCATTATAAACGTACGACGTAGTGACATCACGGACAGTCTGGGTTGTCGTGCGGCAGTGTTGCCATGGCCGCTTATTTTGTGCAACTTTTCGGGTTGTTGTTTTTTACCATAAAGTTGCTTATAAATGTCACATTATAGATAAATCATACAATATCATCAAACATAGTCGCGATTATAGATTAAAAGTGCTTTCATACTACCCGAATGATGTGTAAATGCGTAGCATTATAGATGTGTGTGCAAGATTGCAACTTTATTGATTTAGATAGCAGCTGTATATCTGAAACATTTCAATTACTTTAGCAAAAGGACGGAAAATACTTTTTAGTTGCATATAAATACATTTTAACTGTATTTTAATGTATATTTTGTGCACGTTTCAATGATACAACATTTATTCTGGTTTATTTTGTTTTTTCAGCAAGATCTGGCAACACTGTTGTGCGGTTTCCCTAGTGTTAGCTAAACAACATCACGACCTTTGAAATAGCCAACCCCGGTCGAATGAATGAATTAAGTCTGGACACAGGTTTTAGCATGTCAAATTTTGCCATGAGTGCCCTGTGTCGTATTTTCACCAGGGGGTTGCTTTGCGGGCCGTCGTCATGTTTATCTGCAACGGGACCTCGGGATTTTTGCAGTGGAGTCTCGCGACTGGAAGGTGCTGGCAATGAAAGCGTGCGAGCCGCCAGGTGCTGCATCTTTAATCTTCCGGTTCAAATATTGTTAACGTTAATTACACAGGACTGCATGTGTGAGGGAGAGCTGTTGCAGTAAAAGTTCAATTTATTTATTTTAAAGTTGTTCCCTGCGCATGCTGTAGCTATCGCATTAGCAAATTAGCCAGTTGTTGGTAGTTTTATTAAGAAAAAAAAAACCCCAGTAAAACCAGAGCAAATTACTGTATGTTCTGTTTTGTCTTTTTCAGGTAATGGTCTCGTTAATAACGTTATACATTAGATAGAGCTCTATTGTTATGATTCTATAAACAAGGCCATGTGTCCAAAAACTGGCAGCTGTGGTTGCCCGAATTATTATGTAAAAATACAGTAAAATATAAACATATTAACAGAACAACCAGTAAATTTTGCTATTGAAAACTGTAATTTACACACACACACACAAAAAATGAAACCGGTAAATCCAACAGCTTTTTTCTGCTGAGTTAGCAAGGCCATGGCTGCTGCTGAAATAGGTGTTGTACCATGAAAATATACTGACATCCACAAAAATAACACAGGGGTAAAGAGAAGGACACATGAATTAGAGTTGATCACAAGCAGCTTTTACATTAGCTGAGGTAAATACTAATATACAGATGATACAGTGTCATGCACACAAATACCATCATGGTAATACAGGACACTAAAATAATTTTGCGTGTTCCGTGACCAGTAGCCTATATATATTTGTCTATATTCATCATTCAAAAGGGGAAACCGGCTCTGCAGACTGCAGATACACAATGCAGCGCGTGCTTACCGTTTGAATATCAATCATGCTGATCACTTTCATTATTCCACTCCGCTCATGCTCATCAGATAAATTTAAGGTCATAAAAAGTCTTCAGTGCCTTAAACAGTATAACAAGAGTATAAACGATCATTTTAAGGCGTCTTATATTTTGTGGATGGAAAAAACAAATCGCGATGTGACTCCCTAATGTGATTATTATTAATTTCATTAAATAAATGTGAGCGCTGCATGTTTTAAAGTCAAAAGATGGCGCTATTGCGCGTTCTTCAGAGCAGCTCGGATTCAATGATTAGTGCACATTTGTCAACCATTGCTTATGAACTAATGCTGATCAATTATGACCGTTTACTTTATATTATTTATATTATATTGTGGTATAAACGGTTGTAGCAACGTAATATTTTAATCCTCATCTGAACTTGAATGAGCAGCAAAAGTATTATTTGACACATTTAATATAAAGATTTTACTAGCATCAGGGTTATTATAGTCAACTAAAACCATTAAAAACATTTTTTTATTGCTTAAAATAAATGTTAATACTAAAATAAAAATCTATACAAACCAAACAGACATGTTTTTAAAAAAAAGGTTAAAACTTAACAAAAAATGAAAGCAAAAAATCTAATCGGATTTAAAAAATATTAACAAAAAGTATAATAGTATTAAGTGAAAATAGTGACATTCATTTCCCAGAAAAGTCACAAGATGAAAAAGCTGAAACTGTAAAGAGGAGATATATAAACACAACAGGATGACTAAAAGTAAGTGATTTCAAATTTTAAGTTCTTTGTTGTGTGTTGTTTGTGCCGTTTTATTTAAAGAACAGGGATCTAGCGAAGTCTGAACTTCACAACATGTGTTTGTGTAAGTGTATCATGGCATGGACAAAGGAGATTTCTGAGGACCTTTAGAAAAAGCTCATCAGACTGGAAAAGTTTATAAAGCTATCTCTAAAGAGTTTGGACTCCACAAATCCATAGTCAGACAGATTGTGTACAGATGGAGGAAATTCAAGACAATTGCTAACCTCCCCAGGAGTGGTTGACCAACAAAGATCACTCCAAAAGCAAGACATGTAATAGTCCATGAGTTCTCAAAAGGATCCCAGGGTAACTTCTAAGCAACTAAAGATCTCTCTCACGTTGGCTGATGTTAATGTTCATGAGTCCACCATCAGGAGAACACTGAACAACCATGGAGTGCATGTTAGAGTTGCAAAGAGACCGTGGTGGTGGTATCTTGGTTTGGGTCTGTTTTGCTGCATCTGGGCCAGGATGAATTGCCATTATTGATGGAACAATGATTTCTGAACTATATCAGCGATTTTTTTTTTTTTTTTTTTTTTTTTTTTTTTAAAGAAAATGTCAGGACATCTGTCCGTGAACTGAATCTCAAGAGAAAGTGGGTCATGCAGCAAAACAACGAGCCCACAAGCACACAAGTCGTTCTACCAAAGAATGGTTAAAAGAAGAACAAAGTTAATGTTTTGAAATGGCCAAGTCAAAGTCCAGACAAAGTATATATTTTTGTCTCATTTGTTTGATTGAGTTCTCTTTGTCTGCTTTTAGCACTTTTGTAAAAACCTGATGATGTTTTGGGTCATATTTTTGCAGAAATATAGAAAATGATAAAGGGTTCACAAACATTCAAGCAGATAACATCTTATGTGTAAAACCCTAATGTAACTGATAAAAAAGACTAAGAAGAAACATAATTACAATGAAAAACAATCAAATGTAAAGTGTCACAGAATTCTGGGAATGTCAGTTGATGGATTTAAACATGTAAAATATAATTTGATTTGTTCTCTTTTTACTTCTAAAAATGATACATCTTAATGCAGAAACACACCAAGCCGACGGTCGGCCGTCGGGCAGTTTTTGTTCGTCGGCCGACTAAGTTTTCTCAGTGTGTTCCGCACCGTAGGTTGGTCCTCGTCGGCTTTATTTCGGCCGATTCGACATGTTGAATCGGTGTCGGAGCTCGTCGGTCTGTCGGGCCATCTAATCATTCTGATTCGCTGTTCAGCTATTGCCACCTGCTGGTACGGAAAGGCATTTCATCTTACGCAGGCGCAGAACGGACGTGCTACTTGGCCGTCGGCTGTCGACCGTTGGTTTGGTGTGTCAGGACAGCTTTGCCCAAAGGCTGCCGATGTGAGCCAACCCCGCAGTCTGCTTTCGTCGCCATTAGTTCGTCGGCGTAGGCTTGGTGTTTTCCTGCCTTAACAGTACTTTACTGTGAAATTACATGAAATATATGGTTAGATCTATTACAGTTTTCCCTCGTATGTTAACTAATGAACATTTTTTTTTACTGTAGCATTTTTACAGTCTTTTACAGTTAAACTTACTATCATCTTTTACAGTATCTTCATCTATATCTACTTTGCTTTCTCTTAGTGCTGTAAACTTGACCTACGATGTGTTTGATGGGAAGGTAGACAGCACGCCATTGGTGTTTCTTCATGGCTTATTCGGGAGCAAGTCAAACTTTCACTCCATAGCCAAGTCCCTGGTGCAGCGGACAGGAAGGAAGGTATGCTTCCAGTTTCTCCAGTGGTTTAGAGGTGCTGTGGGCTGTTCAGAAGAGTCTGTGTGAGTGTCCTGACTGTACTTTGTCTAGTTAGGTGCTGACAGTAGATGCTCGTAACCATGGCAAAAGCCCACACAGTCCTGTCTTGACCTACGAAGCAATGACTTACGATCTGACACATCTGCTTGGACAGCTGCACATTGGGAAGTGTATCCTGATTGGACACAGCATGGGGGGAAAAGTTGCAATGACAACAGCTCTATCACAGGTATCGCATGCTGTATAATTTCTTTCATGCACCCACAACTTGTATCCCATTAAAACATCTAATAGGCAAAAGGGTCAGTGACATGAAGGTCATTGACTATTAATTGATTCAAAAATACATAAAAATGCAATTCATACATAGTCACTTGAATAGACCGATGATGATTTGTTTAATATATTAATTAAAATTAATTTTGATCTTTTTAGCAGGCATGAAGTTAAAAATGTCAGGATGATACAATTGTCCTGATATCATAATGAAGATGAAAAAAGGCTCATTAAAAGAATGATTTTCAAGAAAGTAGTGGCATTTTTTAATTTGTCTTAGAAAATAAGCAGTAAAACAGCTTTATTAAAGTATTATAAATATGATTTTTTTTTGTCTCCTAAATCAAAATCATGTGGTGTAACCAACATGCTGAAAAAAAACATCTAATCTAATCATTTGACCTTTTTATGATGACAAGACAAGGTTAGTTTGGGTTATAAAATGTAATAAATGTCATGTTTGTAAGGATACACTACCGTTCAAAAGTTTAGGGTGAGCAAGATTATTTATTTATTTATTTATTGGGGGGAAAAAGAAGCTTTTATTTAGCAAGGATACGTTAAATTGATCAAAGGTTACAGTATATACATTTATAATATACAAAAAACTTCAAGCAAATTCTGCTGTTTTAAGTTTCCTGTTTATTGAATCCTGAAAAAAAAAAAAAAAAATCTATTTTTTTCGCAGTTTCCACAAAAATATGAAGCAGCACAATTGTTTTCAACATATAATAGGAAATGTTTCTTGAGCACAGAAATGGCTGCTGAAAATTCAGCTTTGCCATCACAGGAGTAAATTATATTATAAAATACAAATAAAATGAAAATAGTGATTATACATTGTAATAATATCTCACAGTATTTCTGTTTTTACTATATTTTTGATTAAATAAATGCCTTGGTGAGCAGGAGAGACTTCTTTCAAAAACATAAAAAAGGTAAATAAATAAAAATCTTACTGACCCTCAAAACATTTGTGTGTATATAATATATATTTGGGTCAATGACATGACGGGTCAATTTTTTTGTCCAAAGGCCTTAATAATAATAAAAAACAAAGATATGACATCCAATGTAAGGTAGTACAACTAGATCTCATTTATTGAATCCAAAAGGTTTTAATTATATTTTGCTACATATAAAGGTATTTTAAAGATTTTAAAGTGTCAAAAGGTCATTTGGTTTCACTATACAAAGGCCAATACAGCCATTTCATTTGTGATTAAAATATCTTAAAATGTAATAAATGTATATTTTTTTTATTCTGGCATGATTTTATAACATCATATATCAACATAGTGCAAAATGGTATTAAAATTATGTGTAGAAGTCGTTGCTTTGTTGGAAATGTCTGGAAAATTAATTTCATTGATGTCATTCGGAGTAACAAATATAAAAGGACCATTTTGGATCATTTTTGGAAGTCATGCGGCCAATATCATGTGACAGGATGTGACATCATTCAGACACCAGGGGCACGTTTAAGCTCAAACCGGTGCGCAACGTTTTGTTACGGTTTCCGGGTTGAATGACATGTTTCCTGGAAACGGTGTACAACGGGTTTCAGATACGTTTTCTCTTGTTTGGTGGGTGTGTCAGAAATGTCAGCCCAATCAGCGGCAGAGACAGCTCGCACAATGGGTATTAATGTAACAAAAAAATACTATACATATATGTATTGTGAAGTGACACTTTCATAAACTTTTCTATACTCCTATGATTATATAATGGTAAATATTACAATATCATAGCACAACAATAGTGATCATCAATAATGATAAGCCTAATACTCACAATAAAAATAATAAGGTCTTGGAGGTAAGAAGTGGATCCTTCACCTGAAATGTTTTTCTTTTCATCCTGAAATGCGAGGCAAATGTTGGATCACAATAATTAGGAACAGTTCCACAAATCCCTTCACTCGATTGGGATGTTCTCTTTTATTCTGGGGTAAACACGTATTTATACCGATTACATCAGGCTCCAAAAATTCTTCAAAAAGAACACAAAAAAAAAAACTTCTCAGCTGCAATAGTTGCAACTCTTGTGTAATCAGAACGGGGTTTCCGTTTGAAAAACGTTTTGTCGGGGCTGAACGTAGCCCTGCAAAGGACCACATGGTTGTGAAGCGAAGTTACTAACTCTCTCTTAACTATTTGAAAAATTCATGTTTTCACTTGCTCATATGCAAGTCATTCGGTACAACCGTTATAAAACATGGAAAATGTTGTAATATTGTAAAAACTTGTATTAAATATAAAATGTTTGATTGTCCTTTTGCTAGTTATCTAGATATTAGCCTGTTAGCATTATGTGAAAATATCGTAATTTGGTATAACCAAAAGTGTCATTCGGTAAAACCAAAATTTTGACTTTTTTTTTGTGACGCATATTTTCTAACTTTTTTAAAAACTTTTTTTTCCAACTTTTGATAAAAGCAGTGTTAATTGATTATAAAAACCACATAATCTCATTGTTAACACTTATTAAAACTTCAAAATGTATTATATCTCCATTATGTTTTTTTTACACTTTTAAAAACCTTATTCATCAATGACCCATATATGTATATGTATATATATTTAGATGTGCACAATTAAATGTATCCAGATAGTAAGCAAAATATATTGTTACTTTTTTCTTTTGTCTTTCTAATTCAGCCTAATTTAGTGGAAGGGTTGGTTGTTGTGGATATTAGTCCCTCTCAGACTTCAGCACGCACCAATTTCCATGCCTACATTCAGGCAATGAAAGAGGTGAAGATAGCCAGTAATATCCCACGTTCCACTGCACGAAGACTGGCTGAAGACCAGCTCAGGAAGATAGTTAAGGTAACCATGTCCACACACTTATATATAGTTAACTGAAACATAGTGGCATTTCAACATAATCACCCACATTTATGTTGTTTGCAGGAGCGTTCAGTGCGTCAGTTCCTCCTCACTAACCTGGAGGAGCAAAATGGTGACTATGGCTGGAGAATTAACCTGGAAGCCATCTCAAACCACCTAGAAGACATCATGGGTTTTCCTGACTTTAATACAACCTTTGAGGGTCCAACTCTTTTCTTGGGTGGCAGTAGTTCAGCCTACATAAGGTAATTGCTTTATTTAAACCCCTACTTGTACACATGTGCACCATTATGGTTAATTTAATCTCTTTTGAATATTTTGAGTGTCTTAAATACATGTTTATTTAAGTCTGTGTCTGTTTTCCTGCCATGGCCCATTGGTTATCCTCTTAGCTCGGAGGATTACCCTGAAATCCAGCGACTTTTTCCTAGTGCTGATATCCAGTACATCCCAGATGCCAGTCACTGGATTCATGCTGACAAGCCTTTGGATTTCATCAGCTCCATAATCACTTTCTTACAATCATAGTCCTTGTCTCAGGAGAGGATATGTACAGGTGGGCCCAATGATTAAGGGACAGTGAATGAATTGTAAGGGTATGGACCAAGATGACTTCTATCAAGTTAAATCTAGTCTCTTACCTTATAATGCACAATTGTACCGTTACATAATTCCTGATAGTTAGTGTACTAATTTTTCAATGTGGTATTTGCACTGTGGCTTAACATAGTACATTAATTACAATTTTATCAAAAAGATAAATAGAAATCTGGCCGTGACTTTCAATCAAGGACATTTGTTTGTAGCTATTACAAAACAGCGGATCCAGTGGCTTTTTTAAAAAATACTTTACCTTCACAACTTATATGATAATTGGACTAGATATATATATATTATGATTTCAAAAATGTAAACTATTTTAGCTTCATAGCTAAATGATAATTGGACAAGATGTATATTTTTCCTTTTTTTAAATTATTTAAATTATAATTTTTTTGTAAGTATATTGTTGACATGGACACCCTTTCTCTGTGCTCTGATAACAAAAACAAAGATGTCTATGCAACAGCGTGTGACTTATTTAACTGTTCTCAAGCTGAAAGCATCTCTCACAGTCTCATCTTCAATTTCAGTAAGACCATAACACTTTGACGTACAGCCAAGAATCGTTACTCTCTGGAAACAGAAATGTGAGTTGTTTGTGAAATGTTTTAAATAATTAATGCTATAGGGCATAATAGGTTTCTGTTGTTTTAAAACTGTTGAGCATGTGTTATAAGGTAGGTGTTTTATCAAAACAGTTTTGTATTGCTTTACAACAAATGAAGATGCTGCAATGTAACTAATAAGACACCTTTCAGAGCAAATTAGTATGCTGACAGTACTACATTTCTGTTATAAAGGATAAACTTAACTGTTTTACTAGAAATCTTTATTTTGGCCCTGGGTCCGCTTTTTTAAAAACCCTTTCTTCTGTATTTAACGTATAATCAATAAAATGATCAAATACATAAGCGCGTGATAAAAAAGCTGTCTTGGTGCTTGTTCGGCCATTAGATACTGCACAGTTTATCTTTCTGGGACATTTGCAGGTATGTTAGTGCAATTTATTACAGACAATGTGCCTACCTCTGCACATTTTTCATCTAATCATGGTAGGTTTATCCGTTATCAGTAGGTTTATCACTGTTGAATGGTTATTGAAGTACCAAAGCAGGGGTTTATGGGAATATTTTTCTCGACCAGTGGTGTGTTAACATTGTGTGTGGTACACATTTTAGAATAAATGTAGATGTACTGTTTTGGCAGTCTTGAATATAAAAGCTGCTGTTGTAAGGGGATATTTTTGTTCATTGTGAAAGTGTCGATGTTTGTAAATGACAAGTATTTTGTATATCCATATACATTACTGGTTATATAAATGTATACTATATTACATATTATATTTATGACTTACGATAAATCAAGAAATATGCTGCAAATTGACATATTCTAAATGTCAGTGTGTATTATCTCATGTCACATAATAGTTGTATTGAATGTTAGTGGTGGAACACTAGAATTATAGCACTGCCGTTGCTTGTTATGTCTATTCAGACACAGTTTGTTGTGTTTCTGTGTTTACACAGAACTGTATGTTTCAGAAAAAGCTTTTCAAAACTAAAGTTTACTGCCAGTGATTATCAGCAGTGCTAGTGTAATGTCTTTTGCCAGCTACTTTACCCTGCTAGATATTAACAGTCAGTGACTTGGTTCAGACATACAAGATTATGTCTGAGCTTTTAGCAATTCAATGGACTGTTTCATAAAGCTAGATCAACGGATGTCATTGAAAAATTAACATTAAGAATACAGTGTTTTTTCCCTCCTTATGACACAGCCCTTTGTTTAAAGAATGTACATGTATGCAATACTAAAAGACGAATCAGTTGAGAAAGTAATGCACGGATATTTGTTTTTTTTTTAAACAATATAGCATCTGCTTAGCTTATTCGCAAAATACAATTAAATAAATAGAGAGAGAGAGGTAGAGAGAGTTTATCTTGGTACTTACAGTACTTGATATATTTTCATTGTAGGCAATGTATCCTTGTACTAAATTAGAGTCAAACCTATTGTTGCTTCATTACTGTATATTGTTTGTTTGAAAGTGGAGATAACTAAATGTATTGTTACTATTTAATACATAGTGATACTGGTTCTTTGTTTTATTGATCTAATGTGTCAGTAATGACAGGTCATGAAAGAGTGTGTGGTTGTGCAGGAGTAACAGTATGAGTCAATGTTGAGCAGTTTGTATGGGTGTATTGCCTTTGCATGCAAGAGTGTATCTGTGCGCAGTGTGTTACTACTAAATAAATATGCTTATGTGATTGATTTGTACTGCCTTACAGACATTTTTACCACATGTAGAGCAGATGCTGTAATTCTTTGCAACTGATTTATTCCTATCAGGGGCAATGAGTATTGTGAGTATCACTTGTTCCTTTTTCATCTCTTATTTTTAGTTAAAAATAAGAATCTATCCATATTTTTGCACAAAAAAGGAGATGATGGTATAGCTGTAGTTTCCCTCTAAAGTTGGCTGCACAGTTACAGCCAACTGCTTAAAAGCTAAACTGTTAGTGAATGGTAAAGAATAAGAATTTATTTTAAAATAAATATGGCTATGTGTATATTTTTTTTTTTAGGGAAAATTAAGTGGATTTGCACAGCAACCATCATAACAGTAAAAGGATGGAGTAACATGCAGGATGGTAAATGTTCTGCTTTTGGTCAGTGAAAACAGATCTTAGTAGTATGCGCAAAGTATAAAGGTGTTTATACACAAAATAAATAGACAATATTTACAATAATGCATTGCACAAACCAATAACTGTTAGTCACTACTGGTCAAAAGATTGGGGTCAGTGAGAAATTAATATTCAGCATTAAGGATGCATTAAATTGATCAAAAGTAACAGTAAAAAAAACATGTTACAAAATTTTTCTATTTCAAATAAATGCTGTTCAACTTTCTATTCCTCAATGAATCCTAAAAAAAAAAAAAAAAAAATATTACGCACTGTTTTGAACATTGATAATAATAATAAATGTTTCTTAAGCACAAAATCAGCATATTTAAATGATTACTCAAAATTCATAGAATGATTTCTGAGTAACGGCTGCAGAAAATTCACCTTTTCCATCACAGGAATACATTTTAAAATATAAATGGTATTAAATAGAAAAGGTCTAAATTTCACAATATTACAGTTTTTACTGTATTTTTGATATAAAAAAATGCAGCCTTGGTGAGTATGAGACTTCTTTCAAAAACATTTTTTAAAAAAACCTTACAGACCCCAATCTTTTGAATAGTGTAATGCACAGTGTAAACCACCTCAAAATGGCCCTTGAGCATAACTGAACCCAATGTGGATTAATAATTAATAAGGTTTTTAAAAAAACAAAACAATGAGAGGAAAACTGTGTATGTTCCTGAAAGGGTTATTCCAAAGAGCCGTATAAATCAGCCTTGAATTATGTATTATTGTTTCTCTGTCACCTTTATTCCCCTTTTTAAATATATCGCTAGGAAGATTAGACCAAATATCCCATCATTCATGACTACAGGTCAACAACGCTTTTAAGATTCTCAGAGCACAACAGTAACTTTAATATAACCTCTGCAATTAAATTAAAAAAACAAAAAAAAAAAACACCATTTAATGAGTCATAAAATTATTCATATTATTTACATCCTTAGAATTGACTTCTTAAGTGTGGTGAGGCTAAATCAATGAACAATCAATGAGATGTGAGATAATCCATAGGTTATGTATCACTGAAACGGCCACATCAGTCCAAAGAAACCGTTTGAAAATTGTCCTCTTTGTCGCTCCTTTGTGGCTGAGACTCGGCAGGTCCTTGTGTACCGAATTTTCCGCGTCTAAACTTGTCTTTCCATCTCTGTGTTCCTGCAGGTGACTGGGGGGTTGACGCAGGTGTCTGGGGGGTCAAAACAGGCACGTGCGTCAGGGTGGAATAATCCGGTTTTGGAGGGAGGGGCTTATTTGAGCGTCGCAAAACACTGAACACTCTAGGCTTCTTCTGAGCCTGTTCTTCCTGCTGCTGTTTGAGGAGCTGGTGATGAAGAATGGTCTGTACGTCATCCTGTGAGAGACATGACACAAGTATTTTTAAGAACATCCATGAGAAAATCAACATGGCCAAATCACATCGATGAGTGTTTTCAGGGGTTTGCAGGAAAACCAGACAGAGTCCAGATGGCGACACAGGATTCAGATCCGACAGTCCTGCAGAGATGCAGCCCTAGCAGCTGTTCTCTCTACAGATTACACTTCCCTCTTGATTACATTAAATAATATCAATCATATACAGTATTAGATTATATTAATATTGAAATGTACATTTTTAGGATAAGCATTTTTTACTCATTTAAGTTTATTAAAATTATAATGACTCCAATGTCCAAAACAACTAAAATTCACCTTGTCTGTCAAGGTAAACGTGTTTGATTGTTACCACTTTGAAATGAACTAGACCAGATACAAATAAACTAAAAATATAATCATAAGGTTGTACCAAATAATATATTTTTAATTATTCCTTTTTATGTTTGCTTTCATTAAAAAGCAAAAGTAGCTAAATTTTTATCAATACATTTTTTTTTTCAATAATTTAAATCTGGAATTAATTGGCAACTGAACATACTTTCCAGGCCTCCAGCTCTATGGTCAGTTCTAGTCGACTCTGAACAGCTTCCAGAAGTTGGTTGTTCAGTGTCATCAATTCGTTCTTGCTTCTTAATAGCTCAGTCTCCATTGCTTGTTTTCTGTGAGAGAAAAAAAATTGTCATCAGATATTTCTGATGTATTTATAATAGTATGTTTGTCTTATTTCATAAAACAAAACAATTAAGTGATCTACTGAACTCACTTTGCAATGGCTTCATCTCTGTCCCACAGAGCTTGCTGTAAAATGGCAGCATCTTCCCCAGACCTCTCCTTTCCCTGTCAATGGTAGAAGATTTCTTTTAAATGACACATTATGCTTTTTTTTTTTTAAATGATACCTTTCCTTTAGTGTGTTCCTTTAGTGCTGTTTGTGCATGTAAACGATCTGCAAAGTTACAAAGCACAAAGTCCACACGAAAGGGAGATCACTCCCATCTCCCTTTGGCATTTGTTGTCCTGCCATCAGTTTCGTAACTTAGCTCTGTCATAATGCCTACCTCAATAAACAGTTGGGTAACTGATTTCACTATGTCGAGGAGACTCTGTTTTTATCCACTTCCGATACAGACGCCATAGTTACCATAGGAATAATACTGTTTACATCTTCTCATGAAGCCTCGGGAGCGGCGTTACATTTCTGGCACACACTATGTGGTTGACCAATCAACAACAGACTGTGCCAGCTGACCAATCAGAAGACTGGGCTTTTTGGAAAGGCAGGCTTTAAAAGGGTTCTATTATGCCCCTTTTCACAAGATGTAATCTAAGTCTCTGGTGTCCCCAGAATGTGTCTGAAGTTTCAGCTGAAAATACTCCCTAGATCATTTATTATAGAAATTTGTCCCTATTTGCATGTAAGCAAAAACAAGCCGTTTTTGTGTGTGTCCCTTTAAATGCAAATGAGCTGCAACCCAACCCCCTTTTCAGACCTGCTTCAACAACAATAAAACTGGAGAATCTCACACAGCCGAAATGTCAGAAATTGTCAGTTGCGGTGTTCAGCGTTACATGTTAAAACTCAGGAAAAAGTTACAACTTTTACAATGCAACTGGATGTTTCTGAATGGTTAGTGGATAAAGTTGATGTAGTTGATGTTATGAGTTATGTTGATTTATTCAACTTACTGACTAGCATGTACCGTCATGTTAATCTTTTGTGCAAATCCAGCGTTTAACTGACCTTTGTTTGTTTTGGCGTAAAATGATTTGCGCAAATATTTAACACTTTACCAACTTCCTTCATAAATGAAATTCAACCACGGTGTCCTCAGTGGCTCACATGCCGTGAGTCTACGGAGACTCTTATGTTTGTTGGTACTTCCAATAACAGAACATTTGTAATGTGTTTTGGTGCAGACATTGTATATCTCCAGCTGCTACAGTGAGGAAACAGAAATGGCGGACTGCTGCGGCTCACTCAGGGTGGTCATGGTTGGTACTTCCACCTACTCTTACGTATCTGGAATCGGAACCGCACATTTGGAGAGACAGTTTATGATTTATGGGGATTATAAAAAAAGGAGTAGGTGGATTTTTACCATTATGGACTGGTTGTTTACACACACTGTGGACATACATCTGTGTTCAAAAAACACCTTATAAAAGTGAATTATTACATAATAGGTCCCCTTTAAAGAAATAGGAACTAAAACAAAAGTGTTTCAGGCATAAGGTTAAAAGAGGTGCTGCATCAAAATTCAGTATGAGGAAAATGTTTTTTGAACTTTAAATTATGTAAATGTATTCTAGCAGACCCCAAAAATAAAATTCTGAACTTGTAAATGAGCATATATGGACACTTTAAAGATTTCTGCAATTGTTCTTGAAGAATGTGAATGTTATGGTTACAATTCAAAAAAAGAGGCGTGCCACATATGAGCTGATATGAGCATGCCACATATGGGTGTGACTAAAGCTCACCTGAGAGGTGTGGCTAAGGGCAAGTGTGCGGGCCACCTTCTGCAGCTGAAGCAGTGCGGTGTCTAAAGGGTTGGCCTGGGACAGCTGATTAACCTCTGCTGCTTCCAAATCTGTCAGAGGGAGTAGCAGCTTTACAACAGACTGAACCTCCTCTGCCACCTACACATAGCACAAAAACAATAAAGATGCAATTATGACAAGCCCTGATTGCATAAATTAAATCATAATCCAGTCTGTTAAAAGCTGCCATCACTTATATAAATGTGTTGTTAAAGAATATTTTCAATTGTGGCATGACAAAGTTGAAAAGAAAAAGTCAAAGGGTTAGGCCTATAAGACAGAATGTTCATTTAAAAGCATGTAGGTTTAAGACAGACTCACCCGCTGTCTGTTTTCACTCCAGCCAGGTCCACTTTCGTTTTGTTGTTCCAGTCTATCCACCTGAGCCTTGAGCCTCAGACTGCGCTGCCGAGATAATGCCACCTCCCTTTTCACTTGTTTCAGCTGCAGCCATAGAGAGTGCAATTAAATAAGCACAACATGCTTGTGTGCATGTGTAAGACCATTCAGAATGATATCAGACTGACACATCTGCAAACATAAACACACATGGTTCTTGTCTTTTTTATAACCTTGCTATTCTGGATTTTCAGAAAAATGAGGCAGATGGAATCTTGCCATTCTGGTGGAACTAACAGGAAACATTCAGAATTAAATCTGACATTACCTTTACTTCGTAGTGATTTGATTGCGGAAAAAATGTTTCCACTAAACACCTGAATATAGTTTTGGTGTGTTATTAGTATAATTATTAACATTAACATTATTAATGCAGCCAGTGAAACCATCATTCCATGGACAGTTTGTTGTGGACGTGGGTTTGCCTATAAATAAAGACACTCATGTTATTATTAGCTCTGACAGGTCATGTTGCTTTAAAAAGAATTTGGCTGAATGAAGAAAAAGTAGGTAAACATTCGTTAAACAATGATTAGACATCTGGTCCTCATTGCTCTCGTCCTTTTGTTGTTTGTTTCATTCTTCAATGATTTACAATATCTCAAAATGAATAATATTTCTGATGACTTTAAACTGTTATTCTGCTGCTCTGGAGTTATGTGCTCCTATGTCTAATACTTTGTTTTTACATCATAACCAAATAAAACAAGTATTTAAAATGCTTAATGTTAAGGTAGTGACAGCTGGTTTGGATATGGTGATTATTTGTTATGAAAAAAAAAAAAAAAGAATTACAGACTACCTGTAGATACTGAATGAAGAAAGTAAATCTGAAAAGTTTAAAACTTTTTATGCATTTCTTATAGAGACTGGGAGAGGATAATCCAAACTGCCAAATTCTATCAAATTTAACATTTCAAAATACTTTAAAATGAGGTAAAAAATAATATATACAGTCAAACCAAAAACCATGTGTGTGTATGTGTAAATCTGAAATCATTGAACAAAATAATAAGTCATTTTTAAACACCTCTTATGCATTTCTTGTAGAGTATGGATGAATTTAACATTTTAAAACACTTTAAATTTAGGAAAAATGATTAAAGAGATGGAATAAAATATATTTAAAGCTATTAAAATCCCTTTTCTTTAAAATAAACATACAGGACATAAATCACCATTATAGGGAACAGCTCAATTGGTAACACTTTACAATAAGGTTCATTAGTTAACATGAACTAATAATGAACTGCACTTATTTGATATTAATTTCAACATTTAATAATACAGTATTAAAATCTTGTTAACATTAGTTAATGTACTGTGAACCAATGAACAGCTGTATTTTAACGTTAACTAACGTTAACGAAAATTAGTAAATACTGTAACAAATGTATTGGTCATGGTTAGTTAATACATTAACTAATGTTTAACTAATTAACCTTATTGTAAAGTGTTCCTTGTGTTCCGTATTCACCGATTGTGAATCAGAGTACTCACAATAAGCACGACTCACCGTCGAAGACACCGGACTAGACACTCGTCTGCGAAGTGGGCTTCCACTCCGGAGCAGATCCGGTAACGCTTCATCTAAGTAGGACGGAGGGAGCTTCGGGGGCGCGTCTGGGTCAGAATTTGTATACTGTGGGTCAACAGATTGACCTGTCACATCTGCACGGTTACCATCCACTGCCAGCTGTTCTTGTAACTCATCCAGTGTGGACAGTGGTGAGCTGTTAGACTCTCTGTCCATGTCAGTGTCGTGACTTGAAATTGAATCCTCATCGTCAGTTAATCGTTTGTGCACTTCTTCTGTGGTCAGAGGAGATTCCAAGAGGTCCCTGATTGTGCGTAAAGGTGAAACTCTCCTATAGGTCTCCATTTTCTTCTAATAGCGACCAAAGTTAAACAGCATGTTCTTATCATGGGAAAGACGACTGAAACTGAGAGGAGAGAATGTCTTCAAACCAGTTTTTCCTGCTTTTTGACGCTCAGAAATGTGCGTCAACAATCCTCATCACAGAGGGTTTTACCTACGGGACGGAGGCTTTTGTAGCTTCGTGAACGTAGGTTAATATAAACATTGACGAGATTCTCGTGCGTGTTCAGGCACGTCTGTGGAAGAATTAGCCTAAGGATAACGCCCTTTAATTATGTTAAGCTTTGAACAAAACACTTAGGCTATCATTAAGTCTCCCTAAGAGAAATGTGAGAGCGAGAGAAAGAAATTGCATGCATATTTTTAAAGTATAAATGTAATGCTGTTAACATTATCAGATCTGTCTAAAGTAAACACATGGGCACAAGCTGTTCCGTTTGGCTATGCCCTCACCCTTACTCAAATAACAGCTGGTCTATTTATATAATAGTGATGGGAACTCTGACTCGTTTCCTCGAATCGGTTCTTTTGAATAGTTTGAAACGAACCGAAAAAACTATTGTGATTCTTTTTATTTTTTATTTTTTTTTACGTAATATGGCCTTTAAAGTAGGCCTAATATATAGTTTATCATAATTTTTTATCAAGGTTTATTAATAAAGGATGTAGTTCGATGTGTATTGTATTCACGATTCAGCACATAAAACTTAGAACGTAAATATGATTTATATTATTAATAAATAATTAATTAATAATTAATTGTTTACTGGTGTAGACTGGATCCGAGCTATTTCAAAAAACAGTAAAATCCTGTCATATTTAACACTTCATAACACTTTAAAATAAGGGACAGATAAGATAGAATATAAAAAATGTAAAAAATAAAATAAAAACAGAAAATAATTCAGACATTTTAAACACGTACGTTTTATGCATTTTAGAGTCTGGGAGAGGGATGATTCAAAAATAGTTAACATTTCAGAACACTTTAAAATTAGGGGGAAAATCTGTATGTATTTGGATCTGGGTGAATCGGAGAACAGAGAACCGGTTCGGCTGATTCACTCAAATGATCTGACTCAGAAGAATGATTCATTCACGAAACTGACATCGCTCATTTATAGCTAAGCCAACGATTCTGGACAGAGAGCTGGTGCACTATCAAGGTTGTGTAAAGAAGTGACAGGAAAATAGCTAACTTCTGGAGTGTTTTGTTCTTGGTGGTGATGTGACGGAGGGAAGTCTGTTATTGAATGAGCGAAAGAATGAGCTGCAACTCGCGCCATAAATACTGAAGGACGAACCACTAGTGAGTGAACTCAGGCATTCAAGAATAGATTGTGCTGTTTTGCTGTCTAAAACAACAAAAAATCATTACGAATTATAAAAAAAAAAAAAAAAAAAAAACCTAAATTGTTAAGAAATATACACGCAAACAATTTGACACTTGACAAAGTTAAAAATTGATTATTTGCGTTTGCTTGTTTGTTTGTGTGATCAACTTTAAAAGGACAAAGCACAGCACTGGATTTCTGATTCTTCAGAATGACAAAAGACGAGGAAAACTCTGAATGGGTTGGTGGTCAGGAATTTTATGACAAATACGAACCAAAGGAGATCTTGGGACGGTAGGTGTCACCAATCTCGATGATGTTTGTGTCTGCATAAAAGAGAGTGTATAGCCTAACTATTCAGTTAGATTACTATGGAATAAAAAACAACAAAATCAAAATTATAATTACATATCAGTCCTGAATTTGTCTGAATGTCTTTTCTCCCAGAGGTGTGAGCAGCGTGGTTCGCCGATGTGTGGACAAACGGACTAGCCAGGAATATGCAGTAAAGGTCATAGACATCACACCATCAGACAAAATGACACCTCAAGAGATACAAGAAATCCAGCAGGCCACTGTGAAAGAGATCGACATTCTTCGAAAAGTGTCTGGACACAAAAACATAAGTATGACTGTCCAGTGCCAATGTGGAAGTTAATCTTGATTCATAATACATATACTACCAAATATAATATAATGATGCTATGATACAGAAATTGCATATCTTTTAAGTAATTCATTTACAAAATTATAACAACAAAAAATCTTTTCCCCCCTCATAGTTCAACTGAAGGATTGCTTTGAATCAAAGGCCTTCTTCTTTCTGGTGTTTGATCTGTAAGTATGGCACACAACAACCCTCATGTCTGTGCCTCACTATTGTTAGTGGCCTTGAGAGACCCAAGCTATATCTAGGGACCAAAATATTATAAAGACTTGAGCCAGTAAGAAACAAACCTAGCAAACTTTTAGAAAGGTCATAGCAAACACCCAAAAAATTATAGAATTGTTGCACAGGCAAAGCACTAAAAATCTAATTTACTGCAGAAAATGGCTCAAGACCAAGCAATTGCTCATATTAATTGTTGTGTTATTTACAAGTTTGCTTCTTATTCAGATTTCTAAATGTTCCCTGTGGAGACTATGTGTTGATTGACACTCTGCAGCATACAGATAGAACACTGGCTATTCTAAGAGCAAACTCATTGCCAAGACGAGACTGTTTCTGTGCCAAACGACCGGCTCTCAATACAAGCATGTGCACAATATCCCTCCTAATTCTTTTTTTTGTCCAGACATTTATATTTTGAATAGATGCAGTTAGTTTCTTAGAAAAATGATCTATCTATACTATGCTAATTTTATATCACCAAACGAACTGGTATTGTTATCTTTCATCAGTTTATAGGCCTTGAGATTACGGTTTTGTTCATGTTTAAAGATGAATGTTCTCTTAACAGGATGAAGAGAGGAGAACTCTTCGATTACCTCACAGAAAAAGTTACCCTAAGTGAGAAAGAGACACGGTCAGCTCCCTTAAATAATCCAATTGTAGATTGTCCTAATTGTATTTAAACGGTGTAAAGCAAATCCTATGCTAATATATATATATATATGTATGTATATATATGTTTTTAGCGGTTTCCAACAACAAGGCATTTTGAGTGTTGATGGGTTTAAGTTATGTCACACTCATGAATGTAGTGCTGTCTTTATATTTCTATAAAAAAATTGTTTTTAGCATTGATAACAATAAATGTTTCTTGATCATCAAATCAACATATTAGTGCAATTTCTGTAGGATTATGTGACAGCATCAGTAATGATGCTGAAAATTCAGCTTTGCCATGATAGAAATAAATTACACTTTAAAATATATTAAAGGGGTCATGAATTGAGAAATCAACTTTTCCTTGAGCTTTTGATATATAAGAGCTCATCACACTATAAGAATATCCTGTAAGTTTCAAAACTGAAAGCTTCCTTGTTAGTCCAATAAAAGCTTTTATTGATACCAGGCCCATTGAACGACTGATCCTGGAATGTGCCTATCTATGATAGATGAAATGCTGCCTCCGCAGAAGAAATCAGTGGTAAATGAGGAGAGAAGAGCGATACAGGACTAAAATTACAATACCTGACCAAATATCCTAATGCTAGGAATATAGTTATTTATTTTCAACAATGTGAAGGTCTCAGTTGAGCTTTATTTATTTGTATTCTAGATTTCACTGCGGATTCTTTGGTAAATCATTTGCATTTTGTCGCAGGCTTTGCAAACAGACATTTACGATATAGACTCGACAGTAATGCAGCAGCATGGAAGTAACTGAGTATTATTATCCTAATACCTGATCTGATATGTAATGATTCATGTACAGTCAGATGTTCTTTGTCAGTAAATCAAACCAGTGACTAAACAAGCAACTTCATGTTGTTTCTCTTAGTAGGATGAAAATAATCTGTTATTTAAATGGTGATTAAATTATATAAAGAAAGCGATCAAAAAACGCTCCCTTTACAATCGCTGGAGCTGTCAATCAAACAGTGTGAGTTTATCGGTGACTGAGTTATGGACACGCGCCAAAACTCCCATTTTATTCAACAAATCTCTTAGTTTGCACTGTTAGTTATGATGAAAGCATTCGTTAATGTGCAGAAATGGAGTTGCAATGACGAGATCGCTGCTTTCATGCGCTCATCAACATCCGTGATCAGCTACAGTCTTAATTACTGAAGCCTTTCATACCACTATCTAAATATAATGCCGTAGATCTAAATGTAATGCAACACTTTTCACGATTAGTTATCCTTGTGAACTGTAATAGTAAAAACGTGCTAAAAGTTTTCGAGAGAGTACCTATTTCAAACGGAATGAAGTTAGCCAATCACAGCAGTGGGCGTTTACACTGAAGTCTCACAGCAGACACGCCCCTTAAAACAGAGCTTTCAAATAAGAGGGCTAAAATCAGGGTAGATAAAATGCCTTTTTTTTTTCATGTAAAAAGCATACTAACATTGTAAGTGCACCCCAGAAAACATAAAACAATAAAACAAAGCAGTGTATGACCCCTTTGAAATAGAAAACAATTATTTTGTATTTTTGATCAAATAAATGAAGCCTTGGTGAGTTTTAAAAACAAACAAAAAAAATCATACTGACCACTAACCTTTGAATGGAAATATATATATTACAGCTCTAATCCATTGTAGCTGTTGTATTAACCTTAGAGATATGATCTTGATTATTAGCACTCAGTTTTCTCTTCTCTCACTCTTTGATAGAAAGATCATGCGTGCTCTTCTGGAGGTGGTTGAATATCTTCACACCCATAATATAGTCCATCGTGACCTGAAACCAGAGAACATTCTGTTAGATGATGATGTGAATATCAAACTCACTGACTTTGGTTTCTCGATCCAGATTGGGCATGGACAAAGACTGAATGGTAGGTACTTATGAACACCTTTAATTATAAGCATTTGGAAGGCATGATTACAGATTTTGTAGTTTAGAAGTATCTGCCTGTTTCCCCCCTAGAGGTTTGTGGAACACCAGGTTACTTGGCTCCAGAAATCATTGAGTGCTCCATGGATCCCAACCACGCTGGCTATGGGCCTGCTGTTGACCTGTAAGTGCATACAATAAGTGTGCATAAGTGGTATTTTAGTATTATTTAAATACTATTATAGTATGAATTATTTTATATGAGCATTTATTGTAATATTGTCAGTATTCATTTTAAGTTTTAGTAATTTTGGTATGTGCTTTTGTCATTATTATTAGTTTTTAAAATATTTGAATACCACTTTAATTGATTTTTGTTTCAGTTTTTAGTAATTTTAGTAATTTTACTCAACTTCAACTTACTTTAAGTAAGTTTTTCATGTAATATTTATATCTTTTTTCAATTAACAAAAATGCTTTATATCACTTAGTTAATATATAGTTTTAATTAACAAAACTGGTATGCATCACCATTACTCTTAAAGGGTTAGTTTACACAAAATTAAAATTTCTGACATTAATTACTCACCCTCATGTCATTCCAAACCCATAAGATCTTCTTTCATCTTCAGAACACAAATTAAGATATTTTTGATGAAATCCGAGAGCTTTCTGACCTCCCTGTATACAGCAATGTCATAAGCAATTTTAAGGCCAAGAAAGATAGTAAAGACATCCTTAAAATAGTCCATGTGACTACAGTGGTTCAACTTTAATGTTATGAAGCAAATAACAAATAAGGACTTTATTCAACAATTTCTTTTCTTCCCTGTCATTCTTCTACTGTTTACTTTGTATTATTTTTGTTTGCGCACAAAAAAGTATTCTTTTCGCGTCATAATATTAAGGTTGAACCACTGCAGTCACATAGACTTTAGATTTTAACAAAGTCTTTACTACCTTTCTGGACCCAGAATGTGGTAATTCCGTTGCTTGATCTTGGGGATCAGAAACCTCTTGTATTTCATTAAAAATATCTTAAAATGATGTTCCGAAGATGAAGGTCTTACAGGTTTGGAACGACATGAGGGTGAGTAATTAGTGACAGAAATTTTAATTTTAGGAGAACTAACCCTTCAGAGCAGCTCCCAACTCATTCATTTTCATTGCATTAACACTCAAATAAACTAATCACATACATAAATACCTGAACTTCCTGGCAGTGACAGTGAACCAGAAGAAAATGAATTGATTAGGCAAACTATTATGCTTAGTAAAATATGATATTACATAACCTTCTTCTGTCTTCTCTTGTGTAGATGGAGCACTGGCGTGATCTTGTACACTCTCCTGGCTGGATCTCCACCGTTCTGGCACAGGAAACAAATGCTGATGCTTCGAATGATTCTCGCAGGGAAATATGAATTCAGCTCTCCGGAGTGGGATGACCGCTCAGACACTGTCAAAGACTTGGTGTGTGTTGGTTTCTTTAATTCGTTGTGGTCCTGTTTGTCTTGATGACAACCAGTTTAGAAAGAACTTTAGAAAGAAAAAAATGCCTTTACAAATTCAACTTGTTTTCTTCCCAGTAGATTTCCAGGTTATTAGTTGTGGACCCGCAAAGTCGTTATACAGCCACAGAGGCCCTCAATCACCCGTTCTTCCAACAGTACGTGGTTGCAGAAGTTCGTCATTTCAGCCCTTACAGGAAGTTCAAGGTAAAGAGCAGATGTTCTAGATGACTTTTCTTAGAAAGCATTGACTTTGAGGTTTTGAGTGTCACCCTACACATTGCAGGTTATCTGTATGACCGTACTTGCCGCCATGCGTATCTATTGCAACTATCGTCGTGCCAAACCTGTGACCAAGGAAGTGATCTGCAGCGACCCGTATGCCATCAAACCTCTACGCAAAATGATTGACGCATGTGCCTTTAAGATCTACGGCCACTGGGTGAAGAAAGGGCAAACTCAGAACAGAGCAGCTTTATTTGAGAACACTCCAAAGGTCATTCTGCTCTCTATTGCAGCTGACGAGATGGATGTAGCACAGAGGACTTGGTGAGGGTTCATCATCTCCAATTACAACTAGATACCACAATTTACCTCAAGACCATGTTAAGAACAGTCCAAAAACATACCTCTATGGCTATGACAGCATATCAGACCCCCATATTTATACAGTGAGATGGAAATAAGTAAGAAAATTACCTTCAAGAACCTTTTATTTCCTTTTAAATGCTAAAAAAAGTAAAAATGATACCTGAACTATTTAAAAAATGTATGGTATTATTTAATACAATTACATTTTTATTCTATTTTGCATATAAGATGTGGCTTAAATGTTATATCTGAATGATTTTAATGACTAGAAAACAACTATACAATAGGTTAAGATTTTAATTTCACAGTATTTTGTGGAAAAAAGCAGATATAACACTGAATTCCAGAAGTTTATGTCTCCACAGGAGAAATGTCGTATAAATCCCATAATGCACCACTGGCATCAACTAGTCTTGAACATTTGGCTCTTAAAGCTCAGTCCTTTTCTGTTTTGCATTTGAGCTCATAGCACAGCGGAAGCCCAGGTTATCAGAGGCTGAATCTGGTGTGTTTCCCATCCTGCATGTGAGAACACAAAACACACATTTTATTCATCATAAATTGCTTTGGACAACAGCTTTAGCAATTGTTGATGGAACCCCTTGGGGTCAACTGGAACTGTTACAAGAAGCGCTAATAAAGGTCTAATAAAAGCTGACTTTGAATAATATTAATATATAATGACTGACCTAGTGGTGACACGAGCTCTGTGATTGGCTGAGCCATCGGCAGTGTCAATCCAGGATGCTCCACGCAGGACGTACATGGTCTGAGCACCAGGAAAATTTGAGGAGGTCCACTCCCAGACATTACCCAGCATGTCATATAGTCCTGGAAAAAAGATGTGATATTATTCACAAAATTCAGTACAATAGTAAGAGAATTACACACACTAAACAAAAGTTTGGGATAAGTAGGATTTTGTTTTTGCAAGGATGCATTAAACTGATAAAAAGTGACAATAAAGACATTTATAATGTTACAAAAGATTTATATTTCAAATAATGGCTGTTCTTTTTAACTTTTTATTCATCAAAGAATCCTAAAAAAAAAAAATATTACAGTTTCCACAAACATATTAAGCAGCACAACTGATATAAGAGCATAAGAGACTCCTAATTTTACCAGCCCCAAACCTTTGAGAACTTTTTTTCCTAGGTAAAGGTTTCCTTTGTCTCTGTCTATGAATTAAGTACAGTTTATTGTTATTGATAATATGTGACGCACCAGAAAGTGTAATAGCTCATGTGCCGTGTTGTACCATACCATAGTTATTCTGTGGAGGAAAGGCAGTTACAGGAGCTACGCCATGATAGCCATCTTCTCTGGTGTCCCCATCTGGAAACGGGCCCTTTGTACAAAGAGTTTGCAATTTACCAACAGCCTACGGGCTTGTTCACACAGAACAGGCAGTGGAATGGGGAAAAAACGCAAGGTCTCGAGGTCTCGTTTGTTAAAAGTTGAACTGATTTTAACTAGAGCGCCGTGTTTTTAGAAGGTCATACACGTCCGTCTAGCGTGTGTTTAAAAGTAGGGAACTGGAATGAAAAACACATTCTGTGTGAATGGCCCTAAGAACATTAGAACTTGACTGTTTTTAAAGCAAAAATATACACTTCTCCTTCATGAAATGGACAATAAGATCCCTCAACTGACCTGCCAGAGGTTAGTCCTGTTCAGCAAAAACTTGTTTCCCCATGGGTATGTCCTGCCTGAAATACACGTGTTGGCTATGAAGGTTACAGTACATAAAATGATGTTATTACCCACCGACAGTACTGCATGACAAGCATAAGACAGCAGTTTTTTATTTAGGTGCTGAGAGGCATAAGGCTTTTTTGGCTTGCCTTCTAGACCCCCACGAGCAGCCATTTCCCACTCTTCCTCAGTTGGCAGCCTTTTCTTCTTCCACTGACAGTAGGCTTGGGCATCATTCCAGCTGACCTGCACCACAGGGGATTCCAGTCTGTCCTTGATACCAGAGCCTGGTCCTGCTGGCTGCACACATTAAAACCAGAGACCTCAGACATTCATAAAGTCTAAATAAATAAAGACAAATAAATTAATAAAGTCTTTGTGAATTACATGCACATAGAATGATAACTATGTCACCTGTCTCCAGAACACTTTCTCGACTGGTAACCACCAAGGCGCAGACTAGGAAAGAGGAATGGGGTCATTTACATGAGAATAGAGGGTAAAAGAGAAAATATAGTATAAAAGACAGTGTTTAGGTAAATAGAAATTCCCATTTAAACAACTTGGAAAAATTTTCTGTTCCTGCTTTGGGTTCATACCTCAATTGTCTGAGTGACCTTACTTTTCAGTTCATCTGAGACAAAATCCTGGAAAACAAAACTCCAACCGAACGTTTCAGCCTCCGTTTTGTATTTCTGCAGTCGGACAAATTTCCTAGAATAAACGGAAGCAGTTGTATCAGGCCAGACAAAGTGTGTTGAAATAGACAAGATTAACCTCTAAGTTTAAAAAGCATATTTGGGCATCATAGGTACCTAAAAAAAACGGTCTGGGTAGGCTGCTTACTAGGCTTTGAGTCAATATCTTTAATGACAAGTACCTGAAGTCAGAGTTAGTGACAGGATATTTGTCCATCTGAAACGGCTGGAGAGTCACAGCTCGTGTTGGTGATTCCCCATCTCTTCCATCGGGAACACTGGTTCCCATCATCAATTTCCCACCAGGAATAAACACCATCTCATCATCTGCTAAAACAGTTATTTATCTTAAACAAATGTCTGCTTACAGCAATTGTGTGGTCCAGGGGCTTGGTCCACTCAATTTTCAATAAAATATCAGAGCTGAATCATTCTTCAACTGTAGGAACTTTTATGTCCCAAGAGATTTTTTTTTTTTGTTGTTATATGAAAGTCACAGTAAAACCACATTGGAAACTTTTGACCATGTTTTTATTTTGCTACTTAAATGTCTTTTATGTATAAATTTTTTTATTATTGTACACTTGCCTCAGACAAATATTATTTATTTATCATCTGAATAAAATGGTTAATTTATTACCCATTTCATTATTTCAGCAGATATTGCATAAACATATGTGTGTACTGTATATGATGAACATAAATTACACCTCTTAGTTGCGCTGTTGTCAATACAACTAACAGTTTCCCCTAATAAAGTTTCTTCAAAAGTTTGTACTTTTTAACCAAAATGACAACAGTGTCAGTCAAGAGCTGGAGATGAAATATAAGGCATGTGATATGTGAAAATAAAATAAAAAATAATACTTTTATTATTTATATTTTTATTGAGCATTTGTAATTTTGTGTATTTGGGATACATAAAATGTCAGCTAAGACGTATTTTTATTATTATTTTTATGACAGACCGTGATACCAAGAGTTTTACAAGAGTTTTAACGTAGCAACAATAAATTTAATTGTTAATATAAGTTAATATAAGGTTTTTAAAGCAAAGTAAAGCTGTTTATGGGGCTTCCTACCTGCTGCATATGACATGCTGCACAATAATACGAGGTATAAGGTCTCCCAAACGATCATCATGACATATATATAAAGACACGTGACGGGCAGATTCAGTCCAGGGTCTGATTTATCAAACTATAAACACAACAGTCCCATTAAACTTCTTATAAAAATGAAAAATATGATAAACAACGACACTGCAAGGTTCAGTCATTCAGTCTCACTCTACGCGTCGCTGTTACTGAAGCTCGTTGAAAAGTGTTTATCGCCACCTATTGGTTTGGAGAAAGACGTATTCTGTTGCACTGAATGTCCCACTCCATTGTTCACACTGATTTCAGTTTTTGTCACAGACAGTCCACTTATTGCTCAGCTACTATTAATATAAGTAACCTTCTTTTCCCTCGAATAATCAACAAATCATCCGTTACTATCATTACTGTATGCAAATTCTCATTCATGCATAAAATATAATATGGTGGTACATCTCATTTCTCCTTTCCCATAGGACAATTTAAGTAAAACATGTTAGCTTAAACTACCAGTTTGTCATCCTAAGCATATATTGATATATCTGTTATTCATAATCTTAAAATGAGGTGTTTTTTGGGGTAAATGTTGATTCATCATATGCTTCAGGCTGGCTGAATGTTTTGTCTAAACTTGACTTGAATGCAGTCTTGTATTATACTAAATACCAATGCTGTGAATTTCTCTGTCGAGACTCATTGTGAAAAGCAACATTGTTGTGAGCGCAGGACATACTTTAGTGACGATCCACATTGCCACAGCAGTTTGAGGAGCTCATGAATGAGGCATTCGGCTGCTGGACACCGTGAGACAGTGACTGTGAGAGCATGTTCATGATGGGACTACCCTGGCTGCTAGTTTTGGAGCTTGTCCTTTACGCTGGTTGTTTCATCTGTGGGGTGATAGCTGCCGCCTGGATGACACTAACTCAGGTAACAATAATTAATCATCTACATCTGATTATTACTCATTTGTGGACACTGAAAGTATAAAATGATTAATTATTGCTTATAGAAAACTAAAAACATAATAAGGGAAATGTAATTTACTATAAGTCTGGCTCTGATTTCAGAGATGAGTATCAAAATGATCATGGCTAAAGTTTTGCATGCATATTTATGGAACGTTTAAGACACTCTTTTGTTATATACCATTCAGTCTGATGTTAAAATGTATTATAACATAATGTGTGATCATTGAGCATGTTGGTATGTTTCTTGAAGTGCATGTTCACCTTATTTTCTTGCTTATTTTTTGGGAAGATGAATTAAATAAATGTCAATAGGCTACATCTATTGGTATCCATAATCATTCTGAAATATATGTAAAATATATGTGCAATAAAATATAGAATATGTGATGTTGCTGATTCCAGGTCAGACCTTCTGAGCTTTCACCATGTGATCAGCCGGCCTCTCGCACCATATTATGGCTTATTAGAGTCATATGACAGAGGGACAAAACCAGTTAGCACAGCACTTTCTTTATTCATCTGTGTGTGTCATAGAGAGATGCACATCTTGTACATAGTTTGTGAAAGTTACCTTTAGATGTCCCTTGCTACTGTGTTTCCTTATATTAATCATGTGCAAATATGGATGATTTTTGTGTTGTCTTTATAGGGCCACTTTGATGGACGGTGCATTCTATATGGAAGTGTTCATTATAACACATCTGGCCAGGCTTTGATTGTGGAAGGCTCCAGTTCTCCTTCTGTCTGCTATTTTGTGTCAGCCATCGCTGTGTGCATGGCTATTTACTGCTTTTCCCTTATTCTTTACTGGATCTATGCCAGCTGTGTAGATGAAGATGTGAGAAGGTGAATGTATTGACTTTTCTGCTGACCTTCAGATGTGCATTTATCATATTTCTTTTAGATACTACTTTTAGATTTCTTTTATTCATTCAGGTAGGACTCAAGAGTTAAATTAACATTGTTGTTTTTGCCTTGTTGTGTTTGTGTCTGGAAATGTTTGCAGGGGGACTGTTTCTCTCAACACATCTCTGGGAGTCTGTGGCCTACTTCTGTTTTTTCTCTTGGTATCAGGATGTATTCTCAAGATTGGTCGGGACAGCCTGTGTTTCTCTGTCCTTCATAATGTTCCTTCCATTAACAGGTGATTTCAGCTTTCTTCTTTCCACATTATTCTGGGTATGTGACTTCTGTTACACATTTTAAGAACCTTACGTAACCGGTCCTACTCGACTCGCTCTGAGCGGGATTCAAACCAGCGTCTCCAGCATGGGAGACGCTTACTATTACTAGCTTGCCTCAGTGACACTCGCTCCTAAAATTTCACTCCCATCTGGGTCACAGCACCAAATGTAACCGGTGCTACTCGGCCCCCTCCGAGTGGGATTCGAACCGGTGTCTCCAGCATAGGAGGCAGGCCCGCTAACAAGGACACTAAAGAGCGTTCTCATGCAAAAGTATTGTGTTCCAGAGAAATCTGGAACATAAGCATGGCATGGAGCATAAGCATTTTGTCCTTCCTGCTCATATTATTTCCATCACAAAAGTTTTGTGAGTTTTGAGTTTTGCTTCTCCCTCCCATCTAATTTTTCCCTCATCACCATGTTCCTTTGGGGGCTAATGTTTAGTTAAAGTTAAAAAGTGAACTGCTAGAACTATGTTTTTGTTTTAGTTGTGAAGATGCAGAGAATAAGACATGGGCTCATCCATACACTGGAAATCAGTTCTACACAGGACTGTACAGTACTGAGGTAGGTACTTTGGTTATTTTTCGTAAAGTGGTTGGAATGTTGAGAGCACATGACCTGTCAAAAAGAGCTTTATAATGTTAACCACCATTACCGAACACTGTTAGTTGCAAAATAATTTGGTGACAAATACACCGGCGAATAGGGTGTTAAAAAAGACACCACTGGAAAATGTGTACGTGTTTGAGTAAAATTAATATTTTTGTTTTATTCTATAAACTACTACGACATAATTTCTTCCAAATTTTGAGTAAAAACATTGTCATTTAGAGCATTTATTTGCAGAAAATGGCAACTGGTCAAAATAACAAAAAAGATGCCATATTTTCAGACCTTGAATAATGGTATAACCCTGCTTTCATGGGTCTTGGCATGCTCTCTACCAGTTTTTCACATTGCTGTTGGGTGAATTTATGCCACTCCTGGCGCAAATATCCAAGCAGCTCGGCTTTGTTTGATGGCTTGTGACCTTGTGTCCTTCCTCTTGATCTCATTTCAGAGGTTTTTGGTGGGGTTCAGGCCTGGAGTTTGGGCTGGCCTCAACAGGGTCTTGATCTGGTGGTTCTCCATCCACACCTTTATTGGCCTGACTATGTGGCATGGAGTATTGTCCTGTGGGAAAAAAATAATCCTTCAAGTTGGGGAACACCGTCAGAGCCGAAGGAAGCAAGTTTTCTTCCTGGATAACCTTGTTTGTGGCTGATCTTCTCTGATGAGTCCAATTTTCAGCTTTGCCCAACAACGGGTCCTTTATTGGTTAGACAGAGACCTGAAGAGGCCTACAACCCACAGTGTCTCACACCCAATTAAATTTATTATGAAATTTAGTGGAGGATTGGTGTGAAGGATGCATGACTCAAGCCATGTACAAAGTTATCCTAGAAGAAAACTTGCTTCCTTCTGCTCTGACAATGTTCACCAACTCAAAGGATTGGTTTTCCAACAGGTCAAAGCTGAAATCTTTTTTGTTATTTTGACCAGTTGTCATTTTCTACAAATAAATGCTCTAAATGACAATGTTTTTACAACATTACTAAAGAAATGTTGTCAGTTTATATTGTCTCTTCATTTTTTCCAGAGCTGCACATGATGCATCCACACCAATAGGTGTCAATGTACATGTTTAGTTCACCTTAGTGTTTCTTTATACACACAAAATCAGTTTTTATTTATATTAAATACAGTAGAAATAAATCTCTTCTGTTTATTGAGCACTGCCCCCTTCTGTTTCTCTCCTTCACAGAGGTCAATGTGGGTAAGCTTCTTCTTCTGGGTGTTAATAACGGCCGTGGTGGTCATACAGAGACGCCAGAGCTCAAGGTTGAAGGTTTGGGGTAATGATGAGTGGAGCCGTGCTGAGACAGAGCCCTTCCTCCATCGTCCATCCCACCCAAGATAAATCACCAGAAACCACCATCACATGAGCTTATCATGAAATATCATGCAGAGTTTAGTGCATTCAGTTATGTGGGAACACAAGCAGTGATGAAATACAGATTTTTGTGGCAACACTTGAATTTTTATTTAATTATTCATCTAAATAGTACTTTGATGTGATAGCTACAATAATATACACAAAGTTTAAAGATATGTCCAGAGAGCCAATAGACATGCCTAAGAACATGTCATTGGACATGATGAATATAAGACAAGTCATCCAACCATTGTTGCAAAATAAAGTAATTAGGAAAGTAATCCCCAAAATGAACAGCAGGGCTCTTCTATAGCCTGAAGTGGTTTTATCCTGTTTAATACATGGATATTTAGCAAATAAGTAAATAAATTATGTCAGAATGTAATTTGAGTTGAAATTATGTTACAAGAAATTGACTGCTGAGTGCTACAAGAGACATAAAACAAGCACAGCTAGGTATGAAATTGGTTGCCTTGGACAACAGTCAATAGGTTCAGTTTAGTTAATATTTATATAAATATTATACAATTATCAATATTTAGATCATTAATCATATTTTGACATGAACGTTTATGAACATTTAACTTCTCTTAGAATGGCATACAAAATGTACACACACACACACGTATATATATATATATATATATATATGTGTGTGTGTGTGTGTGTGTGTGTGTATTACAGTCTATTACATTCTATTACAGTCATACAGCACTCAGTACCATCATTAAACATCTTAAAATAACAGCTAAATGTGAAGATGAGAAGGTGATCTGTATCCGTATTTATGGCAGTGCCTTGCAAAATCGAAAATTAAATTTGTGTGCTCAGTGTAATAATACTGATTATTTACAAATGTGAGCTGTGGAGTGTTTAAAAGATTAAAAGAAAAAGACGCCACATTTCAAGTTTATGTGTGTCATTTCTGCCCCACCAACTCATGATGGTTTAAAGGGATAGTTCACCCAAAAATGAAAATGATCTCATAATTTACTCACCCTTAAGCCATCCTAGGTGTATATGACTATCTTCTATCAGAGGTCACCCTTCCGCCAGAACTCGACTCTCGTGAATATGTGTACGGCCAGAGATTATAGCTTATGAAGTTTTAAATATGGGTATTTGTCTTACAAAAACCCATCGCTTTGCTTCATAAGACATTTAATAAGCCACTGGAGTCGTATGGATTACTTTTATGATGGCTGGATGCATTTTTTGGAGCTTCAAAAACTTTACATTATTCAATGCCATTACAAAGCTGGGAAGAGCCAGGATATTATTTAATATGAATCTGATTGTGTTTGGCTGAAAGAAATAAGTCATAAACACCTAAAATGGCTTGAGGGTGAGTAAATTATGGAATAATTTTCATTTTGGGCTGAACTATTCCTTTAAGTTTTGCCAAACACTACCCATCAGCCACTGGTCGAGCAAACAGATAGCTCCGCCTCAAAATCACACATTTGTTGAACAATTATTGTTGTCTCAGGATTGGATTTTAATAGATAAAACACTGCATCTACTTATTATGTAATTTCAAATTTCATTAAATTTGAATTGCTGGACAAGCTATTTTCCCACTGTGTTTCAGAGTTGCTTGCTTAGTTTGCGAGCCTGCCTCTCTTTGGCTTCAAACGCCACCTTAGTGTCTATCAGAGCTTCCAGCGTTTTGCGCATCTCAGCCATGTCCTGTTGAAGCACGTCGCTTTGGCTGAGGAGACTATGGCCTTCCTCTCTCAGCTGCTCGGCTAGAGCGGCCATCTGTGCGCTCTCCTCCTGACACTGCGTGTGCAGCTGAACGGCCAATGAGAGCAAACCCTCCGCGTGGCTCACCACTGAGTCCAGCTGGTCCTTCGACATCCTGTTGTTCTTCACTTCACAGCTGCTGATCCAGTTGGATTGTGGAAAAAATAAAAATAAAAAAATCAAGAAAGTTAGAAAGATATAATTAATATTGACATATAGGGCTATAGGTCTATTTTAGTAACTAGATTCAACTAGAGTCAAACCATATTTCAATTTTTATGATAAAACACCCATTTCAAAAATTATAATAAATGCCTAGTTCTGTCATGAAACTCTAGATGGCGCAGGCTGATGTGTCCTTAACGCAAGCTGGTGATATTTACAGCGTTAACTACTTGGCACAAGCTGAATGGTTCATGTCGCATCTGCAGCCAATGAGCTTGCTTGCTCAACATTTAAATGGCTGGTTACCATTCACTATAGCAGTTTGCAGCACACTTTCAGAGTTTATCTAAAACCCTCCACCTTCCCCAGCTCCACCTGTATAGATCTGCTATGGGTAATTGATATATGCTATTTGTGCAGCAGCAGCAGCATGTCTACATACTCAGCAATAATCTACAACAGCAATAATTAATAGCAGCAGCGTAGCAGATGTATTCCGCCAAGACCAAATACATTAACATTGTCATATCCATTACCATGCTAAAAATATCCAGAGAGTTGTCATGATAGGACAATATTTTTGTGAATATCATATTTTTGCCATGACTGTAGGGTAAACGAGTGAACACAAAACATACAGAAAAGGGTCAACTATTTAATGAATCTATGAGCTAAAGGCTGAACTGTTCTATATATCACATAAATGTCAGGTTGGGGCAAGTTGTCACGTTTTGTTAGAAATGTATACACCACAGTGTTTTCGGGGGGAAAATGCCTTTGTCATGAATTATTTTGTTTTATAAATGTTTGATGGGTTCTGTTGTGACAGCCTGCTGTACTTTTGGTCACTCATAACAAAAGGTCAGCGTGTTCAATGAACTGTACTATCTTTATATATAAAGATAGACTTTGAAGATTTTGAAGTATGTACCTACACTGACAAATAATAGTTGCATAGAACATGGATTTGGTTTTGACAATTATTACAGACTCAAACACACTCCTAATGATTTACTATTAAGGTGGTTCTCCTCACTGTCCCTAGGACAACATGCTGTGTCGTCTCTGTGACCTAAATCTCTGATGGCAGCACTAGTCTGAATCATCAGGCTCAAGGGAGGTAACAAGCTGCTTAGTGAAAAGCTTATCTCAGTGCCTGCAGTTACTTCACTTCTCTTAAGATTAATATATAAAAGAACATATTCAATAATAAAACTGAACATTGTTTTTGATTGCTAGCAATGGCAGTGGTTTGATGTGACTATTCCAGCATCTTGTTTACTGAATCAGGCATTTATAGGGTATTCCTGCTATGTAAATCTAATTAACTGAATAATGTCTTTCTCCTCAATGATGAAAATGCTTAAATATTTGTTGAATGCATGGTTTAGATGTTTGACTTACCAGGTCTGGTTTGTGTCCTTTTATATCCACCACACAGACACTCCTTTGCTCTCTCTCTCTCATTTGTCAGCAGCACTGAGTGAACTGCTTGTCTGTCCTTCAAACCCAGATTATGAACGGAGGGAGGGAGAGGATGGGAGAACGAAATGCTAACAGTATAATTCCCTGCAAGATTCCAGACATTCCAGGGAATTAAGAAATATGTTTTCAATCTATTATAATGCTTTTTGGACCAATATTCGGTTTTAAAACATTTGATACTTTTCCTCCAAGTAAAACTTCACAAGTCCCAATAGGCTTCATTACGGGAACCACCACTAGGTGGAGTCATTAGCCAAACACATGTGATTTTATCCTGTAGTGTAGTACATAGTGTGGTCACTTACTACACATTAAAGTGTTAGTTCACCCAAAAATGAAAATAATGTAATTTATTACTCACCCTCATGTCGCTCTACACCCGTTCATCTTCGGAACACAAATTAAGATATTTTTGATGAAATTCGATGGCTCAGTGAAGCCTCTATTGAGAACAAAGCCATTGAAACTCTCAAGGTCCATAAAGGTACTAAAACATATTTGAAACAGTTCATGTGAATTCAGTGGTTCTATCTTAATATTATAAAGCGACAAGAATACTTTTTGTGCGGCAAAAAAACAAAATAACGACTTTTCAACAATTGTGCTATGATGGGACGATTTCAGAGCTTTACGAAACGATTCAGTGGAACGTCATGTGATTTCAGCAGTTTAGCCGTTTGATAGGAGATCCGAATCACTAATTCAAAACAAAAGATGCATAAAGCTCAGAAGCTTCATGAAGCAGTGTTTTGAAATTGGCCCATCACTAGATATTGTTGGCACACAAAAAGTATTCTTGTCGCTTTATAATATTAAAATAGAACCACTGAACTGGCACGAACTGTTTCAATGGCTTTACTCTCAACAGAGGCTTCACTGAGCCATCAAATTTCATCAACAATATCTTAATTTGTGTTCTGAAGGTCTTACGGGTGTAGAACGACATGAGGGTGAGTAAATAATGACATTATTTTCATTTTTTGGTAGAACTAACCCTTTAAGCGTGACGTTTGCTCACCCACAATGAAAATCCTAAGATATTCAAAACTCATTGGAAAATGGTTGTGCCTTGATGTACACAACAATTTAACTGTATAAAACACTGTTGAGTATGTCTCCAACAAGAGGAGGTGTTTGCCAAGTCTGCATTGATCCAACCCTAAAAACAACTCTGGTCATTAGCCTAGAGTTACCGAGACTAAATCCAGAATTTTACAGCATTATTAATTGATACTAAAGGATCATTCAAAGTCAAATGAAGCATCTATGACTTTCAGGTTCTATCAAAACTATAAAACGTAATAACAATACGCCTATGCGAGTTAATATTGGCTAAACTGCTTGTTGTGATGGTAAGGACATAGATGCAAAGAGTACAGGAAATGGTCTTTATTCTTTTAATATATTATCTTCTGTGTTTCTCATCTGTACCTGCAAGTTACTGCAATAAATTTAGTAACAAATAATAAAATAATTCATAATGAAAATAAAGCAGTCAGTAAACACATGGTTAATGGTTTGACTTTATTAATAAGAGCATCATGGTCATGGCCACTGTAATCATTTCCTCATTGCTGAAAGATATGCTAGTGCTTGTTGAAGTATTAGCAATAATTTATTTAGTAGAAATTCTACAAACAATACAGGGATGCTCTTGGTGTGTGCTTTGGACTTTACCTTTTTTTGTAATAATATCCTCCTCATGTGCAAGGCTGTGTTTATACATTCGGTCCTTCAGTGTATCCAAGGACAGCTTATTTTAACTCAATCCCTGCACTGTTTGTAAAGTAGGTGACGCTTTGTGCTTGTGCTGACCTACACATGTATTGTTATGCTTGTTTGCTCTTCTATGTGCATATCACCAATGTGACTACATGAGGAGGTGGATTGTTGCACTACTTTGTATCTTGTGTCATCTATTTTATCTATTATCAATAGTTGTATTAAACAGAAACAAGCTTAATCCAATATTTGAAACATTCTAACAGTCTAGGGAGGAATGAATGAGAAGGCCTACAGATGGATGGATAGATATCCCAACAAGAATATTAAAGCCTGAAATCGAGGACAATGGTTATATAAACATACTAAATAATGTGTTAATGAAAACCAAAAAATGCAAAAAAAAACATTTTTTGTGAGGGTTAGTTTTAAGGGTAAGGAATAGAAAATATCATTAGCTTAGTATAAAACCAAAAGAAGTCAATGGAAGGTCCCCACCATGATAGAAAAGCGAATGTGTGTATACAGGGTAATAAAGAGGAATACATTGAATTGCTGCTGAATACATCTACTGTCAGTTGGCTGCAGTAGACATGAGGCTGAAGAAACCTCTAAGGCAGAGATAAGTGAAGTCATAAGCACCGTGCTTCTACCAGGCAATTAAAAAGAAAGAGATTAAAAGAAGTCATTAGCCAGGACGGTGGATTAAAGCACAGTGTCAAACAGTGAGGGATTACAATTCACCAGCCTACATTCACTCATTGATCTTTTACCATCCCTTTTTTATTAGGTCTATTATTTTAATTTTTTTTTTTTTTTTTTTTTTTTTTACTTTTCCCCCTGAGAACCATTTGGTTTTGTTTCTGTCAGATCTACCTTAGTTGTCCACCTTTTTTTCTAATGTCTATTTAAACTCTTCAGTAAATGCAGTTCACATCTCAGTCCCTTTTTCTGTAAGCTACTTCTATATTGTTGACGAATGCATTTACAATATTACACCAACATGGGCTTTTTCACATTAAAGCAGGTTGCAGACGCCCAGCTTTTCATGTAAAATACATTACTCCCATGGTCAAAAGGAGGACACACTGATCTTTTAGTTTGTTATGGACATGATTTGCCAGAGATTTCAATAATAGGACATTAAGATCAATATAGGACACTGATGTTCCATGCCTATCAGTATTTTCTACTAGGTATGTACTACATATATATATATATATATATATATATATATATTTAGGGTCAGTCTGTATCAAGTCATTTGATGTTGATATGACATTACCAATGTATATTATTTTCATTTCAATCCCTACAACATTATACACATTCATGAACACATTTTGAGTTGTTTTTCGGTGTTACACAGAGACACAAATCAGTCTCTTAGGGTTCAACTTTTCTATCCTGGCTCTGGTAAAAATTCCCATCTCTTCCTCGACTTCTCGATCTCCCTGTCTCTTATCTGAACCTCAGATATCAATCTGCCTCTACTATGTCATATCGGTTCTTTTAACCCGTGTCAATACCATGGCCCCCATGACAGCTCTCTTCTCCGTGAATGATTAACACCGGAAAATACAAAGCATCTTGGTAGGTTGGTGGCCTGTCTCTCTCATCCTCCCTGGTCTCTCCATTCTCCCTCTCCTCCACTTGTTCCTGGCCTGTCTCCTCCATGTCGTCATCTTCTAGCCCTTCACTCTCTAATACACCCCTCCTCTCCTCATCTGGCACTCTAAACCCAAGACCAAGGAAACCCCCACCACCCTCTTCCAGCCGGCTGCTCATCCCACCTCCGAGGCTTCTCGAGTGAAACAGGCAGGGGTGGCGACTTCTTGCGGTCTGCAACCGGCTGAGAGAGAAACCACTGCGACTAAGGGACAGCCTGCCGCCGGGCCTAATAGGGAATGAGTTTGTCCCTGCAGCCACATTCCCTCTAACCCAGGAAGGGAGCGAGGAGCTGCTTGTCGAACGCCGACACCTGGGGCAGCTCTGAAGGTAGTAGCTAGAATTGCGCCGCATACGTGCTGCCATCGCGACCGATAATGATGTGTTTGTATTCCCATCCAAATCCATAAGCAAGGCCTCAGAGTAGCTAGGCACCATTTGCTGGTTACAGCGAATGTGCCATTCCAGTTCGGTCATATCCACTGTGTTAACCCGTGATATGATGCGCAGAGTGGGACCCCCGGTGCCATGCTCGAAGCCCGTACAGTAGTTCCCTGTCTCTGTATTATTGTCATTTGCGTCCTCATTTTCACCAAACAATTTTTCGACGTGGTAGTGGACGTACGCCGTGCGATACTCGGCAATCACGCGAAGAGGCCATGATAGCAGGAAAGCCGAGGCCAGCCAGTACACCCAGCGTCGGGTGTACCAAGGTGGGCGTGATGGATTGGGGAATGCCAGCATGTGTTCCCGAAAGTCAACGTTTTTAAGGTGCATACCCTCCCGCGCTTCCATGTAGTCGTCCAGACCTTCATTGTCCCCAAAGAAGCGTGCTCGCTGCGTGAGGTAGGCTGTCTCGGCACGAGCACTGGCAAAGCTGAAGCACTTTGTGAAGCGCAATCGGGTGACGGGATGCTCCAAAAGTCCCTGCAGCTCCTTAGAAACGTCTTTGACCCCGAGGCGCGAGTAATCGAACTCAGAGCTCGCTGCATGTGTGTTGACCCGTTCATGGTACACCTGTGTAGTCGTGTACGCATCTCCATTTCGATAGCGTGTCACCTGTCTGGTACGCCGTACATAATGGTAGCTGATCGCCTTCCACCAGATGCAGGGTGTGGCTTGTTGCAACCGCTGTATCCTGTCATAAACCTCACTGATTTCCACCTTAGCAAGGTTAGCTGTTTTGGAGTAGCAGTGCCAACACTCCACCAAGTAGACAATGTACAGCATGGCCAGAAAAGCTACAGGAATATATATGTAGCCATTGGAACATGGACTGTCATGATAGAGTCGGGCTCGGTCTCCATAGAAGTAGGCGGGGCCTTGGTCATCAGAAGCCATTACGGTGATGCGGTACAGGGAGCACCAGCCTAGAGTACCAAAGCATCCATACATGAGCAAGGTGAGCAGCAGGCACTTCCAGTGTGACTCTCGGCACAGCGAGCCACTCAGGGACTGCTTGAGGGGACGCTGCTATAGGCAGGAAAGGGGGAGGACGGATGTAGATGAAAATATAGGGGACAGAGGGTAGTGCAGATGGATAGGAAATTGAAATGGGCAGGGTTCAATAAGATATGAGTTGGAAGGTGTTGGACAGAATGGGAGTGAATAGATGCCAGACCCAAAAGAAAGCAGAGGGGAGCATGGTTGGGGAACAGGAGGGACAGGGAAAGAAAAAAAGAAAATGTAAAAATTAGTTTTGTCAGAAAAGCATACAACACCTCTGATACATTTGAGATGTTAATGTTATCCACGATCCACAGTAAGTATTGTTCTAAAGCAAATTCACTTTGACAACTCCCTAAAAAGATACAACACAAGCACATTAACACAAATCCTTGAAGGTTTGTATGTTGCAATAAAGGAGAGAGAAGGACTGCTTTTCACCACAAAATTGACTTCTTACTTTTAAAAAACTTGGGCTGTCAATAGAATAAAATCACTATAAATCTCACAATTTCAGAGCCTTCTAAATAAAGAAGGGTGGCAATATTGTACAATTCTTTTTACTTTCTTAATGCTTTTTTGACACTTATTTTCTACCTTTGCTGCCTCCTGGTGGTCCTGACTCTAGTTTGAACCCCTGTTTTAGATGATTCAGGGAACTAGTATATTTACTTTGTGATACAAAATGCACAACTGAGTAAAGCACAGTCTGCTATATCCACTCTGACATGCTGCAGAGAGAACTCAGTAATAGATCATTCTCCTGAGGGCTGAATACATTTCCTGGCTGCTCGTAACCCAAACCATATCTCCTTTTAAAACGCTCTGTATGACTGTGGAGGGGAAGTCTAGAAGCTTTTAGACATCACTGAGTGCATCATCTCGACTAAATGCATAAGGATCTCTACAGCCTAGTCTGAGCCCAGTGGTGGCTTGAGGTATTGTGGCCATATGGGAAAAGATGAATTGATTCCAAACTAACAGGAGGGAAGAAAAAAACAAAAAAAAACAAGCCACACAGTTCCTCTGACACATGAACAAAAAGATTTTATTTCTGCTGGTTGGTCTGCAATATTTTATTTTTTCATCCCCCCTTTGTCCTTCTTTCCTGCTGTCTCTTCTCTAACAACATCACATACACACCCCTTCTCTCACACACACACTCGCACACATAAATCAGCTAATAGTACGAGCAATGCCCTTGCTATGAGAAACGACAGCACTAAAAGCAGGCTGCAGCCCAAGCGTGGCATGGAGGCTGTGCTCCTCTTGGCAGGAGTTTAATTGTTCTTTTACAAGGACAAGAGAGCAAACTGGGATGAGAGAGACAGAATCCATTAGGGCCTGCAGTGTGACTTACCACGCGCACAAGCTAATATCTACGCATGTTTTTTTTTTTTTTTTAATAATGACCTGAAGCATGAAAACATTTTAATATAGCATATAATATTCCCATTTATACTGTACATATTAACTTAATCTGTATGTTTTCTCTAGGTTTTGTCTGTCTGTATGTTTTATTTATTCAGTAGATGCAGAGAGGTGCACTGGTGGGAGGGTGAGAAGCAAGTGTTGAATCCTGTTGGTACCACAAGAAAATGTGTCCTAGGAGATGTGAATGATATTCAGTGAGATTAAATTCTGGAGGCTGTGATTAGGAAACTTGCATAGAACAAAATGGCTGTGATATATAAATAGTGGATAAAGTTAGCCTACTATTTCAGAGCCACTTTAATATGTTAAATTATTTAGATGCCCTAAGAATATCTGAAGTCATATGATCATGTGCCCTTTTCATGAGAAACATCAGTGATGGGCAGAATCATAAAATCCAGCCAAATGTGTGTGTTTTCCTGTACATGTGTATGAGTGAATGATTATTTGCCTTCTTGGGATAGGGGATAAGAGAGGAAAAGCAAGTGACTGTTTGTTTTTGTTCTTATTCAGATACAATTAAAAATTAAATTAAAAAAATGCCAGAACTGAATGACGTTTCTGTATGTGAATTCATCCACAGATAAAGGCAGAATATCATAATAAAATTCAGTTTTCAGCACTACTATTCACAGGTGACACTGCAACATGCTACTGAAAATACAGCGCAAACAATTTAACAAACAGTGTAATCTGTAGTTCAATAGACAAATCACTCTTCTGAGTCAGTTCTTTTCAGTGACTCAAAAACATTCAGCGTAACCAACACAGTCTTGTAACTAGGCGAATTGGTGGCTAATCTGTTCGAATTTGTATGATCTCAGTCATACATTTTCATATGATCAGCTTACACACCACTGAAGGTTAGGTAGGGGTTGGTCCTTCATGCTTTGTTTTTTCTAAAAAAAGTTTCTGTACAAATCACATTGTACGAATTCATATAAAATACGAATACGAATTCATGACAACCAGTCCGTTTCCTGCATGATTTGCTCTAATGTCAGTTATTTTTGGACAATCTAAAACTCATAGTACAACAAATCGGATTCTCAAATGAATGACTCTTATGCGCCAATTCTTTTTAGTAAATAAAAAGCATACAGCACCAACAGTGTATTCCTGAATACGGAAGCCCTAAACGGCCATGGATTAATTATTTTTTCTATCTTGTTTTCTCGTGATCATGAATTAATTTTCTCGTCATCTCGACATAAAAGTTCTTATTACAATGACTGATTCTGAAACACAGGACCCGGATTCTACTGTTTCTATAGTAATGAACAAACTTTCACATGCATTCTATATTCTGTAATTCTAAAAACTTTTAAACCCACTTTATTTTCCTCATTTGCATGAAATAAAATGATATTACATAATGTGTTTGTTATTTTTATTTGTCATGTAGGATCATGTGCGTTAAACTGTCTTCCTCCTCCTAGCTCTTCCATTAAAAAGATTTTTAAAAAACAAAACTTTAATCCAGTTGATATAGGCTAAAACAATCTTGGGATGCTGTTTGAGAAGAGTGTTTATGTGTATGTGTGGTTTCCTACAAAGAAATGTAGAAAAGGTTACACACTATCACTGAATTAAATTACATAGGCTATAAATCATATTTCTTATCAATATACCTTGAGTGACATAGTGAGGTAAACAAACACTGAAACTGCTATGATTAAAATGGCATCTTAAAGATATACAATAGGGTGCAAACAGAATAGTATTCTAGTACAGTGACATCAAAATTCGTTTTAATAAGCAATACGTTTAGAATTACACCGAACGCTATTGCAGTCGTGAAACTGTAATGAGTACGCTATTACATCTAGCAGCTAGAACGTAACGATATAACAGATACACTTTCAAGCAAAGTAATCATATTCAAGCATTTAACAGTTAAGTTACTTAACGCACACAATACTGCACAAAATAAAGCGATCACGAAGACTCTCTCTGTCCGAAACTCGTACATTCTGGGCCAATATGAACTAATACAGTAAAGTGGATATTTACTGCACCCCATCAGTTATATTTAGTAATATATTGCCACCTGTTGGCACATTTGTGTAATTTAGAGCAGAGATTAAGTAGTGATCACAAGAAAACAACTTTTGTTATCTCGAGATCATGAGAAAATAAGTCGTGATCATGAGAAAACAACTTTTGTTATCTCGAGATCACAAGAAAACAAGATAGAAAAAAATAATAATCCATGGCTGTTTAGGGCTTTCGTACCTGAAAGAGTAACTTAGACATTAACTTAAAGACCCCCTGTGGTGAAAATTGTTTTTAATGTTGTTTATGTCTGTGTGCTGTTTTAATATGCTTTAAGACAAACCATGTGCAAATTCATACGTTTGCTGACGATTGCTGAGTATTTTCTCATTAAAACTGTAGTGAAAAAAAGACCATCTCAAACCTGCGTTTTGAAATCACTGGTGCCTGTGACTTCACAAACTACCTTCTAACCAATCACGTCAACTAGCAGGGGAGTCTCGAGAGAAGCCAGGTTATATTTTCTGTTGATATGAAAAATTGTGTCGATTTAGCAATATGGCAGGTGTATGATTTATATTAAGATGTTGTGATGAACTACAGTGTAGTATGTGAACCACTTGCAGAATCTGTGAAAATGTGAATCATTTTAACAAAATAAAGGAGATAATACAAAATGCATGTTATTGTTTATTTAGTACTTTCCTGAGTAAGATATTTTACATAAAAGATATAATATATACATATAATCCACAAGACAAAAAAAATAGCTGAATTTATTAAAATAACCCCATTCATAAGTATGTGAACCACTGATTCTTAATACTGTGTGTGGTTACCTGGATGATCTACGACTGTTTGTTTGTTTTGTGATGGTTGTTCATGAGTCTCTTGTTTGTTCTGAACAGTTAAATTGAGCTCTGTTCTTCAGAAAAATCCTTCAGGTCCTGCATATTCTTCAATTTTCTACCATCTTTTGCATATTTGAACCCTTTACAGTAGTGACTGAATGATTTTGAGATCCATATTTTTTTTACACTGAGGACAATTAAGGGGATTAAAACACAACTATTAAAAAAGGTTCAAACATTCACTGATGCTCCAGAAGGAAACATGATGCATTAATAGACGGGGGGAAAATATTTGGAATTTAAAAAAAGGTAAATTGTATTTAATTTGTCTTCCGGGAAACATGAAAGTATCTTCTGTTGCTTCCGAAGGGCAGTACTAAATGAAAAAAATGTATATTTAAACAAAATAAGAAAAATTTGGACCTCTTCATCCTGTTCAAAAGTTTTAACCCCCGACTCTCAATGCATTGTGTTTTCTTCTGAAGCATCAGTGAATGTTTGAACCTTTTTTAATAGTTGTGTTTGAGTTCCTCAATTGTCCTCAGTGTGAAAATACAGATCTCAAAATCATTCAGTCACTACTGTAAAGGGTTCAAATATGCAGAAGATGGTGGAAAACTGAAGAATCTGCAGGACCTGGAGGATTTTTCTGAAGAACAGAGCTCAGTTTAACTGTTCAGAACAAACAAGAGACTCATGAAGACCCAATCACAAAACAAACAAACAGTCGTAGATCATCCAGGTAACCACACACAGTATTAAGACTCAGTGGTTCACATACTTATGAATAAAAAACAAATAAAAAATAACATGCATTTTGTATTATCTCCTTTATTTTGTTAAAATTATTCACGTTTTCACAGATTCTGCAAGTGGTTCACATACTTTTTCTTGCAACTGTATATGCCTTTCTCCACTGACGTTCTGATTTGTTCAAAGCGTTTGTAAGGACATTGATTGTTAGAAGGCAGCCGTCTGACTCTGAGATGATGAACGGGAACATGGTTTGTGTAGCATTAGCAACACATTATTAGCTGTCTGATAACATAGTTAAGCAAAAGGCTAATCATATTAATTCCTGTTATGTGTCCGATGTTGTAAAGAGCGATACAATTATGCAGCGTTTACCTCAGTAAGTTGACCAAGTGGATTTCTGAGCTGGTGTGAGCGAGTGTAGGCGGGGCTAATTTGCATATTCATTGATCTGCGTATATAAAATGAGGCAAGGGTGTACTTACATTCAAGCTATTTTAAGGCATGAAGTGAAAAATGTTAAAATACGTCATTTTTGTGATCAAAGATGAGTTTCAAGGGATAAAATTATTGACTACAGGGGGATTTTAATATTATATATATATATATATATATATAGAAGAGTGTTTATGTGTATGTGTGGTTCGCTTACATATATAGAAGGCTGTTTAATAGCCTATTGTTGTTAAATATGTAGTTAATTATTGGATTGCATTTACGCTACCTCTAAAAATACTGTAAAGTCATTAAATTGTGTGTTAACATATTTTTTGCATGAACTGTTTTAAATAGATTTATTGTTGAAATTATCTCATGATTTGGTAATGGAGACTGTATTTCTCAGTTACAGAACTCAAACTGTTGCGAGGTATCGGAACCTAAATTATTAAATTCTTTACAATTCCCATACCAAGTAGAGATTTCCCTTTCATTTCTAATTGTGAGTGCAACATTTTGAGATGAAGGACACTGGGCACATAAAATATTCAGTATGAACAAATGATATTGAGAGTGATATGCATCAAATGTTAGACTGCAAAGCACACAAATCAGTGGATAACTAGTACACAACAGATACTAGTTATGTGTCAGAGGCGTGAGGATAAACTAATGATGGTAAAGATTAGAGGAGAAAGGGATACAGTCATGAATTAAAACAGGATGGTCTAAGTGGCCTTTTAAAGTCTTGATTGCCTTGTCAGCATGAACATCTATTTCTATTAGACCAGGCGAGCTCATTACTTTCAAAGAGATGCGTTTATCCACAAAGCAGAATGAACGAAGCATCCAGAATCATTGGCATATATGCTATTCTGTACAAAGCAAGAGAACAGTTGAACGTCAGACTCAGACATTGTAAACTGAGAAGGGCTGTCACTAAACAGAAATAGCTGCAGCTAAAAGTACTGATACGTTTGTAAGTGACAATGTAGCACAAACATGATAAACTCAATAATGATTACAAAAAACTTCCCCTCCCCCACTCTGTCTCTCAGAGTATCGATCGGTCTGTAACAGTATATGGGGGTAAACTCAGCAACTGAGGGTGTGAGTGAGAGAAGGAATAAAGGGAAGGCTTGTATTGTCAAAAAGAATGTATTTAAAATAATTCAAGGCACTGTATGTGCTGCCAGAACAGCGTCTGTGTTAATTATTGGATTTTCTTTAATGAACTACACACTGGATGAATAGCCATCCAGAAAATAATTAATGCTCCCACTGAGACCTGACCTTGGGTTATCTAAGATAAATGTTGTGAGTCAGGTGGTAAAAGTCAAAGTGAGAAAGCAAAGCGAGTCAGAAAAAAAGGTTCAAGTGAGGAAATCTGAGAGCAAAGAATGTCTGCACTCTTATAGAAAAAAAGGTTTGATGGGGTTCTATATAAAGAGTTCACCCAAAAATGAAAATTCTGTCATTATTACTCACCCTCATATCGTTTCAAACCCGTAAGATCTTTGTTTTGTTTTGTTTTGTTTTTTGAAACACAAATTAAGATATTTTTGATGAAATCTGGAAGGTATCTGAACCACACACAGGCAGCCTCCTTTCAAGGCCCAGAAAGGTAGTAAAGACATTGGGTGAGTCTCAATCAGCTCCCGAGCTCGTGAATCAGTATATCGTGTACACAAATTCGGGCACTGGTAAGGACAATAAAGGATGTTGGTTCACTACACATTGGGAAACTTATGATTCTATTTCCGGCAACGTGACAACGTCCTCATTGTACAACATCACTACTGGTATTTATGAACAACAGCAGAGCTGATATCTTTCTGACATTACTTGTAATGTTATTTAAAGTATGTTATGATAAATTCTTTGCTTGTTACATAAACGTGCAACATTTCATTTAAATAAATTATAAATGTTTGCTAAATTATGTTCATTACCTGTCAAGCGATGTATGTTTATGCTGAAATATAATAAAGTAATGGTTTCTATTTTTAAAAACATCTATTGCGCATCATTATGTGTAGTAAGTAGGCTCACGTGATTTAAGTTTCACGCTTCAGAACTTCCGTTTAGGGAGCATAGTGAGCATCGATGCTCACTGGTTTTCATTGTGCATTGTGGGATTTTTTTAGGGAGCAAACGTTTCAGTGCTCTGGAAGGATTCTGCGATTGAGACAGCCCTTAAAATGGCCGACTCCCTGACTAGTGCCCTGACTACTGAACTAGGGAGCTGATTTAGACACACCCATTGTTAAAATAGTCCACGTGACTAGTGGTTCAACCTTAATGTTATGAAGTGACGAGAATACTTTTTGTGTGCAAAATACAAAACAAAAATAATTACTTTATTCAACAATTTCTTCTCTTCCCTGTCATTCTCCTATGCTGTTTATGCTGTATAGATGCTTCAGGGTTCTATGTCAGAACGCCGACTCAGGCGAATGGTGAGACGGCATTCTGACGAGGAACCCAGAAGCACTGCACTGTTTCTGTGTCAACAAGTATTCTCGATGCTTCATAAAGGTTGAACCACTGTAGTCACGTGAACTATTTTAACAATGTCTTTGCTATCTTTCTAGGCCCTAAAAAGGTGCAATGATGTTGTTGCATATGTGTAGTTCAGATACCTCTTTGATTTCATCAAAAATATCTTAAAGGGTTCATATTATGCAACTTTTACAAGATGTAAAATAAGTCTCTGGTGTCCCCAGAGTGTGTATGTGAAGTTTTAGCTCAAAATACCCCACAGATCATTTTTTTATAGCATGTTAAATTTGTCACTTTTTGAGGGTGAGCAAAAACGCTGTTTTGCGTGTCCCTTTGAGTGCAAATTAACTGCTGCTCTCAAGAAGAGGACGGAGTTTCAGGAGCTCGTGTTAGCAGCTCCGATTAATGTTACCTCATGCAGACTCACTTAAAATGTCAGAAACTGTTCAGCCTTTTATGTTCAAAACGGAGTCGGACAATGATGGAGAGACTCCGGAAGAAGTGACAACATGTAGAATGCAACAGGATGTTTCTGAATGGTTAGTTGATGAATTTATGTAGCTGATGTGGAGTTAATTTAGTTCTTAAAGTTATTGATTAGCATATTCTGTCATGATAATCTATAAAACGCTTGTGTGGGAACTGTTGTAAGATGCCTACAGAGCCAGAGAATATATGCTGCTTGAAGATAGAACAGGTATAGTTTAGTTTAATTATGATTATACCTTGTCATGTTGTCATCTTGCTTTTATGACATTTGTTACATACTGTAATGCAATAACATGGCCTCACCCCCTTTGTTACGTATTCCCAGGGGCAGGGTTTATGTAAATTTTAGGTTTAATGTTGTCACAAGCTCGTTTTAGTCCCAACCAGCCGTTTGTTCTAGTCCTTAAACAGAAAATTCTATAGAAGAAAATAGCTCCCTTTGCTTTGAACTTTGCAGATGTTGTTTATGCTCTAACAGCAATATTACACACTCACTAAAGTTAAAAATGTGAAATCATAATAAACCACCCCTTTAATTTGTGTTCCAAAGATGAACGAAGGTCTTACAGGTTTGGAATGACATGAGGTTGAGTTTAAATTTCATTATGTCAAAAAGGTTCTTTATAAGGGGAAATGTCTTACATGATTTAATAATACTTTCATGTTTAATGGGTTATTTCAATTTTTTCTAGTGATCAAGTATGTTTACAAGCTGCTTAATTCATGAATCCATGATGGAAACCCCTAAAAGTTTATATATATGCGTGAATATATATAATATATGAAGCACCTGACAGAACCGTTTAAGGCTATAGAACCTTTTTCTTCTAAGAGCGAGTTTGTAATGCAAATATTTAAGGTAAAGTGTGTAATGTTTTTGATGTTAAAATATTTTCTCCTGTCCAACTTAATATGCTAAGTCAATATGTAAGCCATTTGCAGGTTGGTTTCTCTGAAAGTGTCATTTTGTTTTATCACTAACAGAAAAATCAGCTTACAGTTGCTTACATGCAGAAAGCTATAGGAACCCATTTGGCCAATCCTCCCTGTATTTGATGCAAGATATCATTCATTCTGTCACAGATCTGGCAAAATAGAGAGACAGAGAAATAATTTATGTGCATTCTCATCCACTAGCTCTCATCGCTCCTATGGACAGGCCTTTTCTATAAATTAACTAGCAATTCCAATCCAGATTAAGTAAAGTCAAATGTTTAATAGTTAAAGTAAATCCTCAAAAAACTAACTGACATAAATAACACCTTTTTAAGGCACTGAGCAATGAAGTGTCCATGTACTACATGTACTTCAAAAGAGTATTTACTGCACCAATTTTCTCCACTTTGCAACTTCTTATAAGACAATAAAATGGGTAAATATGAACGTATGACTTGAGTAAAGCAGTTAAAAAAAGATTTTGCTTAAACACACTAATTTTAGCTTTAAACAAATATAATCATTGTTCATTGATAGTAGAGTGGATGCTCACCTGTGCAGTGACATCATCACACATACAGCCAGAGAATGCAACTGTCTTGGTATTTATTTAGATTTTTTTATTGTATTTGTATTAATATATATATATAATATATTCTTAATATTTACGTTTTATGCACAGTTTGAGTGATTTTAAGGAATCTAGGAGCCAATTTTATTCGATTCTGTCATGTACTTAGTGTGAAGTCTGTTAATATGTAGCTAATAAAATATTTTAGTATTCTGACATCAGTAAAATGGATAGCAGTCACTCACTTTCACTATAAAAAAAAACTATCTTTGATTAATTTCTTTTCTGAATTAATGATTATGCAATTACGTGCAAAATAAAATACACACACACAAAAAAAAAAAAAATCATAATGCGTGCAACTGAATATTAAGAACAGTGTACCTATGAAATACAAAATGTATAAAATTATACTACTAATACAAAATCACATTTCACCTTCTTCATATTCATATACAATTGCATTACAACGAGAAGAAACTCATGGTTTTATTTACCAACATTTTCACGCCTTACCTCCTCCCTTCCGCCCCCATTCAATGTGGGCGCTTCTCCAGTCACCGTCACCCCTTGCATTTTTCACTAACATGTATTTACACGGCACACACAGTCCAGGATGCGGTCCACCGTCAGGACCTCTCCGTAACCTATTTCACCCCATCGGCGGCGAGTGCCACCACGTTTCTATGGTGGCGATATTCACGACACAAGAGCATCCCCCAAAGATGCGTCCTTTCCTTTTCGTGTCTTACAAAGGTTATCACATCACCTAATCTCAATAGCGATTCTTCGGGATTCTAGTCCGGCCAAGGATCAGGAATAACGGGTAACTGTTGCGCTTGATTTCCCCTCAGTGTGACAAAAGCATCGCAGACTCGACACAGAGCGATGGCTGGATAACAGCGCGTACATCATATTCGCGCCTCGCTCTGCACAGCCGTTTCTGTCGAAGACTGTCGAACACGGTGTGTCGTAATCAGTGGCGGTGAGATTAATCTTCCATTATATTCTCTACGTTTTAAAGAAACAAAATCCGAAATGTTGAAATGACAGAATCCGCGTACTCTCCTTCTCGAGCATCTCGTGTTTTCCACCTCAACCTCCTTTCACCTGAACGGTCTCTTTGCATACTTCACTCTGACGTCATCCTTAAACGCGCCTTCAAATCCTAATAATTGGGCAGTTCGTACCAACCATAGACTGTAAAAAAAAAAAAAAAAAAAAAATAGGTACCAACCCGCTGACAGCGCGTGCACGTGCGAGGTTCGGTTATGAATTTATGACCTGTTTAGTTATCCGGTATTTCTAAGTCAAAAAGTCAATAGTCGCAAGTTTAAAGCTGCGATGTAAACAAACAAACAAAAAAACACATTCGGGCAATCCTTGTGAAAAAGAAGTGCGCTGAATTGTAGCTATAATTGTGCACTTGTAGTGTGTTTCAAATCGTAAACGTAGCCTAGCCTAGCCTATATATATATATATATATATATATATATATATATAAAGTGTACTTGCAGATAATATAATATTAATGAAATAAAACGTACACATTCCTGACTGTTTCTTAACACATTTAAGTACAAGAATGTCAAATTAAATGTTAAAAATGTTTTAAATAATTGTTTAAATAATTGTTTGTCATGCTTTAAAGATGTGCACTTGTTTTGATGTGCTGCCTAACATACTAAAACACATGTAAAGTCTTTGATTATAATTTTAACTCTGTTGTTCAATATTAGCCTACATAAAGTTAATATATTTTAAATGTACACGATTGCAACTTCATCATTATAAATGCGTACATTTCGACAGAAATTACATGAAAATATTTTCTCAGTACATTTAGTAGACTTTAACCCTAACCATTTCAAAGACAATAGTAATTATTATGAAATTACATGTCAGAATGCACTCTAAAATTCAACTAACTGCATTCAATATAATTTTAAATTATAATACATTTTCATTTAATTGCAAATAACATTCAATCAAGTTTTTAAAAACATTACATTCATTTTGCACTTAAGTAGGCTATATTATTTAAAGAATATTATTTTCATAATTTCTCTTTTTTAACAAGTATCAAGTGTATTTCTTTTTCACAAGACTATACATTCAAGAAAAAAAAATAGGGTCATATTTTACAACACACCAGAATTTTTTTTTTTTTGGTTAAATATGCTTTTAACAATTTATTGCTTAAGTGTCATTTGTGATTCAATTCATCAGAATTGTTACATGTCAGCCCTTTTCAGTCTAGGGGTAATGGCATGGCAGTAACAAAATTTTGGAGAAAGAGAGAGCACAGGAACCTCTTGTCTCCCACCCCAGTAACACACATCCAGAACCAATGAGCTTTAGATAATATTTATTAAATCAAATGTAAAAGATGAAGGGAAGAACATAAGCTTCAGGAGGGGGCAAAGGCCAACATAACAAACAAAATGTTTCTAACTCAATTTTAATCATAACTTACCTATACGTAACCAAAAAGAAAGGTAAATAACAAATGAACTTGCCTACCTTCCTGACTACAAATAACCAGGAGAAAAGCAATTTCAAACAAAAAAGGCACCCACCTCCCTACAGGTTTACTTAAAAGAAAATCTTAAATTCTAAAAAAAAAAAAAAAAACCTATAAGTCTTCAACTACATTCACAGCAGCACCAATGGTTAGCACTTATCAATGACCAAAAACAGTAGAGTTATTTGAGGCAAGAGAAAAGAAGTCCATGTGGTCAGCTACAGTCTGCATCCCTCTCCCTCTCCGCTTGCTGTGAGACAGTGCTGGCTTTATATGCTGGCTTCCTCTTGGTTGCAGCCAATCAGTGGATCTGAGGTTAATGGGCAGCAAATCAGCCAGAAGTAAACCCAATTACCTCCCTCAGAATGGTAGCTGTAGACATGTAGGAAAAACAAAAAGAAAGAAAAACAAACACAAAAGCACACAAAACAATTGACAAATAAAATTAAGTCTCAAAACGTAACAGAATTATTTTCCTATTTCCAAGACATTTGGTTCTGCCTAAAAAATTACTGACTGTACAAAAGTGCATGTAGCGTGTAATGATCATTTATCACTAGTTCTTCAAATTTTTCTATTTTTACTCAGCACTATATTTGGGGGGTTTCAGGTGAACACAGTGATGCGTTAGCTTCCTCAATATTTGACAGTATATAGTTGCTTTTTCTCATTATTAGTCTCTGTGGATGTTCAGCTTGAAGATGATTCTGCAGACTGTCCCGTGTCTGTGCAGTCAAGCCACACTCCTCGCACACATACAGTTTGTCTCTACGCTCTTTGTAGGCATACTGTTGAGCAATGGCATGGATCTTCTTTAGATGAGATTCTAAGGAGCAGCGTTGGGTAAAGGCTTTAGCACACAAAGTGCATTTATAGGGTCTCACACCTGTAAGTTGAGATGAAAGTTAGAGATGAAAATATACAAACTTATATATAGTCATGTAAAGATTATTATAATCTTACCAGTATGAGTACGTACATGCCTCTTCAGGTCAAAAGTATCATTAAATCCTTTTCCACAGTGCTCACAAGTGTACTTCTTTGTTTCACTGTGGCACTTCACATGGCGTTTCAGCATACGTGCTGTAGTGAATGTCTTCTGACATACCTGGCAGGATAATACTGATGCAGCAGGTAAAATATCTGCTAATTTGCTTGCATGTTCTGGGATAACTGACAGAAGAGATGGCATATTACCTGTAGTTATCTGAAAATGGGAGAAGAATGATGTCATATCCTACTACAGCACAGAAAATTCACACTAACATTACAACATGAGCCAAAGTTTTAAACCAAAAGAAATGTCAGCTCACCTTTATCTTCGAGCGCAAGTAAGGCACTCTTTGGGTCCTCATGCGGCATTCTGGCTTGCGATTAGCAGCAGAGGATGGCAGCTTTGCAGACAGGACATTTAGAAATGTGTTGTTTTTTTGTGCAGTTGTGAAGCAGGAGTATTCTGCAATGCTTCCCTCAGAGACTTCATGCACATATGGTGGAAAAAGGGACTCTAGGGAGCAGCAAGAGCAGAGAGATTTTTCAGTCGGAGCAGAGAGAGATCAAGATTTTGACTGGCCACTGAGTTCAGGTACTCTTTTTATGTAATACAAACCAGTAATCAGTAGGCCTGTAAACATAGACATTTAACGAAATATAAAACAATTTACAAAAAGTCAGAATTCACAAAGTCATTTAAAATACATTTAAAGATATAGCTAATAATAAAAACGAAAATAATGAATAGTAATATTTAGTAAAATAATAGAACAATTTAGCTGAAATATAATAATATAATGAGAAACTCTCTTTCTTATTGTTTAGTCTATCTGCATTTGTCAAGCGATCTATTACCAACAACAATCGTCCAAATAAAATGAATTAGGCAATAATTATGCATTAAGTGGCCTATTAAATTATGTTAACTCCCCTGACCCTGTGACATACGAACATGAACGAGACGCTCACCAGGTATGTATACGTCCCCACGCGCAGAATCCGGAATCTCACTCCAGCTTCTTTTTCCAGTAGCGATGTTCACTTTTTTGACCAAGAATGCTCGAGGCATTTTCGAAAAACTATAGGCCTAGCGAATGGTTTATGTTCGTCTAAGTTTCAGGGGATGCTTATAAGCGATCCTCTCGCAACCTACAGTTCTACAGTTATCAACAATTCCACCAGCCTATCGTTTTCCTTACAACAAGGAAACCGCCAGGTGAGGTTGCGCATGCGCAGAAATGTAACGGCGCTGTGCAGGTACAAGTATAACCTGTTCTAAAACTAATGTTAATAGTGTAACCTTGGAGAGAATAAATGTAAACGCGTTATGTACAATGTAATCATTAACAGGTTAATGTTAGTTTTAGAACACTAATAATGTGATTTTAGTCCTTTTATCAACTTTTTAAACAATAACGAAGTTTTCTGTAAAGGGTGTGGGTCTACTCCTTTGTTTAGGCGTTTTGTCTGTCTGTATGGAGGTGGGTGTGTTAGGGTAACAGAAGGCTATCAGCAGGGGGGCGAAAGTGCCCTGTCACATAAATTATGCCTACTAAAGTTTTAAGACACTGCTAGTCATTGAAAACATAGAAGTTTCATAATAATAAGAGGATTAAGTTACTAACGCTTTTCACGTTGCTATATTAGACAATACAGTAGCTATAACAGAAGCTGTCATCAGTTTAGTGTAGCCTACATCAAACCTTTGTATGCAAATTAGTTTGGAGCATCTTAAAGTCTTAAAAATCAGATAAGAATCACAGTAAAACGGCCCTCCCACACAATGAAAACACAAACACTATTTCTAAAGTAGGCCTACCCTGCGGAGATGAATACAGTATGTTTTAATGACACAAAGTGTCTGTGCATTGTTAATACTACATCAGGGAATATAGGTAGCCTACTTTTCAACAAAATTTACGTTTATACACAGCAGGATAGCAGTTTTGCATGTAGGGGAGACTGGGTCATTATTTTTACTCTATAGTGAATATTTCTCAGAGCAGGCTGTTTAAAAACCACTGTCCTCTAGCCTACAGTAAAGTCTTTTCTATACAAAATATAAATAAATAAATCCTGCCCAATAGCGGAGCACGTCACACTACACGGGGTAAGTTGTCTCAACCTGGCATAAGCAGTCAGTTAAAGGCTTTTTCGGCAGATGACCAATTATATGAATCCGTTTTTTAAAAATTTACTTTTTAAAGATTATTGTTTATTTTTTCAAAGACATTGAGGATCTCTTTTAGTAAACTGGACCGATTGAACCAACGAGGCATCCGTAGTTTAAGAGCAAGTATGGCGCTGCTCTGGTGCTGTTCACATATCTCAGCATGTTAGATAATATTCTCGTTGCCAATAATAGAGAAATGTGGCGTGTTTGAAATTTCAGTATTTCGAATATCATCATTTTATTAAATCATGGGTATTCATTGTGTGTTATTCGGCGTAAGGTGTTGTCGCACATTTATTTCAGCGTATCGACTGACAGGTATTCAGTCTTTAAGAGCTTCAGTGTCTACAGCGACGCAGTTCGTTAAAATCAGTGATATCACATGCATCTTGAGTCCACTACGTTGTCACGTGCGCGTGAATTCAGTCAGGAATGCATACACCTTCACCTCTACTGCCGTCGCAAAGGACGTGATTCTCTTTGAACATGACCGGACCCGTTTCTTCAGACTTTTGGCCTTTTTTTGTGGTGGTCAGTTTATATTTTGGGCATATCTGGCTCACTTTGCTTTCACAAGTCTTAGAGACACAAGAAAAATCAGCGGTGAACCTCAAAAGGTTAGAACTGAGTTAGGGGGGCTTTTCAGTTTTGATATGAACCTCGGTTCAAATTCCTGGAGGTATGGATTCACTCTTGGGTGCCTAATCATTGGTAAGCCTTAGCTCTGCATTTTGACAATGTTGCATTTTTATGTACCCTTTTTTAAGTTCTGTAAAATGACTTCTTCTTTTTTTGTTGTTGTTGTCATAGGTGGTGGTATTGTCGGTGCGGCAACATTGTTCAGCCGTCGTTCTGTCAGTCGTGTGATTCTGCGTAAGGGAGGTGGAAGTGTCACAGTGTGTACACAATCACTGCTGGGACCTCTCAGAGCTCACCATCTAACTGTGCCTTTGACTCAAGTGACCTGTCATGCACACAGACTGGAGTCACCTTCATTTATCCCTCTTAAAATTAAGGGGTACAAGTTCTACTTTCTTTTGGACAAGGAAGGGACACTGAATAACCCTAAACTATTTGACATTACTGTTGGGGCCTACAGACCTATATAATATGTCCTTTACACCCCTGTGTATGTCTACAGTTCACTGTGTATGTCTACAGTTCACTGTGCATGTCAAATATATTCATTTTACCTTGGGAGTAAAAAGAGCACTGAAATTACAAGAGGAAGAAACTGTAACTTTACTGTTATTAATAAAACTTTTTATCTGGGATTTGTGCTGACTCTAATAATAATAAAAAAGCTTAAATAAGCTTATTCTTTCTCTGTCATCTGAATTGTATGACACATAGGCTTAGTCATATCCCTATTACTAAGACACAATTACAGTTCTGTCTTTGCATTTCTTTTCTCAGCAATATTTATGTGTTTTGGAGCCCCTAAATGGACATGTTGATGGAAAAAATATGAGATGGGATTTCAACGCTTCTGCGTTCGCAAAACATTTGCGAGAGAACACAAGCATTGACAAATAATTTTTCTTATGTCATATTTTTTTCCTTTTTCATGTCCCTTAGAAGCTCTGTAATATGTGTTTCAGTTAATAAAAAAACATATATATATATAATGGTTCAATGACATGAAGTGCATTTCCATTTAAAATAATTTGATAAATTCATGACATATATCACTCTATTCTATAAAACCTATTTAGCTTGAATTCATTTTTAGTACATTTAAATAATACATATTATTTCATGTTTTGTTATCTTAAACCCCCAAAATGTCAGGTGGTGCAACTGTCCGAACAAATCAATAGGTGAAAAAATAACTTAAAATGGTGTCTTAAATTAAAAACTAAAGACTATGGCATCATTTTATTTTAAGTTTGAAACCTTTCATATAAACATTTTTTATAAATATCAGTACTTTTAAAGCTGTTGAGATAATTGAAAAACTTTTGTCCAGCGATTTGAATGTCAGGGTGGCACAACTGCAAACGCACTTTTATGATAAATAAGGTAATAACAGTAAACATGATAATGCATCATCCAGAAGATCCCAACTGATCCTTGTGTCGGAGTGAAAAGGTTTGTAGATCTCTCTCAAATACTGGTAAAAACGGTTGATTTCAAGTTGGTACACTTTTCATGTCAGGTGGTACAACTACAGTATATTCATACATACATTTGATTGTACCACCTGACATAAAAACACTTTGAAATGTTATTTAACAACTGAAACTTGTTTGAACACATTGTTTGTGATTCAAAAATATGCATTACATATTAAAAAGATTTTTTAAAAACACATTTTTTGAAGCTTTATTTGTCAGTGACCCATTTATAAATAATATATCACAAAACATTTTTAGTAATAAATATCAGAAAGGTGTTTTTAGGACTACTGTAGATGACTTGAATGAAATGTGCCTTTTCATGAAAAGATTAAAATACATCATATTAAAAAAGACGATCCGACAGTCATGGTGGAGTTTCTTTTTTGTGGAACTCCGATGACAACAAAATGACCTTCCACATATGGTCACACCACACAGATTTTGGTAAAAAAAAAAAAAATTATAACATAAATATTATAATTAACTAATGATGTCCCATGCGCACGCAAATCCAAATTAAATGAAATTCTTGGTTTTTAATTTCTTGGGTACCTAATGTATTTTTGCGTACAGTACACACCGACCAGTCATGAAATGTGACATGAGGCACATATCTGTTTGCTCTCTACCCAGTTCAGTGATTCATGAATGTCCTAGTTCTGCAACGGTTCTCTTATTCATACATTTCAAACCTACACGTCACCTATTTGGCAAAATATGGCTGTAACTGAAATTCCACGTGTAGGGTGTGAGCTATGGAAGCTTCTGGAGTTCTCAAACCACATGTATTAAACTCCGCGACATTTACTTGGTTTCCCAGTGAATATAATTTTAGTGACAGTCAGTCGGCGCTATTGTCAAGAAAGTAATGGCCATTAGAGGCGCATTAGTAGCCACGGAGGAGAAAAGGCGGTAGATTGGAAACGATAGATGCTTCACTAATGGGGAGGAGAGATTGAGTGGGTGTGCGGAGGCGCTGAAACACTTTAAGAAAAGTTGTAGCACGTGTTTTGGTTTATTTTTTATCATTCGCTCTAATGGATTTATCATAATTTTTCTGCTATCGAATTTGTGTAATATTTTAATTGCCTGTACGGGAGATGGGGTTAAACCAGCTTAACAAAGAGAAATAATATGAACTCACAGGATACTGATCTGTTTTGATCATAATGAATCATAATGAAGGAAGAGAATCGTATCATATGCATGATTCCCAGATTCCTGCAGCATGGATGGACCCGGAGACCCACATACGTTCGGTAGGCTATGTATTGTTTTTTTAATATATATATATATATTTTAAAATATTTACTTGAATATATTTTCAAATCAACTGAAGCTAACAGTAGTTGTTTAGTTCATCTGCAATTTTTATAATTGTGTAATTCTTAACAATTTATTTATTTTGCAGAATGTCACTGAGGAGACTACATCTAGCCCAAGTCTTGATGTAATTACATCTAGTCCAGATCTTCAGTGGCTTCTGCAGTCCTCCATACTTTCCCAATCAGAGACCACATTGGGAACATTTTCCTCTATCATACCCACCACCACCATGCCCAGCTGCTCCTGTTTGTCACAGTGCTCCAGTCCTGACCCATCCTGTAATGGAGCTGTGGGGGACAGTGCAGTAGGACATACTAATAAGCATGTAAGTTACTGATATTTCTGATATTTTCATTGTTTGAAATGCAGAAAACAGTGAAAGTAAACTTGAGTGGTTCCGGTGATTCATTTATTTATGGTAAAAGATTGAAATGACTCACACCTGAATCACAAAGAGGCACGAGGAGTGAGTCAGTGCTGTAGTATTTGAGCGCGAATCTTAAAGCGCAGGCTCAGATGGATCACATTGTCATTGGTGCCAATGGATGAGTAACAGGAACAGCATATTTGGAATAGGGTAGAATTGCTGTGTGTATTCTTTCTTGTTATCAGCCATAAGATGGCAGCACCATCACTCTTTCAGATTTAAGCTTAATGATTCTTAAACTAAATTAGTCTAAAGACATCCTTCTTTTATAGATGTCCTCTGAAGAACTTGACAGGATAAGGATCCGCAGGGAAAGGAACAGAGAAGCAGCTGCTAGATGTCGGGATCGTCGTCGGATGCTTATAGACACATTACAGAATGTGAGATGGGTTATTATTTGTGTTATAAACCATGCTATACAGAGGCCTAGCTGTATGTCCTGAGCTTGTGCTTTGTCTTTCAGGAGACGGATCATTTGGAACATGTAAAGACACAACTGGAAGAAGAGATCGCTGCACTTGAAAGGGAGAGAGAAAGACTAGAGTTGGTCTTTGAGGCACATATGCCCATCTGCAAGTTAAATGACCCAAACCCAGAGTAAACACTGATGCTGGTCATTTTTAGTGCTGAGTCTGCTGGTTCAGATCAGCTGTGTATTATATAATGTAATAGGCATATATTTGTTAAGTAAATTGAAATGTTACATTTTTTTCAGTTATACAGGTACTTTGAGAATTATCTTGCATGCATGATTTGTTTGACTTGTTTTTGTAATAAACCACAGTTTCAAATGGTGTTGCTCTCATGTTTTTGTATCATGGGTGTAGGGGTGGAACCATAAATTGTATATTTATTTATTTGGCTAATACACTGTTCAAAAGTACAGTAAAAACAGTAATGTTGTGAAATAGTATTACAATTTAAAATAATTGTTTTCTATTTTGATATATATTAAAATGTAATTGATTCCTGTGATTGTAAAGTTGAATTTTCAGCAGTGTGATATTTTTTAATGGTAGTGTTTTCAACAGATGTTATTTTGTATTTTTTTCAAAATAACACTAAATTATATAATTATTAATAAAATCAATAACCAAGTAAATATAAGTTAAGACTGGGTTTGGTAATATGCAGATTTAGACAATCATTAACATCAAAGATAATTTAATTCACCACAAAATGTTTGTAAAATTCTGTTGAACAATAAGTATAATGCCTATTTATAAATATATTGTATAATGTTTAATACGCAAATTTCTAGGACCTATAAATTATCAATATGACCAAAACTTTGCTGAAAAATCTGTTGTACACAATCTACTTCATGCCTTCTGTACTCTGACTGATAATTCATACTTTTTTTTTTAAGTAAAGTCTTTTTTGCTCAGAAATCTTTAATGATTTTTATAAAGTAAATGTAAGATAAACATTTATTGTACTGAGGCAACTTGGGTTCACTTGATTATTCATACACCAATTTTTAATGTTAAAAATAATAAATTTTTTTGATAATTGTTAATGTAAATGTCAAATATGACACAACAGACTTTTGGGGAACATTTATTTGTCCATCTCCCAATTATTGATTTGCAATGAATTGCATATATAAGCCATAAAAGCCTGATGTATAAATATGATACTCAACAAAAAAACGTCTCAGGTTACGAATGTAACCAGGGTTCCCTGAGAACAGGGAACGAGACTCTGCGTTTGCAACGCTATGGGGAAACGTCACGTGACTCGGTGTTCGAAAGCCAACTATCCAATAACTCCAAATCCTATTGGCCGGCGACAGCCTATGACGTCATACAGGCGCGACCCGGAAGTATAAAAGGGGCGCCTGGGGAAGCAGTCATTATCCATCGTCTTGAGGGACTGTTCAGCAGGCAGCCCGATGTATGGCAAGGAAACGCAGAGTCTCGTTCCCTGTTCTCAGGGAACCCTGGTTACATTCGTAACCTGAGACGTTCCCTTTCGAAAGGGAACTTCTACTCTGCGTTTGCAACGCTATGGGGAACGATATACCCACGCCGCCATGCTTGAGGAGAATGCCTGCCAAGAAAAATGGCTGAGACAAAGGCTCCAGAGCAGTAGAAACTGCTTGGCAACTCTCCCTCGGGTCACACCAGGCTGTCAGTGACAGCATTCCCTTCGGCCAACAGCCCAAGCTGAACTCCACGAAGGACCTCCTCAAAGGCCCTACGGAAGGTGCTAAGGCGTCTGGAACCAACCTTTCTAGAAGAAAAAGTGGTCCCTTCAAGGGAATGTGGCCAAGGAACCAAAGGGAACCTCGGCCAGTCACTAGAGGGGAACGAAGTCACCCCCAAAGCCACCAGGGAGGCCGACCTAGTCTGACCTGAGACAAACTCAGTCTGGGCCAACCCTGTCTGAATACAGAGCCTCCTAACACGCATTCTTCACAGAAGATAGTAAGTAAGAGTGACTGCAAAGAGGCAGAAACAAACTCAAACCCACGCGTAGAGACGGGCATCCTGGAGAGCAGAACTCAGCTAAGTGCTATGAACCCTCGTATTGAGGGGAGTATAATCCACTCATCCTAGGATCTACCCAGTGCTTAATTAACGCACTGAGGAGGCCGTGCGCTACAGAACCCTGATCCAGGGAAGCACAAACCAGCCTGATGCTGGATCCTTAAGAGGAGGCCTGATTTAGGCCTACCACCATGACCAGCTTAGGGAGCTAAGCACTATTACAAACATAACCCTAAAAGGGAAGTACGAAACTCACCTAACAGGTAGACCATGCGATGGGCACATACTCATGGAGGCCGAAAGAGGCCTACAGCATGATAGAGTTAAGTGAATAACAGAAGTCAAACAGAAAGTGGCCCGGCTTTCTTTCCGGGGTAGAAAGATGACTTCAATGGCAGCCTAAGAGGCTGCAGAGTGCCCACATGACAATCCACCCAACACGATCCACCGAGCAGTGTACTCAGTAAAAACACCTTTTACTCTCTAAAGCAAGAGGAGTACAGCGTACGCCAGCACGCATTAAGGAAGGCCTGGAGGGGCCTATAACCTCAACAGACACGTGGCATCAGCTCGTGGCAGTGTTTAGGCCCAAAGGACGATAAACAACCAGACAAAAGGAGGTTGGTTTATCACTTAGGCCTCTGGCCAACAGAAGTGTATAAAGATAACTCTCAAAGAGAAATACACCCAAACATACTCCAGTGTGTTAAAACTAGGCGGCCCGTAGGCCTAGCAACCTCTAATACACACGGCGTAGTCTTGTGGCCGTTTCTAGGAGCACAAAAGATCCACCCTAGGCGCTAGGTGGCCCTTAGCTCAACTAGAATAGGACTCAGGGAGGCAGATCTAGGTAAAAAACAACCTTCAGTAAGGTTTTGCTGCCAAACCAACCTGAGGGGCTAGCCACTCGAAATACTCGGTAAAAAGCACCTTGTCACCCTCACAGCGAGAGGAGTATATAACTGAACTCCACATATTACACCGGAGGCCGAAGTAGGCCTGCCTTAGTAAACACGTGGCATCAGCAAGTGGCTACCATAACCATAACCATACCACCCAGAGGCCATGTATTAACAGTGTCATGATTAACACATGAAAAACACTGCCAAACACAGAGAACAGGCCTGTTAGGGCCTATCCGTCAGTGATGGGGTGTGGCCGACGGTGGCATGGTTTCCCAGGCATCCTGCCAACAAGTCGACTAGAAAAAGGAGGCCTAAAGGGGCCTCCATTCCAGTAACAGGTGGCGATCAGCCTACTCACAGGTTAAAACACAAATTGTGCCAAACGTAAACTAAAAAGGAGGCCTGAAGGGGCCTGCCAATTCAATAACACGTGGCTACAGCTCGTGAATTAAAGTGAACCAAGCTACAGGGAACCAGCTGTAACCCAAAAAGCTATGGGAAGCTAACTGCAACCTGCGCTAGGCTACACATTCCAACAGGCAATGTACCCTAAATACACATTTTGACTAAAGGGAACCAAACAAAGCCAACATGGTCTATGGAAGGCTAATATAAGCCTACTACCTCAGACAGACACGCGGCATGGCCTGTGGCAGCGTAAACCTGTGAAAATATGTGAGCACATTATGATCAGTTAAACAGTATAGTAGAACAACCGCTAACTAGAAGGAGGCCGAATATCATAAGGCCTACAATCCGAGTTATAAGCAGTATAACCGTTAACCAGACCACTAAAAAAGGGAGCTAATAGATACCAGTTTTCTTCAACAAAGTGGCACTAACTACCCTGAATATGCAATCCAACAGGTGATGCACCCAGTGACAAGGACCTCAGACTGGAGAGTACAAGTCACCAAATACTCAAAACAAAGGCCTACTTTCACAGCAAAGGGCCTACTGTTATGAGAGCAGGTGCCAACCTGTGGCAGCATAGGCTCACATACAGTGTAGGGCAAAAGTCTAGAACCCAAAGTAACACAAACTTTGATCTACATGCTGTTTTTTTTTTTTTTTTTTTTAAAAAGAAAAACACTTCCCACACAGATCCTCAAATCTGATCTAAACCCCAGAGGACAGGAGCTAAAAACTAGCAACGTCAACTCAAACTTGATAAAACAAATTTATCAAGTGGCTCAGAAGAAAGTTATTCCTTTTAGCATGAAAGTTCTAGAAAGTGGGGCCAAGCACACACCTGCATAACTTATCTACGCAAAGATAAGGGCCTACCACCTGAGGAACAGCATAAGGGAGTCAGAAAACAGTCTACAACCTAGCTGTAAAACTCAAATTGCACCTACACCAGCAAGGGGATAATTGGGCGTACAGCCTAACAACTCCCTCGGGAGGAAAACCAGAACTAGGAAACAAATCCTGAAAGGATAGTGAATACATATGGGGTTACTTCATATATCACATCACCTAGCTCTAGCCTGGCTGCCAAGTTATAGGCCTATTTTCTTTATTATATACAACAGGCACCATAACAAACAGCCTGATCTCCACTTCTAAATCTCATGATGAGAAAAATAAAGTGAAGCTCAAAGCTGAAAAGTCAGGCGGCCGGTTAGGGCCGCCGTAGACATACAAACTGAAGCAATGAGTGCCAACTCAAACTATACTGAAAATAGCCGAGAGGCTACTCAACATAGAGAGAAAACTAAGCAGCAGCCATTCTGTGACCTGCTTAGTCAGTCTCAACATTCCAGTTTTGCCCAAAAAACCCCTATAAATACTATTTCTCAATGTTACATTCACTATGCCATGTTCAGGAATTATACAGGTAACAACACACAGTCAACATTTAGAGATTTAAATTTGACGTTGTCTTACCTTCTCGCGGCTCGAAGACCCAAGACTGCTCCTTCACAAACATGGGAAGGCAAAACATCCATGGTACTAGAAGCCCAAAGAACCCTTTCACTATCAAGCCAGAAGGCGGGCCTTCAGAAAAGAATTCATCATGGGCCCGGCCGTCAGCCTGACTGTTCAAAGGTGTCACCTGAACATACACAGTGATTAAAAAACGCCCTGGGAGGCCAAGGAAGAGGGGCGAAGGCAACACATAGTCTCACCTTCGCCAGGAGAGGGGATCGATCAGCGGCGTTGCTGGCGCCGTTGATCAACCACCTCTCTTAAACCATCTTTCCTCTTCCTCGTGTCTCGCCGCTTCTGCGACTTGCTCCGAGGTGGAGGAGGCGCTCGAGCGGCGACGCTAAACCTCTGGCCCTGCCTCAGAGCCCCGACTCGAGACGGGCCAGCGCCTCCCGGCTGTCTGGGCCCAGGATCGGACCTGAGCGGAATGCAGTTTTTATATGCTGCTGAGCGCACCTTCGCCTCCCTGAACCTCTCCGTGGCCACCATGGCCGCCATCGATCTCCCAATCGAGGCGGCCGTCTGTTTGGTGGCCCGGAGAGCGAGATCTGTGGTGCGGCGTAGCTCAGCCACCGCATCAGGGGACAAACCTTGCCCCTGATCCAGGTCCTTCAACAGATCAGCCTGGTACGCCTGTAACACTGCCATTGTGTGTAAAGCCGCACCAGCCTGACCCGCAGCAGCATATGCTCTGCCGTTCAGACGGGATGTTTGTTTAAGGGGTCTGGACGGCAAAACCGGAGCCTTTAGAGTCGGTGCTCTGCCCGTGACGAGATAGTTGGCAAACGTCTCGTCAATGGGCGGCAGCGACACATACCCATGCTGGCCCAATCCCTCCACATCAGCGAAATTTCCTCGCTGATGTGGATGAATTCTGGCCAAGTATGGGTTCTTCCATGCCTTCTTGATCTCAACGTGGAGATCCGGAAGGAATGGAAGGCTCACTGGAGTCACAGGGTTGTGGTCGGAAAGAAAGCGTTCGTCCAGTCTGCCGCGAACGGGCTCTTTCCTATCGCGCCCCCACGGCAGCTGCAGTCTGCCAGCAGCGCGTTCCACAACCTCCAGCAACTCGGCATATGCTGGGCCAGGCGGCTTGGAGAAAGAAGAAGAAGAAGCCACTTCTTCCTCCTCCATTACCACCTCCTGGCCACGGGGGCTATCGGCCAGAAGAACACTCGCTCCCGGGTCAGATGATGTCAGAGACAGGACATCGTCGTCCTCCAGGAGCTCATCCTCGCCAGCCGCCGCCGAAGGCTGAGAGACCACAACACCTCTCTCAAACTTGGCAGCGAGCTCCATCTGCGAGCCCCATGAGTGCAGCCGCCGCTCTGCCTCAGCACGAGCAGGGCCGGATCCACCAGGCGCAGATGTTGACGCTTCATCCCTCGAGAAGAAGGCCAAGCGAGAACGGAGCGTCCTCATAGGAAGACGCTCACAATTCACACAGACAGCGCCCTCAAGCACCATCCGTGCGTGTTCTTCTCCCAGACAATAGACGCATAGGGTGTGCGAATCTTCCGGAGTCAGAAATCTCGGGCATGGATCCACACACTTCCTGAAACGCTTCTCCTTGTCCTCAGACATAATAGAGAAATTTCCGCTATTTGATGATCGGCAACGAACACAAACAGTCCCGAAAGACGATGAGATAATGACTGCTTCCCCAGGCGCCCCTTTTATACTTCCGGGTCGCGCCTGTATGACGTCATAGGCTGTCGCCGGCCAATAGGATTTGGAGTTATTGGATAGTTGGCTTTCGAACACCGAGTCACGTGACGTTTCCCCATAGCGTTGCAAACGCAGAGTAGAAGTTCCCTTTCGAAAGGGAACACATATGCATGCATACAGTATATATACAAGTTTGCATGTTTTTTTTTTTTGTTTTTTTTTGGTTGAGTATCATATTTTACACACACACACACACACGCACATACACTTATACATCAGGCTTTTATGGCATATATATATACAATTCATTGCAAATCAGTGATAATTGAGAGATGTTCTCCAAAAGTCTGTTGTCATATTTGACTGCCCATAAGCTAAACAAAAAATGTATGAACAAAGTCAACAGATCTAAAAATTCACAACAAACATCCTTTCAAAATGAAACCAAGAAATGAGACCCAAACTTTCACTGCCTCTCCCCACAGCCTCTCAAATGTTTGTATCCCCCAGGATATGTCACCCCGTTTTGGGTTAGGCTACTGTTGTTCTAAGTTTAGCTATTGCTAAATAAAGTACTTAAAGTCTGAGTCAGAAACATTACACAAACGCAAAATGTTATACCATACCATAATATAAGAATTAAGTTTATGTATTTCTCAATATTTTGTTCAGCTATTCCAGTTTTGGTTGGAACTATGTGCTTTGTTTATTCCTTAGCAGCAGGTGGCAGTCACACATTAGCAGACTCTCAATAACGCTGCATGAACGCTCGACTGAGGGCAATGTCTATGGTGAATGTAGTTCAGCTGGAGTCAAACCACCAGGAACAGGAGTCAGGACTCAAACGACTGTAAGGAGTTTGACAGCATCTTCTCCTGCCAGTTACGTGTGCCACATCAGCAGTCAGTGCTCATAGATATGGTATTATTTGTTTGTATTCCTGTATAAAGCGCATATATAGATCTGAACGTGCGTGTTTAGAATTGTAACTGCGCAATAAGCTCAGCTCGCAGATGAGTCCTACCGAGCGATACCGTGGACGCCACTTTTTGCAGTATTTTACCATCAGCTAACAGCGTCTTTATTGACTGCCCTTCCAGCGCAAAACATAAATAACACGGTAAGTTTACATCATTAGTTTGACGACATCTTTCTCTGAATAAACAGGTTACAGTGCTCATGTATTATTTTAGATTTTCCTTTAAATATAAACATAAAGCATAATACAATTAAGTAATACAACAAACTGTTTAGCAAATAATAATAGTTGGCAGATTTAAATTCCATATGGACATTCCATTTTTTGTTAAAATTCAAAATGTTATGTTTGTCAAAGCAGCTATGACCCCTATATTAAATTATTTTTATTAAAATAATAGATTATTTAAAATATTTTATTTATTTTTGCTTTTTTTTAAGAAAATGTCTATGGAGTTAGATGTGTTTGTGGGGAATACCATCGTCCTGGATGAAGATGTGTACCAACTGTGGTTGGATGGACACACAGGTTAATACATTTTGGTTTTAAAATGTTGTTTAGCGCCATTTAACATTTCAGGTAATGAGTATACTCCTCATCTTGGTACATAGTCACAGATGCAGTGAGAATGCGGATGGAAGCAGGAGCCTTGCTGGAGTGTGAAGCCAATGCAGAAGTTCTGCACAGCGACACGATGGACCAGTTCAGAACATTCCAGATGTGTGAGCGGCTCCTACAGTCCCCTTCCAAAGTGGCCAATCAGCTTCTTTTCCAGATCCCTCCTCACCGCCAAACCATGCTTATTGAGAGGTCTGTGGTCCTATTATAGTTTGCATCTATTTTCTGTAATATTATTAATGTTTCAGTTGTTAGCTAAGGCATCATCAGTGTTTTGCTGAGGTTTTTTTGTTTCTTGCCACATTTGTCTTGTAGGTACTATAAGTTTAATAGTGTGTTTGCCAGGGAGGTCCTGGGTAAGAAACTCTCTAAAGGGACCAAAAAAGACTTGGACGACATCAGTTCAAAGACTGGGATTGCACTCAAGAGCTGTCGTCGACAGGTGCTGCAGACACTCTGGCCTCTTGTATTTTTGAATGCCTCACTAGGAAAGGATGAATATTGCATGATTAGCAATGCTATTTTACAGAAATGTTGTCAGTGTACAATACTTATTAAATAATAGTAATTATTTTATTATTATTTTTTTATATTCAGTAATCATTTTAATATTTTTACATAAATACATTTACAAAACTATACAAAATCCAGATGATAAGCAAAGAGATGTATTCCTTTAATAGTAAGGCTTTACAGTAAGTTTCCATTTGTTAACATGAACTAACAATGAATAATACTTCTAAAACATTTAGTAATCTTTTAACATTAATTTCAACATTTACTGATACATTAATAGCTTTTTGCATGGATGCCAAGGCTCTTTTTTAGGTTGGGTAGAATCCACAATCTTTGACCAAGTTGTTTGCTGGCTTCCATGGCTGCAAAATGCTATGTTTTCTGGCAACCCAGGGTGTTGGAATACTATTGGGTAAATTGGCAGTGGGCGGGATCACACAGGCCAAAACAAAAACATTCAGACACAGGACCTACAATTGATAGTTTTCATGTGACGTCGCACCCTGAGGGGAATGTATTTGAACTTAGTATGTTTCCTGAATATCTGCAAATATATTCTAGTATTTTTATGCTTTAGAACAGAAAAATAAATAAGTAAATACATACAGCACCTTTAAAGGGTTAGTTCACCCAAAAATTTTGTCATTAATTACTCACCCTCATACCGTTGCAAACCCGTAAGACTTTCGTTCATCTTCGGAGAACAAATTAAGATATTTTTAAAGAAAACTGAAAGCCTTCTGTTCCTCCATAGACCGTTATGCAACAACGCTTTGATGCTTCACAAACTTCATAAAGAGATCGTAAAACTAATCCATATGAATTGAGTGGTTTAGTCCAAATTTTCTGAAGAGACTCAATCATTTTATATGATGAACAGATTAAATTTAAGTTTATACTCCCATATAAACATTCATCAATGCACACATCATTTGTGGTAAACAGAAGCTCAAGACGTGCGAGAACCAATGAGGTTTTCTGGTGTGTTATGCAGCACGTTTGAGCTTCTTGATGAGGTTTGTTCTTGCGCATTAAGCAGGTTCGGTTGAGCTTTTGGTTATGTTTGCTGAACATGATGCCCTCCCTTCAGAAACTGGGCCGAACGGCATGATAATGACCCCAAACACACCGCCAAGATGACAACTGCCTTGCTGAGGAAGCTGAAGGTGAAGGTGATGGAGTGGCCAAGTATGTCTCTAGACCTGAAACCTATTGAGCACCTGTGGGGCATCCTCAAGTGGAAGGTGGAGAAGCGCCATGTGTCTAACATCCAGCAGCTCCATGATGTCATTATGGAGGAGTGGAAGAGGACCTGTGCAGCTCTGGTTAATTCCATGCCCCGGAGGATTAAGGCAGTGCTAAGTAACAATGGTGCTCACACAAAATATTGACACTTTGTACACAGTTTTGACATGTTCGCTTAGGGTGTACTCACTTTTGTTGCTAGTTATTTTGACAATAATGGCTGTATGTTGAGTTATTTTCAGGGGACAGTAAATCTATACTGCTATACAAGCTGCACATTGACTACTCTAAAGTATATACAATTTTCATTTCTGTAGTATTGTCCCTTGAGAGCATATAATAAAATGGTTGCTGAAATGTGAGGGGTGTACTCACTTTTGTGAGATAATGTATGTGTGAATAAAAGCCTAAATTCAATCTGTTCATCATATAAAGTGATCGAGTCTCTTGTGGACTAAAATTAGGACTAAAATTTTCAATTCATATAGATTAGTTTTACAGTCTCTTTAAGAACTTTTTGAAGCGTCAAAGTGTCAGTTGCGTAGCTGTCAATGGAGGGACAGAAAACTCTCAGATTTCATCAAAAATATCTTAATTTGTGTTCTGAAGATGAATGAAGGTCTTACAGATTTGGAACGACATGAGGGTGAGTAATTGATGACAGAATTCTCATTTTTGGGTGAACCCTTCAACTAACGTCAACAAAGATTAGTAAATATCGTAACAGATGTATTGCCCGCTTAATGTTATTAAATGCATTAACTAATGTTAACAAGCGGGACCTAATTGTAAATTGTTACTATTTACATTACCTCTGTACCTTTTTCTCAGTTTGACAATTTCAAGCGTGTGTTTAAAGTGGTGGAAGAGCTGAAAGGCCCTCTAGTGGAGAACATACAACATCACTTTCTTCTGTCTGATGTTCTCGCAAGGTGAGACTTTAACACATGGGGCTCTACCATTCCCTTACTAGTGGTAAACAGCATCTGTTTCACCTATTGAAACTGTGACCATTTACTTTACAATACCAGGGATGTAAATGTGTCTGTATGAGCCAAACACCATTTTTCTTATCTATTCTAGTTATAAAGATATATACTTCATTAATGTAAATGCTTTTGTGACTTATTACAACCAATTTCATCAGTAAAAGCTATTGGAGTTATATTTGAAAGCAATCATAAACCTGGCAAAAGCTAGAATACACACAGGCATACCTTAAAACTGATGTTTCTGTTCTGTTCACCCTCTTACTGTTTTGCTTGGTTTTTCTCCTCCATTCATTTTTCTCCTCATACGCTCTTTTCTGTTCCCAGCACGCTTTTCACACTCTCCCCTGTCCTCTCACTGATTCAGCCATGTCTCTCTGCAGGGACTATGCTGCCATTGTGTTCTTTGCTAACAGCCGGTTTGAGACAGGGAAGAGAAAACTACAGTACTTGTCTTTCCAGGACTTTGCCTTTTGCGCTGGTCAGCTCATCAGCTACTGGACTGTGGGGGCAGTTGGTAAGATGTTTGTCTTAAAGAGACAGTTCAGACTGCCTGAACTTAATAGTATGCACTACAAACCTGTTTTGCATTAAACCAGCTAGTATGCACTTCAAAGACAAGTATGCACTATGAAAACAAGCATGTGTAAAAACAACTAAAATGCACAGCAGCTACTACTACCATTTGCATGGTATTCCACCAATCAAGTCATCTTTGGTGAATGTCTTTGTACAGTACGCAGTGGTGAGAAGCAGAGAAGATCCATAATGGGATATGTAATAGTAATGAAGCTAAATTAGTTTGAAAGAAAAAGCATTACAGGTGTATGCATTCTCATGCTCTCTGTTTTCTTTCTTTCATACTTTCTCAGACAACATGATGGAAGACATGGATGTTGATCTAGAAAAAGAGTTTCTGCATGACTTGAAAGATTTGAAAGTTTTGGTTAATGATAAGGAAATGCTGGACCAACACAAAAGGCATGCAAATTAATTGTACAGATCGTGATGTGTAATGCTTAGGACACACACAATCTCTAACATATATCTCCTCTCTGCCAACATTGTAGTTTGGTGTGTGCACAGCTTAGAGGGAAAATTAAAGTCTTTAGTGAGATGGAGGCCAGTTTTAAGGTAAGAAGCATATTTAATTGTAAAAAAAAAAAAAAAATTCAGCAAGGATGCATTACATTTATCAAAGTAAATGCTATTTCTTTGAACTTTATTCATCAAAGAATCCTGAAAAAATGTCCACTGAAGTTTTGAACAGTAGTGTATATACTGTATGTAGTTTTTTCGGTAACACTTTAGTATAGGGAACACATAAACTATTAACTACTACTTTTCCCTCAATAAACTCCTAATTTACTGCTTATTAATAGTTAGTAAGGTAGTTGGGTAGGATTAACAATGCAGAATAAGGTCATGCAGAATAAGGCATTAATATGTGCTTAGTATATGTGCTTATTCTAGTAATATGCATGATAATAAGCAACTAGTTAAAAGACCCTAAAATAAAGTGTTACCGTTTTTTCATATATTTTCACACACACACACACACACACACACACACACATATATATATATATATATATACATATATATATATATATATGGGTCAATGACGTATAAGGATTTTCAACAAGCCAATTTTAAAATACAAAAAATAATATCTATTGCAATTGTTCAAACATTAAGAATGTTGTGTACACATAAATTCATATTAAAATTTTAAATTAAGTGATTTTAGTGGGTTTTTTTAATCTAGATGAAAAATGTCATATGATGCAACTGTGATTTATCTTAAAATTAATTAATTTCCTTAACATGCTTAACATTTTCTCAGTAATTAAAGTATTTGCAGTTCGTTTGAGATTCCGTAAAGAATGACTTTATATTTTTGCTCTATGACTTAAGAGTTGCCTTCTTAAATGTAGTTAACACTTATTTTTCCTGTAAATTGCATAAAACTGATAAAAATGTTTTAAAAAATACCATTCACTTAAGCATGCTGTATCAGTGATTCATATTTCAGCCACAGAAATTAGATATTTCATTTTAAATTTAATACAGTTATTGTTATTATTGGTCGCACCACATGATCTGTGGTTGCTCCGAATGACACGAAGACCTTAAATTTCATTAAAAATCTATTTAAAGAGATCAATAAACAATCAATTTTTATACAAAAAATAGATTTAAACCAGATTTTATTAAAATTTCACAGAATTTTCATGAACACAAATGTTATATACATTTTTCATATTAAAAAATTGCACCATTTCATTTAAGTTGAAATTAATTCATTCTTTAATTCATTAAGGACACATTAGGCTTAAATTGATCAAAAGTGACAGTAAAGACACTTATAATTTTACAAAAGATTCTATTTAAAATAAATGCTGTTGTTTTGAACTTTCTATTCATCAAAGAATCCTGGCAAATAAAATATCACAGGTTCCACAAAAATATGAACATTGATAATAATCAGAAATGTTTCTTGAGTAGCATATCAGCATATTAGAATGATTTCTGAAGGATCATGTGACACTGAAGACTGGAGTAAAGATGCTGAAAATTCAGCTTTGATAGCAGGAATAAATTTCCGTTTACTATATATTCACATAGAAAACAGATATTTTAAATTGTAATAACATTTCACTCTTCTCCTAGCGAGGTGTAACTTCTTGAATTAACACGCCAGTGGTTTTATGGCCAGCGGTTTTTGCTTGTCAGTGGCATCTGGTAAAATAGATTGATATAGTTATAAATAAATAAACAAGTCATACCACATGATATCCAAATGTGGGAACTACATACCAACCGTTAAAAAGGTTATTTTTTTCCAAATTTAAGACGGAGTTACAAACCTGCTCGCTGTGTACATGGGTCCTTCGCAATTTGGTATATGATGCAACTTCCTGTCTTTGAATGGATTTCAACATGAAAGTCCCAAAGTGGTAGTTTTTTGATGGTCGCACCACATGACATTTCATAAAATGGACATTATCGGACAAAGTGTGTGTATATTATGATGGAAATAAAAATATGAATGCTTTGCAATTTTGTACAGGATTACAAAACACGTTGGGAATCATGCTAAATAGTACAGAAAATGAATTTCCAAAACAGAAGTTATGACCGAACGGTCGCACCACATGATATTTTGACACTTTAAATAACAGGAAATTACAAATAACTAATGTTTTTTGAAAAGTTAAAGTGAGTATATGCACGGGAGAGGTACTACATATATATGGTATCTTTTTATGCATTTAAACCAAATTTTAACTGAAAAAAATGCAACCGGACAGAAAATGTAGGCGTCACGTCATTGACCCATATATATATATATATATATATATATATATATATAAACAGTGCCCTCCGTAAGTATTGGGATAGTAAAGACAAAATTGCAATGTTAGCTGTGGTGTCAAGACATCTATAAATATGATTAAAAGATTAATATGAGGCAAAAGTATAGAATGTCACTTTTTATTATTTGCTGTTTAAACACAAAATGTTTTACCAAATAAGAAGAACAGCACTTCTAGAGTTTCATCCTTCTGCCTAATGTGAGCATAAGTATTGGGACAGTTTAACTTAAAGTAAATGTAAATGTGTAAAAGCTAATATTTAGTTGTAAATCCCAATCACAGGAGCAAGTCTGTGACCCATAGACATCACCAGACTCTTGGTTTCACACTTTGAAATGCTTATCCAGGTCTTTAATGCAGCCGTTTTAAACGGTTGCTTGTTTTCGGGAGTTTCTGCCTGTAGTCTCCTAAATGCATCTTAAATAGGATTTAAATCTTTTTAACACTTCCTTGTCCTTGATGAGCCAGCGAGACACGCACCAAAAATTTGTCCTCTTTTAAACTTTGATATGTTGTGTAGATTGCAGTATTTTATGTACAGCTATGCTGTGTGCTCTGCTAATTCATATGTTTATATCATTTTTTTTATTTATTAATTTGCTTTATGTTCGATTACATGGATGAACATCAGAATTTGTCAAGAGCTCTAGTTAACATTGCTTCAAAACTCACACACACCAAAGATGTCAGAGATCTGTTCATCGACCTTGTGGAGAAGGTAATGCACTGACACTGTAGATAAACTGCATGCCATGAGGTGATCTTTGTCCCAGAATAGTCCCAGGTTGAATGTGACCGAATGATTTTTGCTTCTCCTCTCAGTTCATTGAACCGTGCCGGTCAGATAAATGGACAACCGAAGACCTCAGACTTTTCCTCATGCACTACAGCAGCTCTGTGCACACGCTTGAGGCTTTCAGGTTGGTATAAATGCATTTATGTGTGTTTATGATCCCTTTATCATGTAACAAGCATTTGTTTAAAATACATATTTTGTTTTTTTTCCACAGGCATCAAATAATATGGGACAGATACATGGGTGTCATCAAAAGCTGCGTCCTGAAAATGTACCACGACTAGAACATATTTCCATTGCTGGTTTCCAGTTAGCGTGACCAAATCTATCTTTTGTAAATGTTACTACCTCAGATTCCTCTGTATTTCAAAGCATTCTTGTACAATAGATTACATTTTAGTAAAAAAAAAAAAAAGTGTCCAAAAATCCGCCTGACTTGCTGGTTTTAAAAGTGGTCATTAGGACATAGTCCTGTTACTTATTTGGGTAATAGTAGCTACCTGTTTGTGTGCCCAGCGGGTGTGGGTCATCAGCAGGGGGTTGGTCAGCTCTGGAGTGAATGGATGTGGAGACACTTTTACTACCTTATAAAAGGCCAGAGCTGGGACAGCTGTCACCCCCTACAAATGGTCATGGAAATTTCCTCTGAATTTCTGCAGAAAAGTCCTCATGGGAACTTTCCCTGGCACTCCTGCTGTTTCTGAAAGTAGGCTATCTCTGTTGTTTCCATCAAAGCCATTGTCTTAATGAAGACGCATGATGTTCTTGGCACCGGGTAGTGTGTTACAGTCAAATCGGGAGGCCTTGCCTTCTTTTTTTTGCCCTGTTAATTTGTGTCTGCATTCCTTTTTGACATCCCCCAGTAAATATCCAGCAGTGTCAGACACAAGCGAGCCTGATCAGAATGAAAGTTAACAAGGCAAAGTGTATTAAAAATGGGAAGTAATTAAGGCCTATGAATTGCACAGGATTTGCCTAATAAAACCCAGGTGGATTGTTTTGCCAGCGGACAAAACTAGATTTTGGATTTGGTCTGGAAACCAGGAGGGGGCTGGAGGAAAAACGAGGCAGGAGGGTGAAGGGTGGCAGAGATGCAGGGGCTGTACTGGAGTGGGTGGAGGGGAAGAAGTGGGCCGTCCTAAGCTTCTTTCAATAGCATTGCACCTTTCCTCACATTCGTAATACATAGCTATCACGGCCCGAGTCCTGTCTGTAGTCAAAAACAGTCACTAAATGCTGAGGGAGAGACTCCATAGGCACAGAGATAGAAGAAAAACACGACTTCTGCCGGAGAGATCAAGTGAAGTGAGTTTCAAACCATCTGTATTTGACTCCTGTGCATTTGCAATGTTTAAAGTTGAGCATAGAAGTAAGTAATCTAAGGGAGATTATTAAAGCATGCATGGAGAGAGAGGCATTTTATGAAGCATTCATGAGAAAATGCACTTATCATTCCAGCTCATTGTTTCCTTGCAACTTCTACTACGATGAAATGTTTAATAATGTAATGAGTGACAGGAAATTAGTCAGTGATTTGCCAGATGTGACTGAAATCTTTAGTTTGAATTGAAATGGTTATAGTTGAGGATTACAGACAAGGCTAATGGCTTGTTTTTGCATGGATCTGAGTGCATGGAATTGCCTATGTAGTCATATCCTGCAGAGTTCAGACACTGGCCATGTTTCTGCTTCTTAGGCAGGCCAACTCGACTGTTCCAGAACAAACAGTGAAGCAAGTCCCTAGAAATCAATGGAAAGTAAAACAAGTGATGTACAAGAGTAATTAAGATGGTATAATGCATTTAATGGTATAAGATAAAGCAACGAAAGCTTTAAAAAAAGGCTAAAGGAATAGATTATCTTTAATACTGAAACGTGAGTGTAGGCAGAAGTATTTCTAGAGGAATAATGATGGCTGAAGTCAGAGATAAGATTTACAGCTATAAAAACAAATAAAGCCTTATAATAAATTTTTTTCCTGTAGTGTAACAAGTTTAGAGAGGCCAGAACAGGCGAGATACTATCCTAGCAGCAGCATTTTGGGCAATATAAAGTCCCATGTTGAGAGTGCTATAAAAAGTGGTAACATGCACTTGTTTCCTCAATGAGCTATTTCTACCTGATTTAAACCATTTATTAGTTTTGTTGGCATAAATTAATGTGTTCAGGTTGGTTCTGTGAATAAATATTATTTTTGACTTGATTGAACCCAATTAATGTTACTATTCTTTTTGTGTACAGTAGTCAGGATGAGATAAAGGCATGAAAAGCTATCTCCACATCACTGAATATGAGGAATGGAAAGTCTGTCATGCAATATCTGATTATATGCACCAACTTGTCTTGATTCCAAAAACTGCCTAGCTAGCAAGATCAAAATCACAAACTGGCATTTATAACTTACAGTATCATATATGCCATGGAGTAATATTTGATCAAGACTTATAGTCATAATAATGTAACCTAATCTCACTCAGATAAGAAGATCATTTTCATGCTGGTTCAGGCAAGTTTGTATTGTTGTAGCTGCTGGACAAAATAAACACTTGCAATAAGGTTTATTTGGTTAATATTTGTTAATGCATTAGGTATCATGAACTAACAACAGTACTCTAACAACATTTATTAATCTAGATTAATGTTAATTTCTACATATGCTAATGAATTTGAATGTTTCACATATAAATAAACAATATTAATGTGTTATGAATGCATGGATTGCATTATGCAAGCAGGAATAAAGCATTATATTAACATTAACCTAGATTAGTGTTTTTTTAGTGTCATAAAGATACTATTATAATTTATATATATATATATATATATATATAATTTTTTTTTATTTTAAAGTTTTAGTAATTTTGTTGTGTTTTTGTCATTTTTAATGTCTATATAGAGTAGTGTTGGTTATTAATTATTATTTCAGTTTTAGTTATTTTAGTATATCAAGTTCACTGTAAAAAAGAATTGTTGGTTTAACTTAAAAAAAGTAAGTTACCTGGTTGCCTTAAAATTGAGTTCATTGAAATTAAAAATTGGAATTGATACAATGAAGGCGATTGGTTTAATCAACAGAAACTCAAAATATTAAGTTATTTGAACTACATTAATTATCTAAGTTGATTTGGCAAAAGAAAAAGTGTTATCATAACAGATCATGAAATTTTTTTTTACAGTGTTAAATGAAAATGAGCAATGTTACCTTGGCTAGCTGAAATAAAATAAGTTAATAACCCTGACCAAGCTTAATAAATTGCATAAAAAAACTGTATTGTACTGCAATAGTAAATTGTAAAGCTAGTTAACAATCCTAATGGTAACACCAGCACACCAGTATCCAAACCAAAACATATGGAGGTGATCAGCAGTGCTGGCCTTTTCAACAAGGCACTTTCACTGCTTCCAAATGTGTATGTTTGTACTATTCCTGTTAACACGTTTACTTGCAATTACATTTATTGTTCTTTTTTACAAGGTCTCACCCCCACCTGTCTGTCTACCCCCATCTTATATTCCCAGGGGAGACGACGGGAACTGAACAGACCTCCTTGCACGTCTGTTATCTCTCTTACTGGGTCTCTTTGGAGTGAGAGCGTGCCTTAACGACATCTCTACATTTGTTCATCCATCCAGCTGTGTGTGTGGCAGTGAGAGTGTCCTGTACCCTGTAACTATGAAAACCACATATGTGCTACTTTGTGTGGGTCTGCTTGTTCTTCCTGCTACAATCTGTCAGTCTCCTGCTGAACGTGACTCTTACACCGTAAGTAATCTGACAATTTCTCCATGTTCCTCCTCTTCATGCTTAAACATGTAAATTTCTGTCTGCCTTCCTACATAACTCCCCATATATAGTGTGATATTGTATGCTGTCAAACATCAGTTTGCATTAGAAGTCATGTTCCTGTCAATAAAAGTGTTTAAGTGAGACTGCTAATGAAAGTGCACATAAAGTGTGTTTTCTCTGCCAGGAGTGTACAGATGGCTATGAGTGGGACGTGCAGACTCAACTCTGTCGAGGTGGGTGGAAGGTCATGTGTCAGAGAAAGAGAGAGAGAGATGATGAGAAAGTGATGCATTTCTCTTCTAATTATCTTGTTGGTTAAATGTCACATGCACAATCCGTCTGTCCTACCCCTGCGTCTGGCTGCATTTTTGAATATTAAAATACATACGTCTTTGAATGTTAAAATGTCCTAAGCAGACGTGATGCAATAAAAAGAAGCTGTACCAAAGAGTATGGCTGTACTCGGATGTAAAACTGAGCAGGGTGGCCCTGCCCACTTCAAAATCACATTGCTCCAAAACCCTGCTTTATATAAATGCACAGCTAAATTATGTAATTTATGTAAATTATGTAATGGTTTTTTATGTTAAAATGCTTTCTATTCTACCTTAATATGCCAGATAAAACCTAACCATGTTAGGATAGACCCTAATAGGGTTAACTCAAAAAAAGAAACAAGTAATGTCATTTCATCTGAGATTTTGTCCTGCCATGATTACAACATCTATATGACAAGATAAAAGAACATTGTCATTTGGTTGGTTGGTTCTTATTTCTGCGACTCATGATAGCCCCGCCCATTGTGAAATCTGATTGGTCTAAATCCCACTTTACGTCTCATCAAATATCTTTTGATTGGTTAGTTATATTGCATATACATACAAATCAGAGATTTTCCAAGGGAGAGACTGATACAAATGACCAAAATATAGCGGTAAACACGGTTTTATGATTTTATTTGGTAAATTTCATATATATAATGACTAACATACGGGTTAGTCTTTATGGTTAATTTATGTTTGACTCTCTTAAAGGGATACAGTATTTCATCCGAAAACGGAAACTCTGGCATCATTTACTCTCCCTTATGTCGTTTCTAACCGGTATGACTTTCTCTCTTCTGCGGAACACAAAAGAAAATATTTTTGAAGAATGTTGGTAACCAAACGGTTTTGGTCACCATTGGCTTCCAATGTATAGATTTAAAAAAACAAACTTATTCTATGTTCCACAGAAGAAAGAAATTAATTTAGGTTTGGAACAAGTAAATGAGGACAGAATTTTCATATTTGGGTGAACTATCCATTTAAGAAACAACAACAACAACAAAAAAAATCTTGATATACTGTATGATTTCAGTTGCTAAAGAGTTAAAGATAACTGAAAGATACAAATTTGAACTGCTGTAAAGCCTATACATTTGATATTTGTTTCGCATATCTAACATTTAATAAAAATAAGTCATAAAAGGGACATTCTGTTGAGACACCTAATTTCTGTTCTCTATTTTATTTAGACATAAACGAGTGTGATACTATTCAGGGGGCATGTCAGGGAGAGATGAAATGCTTTAATCACTATGGTGGTTACCTGTGCCTTCCTCGCTCCGCCTATGTGGTCACTGCACCTGAGCCCTCCAGCCAATCAGAGCCCAGTGTGCCTGTGGAGACAAGCGAGGCCTTTAACCCCTGTCCCGTAGGCTACAGGGCCCAAGGAGATACTTGTGCGGGTGAGTTATTTAGGGGCACGTGGGAAATCCTATTTATATGGTTTTATATTGAATATGTGCATCAGTGTGGTGTACTGGAGCTCTTCATCATTCAGAGGATTTTGTGTGTGTGCGTGTTGGACAGACATTGATGAGTGTGAATTGGACATGCATGACTGCCAGCCCAGCCAGCAGTGCATCAACACTGTGGGCACCTACACCTGTCAGTGCCCTGACGGCTACAGCAAGATTGGCATAGAGTGTGTTGGTAAGAGAAGGAATTATCTGTTTTTAAAATATGGATATATCTTTACAGAGTGAAACTGAAACAAATTCAAGATTTATAGGAATCTGCAGTCAAGAATCATCATGGCCAATTTAATTTATATAGGATTAGGCTTCTGTTCTACAGTCTACAGTGTCGTCTCATCTCTTCTGTTAGATATTGACGAGTGCAGGTACAGGTACTGTCAGCATCGCTGCGTGAACGTGCCAGGATCTTTCTCTTGTGAATGTGAGCCTGGATTCCAGCTGGCAGGAAACAACCGATCCTGTGTTGGTAAGTCCTTAAACTAGATACATATTCCAAAAACCAAAATTTTCTTACATCATTAGTTTGACAGGTTAATCAAACTGCCTTTTTAAACAGAATAGTTTACTTTAAAATAAAAATCCTGTGACTGTTTCAAACTTCCTGTCCTTCATGGAACAAGAAGGGAGTTTTCCATTCAATGAAAATGAAGGGGCATGGAGCTCCATAAATGACAGAAAATCCCCATAAAATAAGCAAAAAAGAGATTCATATGCCGATTTTTTTTGCAGATGCGCTAATATGATAGCTCTGTATGAGAAATGCCATGTTTGATGTCAGTGAAGATCTGTTATGCGAGAATCAGTCATTAATATCCAGTCCATATATATTTAACGTTAATGAATATGACTGAGATTTGAGGGCAAATAACAATTTTAATGTTGGTCTACTCCCATAGTTAAACTGTACAGCTTCATAATATATTGGAATATAGCACACAACAGTCATATAAACTGCTTTTTGGCACTTTCATTATGATTTTGTCCTTTTCAGAGACAGAAAATGATCGATAAGTCATGGCAACGTTCAGTGCTGTGCGAAAGTCTTAGGAACTTTAGGAATTTTACCAAAAAAAAAAAATGGTTTTAAGCCAGTTTTGCTGTAGTAGAGTGTCAGTAGGAAATATCAGTTTACATTTCCAAACATTCCTTTTACTATTAATTGTAATCCAGTGAGATTTTTGTATGCACAAGGAGTCTGACAACAGCTGCTAAGCTCCACATCTAGGCCATCTGAGAAAAAAACTGGGATAGACTAAATCCAGAAGAACTGTGGCAACATTTTAAAGATGCTTGAAGAAACTGACCTGCAAAGCTACGGTACTGTGAAAAGTTTAGGCACTTGTGTAAAAATGCTGTAAAGGGATGATGCTTTTTTTAAAAATAATGTCATAAATAGATTTTATTTATCAATTAACTTCTATTAACTAAATCAAGTCAATATTTGGTGTGACGTCCTCTTGCGTTTGTCCTGGGTACACTTACACATAGTTTTTCAGGTAGCTTTGCAGGTCGCTTTCTTCAAGCGTCTTGGAGACATTGCCGCAGTTCTTCTGGATTTAGTCTGTCTCAGTTTTTTCTGTTTCTTCATGTGATCCCAGACGGACTGGATGGTGGTGAGATCAGATCTCTGTGTGGAGCATACTGGCTGTTGTCAGACTCCTTGTGCATACAAAAGTCTCACTGGATTAATACAAACTAATTATAAGCTAATCCCTTTAATGATGATTTTTATTCAGAAATGTTATTTAGTACATAAGCTTCTAACATCATGTTATTTGTTTGTCAGATGTAAATGAGTGTGAGATGGGAGCACCTTGTCAGCAAAGGTGTTACAACAGTTATGGTACATTCCTGTGTCGCTGTGATCAGGGCTATGACCTGGGACCTGATGGATACTCATGCAATGGTTAGTGCACAAGACATTATCTTAATTGTTTTTTGACCAATTGATGATGGACGGAATGTGACTAGTTTTCTTTCTCTGCTCCCAGATATTGATGAGTGCAGCTTTTCCAGTTTCCTTTGCCAGTTTCAGTGTGTGAATGAGCCTGGAACTTTTTCCTGTGTTTGTCCGGATGGTTACGAGCTACTTGGAACACGACTTTGCCAGGGTAAATGTTCCCCATATTTAAACCAGCCATATTATGCTTTTACAAAGTCTTAATTTTGTTTTTGGGGTCTACTAGAATGAGGTAAATTGTCAAAAAACACCTTATTTTTCACATATTTTGCAGTCATCCTCTTCCCAGTCTGTCAGTAACGCTCTGTTTAGTTCCTGTTTCTATGAAGCCCCTCCTTCTGAAAAGCACAGTGTGCTCTGATTGGTCAGGTGGACCCGTGTTGTGATTGGTCAACCGCTTTGAGCATATTTGGGAAGTCACGCCCCTTACCATAATGACGAGTTTCAACACACTACCAATGCAAGTCAAACCTTTATTTTGCGAATGCCTTGGGCAAGAATTATTCAAATGAGGAATATTCTTACGTGTACCCATCTTCGCAGAATAAAACTCAAGACTACAAACAAGGCGTTTCTGGGAGTTTAGAAACAGTGTTCACTTACATCCCCCTTGGTTTCAGTTTGTCATAATAATTCTGTGTGTAGATGTGAATGAGTGTGAGACAGGCACTCATCTGTGTGGGGAGAGACAGGTCTGTGTGAACATCCATGGTGGGCATCAGTGCGTGGACTACAACCGCTGCCAGGACCCCTACATCCAGGTCTCAGAGAAGTGAGCCATTTTAAAGACAACCTATAATTGAATCAGAGTCATATTGTGGCACTTTTTAGAGAGAACACCCTTCTCGATTTTTCCTTTTCATTTTTTGTCACTTTCTTTCTGTCCAGTCGTTGTATATGTCCAGTGGTGAAGCCAGAGTGTCGTGACATGCCTTTCTCCATTGTGCATCGATACATGAGCATCACCTCTGAACGCTCAGTTCCCTCAGACATCTTCCAGATCCAGGCTACCAGTGTCTATCCTGGAGCCAACAACTCCTTCCGCATTCGTTCTGGAGACGAAAATGGAGAATTCTACATACGGGTTAGTCAGAGACGCAATGCCCTTTAGACATTGTTAAGTTACATGAAGTGTGAGTTAGTACAGACTGGTAAAAATAGCTCTAATTTGCATTCTGTTTATTATATTACACTACCGTTCAGGGTAGTAGGGTTGCCAACATTTTTGAATATTTTTTAAAGGAGTCCCTTATGCTCACCAAGGCTGCATTTTTTTTTTTTTTTTTGGAATAAAAATACCATAAAATCAGTAATATTATGAAACTTAAAATAACTAATTTGTATTTCAATATATTGTAAAGTGTAATTTATTCCTGTGATGCAAAGCTGAATTTTCAGCATCATTACTCCAGTCTTCAGTGTCACATGGTCTTTCAGAAATCATTCTAATATGCTGATTTGATGCTCAAGAAACATTTATTATTATTATCAATATTGAAACAGTTGTGCTGCTTAATATTTTTGTGGAAACCGTGGATTATCAATATTATTATTATTTTGATTCTTTGATAAATAGAAAGCTCATATATAATATAATATAACGTTCAAAACAATGGAGCCAGTAATATTTTTATTATAATTATTATTACTATTATTATTATTAAAAGATTTTATTATATTATTAATACACGATCATTGTCACATATTTGTTTATATTGATTAGTGACCTAAAATAGTGTAGAATCTTAAATATGTTGTCTTATTATTTCATCACTTTTCTTTGTTTTAGGCTTTAACATTTCTAAAACTTTCAGTTTATTTCATAATTTAATTTTTCAGTGTGGTCTCAGATTTTATCATTTTTGTCATCTCTCGTTCCCAGCAAATCAACAACATCAGTGCCATGTTGGTTTTGGCCCGAGCAGTGACTGGACCGAAGGAGTATGTCCTCGATTTGGAGATGGTGTCTGTCAATCCTCTCATGAACTACCAGACCAGCTCTGTTCTTAGTCTCTCTGTTTATGTTGGGCCTCATGCTTTCTGAGGAAATGGAGAGATAAACATAGGAAAAACACTGAATGACAGAAGAATTTTTAATTCAGTCTATTTCTACTTTCATGTGTTAAAAATTGGGAACACAATTCCAGAACTCACCAGCTAATGTGAAATAGTCTTTTTTTGTGGCTGACTTTGGCCTGTGACTGCGGGCCTATTCTGGGAAGTGCTAAAGTATCTGAACATTCATTCCTCTCACTTTGTCATGGTGGACTCATTCTCACACATACATGCAGCATACAAGCATACAAGCACACACACACACACACACACACACACACACATACACACACATATCAGCTCCAGATATTTCAAAAAAGATACACTGAGATATAATTTCTTATTAGTGCCAGTTTTGCTAACAAAGTCCCACAATGGATATTTACAGTATAATTATATCTAAATTACATATAACACATTACAAAGAACCTTTGTCATTACATTGATCTAGTGTAATACTGTATTATCTCAAAAAACACAAACTAAAGGCAATCAGGTCTCAATGGGCCGTGAATGAAACATGAGGAGAACACATTTCTATGTAAATAATTTGTGAAACCTTTCTTAAGTATATTGTTGCAGTTTTTCCAATGCTTATTTAATTCACTTTTCCTGCTTGTTTCCTCAGACTCCTTAATGATACCAAAAAATTTTTTTATTTTTTATTTTATATTTTTTGCATAATTACATTGTTAAAGTAAAAATTAAATACAGTGCACAGCATAAATGAGTACACCCCCTCTGAACAAATACAAAAGATGTATTTTCTTTATGATCACTAATACAGTTCATGGAAAGATGGCAATGTATTAAACATATACAAATAAAAATAAAATGAAAACTGAAAACAATAAAAACTGAGAAATATATGTCATTAATAGCCATAAAATAAGTAAATTAGCCAATGACATACAGTGAGTCTCAAACACCACGGAAAAACAGGCGAATCTCAACGTAACACAGACTGTGACACAACAGTCTGGGTCATTAATATGTACACCCGCAACTTTTGCATATACCAACCCATGTTCAAGGGAGTATTAACATCTGAATCATCAGACGTTCTGCAGGTATTGTGAAGCATGCAAGAAATTACAATAGTGAACATGGCAGATGGATCCATAATAACTGTTCATGGTCCATAATATCATGATATATTTAGTGATATTTGTAAATTGTCTTTTTAAATGTTTTGTTAGCATGTTGCTAATGTACTGTTAAATGTGGTTAAAGTTACCATTGTTTCTTACTGTATTCACGGAGACCATGTCGTTATTTTCATTTTTAACCCGAAAACGCTTGCAGTCTGTGTAATTCATAAACGCATCTGCATTCTTATCGAGTCTCTCCAACTGTGTGTAGCTTTAGCCCTGTTAGCTGTGCAGCACTATCAAACTCATTCAGAATCAAATGTTAGCAAACATCCACAAAATACATGACATACTTACGTGATCTGATATGCTGCATCACGAACAGTTTGTAAAGATCCATTTTGAGAGTTATATTTGCTGTGTGAACTTCGGTATTGTTTATGCAATGTTTATTGGAGTTGCAAGCTTGAGGGCAGGGAGCATGAGCATTTAAAGGTTTTTAAAGCATTTTTAATTCCACCCCAAAATAGGCAGTTAAAACAGTTAAAAAAATATCTATGGGGTATTTTGAGACACATTCTGGGGACACCATAGAATTGTAAAATGTCAATTCTAGGGCACCTTTAAATTAAGGATTGCATAAATTAGTACACCCTAGATTTAATTCAACAAATGTATATTATTCTAGCACTTAGTATGCCCTCCATAATTTTGAATATACTGCTCTGACCCTTCTTGGCATGGAGTGTACAAGTTCATGACAAATGTCACATCTGTCCTGTTTAACTCCTGGATGATGAGCTTCTTAAATGCCCTGATCTTTAATGGGAAGTGTTGCTCAACTCGTCTCTACAGAATCCCCCACAAGTGCTCAAGAGTGTTAAGATTGAGTGCAATACATGTCCACAGAAGGTTTTTCTCCTTGGGAGAATGCATATCAATGCCTAACAATGCAGGGAATGAGGAAAGGGTAACATCTTCTGTTTCAAGTTTGTGTATTAAATACACAGTGGTGTGGGAATTCATGACAGCATTGATAAAGCACAACTCCCTCACAGCTTCAGCACGCATACATCCCTATTTAAGAGCTTTACTACCACTGAACTTTACTGTGGGAACCAGGCACTTCTCACTGTACTCCTCCTTTAGCAACACCATAACATTTTGGATGCTGTTAGATCCAAAAGGATTGATTTGGTCTCATGAGACCAGAGTATTGATTCCCAGAATCTATATTTTGTATGGGCTTTAGAAATGGCTAACTGACTTTATTGTGCTTTGGCTGGTAGTTCCAGTGAGAACAACAACCATGCATGTCATTTCTGCAGGCTGCATCTTACTCTGAGAGATAAACAGTCATTCTTTTCATAGCTTTTGCTGGCTCTGAGACACTCGCTTGGTATTTCTCCTGCTCTTTGTCTAGCAAAAAAATCCCTCATCACTAAATGAAAGCTTAAAATGAAGGCCTGATTATTTCAGGGGCCTTGTCACAAGTCCATTGTTTTTGAATATCTGTGTTTCTTTTGCTATATTTTCACACTTAAACAATGATTTGGTAATCCTCTTGTACCACTGTCCTCTTTTGTGCTAAGAAATAAGTCTCCTGATAATTCTCTCCCAAGTGGTTCCATTGTTGTCAGCATTAAGTCTGAGAATGATTCAGTGGGCTATATAACACTTTTAATTGTCAAGAAATTACGTCTCTTTAAATGTTTTGGTTCAGCATACTTACCTGTTGATCAAACATTGCCTTAAACTTACACCAGAAAATGTTCACTTAGTTTTATTTAGTAACTTTTAGGAGGTTGTACTCATTTTTGCTACACAACATTTTATCACCTTGATAAGAAAATCTTATTTTCCTAAATAATTTTGACATGCTTCTTTGGTAATTGATCAAGCAGACTTGCTGGAACATTATATTTCTAAAGAACCCTAACATGTAATTGCTGACTTTCAAAAGTTTCAGAGGGGGTGTACTCATTTATGTTGTGCACTGTACATTAAAAAATATATTTCTTAATCCTCCCTTCATATCTTTGTTTTTTTGTGATCTTTTTCTGACTTGTCTGTAGACTGAAAATATCCCATTTTGTGTACACACTAATAATTCAGTTAAGTTTCTCTTGATTGTGAGTGCTGAAGGTAAGTACATGAAATGTATTACTCAGGTGTCTCCACATGGTGACAGTGTAACACTGGTGAACACATGGTGAATTTTTACCTTTTTGCTATTAGCTGAAAGAACCATTAGTACAGTCACGTTTTAAGGGTCAAAGTTCACAAACCTGTAGCCTAAAATAAATCTCACATTTATAGGTTATTTTAAATCTACTGTACTTTAAAACTACTGTACCTAATATCAATATATATTTTTTCATTTTAGAATTCCTCTACAAGATTTAAAGTTGTTCATGCTTTGAAGTTGTTCTGTAGTTTTGGTACAAACTGTCTGTACATCACAGACAAAAAGTAAGGCAGAACAGCTGAATAGGTTAATGGATAAAAAGTAACAGAATGGCTAAAATTAGTTGTGTTTTTGCAGACCACTCATTAACATAATTTCTTCAATGGACTGGTCATCTCGCACTTGTTTTGGAACAATGGCAAAACGAGTAGGAAGTTCTATTTGAGTCAGTGTCTGATTTATTACTGCTATGTGTGTGAAAGGATCTGTGCGTTAATTATAACGGCATGTAGTGTATTGTCAAATGATAAGTGTGAATTTAGCCTAGTGTAGCTCCAGCAGGGGAATGATGAGCTCATTGATGGTCAGTTTTGGCACAGAGGGCTTGTGGGTAGTGCAGCAGATGGATGTAGGTGTGATAGGAGTAGCTGAGCACACTGACAATCACACGAGATGATGCTGTAATATTATATATTCTGTTTTTTTTTTTAATCAAATTGTCTCTTTGAAGGTACCACAAACCTTTGGATATCCAGCAACAGGATTAACCTAGTACAAGCCTTTTTAATCTGTGATCGCTTTCAACTGAATTCATATATGTTACATCTGCTTAAAAGTAAACAAATGTTCATATGCGTGTCTATAAATAACAGAATTTTGTCTAAATATATACAAGGTTAGTTGTTTTCATACGCAGAGGAAAATGGGCCCCCATTTTGGAGCTATTTTTGTGGCTTACAAAGATAATGTTACACTGGGTTATAAGGAGAGTAATTTTCCTGTCCACCCCCTCAAATACACGTCACAATCAGGCCATTAAAACATATTGTTCTCTGATAGCCGTGAATGAATGAAACAACAGATTACTTATCGTGAAATTTGAATTATTACCTTTCTTCTTCTTCTTCTTTTTTTTTTTTTTTTGTAATTTGATCATTTCCATCCCACACATATCAGGTCTTCAATTTTCAAGACGACAAGGTAAAAAAAAGTGTCTTCAAACCAGAAATAATCAGGCAACGTGACCTTCCAAGTGATTTAGTATGCTCTAAAAGTGTGATAGCAATGACAAGGTGAGTTTCTTCACAAAGTAGTGGATGAAGAAGCTTGTTGCATTCCCAAAATGTATAAAGTTATCAAAATACACAATAAACATATAGGAAGACCATTTCACTTTCAGTTTCACTTTATTTCAAATCATTGGGATGGGTTAAATGACTTTTTCATGTTGGGATCAAATTGGTGTGCTTGAGAAGAACCATCATTTCGCATCTCTTGCAATGCGCAAATTTTGTTACTAAGATACTGCAGCTCCGTTGCCATGGGTGCAGAGATACAGAGATGGTCAAGTATCTGCTTCTAGTATAAACCCATAAACAAAAGAAGAAGAAAAAAGAATATGTGTAGAAAAAGACGCAAAGGCATGGATACTACAAGTGAAACACATTGGACATTTCTTTACCAAAATTCAATTTTGATCACAAAGGTGGCCACAAAACTATCCTTATTGTCCTGACTGTGGAGTCCAAATTATAGGATAATAAGAGTTTTGTGGTGGCATAAGCAACATGAGTCAAGAAGACTGACCATCTGAGCTGAATTTAGATTTTTCTTAGAGAGCAAGATAATTATCCAAGTGTTCTTTCGATTCTTCGAAAATGACCAAAGTTCAATGCAAATTGAAAGACGTACTGTACAAGTGAACAGATTATGAGCATTGCACATTTTCTCCAAGAAATCCCATCCCCCATCTTTCTGATTTCAGCAGATGGCCGTGCCACCCACGTAATAAACAAAAAAGTCCAGTGGGAGCTCAGAGGTTAGGGTGGCATCTCCATCTCTCTCTCCCAGGGGCCAAGTCCACAGCATCCAGCAAAACTTTTCATCAATATTGATAGCATATGTTCTGAACTACGTCAAATGCTGTGGCTGTCCAACAGTCTGTCCCCTCTGTCCTTATTACTGTCATACAGCCTCCCATTTACCTCCATTATAGTTCAAAGGCTAAAAGATTTTGTTATTTGATCAGTAATAGCCATAATTGCACAGGTTGGACATGAAAAAGACGAAAAGACAGTATTAATGCAGATAATGGCAGCCCAATAATGCACAGGATGTAATATTACAAACAGGAACTGTGACTCAGGCCTATTTAACCCCAGGAAAGAAAAAAAACACACAACCTCTGGAGGTGATGGATGGAAAAGATGCTAGAACCAAAGCACAACCTGGCATCTAATATTCTCACTTATTAGGACTTTTCACACTGTGCTTAACCCCAGGCTATCATTGTTCTAAACACCGCTTTTAACCCAGGGTAAAGGAACATTTCACACTTGTAATTTAAGCTGCTTTTCAAACGTTGGCCCAAACCTCACTTGCTTAAAGGGATAGTTAACCCAAAAATGAAAATGCTGTCATCATTTACTCACCCTCAAGTTGTTCCAAACCTGTTAAACAAAAAAGAAGATATTTTCAAGACTGTCGGTAACCGTACAGTTGTCTAGGGCACTGTTGACTTCCATAGTATTTTTTTCCCATACATTGGAAGTCATTTGTTAGTGGTTTTATTTTATTTTTAATTTGTGTTTATGGTGCTCACATAGCACACTCAGCTACAGAGACAATGGTAGCCAGGCAATAGACAAGTGACCAATCCCGAGTTGCTACGTCACACCCAAAAATTCCGGACCGAGAACTGTTGGTAATCGTGCCGTTCCAATTTAAGGATCAAGTGGAAATACAACTGGCACCGTTTGGCCTGACATTGGAAAAGCTGCTTAGAAGAGTTAGCACCGCTTTTTACCCAAAGGTTATATGGTGTTAATCCTGCAATGCCAAACCAAAGTCCCTTTAAGACAAGGCATTTCACTCGGCGGCCATCTTTGAAACGTCTCTTGGGCACCCAAGTGCAGCTCCTATCATCTTGAATGGGGAAACATCAAATTCTCCAGAGCTGTTTGCCAAGCTTTCGATTAAACTTCATATTTGAAATCACCAATGAAATCTAACAACAACTGTTTCATAAATTTTGTTTCTAAATGCTCAAATCATGACAAAATGTTTTTATTTTTTTAGGATGGATCAAGCTAATGCGCATGCGGAATCCTTAATGCGCGTCTCTTGTCTTGTGTCTCATTTCGGAGGCGCGCATCTGGCTGCTGCAGTAACGCATTGACTTTACCAATCAGCGATTGGCTCTTATTTAGAAGGCGGGATTTATTCTCCCATTCAAAACAATACGAGTGACGCGTCTTGTGTTATTTTATAGTCTTTGGCCAAACTTGTTGAGTGTTAAACGATGCGGTGTTAGAATGTTAGCTAGCAACAGACAACTAATCGCGTACTCGTCTCGAATTCGCGTGCTTTGGACCGTCACGGAAACACTGCGCATTGTAAATTCAGCGTTTGAAAGGAAAAATGTCAATTGCTGACAAAGTGAAGAACAGACCGTTTTCATTCTTACCTTTATATTCCGAAGTGTCCTTTCAGTATAAACTCCATAGTACAGTCGGCAATACGAGGATGCGCAATGTTTAGAGCTTTTATATAAACAGGTCGCGTGCAGTGTGAACGTCATTTTATGAGTACCCAGGATTAGGCTAACTGTTACCCCGGGTAAATTATGAGCAGTGTAACGTAAAGGAAAATAACCCAGGATTCCTTTTACCCAGGGTTTATATGACCCAGGGTGAACTATTTCAAGCCCTTATATGAACAACAAATGCAATGGCATTCTTTAAAAGTTCCAGAAATCCACCGAACACACAAGAATCTGCCTGTCCTTGAGCAATATATATTTTAAACTAGAAAACTGAAAGCAGTTTGAAACTGTTGCTGGTGTTAAAAATAGCCCGAGCGACTAAGGAAAAAGAAAAAAACAAGCACAGTTACAAGGTTGCTGTTTGAACAGGTTTCATCAACGGTGGGAGAGGGAGGAGGGAGATGTGTAGGCGAGAACATAGCGCACGGACGTAAGCTGCTCAATGTTTAAAACTTTTTGTATACACACACAATGCGTGCATGCACTTTCCCGTATACTAAAATTTAAATAAAGGCTCTTAATAACAGCAAAAAGCAATGGACAATATATATTATGAATCAATTAGGTAGGTCATGATGTCACAGCTGTATGATCAAAGCAGGATGAAAATAGAGACCACTGAGAGCTTAGCAGATAAGGTCGCACTTTATCAAAATATATTGTTTACAAGTGTAGGAATCAAAAAATGAAACACGAGCCACTTTTTACTAATGATATTACTTTTATAAAGTTTGTTGAGTTTGAACTTCAGATGACCATTTCGTCCTTAGTCTTGTCCTGATAGGATATTTTAAAAGGAGAGTTGCCAAGCAACAGATTATCGCTTTTCTTTAAAGTAAAAGAGTGAGGACCTTGATTCTTTTGGTTTTAAAATAAACATGAAAATAAAGAAGGAGAAGCTATAAAAACCAGACAAGTGTCCTTCAAACCGTTCATTCACTGATTTCTCTCTCTCTCTCGTTGCACACACACAGCCAATCAATAAGATTATTTTCTGTTTTGTAAGTTTACTAGGAAAAATGAGAAAGGAAATAAAAACACTTTACAGATTTGCATTGCACCAACATGATTTGTAATTTTCAAATGTGAAATGATTATCACAAGAGTTTAAAAAAAACATTTTTGCTCTATTAATAACTAGTCATTTTAATATTAATAATATCAACTCCATTTGTGGCCATTTAATTCTAAAATAAAATTAACACATTTATAGCTGGCTATAATTTCCAGTAGCAACATGTTTTAGGTCTACATATAAAATTCAAATGATTGAATGAAATAAAATAATCTTATTTATAAAAAAACAATTATACAACTTTGTTATAAAATGACTTTTATTATGTTTGTCACAAGAAGACTTTTATTATATTTGTTTATTATATATAAATATATTATATTTATATTTGTCAGTATGGAACGATCTTAGAATGTCCACCGTGTTGCAAGATTTTGATTTGCTGATTTTATAACCAAATAGTATTTGTAGCATTTGTATTTGTATTTGTAACATTTCTAGCCCCCCATGCCTTTCTAGCAAACTTACATTTATATTTAATATAGGCCTATATAACAATATATTTAAACATTAAATTATATTCCAACAGATAATAAAATGTATTAATATTTAAAATAGAACATTTCAGCGCATTAACGAATTGTTTTTCTCGTTTACAGAAAGCACACATACGTCTGCAAGATGTCTGTTAAAGATCAATTCATCTGGAAAGCATCTGCTGTTAACAAACATCTGACAGACGTCTTTAAGATGTCAGTTTTACATACATTCTACAATATAAACATCTTGAAAACATTAACCTAAATGTCTATTTGGCATCTGACAAAAAATACGTCTTCCAGATGTAAACACGCACATCAAATAGACGTCTCCGAGATGTACGTGTGAGATGTACGGATCATGATAATAGCTATATTTGAAAACTATTCCTTTTAAGATATGAAACATTATAATGTCTCATATCTTACAAGGAATAGTTTTCAAATCAAACGGTCAAACAGACCGTTCATTATTATCGTGATCCGTCGCTTTAACTAGTTAATTGGCTGTAAAAAAAAAATAAAAAAAAAATGCAATGATCATGTTGCGCGTGGGGGACAATCGTGGGATAAAACGCTTATTTTCTTAATCGTGGTTATTGTTTATTTTCTATTTTCATTGCATGGGTGGCATGATGTAGGCTAATTGTTGATTGAGTTATCTGCCTCCTACTAATTGCGTTGATGAATCTGCAGTTTTCAATTAGCATATCAATGACATTTACTGACACGAGATATAATATCTTACTCTTCAAATCCAGTTCCGAATTAACATCATTTTCCTGAAGCTTGGGCAGCAAAATTCTGTTACAGCAGCTCGCGGCCAGATGCACCTGCTCTGAGCGCGCAACAGGGTGGAGAGTTTGGACCACTGCCTCCGTTCAGATTTGTCCAAATCTGGCTCTGCGCGTTGAGAGGGATCCCATATTTATCCTACGTCACCATTACAGCAGCAAAATGCAGAAATACTTGAAAATCAGATTCAGATCCATTTATGCACGCCCCCTCCCATCATTTCTTCAGGCGCGCGCTCTATATAAGGGATCTAGAGGCAATGTTGCCATCAGAAGCTTCAAGCGAAAGCGAGAGAGATCCATAGCACACCAACAGTAAAACTTAAGAGACGATAGAGGATATATGGGCAAAGAAAAATGTTTTTTCTCAATTACTGAGTAGGTTGGTTTATTATCCAAAACTTAGAAGAAGTGGCGTCTGCCCTGAATGATGATGGCTGAGTAGCTCTAACTGCATGCCGTTTTCACTCAAAATATTCGTCCATTCCAACGATTCTTTGGACTCGAGAAAATGTACCGGTCCACCAAAGGAGCATCAAAGGCTCGGAGGGATCAAATCAACGCAGAAATTCGCAACTTGAAAGATCTTCTGCCCATCGCCGATGCCGACAAAGCTCGTCTTTCCTATCTTCACATCATGTCCCTAGCGTGCATTTACACAAGAAAGTCCGTCTTTTTCTCTCAAGGTAGGGTTAACTTAAGAACTTAGGGTTTTTGGGTTTTGGGGAGATAAAGTTCTTGATGTTACATTAGCTTTCAGACTCTGGAAAGCATCGTTACTTGTTTTTCTAAAGAACTAGATATCATAATATGCAGCTTCTACAGCATTAAGCTTTAAAACCTTTTTAAAAACCTTTATTTTTTTTTCAAGTTTAGAGCAAATCTGAAGTTTAGGTCATATCTGAGGAATTTCTGTCCCTGTCCAGAGTTCTGAAAAAGTAGCTGGTCTCTGTCTGTGGTGCTGCTGTTGAGCTATTTGTGTGGATGTTGCATTAGATTGCTTTCTAAAATTACAATGTACATATTATAGTATAGAGCTTTATCTTTATGTTTTATCTTTACATTTTCTTTTTGTCTTTATCAGTGGCAGCAGGACACGACATGAGCGGAAGCGCCCTGTCTTTGCCAGAACTCTCGGATCTGCTGCACACACTACCAGGCTTTCTCCTAGTGCTGACGAGTGAAGGAAAACTCCTGTATCTGTCAGACAACGTCGCAGAGCACCTCGGCCATTCCATGGTAAGGAATATCAATGTAAATTTTAAAATCATTATAACAATTTGTTAGGTCCATGTTGAACATTATTTCTGCGTTATTCAGGTGGATCTGGTGGCTCAGAGTGACAGTGTGTATGACATTATTGACCCAGCCGACCACTTCATCATGAGGGGCAACCTTGTGCCGATCACCACTACTGACACAGGTAATTTACACTATTGATTTGACAACATCTTACAGCATAAAGAAGTTAAAACTAATGTAATTTGTAAAATAATAATGAAAACTCATAACTCTTTTTGTCCAGACCGCCTCTTTCGCTGCCGTTTCAGCACTTCGAAGTTTGTGAGGAGGCAGGGATCAGGAAACAAACTGGCATTGGTTCGGGCACGCTGTCTGCCACCTCCATACCACACATCCTCCTACTGGACCTCCAATCCAGTGTGGGTGTGTTTTTGCTCTCCAATGAAGTCCAGGGTCCCTCAGGTTTCTTCAGCTAGGAATCCTCTCCCCACCCCTCCTGCTGAGCAGTCTTTCCTCCTCTCCTGTTTCCAATCTCAGCACAGCCAGGACATGAGAATCCATGCTGCTCAGGACAGGTACAGTCTGAGTCCTGTGAATGTGTCTGTTTGTATATGATAATATGTATTTGAGCGTAAGGGAATTATGTTGTTGTATCTCTTTCTCTTTAACAGCGTAAGCGTGTACCTTGGTTATGACATCGAGAGTCTGCGCTCTCGCTCATGGTACAGTTTGATTCATCCTCGGGATCTCTCTCACGCCTCTGCACAACACTGCGCCCTGTGTGAGTATAACACTTTATTCATTTATTTGTCTCAATATTTATACGTTTATCAAAAAGCTGGTCTAGTAAATGTGGTTTATTAATTGGTCATTGTTTATCATTTTTCAGTACATGAGGGTGGAGAGAGGCAAGTGGAGATGGTGGTCCAGGTAGAGGCAGCAGACCACACATGGGTCTGGCTTTACATTGTTCTTCAGCTGGAGACTGGAGAATATCCTATCAACAGCCACAACTACGTCATAAGGTATAAAGGCTACCATTTACGTTTAATATACTATAAAATAAAAATATATATTTATTTATAATTTTAGTTAATTTTATCATCGTTAAAGGATTAGTTAACTTTAAAATTAAAATTACCCTAAGCTTTACTCACCCTCAAGCCATCCTAGTTGTATATGACTTTCTTCTTTCTGATGAGCACATTCAGAGTTATATTAATAAATATCCTGATGTATCCAAGCTTTATAATGGCAGTGAACAGGACCAATGAGTATGAAGCCTAAGAAAGTGCATCCATCCATTTATAAACGTACTCCACACGGCTCCAGGGGGGTTAATAAAGACCTTCTGAAGCGAAGCAATGCGTTTGTGTAAGGAAAAATATCCATATTTACACAACTTATAAAGTAAAATATCTAGCTTCGGCCAGACCGCCTTCCGTATTCAACTTACAAAGAAAAGTGTAACGCCTCTCGCAGTTCAAAACGCTTACACTACATCCTACGCCTTCCGGATTCAACTTCTTCCTAAGTTGAATAAGCAAAGCGGTCTGGCGGAAGCTAGATATTTTACTTTATAACTTGTTAAATATGGATATTTTTCTCACACAAACGCATTGCTTCACTTCAGAAGGCCTTTATTAACTCTCCGGAGCCGTGTGGAGTACGTTTATGATAGATGGATGCACTTTCTTGAGCTTCAAACTCGTTGATCCTGTTCACTGCCATTATTATGCTATTTATTCTGAAAGAAGAAAGTCATATACACCTAGGATGGCTTGAGGGTGAGTAAAGCTTGGGGTAATTTTCATTTTGAAGTGAACAAATCCTTTAAGTAATAGTAATAATAATAATAATTATTATTATTTCCATTAATAATAAGATGTTTTTATACTCTTATAATTATGATATTATATTAAATATATTAAAACTATTTATTATAATAGTAATTCTAATAAATATTTAATATTAAACTTTTAACATTTATAAAAACATACTATAAACTGAATTCATAAAATAATATCATACAATGAATAATCATAACAATCTGTCATTTTCTCTATTCATCCCTCAGTGAGTCTGAAGCCTGGTCAGTGCGTCAGCAGTTGTACTCAGAGCAGAACCAGCTGGCTCTCCTGTACCAGGAGGCACGACAGAGCTCTGATACTCTGTCCAGCCCAGACCAGGTCTTCACGCCCAGCAGCAGTGGCCTGTCCTCCCAGTCCTTCGACTTCAGCTTCACCACGTCTGGGCGGAGCTCCTCGGAAGAGCTCCCTAGTACCTCTGCCCCATCCAACATGGCACTCGACCCCCTTCAGGGCTTTTCTCAGGACGAAGAGAGCCACCTGCAACCGCATGGCAGTCACCAAATGTGGAGATCAGCCATGACTGTATCTGTATCACCTGAACATCTCAGCAACATCAACATCCCAAGTCTTTCTACAGTCCCCCAATCCCATGTTACTCCTTCACCCCTTCCTCCATTCAAAGCTCCTCCTAAGCGCCAAAGCTCAGAGGAGTTTATTTGCACGCCCCCTTACACCCCAAGACTCGGAGGGGGAACTTTCATGTTTGGTGATGAGACCTTTAAATCAGACCATAACAAAGCAGGTAAAATGAGGCAGCCTATAACCTCAGTGTCCCTCTCCACCAGCGTTGGTCCCACTCAACACTGCCGCAAACGTCTTTATGAAACTCTGCCTCCCACTCCAGACAGCCCAGGCAGTGATGAATGCATTCTCATGGCCCTGCCAGAGATCAGGGGACCTCTGTACGTAGACGTCCCCCATTTCCCATTCCACGCTCCCCCGGAAGGCCTTTTAACCCCAGAGGCCTCGCCCACCAAAAAACCCTGTTTAAGTTTTTTCCCTCAGCAAGATGATACCGAAAGAGAGAGAATGGAAATCTCGCTCCTGGCTCAGTACATTAGCACTTTAGCTGAAGGTTTCTGTCATAGCCACCCACAAAGCACATTGGCTCCCCCTCATCACAAATCGTTTGAGGGCCCAAACTCCTCGCTGGCTCACATTGATGTCTTAATGTTTGAGGAGAAAGCAGTAGATGGCATCCCTCTTCCAAATCTGCCTTCCACCTCCCCCGTACCTCCCTCACCTTACTCATCAGCACCGTCCTACACTCAGCGCTCCCCTGTCCACGCGCAGGAGGAGGCGGCGACTTTGAATGGTGTACACCACCTCTGTAGCGTCCAGTCGACGCACCGTAATTGCATGGCCGGGGGTGGGCTGCAGGAAGCAGAGAGACCCAAAGAGGACGTGGAGATGATGTCCTCCCCAGGGTCCACCACAGATCCTGCCCTCACCCCTGCTCTGCCTTGTGCCCAGTCCCTCCTAGAGGAGCTGGTCACCATGGAACCTGTGTTTGGGGCAGCCGCCCTGATGACTCCTGCCGAGAGGCAACAAGATGAGTTGTATCAACTCCCTCATCAAGGCGGACAACAGATCTTCTACCAAGGTGAGAAATGATGACGTTTTTGGGATTTCAGCATGATCTCAAAGTTTTTCTTCGTTTCTAAACTGTTCTTTTTCTGTCTTTTCTTACAGATGGAACCAGTGATCACATGTTTTAACATAAGTCTGTGACTTAATCAATGAAGTATGGCATATTGTCATCTTTTACAAAGCTATTTTTCTGGGATAATGTAGTAGAGTTAAATCGAAGTGTATTAAAAAGATTTATGTTTATATTTAAATATCATGAAGTCCCATGAACATGCATCCTATTCATATTGGACTGTCACTTTGGGGAAAAATACTTAAAGTAACAAAGGCAATTTTACAAAGTGCCACCTTGTATTCACTTATAGTGAAGACTGTGTTTTACTGAAAGAATCTGTTTATGAATCACAACTGTATCTTTAAACCACCGTAGAGTTCTACGGTCAAGTAGAGGATTGATTCCTACCTACAGTACTCTCTTTCTAAGTGCTTTTCATTATGTCAGTGCATGAAAACCATAAAAATTCTTCATAATAAACAATATTCCTTTATGTTTGATCCTTTATGAGTTGTTTGGGTTTCCAGAAGTTATGTTATAAAGGATTTGCTGCTTACACTCTTAAAAATAAAGGTTCTTTATTGGCATCGGTGGTTCAATGAAGAACCTTAAACATACAAATTGCACAAAGAGTTCTTTAGAGTGGAAAAAGGTTCTTCACACTTGGGAAACACAAAATGATTCCTCTATGGAATTGCTGCGAAACTCCCCTTCTGGAAGCTTCACTTATAAGAATGTATTCAGTGTACCATATTTTCTTCTTTCCAAAAAGAATATCACTGAATTCGATGCTCTCTTGTTTTCCAAATATGTATATGAGAGTCAATTAAATGCATCAAAGCAAGGTTCATCGGTGTGTGTTTATTGTTGCTGCCCCCTCCATTGTTTCCTCCTCTCTCACCCTTTCATTCAATGCCTTTTTAGTGTGTCGCCATGGTTTCCTAGGACCGAATGACGCAGATGATGAGGTGCTATCTGTTTTTCCTGACGTATGCTCTTGATTCAGAGGCACAGTGGAGACAATCAGCCTCCCACACACACACACACATATGTCCACCGAATACAGCATGCTGTACAGTGAATAGTCAGCCTACACTTTCCCATTATACCTGTAAGCTCACGATAATGCCCTATATGGCCTTTCCTGCCTCTCAATATCTGCTTCCATTTTTTCCTCTTGTTGCCAGGGGAAGCGATTTCTTCCTTTCGCAATCTCCACCTCCAATGCCCCTAAACCATTGTTTTCTTGTCAATTATCCAGTTATGCTCCTCTGCATTGAGTCCGCCGTCCCGTGCTGCGCTGACCCTCCTAAGCGGGACCACGCAGGCTAACTTACCGCCCCGTGTCCAGAAATAGCCTCCATCCCATGAGTTTCATCTGAATAAAATTCTCTCATGTCTTCCTGTCCTTGTGAGAATGATGCGCTTTTAGCAATTGAAGAGGAGTAAAAATAGACCGGACTGAAAAGAGGAGAAAAAAGAGGGAATGGGGAGTGCTTGGAAGGTGCACAAGGACTTTTAGGTGCTTATTCATCCTGCTTTCCTCCCACTTCTCCAATCAGTCAGCTGGATTTCTTTTCATCCTGCCTCTTTCACACATCTGTGCTTTCTAATTCATATTGTCCCATTCATTAGGACCCTCTCTCCTTATGACTCACCCTTACCTCTTTAACTCGCATCTCCCTTCTCTGCTCTCTCGCTCTTCATCCTCCTCCAGATATGTCCACACAAACAGCCCGTGCCCACTTAAATCACAATAGAAATGCAAAAATTAAGATGCTCTCAACTTGTTTTCTGGATAGTATGATGAAAACATCCACCTACATTCTGTGTATTATTAAAAAAGGAACAAAACATAAGCTTTAATGTCATGGTTCAGCATAAAAAAAAAACAATTTTGTCAACTAATAAATTATATTGGCAGAAATTTAGCAGAGTAAACAAAACAAAAGCTTTAAAATAAGGATTATTTTGACAGGTTATTGCAGCTTTAGGGGCTTCTTCATCCCCAGGCCTGGGACGATGTTCATAGCCAGCAGCTATCACCCTGTAGCTCAAGCTAAGCAGGGTTAAGCCTGGTCAGTACCTGGATAAGAGACCTCCTAGGAAACTGCTGCTGGAAGAGGTGTTAGTGAGGCCAGTGGTCTGGATGGGTTCTAATGCCAAGCACCGTCCTTCAGATGAGAAGTTAAACTTAGGTTCTGACTCCACGCGCAGGAGGGGGCGGCGACTTTGAACGTTGTACACCACCTCTGTAGCGTCCAGTCGACGCACCGTAATTGCATGGCCAGGGGTGGGCCGCAGGAAACAGAGAGACCCGAAGAGGACATGGAGATGATGTCCTCCCCAGGGTCCACCACAGATCCAGCCCTTCCTGCCCTCACCCCTGCTCTGGCTTGTGCCCAGTCTCTCCTATAGGGACTGGGCACTGCTGACGTTAAACTGAGGTCCTGACTCTCTGTGGTCATTCAAAATCACTGGACATCTTCGAAAAAGTGTAGGAGCATAACCCTGGCATCCTGGCCCATCTTGGCCATTTTGTCTCTGTTCATCATCATGGCCTCCTAATCTGTGTGATGGGCGTTCTGGCGCAATATGGCTGCCACCACATCATCCAGGTGGATGCTGCACATTGGTGGTTGAGTAGATTCCCCCTTCTGTACCACTAATAATAATAACAATACCAATAATTTGTTACATTTATATAGTGCTTTGAATGCAGAGAAAAGTGCTATATAAATGTTACAAATTATTATTATTATTATACTTAGTTGTCCACCTCTCACAATGTTTTATTTAAAGTCTCTCTTTTTGATTAGTCAGTAGTATCTACTGTAAAGACTGCTCAATGCTGACGTTCAGTGGTCATTATTAGGAATTTTACAGAACGCTTTAATTATGTCCCTGTTTTACTCTTCAGCAAATTTAACCCTTTCATTAATACACAGACAAATAACCCAAATTATTCTCCAAAGCTAGGCCTATCTTTTATAATTACACTCTAAAAATAACTGTAAAAAACAAAACAAATTTACATAGTAAAATACCATTTTCCATTGAAACAGTATATCGTAAAACAATGCATTCTGGGTAATAATATTAGTCGTTTTGGAGAAAGTAACCTAAAGGTGACAAATGTTACCCATAATATTATTTGTCGTTTTTGAGAAAGTAGCCTCTTTTATAGGCTTATTTTCTTAAAACGACAAATATTACCCAGAATGCATGTTTTATGATCTATCACTGTTTCAATGGAAAATGGTATTTTACTGTGTAACAAATAAAGAGGTCATCATCTCTGTTTTATGGTTTTCTACATGTCAACAAAATTATGTGTTGATTACATACTGAATTTGACATTTTTAATGTTTGAAATGTTAAAAAAAAAACAAAAAAAACCGTTTAATATTATTTTAGATTTTAATGTCTTGTACAAACTCCAGAAAGTTACACCACAGGCTTTTTTTTTTCTTCTTTAAACCCCAAAATCATAGTTCATAGGTGTATTGTATTAATTAAGCCGTTTTATATTAATTGTATTTCTTAATGTATTTCTAATCGCCACTGACTTAAAGCCTTATATTGTGAACGATGATTGGGTGATCCACTAGATGGCAGTATTAGGCAGTTCAGTGTAGAGCTCGTCACTGTTCTGGGATCGAGGAAGATTCCTCCGGGGTCGATGTATTCAACATGGCGACGTGCATGTCGGTAACATAACTGTGAGGGTGGAAGAATTCGTGCCTTTTCCTCCTCTGACTGAAAACTAAAGTCAGCATTTAAGCAACGCTGGATACATTGTTTTAACGCAACGTACATACATACAGGTAAATTAAACATAAGAGGAATAAAATTTACATGGTCACAGTGTGTTTTAGTATGTTCCACAGTTAAACTGACATGATACACATCTTATGGTTCGATTTAGCAATTTTCCTACAGATGAATTAAGAATGTCTTTTCTTGGAAGTCTGAGACCAATGCTCTCGTCTGTTTTGCAGGGTGAGTCTTAGCAACATCATTTTGATTAACTATTAAAATAAGTAATTGAAATGATAGTAAAATAAGTCATTTTTTAAAAAAAATGAATGATGCCACTTTCTGCTATGTTATTTTGTCAGCATCGCACTCTGTACCTTTCTGGTCTGGACCCCTCTTCACTAGGACCATGGCCACTCTGAATCAGATGCACCGTAGGGGCAAACCTCCCCCTCCTCGTACTAAGATCGGTGCCACTTTTGGGCATCCACAGCTCAAAGCTGTAATTCTGAAGACCATGATCAGGAAACCCAAGAAGCCCAACTCAGCCAACCGCAAGTGTGCACGAGTACGTCTTTCCAATGGTCAAGAAGCTGTTGTGTACATCCCAGGGGAAGGACACAACCTCCAGGAGCACAATGTGGTGCTGGTAAAAGGAGGAAGGACACAGGACTTACCAGGGGTCAAACTCAAGGTGGTGAGGGGCAAATATGACTGTGCACATGTCGTAAAGAAGAAACAGTAATTACTATGACTGCGTACAACCGGATATATCTTCATGACTGTAATTGCAAATAAACTTGGTCTGAAATGTCTATCATGATGTTCAAGTCTGATTCATACAGATATTCCACCCTACAGTGATCTGATCCTAGAGTTTGTTCAAGTAGTGTTTCTTGTTTTGCAAAGTAGATGTTACTGTGTCTCTTTGACAAAAATAAAAGCTGCTGGTCTTTGCAGTTAACTATTTTTGAAGGCTGCTGTTGAGTTGGTTTATCTCGTACAAACTGCAGTCTGCATGTTTGGTATAACATGCTGCACAATAATGACAAAAATGAAGACTGAATTCCAAGAATTAGTGTTCATTAAAAAAAAAAAAAAATGAAACCAAGACGTCTTAAAAAAAAAAACCGCTGTAAAGAATTTATAATACATTTAAACCAGGCACAAATATAACACCTACATGTAATGTGTTTTTATATTGGGCAGAAGTCAGTGATTGGGAAAACAAATACTGCAGGAATGTCCTTTTATGGTATAAAGGGTACAGCCAGTATTATTTTAGTTACACTTGCAGTCCGATTTGCGTAATAGTGGCCTGAGATTTTCACTGTTGGAGAACCAGAATCCAGTTTGGCAGGGTCCTGCTACTGGGCTTTAGGTCCTCATATGACTTTCAACAGTCTCTCAGGCTCGGCTTGAACATTTACCTCAGGTATGTTTTCTTTGAAAAGGTATGCTAAAATATTTATATACTATACATGTAAGATTTATGCTTAAAATCCACTCCAAACGCATCGTCTACTGTCGATGCGTCGAGCTGCATCGCGTCGCGTCGACAGTAGAGCATAAACCTCACTAAATGTGGTTTAGTGTAGACAGTGTATTGATTATGGGCCTCTTGCGTTCGGTGTAAACAGTAAAAGCAAAGTTATATTCTTAAAAAGTAATAGTATCTTTAGCGATTTTACTTTACAGGTACATTTTTATTGTTAGAGGGATAGTTCAACCAACAATGACAATTTTGTAATTATTTATTTACCTTTATGTTTTTCCAAACCCGAATGACTTTCTTCTGACCCAGGTGAAAAAATACTAGTGTTTTTTTTGAAACACACTATAGTAAATTGTAGTATACTGTATATATTATAGTATTTACAACACTTTGTTAATGAATGCTACAGCATACTGTAGTATTAACGAAAGTGAACGGATAAACTGTAATAAATACTGTAGTATACTTTAGTTTTTACTACAGTAAACTGTAGTGTATATTGTAGTATAATATACCCTATAATTATAGAAAACTTAGTACAGTATTGGGTAAAGTAATTTGTTTACATTACTATAGTTGTTATATTATCACAGCAACTATAGAATTACCACAACAAATTAATTCAAGTACTATAGTGTTTTTTCACCTGGGGAGGAACATGAAAAGATATTTTGAAGAATGTTGATATAACCAATTTACTGTTACAATTTACTGTTGGACCAATGGACAAAAACACTTATCTTAAAAACAAATATCTTCATGATCCACAGAAAATGTGTGTCATGTTTGAACAACGACATAAATGTGAGTAAATGATGACAGCATTTTCATTTTTGTGTGAACTGTATCCCTTAAAGCTGCAGTCCGTAACTTTTTTTGTAAAAAAAAATCTTACTTTTTTTTTTTTGAGCAGGTACATAACCAGCTAGTGTTCAAAACTAACTCCTTACCTTAGCCTGATTCACAACAGTAAGCTTGTAATAATGTTTTATAATAAAATCGGTACTGGTGAGTTTCCACGGGAAATTGCGGGATTTATTGCTTTTTCTTATTTTGGTCGTACGTCCAAGACGTAGAATCTGTGATTCTAAAGAACAGTATCCACACCGATGTGGTGACTGACAGCAAACATTAGATTCATCCGCGCTGAGGAGCCGTGCCAAGGCACAACCCACTTACAGATGATAATTCTACAAATAACTGCAATTGCAGGTTTCAAACAGAGATGGCGACAAAGAGGCAAAACTTACGGACTGCAGCTTTAAATAAATGTACAATGTATAAACATTATGAAAATTTTAGATTGTTTTAGACTATAAGATATTTTACTGGAAAACAAAACAAGTATAGCCTACTAAATAAGAATATGATTTTGATTGAAAATCAAGGGCAAGTACAAAACCTATTTCTTTTCAGAGCCATGGAGGCCATATATGAAGTAGAGGTGACCACAGGCTCCATGACCCACGCGGGAACTTTTGACAATATATTCATTACTCTTATTGGCACACAAGGACAGAGTGAGCGAACCAAGCTTGACAGCTATGGAAGAGATTTTAAGACTGGGATGGTGAGATATATATTATTTTAATTTTTCAATTTTACAAATTCAGTTGTGCACAGGAAAGCTCTGACTGAAATGAGCCATCAGCTTCTCTAACTATAGTATTGTTTTTGTTTGTTTGTTTTACCTAGAAAGTAAAGTACAAAGTGACAACAAGGTTCACCCTCGGCAACCTGCTGCTGATCAGACTTGAGAAAGATAATTTCATATTCTTGCCTGAGAATGACTAGTTCTGCTCTCTTTTAAATGTAAGAACCCCCGAGAAGGATATGATCTATTTCCCATGCTATCGCTGGATGGGAGAGGGGGAAGTGATTGAGCTCCGAGAGGCCAAAGGTTTGCATATCTATCTATTATTGCATAACTTTAAAATATATCATTGTAAGCAGGGATCATCCATAATTATTCAATTAGGCCTACACTACCATTCAAATGTTAGGGGTAGGAAAAAAAAACACTTTTATTCAGCAAAGATGCATTAAAATGATCAAAAGCGTCAGTAATGACATTTGTAATGTTACAATATATTTTTTTATTTCAAATTTGCTGTTCTTTTGAACTTTTTTTTAATCAAATAAATGCAGCTTTAGTGAGCATAAGAGACTTCTTTCAAAAACATTACTGACCCCAAACTTTTGAACTATAATGTATGTCTATTCTGACTGGGATTTTCTGTTGAACTTAACTTCCATAATGTTTTATAATGTCTGACAGCTACAAAAATCTATGATGAAAAATATTCACAACTGAAAGAGCACAGAAAAAATGAGCTGACGCTTAACAAACAAGTGTACCAGTAAGTTTGCACGACCAAGATTTGTCTTTGCAATCATTTTGTGCCATCTTCATTGTTACTGTATGTGATTATGTGTATCTTTGCTTTTCCTGGAGGTGGACTGAGTTTAAAACGGGTCTCCCACAGTGTACGTGTTTTCAGGAGCCCCTGTCTCTTCCCTCAGTGGTTCGCTTCTCTTTCACTAAAGACATGAATTCAGCTTTCAACATCTCCACTGCGTAATTTCCTCCTAACCTACGTTGTATATATTATTATAAGTATTAGTATATCCTTTCTGGTCACTTCTTTACACCAATGATGAATTTATCTTCCAGGCTCGGTGAGATCAAAATGAAGAAACTGGTGAAAAAACCTGATCAGTGGGTTCAAATGGAAGACATGAAGAGTGCCTTTTGGTCATCCAGAACCACTATCTCTGGTGTGATAGCTGCTAAAGTGATGTGTTTCACAGATTTGTTGACATCAGAAGAAGTGTTTGATGATGAGAGCAGTAAAACTGAAATAATCTGTTAGTTTTGTTGTTGTAATAATTTTTTAATAGAATATGTGCAGCTGCACTGGATGGATGATGAATTTTTTGGACACCAGCTTCTAAATGGCCCAAATCCAATGATGCTCCACCGATGCTCTGAGCTTCCTCTGAACTTTGCTGTTAATGACGGTATGGTGCAGCCTTTTCTAGGGAGTGGAACTTCTCTTACTCTGGAGATGAAGGTAAAACAATATCAAATTTGCTCTCTTGCTCTCTCAATATGAATGTTATGTCTCAATACAAACTATCACTTTGTTTATTTTAACTCAACAGCAAGGAAACATATTCTTATGTGACTACAAAAGACTGGCAGATTTACCAACTCAATTCATCAATGGAAAGCAGCAGTATGTTGTGGCTCCACTGTGTCTGCTGTACAAGAACCAAATGGGCAAACTTCTGCCTATTGCTATTCAGGTACCTTTGCTGGGTTTTACCGACAAAAGACAATACCAGGATTGACTGGACCCAATCTAAAATATGTATATTCATTCTGGCATCTGTACATATTGCTAATAGCACCCTCTTTTATACAAGAATTTCCTAAAGAAAAATGAACAAAATAAAATAATATTCTTCTTAACCAATATTTTTAAAACGTCCTTAAAACTAGATACATTTTATTTGACAAGCATAAGGTATTAAAACTCATTTTTAAATTTTTTTTTTTTTTTTTTTTTTTTACACATCTAGCAAAATTAAGCATATATATAAAGTAAGAATATAAGATTTTAGGGAAATTCAGTTTTGAATCTTTTCAGTGTTTTACAAAGCAATATCCAGAAAAGAATAATAATAATAATAAATAAATAAAATTGAACAAATATACAAATTTAAATCTGATCTGATATTAGATTTGATCTTGCTTAAAGGATGTTTAAACATTTTGTCTTGAAATCAAGACAAAAATACTAAGATTTTTTTTAGTGTGGCTGACATGGCCAGTCATATAAACAAAATAATAAACAAACCTTGAAAATTGTTTATGCTTTCTTAACCTTGATGAGTGTGTATTGTTAATTTTACAGCAAATAATTAAAGGGTTAGTTCACCCAAAAATGAAAATTCTGTTATTAATTACTCAACCTCATGTCGTTCCACACATGTAAGACCTCATTGAATTTTCGTAACACAAATTAAGATATTTTTGATGAAATTAAAAACCACTACTTTCAAGGTCCAGAAAGGAGTAATCCATGTGACTCCAGTGGTTTAATTCAGTTTTATGAAGCGGCGCGAGTGCTTTGTTTGCGCAAAAAACATAATTTACCACTTTATGAAAATATTGATCTGCAACGCATTCGCGAGAGCATGCGTTTTGTGTTCCAGCAAGAGCTGACATTGTTGTGTGAACATGCTTTGTATAATATTTTTGTAAATAAAGTGGTAAATTATGTTTTTTCACTTCATAAAATTGAGGTTAAACCATTGAAGTTACTTTAATGATGTCTGTCCTGCCTTTCCGGACCTTGAAATTGGCAGTTGCATTGGATCTCCATGGAGGGACAGAAACCTCTCGGATTTCATTAAAATCTTAATTTGTGTTCTGAAAATGAACAAAGGTCTTACAGGTGTGGAACGACATGAGGGTGAGTAATTAATGACAGAATTTTCATTTTTGGGTGAACTAACCCTTTAACTGTGATTCCCATTCTGTCTGTCGTTGTTGTGTCAGTTGCAGCAACAGGCGTCAGACGACAATCCAGTTTTCCTGCCTAGTGACTGCGAGTATGATTGGCAGCTTGCCAAACTCTATGTGAGGAATGCAGACTGTCTTGAGCATCAAGCATCTTTTTATCTGCACACCCATCTGTTGGCTGAGACCTTTACAGTATCATTACTAAGGAACCTCCCGGCAGTTCACCCAATACACAAGGTACTCAAGATACTGTCAGGTACATTTCATTTGTTTACAGGACTTTTTTTCAATACTTCTGAGAAAACACACTTGGGCCAAAAAATAAGTCCAGTACTAAACAGCTGAACAATACCTGACATTCTGCCATAACCAGGATGAAAAAAACCTTCACGCTATATTATGCCCTTTTAGAAAGTCTTGGTTTTGTTTGGGTCTACTAGAATAGGTTTTCATGCTTGAAAAAAAAAAACAAGAAAAAAAAAAACATTATTTTTTGCATTTTTTACATTGTTGCAGCATCTCTCTTCCTAGTCAGTCAGCAACACTTTGTTTAGTTCCTGTGTATATGAAGCCCCTCCTTCGGAAAATTATAATGTGCTCTGAGCAGTGTGTTCTGATTGGTCAACAACTTGGTCGTGTTTCGTGTTGTCATGCCTCTTACCATAACTGGAACTTATCCAGGCTTCGCCCCTTTTTTTGCATATGCCTTGGGCGGGAGTTATTTAAATGAGGAATATTGTGACGTTCATTCCTGGAAGAAAACTCAAGACTTCAGTCAAGGTGTTTCAGGGAGTTCAGAAACTTTTAATGATATAGAGAATATCTCCCTTTGGTGTAACTTTGAGCTGCAGACATTTTTCATGCTCAAACAGCAACATTAAACATTACAGAAAGTTGAACATGTAAAAAAGCATAATAGGTCCTCTTTAAAATCATCATGACTCATTTTCATATTTGTGATTCTCTCATAGTTGCTGATGCCACACACACGCTATACCCTCCAGATAAACACCCTTATTCGGGACAGACTTCTCGGTCCTGAGGGTGCTGTCACTCAGGTATTGATTTAGGATTTTTTTTTTTTTTTCAATTTTTTTAATGTACACAATTACTTGCAAATCATTATCACTTCAGAATACCAGTATTGGAGATGAAGGGATGACCGATCTCATGAAGAAGGCGCTCTCAGACCTGACCTACAGCTCTCTCTGCCTTCTCGAAGACATCAGTGACCGAGGTCTGGAATCTGTTCCCAACTTCTTCTACAGAGACGATGGACTTCGGATCTGGGGCCTCATAAATGAGTAATTTTTGCATTAATTCACTGTTACATTTATTTTATGGCATCTGAAAGCATTCTTCATTATGCCAAATACAAATCAGATGACTTTGTGATGAATTTGGTATCGGTCTCTAGATTTGTAAGGAGCATGGTGGAGTTTTATTATCAGAGTGACGGTGATGTGCAGCGGGACACTGAACTACAGGACTGGATCAAGGAGATCTTCATTCATGGGTTTCTTGAGCAGAGCAGCACAGGTAAGTCAGACGATATGGCATAGCTGCGTGATGACATTATTTTTTCATCATCAATCTTCCTTTTCTTCTCATTAGGAATACCTCAGTGTTTTAGTACAGTGGAGGAGGTCATTAAATTTGTAACCATGGTGATCTTCACAGTTTCAGCTCAACATTCTGCCCTCAGAGCAGGACAAGTAAGTTAAAAATATATATATGTATGTATGTATGTATGTAACTTCTATTTATAATATTCTTTTTTTTCTTTTCTTAGTTTGACTATGGTAGTTGGTTTCCCAACGCCCCTGGCTCTCTAAAAAGACCCCCTCCTACATCTAAGGGAAGCTCAGACAAAAACACCCTGCTGGACACTCTGCCTGACATGAACACCTCTGCATATCTAGTATCAGTCTTTTGGCTTTTGAGCAAACCTTCATCGGATTTAGTGAGTGTTTTCCTCAACTGATTATCCCATTTGTTGTAAATACTCACAAATCCCTACAAATCCTTTCTAATCTTTTATGCAGGTTTCACTTGGGCAATACCCTGAGGACTACTTTTGCCAGATGTCTCCCCAGAAAATGATCAGAGGTCATCAAGCAGAGCTGTCCTTTTTGAGTGAGTCTATCAAAGACAGAAACGCAGGGATGCAAGTGCCTTACACATACATGTGTCCTGATACGATCAGCAACAGTGTCAGCATTTGACACAGAGCCATGTGACTCAGGACTACTAAAACATGTTTTAGTATTATTTTAACACGTTTAATTTTTTTTTAACACGTCGATGTTAAAGGGTTAGTTCACCCAAAAATTCTGTCATTAATTACTCACCCTCATGTCGTTCTACACCTGTAAGACCTTCGTTCTTACACAAATTAAGATATTTTTGATAAAATCCGATGGCTCAGTGAGGCCTACATCGACAGCAACAACACTCCCTTTTTCAATGCCCAGAAAGCTACTAAAAACATATTTAAAACAGTTTATGTGACTACAGTGGTTCAACCTTAATATTATAAAGCTACGAGAATACTTTTTGTGCGCCAAAAATAACAAAATAGCGAATTTAATCAACAATATCTAGTGATGGGCGATTTTTTTTAAAACACTGCTTCATGAAGCTTTAAAGCTTTACGAATCATTTGTTTCGAATCAGTGGTTCAGAGCACCAAAATCATATGATTTCAGTAAATGAGACTTCGTTACGCCGTAAGTGTTTTGAAACTTCAATAGTTCATGTGACTTTGAAGCAGTGTTTTGAAATCGGCCATCACTAGATATTGTTGAATAAAGTCGCTATTTTGTTATTTTTGGCACACAAAAAGTATTCTCGTCACTTTATAATATTAAGGTTGAACCACTGTTTATACATCTTTAGTAGCTTTCTGGGCATTGAAAAAGGGAGTGTTTTTGCTGGCGATGCAGGCCTCACTGAGCCATCGGATTTTATAAAAATATATTAATTTGTGTTCCGAAGATGAACGATTTGTATGGTATGGAACGACATGAGAGTGAGTAATTAATGACATAATTTTTGGGTGAACTAACCCTTTAATTTATAACATTTGAAAATGAATTTAGAATCCTTTTTAAACTTAAGTGATGATGAATATTTTCTTGCTATATAATATTCGGATATATACATGTTTTCTTTTGATTTACTGCAGATTTAGTCTTATTGATTTGGATGCTGTATTAAAACATCCAAAACAATTAAAACATAAAACATTAATTCTTTGAATTTAATGTATGTATATATATATATATATATATATATACACACTCATTTGTCAATATTTATTTGATTTAGATTCTGTTGAAACATCTAAAATTTCAAAATCATTAATTTCTTTGAATTTACTGTATAGATTTACTGTCATTTGTCAATATTGACTTGATTTAAATGCTGTTGAAATCATTCTAGATAGTGTTTTAAAAATGAGCTTAATAAAGAATTTATTTCAAAAGAAAAAAGCATCAAAACCAATATTTGAGCAGGTCTTTATTTTCAAGCATGACTCAAGCACCACACGTATTTCATGCATGTTTAGGATTGATAAAGAATATCCACACTTTAAATGTACTTTTACACCAACATTCCCATGAATGGTACTGAATACAAAAGCTGCAGTAACAATATCCAAATGCAGTAACACATCAATCCAAAAAAGTGGTTGAATAATTCTTATAGTCTTGTTCACACAGAACTTGTCTTTTACTGATGGAAAAACGCATCCAAATGCCACTACAAGATGGCTGATGGTAGATTACTTTTCTACCACCTCACTCTTTTGGCAAGAAACAATGCAATAGCATCACTCTCAAAAGTTCATCATGAGACTCTTTTTAACCAACACATCAGTGTGTGTTAAGTTCATCAATGCACCGCCAAAGGTTTTCATTTTTTTCTTGGAAGTGGCCTTCTTTTATTCTCTTAGTAATGTAGCGTGTTGTCTCTTCCCGTGCATTCTGGCTAGAACTGGTAGAGAAATGAAAGAGGCTTTTGAGCATCTCCTGGTTGGCCTCCACAGACAAACCCAGCAGAAAGCGGAGAAAGATATCGAAGTTGGAATTCTTGGAACTTAATGCTTTGTCAACTGCACACTTGAGTAAGTCTGCCAAGGAAACCTTTAAGACCTTGCTCAGCTTGCTCTGCTCAAGGAGATTCTTCCCATGTTTCTTGAAACAGTAAAAAACATGAAGAGCAGCGAGGTATTCCTGAATGGTCGGATGAGCAAAGCAGCTCACCTTCTCAGTGTAAATCATGTACTTCTCTCTGTAATACTCCGTGCAGAAACCGGTGCAGGCCATGGCTGGGTATGAATCCGGCAATTCAACCTCGTCCCAATGCTCTTTTTCTATCTGAAACTCGTTCTTCTCAAGCATGTTGTAGGACAGCTTTGCAAGCTTCATGAGCAGAGTCTCAGCAGTAAGACCCTTGGTGTCTTCGCTGGGGTCATTCTGCAGTTTCTGAACGGATATTTGAGTGTGACGATGCACCATAATAGTGTACAGATTGGTAAGAGTTATGGGCAGCTTTGCTGATGGTGGAAGAGACTGAAACTGCCGCTGCAGCACTTTAGATGCCACCCAGCAGAACAGAGGCATGTGGCACATAATAAACAACGTCTTAGAAGACTTGAGGTGAGCGATCACCCTCTCAGCAAGGTCTCGGTCTTCGATCGTCTTCCTGAAATAGGCCTCTTTTTGTTCATCGGTGAAGCCACGAACCTCCAGAAGCTGATGGACGTGTTCTGGTGGGATCACATCCAGAGCTCCTGCCCTAGAAATGGTCCACACACAGGCATTATAGAGCAGGTTCCCCCTAATGAGGTTAGTGATCAACACTTGCACAGTCGTAGGCCTGGTCGTATCGCACCAATACGTTGTTCTCCGGAAATTAAAAAGGATTTGAGTGTCATCTAGGCCGTCGAATATGAACATTACTCGGCAGCCCTCAAATTCGAGAGTATCTATTTCCTTCATCTCTGGATAGAGGGCACTGACTAGAGAGAGGAGGGTATACTCTCCTTCCAGCATCTTGTTCAATTCCTTGAACTGCAGAGGAAGGAGAAAGAAAATCTCTGGTTGGACTTTTCCATCTGCCCAGTCAAGTATAAAGCGCTGGACTGCAAATGATTTGCCACATCCTGGGATTCCTCTGGATAACGCCGACCTTATGTGCCTTGACCGCCCAGTCTCAGAGGGAAATAAGTAATTTCCGGATATTGGCGTCCTGTTTACTTTGCCAGTCTCTTGGAGCTCTTCTATCGTTGATCTGTACTCATGCTCGCTGTTCACTGATGCATTAATGCCATCTGTAATGTAAAGGTCTGTATAGACAGATTCAAAGGGAACTGGTTGTCCTTGCGGACTAAAACCCTCATACACCATCTCATACTTCTTCTTCAGAGCCCTCTTCAACTCATAGCGCACTTCGTCTGTGAAACATCAAAATGAAAGACTTTAAGATAACAGTTTGAAGTGCACTGTACTGTCCTAGCGAGGATGAAATAATATAACTTACTTCTTTTGCATAGTCCTTGCAGATATTCAGTCAATTTCTTAAAGTTCATGACATGAAAGAGCGCCAGAGTAATCTTCAGAGACACCTCAATATCACAGAGCTCCAGCATCTTATCCACCAGATCCACAATATCAAGGCCATCCAGGGGATCACGGAAGCGCTCTGGATATCTTTCCCACATTATTTTTTTGAAGCGCTTTAATTCATCATGTGTAAGTTTCTTTAGGCAGACTGTGAGGGCCTGAGATGTAGCACAGAATGTTAGTTTTCTCAACTCATTGTAAAAGGCACTCAATGGTGATATTGTGATTGCGTTAAATGGATGACCACTGGCGGTAGGCCTTACCTCGAAAGCAAATTTCACCGTCATCGCTGGATGCCTTTTCTCATTTGGATCTACTACCAACTCTGGTTTTACAGGAACTTTTTGTTGTTTCACGCTAGCTTCCTTCCTAATCTTCTTCCGTGTGCTTATTATAAAAAGAAAGTTATTTAGAATATTCAAGTGAGAATAAATAAAAACTACACTAAAACTACTATGCAAAAGTTTGGGATCTGTAAGATTTATTTTTAATGTTTCTGATTATGCTCACCAAGGCTATATATATTTGATCAAAAATACAGTAAAAACAGGAATATTGTGAAATATTATTACAATTTAAAATAACTATTTTTTCTATTTCAATATATATAAAATTTACTTTATTATCCTGTAATGGCAAAGCTGACTTTTCACAGTCTTCAGTGTCACATGATCCTTCAGAAATCATTCTATATGCTGATTTGATGCTCAAAGAACATTTCTTATTATCAATGTTGAAAACAGTTGTGCTGCTTAATATTTCTGTGGAAACCATGATATATATTTCTTCAGGATTCTTTCATGAATATAAAGATCACAAGAACAGCAATTTTTTTTGGAATACTGTATCTTTACTGTCACTTTTGGTCAATTTAATGTATTTCCTGAATAAAAATATTTCTTTCTTTCTTTCTTAATTTACTTATCTCAAACTTTTGAATGGTAGTGTATGTTATAGATGACTTGAATATATAATATGCATATAAAAAATATGCACTGAACAAAAATACAATATTATGTTAACATTAAATTTGGAGGTTAGATGGAGTTAAAATGCTAAAGTTCAGCTAAATGTTACATTTTTCCTGCCACATTAAAATGTATTTTAAAATTACAATTACAAGTGCACAAGTATGGTGCTGTACAGCAAAAATTAAAATTTTTCTAAAAACATAATCATCATAACTAAGCATGTAAATACATTAATCAGTTAAATAATATAGGCCAGGCTTAAAATTTAACTCTCAGATTTCTTTATGTATAATCTCTCTATCCATCAAGGGGTGCTCACCACACATGACTTAAAATATATTTATTTTGAGACCTCTGAATTGAATACCAGTATATGACCATGGTATTGGCAGAGCTCAGAATGGTACAGATGCATCATGTGACTTTCACTCACCTTTCTTCAGGATCAGCCTCTGGATTCATGTCCTCATCACTACTAAAGCATTCACTGCTAGAAGCAGACGAATCCCGTCTGTTCAACTGAACCCTGTGGAAAGTTGAAAATGTTATCCTGGGCAACCAGAATTACAAGAATGACAACCTAGCAAAGTCTCTAACGTTTCAAATAACCAATTTTAGTTATCATTTTCACTCATACAATATGCTACATATCTCACTACTGCTTAAAGTCTAAATCCTTTCTTTAAAATGCTCCTATCTTCAACTTAATGATGAATATATCAATTCTGCAATCAAAGATGACAATCTGAACTTATGTCTTACCATCTCAAAAAATATTCTTCGGGCTGAATGAAGGTGAAGCAAACTTACAGTGTGCAACTTTGTTCAGGCTCTTCTCTCGTTTCTGACCAGCTGTTACTTTGCATTGAGGCATAACTATTTGCAGGGGACTCTGCTCTCTCCACGTAGTGCCTGGTGGGAACGATCATTATAAATTATATGTCAATGCAAACATGAAGAAGACAATCAAATGAAAGCGAATGAGATGTAATTAACCAAGGTAAGCAACAATAAGTACACAAGTACAATCTTGGCGTGCTCCTGATCTTACCAGCAGGTGTCGCACTTACACAAAAGACAAGCACGCGTGCGTATAAAATGCACGTCAACATGGACATACTTTGTTGAACCTTATCACACCGATATCATATTGCCAAAAACCATATTACCCCACAGGATCGGAGTATCCGAGGGTGAATGGAAGTGTCCTCTGAGGAATGAAGTCGTCCTCTTCATCCCCATTTTCACTCCCGAAGGCGGAAGCCCCAATTCCTAATGGCAGACTGTTGTCTGACGCCATGTCTACTGCGTCGTCATCCATCTCGTACTTGCAGCGTTTTCCCCCTCTTGTCAGAAACAGTTAGCTTAGGTTTTGTTACCCTGTTAAAAGCGATACACAGGTATTGCAAAGTTAATATGCCTTTCATGTGGATGACCTTTGTCTCTTCCTGTGGGAGGGCTCCAGTGTTGCGTTATTACTGTGAAAACAAAAGTTTTTTGTTTTTTTTTGCTACAGTAGTGCTTAAACCTTTCTAAACCCAGGTTAAGTAAACGTTTTACGCTAATTTGCGGTGCCAGTGATAGACAGTGCGAAACAATGGTGCCAGAATGCCAGCAAGATGTTTGTTTAGCAACTGACATTTCTAGTTATTAAAACAAGTTGCGCTGATCCAATCAATGTTGGCCTCAAATACGCACATAAGAACTTTAGCACTAAGTTTACCAATGTAGTGTGAAAACAACAACAACAAAAAAAACGTTAATTATGTTGCAGAATAAAAGGCAATATTTGGTCAACCTGTATAATGGTAGCTACAAGAAAGCTTTGTAGCTTCACCTAATAGGACCTTATGTGGTCAAATGAGAGCTTTAGTAAAAGATATGTAATGATTTCACCTTTGTTTATTTCATTGTCTCTGAATCTGCAGTCCTCTCGATCCACGTCAGGTTCACTTATAATCTCGGAAGACGGAAAAACCGGTTGGTTAACTTTAAATTATATATACTTTAATAAATTATTTTAATCTGTGATTAATTTCTGAGCCCGAATGCAACCGCAAGCCCTTGTATATTAAACCTTATCAGCGAACAAACACGTAGCAAAAGCTCACCTACAGTATATGAGTGTAACACTTTCGGTTTGAAGTTATACTTCCTTATTTTCTTAAAGAGACAGCATTAATAATGTTTAGTGACGTAGTTTTTTTAGTAAAGGCGGCAGACTAGTCGTCTGTTTTGTGTTTCTGCGGGGGCATTGTCTATTGTCACATATATGCTTAAGGTTTATATTTGTGTTCTTTATTCTGTAAATGTGTGCATTTCATTAAGTAATTTTATGGTTATTTCTTGGCTTGTACTAGTGTATTTATACTTTTCCTTTTTCCCCAATTTCCCTTTCTATTTTCTTCCGTGTTTAAAAAAAAAAAAAAAAAAAAAAATATATATATATATATATATATATATATATATATATATATATATATATATATATATATGTATATGTATATATATATATATATATATATATATATATATATATATATGTATATATATACATATACATATATATATATATATGTATATGTATATATATATGTATGTATATATATATATATATATATACATATATATGTATGTATATATATATATGTATATGTATATATATATATTTTTTTTTTTTTTTTTTTTGAAAACATATATATATATATAAACAGGTCCCCGTTCTGTCTTTTTATGCACCAAAGGTCATTTGTGTAAAAAGGATGAAGACCCTTGACTTATACCATTTTGACACCATTGTGGTGAAGGATCCTGTGTTGTTTCAATATTTAAAATGCCTGAAATCCCACTGAGAAAAGGCACTGATCTCATATGCTGTAGATTTGTTATAGTTGTTTAAGCCTCAACTCTAACTGCAGATGGTGAGTCTGAGTCTTAATGGAGCAGCTCTTGAACCTTGAACCCTTCTCCTCTCCTTGTCCCTTAAAAGCCTCTCCTCAATACCCCTGCAGCCAGTAAGGATTCTCAACATCTGTCAGCAGTGCACACTCCCCTTATGTTCCCATGAGATGTGAAATCAACATAAAGCACTCTGTGAAATACATCCCTGTTGTTTTGTTTAGGTAATGATTTATTTTGGAGTGATCTGTGTTCATGAATTTAGTTTGTTTGTAAGTTGTTTACGAAATGTGGTGCTATTCATATATAAATAATTTATCCAACATAATCACAATACAGATCTGTGGGATAATCTTGTAATCTCATGTTGGCAACATGCATTGATAAAGAATTAAAGAGATAGTTCACCTAAAAATGAAAATTCTGCCATTATTTATTCACTGTCATGTTGTTCCAAACTTGTATGACTTTCTTTTTTTTTCTTTTTTTCAGAAGAGCACACATTTTGAAGAATATTAGTAACCAAACCATTTTGGTGACCAGTGACTTCCATTTTATGTACAAAAACGTTGTGACATTTCTCAAAATATCTTCTTTTATGTTCCACAGAAGAAAGAACTTGTGATTTTGGAACAACAAGAGGGCACATAAATGATGACAGAATTTTCATATTTGGGAAATCTATTTCTGTATTTAACAGTCACATAAACCAGACTGGCTTGTCTGCATGTCATGTGGGGTTTTCTTTGTTGGGCACCATGTTTCTTTAAAGAAAGAGGCTTAATTGGGACAGGCTAGTGGCAAGAAAGTCAGCCGACAGCATTGCATGTTTCCCCTTGAATGATCATGCACAAAGCCCTGACTATAGGTCATTTCAGTTTTGAGGACAGCAGGCATTTAAAACACCTTATTGAAAAATGCATTTGTTAATGGAAGTTGCTATTTTAATCATGCATTCAATTAAATGCATATTCTTTATAATAACACATAAATATTAATGTTCCTTTAGATTGTGTGTGTGTGTGTGTGTATGTGCATGTGCGCACCTAATCTCTGTATGCATGTTGAGTTACAGAGATAGTTCACCTCAAAAATTGTAAATATATATATATATAGCATCTTTTTTTTATTCAGAAAATAACTAAGTTATGAAATGGTGATTACTTTTCATCTAAGCATCTTTCTCTCTCTCTCTCTCTCTCTCTCTCTCTCTCTCTCTCTCTCTCTCTCTCTATATATATATATATAACATTAATGGCTTCAAAGTAGCCATTCATATGACTCATATGAATGCAAACAATAAAAAAAAAATAGAGCCCCAATCTTTTAATACTAGCCTATTTGTAAGTGTGTAGCCTATTTAATACTGTTTGGCACACAGCTCAATTATGGAGATGTTTCCGCTGCTTGGCCCTCATGACGGCTCATTTGCCAGAGCCAACGACTGGCAAGAATGGACGAGGCGCGAGTCATACGAGTGTGCGCGAGGGGCGCGCGTGCAGACTACTGTTTACTGGTAACAGCTTGAGACGAGGCAAACAGCTGCGTGAATTCACCGTTGTTTTTCTTCTACGGCTCGATATATGGGAATAGGGATAAAAACTGTAAAGGCATCGCAACGTGAATGAATATGATAGAAATGAGGATAAACCCTCGCGCGAGACCAAGAGAAATCTAACGCTATTTTGACAGCTCTCTCACAAAGACTAGTGCGAAGGAATGCAGAGCAATGCTTTGAACTTGAAAGACCACCAACGCGTCGTTTTTCAAGAACCACAGCAGAATTTGCAGGGTAAACATGCAGCGGATGGAAAACAGGCAGAAATCTGCGTGAGTGGTTCTGGAGTGTGCTGAAGCGCTTCTTTCGCACCTTTGTTTGGCACCGTCTGCAAAAACTTCCACAATGGCTTTGGTCATGGAACCTGTAAGCAGGTGGTCAACAAGCCAGGTGGTCGACTGGATGAAAGGTACGCATTTTACATTCGAATGTATTTTGCTATAACAATAGAGGAAAAAACTGTATGTCCAATATAAGGCTCGTCTGTGCACATTGTTTGTGCTTTAAAAAATACAGATGTTACCCATTTGTCCATTTTTTTTGCGTGCTTACAAGATTTAATTTAATTCGTTTTAAAGAAACGTCGCTGTTTCAAGGCGCGACAGCGCGCGCGCGCTCAAGCTGTCATGTAATTAAGATGTAGTCTATCTTATATTGCGCTTATAGCGATGACTGTTATTAACAGATGTTGATGTCGACAATACACGTAAAATGATTAAGATATCAGAATGTGTTTTAAAATGATGTCAATGAATGAAGTTGGCTGAAGAGTAGTCACGTCATCTCGTCAAACAGAATGTAAAGTGACGGGTCACGTGGAGGCTGAGTGATCAGCTGGGACCCCTCTGGCAGTTAAAGGCTCAGTGGACCCTCCATGGTCACTGAAGTTCACGAAAATGTTTTTTTTTCTTTCATGAGCAACTGCTAATGAACAGAACACAGTACACACACACTATCCTTGTGGGGACTCTCCATAGACCTAATGGTTTTTATACTGTACAAACTGTATATTCTGTCCCCTTACTAACCCTATCCATATAAACCTACCCATCAACTTTATGCAATTTTTACATTTTCAACAACAACAAAAACTGATTCTGTATGATTTATAAGCTTGTTTCCTCATGGGGACCTCAATTTAGGTCCCCACAATGACAAGAGTCCCCATGAGTCTGTGTGCATTCAGGTTGAAGTCCCCACCCGGGATAGAAACACACAAACGGTTTTATGGGGACTTCCCATAAATGTAATGATTTTTATACTGTACAAAGTGTATATTCTATCCCCCTACCCATAAACCTACCCATCACAGAAAACTTTCTGCATTTTTAGATACCTCATTTAGTATGATTTATAAGCTGTTTTCTCCTTGAGGTCAAAATTTACTGGTACTACTGTCCTTGTGTGGACATTTGGTCCCTATAACATAGTCACTATAATAATGATAACATCATGCATTGTAACATAAACATCCCAGTGTGCATAAATAAGAACAAATTTTTTTAAATATATTTACAGTAGGACATTTACAAAATATCTTCATGGAACATGATCTTTACTTAATATCCTAATGATTTTTGGCATAAAAGAAAAATCGATAATTTTGACCCATACAATGTATATATATTTTTTTCAGTATAAAAATGTAAACATTTTCGAATTTTTATACTATTTTGTGTTAAAATTATTATTATTTTTATAGTGAAGCTTTAATGTTTAATTAAATGACAAAAGGTCTGGTCTGGCAGACCATTTAATCGGCATGTCAAGAAACCATTCACATTTTCAAACCATTTTGTTTTTATGTGCTGTTTACCATTATACCACAATATTAGACTGGCGTGAAAGGCAGTCAAATGATCCCTTTACTATAATTTGTCTGTACCCTATTAAATACAGTCATACACTGATTTTGTTTTAGGTGATATGATAGGGAAACAGTGTCATTATGGAACATGCACGTTAGGCCTATTACAACACTGTAAATATATTTGGCATTAGATAAGGTGAACTCCTTTGAGAAAGATCATTTGAGTGTAATTTGCTCAGGAGTTCTGGATGAACTGAGAAAAGAGAAGAAGACAGTCATTTGTGATTCAAATGAGGAAAGTGTTCCACTTAGCTGAATGTTTTGCCTTTAAGTAATTATGTTTTTAAAAAAGGTAGATCAGCATCTCCATCTCTTTCCTCCCTGTGAGGATTCACAAAATAGGAATTTGGTACTCAATGTGTACGCTTGTGTGAGAATATGACTGCAGGTGTGCTTTTCAGCAATAACCAGCTTTGTTAAACATACAACAATGTGCACTTGTATGTCTGCACGTGTGGATGTCTTGGCTTGAGTTTAGTTTGTCAGATGGCGTGTGATGTGTTCGAGTGGGTAAATAAGGCGATGGCTCAAATGGACGATAACAAACTGTGCACTTTAATGTGTTATTCACTTTATTTAGCTCTTACGCCGGAACATAGCTGATGCTTTGTGATTTAGATCACAGTCTATATGTGCGGTAAATACATGCAGGCAAATACCTAGAGGCTGGGAACTGTTTAAAGTGCAAACATCCATATATTTGTGCAAATCTAAACTATTAAGGAAGGATAAGCGAGATGCAAGATGAAAAGGCAGTGTAGAAATCATAAAGAATTATAGCGAGGCGGTGCTCCTCCCTAAGGGAATGCCAGAGAGGGTTTCTTATGCTGTTTGCACACTAAAAGCATGCTCACAAGTACACATCGTCGCTCTGTAAGTTAACCTTTCCTGAGGGTCACAAAGAAATTTAAGAAGCTTCAGACATTTTCTTGATGTTTGCTTCTAAAATGCTGGAGCATTTTATCGGCATCTGTCTGTTATGTGCAGAAAAAACCTGCAAGCTGCTGTATCAGCTGCTTAGACACACTGAGTGAGGAGCAGAAAATAAAGTGTTTATGTTCATGTGTATCAGTGTAAGGCTGTGTTAAACCCCTATGGGCTGATGGTGTCTGTGTGATCATTAGAGCCTTCTGATCAGCGGCATGAACACAATCCTTGCACAATAAAAGGGATGGTTTCAAAAATAAAAATTCTGTCATCATATGACTCATCGCTGTGTTCCATAATATTTTATGAGAACTTCATGTTGCTTTTTGTCAGTTTTTTGGGCTTGACAGCACTTGGTCACCATTTGATTTCATTATATGCAAAAGAGCAGCGTGAACATTCTACTAATGTTCTTTTTTTGTGTTCTACGGATGACTTTTGTAACAACATGAGGGTGATGACCAAGTGAATTAATAACTATCCCTTTAGCTGCATTTATTTAGGTAAAACAGCATTATGCAGCACACAGTACATCTATGATCAGTCTGCATTGCTATATGCTGCCCACGTAGCCACACTGAGCCACACACAAATTTGTAGACTAGGACTGCAATCATTTTGCTTATTTGAGTGTCAGGATTTTGTGTTTTATATGAAAATGTATCTCCTCAGAACAATCTTTTAATGTTGTATTTTCATCTCTGGATTATGTATTTGACTGATGACTAGGTCAACAGCTTTGCATTCCTAGCAGCATACAGTATTTTCATGTGTAATGGCTATGCCTGTTGGGAATGTTTTAGTACTCTGAGCTTCTAACATATGGAAGTTTTTGTGGGGTTTGTTCTTTTGTTGTGGCTTGCATATTTGACATCCTTTAGCACTTCCCAATATGCTTGAAGGTAAATGGAAATGTTTAAAATACACAACACAAATGTTCAGGCATTACTGAATTGGAGGAATTATGGTAACTGGTATATTTTATATAGTTCATAATTAATGTATACATCAATAACTGATATAATGTTAATGTCAGTAAGGTAGGTATACAGGTATAGTTCTGTACCAACCTACCTGAAATACTAAAAATTTGTATCTTAAAATATACTGAAAACAACTATCATAATTAAGGTCACGGTAAACATTTGACAAACACAGTTGACAAAAGTGAATAAAAACTGGACTTTCTGTGGACAGTGGCTATAATAAACATGTATAGACAGTGAACAGTGGTCAGAGTAGCATCCATGACACTAAATAGTGCAGTAAACATTAACACAACCAGTGTTGGGGAAAGTTACTTTGAAAAGTAATGCATTACAATATTGCGTTACTCCCTTAATAAGTAACTATTTGCATTACTTAGTAACTTTTTAAGAAAAGTAATGCGTTTTTGTCTTACTTTTTTTCACCTGGGCTGGGCTTGTTTTTTTATAACAAAAAAGTTATATTTTTGGGCAAAAGTAAAGGCACTTTCACACCAAAATTGAAATAATAAGGCTGAAGTAAATGCAAATTCACGCCTGTACATTAGAAGGTGGAGCTCAAACAAAACTTTCAGCTGTTCTGCCATTCTTAATAGCAGAAGAATAGGATGCAGGGAAAGAAAGTTTAACACTCTTATTTGAGCTATAAAAATAAAAATTCTAAAGACATTTTTGCTTATGGTTTAACTGAATCATTGAAGGTCAGCAGCAAGTACATTGGTCAATACAGTGAGATTAAATGCATAAAAATCTTTGTTTTATTTAACATATTTAATTATTGGAGGTTTGTGTAGTATTCTGATTTTGCATTTCACTGATTTTATTCATTTTGAGGTATTGTGAATCTTTTTTTCGTGTAAGTGAGATCAGTAAATGCATGTTTACACACAATGCCTCTGCACTTACTCTCGATTTCTCTCAACATGGGGACAGGAGAGCTGTCAGTTAATATGTGGGAAAACAAAGTGACTTGCATTACTTATTTGAAAAAGTAACTTAAATATTTTGTTGTAAATTTAAAAGTAATGCGTTACTTTACTAGTTACTTGAAAAAAGTAATCTGATTATATAACCCAAGTTACTTGTAATGCATTACCCCTAACACTGAACACAACAACATTAAATGTAACATAAAACACCTAATGTGCATAACTGATAACTGATATAAAAAAAATAAGAAGAAACATTTCAGTTTAAATGAAATATATACAAATATGATGTATTTTGATGTAAATATCACATGGATTTCTGCAAAGGTACTTTTTTCACACTGTAAATTATAAGGTAAATGTTTTATTTTACTTGCATTGGTCAAATGTGACAGTAAAGACATTTATAATGTTACATAAGATTTCTATTTCAAATAAATGCAATTCAAGAAAAAATCTATCATGGTTTTCTCAAATGTTTTAGAAGCACTGAAGACTGGTGTAATGTCCAGAAAAAGCTATTTTGAATTTTTTTTATTATTATTTTTTTTTTTTTACAATATTACTGTTCTTACTGTATTTTTGATCAAATAAGCAGCCTTGTTGAGTTTAGGAGATTAAAAAAATCTTACTTACTTTTTAACAGTAGTGTATATTTTTTCTAACAATCTTACTTTTTTTTAACTGATAATGTTTATCAAATGAACATTTATTACATGTGATGGCACATTCACAGACAGCAAACAACAACCAGAATATTTTTTTCCTCCATTTTTGGACTTCTTTTGGATAGTACAGTGAGGAAGAAATCACAGGAAAGAGAGGGGTTAATGGGATCAGGTCATGTTGTGGTTTGGATGCAAATCACACATCACCCTTGTGAGTGCTTTGTCCCTAATGTGTCAAGAGCAATGTGCGCTACGGCCGCTACCACTGCACTTCGGCTCCAGCGAACGATTTGTTCTATGTAGTAACTGTCACAGTTTTTAATATTTGTTTCCATATTTTCTGTTTAAATTCATGATGTATGCTGTGTTTCCTGTTTCCATATTCGCAGGTTTCCTAGCACACTGCGATTACCATGTTGCAGCTCTAACATTAGCATACAGTTCAGTGGTATTGCCCCCAGGTGATGCCTCTGAGGGCCAGATAGCAGAAGAGCCCTGTGACCTTCCCTCAATGCTCTTATTTCCTGCCCCCCCCAGTGCTTCCTGTGACTCACTCCGAACGCCCCCCCCCCCCCCCCCCCCCCCCGGCTCCGTCATGGCCATTCTTAGCTGAATAATGACAGTAAATCCAATAAAACTGCACACAATGAAGCTCAAATATAGCCTTGATTAAATGCATGTTTTACAAATCTATTCAACTAAACAGTTCAACAGGATTTCACACGTATCGTCCAGACACAGACTGTTGCGCTGTTTGTTGACAGACACTGTAAAATAACTGTATGCTGCAGTGTGCAAATATCAGGCAGATCCCTGCATAATATCACAGAGGAATAACATTATCTTAAAATGGGATTGCAGTGTTTTGGTCAATAGTTAAAGGAATTGTTTACCCAAAAATTTAAATTCTGGGATCATTTACTCCCCCCCTCATGTACTTCCAAACCTATAGTTCTTTCTTTTGGACAATGGTCGTGCTTCACCATGCAGTTTTAATGAACATGTATGAAGCAGTGATGTCTATTGTAGACAATTTGTTCTTTTGAGATTTGTTCCTAATCAGTAAATCAGTTGATCCAGTTCACAGAACCATGCTGAATGTTTCATTCATAAATTAGAGTTCCTGAATTCAGTTAATTAGATACATTTACATGCAGCCAAATAATCCGTAATCGGATTGTTGTTCTGACCAACTGAGAAAAAAAAGCATTACAATAAATTTCGCTACCAGTGGTGATTAAATCTAACGATCGCTTAGCTTGGATCACATCAAACCATGCTAATTATTATTATTGTTATACTTTGTTCTCAAATTATTAATGTTAACAACATCAGCGTTGCGTGACTATGTGTATTTAGTGTGTATTAGCGTTACATGTAGATTTCAGTTTCTGTACAGCCTAATCTCTAATTGTCCATTTGTCATACCATACAATCCGCCATCAAAATGATAAGTTTAATTATTGCAGCTGCTTTGAGAAAAGGCTATTAATGATCCGTCACCTGCAGCATCCTCACATGTGATATAGCCTACTAGCTGGGACTCCTTCTTCATGTAAACAGACATGACGTAATGACGCAAAGATGAACAGCTGCATGCTCGAATTTCTCGCAGAAACCCACCAGTACCGATTATATTATAAAACATGATTATAAGCTTACCGTTGTGAATCGGGCGAAGGTAAGGAGATAGTTTTGAACACTGGCTGGTTATGTACTTGCTCAAAAATTGAGTTTGGATCATTTTTAACCAAAAAAAGTTATGAACTGCATGCAGCTTTAAAAATAAAGGTTCCAAAAGGGGGTTTTCACAGTGATGCCATAGAAGAACCATTTTGGGTTCTCTAAAGAACCTTTCAGTGAACAGTTCTTAAAAGAACCATTTTGTCTTAGTATGAAAAACATTTTAATATTCTAAAGAAACTTTTTCCACTATAAAAAACCTTTTGTGCAATTAAAAGTTTCCATGAATGTTAGAACCTTTATTTTTAAGAGTGTATAGAGGTCTAACTAATTCAGTTGATCATCCATTGAAGCTCCCAATCCCTCTTTCAGTTCTGGGCCACACCGTTTGCCAAATCATGGATTCAGGACATTTTAGAGGTTTCCAGGTCACGGTTGAAGTGGACCAGCTTCTAAGCTGCTTTAGTCAACATACTGAAAAGCCATGATCAGATTTTCTTCTTCAGTACAACTTTCTCTCATTACTCACTCATTCCTTAGCCTACTTACACTCTCACCCTCTTGCTACATCTTCCCCAGTTCTAGATGTTGGCCGACCACCCGCCTCGCTTGACAGAGATTAATGGTCCCAGATGAACATGCGGCGCTCTTCTTTGTAGTATTTAACGCAACTTAGCCACAGCGGCTGCAATTAACAGCAGATTAATGTCCTCCTAATCAATGAGTTTACTGTTTGTGTACACTGGCGCTGTGTGAGCTGGTCTGTCTCGCTCAGCCACAGGAAAAGCAACACTCACTATAGGGATTAGTTAAACTGTTAAAAAGACAATTGGTTTAATTTTGCTATTTCTAATTATTGGGGAAGTTCTTCTGAAAAAAATGTGTTGCCTTGTTTCTGTTATTAATCTGTCACTGTAAACTATCTATGCCACTGATACTGCAGTAGAGGCATTCAGAATAATATTCCAATAATATTTCATTAGCATTACAATGCAAATGCCACACAAAAGCTACAGTCTCATTGATGTAAGTATTAGATGTTTCATTATTTATTTATTTGTCTATTCAAACCTCTCGCATATAAGCTTCTCATTTCACTGCCAGTTTTTTCTTGGTAATGAGGTCTTACTCAAACACTCTTCCCGTCCCTATACCGTCTCTATAGCAACTTACAGTGACAAACGTGATGATTCCTCCATTTGGAACGAGTTTAGATCAGTAAAGAAGCGGATTTGTTAAGCCCTCAAATTGCATGCAAAGCCGTGAAACGCTCGCTTTCAGCTGTTTTGAATCGTGCCGGTATCTGAACTTTCTCCTCACGGTCTATTAGATGTATGCAACAGAGAGATGAATATCAGGGGTTTGATGAAAGGGTCATTTTACATGCTCTGCCGCCTCGTCTTTTGTTGTGAAATGAGCATACAGATAATGAAACCTCATGGAGGAGAAAATACAAGGCTGTGTGGGAATTTAAGGGAGGTGGAGAGGAAATGAATAGTACTGAGGACAGAAGGAGGAGGGAGGAAGTGAACATGGAAAATGCTGAGGTAAAAGGTGCTGTTTGTTGGAGACCAGGTTGTGTGTGAGCAAGTGAAGCTTTGTTTATACATATGTGTCTCCTGCAAAGCATTTTCTATATAAATAATCACATAAATACATATTACTAGAGTTACAAGAAATTAAAAATTACACGATGAGAATTAAAAATAAGAAATTAAACAAATTTAGAAAACTTGAGATTTTAGTTGCCAAAATACCAATAATATTTTGGGTAAAAGATTTCATATTTATTTATCTATTTATTAGCCTATATGTGTTGTATTTTTTATAACACTCTCGGTTCAGTGAGGGAGTCAGTTGTGAACCCAGTTTGGTTCTGAAGTATTCGCTGAGAGAATACAATTCAAGCTGCTAACTCACAAACAAATCCAAGGCTTTGTTGTGAATATATGACTCATTTAAAAAGAAGAAGAAGAAGAAGAAAAAAAAAAAAACAGTTCATAAGCGTCTTATTGTGAATCGGACATCAAAGCTCACACTATGTTTTTTCTGTAATGCTGGTGCACTCAGGACAACAAAGAAAATAATACATGAAGAAACTGCATGTGGATGCTCACAAAGTTTTCCTGGTGCTTTTTTTATTTTATTTTTTGCATTGAGAATGTTTTTTGTAGAATATTGTATTAATTTTTTTAAATACTGTTTATTAATTTATTAAAAGTTTTATATCTTTAAACAACAGTTCAGTAAGGAAGTTGGTTGTGAACCCAGTACAACTCACTGAGTGAATCTGATTTAAACCACTAACTTATGAGCAAATTTTGTGAATCCTTTTGACTGATTAAAAATAACTAATTAAACGAACTTGTCTTTTGTTCGGGAATCAAACATTGTGTTTGTTGTTCCTGAAATGTTGATGCACACTTATAACAGATGCCACCTCACAAGATGATACGCAAAGAAACAAATGTATGCTCACAAAGTTTTCTTTATGAGAATTTATATTATTTTCACAATTATTTTATTGCATTTGAGACCATTTTTATTGCAGTCATTATAGATTGTATTATATAATAGCACAACTACCTCCTTGCTTGTACCAAAGACTATAGAATAACACAAGACATCTCACTCATATTGTTTTGAATGGGAGAAATTGCAACGTGCAGTATGGTGGAATAAGTCCCGCCTTCTAAATAAGAGACAGTCGCCGATTGGTAAAGTCATCGTGTCACTGCAGCGGCGTTTAGAAGCTCTGGTTCCTATAAAAACAGTCAGATGTGCTTGCTATAGAGACGTGCACTTAGGACTGCTCATGCGCATTAGCTTGATCCATCCTGAAAAATACTTTTTTTTTTTTTTGTCATGATTTGAGCGTTTAGAAACAAAATTTATGAGACAGTTGTTGTCAGATTTCATTGGTGATTTCAAATATGAAATTTAATCAAAAGCTTCGCAAACAGCTTTGGAGAATTTGATGTTTCCCCATTCAAAAAGATAGGAGCTGCACTTGCACACCCAAGATGGCCACCGAGTGAAATGACTTGTCTTAAAGGGACTTTGCTTGTACTTAAAGGGATAGTTTACCCAAAACAGCTGATGGCCCCCATATTATACTTCCCCCATGGAAGTCAGTGGGGCCCATCAACTGTTTGGTTACCCACATTCTTCAAAATATCTTCTTTTGTGTTCAACAGAAGAAAGAAATTCATACAGATTTGGAACAACTTAAGGATGAGTAAATGATGACAGAATTTTCATTTTTGGGTGAACAAAACATCTCAAAACAACATAATGCTTCTGTTTTAGCTGAACGTGTGTAATTTCTGTCTCTCTTCTATAAATATATGAGGTTTTGTGTGAATCTGTGGGAGAAGAAAACAATTGTGAAGGATCAGTATAGATGAAGGGTAGGGGGCACGGGGGAGGCATGTGTTTCCTAGACAACAGCTAGCTCTCGCCAAACAGGTCTTCCCTTATTAGTGACAATAGTGCTTGAAGTCCACTGACGTCTGTTCATGACAAGCAAAGCATTTCAAAGTTGTTTGTCTAGATCTGTGCCTGGATCAGTCCACAAAATGAAGTCTGTTTAAACAGATGTGTGCCAAAATTTTCTCAATCCCTCACTACTGTCCTTGAGAGCATATTTATGTGTGCTGTACACACTCTTTGAGGGTAACCATGTAAACATGCAATCGGCTCCCACACTGTCATGCCGGGAGATTAATATGAGGCAGTAGTTTCTTAATCTCTGTTTTAGTCATATTTAATCAGATTATCACTGGTTCCTAAACTTTTTAGAGTGTTGTACCCACTGAGGCATTTAACATCTTTCTGCATACCCCCTATCTTCCACTTAGACTGCAGTCACACCTTTTCCATTAAGGGACAATATTTGCCACCTTATTAATTTTCCAGTGCATTTTTTTTTTTTTGCGTCAAATACCATTATAAAGTAAATAATGTTTTAAATAAAAAAAGTTCAATAGAGAAATATGCAATGGTGGTAAAAAGGAAGTGATTCTTCTAAATATTTAACTAAAACCGCCAGTAGGTGGCGGTAAGTCTTAATGAGTGAGTCATCGAGTGTTCATTGATTCATTCATTCAGTAAGGAAGTGGCTGTATTTATGAATGGGTCATTGAATCATTGACTCTCCTGATTCATTCAAAGCAGCAGATTCATTCACTAACGAAACGCCGCTGTGTGTTGCAGTTCTTCTGTGCTGTGGCCTTCATTAAAACTATTATTTTGTTGCAAAACAGCAAACAGTACTGAAAATAATGTGTTTAAAATGAACATCACTTAATATTACCATTTTGTTTATTGAACTTGTATAAAATCAATGTCACGTTTGCAGTTGTATGGATATTTGGGGGGAAAATGCATGATTGCTTATATAATATATTATCATATCAACATTAAAAAGAAACTCACACAGTGTATGTTTTTGTATTGAAGACAGTTTTACAAAGGTACATTATTGAGAATGGTGTGGTGAGTCCCCCCCCCAGGAATCAGGTCTCCTTTAGGACCCTGAGTGATCCCATTGGTTCAATGGACTTTTAATGGGTATTTTTAGCGCCTGATTACAATTCACGTTATGATTTATATCATTTAAAATGCGTTATAATGACCATTAATGTCTTTTAAGTTAATTGGTTAATATACTAGTATATAACTGAAGCTATAGGTTGTGAAATCAAGCATTTCTTGTTCTTACTGTTTTTTTAGTTAACTTATGTACTAGCATAGCATACATCGGGGCCTACCCTATTAGCCTGCTAGCTAGCTTATATTATATTAGGTTTTTTTGCTTCCAATGTAGTTCCCAATTACATGTTTCAAATTAATGATGTTTGTGTGTACTTAGCATGATAATTTATTTATTACAGTATAGTATTATTATATACTATACCACATTGCTATTATTGTGTAAAAATAATATTAAATTACTTTTACAGAACATAGTATGTTTTACTACAAAGTACTACATTACAAAAATATATATATAATTTTTAGGCATGGCTGTGTTTCCAGTTTGTTTTATTATGCAATACATAGGCATTCATTTTATATTTCAAACATGTTGTTTGTGCACTTAATGTAATAAACATACAATAGTTAAATATGTTATAATTAGTCAAGACATTGTGATAACTTTTGATCAGGCAATACCACCTGGGTCCTAAAGGAGACCTGATTCCTAGGGGGACTTGATTTCTCATGACAACACCAGTAATGTAGGCTAATGTAGCACAATTTACTAAGGCAGCATACTCTGCACGCAACCTATCATATGCATGCTGCTTGTGTAGATGCAGTCAGTTTTTACCAAAAGATGAGGTAATTCGATTGGATGTCATGTATTTACAGCATTTTGCCTGCTAGAAATACATGCTCGGTTTAAATGTTATTTTAAGGTGGGGTACCCCCATTGGTACGCGTGCCACAGTTTGGGAACCACAGCTCTAGCAGCTTGAATGATGTCTTCATTTTGCTGTTTGTTGCTCTTTTCAAGGCTTGGATGACTGTCTGCAGCAGTACATTAAGAACTTTGAGCAGGAGAAGGTGGGTGGTGAACAGCTGTTGAGAATCACACATCAGGAGCTCGAGGATCTGGGCGTTTCTCGAATCGGCCACCAGGAACTTATTCTGGAGGCTGTTGACCTGCTTTGTGCGCTGGTGAGCACATATGTAAACACACACACAGGTGCATATAGTTCTCACCAAACAAAAATTGTATCTGCTTTACAGAGTAACTGAGTTTTATAGCATTTTGTTCAGAAACTCTTTATGCCCGTGTAATGTTTTTATAATAACATAACTGAAATGGCATAATAGCAATTACAAAAAATGTTGTTACGGTTCTGGATGCAGATTGGTGAATACAGTGTTCCAGCTATGTTATATTCCACAATTTAGTGTGTTATGTAAACTGTATTTTGTACATTTATATTACATCCACCCTGTTCTATAGATCAAGGGTTTTTAAAAAAGGATATAGGTTTTTTCATTTCAATTTCAAATGAAATAGATTAAAAAGCAAAAATAAAGGATTAAAATATACAGAATTTCATATACTACTGTTTCATTGTGCTGGTCAAGACTGGTCAGAAATCATGAGATGGATTTTTTTTCCATTCACAGCCATAGTTTAAAGTTTTTCTTCAGGTTTATGCTTCTAAAAGTATCCTAATGGTAGGTAGAAAAAGTAAATATATTTTTCTAAATATTTTCTATATAATGTTTAGACAAATGTATAGTATTTTTATTCTCACAAATAATGAATAATAATGAATAAAAATAGCATTTGAATAAGCATGATTATGATCTAAATTATGCAACTTTTCATATATCAAGATACATTTATACTTTTTCTACCCACCATCAGAATACAACTCGAATTTTGGAAATGTTGGGACGTTTTTTTACATTTGAATAAAATGAAAACTAAAAGACTTTCAAATCACATGAGCAAATATTTTATTCACAATAGAACATAGATAACATAACAAATGTTTAAACAGAAAATTTTTACACTGTTATCCACTAAATTAGTTTATTTCAAATTTGATGCCTGCTACAGGTCTCAAAAAAGTTGGCACAGGGGCAACAAATGGCTGAAAAAGCAAGAAATTTTGAAAAGATTCAGCTGGGAGGACATCTAGCAACTAATTAAGTTAACTGATATCAGGTCTGTAAGTCCTCAGTCTCTCAGAAGTAAAGATGAGCAGAGCTGTGAAAGAGTGTGTAAAAAGATTGTGGAATACTTTAAAAACAATGTTCCTCAACGTCAAATTGCAAAGGCTTTGCAAATCTCATCATTTACAGTGCATAACATCATCAAAAGATTCAGAGAAACGATTCAGAAGATTCAGAAGAAATCTCTGTGCGTAAGGGACAAGGCCGAAGACCTTTATTGGATGCCCATGGTCTTCGGGCCCTCAGACGACATTTCATCACTCATCAGCATGATTGTGTCAATGACATTACTAAATGGGCCCAGGAATACTTCCAGAAACCACTGTCTGTAAACACAATCCGCCGTGCCATCTGCAGATGCCAACTAAAGCTCTATCATGCAAAAAGGAAGCCATATGTGAACATGGTCCAGAAGCGCCGTTGTGTCCTGTGGGTCAAGGCTCATTTAAAATGGACTGTTTCAAAGTGGAAAAGTGTTCTATGGTCAGATAAGTCCAAATTTGACATTCTTGTTGGAAATCACGGACGCTGTGTCCTCCGGGCTAAATAGGAGGGAGACCTTCCAGCGTGTTATTAGCCAGCATCTCTGATGGTATGGGGTGCATAAGTGCATACGGTATAAATAAAATTGTAAAAGTTCTCAGTTTAAACATTTGTTATGTTATCTATGTTCTATTGTGAATAAAATATTGGCTCATGTGATTTGAAAGTCTTTTAGATTTCATTTTTTTCAAATTTAAAAACCTCCCAACATTTTCGGAATTCGGGTTGTAATTTTAGATGTATCAAGATACATATAGCAAGGCAAAGGTGATCATCATATTTAGGGGTCCATGTCATCAAAAAGTATTGTAGATATTAACCATTAAAATACCCAAATCGCTCATGCACTATACATTATCTTTATTCCTGAAGAACCTGACCCTGTTTTTCCCATGCTTTCCTATATTTATGGTAATTGCATCCTGTGCAATTAATAATAGTCCAAAACAAAAACTTTAAATCCTTAAAAATTATTGGATTTTGAATTATCCCTCCATTCCCCACTGTCATCCTGCACACAGTTTTCAAGCTGTTCTGAAGGGGTACAAGAGAAATAAAGATTCTTATGCAGAAGGAGGTAAAGAGAAGCGGAGCAACTGAAAGATTGTGTGGGCAGAGTGGGTAGAAAACTGGCAGCAGTCGGGTGAGAGAAGGATAACAAATTAAAACAGGAGAGAAAGGCTCTGAGGGAGAGCGAAGAAAAGTGTGAGAGAAGGAACACAGCAGTCCTGAGCGGATGAAGGAAGAGGGCAGAAAAAGGAGGGTGAATAGGGGTATATTCGCCAGTGAGTTTGCAAACTGGCCCCCTGTATTCCTCTTTTTTGTTCCCACCATTTGTTATGTCATGTGCTTAAGCCCAGCTAGTGTCTGAAAGCCACTTATGTAATGCTTCTCTGGGTTTGTCCAACATGGAGTCCTGCTGCATTAAATATGATTACTCATCTGTCCCTCATGGTGGTTCTATTGCATGACAGATCCCCGCTGGCTTTTGTGTGCAGCAAGGCATTCTGGGATATCTGTACTGTGTAGTGTCACAGTATATGACCGTTAGGGGTATCGGGTAGAGGGATTTGCCTGCTCACCCCCTCACCCCCCTAGTTATAGCTAAAAAAATAGCATTTCAATAAAAATATGCATATATGTATTCTGTTAGTGATGCCCCTCTCCCAGGCAAAAGGTGATTAAAATCCTGAAAATCGTAGCCAAGACCCGAGATATAGACTTATACTGTACATTCATAATCATAACATATCCATGTTAGGCTAAAATCTTGAAGTTGATGTTGAAAAAACAGTGGAGACGTACATTGATTATATATAAATACTACCATTAAAAAGTTTGGGTTTAGTAAGTAATGAACACATTAAATTGATCTAAAATAACAGTAGTAACAAAATACAGTAAAAACATTTATAATGTTACAAATGTAATGTTATTTCTATTTAAAATAAATGCTGTTCTTTTGAACTTAATGTTGATCAAAAATGTTTACTGATAATAACATTGATAATAATCAGAGATGTTTCTTGAGCACCAAATCAGCATATGAGAATGTTTTCTGAAGGATCATGTGACACTGAAAACTGGATTAATGACTGCTGAATATTCAACTTTGCCATCACAGAAATAAATTACATTTGAAATTCTAAATTATTTATAAGTTATTTTAAATTCACACTTACTGTAATAATTCACACTTACTGTTTCTACTGTATTTTTGTTCAAATAAATGCAGTCTTGGTGAACATAAGAGACTTCTTTCAAAAGCATTAATAAATCTTATACCGACCCCAAACTTTTGAACGGTAGTGTATGTATATTTATGTATTCATATTTTTTTATAGCAAGGTATTTATTAAGTTTCACTTGAACTTGATGTTAAGTTTAAGTTATAATGTAGCGTGGGTTGTGTGCCTTTAAGTGACCCTTTTCTCCTTTTTCTCCATTTTCTTTCCTCCATTATTTAAAACCACTCAAACTACTTTTTTCCCAGTGAACTTGGACTGCATCACAGAGTGCCTCTGACCTTCCCTTTACCTTTTCATTCTCTCCCTGTTTCATTTACATTTACATCCATATTTAATTGTTCAACAGATGCTTTTATCCAAAGCAACTTACAAATGTGGAACATCACATGCAATTTGTCACATAAGAGCCAGAATATGCAGGACCACACTGCAGATTTTCAAGAGTAAGCTACAGTATTACAGAAGCTGGAGCAGAAGTGAAAATTCTTAAAAGAGAGATCTATTTATAGGACATTCCTTTTTTATCATCATAGTTTAGCCATGCTCACAAAAAGTTTCTTTGGCTCTTTCCTGGAGGTTGTGATGGTCTTACTTTCTGTTTCTTATTCAGAACTATGGACTAGAGACAGAGAACCTGAAGACTCTGACCCATAAGCTGAACGCATCAGCCAAGAACCTGCAGAACTTCATAACGGGTCGGCGGAGGGGCGGTCACTATGACGGCAGAGCCACCCGAAAACTTCCTAATGACTTTCTGACCTCTGTAGTGGACCTCATCGCTGCCGCCAAAAGCCTGCTGGCTTGGTTGGATAGGTTAGTCCTGCAAAGAGGCACAAACACAGCCCACTCCTGCATACAGACACATTTTCAAACATGAAGTCAAGTCACCTATATTTATATAGTGTTTTTTACAATACAGTGATAACAGGAAAATTATGCAACAATGTTTGTTTCGGCTGTACATTAGCTCTAGAAGAAAATATTGCCATTGTTTAGCTTGAGTCAGTTCAGTGTTGATTTAGTTCTGTTGTAAAAATCATTAGTTATTAATTTAGTGCATTCAATCTATATTCATCTATATAATATTGTTGAATAGTAGGTGTCCCCAACACCCCCAAAAGGCGACAGTGGCAAGGAACCCAAACCCAATCAGGTGACAGAATGGAGAAAAAAACCTTGGGAGAAAGAGAAACCAGGCTCAGTCGGGGGACCAGTCCTCCACTGGCCAACAACCGAACGCTGTAAGATTATGATTCAGGTGGCATCACAATTCAGATTGGGATCGGAGCCAATCTCGGCGCATTCAAAATATTTAATCCAGTTCCATCTGGTTGAAGATCGGGTTCATCACTCCGGTATAGAGACCGGTTTTGCTGAGGACAGTCATTTAACTGATTTGAAAATAGAAATTGATAATCTGCTATGTGTATGCCAGGTTGAAAAGATGTGTTTCTAGTCTAGATTTAAACTGACAAAGTGTAGACAGAGTACTAAACAGTGTATCTGCATATATAAAAAGTGTTTACACACCAGTGTTGTTATTGTTAAAGGGTTAGTTCACCCAAAAATGAAAATCCTGTCATTAATTACTCACCCTCATGGTGTTCTACATCTGTAAGACCTTCATTTATCTTCAGAACACAAATTAAGATATTTTTGATGAAATCTGAGAGGTTTCTGTCTCTCCATAAAGATCCAACGCAACTTCCACTCCAAGGTCCAGAAAGGTAGGAAAAAGACATCATTAAAGTACTCCATGTGACTCCAGTGGCTTAAACTCAATTTTATGAAGTGATGCAAGTGCTTTGTATGCACAAAACAACATCATTTACCGCTTTACTTACAAAATATTGATCTGCAGCATTCACAAGAGCTTCAAGACGCATGTGCGTTCTGTTCAGACTCAACACACATTCCTACCTTGGAAAAGATCTTAATTTGTGTTCCGAAGATGAACAAAGGTCTTACAGATGTTGAACGACATGAGGGTGAGTAATAAATGACATTTTTGGGTGAACTAACCCTTTAAGTAAAATTAAAACGATTACAACTATTTTGCATTAAATGAAAATAAAAAGTTAGACACTTTAGCTGCACTTAAAAATGTACAGATGTTTTTGCAAATTAAAGATAGATTTGTTTTGAATTTAAAGATAGAACAAGTACATTTTTGTGCAAATAAATTTTTTTTTAAATTAAGTTAGTTGGGATAAATTGGGTTGCAGATGCCACATGATTTAATATTTTTGATGAATTCATACAATTAAAGTGTCCAAAATTTGTCCAAGTACTTTTAGTGCTGCTGTATTTATTTACAAGCAAACACAAAGTTCAATCAAAGCAGCCTCAGTAATCCTGCTCTTTTATCTACCATGCGTACGGTCACATGACCGCTCATCTCGGGTAAAAGGCTTCATTGTTTCGAACTCATCAGTGAGGTCATGCGAGAGGCCACAGATGACACGATCATGCTGATTTCCTTATGTAACACCCATGAGCAATCAGCTGACAAACAAAAGATGAGTAAAGAGCTTACGTAAGTCTCTTCTATTTCGGAGTAGCTGGCCCTGAAAACGGCCAGCGTGTCTGCTAAGCACTTCTGTTTATCTCTCAAGTGTGTGTGCATTCTGTGCAAGGTCACGTTTTTGTGAGTTTGTATTAATTCCTTCATCAGCTAAAGCTCTCGTTGGCCACACCTCCTCGTTAGTGCAGTACGCCAAGTCTCCTGTCTAACCGCTCACACTCATAATTCCTGAGTGCAATTAATCTGCTGCTGCGTCTCCCTAGATTATTCCTGGCCTCCGGGTCTCCCTCATTTATTCTCCCGAGACAGGATGACAGCAGGAGTGTTGTCCTGGGTGATCACATTTCATTTGTTATAGTCTTATTATAAAGTGTAGGATAGGAACCCTGGAGTCAGATATGTGCGCTCAGTGCACTCATTAAGATAAATGATGCCCTTGTGCTTTCTTCTGTAGAGAGGATTTCTGTATTAGGGTTTGTACCATCTAGTCGACTAGTTGATTGGTTCTTCTAGTCAGTGTCTTGGGTCAGTCACACTGCAAGAATTGCAGGTGTCCGATATGAGTTCATTTGGAGTGTTCACATGCATGTTTCTTGTGAACCAACCTGGAAGGAATAAAGTTGTTGACTGAAACTGTAAGCAGGACATGACTGAAACTGACAAAGTTGATCAGGTATATGTGTTTTTTTGTATTAAAATACTTGGTTTTCTCTAATATATTGAACATTTTGTTGTCATTTCATCTGAAATGAAACTAAAGTAATCTAGCTAGCTTACACAGGTTTAATCAAAATTGCAATAATGATTAGTGATGCATCAGTAAGTAGTAAAAATTTACCTTTTATCATTTACTACTTTTCATGTTTTTTTGTAAAGAAAACCCAAACATTTCATAAAATATTTTGGGGCACGTACACTACTGTTCAAAAGTTTGGGTTTGTTAAGATTTTCTTGTACTCACTAAGGCCTCATTTATTTGATCAGTAAAAATGTTGTGAAATATTTTCAGCATCATTACTCCAGTCTTCAGTGTCACATGATCCTTCTAATATAATTCTAATATTCTGCTCAAGAAACATTTCTTATTATTATTATTAATGTTGGAAAAAAAGTTGTGCGTTTTAATATTTTTGTGGGAGATGTGGTGCATTTTTTTCAGGATTTTTTGATGAATGGAAAGTTCAAAAGAACAGCATTTATTTGAAATAGAAATCTTCTGTAACATTATAAATGTCTTTAACTATTGATCAATTTATTGTGTCTTTGCTGAATAAAAGTATGGAAAAAAACCTTAAAGTCCCCCTGTAGTCAATAATTTTATCCCTTAAAACTCAAAAATGACATATTTAAAAGTTTTTTCTTGTGAAAAAATTTCTTCATGCCTTAAAATAGCTTGAATGTAACTCTACACCCTTGGCTCATTTAACATACGCAGATCAATGAATATGCAAATTAGCCCCGCCTCCACTCACTCGCACCAGTTCAGAGATCCACTCGGTCAACTTACTGAGGTAAACGCTGCATAATGGTAGAGCATTTACAACATCGGACACATAACAGGAATTAATATGATAAGCCTTTTGCTTGACAATGTTATCAAACAGCTAATAATGTGTTGCTAATGTTACACAAACCATGTTCCCGTTCACCATGTCAGAGTCAGACAGCTGCCTTCTTATAATCAGTATCCTTAAAAACACTTTGAACAACTCAGAACATCAGTGGAGAAAGGCATATAATTCATCATAACACCGTAATATACATCATACACCCGCTATATTGCTAAATCTACACAATTTTATATAATAACAGAAGAATATACCGGTATAACCTTGCTTCTTTCGAGACTCCCCTGCTAGTTTGCTGTTAATGATAACGGCATGTTGACGTGATTGGTTACAAGGTAGTTTGTGACGTTATAGACACCAGTGATTTCAAAGAAAATGTTGGCACAGCTAGTAAAAATCTGAACCATTTGCCCGCAGACCAGTTCTTATTGTTTCTTACTGTTGAGCCCTGTCTATTCTGTAAAATAAATATATACCACATATACTTAATATATTTAGCAAAAAGATACTATATGCTGTAATAATAATATGCTTCTAGCATATTAACAAAATCAGACCAAAATTCAGTGCTCTGTCATTTATTATGGCCATAGAAGGGAACTGCATGGTCTAATTTATAGACTCTCATGGTGATAGAAAGACACTGATCTTTGCAGTCTGTATGATGGGGCACATGAGCAGAGCTTCCTCCTGCTTTCCAAGCCTCTGTGAATTAGTGCATTGGAGTGAAAAATCCTCTCTCTCCTCTCGCTTTCAGTTTTTGTTACTCTTCATCTCCCTCCCTCACCACATGCTCCTTAGTTCACCTCCTTTTAGCTCTCATTCCTCATCATGAATGTCCTGCATTGCCTGAATTAGACACGGTTCGGCTTTGGCCGTGCAGCTACAGCGAGGAAGGTTAGACACAAAAAGTGGTTGTGATTAGAAGTGATCTAATGGTTAATGGCAGGTGTTACTTCTTCATCAGGTCTCCGTTCGCTGCCGTAGCAGACTACTCCATGACCAGGAATAATGTGATTCAGCTGTGTCTGGAGTTGACCACAATAGTTCAGCAGGTATGGACTAAAACACTCAAATTATAACATATCACCTTCATCTTTTTTTTTTTTTTTTTCAGGAACAGTTCACCCGAAAATGAAAAGTTTAACTCCCACGTCATTCTAAACCTTTATTATATTCTGTTCAGTAAGTAAATGGAAAGTGGATGGTGATATTTTTACTGTTAAAATGCAAAAGTATTTTAAAAATATCATAAAAGTAACAGGTCGTAAACTGTAGAGAAAATTAATAATAAATAAGCTTTTACAAAATGTATTTTTGCGGCTGCCAAAGTAAACTTGTTAACATATATAATATGTTAATACTTAAAGTATGTTAACAAGTTTACTTTGGAATATATTTTATTTAAATGATGACAAAATTTTCTTTTTTTAGGTGAACTGTTCCTTTAAATCTCATATACATGGAATAAAATGCAAATTTAAGAAGTCTCTTTTGACCTATAGTCTATATTCTGTTTCACCCACACCAGTGTCACGCCGTACTGTAGCACTCTAGGACTAAATCTCTTTTTTGAGGATGCATGGAAAGCAGGGTAAAGTTTCTAGGGCAGAAGGTTCTTTAGAAGGAGGCCATGGACATTTTTTCTCCTTCTCGATTTTCTCTCCTGGATTGAAATAGTGCTGCTCTGGCATGGGCCATTGAGGGTGAGGACAGACTGTCCCAGGTGGGAGAAAAACGATGTGTCCTAGAACATGTATGAAGGCCTGTAGAATTTGCTCTTTATGATCTATAAAGTGAGTCTGTATTTGTGGAAAAATGCCACACTTTGAAGAGCCTTTCACATATTAAAACTTTATATAAAGTTGTCCTCTCTTAATTAAACATTAATGTGTGTTAGCTCAAGCTTTATTTACTCTCTTTTGAATCAGGCTGTGATGTGTAGGTTGAGTGTTGAAGGAGATTCCCAATATGTTTAAGATTAATCATGAGTGCGGACAGTCCCCGAGCTCCTTCACCCACGGGCTGGAAATCAGACTACCATTAAGCAGAGTGATGGAGAATGGAGTAAATGAGCAGATGAGAGGAGGAAGAGGAAAAGTATTGCACCAGGTTCGGTGTGGGAGGATGACTCATCTTCTCCTCAGCTGTCTGCTCAAGACAGAGAATGATGCCTTTGGCTATTTCAGATAGGTGCAAGTCTCCGTGTCCTACAAGCAAAGCTCAGCTTCTCATCTGAGACATCCCAAAACTGTGTTTACCCATAGAGCAGAAATGATATAATGTGTTCGTATCACATAACTGGGAAGCATTTTATAACTTTTGTTGATATGTCATTAGCAAATATTATATAATGCTTCTTATGATTCACCATTGAATATATATTAATCAAACTTTCATGACATGAATGCACATTAACTATAAAGCATTATGTAACCATATAGCATTATATAACACAACAGAAAAAAAATAGTATCTTTGTTTTCCAGTAAAAATATCTAAAAAGAAAAAAATACTTAAAGTGAAAATTCTGTCATTAATTACTCACCCTCATGTCGTTCCAAACCCGTAAGACCTTTGTTCATCTTCAGAACACAAATGAAGATCTTTTTGATGAAATCTGAGAGCTTTCTGTCCCTCCATTGACAGCTACGCAACTGAAACTTTGACGCTTCAAAAACTTCATAAATAGATCGTAAAACTAATCCATGTGAATTGAGTGGTTTAGTCAAAATTTACATAAGCCCCTTTCACACAGCGCGTTGATCCCAGAAAATTGCCGTAAAATTGCCAGAGCGCCTTCTGTGTAAAAGCAAACACGTCCCGCGATTGATTCCGGGATCGATCCCAGGATGGGGACCTAGTAACATTGCCGGGATCAGTCCTGGAACTTACCCTGTGTGAACAAAAGGCAAGATCAGTGCCGTAAGGGGTGTGTTGTAATCATGACCCCGAAGCTGAGATTGTTCGCCATCTTAGTGGAACGGTACGCAATGCGCTAATTTACGATGCACAAGTTTGGTTTCTCGAGAGAAAAATTGCAGATCATAAGCAAACTTAAGACGCTGCGGAGACATTACACCTCCCATCCTGATGTCATGTGTCTCTACGGGATCTTTACGGGATGTGTGTGAACTAAAGAACTCTGATGTGCGAGAACCAATGAGGTTCATTCTCGTGTGTTCACAGCACAACATTTTACAGGTTTGGAATGACATGAGGGTGAGTAATTAATGACAGAATTTTCATTTTTGGCTGAACTAACCCTTTAAGAACAAAATTGTATCAGAAGACTTGTTTTTAGAGAATGTATGCTGAATTAAGTTTTAAATTTGTATTCTTTGTCTTTTTAAGCATAAATTGAACAAAATTTAGTGACATTTATGCTTAAAACAAGAACTTTTTGCAGTGCTTAAAAAGTGAATCCATTATTAATATATATTTGTAATAATAAATAGTTTAAAATATTTACAAATCTAAAATTATAAGACAAAATAATAAAATATGTATGCATTTTTTGCTTCTCAAGTAATTTTTTCTGGAAAAAGTAAAATACTGATTATAACATTTTTGTGTTTTAAATTAAATGTATTATGACGTTTTAATCACATGTGTAAACTTTCAATAATGAGACTGTAAGTGTGATGGGATTAGAATGTAATTTGTTAAAATTGCATTTTCTTTTCTTGTGTTTTAGGATGGCACAGTGTATGAGACAGAAAATAAGATATTGCATGTGGTAAGAGTGACATTTATATTCTCACACATCCTCTTGATTAATTTACATAAAACTCTTTATCTAGCTCCTCTGTTCAAAAATAGAAATCTGTGTCGAAGTGAGAAAAAAAGAGTGAGAGCATGTGTGAGGTGAGGGAAAGAGAAATAAATTTACATTTGATTCATGGAGTCTAGCCCATGCTGAAGTGTTAGTCAGGGTACAGCTGGCTCTCTGCTATAAATACCAGGACAGGCCACATTTCATCTGAGAGTGACAGTAAGAGAGAGAGAGAGTTTCCGTTCACAACACCAGGAACACCTTCACTGATTAGTCACCAGCAGCATATTGAGGGAGAGTCGTGATTGGATGGATCAATTCAAAGAAGGCAGCAAGATCATGGGGAATTATGCTTATGAGACCATCCTGGTCACATGATTGCATCATAATATAGTGCATCCTGGCGACTCTCAGTCTCAGCGCAGATGGTGTTTACGAAGCGGTGCAGTGAATATGCAACAAAATGATCAGCAAATTGTAGCCCAGTTGCAGCTTCAGATAAAAGACCTGTTCTGAGCCTCTCGGTCAGGATAACCAAAATTATTTAACTTTTCTCACGTTTCTCTTTTCTCTCTGTCCTCAGTGTAAGACACTTTCAGGTGTGTGTGACCACATCATTTCCCTCTCTTCGGACCCCATGGTGTCCCAGGCCGCCCATCTGGAAGTGGTGCAGCTGGACAACATAAGGTCCACAGAGGGACTGGTGGGTATCTGGGTGCCTTGTTTCTCATCTCTTCTCCTTATGCACAAACATCAGGAGGCTTCCAACTAGGATGTTTTAAACAAAGGATTTCACATATATGCTGGGCACTTTTTAACTTTTTTCTTTCAAATCTTTTAAAATAAATATTTAAAAACAGTTTTGAGAAGAAATGTATACATTTGCTAAATTCACAGAATATATACAAAAGTATGTGTACAGAAGATCAGAATATCTTTAAAATGATGAAAAATAAATAAATAGGACTAATTTAATGCATTAATTCAGTACAATTAATTATAAGTATTTAACTGGTTGGTTAACTTCAAGCGCTTTAAGGCCTTTAAGCACATGCATAAAAAGGTTTCATAAAAAATGTTTTATCTAGCAAGCCTGTAACCATCTAGATCATAGATGGAAATGACCATTTACAGCCAAAACAGGAAATTTACTAAGGAAATATATGTTTTAAAGCTTTTTAACAGTTGTCAAAGTAGAGCCAAAAACCTAGGACTAGTTTGACAAAGTAGGTTTTCGAAATAATCTCCAATATTTAATGAACAATTCTATTGATAGCGGTGATCCTAGAAGCAAAGTTGCTCAGAAAGAGGAATTCTACCATATGGCATGAATGTCGTAGGCATGTGCGAAAAATGGCATGATATGCAATCCTTTTCACATGCGAAGAATGCAAAGGTGCCCCCCGGTGGCCGATTTTGAATTTCTCACAGGCCTCTACGGCCGTGGGTCAAACAGGCCCAGTGAGTTTCGTTCTGATTGGCCTCTGTTAACCTTGTCTGACAGCTTCAACAGCGGCCGTCTTTTTCGAGATACGCAAATGTGCAAATAGACAATCGCAGCAAAGACACCGCATGTCAGTTTTCAAGTCAATCGGACTTGAATTATTATTGTATGCATAAAGATAAAAATGCTTTGGTGGAATCCGGCTTTTCCCGTAAATGGTTTGCTTGCACGCTTTAACCTTGCACATGAGCAGATCCGTTTCCTCACTAAAGAACCAGTTTTTCCGCTTGCAAGTTCCGCCATGTAAATAGCGAATTTGCCATGACGTGACCGCAACTGGCTTTTAAAGGGAATGGGAGATGAGACTCTGACTGGTTTATTGCACGTTACGCCCAAAACACACCCATTAGTCATTAAGAGAATAGGGACAACCCTTTTAGACCATGCGCCAGTCGCGCTGACCATTTCCCCCGTCCTTAAACTAGCAAAAGTGTATTTGGACACGCCCTAAGCGCACTTGGGCCGTGCGCTTTAAACCATGTGCTTAGATCGTTAAAATCGGGCACTCTTTGACTTACAGTTTGGTCTGCCCCATCAATTTTAGGGGAGAATGCTGATCCTTAAAAATTCAAACAATTACAATAGGGTTTCAGCACTATGTGCTTAAAACTCTAATTATTCAGAACTGAAAATCTTTTTACTTTATGTATGGATGGATGGATGGATGGATGGATGGATAGACTTTTATTTCTCTGAAATGCTACATAAGTGCAATGCTCACAGGTATGATAGTGATGTGACAGCATTTGAAACCATATTCATCACATTCAGCCACATTCACCCCATCAATATTAATGATGGTCTTCGTTTGTGTGAGCTTCAGGCAGTAATATTTCAACAGTTGCATATAGACACACTTGACACTGTCAGTATCCGCTCAATAAAGCCTGAATAGAGATTAAAAATAACCCCCCCCCCCCCCCCCTATATTTCTCCTTTATTAGACTGTGTCAGAGGGGATTTGTGCTTGCATGTCATGTCAGCAAGCTACTTTCAATGTTTTCTCAGTGTGAGTCCGATATTGTCAGGCAATGGCTCTAACGTGTTTTTCTCCTTGCCCTAGGGCATGTACATCAAATCAACCTATGATGGCCTACATGTCATCACAGGCACTACAGAGGGAGTGAGTGGTCATTTTCAATATTTCAGTACAATGTTTCATCTCATCATGACATGCATGGACAATTGGTTGTACATGTAATCTTCACAACAGTTGTGTGTTTTGTAATCCACATGTAATCCAATGGCTTTCTCTCTTCCTCTTCCAGTCGCTAGCTGACCGCTGTAAGAAAATCCATGCTGGTGATGAGGTCATACAGGTCAATCATCAGACAGTGGTGAGCGTTTCTATTGTACACAATCATGTTACACTTTAACTGCTAACATTGCTAGATCATTCCTGTTCATTAATGAAGAAATAATAATTTTTTCTGTGTTTTCATTTTAGTTTCTATAAAAGGATATACTTTCGTATATCAAATATATACTCTTGTCAAGATCAGGCACCTAAAATTTAATTGTAGCTATTATTATTATTCAACAGGATGAAAATGAACATGATTGAATAAAAGATGAGCTTAGTCATTGCTCATATAAAACTGAATATGAAAATCTAAAATTAATATATTATTTATAGTAAAACAAGTTTTTGTTTGAAATGTTTTGAGAAAAATTAAGAATTTTTTTAAAAAATTGTTTCATGTTATAGTACACTACCGTTCAAGTTTTGTTTTTTTGTTTTTTAAATATAAATTATTTCTTTTATTCAGCAAGGACACATTAAATTGATCAAAAGTGACAGTAAAGACATTTATGTTGCAAAAAACACTATTTCAAATAAATGCTGTTCTTTTCAACTTTCTATTCATCAGAGAATCCTGAAAATTCTTCAGCTTTCGTAATAATAACATTTTTAATTTTCATAATAATAGGGAAATGTTACTTGAGCAATACATCAGCATATTAAAATAATTTCTGAAGGATCATGTGACACTGATGACTGTAATAATGACTGCTGAAAAGTCAGCTTTGCCATTACAGGAATAAATGACATTTTAAAATATATTAAAATAAAAACTGTTATTTTAAACAATATTTATTGTAACAATATTTAGCAATATTACTGTTTTCACTGTATTTTTGATAACAAATATAAAAAAATAAGTGAGAGTTCTTTCAAAACCCCAAACTTTTGAATGGTAGTGTATAGTTTTCGATCTTGAAAACTTTTTGTAATTATTTAATGATTTAACCAATATGTTAAGATGTATATGACAAGAAGAATGACCCTGCTAACAAGACTACAAAATGCTCCTGTGCTCTGGCATGTTATCTGGTTCTCTTGTGGCGAGGTGAACATGTGTATTGGACTTGTGTAGGTGGGCTGGCAGCTGAAGAACCTGGTAAACTCTTTACGTAGCAATCCCGCGGGTGTGACCCTCACGCTGAAGAAACGACCTCAGAGCACTCTCACGTCAGCCCCAGCCTTACTCAAGAACATGAGATGGAAGCCCCTCGCCCTGCAGGTACTGATGGGATGTGTGCGGTATGAGGATTAAGTGGTGTGTGTGAATTGATGATATGCCATGGCGTAGTCCCCCAATCTGTGCATGTTCTTTTTTTAGCAGCATTAAGAGCACTCTTCCCCTCCCTTAGGGCTTTGACCAACTAGATTGCATGGCAAATCTTCACTCCACTCTTCCCCCACCCACTAACCTTGCTTTTTTTCTCTTTCATCTTTTTACCTCTAATCTGGTGCTTATCCCTCTTTCTCCAATCTCCTCTCCAGCTTCACCGAAGCCCCTGTGCATCAGGAAGCTTTACTGTGGCCTGAGAGGAAAATGTGGAATGTCATTTTAGACGCTTGACTGTGCATGCATTTATATTTTCTTTGCTATTTCTATTGCACAGCTGACAGTTAACAAGACACGCTGATTGTCATGACAACAGCAAAGTTGAAGACACTGAGACGGCATTTTATTTACACAGAACCAAAGCTACATCAGAAGTGTTTTGTGTTTTAAATACATAAAAGCAGCAGGAAACAGACTTAGCAAGACTGTTCACTCAAATGAGATGGCCATAGCTATTTTTTCACGTCTTCATCCACATAGACACACAGGTCAGGTTATTCTGCCATTAGGATGAGTGTTTGATATCTAGTAAAATTATTTATTATTTTTATTGACTTTTAAAGGGTTAGTTAAGTACTAATTAAGTACTCACCCTCATGTTGTTCCAAACCCGCAAGAAATTCATTCATCATCGAAACACGGAAGCTTTGCACTGCGTTCACTGCGTCAGCTGCCTAAGAGAATAACAGGGAAGATGAAAAATTGTTGAATAAAGTTATTTTTGTTTTGTTTTTGCGCACAAAAAGTATTCTCGTCACTTCATAACATTTAGGTTGAACCACTGTAGTCACGTTGACTTTTTTAACAATGTTTTTACGACTTTTCTGGACCTTGAATGTGGTAATTTACGTTCTATTTACGTTCTTTCTATGGGAGTTAAAAAACCTCTCGGATTTCATAAAAAATATCTTAATTTGTGTTCCGAAGATGAACGAAACAGGTGTGGAACGGCAAGAGGGTGAGTAATTAAAGGTGCTCTATGTACGTTTTTGACTGTACTAAAGCATAAAAATACCATAATATGTTTGCAGATATTTATTAAACATGCTGATTTCACATACTCGTTTCTCTGAAAACCATTGCTACAGCCGGTTATTTTACTTTGAAAAGTGTGTTCCGTGTCGGAATGTGTGTTTTTGTCTGTGCAAGACTGCACATTGCCAATTTACCCAATAGTATTTCGCCACCCCGGGTTGCCAGTTGGCGGAAAACACATGCAGTGAATTGTAGCCATGGAAGCCAGCGAACAAACTGGGTCAGAGATCGCAGATTCTACCCGACCTAAAAAGCTTCAGCATCCATCTAAAAATCTCTATAAACGGGAGCATATCAACTCATCATAAATCAATAAATCAACTAATTATCTTACAGTGTGTAAGTCTCCTCGCCTTCCTATGTCAATTAAGCTCGCTTCTGTTGCGTATCCTCAAACTGGCAACCTGCGAGAGCGTCAATCCTGAGGAGGAGGGGGTGGGGCAAACAATATTTTGAATTTGGACTGCATACCCATTTTAACCACTAGCTGTCATTCTTACATAAAGCACCTTTAATGACAAAAATTTCATTTTTGGGTGAACTAACCCTTTCATTTTAAATCATTTCCTTTAGTAATTGTCATTTATTTTGTGTTAATTATATTTCAGTGTTGAAAATGTTGTTAAATCAGCTTTGTAAAAAAATAAATCACTTTTTTGTCATTTAATAACTATCCATTAAGCACTCATACACTGCAGAGATGCACCAGTAAAAAATGTACGACCTGGAAAGCTTTACATTCTATTTTAGGCATCATAATTGTACACAGAAATCTGATAAAGGGATTGGATTCAAATACATTCTAAATATTTCAACGAAAACATTGAAAAGACATCTTAGTGATGTACACTAAAAGTTTGGGGTCAGTGAGATTAAAAAAATGTTGTGTTTCAAATAAATGCTGTTCTTTTAAACTTTCTATTCAAAGTATCCTGAAAAAAATGTATCACAGTTTCCAAAAAATATTAGGCAGCACAACTGTTTTTAACATTCATAATAATAAGAAATATTTCTTAAAAGATGATTTCTGATGGATAATGTGACACTGAATAAATTACATTTTAAAATGTATTACAATAGGAAACAATTATTTTAAAATGTTAATAATATTTAACAATATAGCTGTTTTTGATCAAATAAATGCATCCTTGGTGAGCATAAGAGACTTCTTTTAAAAACATTATAAAATCTTTCCAACCCCAAACTTTTGAAAGGTATTGTACATGTGAATGAAGAGGACATTTGTACACTTATTTATGATCCGTTTCTTTACCTGCAGTGAAATAACAAGCACTCCTTATCGACAAGTAAAATTCTGAAAATGGCCTGTAGCTATCAAAAGTACATTTAAACAAGTTTCCTAAGGGATGTTGGAAATGTTAAAGCTAACTGTACGACTGTTTTTAGCCCATCATCCCCCCCAGCCCCAGCAGCAGTGTGGCCACACCATCCAGCACCCTCAGCACCCCATCCAGACGGGACAGCTGCGCTCTACAGGACCTCTACATCCCCCCTCCCCCAGACGAGCCCTACACACCCAGGTACAGTATTACAGATAAACACACACAGACAAAAAAATGAACAAAAGAACACACTAGTACACTGATGCACTCTGTAAATATGTATAAATATGTATGAAACACCTCAAATCATGCACTTTTGGAGGAGAGTACAAAAGTTTTTGTAAGGTAAGGTTTTATGTTTTTGAAAGACGTCTCTCATGCTCACCGAGGCTACATTAATTTGATTAAAAAATACAGTAAAAAATAAATATTGTGAAATACTATAATTTTAAAGAACTGTTATTTTACAATATTTTAAAATGTACTTTCATTCTCAGCACATGAATTCTCAGCATCATTACTCCAGTCTTCAGTGTCACATGATCCTTCAGAAAGCATTCTAATATGAAGATTTGCTGCTCAAGAAACATTTCTGATTATTATCAATGTTGAAAACAGCTTAATGTTTTTGTGGAAACTGTAATACGTGTTACTTTGATGAGTAACAAGTTCAAAAGAATAGCAATTATTTGACATGGAAATCTTTTATAACATTTTAAATGCCTTTATGAACACTGTATTTCATCCTTGCTTAATAGAACTATTAACTTCTTGAAAAAAAATCTTACTGTGAGAAAGCTCAAAATCTAGTTCATATTTAAGATCTTTGTGATAGAAAACTATACAAGATTTTTCTTACCATTGCAGAGATGACATGGGGAATCTGACCAGTAATTGTCAGCAGGCCGCTAAAGGTTCTGATTCACCCAATTCCTTCTTGGATCAGGAGTGCCGCAGGCGATTCCCCCTGTTGGATGAGGATGCGGTCCTGTACTGTTACGAGTATGATCAGAATCAGGGCCCTCCACCCGTACGGAGGGACAGCACTCCCACATATGGTACATGCTTTCTCTTACATGATGATCTTTACAGGCTGGCTTCAGTGTCAGGCGAGGTTGTCTTTTCATACTGGTCTCTTTTTAAGTCAGATTCAAGTTTATGGTCTTGCCAGGGTGGCGAGGGATCAGTCAGTCAGAAGGGATGTTTTTATATCTGCAACACAGCATATATACAGAAGTATATTACATTAAAGTGGCCATAAATCATTGGAATAAACATAACAGTTGAGGTTTATTTTATCTTCTACTCCTGGCCCAATATGTGTATTGTGCAGTAATGTTTTATTTGATTTTGTACTAGGACGGCTGAGGCCTATTTCCATGCCTGTAGAATATAACTGGGTTGGAGACTATGAAGATCCAGCCAAGCTAAAGAAAGAGATCAGAAGAGGTGTGTGTTTGTGTGTGTGTGTGTGTGTGTGGGTGAGCGTTAAGGGGGATGTTTTTTTGTTTTTTTAACTCTTTTACTTAGGTTATACTAAATCGATGATTTCATCACTTTAGCCCTGACCTCTCCTTTTGCACATTTTAAAATCTCCATCCATTCCCTTCAGATTGTCCTGAGCCCTGTCTCCCCTATATTTAACTCATTTGTTTTGGGATCTGTCTGCCAGTATCTTGCTGGCTCTTTGTTTGAGATTTTGGGATTTTTTGGTTTTGCATTGCCATGGTAACTCCAACATAGAGGTCTTGCCAAGATGCTGGCTTCTCATTGGTTGAGGCCAGGCTCTGTTGCCGAAGGAGTAGGAGCAGAGAGAATGCTTTCTTTAGTCAAGCTTGCAGAATTTATATACAATTTTTACATGTGCAACACAGCTTCTTTTAGCCCTTTTCTTTGATCATGAGACCTCTGAATAATTTGATTTCAACTCTAACAATTAAGGCAGAATCAAAACTGGTCTATTACCTTTTTTTAAAACAGACCTTGCATTGAAAATGTTCTTTGTCTCATTTCATTTTCGTAATCAGTATACTGTAGTTTTATAATCCCATACATTTATTAACAGAAAACTCCCTGCTGCGATATGTGAGTGAGGACAAGGCAGGGACGGAGGAGTACCACACAGGACGTCGCAGCAGTAGTAGGCGTAGTAGAAGAAAGAATGAGAAAGGTGGAAGCCCCGCCCACTATGCTCTAGTCCCCGCCCTCCAGATGGACATGCTGCAGCATGACTCGTTGGTCACACCCACATCTGAAACCTCTTCTGTCTATCTTGTGAGTGGACAGAAGACAACTTAATGTATGAGTCCTGTAAGATGAGGGACACAGCATAAAGTGATTTAAATCTTTTATTTATTTACTATCTTTCAGACGTTTGATCGATCATCCATGCTCTCCCGGTCAAAGAAAGTTAAGTTAAGAGGTGAGATGTCAAATGTTAAATTCTGCTAGTGCTAAAACCATGTCATGTAGTTATATTTTAAAATTTTTTATTTTTATGTCTTGTTTTCCCAGAAAAAGATTTAATCATTCTTCAGATTTTGTGTACAGTAGGTTTAGCTTTCAGAGAATCTCGAGAAATCTAAAAGAATTGGGGTAGGAAAAAGAAACAATTCAAGATATATTTTTTAATAATTCAAATATCAAATTCAAAATGATCAAATTATTAAAAATATTTTTAAATGATTAATACAATTAAAATTATATATGAAATGTCAGTAATTTGGATAATTTTGTTACAAAATTGTATTATTAAATATATATATATATATATTTTTTTTTTCTGTTTTATTTGAATAAACTATTTTAATAATGTAACAATACAATATGCTGTGTAAAAATGTATCCATTTTAAGTAATTTAAAGTAAAATGTGATTTTTAAATTTTGTTGTTTCAGGGATGTTTGGATAATTTTATTGGAAAATGGGAAGAAAAGAAATACTGATTAAAAAAAGGATTTTTCCACTGCAGTTATTTTTTTCTACACACATTCATTACATATTCTCACTCTGAATAATTATGTCAAGACATTTCTCTACCATTATATGGAAGTACATAAAAAAAAGTCACTGTTTTGATTCTATTCCTGCCAGTCCTTTCATTTATAATGCCCACATTGACATCTCTGCTCTCACTCTCTCTCTCTCTTTGTCCTTCTCAGCTGGATCCCTGCCCTCTATTAGTAAGCGGCGAATCTCCTGCAGAGACTTGGGTCAGGGTGACTGTGAGGGATGGCTCTGGAAGAAGAAGGATGCAAAGAGTTACTTCTCTCAGAAATGGAAGAAGTACTGGGTTGTTCTGAAAGATGCCTGCCTGTACTGGTACACCAATGAAGAGGTGAGTGCATGAGGCAGGCCATTCATCTGCATGATTGTCAGCACAACACAGCACAAAATGGCCCATTAGACTTTTTACATAAACCGTTTTTCATTTCACTGTTCTCTGTTCTTTCTCAGGATGAGAAGGCAGAGGGCTTTGTCAGTTTGCCTGAGTTCAACATTGATCAAGCCAACGAATGTCGCAAAAAGTTGTGAGTGGGATTATAAACTAGAGCTGAAAAAACAACCATTTGATTCAGTATGCATGTGATGTCAGTTTATCCTACAATAGCGGCACTGAATGTTTTTTGAATGTTGTTATAAATATAACATAATATAAAAATTATAAATATATAATTATAAAATTAAACTATATCTTACTTTTTGAATATATCTTTGGTGTGATGCTGAACCCTTATGTCTGTATTTAATGTATTCCAATAAAGGTTTATATTTCATAAAATGTAAATTGACGTCAGCAACATCACATTTTTTAATGTAGTGTGTTTTGATGTAACATAATGGCTTAATAATGTAAAATTGTGGTAGTATGGTCTCTTGAAAATATGAATATTATAAGTAATGGCTAGATACCATGTTAGAAATGATATTACTGGAATCTGCCTTAAATGTTCTAATATGTGCACACAGCAGTTTATCAAGTGTTTACCAAATCAAACCGAAATCATGAGAAACTTGAATCATTACACCCCTATTGGAAAGGCCAGCATGTTTTGATTGTGTCTATATCTCTTGCTTGTTTTTAGTGCTTTTAAGGCTTGCCATCCTAAAATCAAGAGTTTCTATTTTGCTGCGGACAACTTGGATGATATGAATAGGTAAGATGAAAAGAAACATTCCAACATGCCTATAAGAAACAAAAAAGACTCATAATGTAATCTGACACATTGTCAATTTCTCAAGAATTCTCTTGCACAGGCTCCCGAATCTCATTTAATGTGCCCTATGCTGATCAAAGCTACTAATTTTAGCGACATCCCAAAAGACCCTTTCAACTCTGCATTTCAGCAGTGCTCCCCAGGTAACTTTTATTTTTTGTAATGTTTGCTCACAGGTGGCTCAGTCGGCTGAACATGGCGGCAACAGCTCACACGGAGCAGAAAAGGATCCGACAGGATCATGGTGAGAAGATGCCTTCATGCTCCACGAAGCCTGTCGAATCAATTATTCTCCAACTCTGACTTTGTGTGGTCTGGTCTGCAAGTACTATAAATATATGCATATGAAGTACAACATGTTAGATGCATGTATAGGACATTTAAGTTAAAATGAAGGAAGTCATTTTTAATCATTATTAATCATTATTAGAACATTCTTTCCCATCATTTCATGAATAAATGCTACAATGACAATGACTAGAAAATGTACACAAACATCTTTTAAAGTCCCCTACAGTCAATAATCGTATCACTTAAAACTCATCTTTGATAATCAAAATTACATATTTTTCCTGTGAAAATAATTTATTCATGCCTTAAAATAGCTTGAATGTAACTCTTTAGTATGCATGTAATATGCAAATTAGTCCCGTCCCCTCTCACTCACAAGCTGATCCACTCTGTCAGCTGTAGTAAATGCTAGACATGAAGGGCAAGTGGAAATATTGGTTTAATTCAGACATATGCGTGAACCAGTAACTGTTTCAGAAGAAGATGAAGAGCAAATTATACAGGGTCATCTACAAGTTGGTAAATCGGTAATGCTTTTTAAGAATTGCTCTCTACGTCGGACACATTACGGTAATTAATATGATTAGCCTTTGGCTTGACTATGTTATCAAACACCTAATAATGTGTTGCAATGTTAATGGTACAGAGTCAGACAGCTGCCTTCTAAAAAAAAAAAAATCAGCATCCTTAGAAATGCTTTGAACATCAGTGGAGAAAGGCATATAGTTCATCAAAATATACATCATATGCATAATCCACCTGCTATATTCCTATGTATACCTGATTTTTCTTGTCCCTTCTTAAAGGTGTTTTTGTGTTCACTGTGTAAAAATGCCCACAGAGCATGATAGGAATGATAGGAAATGTCCCACCCCGCATTTTGACGGGATTGTTTACTTGTTTGTGATGATAGGGAACAGGGGGGGGTTTCAAACCAAATCTTTGGTAAACTGCAGGAGAAAATACTCAGCAATGGTGTTGATTGATGAATTTGCACATGGTTTGTCTTAAAGTATATTAAATATATATAAATATATAACACCACATAGACATGATTTTCACCACTTCAAATTTCTGGACTGCAAATTTTTGGACTGCTTGTGTGTTTAATGGATATTTGCTGTCATTTCCTCAGACTACTGGAGTGAGAGTGACCATGAGGATGCTGATCACATGCCTTCAACACCTAAACAGGACAGTCCTCCACCTCCGTATGACACTTACCCTCACCCTACCTCAGTAAGTCACGTCTTTCTTTCTTTTTTTTTGCTTGGGTTCCTGTGTTTACACTTTGTTTAACATGTGTGCGAATTTTTGCTGATATGTAATTGCATTATGGGCCAATAACACGTTACTCATGTCGTATTGAACTCTCCGAGACCTCCTCGCTCCAGGCAAAATCGTGTAATTCCGCTCCTCACATACACTACCTTTCAAAATCTTGGGGTCAGTAAGATTTTTTTAACTGTTTCAATATGTATAAAATGTATATTATTCCTGTGAAAGCAAAGCTGAATTTTCACATTCTTCAGTGTCACATGATCCTTCAGAAATCATTCTAATATGCTGATTTGATGCTCAAGAAACATTTCTTATTATCATCAATATTGAAAATAGTTGTGCTGCTTATTACTTTTGTGGAAACCGTGATATATATATATATTGTTTTAGGATTCTTTAAGAAATAGAAAGTTCAAAACCACAGCATTTATTTGAAATATAAATCTTTTATAGTAAAGACATTATAAATGTCTTTACTGTCAGTTTTGATTAATTTAGTGCATCCTTGCTAAATAAAAGTATTAATTTCTTTTAAAAAAAGAATTGTACTGTCCACAAACCTTTGAACAGTAGTGTACTCCATATAAATAAAACTAAGACTGAAGGAAACAAATGAGGTGAAGCAATGCAGAAAGACATGGTGGGACAAGAGAAGGGCAGAGAGAGAGGGAGAGCAGGATGAAGAATGAGGTGTGAAGGGCTGGAGAGAAGGACACATTAATTATTTAGACTCTGGGGATGATTGTGGCCACTGTAAATTCATAGTCAAAGGGTACTTTTTTAAGGAGGTCCTCTGGCTCCAGCCCTCTATAATCTTAATGAAGGAGACGCAAATGGGTCCCATAATCCTAAGCAGGAGAAATGTGTGTGTGTTGCTGTCTCAGACCGTTCCATCCAGGCAGAGCATAACTAAGGGTGACAGCGGAGAGCTTGTAAAAGACGACAGCAGGGAAAATGGAAAACAGGGATATAAATGCCCCTGTTGTTATAGTTGTCCTTCGTTTTGGATTAATGCGTCTTGTTGCACCAACCTCTAAGCTGTAAAATATACCAACTAAAAGGTCCTTGCATATTGTCTAACTCTCTGTGTTACAGGCGAGTCCGTTCCAGGAGTCCCAACACATTCGCCCACCCTCCACGGAGACCATCCAGTCCCGCTCCCCCCTCTCCGAGACACAGGGGGGCAGCGTGAGCAGCGCTAGCTCCCCGGGCCGAAAGTCTGCCAGCCAGCGGCGTTCGTGGCAGGACCTCATCGAGACTCCCCTCACCAGCTCTGGCCTCCATTTCCTGCAGACTCTGCCATTAGATGACTCCGTGTTCGTCGATCCCAGCCGAACCGTGCCCGTCGAGCTCCGCCGGCAGTCGACACTCCCTGCCCAGCACGGGCTGCCTCCAGAACACTATGTCCCGCCCACTACGCCCACTCAACCCAGTCAAAAGCCCATCACAGCTGTAGGAAGAAGAGAAGGAGTAGAAGGAGGTGGAGTAGGAAGCAAGCACCGCAGTTTCACTTTGCCCCGTGACAGTGGTCTTCATGCCATCCTGGCTGCCAGCAGTGCAGCTGAACATGCAGATGCACAGCGCTACCACCTGGGCCGGGCCCATGCCAGAGACACAGGTCAGGAACCCAAGAGGCGGTTGTGTTCCTAACTTGCCTTTGCCTACATATGCAGAGGGAAGTTGGTAGGTGAGTTGCCATGTGTAGGCAAAGGCAAGTGAGTAGTTACTGGATATTTGCCCATGTCATATTATGTGCATAATAAGGTGTGCCTGTTTGTCAGTATTATTGATTTCCCTTGAGTTTCATACATATTTTAACAGAGGTCAACTGATTGTAAATACATTTTATTGATATAATAATAATAATTATAATTATTATTATTATATTCATTTTATATATATATATATATATATATATATAAAATTGTTATAATTATTATGTAAATATTCATAATATTTATTCAGATTAATAATAATAATAATAACCATGATATTGTTGATATTTTCCTTGAGTTTTATACGTTTTAGTAGCAATCAACAAATTAATATTTTAATAAATGTCATGAATATTTTAATAATCGTGATATTATTATAATGATTATAAATCATTTATAATTTATAGATCATATTCATTTATCCAATATTGATTATTTTTGTACATTTTAGTACATTCTATTGATATAATAATAATAATACTTATTATTATTATTATTATTATATATAGTTATAATTATTATGTAAATATCATATTTATTCAGATTAATAATAACCATGATATGGTTGATGTTTCCTTGAGTTTTATACATTTTAATAGCGATCAACAAATGAATATTTGAATAAATGTCATGAATATTTTAATAATTATGATATTATTATAACAATTATAAATAATTTATAATTTATAGATCATATTCATTTATCCAGTATTGATTATTTTTGTTTAACATATATGCAGAATTGATTTTAATTGTTTTAGTTGTTCTGCTTAATATTCAGAATATTTTATGAATAGTAATAATAATAATAATCATAATAATATGTTTATATTTAAATAATATATTATTATTATTATTTCATATCATAGTATTATTATGTTTGACATTATATTTATGCAAATGTTTTTGTGCGCGTGTGTGTGTAAAATTATTTTAATCTTTTATCAATTACTTATAAAAATTTTCTTTACTGTAAATGCTATTTTGGATTGTTATTTAGTTGAAAGGTGTAAATATTGGTGAAAAATATGATTCGTCTGTGTAACAAATTTTGGGTAGCACTTTATTTTTACAGTCCTGTTCCCCATGTACATACTATGTACTTACAATAGTAATTACAATAACTGGATAATAACTAGGTACTAACCGTGAACCTGCATCTAAAAACCTAACCTTAACCCATGTAGTTACCCAGTACCCAGTACCATTTACGAGAAGGCATTAAGAATCACAATCCTGCACTTCTGTAGTTTTGAGAATGCCCTGATAGCAAGCTGACAATAACTGTATTCACAATTACATTGTTGTTTTATTAAGCAGGTATCATGACTGAATGATTTCATTGAGAGGATGCTTCGTTTTGCTTCAACGCTCTAGTTATTTGTATTGTAGCCTGTAATGATAAACATATTGCTGCTTGATTCAGATGCACCGTAGCTGCAAATCTCAGCTGAATACACATCTCCCTTAAGACCTCCAGTAGCCTCATATTAGGTGCAGTCCTACTAATCCAACATGACAGCTCTCATCCCTGTCTATCCTTTTTCATCTCTCCTTTCTGTTCCACACATTCACCGTTCCTCAGAACTATACTGTGCCTCAAAGCACATGAGGAGGAGTCCCTTCAGTCCGTGTTAATGTCTTTTCAGGATGGAAGCAGAGGAATATGGCTTCAGGGCCATTTGCTCTCTCTTTCTTCCACCCTGAGATCCCTGATAGTCACTCTGAAGTGTATAACAGCTAATATGATTATTATAATAAACAGCACATCTAATTCTGTTGTTTCGTACTATAAAAATGGTTACCAACCATACATGAAGAGACAGAGCTGAGAATCCCTGTTGTATAATGCTTAATTGTGGGCTATAATAACATACATATAGTACCATATTCATGTATTTAAATGCTTTATGGTAATTATTCAAATAACCATTACTGATATACAAAACTATATACTTGTTTTGGATTACATTTCAATTTGAATACATTGCAGTTTTGGTGACAATATTGGTGTCATTGCAAGTAACTCTTCACTACCCTCTGTAGGTCCCGAGCGGGAGCGCAGGCACCAAGCTGACTCGTTGGTGGATTTGTACAGGGCTCTGGAGAGGACTAGTCTATCACCTGTCAATGAGCACAGGTCCTCTTCTCGATTAGAGTACAAGCGCTCATTTGTCCGTCGCTGTAATGATCCATTACTCAATGAGAAGCTGCACCGCCTGCGGATCCTTCAAAACTCATTCAAGGTACAGTTTTCAGGGCACACCGGTTGCAGTTCTGGTGTATTACTTTCCCTGAGCAATATGACTACAAAAATACTTTTTAAAAACATAGTTCATAGTGTGTAAGTGTAAGATTTGTTAGTTTAGGGATACTGTTCGAAAACCCCAAATTCAAATTCCAACCTAACATTTTTTTGTTAGTCTCTTAGTTAGTTGTTAGTTTTGTTATGTTTTTTAAGTCTCTTATGCACACTTAAGCTGGATTTATGTAATTAAAAATACAGTAAAAAATGGTAATATTTTGAAATATCATTATACAATTTAAAATGACTGTTTTCTATGTTAATATATTTAAATGTAATTTATAGAGGTTATGCATGTGACGTCACCGTCGACCATTATGACTGCAGTTACGCCCACTGAGTGGCAGCATTGGGTTTCAGCATGAATGCTGCGAAAAACACACAAAACACATCCAAAACAGGAAAAAGCTATGCGACTGACTGTACAAATAGCTTTGACACAAAATCTGAGGTATATTTTTACAGACTGCTGAAAGCTACAGAAAAAAGAAGCAAATAGGTCGCTGCAATTCACAGAAACAACTGGACTTCAAGCAAAGAAACATGTTTTGCAGTTATCATTTTGTGTCAAAATGTTGGATTTTGGGGTAAAATCATACCCTATATATTGTATTGTTATATATTGTGTTGACAACTTATCAATTAAATGTTTACCATCTTATATTCTGCATAATTGGGTGTTTTTAAATAAACACTGACAAAAACTATACATGTTTTAGGGCTGGGCGATATGACGAAATATATAACATTGAAATAACTGATCACTCCGATTTAGACCTACCTATATTGTATTTATATAAAGCGTTCACAGGCCGATTTGCTTTATGTATTTCCCCGGCGTCAAAATCAGGCACAAATAAATGTCAGGAAACACGATTCCTGGCTGCATGTCAATATACATGGATTAGGTTTCTTTGACATGTCATAAGGAACACTTTCGACCCCAAACTTTAGTGCAATCGTTTGTTTCACCCGCGTTTTTGCATTTTCCCCTATTAAATCCAGTCATGCACCAGGTTCTTTTGCCACTCAGTCCAGCTGAGGGAGTGTGTTCCGGCAGTTAAGTGACATCTATGCATACACTCTATTCCTGTGACAGTAAAGCATCATTACTCCAGTCTTCAGTGTCACATGATCTTTCAGAAATTATTTAATATGATGATTTGTTGATCAAGAAACATTTCTTATTATTATGTTGAAACTTTTTGTGCTGCTTAATATTTTTGTAAAAAAAACATGCATTTATTTTAGAAAGAAATCTTTTGTAACACTATAAATGTCTTTACTGTCACTTTTGAGCAATTTAATGCATCCCTGCTGAGTAAACATATTCATTTCTTTGAACAAAAATCTTACTGACTCCAAACTTTAAAAAGTAGTGTATATTTTTTAAAATTAATCAAAATCTAAACTTGACTAAACAATGAATAATTTTTGGTAACATTTTTCAATAAAATTCAATTCTTTTAAAGGGTTAGTTCACCCAAAAATTAAAATAATGTCATTTATTACTCACCTCCACACCCAGAAAGCTACAAAAGACGCATTTAAAACAGTTAATGTGAGTACAGAGTTCAACCTTAATATTATTAAGGGACGAGAATACTTTTTGTGCACCAAAAAAAAAATCCTGACTTTATTCAACAATATCTAGTGATGGCCAATTTCAAAACACTGCTTAATGAAGCTTTGAAGCATCACAAATTTTTTGTTTCTAATTAGTGGTTTGGATCGCCTATCAAACTGCCAATGTCACGTGAACTATTGAAATTTCGAAACAATTATAACGTAACGAAGCCTCTTAATATTTTCTGATTATTCTATAAAATTTTGAGGGTATTTTATGATACTATGCAATATTTACACAATTTCTATTTGCTATTTTTCCCCATTGAAAATAATACACATTTTTTCTAATATTTTTTTTTTATTGTTTTTCAATTAAAGCAGTATTCCATGTTAAAATAGAGGCAAGGCAATAGATTAATGCCATTTGGTGGGGGTAAAAACTTATGCAATGCCATGTTGTAACCACTAGCTTCCTATAGAGTTCTATATACAGGTGCTGGTCATATAATTATAATATTATCAAAAAGTTTATTTATTTCACTAATTCCATTCAAAAAGTGAAACTTGTATATTATATTCATTCATTACACACAGGCTGATATATTTCAAATGTTTATTTCTTTTAATTTTGATGATTATAACTGACAACTAAGGAAAATCCCAAATTCAGTATCTCAGAAAATTAGAATATTGTGAAAAGGTTCAATATTGAAGACACCTGGTGCCACACTCTAATCAGCTAATTAACTCAAAACACCTGCAAAGGCCTTTAAATGGTCTCTCAGTCTAGTTCTGTAGGCTACACAATCAGGGGGAAGACTGCTGACTTGAAAGTTGTCCAAAAGACGACCATTGACCTTGCACAAGGAGGGCAAGACACAAAAGGTCATTGCAAAAGAGGCTGGCTGTTCACAGAGCTCTGTGTCCAAGCACATTAATAGAGAGCCGAAGAGAAGGAAAAGATGTGGTAGAAAAAAGTGTACAAGCAATAGGGATAACCGCACCCTGGAGAGGATTGTGAAACAAAACCCATTCAAAAATGTGGGGGAGATTCACAAAGAGTGGACTGCAGCTGGAGTCAGTGCTTCAAGAACCACTACGCACAGACGTATGCAAGACATGGGTTTCAGCTGTCGCAGTCCTTGTGTCAAGCCACTCTGACAGCGTCAGAAGCGTCTCGCCTGGGCTAAAGACAAAAAGGACTGGACTGCTGTTGACTGGTCCAAAGTTATGTTCTCTGATGAAAGTAAATTTTGCATTTCCTTTGGAAATCAGGGTCCCAGAATCTGGAGGAGGAGAGGAGAGGCACACAATCCACGTTGCTTGAGGTCCAGTGTAAAGTTTCCACAGTCAGTGATGGTTTGGGGTGCCATGTCATCTGCTGGTGTTGGTCCACTGTGTTTTCTGAGGTCGAAGGTCAACGCAGCCATATACCAGGAAGTTTTAGAGCACTTCATGCTTCCTGCTGCTGACCAACTTTATGGAGATGCAGATTTCATTTTCCAACAGGACTTGGCACCTGCACACAGTGCCAAAGCTACCAGTACCTGGTTTAAGGACCATGGTATCCCTGTTCTTAATTGGCCAGCAAACTCGCCTGACCTTAACCCCATAGAAAATCTATGGGGTATTGTGAAGAGGAAGATGCGATATGCCAGACCCAACAATGCAGAAGAGCTGAAGAGCAACCTTGGCTCTTATAACACCTGAGCAGTGCCACAGACTGATCGACTCCATGCCACGCCGCATTGCTGCAGTAATTCAGGCAAAAGGAGCCCCAACTAAGTACTGAGTGCTGTACATGCTCATACTTTTCATGTTCATACTTTTCAGTTGGCCAAGATTTCTAAAAATCCTTTCTTTGTATTTGTCTTAAGTAATATTCTAATTTTTTGAGATACTGAATTTGGGATTTTCCGTAGTTGTCAGTTATAATCATCAAAATTAAAAGAAATAAACATTTGAAATATATCAGTCTGTGTGTAATGAATGAATATAATATACAAGTTTCACTTTTTGAATGGAATTAGTGAAATAAATCAACTTTTTGATGATATTCTAATTATATGACCAGGACCTGTATAGTGGCTTATAAATTCTCTAGTGGTTTTTAGACACAAATACTTGTTTTTATTAAGTTTTGGATTCAGATTTATACTTAGACATTCTCAAAGACTACTTTTTGTCATGGTTTCAATTTTTTTTGTTTGAAATGTTGATTTGAAGTGTCTGTTTTTGCATTAATTTTACTACAGTCAAACCTGAACACAGAGGAGGGCAATTTGTTACACATAACATCAAAATTCAGTAAAATATAACAAAAATTAACAGGTATGTTTTATTACAGCTTAATAAATCTGGGTCTGATCTGATTTCAACCTCTTGAGGTTCGGAGCAATCACGTGATTTCAGTAAACGAGGCTTATTATCTTCAGACCACAAATGGAGATCTTTTTAATGAAATCTGAGAGCTTTCTATCCCTCCATAAATAGCTATGCAAATACCACTTTGACACTTCAAAAAGTTCATAACGAGATTGTAAAACTATCCATATGAATTGAGTATGATCCATATGATCAATGTTTATTTGTGAATAAAAGCCTAAATTCAATCTGTTCATCATATAAAGCGATTGTGTCTCTTCAGAAAATTTGGACTAAACCGCTCAATTCATATGGATTAGTTTTACGATCTTCTACAAAAATATCTTAATGTGTTCTGAAGATGAACGAAGGTCTTACAGGTGTGGAACAACATGTGGGTGAGTAATTAATGACAGAGTTTTAATTTTGGGTGAACTAACCCTTTAACATCACCATACATGGAAGAAATTTTTGATTTTTCGAGTGGCATGTGCATTGGTAGATGATTACATAATATTCAGTTTAAAGCAAGTGATCATCAGTGGGTGAAACTCAAATAAACTGATCAAAGACTCTTTTTGTGTGAAAGATTTCATGACGCTTCTGTTTGGCAGCTTTAAATGCACTACATTTCTTTTTAATTTTACCAGGGGCATTTATATTTCACAATTTTTAGACATTTGCACATCAAATGTGCTTAGTGCTTTCAGCATTGAAAATAAAAAGTCTTTGTTTTATGTCTTATGATCACAGACTTGTGTTGCATAATTTAATACACATCATTAATCGCCATGTCTTGTTTTGACAGGATATCCCTCTTCAAGAGGCAGAAACTAAGATCATCCATCGGGATGTGTAGCCAGAGTTACAAGAGAACGCAGCAAGGCACAGCACCAGTCATTTCAGCCATATCTGCTAAAAAAAGATTCACTCTCTTTCCCTAGGTGGTTCATCTTAGTCGCTTTTTTCAAACATCTACATCTTTCGTAAGGAATATTTCTCATTCTTTTACTCTATTACAGCGTTCATGAATCTCTTGTTGCACTCCCTTTCTTTGCTCTATTTATTGCACATGCTAATATTGGCATTATTTTGTATGTACAGTTCTTTTTTTCTTTTTGAATTATTTGTGTTTGTAATAATGGCTTCCATCTGGGGCCAAATAACTGCACTTCCAATGATCTCTACCCTACAGTAGTCTCTCATGACTGAACTAAAAAACACAGGGAAAGAATAAAACTACTGATAAAGAAATTATTTTGTTCTAAATCTGATTTGCATGGCCATTGTCTGGTTAATAGATTTTCTGTCTGTGATGTGTCTTAATTGAGGGTGTTAATTCCAGCTTCACTGAAACTAACATTTTTCAATGGTAAATGTAAGAGGAGAATTGACAGGATGTAATGGTTGCGTGTCTGTGTGTGGGTGTGTTGAAAGCCTAGGTTTGTTGTATATAATGTATGTTGTAATATTCTGACCGTTTGCACCCTAGCAGCAAGGTTCTTGCAATAATGTTGAACTAAAATGATTAATTAGTTTGACACTGTCTATTTTTGTAAGCATGATATTTATTGAGATGTTTGTACATTGTTTTGTATGCTGGACTATGTGTTATCTGAAGATAACGGCAAGCATAAATCCCTTTTAATGTGTTCCTGAAAGATCTTTAACAAAATGAAACTTTCATGTGAAAGCAGTGTTCTAGTATCTCCAAAAAAGTAATTTTATCAATAAATTGTTTGATGTTTTGACATTATTTCAAGTTCCAATGTTACTTGTGTGAACGTTTTGATTTATTTTTATGGCTATATATTTGGATGGTTGGGCCATCAGGACAGTTCAGTGGATATAGTTATTTTATTTATAAAATTTGTGTAATATCTTAAATTACTGCTGATATCCTAATGATGACAGCTGGGCTGTATACAGTAACTTATATTCAGGCACTGCCTATCATTCAGTGCACGTGACCACAAACGTGCTACCCAGTCTAGTTCAGTTGGCAATTAAATGCTTGGAATAAAGCCAGCATTATGAGTGCAACCCTATTGAGAGCATGGTGAGAGAGGTTTCATTAAAATCTGAGCACTGTCTGCCCTTGGGTGACACAAACAGAAAACGAAAACTAAACATGTCTATATTGAGAGGAAAGTATAGAGTGCAGTTTCATGCTCAAGTAGAATTACAATGGTAGGCCTACCAGTGTTGTGGAAAGTTACTTTTAAAAGTAATGAGTTATAATATTGTGTTATCCCCTAAAAAAGTAACTAATTGTGTTAGTTACTGTTTATGAGGAGTAAGTTACTTTTGCGTTACTTTTTCTCATGTGGGCTTGTTTGTTTGTTTTTTCAAACTCAATTCTATTTTTTTGGCAAATGTAAGGCTCTTTCACACCAAAAGTGAAATGAGTAAGCCTTAAGGCCTGTTCACACCAAGAACGATAACTATAAAGATAATGATAAAGATATGGTTCTAAAAATCATTCTAAATATATAAGAGTAGCACCCTTCCACACCAAACCTAGAACTATAAGCAGCGTGTCGCACTACACGTGTGATGTGAAACCGGGTTTGGATGCTTCAGGCCCACTCTTCCCACAAATCGATGTTATTGAACGAATCTTTAGCGTTCACTTCCATGCACTGAATTATTGTTCAGTGCGAATAATTGTGGCTTTTACTGCCTTCATAGTTTCAGTTTCCAGTTATGGAATAACTGTAGACTACATTGTATCAGGAAGCAGACAGACCGGCTAAACCGACCAATTCAGAATAAATCTAAGTCAGATAAATCCCACACATAGAAACTCTTTTACCTAGATATTATCACATAGAGACTGTGTCTGTACCCCGAATTAGTAAATACAAAAAACTTCCAAACCCATTTAAGAGTAAAAATTTAATTGATGTTCAATAAATTGTTACAGTCACATGGACTTTCAGTCTGTTGTTATCATCTGTCACGTGTTCCTTTGTTCTAGTTTCCCGCCACAATCTGTTACCATGGACACTAATCACATTCATCACAGCTGTTCGTCATTTGAGTTCAATCATCAGTGTATTTAAGTTCCGGTTTCTGTTGAGTATGTTGTCGGGTATTGTTTGGGTGTTTGTTCCTGGTGTATGTTCCTGTATTCTCCTATTGGATTTTCAAGTAAAGACTCTATTAGCTCTATCTCCTTGTTTGTGTGCTTAATACACCGGTGAGATTGTAACAGAATACCCGACCAAAACTTTAAGCGACGTGTTTTTTCTTAAGATTTTCTTTTTGGTTTTCGTGTTCAGATTTTTTTGTTCCGTTTCTCACTCCTGCTAGCACCATGTACCCAGCTGTCAAACTCATGTGCCTTGAGCAGGGAGAAAGCTCCCTCGAGAGACATTTAGAACTATTTTTGGATCTCGCACATCAGACCACCTTCCCGGACTACTGCCTGTGCACGTTCCTGTACTTCAGACTCAACACCACCACACGTGCACAGCTGTCCGGGAAGGGTCCTCGAGGGAGCTTCAAGTCCTATGTGGAGTGGGTGCTGGCATCCTGCGGATTACCATTCACCGTCGAGGTTGCCGCCAGTCCCACTCCCCAGCCAGTGCCCAGCCAGAACCACCCAGATGGCGAGGATTTACGACCCGAGCCCACCGCAGGTAGTACGACGGAGACTGCTGCGATTGAGCCGCCCACAAGAGCAATCGGGAGTCACATCGCCACGGAGCCCGAGCAGCGTGTACCTGACCAGGTGTGTGAGCGGGCCGAGTCTTCCATCGCCAAGGGAGTGTTGGTGGACCTCGGTTCCAGAAATGAGCCCCGCCCACCCCCCGCTACTGAGAGTGAGTTCGCTCAAACACTGCTGGACTTAAGGTGTGGAGAGGAAACCTGTCTTGCCCCAGTACTGTCTCCATTCCAGCTGGTCCCGTCCAGCGTGCCTCTCCCACCATATCACCAACCTTCCTGTGACTCTCCACTGCTCTTGGATGTTTGCATGGAACTTCAGCCTGTTTCCCAGTCCACAGCCATCAGTGCCACCCAGTCATCTCCGTCTCCCTCCAGTCCCTCGATACCACCTCCTCTAAGTAGCGCGGTACCATCTCGGGCCTGCCAGGATCCGCCTCCTCCTGGGCACGAGGAGCCTAAAACTCTGCCTCCAGCTTTGGATGGTCATGAGCTGCCTCCATCCATCGCCCTGACTCCTGCGCTCCTCCCACCCTCGACCTCAGTTGACCATCGGCCTTTCGACTACGCACGGCACGTCGGCTTCACCTGGGTCAGACATCGCTTCGCCTTCGGTGCGGACCTACGGACCATCCGCTGCTCTCTGGCACTCCACCCCTTCCACTACAGCTTGCTCCGCCCTACCTCAGGCTCCGTCTTCTCCCTCAGTCGCTCCAGCGCGTCTTCAGACCTCCGGATCCCCTCCTCGATCTCAGGAGGTCGTCACTGCGGCTCCATCGTGGCCGCTTGGATCGTCACCATCTCTCCACCACCTCAGCTTGTCGACTACGCGGTGGGCTCCATCCTGGCCGTTGTTGACTGCGGTCTTCCCCATGGCGGTCGTCATCAACACCCTTCCATGGTTCCTCCCTCCATCAACACCGCCGTGGGGCACTGCCCTGGCTGGTGCCTGGCACAACAGCCTGCAGCCCCTGTTCAAGGCCATCTGCTGGACTTCACCACCTCCTGCACCACCCCGGACTCCTGTTCTCCGCCTCCTCCCGGTTAGCTGTCCGCCTCCTGAACTGCCTCCTACATCATCTTCAGCATCTTATCTTCATCTTCCCCTCTCTCTACGGCGCGAGGACGTGCCTTTCCGGGAGGGGGCGTAATGTTACAGTCACATGGACTTTAAGTTTATCATCTGTCACTTGTTCCATTACTCTAGTTTCCCGCCACAATCTGTTACCATGGACACTAATCACATTCATCACAGCTGTTTGTCATTTGAGTTCAATCATCGGTGTATTTAAGTTCCAGTTTCTGTTGAGTATGTTGTCGGGTATCGTTTGGACGTTTGCGTTTATACTGGTGTATGTTCCTGTATTGTCCTATTGGATTTTAAAGTAAAGACTCTATTAGCTCTATCTCCTCGTTCGTGTGCTTAATACACCGGTGAGATTGTAACACAAATAAAAAATAGATAATACTGATAAACAAATGATAAAGCTTGGCGATTACTTTAAATATCGACACAATCCTCGTCAGAAAGGCAAAGGGGGAGGTGTTGCTGTAATTTATAGTAATATTTACAGTATTACTCAATTCCAAGTGATGGTGCTCTATGTAACGTTATGTAAGTTGACATTTGTGCTGGCTACTGTATACAGGACCTCATACAGACTTTATCAAAGAATTTGCTGATTTTTCTATCGCAGTTAGTACTAGCTGTGGATAAAGTCCTTGTTGTTGGTGATTTTAATATCCATGTAGATATTGAAAAAGACGCATTGGGATTGGCATTTACAGACATTCTAAACTCTATTGGAGTTAAACAACATGTGTCAGGACCCACTCATTGTCGTAATCATACTTTAGATCTAATACAAAACACTTAAGCTGGCTATTATTAAACCTCTTATTAAAAAAACACAACTTGATCCTAGAGAATTAGTCAATTACAGGCCGATCTCAAATCTTCCTTTTCGGTCAAAAATATTAGAAAAGGCAGTATCATCGCAACTATGTTCCTTTTTAGAAAGAAATTGTATCTGTGAGGATTTCCAGTCAGGATTTAGACTGTACCATAGTACTGAGACTGCTCTCATTAGAGTTACTAATGATTTGCTCTTATCAGATCGGGGTTGTATCTCTCTATTAGTGTTACTGGATTTTAGTGCTGCATTTGATACTATTGATCACAACATTCTTTTAAATAGACTCAAATTATGTTGGCATTAGTGGAATTGCATTGTCATGGTTCAAATCATACTTATCTGACCGTTATCAGTTTGTAGTAGTAAACGAAGAGATGTCATATTGATCACAAGTTCAATATGAAGTACCGCAAAGCTCAGTACTAGGACCGTTGCTTTTCACTCTGCATAGCTGATATAAAAAATTGGATGACCAGTAATTTCCTACTACTAAAATCCGAAAAAACAGAGATTTTAATTTTTGGACACAACTTTTTCATGTAATAACCTAGAATACTCTCTAACACTTGATGGCTGCTTTGTTAAGTCTTCGTCGTCAGTTAGGAACCTGGGTGTGCTCTTTGATACCAATCTTTCATTTGAAATCCATGTTTCTAGCATCTGTAAAACCGCATTCTTCCATCTTAAAAATATATAAAGTACGACATATGCTCTCAATGACATGCTCGCTTGATAAATAAACTACAGCTCGTACAAAATGCAGCAGCTAGAGTTCTTACTAGAACTAGGAAGTATGACCATATTAGCCCGGTTCTGTCAACACTGCACTGGCTTCCTGTTAAACATCGTATAGATTTTAAAATCTTGCTAATTACTTACAAAGCACTAAATGGTTTAGCTCCCCAGTACCTGAGCGAGCTCTTAATGCATTATAGTCATTCATGTCTATTGCGATCTCAGAATTCAGGCTAGTTGAGAATACCTAGAATATCAAAATCAACCGTAGGTGGTAGATCCCTTTCCTATTTGGCACCTAAACTCTGGACCAATCTTCCTAGCATTGTTCGGGAAGCAGACACACTCTGTCAGTTTAAATCTAGACTAAAAACGCACCTCTTTAACCTGACATACACATAACACATTATCAATTTATGTTTTCAAATCTGTTAAAGGATTGTTAGGCTGCATAAATTAGGTCAGCCGGAACCGGGAACACTTCCTATAACACCAGATGTACTCGTTACATCAGAAGAAGAATGGCATCTACGTTAATATTAGTCTCTCTGTTTATCCCGAAGTTCACCGTAGTCAGCCGGATCCGGGCCGTATCCAGGTGAGATCGAGGACCTGTGCCTTGACACAACCACAACGCAGCCCTGAAGTGTCAGCAGAGATTGAGTCAACTAGATCATCCACAGTGAAGGCCTCATCGACATGACAGCCAGTGGCACAGACTCCCAACAAACCGTCCATACTGGCGTGATGAATACAATACTCAGCTGGATGGAACTGGAATAAATACTTTGACTGTTGCGATCCCAATCGGACTTATGATAGCTGCCTGAATCATAATAAAGCACTGTTCGCTGTTGGCCAATGGAAAACTGGCCCCCGACTAAGCCTGGTTTCTCCCAAAGTTTTTTTTCTCCATTTTAACACCTGGTTGCCACCTGATGTCACCTGTTGGAGTTTGGGTTCCTTGCCGCTGTCGCCTTTGGCTTGCTTAGTTGGGGACACTTTTATATTCAACAGTGTTTTGATCTGCCTGTATTGACACCATGGACTAGGTGCACAAGATGGCGCCGGTGAGCTGCGGCGATGCGACCGTGCGCATGGTTACTTCCGCTCATGCCTTTCTGGTCTTAGCGATGCTTGCATTTGGTGCAAGAAGAAACTTAAATATGAAACTTGATATAATAGATTTTTTTTTAATTAATTAAAGAGAAGAGGGTGGTCTATCAGAGACTAAATAAAACACCCTTGTTATATTATTGTGTAATGTTACCTCTGTGTGGTAATTCAACAAGATACGCAATCTTTGACTTTCAATCTTTCTCATGTTGATTATGCGGTTCAGGCTCAGCGGTGATCCACAGGGATCTCTTTATCCATACAAAACACTCAAGTATGTAATATATATCTCCTGATTTTGTTCTGACAGCTGGGGGGCTAAATGGCTCAAAAACTGCCTTCTCTTTCTGCGTGGAACAACACTTAACCTTAATGAAGATATAATGTTTGCTATTGTCAACTGAAGTATCAATCCTCATCAGAGATAAATAAACATGGGAATATGATATGGACTCAGTGTATGCTTAAGTAACTTTATTTGGTAACATTATTGTCGATAACTATTATTTAGTAGCCAATGTAATTTAAATGCATAATTTTCAGTGTTTGTATTTCCCCTGTGCATTTCTATTAATTACTGCATTTATTTAGTTAAAGTGAGATGAGTAAAGTGCATCTGTTGCATACATCATTATCTGTATCATCTAAACAGCAAAAAACTTATTTTACTAGGGGCATGCAATCTGTTTCCCCAGCACTCTGCACAGGCATAAAGCGAAACCGGAAGTGTATATGCGTACACTCGCTGATCGAAAATCCAAAACGGCGGCCATGTATGCAAACTGAACTGAGCTGGATGATGACATCAGTGTTTACTCCAGTGCTGATATAATAACTATTTATTCTTACAACGGAATGAATCAATACTGAATTTACTTAAGATTGACAATGATACCATTTTGTTTAAGAGCTGCTGTGCAGCCAAAATTATATACCAGTTATCACTGTAAAGCTGCTTTGACACAATATATCTAGTAGCAAAGCTAATGCAAGGGCTGGAAGTCAATTTATTCTTTGCTGAAATTTCCTCGTCGTCGTGGAGAGAGCGGTTCATGGTTGCATAGCAACGACAGATGCCATGGGAGCGCAAGCGCTTTGGAAAGAAGCGAAGCGGTCGCGCTTTCCACGCGTTTTTAGACGCGATATGTGAGTGGCCCTTTAATTCGGTCGCTTTACAGATAGCAAATAGATGTCGATTCAACATTTATTTTTGGTTGTAAAGGTCAGTATCAGTCGTCGATCAAATTTCAATTTTGAATCAACGTTCACTATTTGATCGGTACATAAGAACGTTATTACGTCGAAATGAGGTTGTTTCAGCAACAGATACCGCCGACGCCTACACAAAAACACGCTCAGTTTGACTTGACGCCAACTGAACAAATTAGCCTATTAACGAATTTGGAAAATATCACTTAGTCTACATTAAGTAAAATATATGTAAATTATATATTTTGATTCATTTCCATAAAGTGTAAAGCTATAGAAGACGTTTTAATGAAAAAGGTAACTGATGTAAAAGTTATTTGACTGATTATTATTTTTATTGCAAGATGTAAGAGGTATATATATATTAGATTATTATGTATAGGTCTGGACCATGTAGCCTATGTACAATAATGTAAGCTAACAATTTTGGTTTCCAGAAGGTTCTGGGGACGTTGTTTTTTATTTTATTTTATAAAGATACCATAAAATAGCCATTAAACGTTTGTGTATGAAAAAAAGAAAGAAAGGAAGGACTTTTGGTTACCAAAAATAGAACAAAAATAGAACGTTTCCAGAACATTCTTATTTGGGTCACAAATACAACCAAATTGGAACTTTAAGAGAACATTCTGTGTTTGCTGTGTATATGTTTAGTAACAGTTTTAACTGAGTTTTCAACTTGGGGAAAAAGAAATAGTGAACGAATCTCTTGATTGATAAACGGATGGAAAAAGATTCGATTCGCTGAGATGAATCAAACTCACCAGCACTACCACCCACTTCCGAGCTCGACTGCAGAGAGACAGACAAACAGAGCGCGGGTGCGCACAACACACACACCTCCCTCCCTCCGGCGTACACGTTCTGTCCCTCTGTCACCACAGACTATCCACCGATTCACCACCGGCTGCCTCATCCAGGCATGGCAGACGGCTTTACCCCATCATGGCAGTGCTACATTACACCCTTGACTTCAAGCTCCGTGCGCCAGGTAAATTTCAGTGAAATGAATGAAGGGGCGAGTGGAAGAGAAGAAGGGGGTCTCGTGTTGCACTGCAGACATACGGGCCTCCTCGCATCTACCCTGTAAGCGATTTATTGTCTCTATAATAGCAGCGAGGCTGCAGTCCCACTGCTGCATTGCTTAGACTATCGCGAAATGCATGTCATTGCAGTCGAGAGAAAAGCTTCAATTGTTGAGCTTATCCTCCTGACGTTTGATCTGATAAATGACCTTCTAGGGGGTAGCATAGCGGTGTTAGCAGAAGCTAATGTCGGTTGACTTCCGAAGCTGGCGTCGGCTCTGTATAATGTATTTGAATGGAGCTCAAATGTGCACATATGTGCTCTAGCAGGCGAGCTAGCCGCGCAGTGCATACTAAAACAGACATTTTCCAATTATAAAAGGGCATATTATTATTTACGCACAGTGTGTAGGTACTAGGTTTATGCATATATGACATTTCTGAACGATTAATGTTTTCTGTACGTTGACAAGCTCTCGACTGTCAGCTTCATATGCCAGGCGTGCGTCTATTTCACTGGCTAATAATATCGCAAGCCGATAAGATTAGTTCTCCATACTTGTATACTGCATTCGTATCTTTTTTGACCAGGGTCACAGGGTGCAGAGTATCATGTATTATTATTTTAGATCTACATTAGATACATGTACTGCTACAGATCGATATGGTACAATTTACCCTACTTTGTAAAATATAGAATGGATAGGAACCAATATGGATTGGCTTGTTTTGTGCAGATTTTGCTTGTTTAAAGTTATTCAAGAGAAATTTGAATCCCACAATTAAATGAATTTTATGTAATGGACAGATGCAGACCCTCTGAGACAGGGATAGCTTCAGGTCGGTGTAATGGGGATGCCGAAAGAAGGCTGGCCGAAAGATAAATTGCTACAACAGAAACTAACTCCTAACCCTTCCCCACACCCTGTCAAACAGCTTTCACAACCTATTGTAAAGACATTACTCCAACCTGCAAATACCCACACTTGGAAACCTCTTGCAACTTATTTGTGATTAGTGAGTTTTAAAGGGACAGTTCACACAATTTATATATATATAAATGGTTAGTTCCTGTCCTTGATTCTGATTGGTCAATAGCTGTGTTTTATTCACGATAAAACAGCTGACAGCTTCACCCAATGGTTCTGTGTATCACTACACAACACCCTTAGCAACCACTCTTAGCAACGTAAACTGTATGTTCTCAATTGATAATGTTCATTGAAGCTTACTGTATTATGTTGAAGAGTATTGTGAGAAAGAGATCGAGTGAGCGAGTTTATTACCTGCATTCAGATTTAGCATTTTCCTTCAGGTCATTCGTATGTTCATAATAAAAAATCTGTTTAAATGTCCAGTGTATTATCTTTTAACAGTTAATGGGTTTTTCCGTGACTGACAGCACTAGTCAAAGCATTTGTCAGTTGCGTCTTGTTCCGTGTTCACAACAATTCAGTCTTTTCAATGTAAAAGTCTTCGCTACTGACTGACACACTCATAAACACAGTCTTGCATCTTTTATTCACCCTCATGTTGTTTTAAATCTGTATTCATTTCTTTCTTCTGTGAAACACAAAAGAATATAAGAATATAATTTGAAGAATGTTGGTAACCAAATCACTTTGGTTACCATTGACTTCCATTGTATGTAAAAACAAAACAAAACCAAAAAAAAAAACCCCAGACATTTCTCAAAATATCTTCTTTTTTTGTTCCACCAATGAAAAAAAAAAAAGAAAAAAAGGGGGGGTCATACAGGTTTGGAAAGATGAGGATGTGTAAATGATGACTATCCCTTTAAGTATTTTTAGAAACATAAAATATGCAAGTGAGTTGAGTTGTATGCAGTAAAACTGGTTTTAGTGTTAGTGATCTTTAGTGAGAAGATCTTTTGAGGCTTTTGAGGTGGAGGATAAATTAATTGGTCGGTTTTCCCTCTCTCTGTTTAGCTGATGTCTCTGCGACTGTGCGTGGCCTGCAGTCTATATTTCAAGAGCAGGAAATGACAGAGAATGTCCACGACTCTGAGGGACACGGATATCTGGCAACCTTTGTCGGCAAGAATGGCAGGTGAGCACATTTGACTCAAATGTCTTTATACCAGACTTTTACAACATCCACAGTATGTAAAACTAGGTTTTGTTGAGCTGAAGAGGGAGGGACCGGAATTTGAATCTTGGACGATGCTGTAATCGCCCTCTCATTATGGCCAGTTTGTTTGCAATGGCTCACACTGTAAATGAGGAAAAAAGAGTTTCTTTTCCATCTGGCCATTCCATGGAGTGTTTTCATTTTTGCTCTGTAACAGCTAAGCATAATGTTGAACCTAACTGACAATAATGATGCCTGACCACACAAACGCTCCACTAAAAACACCAGGTGTGCTCCAGTGTTCAGACAGGCACTCTTTAGGATGACCAATGATTGGTCAGTTAAGTGCATCCTCTCTGCAACAAAGGACAGCATTTAGTAGAGTGCAGGGTCATTTTAGTGGCTTTGTGAATCTGATCTAAAGGCTTTGGCTCTCACTTCCTGTTTTGTATGTGGCTTGCTGTAAACACAGCTGTTGGGGCTTTGTTTAGGCTTAAGCTGGGATGAATCTGACCTGAGCGCTGCATCACTTTTTAGTAAAGTTTTTGACTGCAGTTTTGAGTTTTTAATTATGCTTCTGTATCTTCTTTGTATCAGGTTTGCCATCTTACGAATGCACTCCTATGGCCTGGTGACCTTTGACCTGCAGTGTCTTGAAGGGGATGATGTAGTCCAAGTGGACAATGTGAGTTAACAGAATGTAGGTGATAGAGATACTAGTACCATATTCATATTAGAGTTTTTTCACTTAAAGTTAATCTTTAAAACACTTATAATTTAAAAAACACTGTTCAGTGTAATTTTTAGCAAATCTCAAAATGAATATCAATTTTCCATACTGGACATTGTTTAAATTCACTTGTAGCATTTAAAGAAATTGACAATATCTGCTTTATGGTTACAGTTGCTATACTGTTGATTATAAAACGGTTAGTTTCAGTCCTTAATCCTGATTAGTCAATAATAGCTGTGCTTTATTCACCCAACGGTTTTATGTTTCACTGCACAACACCCTTAGCAACGTAAACTGTTTATTGTTCATTGATTTATTATTATGTTGAAGAGTATTTAGTTGAGAGAGATCGAGTGAGTGAGCTAGTTTATTACCTGCATTCAGATTTAGCATTTTCCTTCAGGTCAGTCCTATGTTCATAATAAAAAATCTGTTCAAATGTCGATGTATTATCTTGTCCTTTTAACAGTTAAGGGGTCCCATGACTGACAGCACTAGTCAAAGCATTTGCGTCTTGTTCCGTGTTCACAACAATTCTGTCTTTTCAATGTAAAAGTCGCACTCATAAAGACAATCTTTGCCTCCATCTAATGGCGTAATAATGTAACTTCTGTTGCTGTTCAAAGTCAGGGACTATTTTTTCCGGCGGAAGGAAGGCTTTTAGTGAAAGTTTACTTCATGAAAGTTGCATTGATATGTATTTAATATTTGTATTGTGTGGTAATCGTTTTATAAAAGCAATAAGGTATTCAAGGCTAGTGCTGTATCATGAATAAGTCTTATCATGACTTATTAATGATAGCACAGCCTCTCGTACCTTATTGCTTACGTAAACAACAACTTCTTGGGGTTTATTGCTTTATTTTAAAACTGGAATATCTGATTAGATGATGAAAGGATGAAGTCTTTATTTGTCACTTGATAACTATAAGATGCAGTCTTTACATTTAATCACATAATCACACTTTACTCAACACTATGAAGTCTATATTTATACACTAGTACTACTGGTCAAATGTTTGTGTTTACGTTTCTTTTTTAATGTAAAAACAGTAATATTGATTTCTTTTAAAAAAAAAAAAAACTTCTGAAAGGGAATGGCATGCTGATCACCAGTGTCCATTACAATATTGCATTACTCCCTAAAAAGTAACTAATGGGCCCTTTCATACCAAAAGTGAAATTAATAAGCCTCAGGTTGATCACAAATGTTTTTCTAAAGTCGTTTTTGTTTATTAGTGTATTTGAATTAGATCATCGAAGCTCAGCAGCAAAGACATTGGTTAATAAAGTGAGATGAAATGCATAAATTATATAATATATAATATTATATTTAATTATTGCAGATTTGTGCAATATTCTGAGATGAATGCTCACATTTAGCCTAGAACTACAATACCCATCATGTTCACACAGCGCACACAACACCTCTGCACTTACTCTTGATTCCTCTCAACATGGGGACAGGAGAGCTGTCAGTTAATACATGGGAAAACAAAGTAACTTGCGTTACTTGTTTGAAAAAGTAAATTTAAGTTTGTTGTAAATTTAAATACTTTGTTGTAAATTTAAAAATAATGCATTACTTTACTAGTTGCTTAAAAAAAGTAATGTGATTACGTAACTCAAGTTACTTGCATTACCCCCAACACTGCTGACCACAGATCAACCAGTAGGCAAGAGTGATTCAACCGTTCTAGAATGTGTTTACTCCCCGTTTCTTCCTGTCATAATTAAACAATTCTTTCTTTGTAGCTACTGAATGCACTGGAGAAGAAATTGAAGGCTCTCCTGGATGGAAATATCCAAAGGATCAAGAGGTGAAACTGGCATTATTTCCGCCTTGAATCAATTGCCTTAAACCACTTACCCTCATGTCATTCCAAGCTTGTGCCCTGTGGAACGTTTTTGTGATCTGTTTAACTGAATGTGTCCTGTCAGACTCCCTGCGCTGATTCGAGGCAGTGATGTGGACCGATACTGGCCCACGGCTGACGGCAGGCTGATGGAGTACGACATTGATGAAGTCGTGTACGAGAAGGATTCCCCCTACCAGAACATCAAAATCTTGCATTCGCAGCAGTTTGGCAATATGCTTATTCTTAACGGGGATGTCAGTAAGTTAAAAGGGTCTTGTTTATTTACTTATTTCAAATATATGAGAAGTTTTTGGGCTTTGTATCATATGAGCGTGTGGTAATTTAGTGTGATCAAATGTCAGATCTGGCAGAAAGTGATCTGCCCTACACTCAGGCCATTATGGGCAGCGGCAAAGAGCACTATGCTGGAAAGGAGGTACTTATTCTGGGAGGAGGAGATGGAGGAATTCTCTATGAGGCGGTGAAGCTCAAACCAAAGATGATCACCATGGTTGAGATATCCTTTATGCTAACATTTGACTGCAGTTAAATGGAAAACAACTCAGTATTTTGTAGTATTTTGTCTGTCTGTTGTCTAACTGGTTTTAGGTATTTACTTTCCTTAATTAAGTATTTACATTGACGAGCTGGTGATTGATGGATGTCGGAAACACATGAGAAAGACGTGTGGGAATGTTTTAGATAACTTGAAGGGAGATTGTTATGAGGTAAGGACTGACTTGTCTGTGCAGTGACTTTTTATCAGTTAAATCTTTTATTTATGTCGGTCCCGGTTACTAAACATACCAGTCAAGCTTCGGTTTATAAGCAAGTCAGTAGTGGCTGGCCCACACTAAAAGATTTAAAAAATCTTATCAGAAGATTTATCTTACAAACATAAAGATAAAAAAGTCATAGATTTAACAGTTTTGTTTCAATAGTGTGGAGTGTCGCAATGTGACCAAGATAACACATCACACACTAACAGATTCCATTCATGACTGTGAACACAGGAAATCTTGCAAAATCTCTCGTGGTCAAACGTAACTTTAGAGTAAACAAACATGGTGGACGATGGGCAAGAAGAAATGGCGATAATACAGTTTGGACTACTTTTTACAGAAAAATCGTGGGGAAAAAAGAAAAAAGTTTGGATGGAGTCGTGTTATGCTTCCGTTTTCCGTCAGCTCACTTTCTGATTGGGTATAGTTTCGTTCCATGTGACAATTTACAGAGTGTGTGCGTGTTTGTCCTGGGGGTTCAACAGGATTTCTGATTGTAAATATTCAACATGTCTGATATTTACCATTTGAGATCTGAAAGTTCTGTCATTTAATTACTCACCCTCATGTCGTTCCACACCTGTAAGACCTTCGTTCATCTTCAGAACACAAATTAAGATATTTTTGATATATTCCCATGGCTCAGTGAGGCCTGCATTGACAGCAAGATAATTAACACATTCAAACGCCCAGAAAGGTACTAAAGACATATTTAAAACAGTTCATGTGAGTACAGCAGTACAAGCTTAATGTTATGAAGTGACGAGAATACTTTTTGTGCATCATAAAAAAACAAAATAACGATTTTATTCAACAATACCTAGTGATGGGCAATTACAAAACACTTTCATGAAGCTTTGAAGCTTTACAAATCTTTTGTTTCGAATCAGAGGTTCGGAGCGCGTATCAAGTCACGTGAACCATTGAAATTTCAAAACACTTATGACGTAACGAAGCCTCGTTTACTAAAAACACGTGACTTTAATGTTCTGAACCATTGATTCGAAAACAAAAGATTTGTAAAGCTTCGAAGCTTCATGAAATGGTGTTTTGAAAAATGCTAATTTACTGCTCAAGAAACATTGTTATTTTAATGTTGAAAACAGTTGTGCTGCTTAATATTTTTGTGGAAGCCATCATACATTTTTGTCAGGATTTTCTGATTAATAGAAGTTTCAAAAGAACAGCATTTATTTAAAATAGCAATCTTTTGTCATCACATTATAAATGTCTCTACACATTCTCAATTGTTTGTTCTGTTTTGGCGCTCTCTGTGAACCATTTATCAGTTGCTAAACATATTTTTATGTTTGAAGTTACAATGAGGCCCCTTTCCTGCTTTTGAAACAAGCGCAATGTAGTCAGTTGAGGGAAATTACCCAAACTCTGGGCAACTGCCAGTTTTCTTTTTTTATGGCTAACAATGATAGAATTCCCTAATACAAATGACTTATAATGTTTTTCTAATTTCTTCTTTTTTTTGGTTCAGATTTTGGTTCAAGACTGTGTTCCCGTACTTAAAAAGTTTGCAGAACAAGGGAGGACGTTTGATTACGTCATCAATGACTTGACAGCTGTCCCTATTTCTACAGCACCTGAGGAGGGTTAGTCTGTATGCAGCTACACATTTCTGTCTGAGCCTTACATGTTTTACAAATATTTAATCAATTAATTTGATCTGTTTTGTTCTGTAGATTCCACATGGGAATTCCTGAGACTCATCCTTGACCTCTCTATTAGAGTTTTACGCCCTAGTGGAAAGTATTTCACACAGGTGAGGGGGGGCATGTAGTTAAAATTGCTGTGAATTTTTGCAGTGTTTTTATTCCTTTAATCTGTTATGATGTTATTTTCTGCCTGCAGGGTAATTGTGCGAATCTGACTGATGCACTCAGTGAATATGAAAAGCTTTTGGGGAGACTTTCATGCAAAGTGGACTTTTCCAAAGAGGTGGTGTGTGTTCCCTCGTATATGGAGCTGTATCCTTTTTAAATTACCTGGTCAATCCCGCAGGATAAAATACATTAATCATGGGTGGGAAACATGTCTGTGAATAAGGTATTAAAGGGTTATTTCTCCCCAAAAATGAAATTTCTGTGATTAATTACTCACCCTCATGTCGTTCCAAACCTGTAAGACTTTCATTAATCTTCGGAACACAAATGGAGATCTTTTTGATGAAATCTGAGAGCTTTCTGTTCCTCCATTGACTAGAATTTTGGCGCTTCAAAAAGTTAATTAAGAGATCGTAAAACGAATCCATATGAAATGAGTGGTTTAGTCCAAATTTTCTGAAGAGACACAATCGCTTTATATGATGAACAGATTTAATTTAGGCTTGAGGGTAAGTAATTGACAGAATTTTTGGGTGAACTAACTCTTTAATTATTTAATGTTAAATGATTTATACTTTTAAGTTATAACTTTTTTTTTTTTTAAGTAAAAAAAGTATTTATTTTTATTATTTTTTTAAAATGTGTATATATATATATATATATATATAAAATATTTGTATTTATTAAAAATATTTTATTAATTTATTATATATATATATTAAAATAAAATAATATATTAAAAAATAATATATAATAAAACTATTAATAATTTACTGTTAATTAATAAATAGAAATTGCTTAACATCCTTTTAACTTTTGACCCTCACATGAATGGTCTCTTCCTTAACATGCTGATTCAGATGGGTGTTTTACACCATCTGGAAGAAGTAATGTCTCTTCCTCCTCCACTCTCTCCTCCAAGTCCTGCCGGAATGTGAAGACTTCTCCCTCACCTCTGATGCACTGAGGAGAGGCGTGCACTCTCTCCTAGCACTGTTTCTGTTGCTACTGTCTCTTTACGTCCAAAAATTAACAGCCTTCCCCTTTTTGACATGGCTATTTGCATTTTTTGTGTTTGAAATTGGACAGAGATTGTTGTTTTGTTTGTTTGCCAGCGTTGGTTTGATGTTGTTTGCATGGGGCCCTCCAGGGAGCGCTGTGGTGCGGTGTGTGAGTGACACTGCTGATGATAATGGAGCCTGGAGGGTGGTGATGTATCCAGACACATTTCTGACTCCTGCCTTTGAGGATTTGCTCTTATGATTCAGATTTTACAATGCTCTTTGTGTTTTACTGTAGCTCCACAGTTTTCCTTTGTATTGGGCCTTTGTGTTTGAATTTTTAGCATCCTTTTGTAACTGGTGGTTTGAGTGTGATTTGATTCAAGGTGCTCCACAGGGAGTTTATTGGCAGTGTTACATTATGGGATTTCACCAAATAGTCTATTGAAGCCCCTAAATATGTCTTAAAAGGGAAAAAAGTCCTTGCTGTGGCAATTTTCATTTTTGTTTTCATTTTTCTGAACTGTGAATGTTTAATTTTTTTATGATTGGCACAAACTAGGTCCAAAGTAGGTTTCCCTGCTTAATGTTTTTGCTTTTTTTTTTTTATAGTAAGAAGCAAGTTTTTACTGAATGTAGGCCACTTAGATTCATGCCTTTTATCCATATTATGGTGCTTCGTTGATATTATTTATTTAATTTTATTTCATAAAATATATATACCAGTGATCCTGCCCTGAGAAAAAAATTCTGTTAATGAGAGTGATAATCATCTATTAAAGCAATTAAGGAGAAAAATATCATCTTTTTTTTTGTCTTCTCTCTGATGCAGTTCAAAGAAAATATTAATCATTATTAAGGTGACTGCTGCTGTTACGTATTTGCAATCATAAATGCTGTCAAAACCTACAGTATAACTAATCTCAAAATAATTACTGCAAAGCAATACATGTTTACAATAACCTTTATAAAACTCTTTCAGGTTTCATAATGCTTGGTCCAAATCACTTCTTAAATTTAGATTGCATTTGAATTTGCATTTTCTTTTCATTTATTGCAAATCAACCAGTACAAAATGTATGCAATATTCAACAAATGCATGTAGAATTCAGTGCTATATGTTTAGCATTTGTGAAGTCACAATAAGATATAATACTTAATATAAAATGTATAATAATACATTAACCTTATGATTAAAAAAGAAAAAACAATGCAAAAAGACAAATTTGAGACATTTTTATTATAAAATATATTATAAATACAAATATATATGTATATATGGGACGAAAAAGGGTTTTCAAGCATCAAAATGTTTAATGCAGCTTTGAATTTTTGTTTTCAATACATTACAATGGGTCCTGTTTATGGGAGGATTGTTACACAAGATTGTTACACATTCAGTGTAACAATCTTGTCAGGGATATTTACAACAAAAAATCTGTTTATGCCATATTGAAGACTAATTACTTTTAACCCAAATGCTAATTACTTGTAATTTGACTTGCATTTAATGTGCTTTCTATGTATATAAAATCACTTTTGTAAATTTCTATTGATGCGGACATCTAAATGTCTTTGACCCATATATACTGTATATATAAACTGCTTAGGAATATGAAATTTTGGGGTGTATACGGGGGTTAAAAAAAACAAACAAATGATATTTAGTGACAATAATGGCTACACCAGAAAGCAGACGTTACATTAAAGTTATTTAAAGAGGTAGTCAAGGCTTTCAGAAAAGGTGCATATATCGCTTCACCATATTTTGAAAGCAGTCCATTACAAGGGACTGACGACGATCTATCCATCATCCTTTGTATTGCATTACGTCATATTTTTCAGGGTGGTTTACGTGCGAAGGAATCAAAACTGGTGTTTTCTGTTAGTTGTAGTTCTTTCTTTGCGCCGTTATCGTTAAGAGCCTGTTACATGACTACATTTCCCACAATGCACTCTGGGCAAAAATACTGGTGGGCGGAGACTACTTGTGTGAACATAGATTTCTGTACCTGTCTGCTGAACTAGTCTGATTTATTGTTAATGTGTAAATTGTACAACGTTACTGTTTATAGAAGAGGATTCGTATGGTGCAAAGAGGGCTAGACGCTTTACGTGCTCAAAAGGTTTTGTTTTCCTCACACCATGGAGAAACAGTTGCATTTGAATTTGCTAGCCTCCAAACCCCCAGTGGCAGGTTTGCAATCGGGATCTAAAATAAGAATGGGGTGAGTTTACATTTCATCATATTATAATAAATGCATTACGTCAGTGCATACAAGGTGTTTTAACAACGCTGTCGTTGATAGTTGATGGCTGATAGCTGTCACGATCTAAATTCATGAAGTGACGAATCATAACTGTTCTCGGGATCTACTGCTTATATGCGTGTTTAACTGTTTTGATATTTGTCGCACGGAATAAAAAGCAAGTCTAAAATCCATTCACGCTTAAATTTTGCTTCTCTGATCAACTCTCTGCCGTCCCTCCTGCATTCTGTCTCATCTAGCCACCGTGATCACGACTCACTCGTTAGCAATGACCGAATCGTTCAATAAATCGATTTGACGAGATCGGCTCAGTCAACAACGCAACAACAATATGTTTAGGACATATGTTACTAGAGTCGAGTGAGCGGGCGATAAGAAAGTTGATACAGATTATACAAAATGTATACTTCTTGATTGTACACTCCTGGGAAAAATAAAAGGCCAAGCCAAAAAATGGCAACTTTTATTGGATTTTTAATAGTCATAACTATTTTAATCACAAATCACTGGTCAGGAAATTAGCAGGAATTGCACAAATACCGTAGATAAAGTGTTATTCCACTCAATGTTAATGGCTTCAAACAGTTCATGAGTAGTTTATTTGAGTACAGTTCATTTGAGTTTAATGTGAGAACAAATTATTCACTATAGGGTTCAAATCTGGACTCTGAAGAAGGCCAAAACATGAGCCTGATGGACTTCTTGGTTGTCTTTGCAGTTTGGGCAGGAGCATCGTTTTGTTGAAAAATAACATCTAATCATAACTCTTTAGATAACATCTTTTGTGGGAAGCAAGCCATTCTGTGATATTCTCCTGTACTCCACAGCAATAAATGACTTTTCAAGTAGCTCACCAATAACAGCAGCTAAAAAGGCTCCCCACACAATGACACCTCTTCCTCCATGCGTCACTGTGGTAGAGATGCATATTAATATCTTTATTATTATGACACATTTACTGGCATGAGGGTGGGACAACCTGTCACTCGCATAAGATCGCAGCTATAGCAAACCACAACGATCTAATCAATTCCCGATGGACAAAATCAAGTCCCGCCCTACATTTTTTCTTGTTCGAGAAGCCGTTTCACTTGGATATACCTAACAATAGGGAAGCAAAGACTATCAAAACTTACATTTCATGTTGACTTTAAATGACAGCTTATAATTATGTAGTGGCGCAAAATATTAGATGAATCGGTTCTTTGACACAAACTGTTCGGAAGAACCAATTTGTTTAAATGAGACTGAATTCCCATTACGTGTCTTCTGATTCATGTTCATCTTCACACCTTGACCTCTACAGTATATCTTCTTGATCAGTCATTTAAACTGTGACCACTAGGGATCTTTGACCTCACAAGAACACATGGACACCACTGACTGTAGTTTGTTCTCCCTTCTTTCTATGCAGACCAGGAAGAAAACGAGATTTTACTCCTCTGTCTTGGAGTCAGTACTTCGAAACCATGGAGGATGTGGAGGTGGACAATGACAACAGCAAAGATATATCCTTTGCTTAATTGAATGATGAAATATTGCCCTTTATGCACCTCATGTTATATAATCCATTCTATTCTGTAAACCATTCCTTTACTCCTTTGTACACATTCAGAATTTACAGCAGTGGCTCTCATGGTCCCGTCCTGATGCTCCTTCATGGAGGAGGTCACTCGGCACTGTCCTGGGCAGTGTTCACTGTGAGTTTCTTACATCTCACAAAGCGGTACCTCACTTCGTCAGTCTTAGTGCTGTGTTTTTATGCTACTTCATGTACATCATAAAGAGACAGATGTGAAATAAAAGGACCTCTGTTCTGTGCACTAATACGCAGCATGTGTAACGGTATTGTATATATATATATATATATATATATATATACAGTACTGTGCAAAAGCCTTTTCACCTAAAAAAAGTTTTAAGACCGTTATTTATATCTTTTGCTGTCAGTAGGAAATATCAGTTTACATTTCCAAACATTCCTTTTGCCATTAATTGTAATGATCCAGTGAGATTTTTGTATGCACAAGGAGTCTGACAATAGCCGGTATGATCTGATCTCACCATCATCTAGTCCATCTGGGATTACGTGAAGAAACTGATGAAACTGAGACAGACTAAATCCAGAAGAACTGCGGAAAAGTCTCCAAGACACATGAAGAAATCTACCTGCAAAGCTACGGTACTGTGAAAAGTTTTAGGCACTTGTGAGGATGCTTTCAAAAAGAGCAATGTCATAAATAGATTTTATACATCAGTTAACTTCTATTACCTAAATCAGATCAATATTTGGTGTGATCAGCCCTTGCGTTTGTCCTAAGTACACTTGCACATAGTTTTTCAGGTAGCTTTGCAGGTCGGATTCTTCAAGCATCTTGAAAATGTTGCAGCAGTTCTTCTGGATTTAGTCTGTCTCAGTTTCTTCATGTAATCCCAGACGGACTGGATGATGGTAAGATCAGATCTCTGTGTGGAGCATACTGGCTGTTGTCAGACTCCTTGTGCATACAAGAATCTCACTGAATTATTACAGTTAATGGCAAAAGGAATGTTTGGAAATGTAGGGCTGCCCTCGACTAAAGATTTTTCTAGTCGACAAGTAGTCGATCATTTAAGCCATTGGTCGACAATTGAGCGTTTATATTAATAAGCCATAAATCATAATAATGAGCCTTTTGCATATATAATACATAGCCTAATCAGCGCTCAATCACACGCATAAAGCTTGTCACGGCGCACCGGCAAACATAATGATTACGAGTGTGTCATCAAAAACAGAAGTGTGTTTTCGGCTGCAGAGATCGTCAACGATGCTGACTCGTCATCTTCGCAGTAGTGGATGAACCTACGAATTACATAATCTGAGAATCTGTATTTTCCATTTGAATTGGTTCATTTAAAAGTAGAAATTTAAAACTTTCTATAGATATTTCTCGTGTCTGTGAGGCAAGTATACTCTGAGTTTCGGTTCATTTTTACGTGCTCAAATTCACTAAGGGCAAAATGGCAGAAAGTGCATCCTGATTGTTTTCATTATTTTACAAAAGCACAACGTTTTGTTGTTCTTGTGAGTTTACAGAAATAAAAGTATACTCTTTACAGTTTGCATTAGACTCTTATCTGTATGACCAAAATGACAGAGTATTTTAAGTTTAATGCAAGTGATCGCACCGGCGCCTGTATGTCATGCAGTAAGTGCGCTCTCCACACAAACACTTGGGTATGCGCCAAAAAATAGCACACATTTATCTAGGACTAGGTTAACAGCGAGCGGACTTGTAAAGTTGCTACTACTTACATGTTTCAGATCATAAGCCATATTTGAGGTTGGTGAATGATGTTTGGATTTCCTGCTGTTAACAATCTGTCCCTCACGGACTGCGTGACTTCGCCACTTCCTGTGGAGTTTTTTTTTTTTTTTTTTTCTGCGACTAACCGACTAATAAAGTTTAGGTTGACCAAGCTTCTTTTAGTCAACTATTAGGGGACAGCCCTATGGAAATGCAAACTGATATTTCCTACTGACACTTTACAGCAAAAGATACACACTGTGTTCCAAATTATTATACAAGTGACATATCAGTAGGATTTCAGTACAATAAACATTCAGATTTTAGTTTTTCTAAGAAAGTGTTTGTTTGTTTATTTATTTTTAGATAACTGGTATCAATCTAAGACGGAATAATTTGCCAGGTACTTAGGTAAATGGAAACCCTACTTAAAGATGTTGTTCTACATTATTAAGCAAGTCACAGTTCTCATGCAATATGGGGAGGAAGAAAGATCTTTCTGAAGATGAAAAGCATGAAATGGTGCAATGTTGTGCAAAAGGCATGAAAACAACTAATATTGCGTGAAAACTGAATGAAGATTATCGAATTATCATAGGATTTGTGAGTGATTTAGAGCACAGCAGAACTTGGTCAAATAAAGGGAAAAAAATTAATTGTATTAAAAGGGCAGCTATAAAAAAAAATCAGTGTTCAGCAGCAAACAGGTATTTGAAGTTCCATGCAGGCTGGCAGTTGTGCATAAAGATGCATTTCAGCCACCCCTAACCGAAGCTCACAAAGAGAAACATTTACAGTGGGTGTAGAAATACATGAAGACTCATTTTTAAATAGTTTTATTCACTGACGAATGCCGTACTGCAATGGATGGTCTAAATGGATGGCTTTCTGGATGGTTGGTGAATGGCCACCACTTTCCAACAACAAGACTGCGACATCAGCAGGGAGCTGGTGGGTGATGATTTGGGCTGGAATATTGGGAAGTGAGATGGAAGGTCCCTTTAGTGTTTCTGAGGGTGTCAAAATGGCTTCTGCAAGATATGTGGAGTTCATAACTGGCCAAAGAAGGATAGTGCCTTCTGAAATACAATGCACTATCCCATGCTGCAAAAAAAACACCACAGTAATAAAACTGTTTAAAAATGTATTTCTAAACCCACTGTAAATGTTTCTCTTTGTGAGGTTTGGTTAGTGGTGGCTAAAATGCAATTTTACACATAACTGCCAGCCTGCATGGAGAGGTTCTCAAGACTCTAGAGATACCAGGAGCTTCAAATACCTGTTTGCTGCTCAACACTGGCTTTTTTATAGCTGCCCTTTTAATACAATTAACTTGTTTGACAGAAACTTTCCTTAATAAGCCTTTATCTGACCGAGTTCTGCTGTGCTCTAAATCACTCACAAATCTTATGATAGTTTGATAATCTCCATTCAGTTTTCACACAATATTAGTTGTTTTCATGCCTTTTGCACAACATTGCACCATTACATGCTTTTCATCTTCAGAAAGATCTTTCTTCCTCGCCATATTGCATGAGAACTGTGACTTGCTTAATAATGTAGAACAACATCTTTAAGTAGGGTTTCCATTTACCTAAGTACCTGGCAAATTATTTTATCTGAGATTGATACCAGTTACCTAAAAAGCCACGGATAAATAATCAAATAAACACTTTCCTAGAAAAACTAAAATCTGAATGTTTATTACTGAAATTTTGTTGATATGTCACTTGCATAATAATTTGGAACACAGTGTAAATAGCTGGCTTAACTTTTTATGGTGAAAATACTAACGTGCCTAAGACTTTAGGACATTACTGTGTATATATGGGTCAAAACACAATACTGGTCTCGGCTTGTTGGTAACACGGACAATTAAGGCTTGTCCTGTTGGTACCAACAAGCCGAGACCAGTGTTTTGACCCACACACACACACACATACACACACTGGTCACAGCAAAAATGCATTAAATTGATCAAAAGTGATAGTAAAGACTTTTATATTGTTACAAAAAAATCTATTAAAAAAAATATATGCTGTTCTTTTGAATTTTCTATTCAGTCCTGGAAAAAAATGTATTGCATTACACAAAAATATGAAGCAAAAATATTTAATTTAAATATTTACTAATATTATTATCATTTATATTATCTGATGTTTGTATTTTCAGTCTGTTATATGCAGTAGGATCAACTGCAGGGTTGTAGCTATGGACCTCAGAGGACATGGTAAGGAATTTCAAAATCTTATTTCAGAAAACCGATTTGTTTTAGTTAATTAGCTGATATCAAACCATAGACTTTTGATTTTAGAATCACATAGGTCAGTTACATACTTATAATTTACACAAAATATATTATGTAATCAACCTGTTTTCAAATGTCACAATTTCTCATAAAAATTAGGTGATACTAAAGTAAAGAACCCTGACGACCTCTCTGCTGAAACAATGGCCAAGTGAGTACACACTCATTTCACTTCTTTCAAGGTCTGTGCAAAGGACGTTTTTGCAACATTTGGGGCGTTTACACAACTAAAAATGGTGTTTTGGGCACCTGAAAATGCAAACTTTTGAAAACGGGTTTCAAAGTGCAAGTTTTTTATTTATTTTATTTTATTAGGAGTGCAAAACATACAACATAGGGTGAACCCAAAACACAACAACAGAACACAAAAACAACAATAAAACAGCAATGATAGTAACAACAATGAAAAGCAAAAAATGACAAACGGGTAATAGTAGAAGTATTTAAATAGTAATAGCATGAATAATTATAATGATAATTAAATTTTGTGATGACGACAACAGTAATATCAGTAATATTATTAACGATAGTAATACTAAAGATGGTGTTGATAATAAGTTGTATTGACGGCAGTAGTAAAATAAATAATAACAATGATAACAGTAGTGATACTAATACTAAAGATGGTGATGATAATATTTTGTGTTGACGGCAATAGTAATATCAATAATAGTAACAGTAATAACAGTAATAATAATAATAACAATAGTAATACTAAATATGCTGATGATAATATTTTGACATATAATATTTGAGCAATAGTAATATCAATAACAATAAAATAACATTAATAACAACAATAGTAATAATAACAATAGTATTGCTATTGCTAGTATTTTTTAATTTTTATTTTTAAAGTTTTTTGAAAACGATAATGGAAAATGCAAATTTGTGAAAACTGTGACGTCATACACATGCGTATTACGTGTTCGGCCTATAGGCGGTAGTGTTTCTTTTACATCGCCAACTACTGGCCTGGCATGCATAATACAGTGTTTTTAGTCGTTTTCATGGATCTGTGTGAATGGGGATCGTTTTGACAACGTCATCTGTACACGAAAAACGCAAAGGAAAAACTTTTCCGTTTTTAGTACATCATTGTCGTGTAAACGTACCCTTAATTTAAAAAATGTTACTTCCTCTCAGGGATATTGGAAAAGTGGTGGAGGCACTTTATGGTGAAAACCCACCTCCGATCATGATGATTGGTCACAGCATGGGTGGAGCAATAGCAGTTCACACGGCTGCAGCCAATCATGTACCATCACTGCTTGGCCTTTGTGTTATTGATGTAGTGGAAGGTAATTTTTCACCTCTCATCCATATTTTCTTGTGTTTCATACTCCACACACACACAAAAAAAAAACAGTTAATGACAAGAGGAAAAAGGTATTTTTTTTAAATTTAAAAATAAATTTATAAAATTTACTAGTGCATACTTTGAAAAAATTCTGTTCTTTTGACATCTCAGAGTTTCAAGCAGTGGAGCTGCACTGTTATTGGTGTATGTTTTGTCATTGATTTCAGTGCAGTTTGATTATATGTAACTGTGTGTTATATTTAAGCATGCATTCATGTTTTTTTGCTTATTCTTCAGGTACAGCAATGGATGCCTTGAACAGCATGCAAAACTTTCTGAGAGGTCGACCAAAAACATTCAAATCTGTGGAGAATGCAATCGAATGGAGGTAAACAGTTTTGGGTATATTGTTAAAAATATTATCTGGTGACAGCTTTTTAAAGAATAAATTGATGCTGTAATATATATAAAATCTTGGGCTGATTAATTGCAAAGATTTCTGTACTTAATTATTAATCGCACCTAACATTAAATTTTTTAATTTTCACAATGAAGTTCCAAATTAATTTGGAAACAACATAAAGACAGAATATTTTACTTTTAATTATTTGTTTAAAGGCATCTTTTTAATAAGTACAATGATTAAAGGTCACTGATATTGATGCGTCTATTAATTATATATTTTATTTTCAGTTTCTGAAGATAAAATAAGTAATTAAGCCATTCATCATTGCAGTATAATTGAAAGCCAGGCCTAAATTGTAAATTATCAGAGATACATTTTCTTAAAAATATCATAAGCCCAAGTAGATTGTAGTACCATTGCCACCAATGGTCTCTACAATCAACTTAGCTCACAATGCTTTTGAGAAACACAGCTCAGATTGTTTATCAAGTTTATTTAGAATAGTTATTTTAGTTTGCAAAACATGGTACAGATCAGTATACCTAATATATATTTTGGTAACTGTTTTTTTTTGTTGTTGTTGTTGTTTTTTTCCTTACCAGTGTGAAAAGTGGTCAGATCAGAAATATTGAGTCTGCACGAGTGTCCATGGTTGGACAGGTGAAAAAGTAAGTCTTCCCTAGTTTGGATTCCCTTAATTAGCTCCAGTAATTGTTGTAAATTTGTAGAAATATGTAGCTATTGTATACATTGCACTGATCAGATGTGTTTGGATGTTTAGATGCGAAGAGCCATTGAGTAGTCCAGGGGTTTCCAAGAACATCAGTGAAGGCATTATTGAAGAAGAAGAGGATGAAGATGGAGGTGAATCCAACCATAAAAGGAAGAAAGAAGATGACCAAGAGGTAGTAAATAAGTTTCAATTCTGATCTAATCACCCTGTCACCCTTTTACAACAATAACTGGCTGACTGTATACTACCGTTTAAAAGTGTGGGTCAGTAGATGTATTTTTAAAGAAATTAATGCTTTAGCAAGCATGCATTAAAATTGATCAAAAATGAAAGTAAAGACATTTCTTTTCATTCTATTTCAAATTAATGTTGTTCTGTTTTTAACATTGATAATAGTAATGTTACCTGAGCACCAATTTAGCATATAAGAATGATTTATGAAGGATCTTGTGACACTGAAGACTGGATTAATTATGCTGAAAATTCATTATTCAGGAATAAATTATATTTAAATAGAAATTGTAATAACATTTCACAATATTATTTTTACTGTATTTTTTTATTAAATAATAATGAAAATCTTAATAATAATCTTACAGACCCCAAACTTTTGAATAGTAGTGTACATTATCCCTTACTTTATTGTGCATTTTTTCACAATTACGTTTCACAATGAACATTTTTTTTCTGTTGGGCAGATAAAGAAAGAATGTCTGTACACCTGGCGTATTGAACTCTCAAAGACAGAGAAGTACTGGGAGGGCTGGTTTAAAGGATTGTCTTCTCTCTTTCTCAGCTGCTCTGTGCCAAAACTCCTCCTGCTGGCTGGTAAGGCTTAGACATGTATTTTAGGACTCTTAAAGTTGGCATGAAACAGAAGTGGCAGTAGTCTTTTCTTCATTGTGACGTAGACCGATCAGGCATAACATTATGACCACCTTCTATGCAGCCCCATACGCAACAAACTGTGATGCACTGTGTATTCTGACACCTTTCTGTCAGAACCAGCATTAACTTGTTGAGCAATTTGAGCTACAGTAGCTCGTCTGTTAGATCGGACCACAGGGGCCAGCTTTCGCTCCCCATGTGCATCAGTGAGCCTTGGCCGCCCATGAACCTGTCACCGGTTCACCACTGTTCCTTCCTTGGACCACTTTTGATAGATACTGACCACTGCAGACCGGGAACACCCCACAAGAGCTGCAGTTTTGGAGATGCTCTGACCCAGTCGTCTAGCCATCACAATTTGGCCCATGTCAAACTCGCTCAAATACTTACGCTTGCTCATTTTTCCTGCTTCTAACACATCAACTTTGAGGACAAAATGTTCACTTGCTGCCTAATATATCCCACCCACTAACAGGTGCCGTAATGAAGACATAATCAGTGTTATTCACTTCACCTGTCAGTGGTCATAATGTTATGCCTGATTGGTGTATATCCCAGTGAAACAGCTTCTTGAATAAGAAAAAAATGTAGGACGAGACTTTGTCCATCAGGATTTGACTGGATCGTTGCTGTTTGCTATTGCTGTGATGCCATGTAAGTGATAGGTTGCCCCGCCCTCATGCCAGTAAACACATCAGAGAAGAGATGTCGCTTATTAAAAAATACTGTAATATTCCATAAATTAAGAATTGTCAATGTTGATTTTTATGTTGATTTAATGTGTAATATGTGTCCCACAGGTGTTGACAGGCTTGATAAAGATCTTACCATTGGTCAAATGCAAGGTAAGGCATTGATATTCCTGCTCTTCAGGCAAATCGCATTGCTGTGACCAGAAGGTCCTTCATGTCTTTTGTGGTTATTATTACAGGGAAGTTCCAGATGCAGGTTCTGCCACAATGTGGCCATGCCGTTCATGAAGATGCCCCGGAAAAAGTATGTTCCACAGTCATTGAAAACCTGGACACGTTCGGTTCTTCTGCAGTCTTTTACTGCATTGGCTTCTTCTGAACTATAATATATCATTTTGCAGGTAGCTGATGCTCTAGCCACCTTCATGGTCCGTCACAAGTTCACTGAATTCAAGGAGGGTTTCCCCTGGTAAGAAGTCAAATGTTAATTGAATCGTATAAAAGATCATTCATATTTTTTATTTGTTTTCTAATCTTGCCCTTTGTCATCTTTTTTTGTGTGTTGTTTGCTTCAACAGACGATGTGTAGCCACCATTCGTAGTCTTCATCCAGCGCTGTCATCCCTCTCTGCTCTCCACCGGGGATTAAAATACAACCAAAATCATGATGACGCCTCTACTGCAAACTCATTCTTAGCACTTCATTCTTAAATTATATTCAGTTTTGTATGACTTTATGTATGTTTGCTGTAGTCATTATGATTCTCATGGCTACTTTGGCAGGAAATATTAATACAATAATACTTATAATTTAAACTTGTGTATATTTACATTTTTATTTCCCCCTTAACTGACTTTTTTTGCATTTCCTCTGATGCCTTGCTTGTTTGTCATTGTAATTAGGATGATTGCATCATATTGTGTTCAAAGTGTTACCGATTTCAAGGGAAATAATAAAAAGAGAGGTTTCCGCAGTTGAAAAATGTTGATTTTTCTCAATCTTTTACTCTATACCTATTGTCCCTGAATGTGATTCTTTGTAGTGAATCAAAACCGTACCTGATTCCCAGGAAAAAAGGCTGACACATTTCTTGAAATGAATAGTTTAGCTTATGTGCAGACAAGTTACCGATTCTGCACTTTATAAATTACGGTATTAGCAGAGAGACAACTTGTATGCAAAACGGACATTATAAATGAAATAAACCCAAATGAGTCAAAATCATGTAAATTTATTGATACAATCAATATATAAACATAATATACATCAAGAAGCACAATAATTTGTACAGAAAATATATTGCATTTAGCTTATACTAAAGATAAACTCTATTGACAAATGTTAAACTTTTTATACTGTTAATAATTCAATACATTGCTTTGTTTCACACACATTTAACAGTCCAAAGTGTATATGTGCATAATACAAGCTGTCTGCATATATGATAAAGATTCTTATAAAAGCTTGTTGTTAAAAATGAACAGAGGATGTGTTCTTTCAGCGGCAAGACATGTAAAAACCACTTAAAAATCATCATATATATTAGAATAGGAGGAAAAAAAATAAAGCATAAAAATACATTTATATTCATTTTAAATAATAGAACCATGTAATTTAATGTTAAAGTATATGGTTCCCTTATCCTTTTCAGACAAACATGTTTAAATATGGCATTCATCATAATGAAACATACTTGTAAGCTAAAATTAATATTGCACGTTAAATTATTTCAAATCATCTTATACCATACAGTTAATGTACATTAACAGAGGGTCTTATTTTGCCTGAACGATAGCAGAAATAATATTTGAACAAAGGCCACACCGCTTCATCTCTCATACCATAGATCAGAGGACTCAAGCAGCGCGGCAGCATAAGAACAATAAGAAAATTTAGATATCTGAGATTTATGAAGAGAGAAGAGCTGTCAGTCACCATGTACAGTGCTTTGTTTATCGTGGCATAGAGGAAAGAGGTGAGACAAAGTCCCAGCTGAATCAAGTGCAATAGCACCGTTCTGAGGGCTTTTTTAGCTGAATCTTTATCAGAGGAAACAGACCTGGCTGTGATCATAATGCTAATGTATGTGAAAATAATGATCACTGCAACCGACACAAAATAAAGAACATCAAACCCTTGAGTTTTATCCAGCTGCCATTTGTATAGAAATAATCTCTCTTGTGTGCAAAAAAAAACATCTAGAAATAAACTGGGGTTGACAATTAAAACAAAAATAATGTCTGTCGTTATATTTATAGAACTAAGGAACCAGATGATTCCTATGGCAATTCCAGTCCTTTTTGGTGTGGCGATGTTGCAGTGTCTCAGAGGGAAGCAGATCGCCACGTACCGCTCCAGAGACATCAGTGCTAGAGTCAGAGGACCGTTACGGAAAGTGCAGTAAGAGATAACAACTAAAAGAGTGCAGAGGGCTCTGGTTACTTGAAGGTAATACGCTCCCATAGTGTACATGGTAGTTGTGAGAAGCAAAAGCACAGAGTCATTCATAAGCATGTGGCCAAAAAGAATGTAGCGCGGCGTCTCCTGGAATATGTGCTTGCTTCCTAGAGCAAAGAGCATCACACAGTTTACAAAAAAGAAAAACAGGGATATTAATATAATCACTGATATTTTAGTATTGGGCCCAGCATCCATAGCTTGAATAAAGATTTGCTGATAAATAAAAGACACTTCCTCGGCTGTGCCATTGAACCCCGCCATAAGCTGAAAAACAAACAAACAGAAAACAAGGCTGATTAGAGCCAATTTACAGTGTAAATCATGCAGTTGTACTGATGGCAATGTTTTTGAGTGGCATCTTTAAAAGTGAGATTTGCAACATACCTCAGACACAAACGTGTTGCCTTTCTACAGCGAGGCATCAACCTTTCATCTGCTCCAGCTGCAGATTCCTCAAATAATTTTACTCCTGAACTTATATAGCTGTTAAACAGTGGCAGACAGAACCACATGGGTATGCCGTAAGTGTCACTGGGTGTTTGAGAGGGAGGGAGCAAAAGAGAGATGGAACGAAATGTGTGGGTGTCACTTTAAGAATTAGAGACCACTAGTGAAAATGCTTCTAACTCTTTCTAAAAGAATATGATTGAAAAGTACAATTAACATGGTGCTTTTATATTTACCACACACAATAAATTCATAAAATGATAGAACAGTTCTTGATTTATGATTTTACAGTAGATTTCATTAGTATTTGGGCAGTAACTGTATTTTTCATGTGAAATCTCTATAAGAAATATATTCTGTCTCATTGTAACCTATATGTTGAGGCTCATGCTATGGCTGCCACAGAGGTTTTTAACATATTGGGGAGATCATTGATTGTTAAGGACAATGGACAAATGGAATATATCACTTGTTCATCTTTCCATGAGAGTTAAGGAAAAAAAGAAAAGAAAAAAAGACTCTAAATGCACAATACAGATTATGCAAGTAATTAAAATAATCACATTTTTCATTCACTCAAGTCGACTCACTGTACTTTTGTCTTTGTTTAAAAAATATACAGTCATTTGGATCTATGTATGTTACACATACATTTATGAACATTAGTTAAAACAGTTTTCTGAAAGAAGAATGGGAAATGGAAAACAGAAAAAGCTTAGAATTCTTTTTATTTTTTTTTTTAAAAGAAATGAAACCATTTGTGTTTAAATAATCTCTGAGGCCAAAATCCATTGCTGTAATTATTATATATATGAATATTAGTCAAATATTATAACTACACACACGTGATGTGAGTTAGTTTTGCCTCCTTTTGCGCCCCCTTCTGGTGACCTATGGAAGTGTTGATGAGGCGAATTATGGTGCGTCACACTTGTCCTCGGACGTGGGAAATTAGGCCCCCCTCAAGTAGCTTGCGATTGGAACCTCGATGCTCAGCGCAAAATACTGCTTATTAGCACTTCTAATGGTCTGTGTCTCAATAAACTCAGTGGTGCACACAGTAGCCTGCTATCCAACCTCTATTTATGGACATGATACTTAGGGATTATCTGTGAAATATCTGTGACACTACCGTTTTTATTTATTTGCATTGCAAAAGAGCAAGCACAACAAGGGTTAGCCTGGATGCGTGTATTTTTCTGTCACCTCGGGTGTGACGTCATTTCCAGCTGCTACATCCCTCTTCTCAACGCAGCATTAAAACAAGCTTGCTTTTCCTTTTTTAAGGAGTATGGAATCATAAAGGTAAAGGCACAACCTGACATAAAAACAAGAGCAACGTATATGGCTACTTAAGCATTTCTCTGGGCTTTAAACAGTGCTCATTAAATATGAGTAGGTCTTCTACAAAATAAAAAAAAGTACTCAACATTCCCTCTGAAGGATATGTAACAAGATTTTGTTAAGCACATTTAATCACACTGACAAGCAAAAGTGTCTAAATCTCATAAAAACTATAAAACAGAAATGTATGTTAATAAAAAAGTTTATTTATAGGCACCCTATGTGTTTATGAATTGAATTTAACATTCATGGCTCTCAATCCATGTGAGTCGCACCCATCTTAATCACAAACAGGTAGTGCAACTTCTGGGATGTTGACAGCAGCCTAACAGCCTGATTTACGGTGCATTCATTTTACCTGTAAGCTACTACTGCTAATTTAAATCTAAACATGAAAACAGTCCATAAAGGTAGAGCTGCGGTCCATGCATCATCCTCTGTGATTTACATCATGAGGACAAATACATTAAACGAACAACAAATGGACATTATACAAGTTTGTACAGAGAATATATTGTGAACATGTAGTAAGCACCAAAATAAAAAAATTAACAAATTAATAATGCTATTTTTGGGATTACTGTGCACCATTATTAATAATGTAACACATTACTTTATTATACCAACATTTAAAGCTAGAGGTGGTTTATTTACAGTAGCTACATTTACATTGTATAAGATAAACTATACATATTTATATATTGTTGGTAGAAATACAGTCCAAAGTGTACAAGTGCATAATATGGGCATAATATAATATTTCTAAATTATATAATTAGAAAAATTCTCTTAAATATTCTTACTAGGAGAAATTGTCTTTTTTCCCCCAGTAATCGTTTCTTGTATAAGAGTTATTTCAGCAGATAGAAATGTAAAAACTTAATAACAACTGCTATATTAGAAATTAGAATAAAATAAAATGAATGCATGAAAAATACAATGATCTTCATTTCAAACAACAGAATATAAAATGTATATATATATATATATATATATATATATTGTTCGGTTGCTTTACTTTTTAGGTGAACATGTTAAAATAGGCAATTTTTTATTATCAAAAGACCTATTTGTAAGCTTATTCTTCACATTATAATATTACTACTGTGAATATCAAATTATTCAAATTAGTCTTCTTAGACTAGACAATTAATGTACATTAACAGAGGGCCTTACTTTTCCTGAACGATAGCAGAAGAAATATTTAAATAAAGGCCACACCGCTTCATCTCTCATACCATAGATCAGAGGACTCAGGCAGCGTGGCAGAATAAGAACAATAAGATAATTAAGATATCTAAGATTTATGAAAAGAGACGGGCTGCTTCCAGTCATCATGTACAGTGTTCTTTCTATTATTGTATACAAAAAAGAGGTGAGACAAAGTCCCAGCTGAATCAAGTGCAATAGCACCGTTCTGAGGGCTTTTTTAGCTGAATCTTTATCAGAGGAAACAGACCTGGCTGTGATCATTATGCTAATGTATGTGAAAATAATGATCACTGCAACCGACACAAAATATAGAACATCAAATGCTTGATATTTATCCAGCTGCCATTTGTATAGAAACAATTTTTCTAATGTGCAAAATATAATACCGGCTAAATAATTGGGGTTGACAGTTAAAACAAAAATAATGTCTGTTATAAAATTTATAGAACTAAGGAACCAGATGATTCCTATGGCAATTCCAGTCCTTTTTGGTGTGGCGATGTTGCAGTGTCTCAGAGGGAAGCAGATCGCCACGTACCGCTCCAGAGACATCAGTGCTAGAGTCAGAGGAGCATTACGGAAAGTGCAGTGAGAAATAAAAACTAATAGAGTGCATATGGATTTGGGTATTGGAAGGAAACACTGAGCCACTGTGTACATGATAGTTGTGAGCAGCAAAAGCACAGAGTCATTTATAAGCATGTGGCCAAAAAGAATGTAGCGCGGCGTCTCCTGGAATATGTGCTTGCTTCCTAGAGCAAAGAGCATCACACAGTTTACAAAAACAAAGAACAGAGATGTTAACACAGCCACTGCAGTTTTAGTACTGAGCCCAGCATCCATGTCTTGATTAAAGATTTGCTGATAAGTTAATGACGCATCCTCAGCTGTGCCATTGGACCCCGCCATAAACCTAAAAAAACAAAAAAACAAAACACTGATTAGAGCAAAGTTATACTAACAAAGTTGTACTAACAATCATGTCCAGTGCAATTTGAAGAAATCTTTTCCCATTTGTTTATGTTGATTATGTGAATGTAAGATTAACATTTTTAAAACTCTGCATAAGATGCAACAGATCTCAGACATCAACCTTTCATCTGCTCCAGCTGCAGATTCCACAAACAGTTTTCCTCCTGAACTTATATAGCTGTTAAACAGTGGCAGACAAAACCACATGGGTATATTGTGTCATTGGGTGGGTGGGAGGGAGCCCTTTTTTCCCCGATGCTAAATGTGTCAAATTGTACAAATTGTATCATCAATAAAACAATATGACGGGAAATGCACCTGGGTTTTTTTTTTTTTTTTTTTTTTGCCGGAGAACATGCCTCTAAACTATCAACATGATTAAAACTTGATCAAAACTGAAAAACTTGTTGTACACAATGCCTTCATGCCTTCTGTCGTTTAATTGTTAGTTTATACCTTTTTAGCAAGCAAGTTGCTTTTCAGTACAATTCTAAATATGCTCAGGTCGTGGTACATGTGACTTTTTGCTATGAAATCTTCACTAATTTTATGAAGTAAATATATAAAAATGCAAAAAGGTCTGCACTCTAAAAATACTTTTTATTATATTCAAACAGGAGATATCTTCTGTTTGAATATAATAAAAAGTATGTTTAGAGTGCAGATCTTTTTGTATTTTTATACTGATATATAGGTCTATCTAATTAGCTGTGAGAGCGTGGTGAGTGCTTTGATAAAGAAAACGTATGAACTTCATATGTCTATATATGTATTTGTCAGGCTTTAAAAGATTAAAAAATGCACATGTGAGTAGGATAGCGTGGAGGGCAAGACGAGGCCGAGCTGTGAGAGCGGGGCGAGGTACGAGAACGGTGTGGCGTGCTGGTGACACTCATTAACAAAAGATATAAAGAAAGTCCCATTACTGACCTCTCTACATAGTATGAACCCTGCTTTCTTGTCTTTCTCGAGGTAAGAGGTAAAAATGATTTTATAAAATTTATATCTTATTGACTCTACATGCACTTTTTACTTCTAGGGTTCCCTTTCGAATGGAATTCGATGCCCCGCCATGTCTGAAATCCCATGGGAATGCTTCCTCGTGAGCCGGTGTCTGAAATACGAGCCTAAACATGTTTGCTGAATGTATGGACGTCTTGGCGTAGCGTAGTGTGTTAGCAAGTCTGCCAGAAATGCACATCGACAGCTGCTTTGTCAGCCATAAGTTTGTCAAGTGTGTCTCTGAAATCCTGTGTGTCTCAAGTCAAGTTAAGCTGTGCAATGTCAGGGTTGAGATACAGGAAGTGTGTGATCATCAGATTAATACGGCATATGACTAACACCATATATGTAATATGTATGTGTTAGGAGCATGCTAGGTCAGTCCTTGAGAGGGCTGACTGTCAGCATTGCAAGCGTTTCACTATTCGCAAGAGATGATCGAGGGCCGAACCCCTGCACCTCGACTTCGCTGAGTTGGCAGAGGCGGAGTTTGCGACAGAAGATAATACCTTATCTCTCTGCCGACTTACAAGACCCCGTTCTGGATCATTAAGCCCTGCCGAGTAACATCTAGCTTAGTTGGGAAGGCAAATGCGTCAGCGGGTCAGGCTGGTGCTTTCCTGGACACCCTGGCAGTTCTGCAGGCGTGACAGGCTGACCTGCTTAAAATTTTTGACCACAGTGAGGGGTTAGGGCCTGAATTGGTTCAAGAGCTCTGCCGAGACATAGATCTAGCACTGTGGGCAGATGCCTGCGCTGTCGGCCATTCTGTGGCAGCCATGGTTGCTACAGAGCGGCATCTGCCTAATGGGTCAATCTAATGGGAATAAAAGAGAAAGACAAGGCCTTTTTCTTGACACATCGATCTTCCCCCCACCCCTGCCTGTTCGGCAACACAGTAAACACTGTCATTGACAGGCATCAGGAGGCAAAACTTTAGTTGGCAAATGTCAGTTGGCGGCATTCAATGAGCTACTCCCTCGTCCTGTCCAGGAGCAGCAAAGAAGAAAAAATCCTGAATTATTTTGGGCGCCGGAGGAAGTTTAGTTACACCTCTACATCATGTGCCAGACTTTCTTCTGGGCCCTCGGGTGGTGTCTCTACTTATCCTGCCACCCTTGGTGATTTTGGAGGTGAAGGTGTCGGACGGGCCTTTCACCCCATCTTAGCTCATGAGCAAATATTCCTTTCGGTTAGTTTAAGTGTACCCTGCCAGTTTGCTGCTACAGGGACTCGAATAGACCATAACTATCAAAAAAATTATTCCTCTGTCAGACTTTGTGTGGCAACTTCTGCCCAACATCTCTCAGTGTGTCCTGAACAATATTAGAAAAGGTTACATGGTTTAGTTTGGGACTAAACTCTTCGGACATACAGGTTCAAGATGCTTAGTCTTAAACTCAGTGTCACAAATTCAAATAGAGTATTGGTTTGTTGCAACAGAACTAAAGAGTCTGCCAGAAGGCAGTGTTTCTAGCTCTGAAGCACTTCATTCCACAGCTGAGGGGCAACACTTCGGTAGTTTTCTACACCAATCACCAGGGCAGGCTGCGATCGCAACCTCTTTTCAAGCAGACACAACATATTCTGCTCTGGGGGGAAGAAAAGTTCCTTTCTCTAAAAACTGTTTAAATTCAGGGGCATACAAACATAGGGGCAGACATCCTGTCGAGGCAGGGGCTGAGGCCCGGGGAAAGGCGACTCCACCCTGAAGTAGTGGAGTCCATATGAAAGAGGTAAAATAGAGCAGAAATGGATTTGTTTGCCTCTGATGAGACAACCCACTGGTTCGCCCTCACACCTCCAGCTCCATTGGGGCTGGATACCACAGTACAGGCGTGACCAAGGTTGCACCTGTACGCCTTTCCTTATGATAGCTCTGCTCCAAGCAGTTCTAGGAAGGATTCACCTGGACCAAGTTCACTTCCTTCTAGTGACTCCATTCTGCCCGGCCTGAGTTTGGTTTGCAGACCTAATGTCTCTCCTGGATGGCATCCCATGGGAGATCCCAATCTAGACAGATCTTCTATCTCTAGTGCAGGGGACGATATTTCAGGGGCTTTGGGTCTGGCACCTGTGGGGTACCAGTTCATAGACAATCCTCCACTCCAGATACTTTGAAGGTATATGTGGCTGCAATTTCCACTAGCCACATGTCTTGGGCAGAGCTTTAGTAAGCACCCCCTGGTGTCTTGGTTCTTTTGTGGTGCCAGATAGCTAAGGCCTATCTGCTGGTTGTGAGTTCCCTCCTGGTACCTAGCATTGGTCCTGGGAGCTTTAACAGAAGCTCAAAATCCCTTTGAACCCCTGGAGTCTGTCTCAAAAAAATGCCTTTTTTAGAGAGTAGCCTTTCAGTTGCCCCTTTCTGCTTAGACTTTACATCAGGTAATGTCAGAGTTATTTTGCACCCTAGACTGGACTGCATTCCAAAAGTACCTTCTGTGGCTCCTCAGCCGGTCACTTTGCAGACTTTCTTTCTTCCACCTCATGAGACGCTGAAGCAAGAAAGCCTCTACTTGCTATATCCGGCTATGTTAACCTCTCAGGCCAGTGGCGTAGATTCTCTCAGCTTCTGGTATGCTTTGGTGATCCCAATAGAGGTAATGCAGTCACCAAGCAGCGTATATTGCATTGGATTACAGATGCTATCATCCTCTCCTATTAAGTGAACTTCACCTCTAGGGGTCAGAGCCCACTCCACTAGGAGTGTAGCATCTTTCAAAGCTCCAAAGCTTCAAAGAAGGGTGCGCCTTTACAGGATGTTTGTGCTGTGGCAGGCTGGTCCTCTCCACACACATTCATCAGGTTCTAATGTTCGGACATGGATTCAAACCAAAGAACCCAAGTCCTATAGGGTTGACCCAAAGTCCAGTCTGTGCTCAACAAGCCTCTGTGCCTACACACAGCCTTGTGGGCAGGCTTTGTTACATTGGGTGTGGCAACATTGGAATCAACGGCATGACGCAGCATTGAGTTCCACTCAAAAGGAAACGTCTCAGGTTATGTATGTAACCCGGTTCCCTGAGAGGTGCTGATGAGATGCTGCATTGTGTTGCCATTCCCTGGTTACACCTGTGTATCTTCTTCAGACTAATTTAATCTGTTGGTACGCATTACTGGCATTTATTTATGGACTCTGTGACTCATTACGCTGTCACAACATCCATACGTTCAGCCAATCAGATTGCCGTGTGTTGATGCATGCTTCAGACACCGGCTCACATGGAAGCATTTCCATAGCATCAATGCCACGACACAGCATCTCATTCCCTTTACATTATCATTGCTTTGAATTTTGATACTCCCTTGTCACTGAACTGTCAACTGTCAGTTCAGTGACAAGGCAACTGTCACTATGAGCTATGAGCGGTTCTTTATTATGCATGCTGGCATGTCTGTGTATTTGGCAATATATTTTCAGTTAAGGCATTGGAGGACAGTCGGTTGTCCAAGGGCATCCTGCCCCTTAACCTGCCTCTCCAAGGCTTGGAGTGGAGATTGTCAGTGGGTCTGTAAGCAGAGGTAGATTGCCTTGGCATTTCTTTCTTGCTACCTAGGTCAGTCACCCTGCTCAGATCCCCTGAGAGTCTTTTCCAGGGTTAGAGTCTGCAGTCCACAAACATCCCTCTACGCAAGCATCCTATGTTGTGTATCCCCCTTACAGCTCTGCTCTTGGGGCTCTAGGCTGAGGCCTGTCCCGCAGAGACGGAGTAAGGTTTTGTACACTGGTGTGTTTAAACACGCTAATGGCTCCCCCATAGTGTCAACAACAAGATGCAGCAGGTTTCTCAGGAAACCGAGTTGCATACGCAACCTAGGATGTTTATGGATAAATCGTTTAGGAAGGGTTTAAAAATAGAAAGTAAAGCTCACTGAACTCTTTCACATTAATTTTGAGGCCAGATTACACAAATGTTGTACTAAAAAGTTATTTATTTACTGTATAAGTATCTTTGGGAAATGATTTTAAAAAAGCCTGCACACTCTATCAATGAAGAAAAATCAAACAAAAATTGTTGAACAAAAAACAAAACAAACTCTGCTGCCAGTGGTTTTATCATGCAATTTTTGTTTGTTTTTACTTCTTTGACAGTGTGTGGGCTTTTCTGAATAATTTCCCTTGGAGTTTTTGGTCATCTTTTAAGGTGAGTTCTTGGCTATTTCTTAGTAAGTATCTTTACAAAATATACTGACTATGCAGTCCATTATTCCATCATAAAAAGTTTTTATGTATTTATGCACCCAATATGCCAGAATTGAACATGAAAATCTCTGCTGCATTTAGATTTAAATTATTCGGCCTACATTGAAGAATGTAGGGTCCATCACTGTACAATGTTAACAGTCCCTACAACCAAACATATGCAAAAGCAATGTAAGACCTTCTCTGCTACTATAATGCTATCATCCCTTTTTGTCATAGGTCTGGTAGGAGCAATTCTGTCTCTTAGTCATATGCCCATGTAATAAGATAAAAGATATGAGATATAAATAGAAGAAAAACACATTATAAAAAAAGACACAAATGGGCATTATACAGGTTTGTTCATGGAATATATTGTGAACAAGCTCAATTGTACAGTCAAAAATAAAATATTCAACAAATTAACTATTTTTAGAATCATTGTATATCTGTTAATAATTCAATACACTGCTTATTACACAAGCTCATATAAATGTGGTTTATGTATGATGAACTATATGAAAAGACTTCCTTTTAAAGTTCAAAAGTGTACAAATGCATTATACAGGCTGTCTGCATATATTATAATTATAATTATATAGAATTAAATGGAATTCTTATTAGGTGTTTGCAGATTGTTTCTGGTACTTTTATCCCTGGTTAAGAGACATTAATATTTTCCCAAAATTATTTTTAAATGAGACAGTGTAATTTCAGCACCCAGGCATGTAGAAATGTTTTCAATAATAGTGTCTATTAGAATATAAAATAAATAAAATAAAATAAAATGAAAGCATGAAAAATTAAAAGAATAAATTTATGCTTAAATATAAACAAATAAATATTATGTTAAATTATGCACAGATATATCACTAACCCAGATAACAGTCTTAAAAATATTTTGGCAGATAAAAGTTGATCTGCGAGTTTGGAGAACAAGTTTGAACATTGCAATTATTATGATATTATGTTTAAGGTTTTTGCAACTTGCAAGCCTCAATATCTTTTTGGATATTACCATTTGCATGTCAAAAAACATACAGTTAATGTACATTAATAGAGGGTTTTACTTTTCCTGAACGATAACAGAAAAAATATTTGAACAAGGGCCACACCGCTTCATCTCTCATACCATAGATCAGAGGACTCAGACAACGTGGTAGAATGAGAATAATAAGAAAATTTAGATATCTAAGATTTATGAAGAGAGACGAGTTGCTTCCAGTCATCATGTACAGTGTCCTTTCTATTGTGGTGTACAGGAAAGAGGTGAGACACAGTCCCAGCTGAATCAAGTGCAATAGCACCGTTCTGAGGGCTTTTTTAGCTGAATCTTTATCAGAGGAAACAGACCTGGCTGTGATCATTATGCTAATGTATGTGAAAATAATGATCACTGCAACCGACACAAAATAAAGAACATCAAATGCTTGATATTTATCCAGCTGCCATTTGTATAGAAACAATTTTTCTAATGTGCAAAATATAATACCGGCTAAATAATTGGGGTTGACAGTTAAAACAAAAATAATGTCTGCTATAATATTTATAGAACTAAGGAACCAGATGATTCCTATGGCAATTCCAGTCCTTTTTGGTGTGGCGATGTTGCAGTGTCTCAGAGGGAAGCAGATCGCCACGTACCGCTCCAGAGACATCAGTGCTAGAGTCAGAGGAGCATTACGGAAGGTGCAATAGGAGATAAAGACTAGTAGAGTGCATATGGATTTGGGTAATTGAAGGAAACACTGAGCCACTGCATACATTATGATTGAGACCAGCAAAAGCACAGAGTCATTCATAAGCATGTGGCCAAAAAGAATGTAGCGCGGCGTCTCCTGGAATATGCGCTTGCTTCCTAGAGCAAAGAGCATCATGCAGTTTACAAAAACAAAAAAAAGAGATGTTAACACAGCCACTGCAGTTTTAGTACTGAGCCCAGCATCCATGTCTTGATTATAGATTTGCTGATAAGTGAAAGACACATCTTCAGCTGTGCCATTGGACCCCGCCATAAGCTGAAACACAAGAAACAGTGAAACAAGACCGGTTGGAACAATTTATACTATAATGATCATGTCTAATGCAGTTTGATGTAATCTTTTTCCATCTGTTGATTATGTGCATTAAAGATGAATATTTTCAAAAGTTTGCATATGCAACATACCTCAGACACAGACTTGTGGCCTTTCTACAGTGAGGCATCAACCTTTCATATGCTCCAGCTGCAGATTCCTCAAATAATTTTACTCCTGAACTTATATAGCTGTTAAACAGTGGCAGACAGAACCACATGGGTATGTCGTAAGTGTCACTGGGTGGGTAGGAAACCTGTTTTTTTTTTGTTTTTTTTGTTTTTATCTGAGAAAGCGATTTATGTGGTCATGCAGCTAAACAGTAAGCGTCATTCTTGCACGTGTGTTCAGTGCGTGTGTGCATGCTGTCACTATAATGACCACAGTCCCTATAACCAAACGTGCAACAGAAATGTAAGACCCTCTCTGCTGCTATAATGTTGTCATCCCTCTTAAATTCAATAAAATACAGAAAAAAGAGCAACAAATGGACATTATGCAAGTTTGTTTAGAGAAAATATTGTGAGCAATCTCAACTCTACAGACAAAAAAATTTAATATTCAAAAATAATGCTGAACTATAAATCAACTATACATATGAGTTGTTTATGGTTACAAAAAACCTAAACAAGTCTTTCTTTAACAGTCAAGTGTGTACAAGTGCTTAATTCAGCCTGTCTGCATGTATTATAAAGATTATATAGAATTTTATATTGAATTCTAATGAGGTGTTAAGTTTTTTCTATGGCACTCCTATACCTGTTTAAGAGGCATTATTATTTTCCCAACACTGTTTTTTTTTTTTTCCATTAATGTCTTTCCAATAACAGCTTTCATAGAATATGAAAATGAAATAAAATGAAAGCATGAAAATTAAACAGAAAAATGATAAAATTAATCAAAAAATATTTTGTAAAATTATACATGTGTATATCACTGACCCTTTTTAAAGACTTAAACATATTTTTGCAAGAGAATAAGTTGACCTGAGAGTTTGCTCTCAAAATTGCTATCATTTATTTTAACCTGAAAAACAAGTAATAATACACATGAACAATAAATAATTGTTAAAAATATAAACAGAACTATAATTTTATATCACCATTTCCATATCAAATTATAATTTGTTCATATCCTCTCATACAATTAATGTACAATAACAGAGGGTCTCACTTTGCCTTAACAAAAACAGAAGAAATATTAACAAGGTCCACACTGTTAGGGATCATCTGGTTTTGGGTGGGTTTTAGCACTTGTTTTCAATTGGTTTCCATGCTTTTCATTAGTTGATCATCAGTTACACCTGTTGTTAATTTCATTGATTGGTTTGTCTGTCTATTTAAACTGTTTCCTTCAGTCAATTCTCATTGTGTTTGGTTGTTTTGTTTTCTGTTTTCTGTGTTCTGTGTTAAATAAAACACTGACTGTTGCAATTAGATCCATTTTACCAACTTTATTGCAACCTCACCGTGACAGAAGAACTGACCCAAGAGCATGGATCTAGCGGCAGTCAGCTCTCGCAGAGGAACCAGTCCCTAGAGGCATACATGCGGGCTTTCCTGGATTTGCAACATCTTGTCCTCAATGACGATGCCAGTTTTTCTGGGCGTACCTAAATGAAAAGACCAGGGTGTGCCTGCACGGAGATGATCCTCTACAAGAGTTATTTTAGAGTATGTGGAGTGGGTACTCCTCCACAACGGTTCCCTATTCACGATCTGCAAGAGCAAGGAGGAAATTAGCGCGCCAGCCCCAGCCAACAGCCTAGCGATGGCAAAGCCTGTGCCCACCGCAGATGTGGAGCCAGAGCCTACCACAATCAGAGCGGCAGCATCATGTACTGAGCTAAAGATTATCCCGGAGCCCGAGCCCAACCTAATTTTAGGTCTCGTGTGACCCTGCACTGTCCAGTCCTCCAGCCCTTCGGCTTCTGCCCTGGTTACCAGTGATTCGCCTTGATCTGAGTGTTCACCAGCCCAGACTTGGATTGCATACATAGCTCCGCCCAGACCCTCCAGCTCCGCCTTTGTCAGTCATCGCCCCGGTCTTTCAGGCCTTCAGCTGGTTCTTTATTGCAACCTCACCATGACACACACGGCTTCATCTCTCATACCATAGATCAGAGGACCCGGGCAGTGCAGCAGAATAAGAACAATAAGATAATTTAAATATCTCAAATTTATGAAGAGAGAAGAGCTGCTCCCAATCACCATGTATAGTGTTCTTTCTATTGTGGCATAAAGGAAAGAGGTGTGACACAGTTCCAACAAAATCAAGTGCAATAGCCTTGTTCTGTAGGGGAATCTGGTAGTGGCAACCTGGATCTGGAGAGGCTGCTTCCCCACATCCGTGGGAACGTCGGCTTCGCCTTCACAAAGGAGGACTGAAGTCAGGAACCTGCTGCTGGCAAACAAAGTGCCCACATTCTCCACCATTAACTGTAGGGGAATTTATATTTAAGGACCCAAAGACCAGATATAATGAATGAAGACCTGGAGTCTGACGTGCAATCAATTAAAGAAAATTTTACTGAAGAATAATTTGCAGCATAAATGACTGCTTCTGCTGGTCACAGCCATCATGTACACATTGGCTCTGTGTTTCCTTCCAGTACCCCAAATCTATATGCATTCTGTTAGTCTTTATCTCGCACTGTACTTTCTTTAATGCTCCTCTGACTCTAGCACTGATGTCTCTGGAGCGATACATGGTGATCTGCTTCCCTCTGAGACAATGCAACATCGCCACACCAAAAAGGACTGGAATCACCATATAGGAATCATCAGGTTCAGGTTAAAAATCCTAAAACTTTTTTGTTCATTTCTAGATTTTAAAAAAAATTTAGATCTCAGATGTTATATATGCATCCACCTTATTGTCTGTGAATGTGCTTCCAATTCATTAATAGGTAAATAACTAAGAATAACAAAGTGCAGTAAACAGTAAAAATATTTGTGCTACAAACCATTGTCTTTATAATTATGACAATACATTACAATAATATAGTAAGAAATACCAGTTTGCAATATCAAGCAGCAAAACTAGCTGTTTTATACAGCTAAAAGAACTGGAAGCGGATAACACCGGAAGCTAGACATGTTAAATTACAAATAGCCACGCAATAGCATAGCATGCACATGTGCTGTATGGCAAATAAAAAAAATAAAAGAAAAAATATCATGTAAATAAACCATAAGAAAATAATTTAAGAGCGCATGTTAAATACAGGCCTGTTCATTATTTATACATTTAATGATAAGTTAAAAATAGTATATCTAAATTTAATTTAAAAGGTTGTCACACGCCATGCAGACAATAAATGCTGTCATATTAATATCAGAAGACTGATATTTGGATTTATAAATAAATATAAATTTATTGAGAACTTTGGCCGGGCTTTTGGTAAAGTTATGGGGGGGGGGGCATTGTTTTGCTTTTAGTAAAGCAGCTATACTCTTGGGTAAGAGCAACCTGGGCACAGTTATATCCAGTCTGTCCTAAACTGCTCCCTGATCTCCTCATTATTACATGTATTAATAATTTATGATTCTTCTGTCTATCAAGTGTGCTGTATTTGTGAAAACATGGCTTCCTTGGGGATATAAGCCTCTGTGTCTTCCCTGTAAGTGTGAACGCACCAAAACAAAAAGACAAAATAAAGATTAATATTATAATGCATAAACAACCAGTGGCCATTGGTTTGTACACATATCTGTTATACCTATCTGTAGCTCGGGTGTCTTCAACCTTTTTCAGGCCAACAAGCCCTGGATGGATAGAGAGATTGAGCAGGTTCTCCTTATTCTTACATTCAATATTACATCTCAAAAATTATTATTGAAATATAGACCCATATACTTTTCATATACTCTTTATGCTTTCAGTTTTACTTAATATATTTGGTAAGACTTTACACTAAGAAAATAAAGCTATAAAATCTGTCACTGGGGCAGTAGGCTACACTTTCAAAAGGTACTAGAATGTACCATTTAGGTACTACTGTATATGTACACTTTAGGTGCACCCTTCAGGCATATGTATAAAAGTGTACCTTTGAGAAAAGGTACCTTCTGAACATTTCTGAGAGTATACAATAAAGCCCCATTAGTTAATGCATTAACCAACATTGACAATGAGCAATACAATTGTTACAATATTTATTCATCTTTGTTCACGTTAGTTAATAAAAACACAACTCTTCATTGTTCGTTTTTCAAGTTTATCTGCAACTCACTGATTGTCAAGGGATTCCTGAAGCACTAGACCTAGACCTTGTTTCCCTTCATAATGATGACAAGTGCCTCAGGTCTGACATGGCAGATGGATTTTAATAATTAATAAGCTTTAATGAGAAGGTTTTATCTAAGGTTTTATTTATGTCGATCTTAGGGGTGTTCTTGGTGCTCTCTTGTGTCTCTTTACTTAAATGTTTATAAAGTTATCTGTCCATCATCATCACCATCATCATTTCACTTTGGTAATAACTTTTTAAACTTATAGCCTTATTTAACTATTGGCACATTCAAAGTAGTAGCTTACACATCTAACTATTAAAATCATGCATAGTTTTATAATTCTGAATGAATTATTGAACTGGAATTCAGTTAATTGTATTACATTTACAACATGAAAGAAAGACAAGCTGAAAATCTCATTCCATTTTTGTCTTTTTAAACACAAATTGTAGTGTTGACTGCCTTTGTCAGCCCTAGTACCCATATAATTATGGGAAAAGGTTGATCAAACAAATACTTTAGTTTATGGAAACCATCTGTCGTCTTAAATTAGACAAAATATTAATAAATCAGGCTAAATTTGCAACCCTGACATTCATTCTGGCATATTTAATTGAATTGAATTGAATTGAATATTTTATTTCATTTTGTTACTAACATTTTATGAAGGTTAAACACCTTCAGTGATTTGAAAAAAAAAAACTTTTATTTTTTAGAGTGTACAATACATTTACATTTTTATTATTTACATTTTTAAATACATTTTTATCATATTTACTGTTTTATTTATAGATATCCTGTTTTTCCCCACGTCACACCTGTGTTCTCGTGCCTACAGGAAGTACTGCGCAGGATGCTTGAGAGCGACTCACCTGCAGCTCGAAACTGGGTGGGAAGTGTTTGGAATATGTTTGTTTTTCTGATACAAAACCTATATTAATAAAAATCAACAGGGTTATACCACCTCCGTGCTAAATGACCATGTAAAATAGGATGAATGGTTAGTTTATTGTGGTTAATCCAGCAGACACCTGCGCGCGCGTCAGCGGGTTTCGCTATAGGTGAGGACAAAGGGCCGCCTGCATGACACATGAACGTCAACACAGCGGACTGACAGCGGCCAAGTTGACAAATACGTCGTATGATATGGAGCCGCTCAAAACTGGGAAAAAATTTCCGGTATGTTTTTAACTGAATATCTTTATTATTTTTTCTTTTAGTCAGATGTTTCAGGCGTTATTAGCAGTTAATTTTTCCGAGAATAATCTTCTGGGACGTCCTCAACAGTGCTGTTTGTGTTTGGTAATGTACATAATTACGTGCCTCAGTTGTTCGGAAGTATATTATTAGATAGGCAGTTTTAGTTTTTTATATTATAACTATAACGTTTGCAATGTTATCTATTATAGTTTATAATATAAAATAGTTATAAATATATCAATAATTATATAAAATAATTATAAATAATTATAATTGCTTATTATACTATATATATATAATTATATATTCACTGTATATGCCTGTCTGATTTGATTTGTTACACTGTTTTATATTTCTCAAAACAATGGTTATATTGACATGTTAGCATTATGCTTGAACTTTTTGAAAAATATTCCTCAGTATCTTACACCAATATTTTAAAAATAAGTATCTACTTTAAATATGTATTGAAAGATATTCAACCAAAAGACTGCAAACAAAAAAACCTGTTTTTAAGAAAAGCTGACGCTTCAGTCATGTGACCAACACACACTTCTGCCAATGCATACTTGATTGGGGTGGATTGTTGACGCTGATGAGAAACGTGTTGGTTCAGAATTTAGAAAAGAGTTGCAACCACGTAATTCCATGTACTCATACTAGTGCGATTGGACTGCTTAAGAGGAATAGCCTGTTTTCATGTGGGTGGTTCAAAACTGCATATTAGTCATGTACAGTACACAGCGTCCTAGTTACAGAGAGTAACTCATTATATACATAACAGTCACATGTAACAAACTCAAAAAGCATTTTACTTGTATTTTACATTTCTTTGTAGGACAATGGCTTGGACCAGACAGTGCAGTTTCTTCCAGCATCGGATGCAAAGAAGTTACGGAAGAGGAGGATATCGCGCAGGGCGATTTTTGCAATAGGTCTACCCACAGCATTAGCCATCATTGCATTAGTAACTGGACTGCTAGTTTGGCATTTCCATTGTGAGTTATTTAACCTGTAAACTAACACACTGTTATTATCACCAGTAAACAGTACATCTGAATGATTTTGATAAAACAGTAACTCCAGTGTATCCATTGTTATAGTCAGGCCAATTGGAAAGGTGAAGAAGTTGTTCAGTGGTTATTTGACCATCTCCAGTCAGATGTTCTCAGATGCTTATGAAAACTCTAACACCACTGAATATAAAGAACTGGCTTCAAGGGTCTCAAAGCAGGTGAGGTGGTCACTTTTCTTTCTAATGTTTTCATTTTTTGAAGAAAAAGAAAAAGTACTTCATTAAAGTTCATACGGGTAATTTTGACGTATCTTAAAACGTTGCGTTATTCTACGTTGTCTTTCAGCTCAAAGTTATATACGGTCAAGTGCGCTTGCTGTCCAAGTACCATGTGGGATCCACTGTGCAAGGTTTCAGGTAATTTAAATAATTCTGCCACTTATGAGAGAAAATTATGGGTAATTGGCATGAAAGGTCAATCAGAAAGGTCACTCTTAATTTTTATTTTTCTATAGTTATTATGTATGCAGGTGACCTTGTATGACCTCATATTAAATTAGCAGACTGCATGGAATATTTGTTCTTTAAAAATGAGTTTGTCACACTGCAGGACTATTTAATTGGTGACCATTCCTAGCATCCCTTATATTCAAAGTCATGTTAAGCTAATGAACAAGTTAATGAAGTTATTTGTCAGCCAATCTTAAATAGTCCACCCCAAAATCTCTTTTGAAACAAAACTATCAATGTATTAGGACTGGTGTTGGGGGTAACGCATTACAAGTAACTTGAGTTAATCAGATTACTTTTTAGTAACTTTCTAGTAAAGTAACACATTATTTACAACAAAATATCTGACTTTTTTAAAATAAGTAATGCAAGTTAATTACTGTATTAACTGACACCTCTCCTGTCCCCATGAAATCGAGAGTAAATGCAGAGGTGTTGTGTGTAAACATTATGGTTATTGTAGTTCTTGTCTAAATGTGAGTATTTACTCATCTTACTTGCACAAAACAGACTCAGTATTCCTCAAAATGAATAAAAACGGTGAAATGCAATCTCAGAATATTGCACAAACCTGCAATAATTAAATATATTAAATTAAACAAATATAATGTACACTATATTGCCAAAAGCATTGGGACACCCCTTCAAATCATTGAATTCAGGTGTTCCAATCACTTCCATGGCCACAGGTGTATAAAATCAAGCACCTAGGCATGCAGACTGCTTCTACAAACATTTGTGAAAGAATGGGTTGCTCTCAGGAGCTCGGTGACTTCAAGCGTGGTACCCTGATGGGTTGCCACCTGTGCTATAAGTCCATTCGTGAAATTTCCTCACTACTAAATATTCCACAGTCAACTGTTAGTGGTATCATAAAGTGGAAGCAATTGGGAACAACAACAACTCAGCCACGAAGTGGTAGGCCACGTAAAATCACAGAGCGGGGTCAGCACATGCTGAGGCACACAGTGCGCAGAAGTTGCCAACTTTCTGTAGAGTCAATAGCTACAGACCTCCAAACTTCGTGTGGCCTTCAGATTAGCTCAAGAACAGTGCATAGAGAGCTTCATGGAATGGGTTTCCATGGCTGAGCAGCTGCATCCAAGCCTTACATCACCAAGTGCAATGCAAAGTGTCGGATGCAGTGGTGTAAAGCATGCAGCCACTGTGTTCTCTGGAGTGATGAATCATGCTTCTCTGTCTGGCAATCCGATAGACGAGTCTGGGTTTACCGGTTGCCAAGAGAACGGTACTCACCTGACTGCATTGTGTAAAGTGTAAAGTTTGGTGGAGGGGGGGGTTATGGTGTGGGGTTGTTTTTCAGGGGCTGAGCTTGGCTCAGTAGTTCCAGTGAAAGGAACTCTTAATGCTTCAGCATACCAAGATATTTTGGACAATTTCATGCTCCCAACTTTGTGGGAACAGTCTGGGGATGTTCCAACATGACTGCACACCAGTGCACAAAGCAAGGTCTATAAAGACATGGATGAGCGAGTTTGGTGTGGAGGAACTTGACTGGCCTGCACAGAGTCCTGACCTCAACCTGACAGAACACCTTTGGGATGAATTAGAGCGGAGACTGTGAGGCAGACCTTCTCATCCAACATCACTGCCTGACCTCACAAATGCGCTTCTAGAAGAATGGTCAAAAATTCCCATAAACACACTCCTAAACCTTGTGGAAAGCCTTCCCAGAAGAGTTGAAGCTGTTATAGTTACAAAGGGTGGGCCAACTCCATATTAAACCCTACGGATTAAGAATGGGATGTCATTAAAATTCATGTGCACGTAAAGGCAGGCGTCCCAAAACTTTTGGCAATATAGTGTATGTATTTAGTCTCACTTTATTAACCAATGTCTTTGCTGCTGACTTTCAATTATCTAATTCAACCACACTAATAAGCAAAAAAGACTTTAACATCACATTTGTGATCAGCCTGAGGCTTATTCATTTCACTTTTGGTGTGAAAGGGCCTTTACATTTGCCAAAAATAGAACTTTTTTTGTAGTTGAGGTGAGAATAAGTAACGCAAAAGTAATGTACTAAGTAACACAATTAGTTACTTTTTTAGGAACTAACGCAATATTGTAATGCATTACTTTTAAAAGTAACTTTCCCCAACACTGATTAGGACATCACAGAATATGCCAGACTCATTTCATACTATGAATCAGATTTATGTCTATTTGTATTGTAAGTTTCAATACATTTTCTTCCCCTATAGTGAGGGCAATAATAACGGTATCATCGCATATTACCTGTCTGAGTTTAATGTGCGGGAGTCCCAAATACCTGCTGTGGAGGAGGCCATTGCATCCATGGAAATGGAAAATGCAAGGAAAAGCCGGAGGGGTTTTGGTCGCAGGACTGACGATAGCCTCATCATTGATGGCATGACATCAGGGGGTAAATCTACTGGAAGAGAGTTTCATATTACCCACATAGTTTCAGTCTGTCACCTCTTGTAACCTAACCAGAAACTTAAAAGAAATACGAGTCTCATTTTAGTCTAGCACTATTCGAACTCGATTGTTTACAGTCAAAATTCATATATATTTTGGTGTGTATTACAGCTGTGGATGCTCGGTTAGCTGGCAGAAACCTCAAACGTGAGTAAAAGATATGTTCCTTACATTTAGCTATTTATACGTGTTCATATCTCAGACTGGTATTGAACTTGTGCTGTCTTTCAGGGTCCATTAGGAGGTCTCATCATGCCCATGAGAACCAGACAGACATTATCCGGTCTCCAGGTTTTCCTGATTCCTCCTACTCTCCAAACCTTTACACTGAGTGGCAGATTCGGGCTGACCCAGAGCACAGGATCAGACTAGAGTTTGATGTCCTAGACCTAGAGAAAGACTGTCGTAATGACTTCATCAAAGTGTACGACTCATTAGCACCGTCAGAGAAGCAGGTCATAACAGAGTAAGTGTTCGTACTCTCTCAGTCATCCTCTCCATGACACAGTACCGCATGTGCGAGCAGTGTCACGTTACGCATGTCTGTTTTCATTGTCTGTGTGATGTGTGGAATCTAACAATCGTATTCATGCAGGAAATGTGGATATCGCTTACCCAGTGAGAAGCTAATTTTCCTCTCCTCTGGGAATGTCATGCTGGTTACACTGGTTACAAATGAAGAGAAAAACTTCCCAGGTTTCAGGGCATTTTACTCTCAGATTCCAGCCAAAATTCAAGGTAGAGTTTAATGAGATATAAATTCCTATGTAGGGTCCAGAGTTCACTTTTTGATACACTTATCACTGGCAAATTTACTGGATATAAATATTTCTTGTCTGTCATGAAAAACTACATTATTTAAAAATATATTTCTGTATGAAAATTGTATAATTCAGCTGTTTTTACCCTTGCATATTAGTGACAAACAGTGCAGATCATTGTCACTCGCAACATGTGCTGTCAGTGAAACTCTGTCACAAAAATGTGAACACACATTTTGATTTTGTTACTATTATATTAAAGGGTTCGTTCACCCAAAAATGAAAATTCTGTCATTAATTACTCACCCTCATGTTGTTCCAAACCTGTAAGACCTTTGTTCATCTTCAGAACACAAATTAAGATATTTTTGATGAAATCCGAGAGGTTAAAACAGTCGCCGTGACTGCAGTGGTTCAACCTTAATTTTATGAAGCGACAAGAATACTTTTTGTGTGCCAAAACAAAAATAACGACTTTATTCAACAATCTCTTCTCTTCCCTGTCATCATCCTTACACAGTTGCCGCAGTAAGCACAGTGAATGCTTCCGTGTTTACGTACTGCTGGCTCAGTATTGGCCAAAGCTGCACATGTGACATAAGGAGCATGACGCATGCATGTGATGCTGACGCAGGAGCCAGCCAATAATGAGTCAGCATTCTGACGTAGAACCTGGAAACGCTGGACGTAAACAACGCATGAGATTGACACAGAACAGAAGATGTACAGAAAATGTATTCTCATCGCTTCATAAAATTAAAGTTGAACTACTGTGGTCACGTCGACTATTTAAACAATGTCTTTAGTACCTTTCTGGACCTTGAAAGTGTTGATTATATTGCTGTCAATGGACGAGTCATATACCTCTTGGATTTTATCAAAAATATCTTAATTTGTGTTCTGAAGATGAACGAAAATTTTTCATTTTTGGGTGAACTAACCCTTTAATTTTGGTGGTTTAATGTGAGGAACATTGCATACACTCTTGTTCAAAGGTTCAAATTAAATATAAGGTAAAATAAGGTAAAAGTTGTTTTCTTTAAGAAATAATTCATGTGTATTTGCAAGGGTCAGACAAACATTTTAACAGTTAATTTAAACCATGTTGCAATGTAGTTATTAAATTACTGGACACTTGTAAGTGGCCTGCCAAAGCTAGTTGTTTTGGAAAGTGTTAAAGGAATAGTTCACCCAAAAATTTAGTCATCATTTACTCAGCCTCATGTCATTCCAAACCTGTTTTGATTTTCTTTCTTCTGTAAAGAAAAGAAGACATTTTGAAAACAAAATTGTTTTTAGTCCATACAATGGAAGTCAAATGGTAACAAAAACTGTTTGGTTACCAACATTCTTCAAAATATCTTTTTTTTTATTTATTTTTTTTTATGTTACACAAAAGGAAAAAAAGTCATACAGGTTTAGAACGACATGATGGTGAGTAAATGACAGAATTTTAATTTGTGGGTGAACTATCCCTTTAATTCCGTTAAATCAAGCAAATCTAAAGCCAATATTTGTGTAAATAATTATTTGTCACATTCTTTAGACTGCGGAGGGAGACTAACAGGGCTTCGTGGTACCTTCACATCACCTGGCTATCCCTCCCATTACCCACCTCAGTCTGAGTGTGTCTGGAACATTGAGGTAAAATAGATTTGTTATCAATGTCACTTACATTTTCCTGCATCATTGGTCTGTTTCTTACATTAGTTCCTCAAAATATTGTAAGTTTTTATATGTTCTGTCTCACAGGTTCCAAAAGGAAAGCACATCAAGGTGAAGTTTGACAAGTTCTCTATACATAACCCTGAACAGAACCCCATCAGCTGTCCCACAGACTACTTGGAGTTAAACTACAGGTCAGACAAAAGTCTCTTCATTGTAAAGGCATTATTTACACAGACCTGTTGCTTCAAAGTATCTGAGTATCATCATTTACTTGATTAGATGTTACTAACTATAAAATATATAGAAATATATCATTTATACACTACTCAAAAGTTTGGAATCAGTTTTGGGCTAATTAATATTAAATTAATATTTTCATTCAGCAAGTATACTTTAAATAAATCAAAAGTGACAGTTAAGATAAATTATGTTCTTTTGAACTTTGAATTAATCAAATAATTCTAGGGGAAAAAAATGAATCATGGTTTTCATTTTCCATTAATTTTTTAGAATATGTGGAGAGATGCCACCTAAAACTGTGTACACTATCAAATCAAACCAAGTAACAGTCAGATTTCATTCTGACCTGTCCTATGTGAGTGAGGGCTTTTCTGCAGAGTTTGAGGCCTTTGAACCCACTAATCGTGAGTAGAATCTTTTTTCTTTTTTTACTGATATTAAAGTGCATTGTTCTAATCCAGTCCACCATGACAAAAATATCTCAAATCACCTTTCCACAGCCTGTCCTGGGAGGTTCCAGTGTGACAATGATCTCTGTGTGTCTCCTAACCTACAGTGTGATGGCTACAATGACTGTGGAGATATGAGTGATGAGAGGGGCTGCAGTAAGTTTATTCCATATTACTTGTACTCAGTCTTTGTGTAGTTGTTTTTACAAAGAGAAGCTCTTGAAATGCTATAATAATGTGTAATTTGGGATTTTACATCACTTTCTTTACCCATGCATGCAGTGTGTAATGAGACTCAAATCAAATGCAAGAATGGCTTCTGCAAGCCCAGTTTCTGGCGCTGTGATGGGGTGAATGATTGCGGAGATAACACTGATGAGGAAAACTGTGGTAAGGATGAAACCAGCACTCAAAGTCATGAACTATGCAGCAGGAGTAAAGGAGCTGATTTCAGGTTGTTTTTTCGATTTTGTCTGCAGGAAATTGTAAAGCTCAAGAGTTTAGATGTCGAACTGGCCACTGCATCCCAACACAGAAGCAGTGTAATGGCTATAACGACTGTGGCGATGGCTCAGATGAATCTCAGTGTGAGAAATGTGAGAACTTCATTCAATAATGATAATGTCTTTGCCTGTTGTCACATAGACTGTAAAAAAGATGGACGACCTGTCTCCACTTCCTTGCACTGTAGAAAAATGAAGCTGTTGTAGTAGAAGAAGTTACTGTTGACATCTTGCACTGATTACATCATTGAAGCCCTAGTCTGCCCAGTAGTGATCCTGAGTTGGAGCCGTGGTATCAATGTCCCACCCAAACTCTGGCAGACTCATCTGTCAGTCATGACGTTAGACTTGAACATGTGATAAGAACTACCTAAAATGACAGAAACCATTTTTGGGGGGAAAAAATAATTTGAAGTACAAGTAAATTTTATAGTTTTGTTCACTTTACATTTGATTACATGGAGAGGGTGGGGTTTATGAACTATACTGCAGCCAGCCACCAGGGGGCGATTGAAATGCTTTGGCTTCACTATTCAGGATGTGTGTGCAGCACACTTGTACAGAGCCCAGCACATGACATGCAGGAAAAAAATAGTAGGCTAAATAATGCGCACGACTTACTAATTCGTTCCCTCGATTTATAAATACACTTGGCCTGTCATCTATAGCCCAAAGTATACTTTTACATGTGCGTAGTGCAAAGTTGAACATACAGCCTTGCAAAGTATACTTTATTTGACTCGTACGCATACACAGGCGTTCGACGCATGCGCAGTTTTAAGCAGTCTCTCACCACGAGTTACAACCCATGTAAACATCTTTGTATTCTTTCATGCTAGAGTTGAACAAGTCTGTTCCATCTATGTAGGCTTCCATTGTCGCTCTATCTTACATGCTTTTCGGTCTGTTTATGCAGTTTTTTTTTTTTTTTTTTACTACCTTGTGAATCGAGGGCCTCAAGGCACTAAACTAATTACTGAAAAAAAAAATGCGCATGTGCGTACAAATTACACGCGGTTACTAAAATCTGGCATACTCTTCTGATGACGAAATTCGTGTCACGCAGACTGTACGCTAACCCTCGCATACGTGTAAAAAGTGAAGTATACTTTGGGCTTCAGTTGACTGTCTTTTCTGTATTTGGCCTCCTCAATTTGACCTCATTTTATCCCTATATTAAAAAGTGCATATATTAATGATATTATTATGTTTGTATACCTCTATTGTTTACATATAGATTACAGTGTACCTTGTATACCTGCTGTCAACATATGCAGTCACACTATTGGACTTAATTACTTCTCTTTTTTACATCCAGCCATACCCGTTCACTGCTCTGATCTCACTTATAAGTGCAAAAATAATCAGTGCATCAGCAAGCTGAACCCTATGTGTGATGGAGAAACTGACTGTACGGATGGTTCGGATGAAGCCGAGTGTAGTAAGTTATAGTAAATTATTCTTTCTTTCTTCTGAGAAGTCGTGAGGGATTTGTTGTTCCTTGGCTACCAACTTAACAAGGATTCATAAAATTCACAAAAGTAACAGTTAAGACTTTTATAATGTTATAAAAGATGCTAAACCAGCTACTTTTCATGTGATGTTAATTTTATGTCGGATAATAGTTTTAAATAATAATAGCAATAACAATATTAATAGTTAAAAAGACGAGATATGCTTTTTAAAAAAACATGTTATTGTTAATATAAATACACATAATAATATCTGTTCAATTTGCTGATTCACTATAGAATGTGGGACAAAGCCCTACAAGTCCAGTCGTATTGTGGGTGGAAAGGACTCGAATGAGGGAGAATGGCCCTGGCAGGTCAGCCTCCACATGAAGACACAAGGTCATGTGTGTGGGGCGTCTGTTATCAGTAACCGCTGGCTTGTCACTGCTGCTCACTGCGTGCAGGACAATGAAAAGTTCAAGTGAGTTCTCATCTTGTTTGGCCCTCTCCTACCCTCCTGCACTAATCCTGACTGATTGTTTGTTCTTTTGCTAGATATTCCCAGCCTGACCAGTGGGAAGTCTATCTAGGCCTACTTAACCAGGGTGAGACTAATAAGTCAACCAAAAGAAGTGTAAAGCGCATCATTTCTCACCCTAAATACGATCACCAGAGCTATGACAATGACATTGCTCTAATGGAGTTGGACAGCCCTGTGACTCTCAGCCAGAACATCTGGCCTGTCTGCTTACCTGAAGCCACACATGACTTCCCAACGGGCAAATCTGTATGGATCACTGGCTGGGGCAAGTTGAGAGAGGAACTTGGTAAGTCTTGTAACAACCTATAAGTGAAGTTAATAAACGTAATTTCGGGAGGAGTATGCCCATCTAATCTTCCAATTAATACCAAGGTATAAAACCGGCATCTTACCTCTTCCTGTCGTTAGTTCTTTCGGTATCCCTCCTCCTCCCCTTCTCCTCCTTTTTGTAGAATTTTGCCTGTTATAGGGGGGCAATCGGAGCTCGAGTAGAATATCCTCTCCGAGCCCCTCTATAGCAGACAGCAAGCCAAATCTGTTTACCACTTACGCTAAGGTTATATGGGCACACGAACTCGTAAATACTGTTTAAAAGGTTGGGGTCAGTAAGATTTTTTAAAAATGTTTTTGGAAGAAGTCTCTAATGCTCACCAAGGCTGCATTTATTTGATCAAATATACAGCAAAAATATTGTAATTTACTGTGAAATGTTATTACAATTTAAAATAAGTTTTCTATCTGAATATATTTTAAAATGTAATTTATTCCTGTGTTGGCAAAGCTGAATTTTCAGCATCATTACTCCAGTCTTCAGTGTCACATGATCCTTAAAGGGTTAGTTCACCCAAAAATTTAATTTTTATGTCATTCCAAACCTGTAAGACATTCGTTCATCTTCAGAACACAAATTAAGATATTTTTGATGAAATCTGAGAGGTTTTTTTTCTCCTATAGAAAGCAATGAAATTACCACATTCAAGGTCCAGAGAAGTAGTAAAGACATTGTTAAAATAGTCCATGTGACTACAGTGGTTCAACCTTAATGTTATGAAGCGACGAGAATACTTTTTGTGCTCACATGAACAGCACCAGCCAATACTGAGCCGGCATTCAGAAGTAAACACGGAAGCTCTGCACTGTGCCAGCTGCATAGGAGATTGACAGGTAAAAGGAAAAATTGTTGATTAAAGTCGTTATTTTTGTTTTGTTTATGCGCACATAAAGTATTCTCGTCACTTCATAAAATTAAGGTTGAACCACTGTAGTCACATGAACTGTTTTAACTATGTTTTTAGTACTTCTCTTGACCTTGAATGTGGTAATTTCATTGCTTTCTATGGGAGATAAAAAACCTCTCGGATTTCATCAAAAATATCTTAATTTGTGTTCTAAAGATAAACGGGTGTGGAACGACATGAGGGTGAGTAGTAAATGACAGAAATTTCATTTTTGGGTGAACTAACCCTTTCAGAAATCATTCTAATATGCTGATTTGCTGCTCAAGAAACATTTCTTATTATTATCAATGTTGAAAACAGTAATATTTAATATTTTTGTTGAAACCATAATACGTTTTTGTTTTTTTTCAGGATTCTTTTATGAATAGAAAGTTCAAAAGATCAGTATTTATTTTGAATAGAAAACTTTGTAACATTTAAATATCTTTACTGTCACTTTTGATTAGTTTAATGCTTCCTTGATCAATAAAAGTATTAATGTACTGAAAAAAACAACTTACTGATACCAAACTTTAAACAGTAGTGTACATAACCAAAGGTTTAGACTGTTGTTTATTATTAATATTTGCCAAATTTAATAATAATAAGGCACCAGAAATATGGGAAATTATTAGTCCAATAGTTATTTATATTACATTGTAGCTTTCCCTTCAAGAACAAGTAGTGATCTGGATCATTATTAAACATGTTTTTCACTTCAAAATAATAGATCACTAGTAGTTCCTGCAGAGTGACGACTAGGTAACACCTGAGTAATTATTGATGCAATTTATGACCATATTCAGAGTAAAAAACAAAAGTGCTCACTGCTCAGACATGTCTTAGACATGTTAATGTTGTAATTGGTAATTAATTGGTAATTCTTTATGATCTGTCATAGTTATAGTAGGTAATAGTTCCTAATGAGGCTAAACTCATTCCATAATTACTGATTACCTACAGCTATCTCAGTCCTAATTTTGCTGTTACTGATATTACTGGATTTTCAGTGTACGTGATTTTTTTTTTTTTTGGCACACTATCAGAGCTTACAAAAGTATACAAAAAATCTATTTATTTATCGCAACGTTTCGGTCCCATGACCTTCATCAGGCATATGCCGAAACGTTGCGATAAATAAATACAATTATTTTATCCTTTTGTAAGCTCTGATAGTGTGTGGGACTTTCTTTTGAGTTTGACAAAAAAAAAAAAAAAAAAAAAAAACCAGAAACCCCCCCACTAAAATAGTGTACACTAAAATACACTAAAAATCCAGTAATATCCTTAGTCTGAAAATAATAATTAAAAAAAATCAATATATAAAACGTAAAAATATATAATATTTATTACACAGAGCAAATAAATGAATCGTAGTTGAATCCTAGAAGTTCATTTTACCCGAAATCATGAGTCCAACACTTTTTTTTTCACATTTATGCATAAAACCTTTACACTGAGAAACACAAATTTAGTCAAGTGTGTCTAAACTCTAAAACAAAACTAGTAAAACTGTCTAAAACTGGTAGTGTTGCTCTATTTGTCCAAACCAGATAATGAGAGAAAGTACTTCAAACTGAAACTGAATGTAATTGAGTACAAATTATGATGTAATAAGAGCCTAAAATTGTTAGCAAGCTAATAAAATGTCTTCTCCCTGCTCTAGATGATGTTGCATCAGTGTTGCAGAAGGCAGAGGTGCGCATTATTAACAGCACTGTGTGCAGCAAGCTGATGGATGATGGGATTACACCACGCATGATCTGTGCAGGTGTATTAAGTGGAGGCATAGATGCCTGTCAGGTGAAATGAAAGATCTTCTGTTTGTTTGTTTTTTTCACATTCAGATACATGTCATAACCTTATGTTTCTCAATATATTCTTCTTTCTCCTGCCAGGGTGACTCAGGTGGTCCAATGACTTCCATTGAGAGCAATGGGCGCATGTTCCTTGCTGGAGTTGTGAGTTGGGGAGATGGCTGTGGTCTCAGGAACAGACCTGGTATCTACACACGGGTCACAGAATACCGCAGCTGGATCAAGGAGATAACAGGGGTTTAGTGTCACAACAGTGACAAGAAGTGGACTTAAGCCCGACAACCTGTATTGAGAATTATTGAGGGCAGTTAAGGCATTCATATTTGTCAAGTTGTATTTCAATAGCCATAAAGATTCCTATAATCAGCCCAAATGTCCACAAGAAAGTTTTCTTTAATTTTTTATTTTCCATGAAGATAGTTTTGTTTTTTGTTTTTTTCATAATAAGGAGCTCTCATAGTTTCTTCATCTGTCTTACTGTACTGAATGTGTTTACGCTCTTAAAAGAGTTTTGTCTATATGGACTATACTGTTTTTGAGCTCAAATGAACTGTGTTTGTCTTTCTGTGGAAGAAAAGTATTCTTTCTGCCTTGTCAAGTCATTACAACTTGAGTGCTCCTCAGGGATTTTTGTAATGTACTTGGCGTAACAAGTCAATGGACTGTGTGGCTTTGTTTCTATTTGTATTACATTGTAGCTTTATCACCTTTCATGCCAAACAGTCTTCATCATTAGATCTGTGCACAAATGTATTTTATGGCTAAATAATAGGAAATCATTTTAGAGTAGTCATTTATTCTAGACAGTTAATGTCCTTCTTGAATGTTATTTCAAATATATGCGGATAAGTGTGTGTGTGTGTGTGTGTGTGTGTGTGAGAGAGAATTAGTGGTCTTATGCATCACTTTTAATCTATTGAAATGTCTAAACTTACTTGAAATCTGAAAATCAAAGCATTTTTATGTTCCAACTATTGACAATTTTTTAGATTTTATATTTTGCAATTTTGTTTACGTAATGACCTTTGTTTTACTGTTATGTGCATCTGTAATCTTTTTTATAATGTTATATTTTTTATTTTTTGTTAATGCCCTCCTCGAGGGATTGGCGTTCCCAAAATGTGCCTTGCTACTTCATTAGGTTCTTTGATAAAAATTAAAAGTGAAATTCTAATCTGCTTATTTTTCATGTTGTCAATCCAGGACTTGATGCTACATTTAAAGAAAGATGTGCACAATTGCATAAAATATGTTTTAAATGTAGCGAATTTAACATATAGATAGGTTAACAAAAAATAAAGACTGAAGAGGTTATTATAATGATTAGTGAATATCTTAAAGTATCTTATTTTTTTGTGTACATATTGTAAAATGATATCTATGTAATGCTTTATCTCCTAAAACTGTAAAGACGGGCTTGCAATTACTATATTTTCATTCTTTATTTAAAATTTATTTAGAAATAAAATGTAATTTATAATTAAACTTGTATTTTCATATGGAGGATAAATCTTATCCTATGCAAAGAATGTGGATGGTTGAACAAGTGCATAATCTATGTCAATATCTAAGTTTTTTCATTTCATTTTTGAAATTTTCTTCTGACAGCTTGTTTACCCACGATATTATAACATATCTATTATATAAAATATATTACATTTTAAATGGGATGAAATTTGGATGAAAACATTTGCTTGTGCGTGATGTTGCATCTTTGCCGCTAGGTGCAGTGCAACATAAACAAGAAAGAATAGGAATATAAAATTTAAAACTATTAATTTTGCATTTCCTTTAACATTTTCATAACACACACACACACACACATTGATTGGTGCGTTTATTTATTTATCTCCTTGCACATTTGTTTATATCTTTATTTATGCAGGAAAATGTGTATTTGTATTTATTGTGTGTGTGTGTTTTGCACCATATTGGTATTTTAAAAACCTTTAGCAGGTGAACGGAAGTTTAGACGACAGACCGGAAATGTGCACCAATGTTATTATTCCTACCGCCCTTGTGAAGAGCTAGCATATACATTCCTAATTTCAACCAACACTCATGGTAAGATGCCTTAAACATTTCCTTGATAAACATAAAATAGATAAGTGAAAACGATACGTTTTCTTAATTACACCACAATAGATGTAAAGGCAGAAAAGGACTGTTAGCTTGTTGCATTAGCTAGTAGGAGAATTAGCAGCATCAAGATGTCTCTATCAAGTGTAATTATTACATTTGTCTTTTGTCCTAAATGCATACGTACAAGATGTCAGTATACCTTAACGGGAAATTATTTATTTTTCGTAGTTTTTCTGTTTTTACATTCGTCTTGTTTGTTCCCCTTAAAAGTAACACACAAGCTAACATGCTAACGTACCTTGGCAGGATGATCAGTATGATTTTTGTTGTCATTTATTTCATTACCACAAATTGTATATAATAAAGTCGTGTGAAATATAGAAATGTTATTAGGATAAATAACAATGGTGAGTTAATTAGTAAATTCAAAATTAGTGCATTTCAGATGTCTTTAGTGTTTGCAGGTATTTAGAATTCCTTTGTTCATAATATTTAATTTGTAAACCTGCAGATCCCACTTTTGCTGCTGTGAAAGGGTTAGGTAAAGATGGATGCACTGGATCACATGTTAACAGACCCACTGGAGTCTGGAATGGACCAGGATGGTCGTGTGATGGAAGAGTGCATGCTGGGAAACTGCAGAGTTCGGGTTCCTGAAGATTTGCTGGAGGATGTGAGTTATCAGCACTTCTTATTACAAAGTTCCAGTGATAGTTCCACCATTTTCATGAACATTTGAAAGTATAAACTAAACATCTCTTTATCTTATGTGCATATGTGTCTGTGTAAGAGCAGCCAGAGATTTTCTTTTCGGTGATGAGTGAGAGCACATGGACAGATGTTCTTACAGATGCTCAGCGGACACACCTTCGTCAACTCCTGCCTCAGTTCTCAGAGAATAACACCTCAGAGCAGAACAGCATCATCAGCGATCTTTTCAACAACCAGAATTTCTTCTTTGGAAACCCCTTGCACATTGCCCAGAAGCTCTTCAGAGGTTACCCTCCTTCCTTTTTATTTTCAATCCTAATATTTTCATTTATAAAATAAAACTTTATGCATATTAGTTTGTTTCTTTCCTTAGATGGTTACTTTAACCCAGAAGTTGTCAAGTACAGACAACTTTGTGCCAAATCGCAGAAAAAAAGGCACATCTACTCCCTTCAGCAGTACTATCATAAATTACTCAAGCAGATCCTGGTCTCCAGAAAGGTACAATGAGTCACTGAAGATCTAATTTAGTGTCTGTTACATGGTCAGTGTTTATCTCACCATATACATCTCACCATATACTGCCATTAAAAAGTTTGAAGTCAGTATGATTTTTTTTTTTTTTTTTTTTTTTAAGGAAATTAATACTTTTATTCAGCAAGGATGCATTAAATTGAGAAAAAGTGACAGTAAATACATTTACAATGTTACAAGAGATTTCTATTTCAAATACAAGCTGTTAGTTTGAACTTTTTTTTCCACAGAAAAATTCAGTAGCACAACTGTTTTCAACATTGATGATAATCAGAAAAGTTTCTTAAAGGGGACTTATAATGCCCCTTTTACAAGATGTAATATAAGTCTCTGGTGTCCCCAGAATGTGTCTGTGAAGTTTCAGCTCAAAATACCCCACAGATAATTTATTATCGCTTGTCAAATTGCCCCTATTTGGGTGTGAGTAAAAACACGCCGTTTTTTGTCTCCCTTTAAATGCAAATGAGCTGCTGCTCCCTCCCGGCCCACTTTCCAGAAGAGGGTGGAGCTATAACAGTTCGCGCTTTGGTTGCTCAACAACAACAGAGCTGGAGAATCTCACGCAGCCAAAATTACGATTGTCAGTAACGGTGTTCAGCCTTACATTGTTCCCTTACAAGTCATGTGATCCACGACTGGTTGACACAGCAAGTAATGGCAAAAGAAATCGACTAGTTGGTGCAACCTCTGCTGTAACTCTATGTAAACTACTACTAATGTGTGTTTTTCTCTTGTAATGTAGGAGTTGCTGGATTTGGCGGTTCGCAGTGGACCTGAGCTTGTGGTAAAACGGCGGTACCCTGTCCCCTCTCATAAGGAGGTGCTGGAGCAGAGGGTGAGACGTCGAGTGGCTCACATACAGAAGGATGTGAAAACAGAGTGTGGGGACAGTAATGTGTCATCTGATGAAGATGGTGGGTGTGATGCAGTGTGAAAACCTTTTCAGCACCATCATGTGTTCATGTAATGATGATTAATATGATGGTTTTGTTCATGTAAACAGATACAGCCTCTTGGTTGCCTATTCCTCAGTCGCCCTCCTCCCCTACTCCAACTGTCTCTCTCAGGGTACTACCCAGCCTTTCTACTCAAGACATGAAAACCAGAGGTCAGTTAAAGCTGTTTTTAAAGCTCCCCAGATATGAAGTTACAAGAAACTAAAGCTGATTTTCCATGTAGACAAGCCTGAGCTGGGTGAGAAGGAACTAAGAGCCATGCTGCAGAGACACAGAGAGAAAAGAAAACGACAGCCAGTAAGTTGCCTAAAGGGGTCGTTTTTTTTATTTATTATTTTTACTGTCCCTCCTCTGAGATCCAGTTATAATGTTAGTAAAGTTTTTGTTATATTTTAGTTTATTGTAACCTTTCCCACCATCTCTCTGGCCTTTAGGAAAAAAAACGTTTATTTTTTTCCCTGTAGCAACTTTAAGAAACTTGTGGTGTCACCAAGTTTCAAAAGTGCAGAACAAGCCATTTCTGCAGCTAAGTTACAATAAATGGTAATTTTTAAGTGGGACAATTTAATTTCTTAAAGATACAGCATGTTTTCTTTTTTTTTTTTTTACATTACATTAAGCTCTTTTTTTAAATGATGAGAGAGGACTGGATTCCATGATATGACCCTTATAAAGCATATGCGACATTACATTGTGGATGAGTTTTGAGAAAAATAATGTAAAAAATGTATAAATAAATAATAAAAATAAGGTTAAATTAACTAACTACATAAATGAATAAAAAAAGGATTACAAATGAATAAATAATACATCTAACAGTACAATGCTATAGAGTGTAGGAAAAAAATATAATAATGATTTTCCAAATAATTTACACATTTATATCATACATTTTTCACAGTATAAGGTGGGTCTTTATACATGAAAATATATAGCTGCCTTTTAAATTTTAGAATGGGGGTCTCGTGCACAAGGATGATCATATAATATGTGTCTAGGACATCTAAAAGATTGAAAGCAGTTGACTAGAAGACATGATTTGTATGAGTAATGATTTTATTTTTTTATGTCATTTTTAGGATCACCCTGACCTTATGACCTCCGATCTCCATCTTGGTGATATCATGTCACGAGTCAACATCGGCAGAAAAGGATCCGTTCCAAGTGAGAATGATAAGCTTAGTTTATTCTTTTCAAAATAAGATGCATGAATCGTTGCAGCAGGTGGGAATCTATGTCTGTTTTTGGCCTGTAGCCATGTTTGACTTGGCCCTACCTAAGAAGAAGATAAAGGAGGAGAGGAAGAAGAAAAAGATGCGCCCTATTAAAATGGAATCGGAGGAGGTCTGTGATGTTCAGATGTCGGCAGCTTCCATGAACTCAGGCCTTGCTGATGCCCCCACTGCTCCTCCACAAACTGTTAAAGAAGAGTAGGTCTTTCTACTGTACATAAAATACTTTGTTCAAAACTCTTAGCATTTAAATACCTTGAAATCCGTTTCGTTTGTACCAAAGGCCCATAGATGAGTCCCAGATGAGCCCTGACAGAGTGGAGGAAATAACCATGAGCTTTTTTCATTTGCTTGAGGACATCCTCAGACTGGAAAGTCTAGCAACATCCTCCGCGGTACATACAGCACATATAAATACATATAGTATTGGTCAGTTGGTAACACTTTACAATAAGGTTAATTTGTTAACATTAGTTAACGAATTAACTAAGATGAACGAACCATAAGCAATACGTGTGTTACTGTATTAGTTAATCTTTGTTAACATTAGTTAATAAAAATACAGCAGTTAATTGTTTGTTCATGTTAGTTCACAGTGCATTAACTAATGTTAACAAATACAACTCTTGATATTAATGATGTTTTAGTAAATGTTGAAATTAACATTAACAAAAATGTATAAATGCTGGAGAAGTGCAGTTCATGTTAATGTAGTTAACTACTGTTAACTAATGAACCTTATTGTAAAGTGTTACAGGTCAGTTCTTTATTATTACATTTTTCCCTATTTTGTTTAATATTCAGTATTATAAGTCATTAACTGTTCAGTGACACAAATGGTAGCATGGGAAATATGCAGTTGTGCAAAAAAATTATACAGAGAAACTACCTTTCAAAAGTTTCATATATAGTAAGTCTTGATATATAGTGAGATTTTAATAGGAAGTTTGATACTTAAATTTCAATAGTAAGAGTTTATTTAAAGAACTTTTAGTAAGGATTCATTAAATTTATCAAAAATTACAGTAAAGACATTTATATAGGCATATATGAGAATGATTTCTGAAGGATCATGTGACACTGAAGACTGGAGTAATGATGCTGAAAATCCTGCTTTGCCATCACAGGAATAAATTACATTTTAAAACATATTCAGATAGAAAAGTTATTTTTATTTATGTTAATTATTCGAAATATTACTGTTTTTACAGTATTTTTAATCAAATTAATGCAGCCTTGGTCAAATGAAGAGATTTCTTTTAAAAACAATTAAAAAAAAACTTACTGACCTCAAACTCTTGAAAGGTAGTGTATATGGTATGGAAATTATGCAGTAAAACAAATCAAAACTATGTTATAAATTACAATCATCACACTTTGGCTCTGCACAATCTTCTTCATGAGGTGCATCCTGGGAAGCTCTCAAACAATACTGAAGGACTTTCCATGTATGTTTTAACTGAAGCTTCCAGAAATGGCTGAAGTGTGTTAATATTTTACTGCTTATACATAACAAGATAAAATCAGTGTTGTGATTGTTCCTCTTATCGTTGCTCTCAGTTGGAAGAGAAAGTCCAACAATGGCAGTCATCTCCGGCCAGCGCTCTCAACCCCTGGTTCTCTATGGCCCCCTGCTGGTCAGAGTTGGTTGTGCCTGCTCTACAGTTTCTCGCTGGAGAGAGCAAAAGTATGCCTGAATCTATGAATCTTGAAAATTTCCTACAGCTATTAATTCACAATTCATACATTGAATGATGCATGTTGATATTTCGTATCTCTGTTTCCTGTCAGCTGGTGTGATGGCTCTGCCTACTGGCTTCATACCTTTTGTGGAATTAAAGGAACTCTCCCAGCAGTGGAAATGGATATGTACGATATCATACTATTTTCCTCTACTTGTATCTTTTTTTAGATGGAAATATAAGCTCTTCAATAATTGAAGGTTATATACAGTACTGTCTAAAAGTTTGGGGTTGGTAAGATGATAAAAAAAAAAAAAAAACTCTCCAGTTTTCAGTGTCACGTGATCCTTCAGAAATCATTTTAATATGCTGATTTGGTGCTCAAGAAACAATTCTTATTATTGTGGAAACCATAATTTTTTTCAGGATTCTTTAATGAATAGAAAAGTTAAAACAAACAGCACTTTTTTTAAATAGATTATTTTGTAACATTATACATGTTTTTACTGTCACTTTGATTAATACATCCTTGCTGAATAAAAGTAATAATTTCTTAAAAAGAAAAAAAAAAACAAAAAACTTTTGAACAGTAGTGTATACTGCAATTATTTATTATCAGAATTATCAGAATATTAGTTTGTAAACTAACTTGCAGGCATCTTTTAGACCAGAATTTTTTTTAGATGATTTGTAAATGTATATATTCATTCATGTGTGTCAAAGCCACCAGTATTTCTTCATACTGATCTGTGCAGGTCCAAGTCAGGATGGAGACAAAGATCTGAGTGCCCTGTGCCAGTTATGGCTGGAGTCAAAGGATCATGTGGTTGTCAAGGTAGTAAACAGCTTTCAAGTTTTTGACGATGATGTAAGGGCACAGTCTCTGATTCCTGATTCTATGTTTGTTTTACAGCAGGAAGGAGAGGAAACTGCAGAACTCACTCCTCCAACACCCAGAGTGTGAGTTTGACAGTAGATTACAGTGTGTTTACTTAAAGAGATAGTTCACCCAAAACTTAAAATTCTATCATTATTTTCTCACCCTTATGTTAATTCTTTCTTCTGTTGAACATAAAGGAAGATATTTTGAAGAATGTTGGTAACCAAACAGTTGCTGGTCCCCAGTCCCCATTGATTTCCATAGTATAGAAAAAGATACTATGGAAGTCAATGGAGACCAGAAACCTTTTGGTTATCTTCTTTTGTGTTCAGCACAATAAATAAATCATACAGGTTTGGAACAACTTGGAATCAACTATCCCTTTAACCATTAGCATAATATTCAAACAACAATTCCTTTGTCTTTTTGCTTGAGACCGATGCACACATTCATGTCATTTCATGCTGTTTTTCTACTCTTTATCAGGTGGACTGACTATGTGGTGAGGCCAAGTACAGGAGAGGAAAGGCATGTTTTTCAAGAGCAGGTGTGTGCCTGAGTCTCACCTACCCTAAGGAGGGCCCTGTTGCCGCATATTTTTACATTGTTGTGCTGCTTGTGGAATGTAGTCTGTTATTCCATCAATCATTAAAATATTTGTGTTCTTTAGGAGCAGCAACGTTATGATCAGCCACATAAAGCCTTTACTTACCGAATGCATGGCTTTGAATCTGTGGTGGGACCAGTCAAGGGAGTTTTTGACAAGGAGACGTCGCTCAATAAAGCACGAGAGCATTCTTTGCTACGATCCGACAGACCGGCCTACGTCACCATACTATCTCTTGGTAACCACTGGGTGCTCTTTCTTTTGCAGTTTTGTTAGGGATGTCACATAGTTTAGTAAATGAGAGCCTAGTTTTAATATCAGTTGGGTTTGGAACATGAAGGTGACTTAATATTCCTTTAATTATTCTCAGAAAGCAACATCAGTTTTCAGTTGAGCTCAAATAAAGAAAATCTACGTTTCCTGTTTTCATCAACACAGTAAGAGATGCTGCTGCCAGGCTTCCTAACGGAGAAGGTACCAGAGCTGAGATTTGTGAGTTACTGAAAGACTCCCAGTTCCTAGCCCCCGATGTCACCAGTGCTCAGGTCAGACATGTGTTTCATGCTGTCGTATTTACAATTATAAGTTAACACATTAGTCACTGTTACACTCTCACATATTTTGTCCATTTTTAGGTGAACACTGTGGTGAGTGGTGCCCTCGACCGCCTGCACTACGAGAAAGACCCTTGTGTGAAATATGACATCGGCCGCAAGCTGTGGATCTACCTCCACAGGGACCGGAGCCAGGAGGAGTTTGGTAAGCAACCCTGTGAACCCATGCAGTGATGCATGTGCATTACTTAAAAAGTCAAAAGGTTTCATTGCCACAGGCAGAATGTGTTTGTCATAATGAATGCCAGACAAGTAGAACAGGTTTAGTACTCAGAGAATAGCAGACCGTATCAAGTTTCCATATTCTGCTATTGGCAAATATTAACTGCAAAGTCAAATATGACCAGAACAGTGTAATGTCAGTATTAATAATATGGCAAATATTCAAAAAAATCAAAACCTGACTGTCCCTGTTAGAAGTCATATAATGGGCCGTGGTTGGATCATCCATCAGGACAATGATCCAAAACAAACCTCAAAATCAAAACAAAGATGTGTCACTGAGCACAAAATGAAGCTTCTGCCATGGCCCCAGTTCTCTGACCTGAACCCTAAAGAAAATGAGTGGAGTGAAATGAAGAGAAAAAGCACCAACATGGAGCTGGGAATCTGAAGGATCTGGAGAGATTCTGCATGAAGGAATGGTCTCTGATCTCTTGTCAGGTGTTCTCCAAACTCATCAGGCATTATAGGTGAAGACTCAGAGCTGTTCTCTTGGGAAAAGGAGGTTGCAAAACGTATTGAATAAAAGGGTATGATTAATTGTGAGCAATGTGTATTAGAGAAAAACATTTATTTCATAATGAGATTTCCCCCCCCATTTAAAATTATTATTCTCCAATGAAAGGTTGGATTTTTGTAGATTTTTAAAATAAAAGATCAAAAGTATTAACGATGCAGCTTTTTCACAGCCTTTTTTGGTCATATTTACCAAGGGTATGAATAATTTTGAACTGTGTGTGTGTGTGTGTGTATACACACACCAGATGCTTCCAGACTTTTTCCTGATTTACAAATAACTATGCAAATGAAGCTTATGAGTGAAAAGCTGGCATGCTGGCTTTAATGGTAAAAATGGTAAAAAAAAAAATTAAAAAAAATGATCATCTTTCTTGATCAGAGCGAATACACCAGGCCCAGGCCGCAGCTGCTAAAGCCAAGAAAGCTCTGCAGCAGAAGCCCAAACCAGCACCAAAACCTGTAAGATCCTTTACACTCACTCATGTCATTGTTTTCCCACTAATTTTAAATGTAAAGCATCACTGTTGGTCCATGCTAATTTGCATAAGCTATTGCATATGTTTATGTTTTTGTGTGTATGTACTGTAGAAAGCAGGTGGTAAGGAGCCAGGCAGTAAGAATGGTGCTGCAGAGGCTGGCCAGAGCTCAGGAGGTGAAGGAATAGCCATTACATCCACCAGCTTGTCTCAAACTCCCTCCACCCCCACACCGAGCACCCCTGGAACCCCTAAATCACCCCTTCCTCCCACGGTAGCTACTCCAACCAAAGTAGGCGCCACAGAACCCGTCAAAACCAATCCCAGGTCAGTCGTTGGTAAACAATTCTTTAATGTATAGTTCTGCAAAAAATGAAAATCCTGTTCAAATATCATCTTTACTGTATGTCTTTGCGGAACCTGTATGACTGACATTCTTCTATGGAACTCTTGAGGAAATCCAACATTAGAAAATTCCAAAGAATGTTTATGCTTCCGAGATTCTTCTTTTCTGATGAAGTCATGCAGGTTTGGAACAACATGAAGGTGAGGAAATGACAGAATTGTCATTTTTGGTTGAACTGTCCCTTTAACTTTTGTATTTTACAGGTAAAAAATACTTTTTTTTTTTTCTTTAAAGGGTTAGTTAAACAAATTAAAATTTTGTCATTAATTACTCACCCTCATGTCGTTCCACACCCGTAAGACCTTTGTTCATCTTTGGAACACAAATTAAGATATCTTTGATAAAATCCGATGGCTCAGTGAGGCCTACATTGCCAGCAAGATAATTAACACTTTCAATGCCCAGAAAGCTACTAAAGACATATTTAATGTGACTACAGTGGTTTAACCTTAATGTTATGAAGCAATAAGAATACTTTTTGTGCGCCAAAAAAAACAGAATAACAACTTTATTCAACAATATCTAGTGATGGGCGATTTCAAAACACTGTTTCATGAAGCCTCAAAGCTTTACAAATCTTTTGTTTCGAATCAGTGGTTTGGAGCGCATATCAAACTGCCAAATAAACATTTTCTACTTTGTCAAAACCATAGCATTGTGGGCAGCACTCCGACATGTGGCTCAACAGGGCTTCGGGTGAACCGATTTCGAGTCTCACAATCTCTTTCCTCCTATCACTTTGTTTCTTTTCATCTGTACTATCGAGTAAAAACACAAATATAATGTAAAAAAAAAAAAAAAAAAAATACTAAACTTGCGGTCACATTTAGCATTGTTCTGCAAGTTTTCGGCTGCAAAATCCAGTCATTTTGAATAGGAATCCACAGGATCGGGAATTTTGTGTGAGGGCGAAAGATTTTCCCATGCAGATTATACAACAGGTTAAAGTTGATCATGTGGATTTACTGCGGTGACCAACAGAAAGCTGCTTGGTTTGAAAGTGACTTCTGTGTGATCAGTGCTTCATGCATTGCTACACTATTGATATAAGAAAATTTACCTTTTTACCTGTGAAATTTGAAGAATTTTGCTAATGTGGCCACACCTTGACAATGCAACACAAGGCTGAAATTCAACTGTATCATCCGTCACATGCTCCATTCTTTGTATATTGACTTTGATGATCATAATTTCTTCTCTGCAGTGTCCTGTTGGTGTCTCCTCCTTCCATGCCTCAGTTAGGAACATTGCTGTCTGCGAGTCAGCCAGGTCCACAGGTTTCCCAGCAGGCCTCTCCGCAGCCTGCAACTCGGGTAGTGGCACACTCGGCTGCCACTGGCTCTCTGCCTCAGGTGCGAGTGGTCACTGCCCAGCCTGGTCTTCCGACGTCTTCTGCAAGCCAGGCGACCACATTAGTGCACCAGAGCCCTCACCACATCAGGGTGCCGGTCACTGTGGCGCATGGAAAGAACATCACGCAGGTGCACTACAGCATCCCTAGCAATAATGTTTGTGTATTCAGTGTACCCTTACAAACAGACAATGCATGGATCACATTCTTGTTTGTCTTTCTTTGAACAGGCAGTGGTGACTCTACCACTGAGAAGCCAGTCTGCAGGAAGTCCCATTCAGGTGCAGGCTTCACGGGGTCAGGCCAGTCTTACTGTTCCAGGTCTTGCATCTGCTGTCACAGTTACCAAACCTCAGACGAGCTCCCCTGCCAGTCCAGCACACAACCCAACATCACCTGCTGTATTGCAGGGTGTCAGCAGCCAGAATATTATCAAACAGGTACAAACCGACTCAGAATGCATCAGACTCATGGTATAAATGGGGATGCACAATATATCGGCATCATATCGTTTATTGGTTAATGTAAAAAAAAATGTTTTAATGTTGGATATCTACATTAAACTAAATATACGTTTTATACTGTACATTCATGTCATGATGCCTAAATTCACTTGTAGCATGTAAAATGTATGTTTTTAGTCTTTTATTTTTTGTTTAGTAAAAATTGTATACAATTTTAATATCAGCCATTTATATTTGAAAAATTAAAGAATTTACTTTCCAGTATTGGTTGCTTAGATATCTTGTTATAATAATAATAATAATAATAATAATAAATTTTTAAAGTAGGTGTGCACAACCAAAACCCAAATTGTGCTCGGGTGCAGGACATAAAAAGCAATAAATGGTTAATTAAAAAAAAAAAAAAATTAATAAATTATCTGGAACTGCAATTTTAGTGTCCATACTGTACATATCTGGTAACACTTTTATAACCATATAAATATTAATGTTCTTATTTTAGAACATTAATATACCTCAGAAATATACCTCTGTCTTTGTACATTTTCATTGAATAATTGAAAAAATATCAGTTATTGGCCATAACACAAAAATAATTATTGACAGTTTGATAAATCGAAGATATTGTCTGTTTTTTTTCCCCCTGTCAAATCTCCCTCACTTTTATTTTAACCAGGTTGCGATCACTGGTCAGTTAAAGACCCAGAGTGCGGCCGGGATCCCTCTCACCGCCACTAACCTACGCATTCAGGGCAAGGATGTGCTCCGCTTGCCCCCCTCCTCAATTACAACTGACGCCAAAGGTCAGACGGTACTTCGCATCACTCCGGACATGATGGCCACCCTCACTAAATCTCCAATGGCCACTGTCAAACTCACCCCAGACATGCTGAGCAGTGCCACAAGCTCAGGCAGCAAGAGCATCTCTGCCACACTACATGTGTCTCCATCCCAGCCTTCACCCCCTACCTCGAACACCACTGCATCCACAACAGCTGAGAACCTGGCTACCAAGGCGCCTGCCACAGGTACCGCCACCCTAGTAAAGGTTCACCCGGAGCTGAAGGCCGCCTGTGACACAACCATTCGCCTCATGCCAGCCCTGGCTGTCACTATGACTGACCCCAAGGCCCGCACATTCTCAACCGTCACCTCGTCTGACTCTAAAGCAGGAACCACTATTCGAATAGTGCCAAACCTTAGTGTGATCCCTCAGAAACAAGGTCAGACTGTCTCAATTAGCACAACCACCACAAGTACAAAGCCTGTCACGGTATCATCAGGGGCAGCCACTGTTGCAATAGCCACCAGTGGAGTGGGAGGGGCCAAAGGCGTGACACTGGGACCTGCAGCCACAGGCTCTACGCTTTCTCTGGGCACTGCTACGGCCACAGTCAGACAGGTGCCGGTTAGTGCTACTGTAGTAGCCACACAAGCTGTAAGTTTATCTTTTAGTGCACAGTTTATTTCATCATCACCTTTCAAAACCAATGACAACTAAACATGTAATTTACTAGGGGTTCTGACAAAATGTTAGTCTATTTAAAATATATTTAAAGGTGCAATAGGTGATTCTCTACAGAAACATTTTTTGTTAAACTGGATGAAAGTCTCCTCATATCCTGATAGCAATTATTATGGTAAACGATCTAAATGTATTTTTATAAATATATATCATCTGTGGAAGGTGTAGGACCCTAGAATGTTCATCCAATCTTTATATTCAGTCCGAATGAAATATGATGTCCTACCTGCCTGTCAGCGTATGTTTTTACATACCCTCGCGCACCCTGTTCGCGCAGATATCATACATCATCAGCGCGTTTCATGTTATGCAGTTTATGTTTATGTTGACAGATGGCAACCCGTGACATTCTAGCCGGAGCTGTTCACATCCTCAGACTCTAAATTATGTGTTTCCATGTCAACAGTATCAATGAATCGTTTGAGACATTAGGTAGTTTAACGGCGTCTCGTGACGAGTTTTGGAGGAGGCATGGCTTTTGATTGTATGCTTTCAATACTAGCAAGCTAGCGTTAGCATTTTCCAGATCACCTACTGCACCTTTTAATGCATTTGAATTATTTATTTGTTATTTGGAATTTAATGATTCATTCATAAAGACTTGACTTGTTTCATTACTGGATGAATCAGCGTTTTTTAATACATTTCTTGAATGAATAATTCAATGACAAATACATTTTTTTTTTTTTAACCGTCACTTGTCGCCACCTACTGTTACAAATTTTGGGTTTCATTTCAGTTAGGATGCTTCTTGTCAATGCAGTAGACAGGAAGAAAGCTCACTGGGATTTGGAACAGAGCCAATGTTTGCTATGTGTAATTGCCTGTTATGATGACGTTTGAAACTTTGCTCTTTTCAGGGAAAGCTTCCCACGAGGATCACCGTGCCTCTATCTGTCCTCAGCCAACCTTTGAAAAATAAGAGTGTGGTCACTACTCCCATACTTAAAGGGAACATTAGCACCAAGTGAGAATTCTGTTTTATCATCTAATACTGCTATAGTAAACAAACAGTAGTTCACTAGTTCCCTATCAGGTTTTTAAAGTTCCCAATCATTTGAAATCGTGATTTGGGAAAAATGTTTTCTGTTTTTAGTATCAGCAATCTGGGGAGGAACATTATCTTGACTACCATGCCGGCAGGCACCAAGTTGATTGCTGGGAACAAGCCGGTCAGCTTTGTGACTGCTCAACAACTGCAGCAGCTACAGCAACAGGGACAGGCCACACAGGTTGACTCATCAGACTCCCAAACAAACTAAAACTGGTCCTACAAGCCAAACCATACACGTGTTAACCGAGTATGTTTCTTTACCCAAGGTTCGAATCCAGACAGTACCGGCTCAGCAGCTACAGCGCACAGCCGCCAGCTCTCCGAAATCCACAGTGTCTACGGTGGTGGTCTCTACTGCACCCTCGCCAAAAACAAACCCAGACCCTCAATGAGACATGAGACATCCATCATAAAGATTCAAAGAGCATGTACACAAAGTTTTGCTTAAATGTCCCATTAAAAGTTGCGTATGGGCAAAGTGGTGTCAGATTCTAAGCACCGGTCTTGTTTTGACACAGCTTTTTCTGTCATTTTGTTTCCAACATTTGCTGATTTTTGCAAATTCCCACAAGGAAGTCTGATTTGGATGCTGATATGATGTTGTAAACAGGGAAAAAGGTCAGGTGAACAATTGCGCATGGCTTGTATCAGTCTGATTCTGGTTAAAGTGAATGGCCTTTCTCTAGAAGATGTTGACATGTACACAGAGGTAATGTTTATTTGTGCTTTTTATATCTTAAATTCCCCTAAAGAAATGTAATTTAACAAGTACTGTTAATATTCTGTAGCCACTGTTTGTATTGTGATGAATAAATGATTGTGCTACACAAATCAAATCAAATCAAAACAGCTGTTAAGTTAATTCAACTGAATGGTGTTGTGTACTGCAATCCAGGGTTGAATTGTGTATATGTAAAAAATAATTTGTGCCACTTCATTTACATGATGTGGCAAGTAACATGAGTCAAGCTGACCATCCAATGTCAGTGGCAAACAATTATATGCTTGTATATTCTTTGTTTGAATTTTATTATAAAACATTTTAATGCGCTGTTATGCATCTATTACAGGCATTTCGGAGTGAATGGCATTTATGCATGCGTTTGATATTCTAAATGAATATCATGATCTGTTTTCCCCCTCTGGTTTGGCAAATCCTTTTCCAGGTGCTTTTGACACCTGTGACAACCACATTATTTACAAGTCCATTTTGATGGGATGTTTTCAGCTTGAGCACATGAAAATCTTTTGCAATGAAATGATTCAAACATAAATTCATGGAAGATGGCTTGCTAGCATAGAAAATGGCAAAAAGATTGCATTCAGTGCATTCAATCTTGGCAGTCATCACAGGCTCCGACTACTCTTCATCTGATTCCTGGAGCAAAGCCTTCTGGGAGCTAGAGTCTGAGGCAGTGGACTTTCTGAGGCCCATCTCCATGTCGCCTATCTGTCTTCCATCACACCATTTTAAAGTCCTGGAAAGATCATGGGCACAATGTAAGCAAAATAAAGTCAGTGGAAACTTTTTGGCTCATCCAAAATGACTGTCCTCTCACCAAAAAACTCCACAGTAGCAGATGCCCACAATCAGTAGAGCCACAGCATAATGCCAGCAGAAGCACATGGTGATAAACATAATGTTGTCATGCTTTTCCAGATTCCACTCTGGTCCACTCAGAGGATACAGCACAAACCCGATCTGAAACATTATGAAAATTTCCATTACTTGTATATTTTCTAATTTTTCCCAGAATTAAATTAAGTGGTTAATTTTCTTTACCTATGAGGTTGAGATATGTTGTTTTTACCTGATAGAACCATGTCCCTTGTAGGATGGCCACACTGGACCTGAAAAGTTCCAGCACCATGTTATCTCGCTTAAACACCTCCAACATTGTGCTGGCGGATCCACCAAGCACCGCAAACAGAAGCAGAGAGTGAATATGCTGGTCCAGAGGAGGACGGTTGTGGACGTGGAAATAGAAAAGGAACCCTGGAAGAGAAAAGCCATGACATTTACATCCTCAGCAAGGACAATGGTGGGCTATCACTGCATATTTGCTTAATTAAAGGCTCATTTTGCTTGATACCTTCAACAAAGAGAGCCAAAGAAAGGGAGAGACGGTCAAGACCAACTGGCACATGGCGAGAAGACATGCTGAAAACGTCTGCGATGCCAGAGATACCGAAGAACAAGTACATGGTGCTGTGCTGCCAATTCATCAGCTTCACCCAGCCATCCTTATACAGATGTGCATGAGGGCCATCAGGCACAAACTGCTCTGCCATGATCCCTGGAGAGAGATTTGTGTAAATCAAGAATTTTTTTAACAAATGGCAAGTAAATCGATATATAATTCATTCATGACATTTTAAATGTGTCATTTTCTTCTGTCGAATACAAAAGGAGTTACTTAAAAGAATGTCCAAGCTGCTCTTTTCCAAACAATGTAAGTGAAAGGTGATCATAGTTGTCAAGGGATTTTCAAAGCAAAATCTTTTTTGTCTTTTTCAGAGCTTGTCCCCATCCATTTTATATGGAAGAGAGCAGCTCGGACATTCTGCTAAACTTCTCCTTTGGTGTATTACAAAAGAAAGCAAATCTTTAAAAAAAAAAAAAAAAAATCCTTTAGGTAAAGACATGTGTGCATAATGTATGTGTTAATTTTAAGAGTACAGAGAATGTTACTTGTAACTGCACCTGTAACTCACCAACAAATGCAAAAAAGATCTTCAGAACTCCTTCAATTAAGTCTATGCGGTTGAAGAGTACATTTTGCATTTGTCTATCTCTGTCTCTATGTTGCTTCTGTTTTTTTCTCTGTATCTGTCGAAAAGGGTACTTAATCGACCACCACAGGCCAAACAGCAGGAAGAATGTACCAGGTAGTGCATGTCCCTTGAAGTTGGCCATTCTGCCCCTTTAAAAAAAATAAAATAAATAAAGGATTAAAAAATATATAAATATCTAAAGGCAAAAAAATAAATACTGTATGTTAATGTCTATGAAATATATATGAAATATATATATATATATATGAAAAAGAAGAGGATAATATAACTATTATAAAAATAGGATTCAGCAAAAGACTGGAATGTTGTTGGTGAGTCATTGTGTCATGCAAACCAAAGTCCACTATGATAAGCTTTTATTGCTTAAAGCCAGACAATTAGGTCCTCTCTGATAATCATTAACTAAAGAAATAAATATGTAGATATGAAACATTTTGTTGATAGAAATGTATAGTTATGATGCTCATATTATCTGGTTACCTGTTGGGATCCATATCAACTACAAAATCAGAATCAAAAAAAGCTTTATTGCCAGGTATGTTTACATATACTAGGAATTTGTTTTAGCAACAAAAGCTCCACAGTGCAACAGAGTAACAGTGACAAGACAAGACAGATAATATAAAGAATAGAAGAATAATATACAAATATACAAGATAGAAAAAGTGCAAAAAACAATATATAATATAGACAATTTGTATATACAGTTATGATGTGTGAAAATTTGAAATATAAAGGTGTGTACTGCCAAATGTTCAGCAGTTCATCCCTGGTAAAACTGATCGTATTTGAAAAACAAAAAACAGGAAAAACTAACAAAAACAGCACAAACATTGGAGAGCTAAGCACTGTGGCTGCCATGCGCGGCGCCATACTTCCATCCATCCCCACACCTTTAAATCTCAAGCATCTTTTTCCTTGCCACTATTACCTTTGTCTTGACAGTTAAATCAGCTACACTCCTGGGCACAAACAAAGGCTAAACACTAAGCTTTTAAATGTCTTAACCACAAATTATTGGTCAGGAAATTAGAAAAAGCATCAAAGACAGAATGAAGTGTTTGGCAGAATATGGGAAGTTTGTGTGTAGAGTGATGGATCACAATGAAACACAAGTTGCATGGTGATGCTCCAGAACAGTGTCTTTGAAAATCTGCTGAGAAATATAATAATAAATGCATCTCTACCACAGTGAAGTATGGAGGAAGAGGCGTCATTGTGTGGAGAGCCTTTTTACATGCTAGTATTGGTACTTCACGGTGAAAAGTCATTCTATGCTTTGGAGTACAGGAGAATATTGCAGAATGGCTTGCTTACATATTGGAAAAGGCTATAAAAGAGGGATGATCAGATGTTATTTTTTAGCAAGACAATGCTCCTGCCAATCAAAAAGTGGACTGAGAACATGTCCATCAGGCTCATGTTTTGGCCTGAATATTGGTCTCATATTAAACTCAAACTAACCGGGAGACATTTTTCAACTACTCATGAATTGTTCAAAGCCATTAACATTAAGTGGAACAACACTGTCTGCAAGCCGGGGAACGCTAGGCTAATACTTTATACAGTTGTACAATTCTTGCTAATTTCCTCACCAGTGATTTGTGATTAAAATAGTTAAGACCAAGAAAAGACCACTAAATATTTTGCCATTTTTGGCTTAGCACTGGTATTTTTCCTTCTTCCCAGAAGTGTACTGTCAGTGAGATGGCTGGAAATCAAGTTTTTCTCGGTAGGTAAGTAGCGCTTATATTTAATCACGCGCGTGTGGGAGAGTTTATTGTCTTAAAATGAATCAAGTTGACTTTTGTCTCTGCGAACTAGTTTAGATAGAAACCACTAAGAAACAATTTCTCATTGTTAACCACAGTGTCAGATAAAAATAAAAAACTAAAAAAAAACTTAGTTTGCTTGTTTGAATGAGATTTTTAATTTATAATGATGTTACAGTAGCATAGCCAAGAATAATAATTCGGTAACACTTTGTAATAAGGTCTCATACATTTGTTAACGGTAATGTATTAACTACAGTAGAATGAACTTACAATGAGCAACATAGACCTATTACCTATTGATTAATCTTTGTTAATGATAGTTGATAAAAATACAGTTGTTCGTTAATGTTAGTCCACAGTGCATTAACTAACAAATAACCTACAGCTTTTGAGTGTAAATGTTGAAATTAACTAAGATTAATACGTGCTGTATAAGTAACCTATTGTTCATGTTAACAAAAGCAGTTATGTTAACTAATGAAACCTTATTGTAAAGTGTTACAAATAATTATAGTAACTCTTTTGGCGGAAACTAAAACTTTTACCATGCTAAAAGTAATTAATGTAGGACTTAAATAAAAAAAGAAAAAGAAAAAAAAAAGAAAAAGAAAAAAGATTGTTCGAGCTCGAGATTGTGCTGTATTAGTATTCACGTAGCCTAGTCTATAAAATAAATTTATATACGAATTTCTATAGCTTTATTAGTCTACCAAAAGATGAACATGTATGGTTGAAGGTGTGTACCTGAACGTAGGCCTGTGTTGTCACGGCGGGGTGCCCAGTGTTCCTGTGCGGGTCTGGTGATGGGAATATCCTAGTTACCTGTCTGCAAAAAGCGCACCTGCTCACCTGCTTTACGCTATAAAATATGACCCCGCCCTCCTGCGCTTGACACACAGCAACTCTACGATGTCCCCGCCCACCTGCTCCTGATACTGTCAACTAGGACCTATGGTGGTGCTTTCAAATATATTATTTAAATTTAATTGTTTTTAATTATTTGCTTTCATACTGTCATATATATTAATGTTAATAACTTTTTTTAATTAAAATAATTATGGCATTGTAAAATACATAAGTCTTAAAGGGATAGTTCACACAAAAATGAAGAAAAGAGAAAGAAATCTATTTAGGTATGCAGGTAGGCCTATTGATGAATTTGTACAGGAAATGTATTGGAAGTTAAAGTATAAACCGTTCACGGAAGCTGACACACAAGGACATACAACAAACAAAGCTTAAGAATGTACTTTGCTCTCTCTTGTTTTATTGCTGTTGTAGGCTAAGCAACCGCACCAAACACACAGCTGTATGGGTGAATGACGATTAACAGACATTTTAAAACCGTAGCGCCACCATGAGGAAAAATAATATATCAATAAAGTCTAAATTATAATTTATACAATGACCTGGATGAATGAAAATTCCAAAACACAAAGAATCCTGAAATATTACAGTTCTTGTAGTAGCCTACAACATATAGGGAGATGTGGGGGAATCAGCAAAAAATGTCTTAGGAATATACTAGAAAATAATACAATAAACCTTGTGGTCTAAAAATAAAAACTACAAAATTGCACAGAAAATCTTTTTCTCTCTGAAGGGGTTTTCTGAGGATGGTACGGGGGTCACCAGGGGGTCCTCTTTTGCATGGGCCTCGCAGTAAGCCATCAGCTCAGCTGCTGCTTTAGATACCTGTACCAAGAGATACAAGCCAACACTATACATCCAGGAATAACATCCCATTTTCTTTTATGCCTGGAATAAATGTAAATTATTTTAAATAATTTCTCATTAAATGGTTAGTTCACCCAAAAATGAAAATTCTGTTATTTATTACTCACCCTCATGTCATTCTAAACCCATGAAGACTTTCAGATCTTTTTAATGAAATCTGAGAGCTTTGTCTTCTATTGACAGCCTATGCAACTACTACTTTCAAGCCTCAGAATGGTAGTAAAGACCAAAGTTTTAATTTTTTTTACATTTACAATTTTTGTAAAATTTTATTTACAAAATATTAATCTCAGACAATATTCACGCAACGTTTGCTCTCGCTTCAACACAACACGCATTTGTTGTGGTGCTCTCATGAACGATCAATATTTTGTAAATAAAGTGGTAAATTATGGTTTTGTTTTTTTTGCACAAAGTATTCTCGTCGTTTCATAAAATTGAGGTTAAACCACTGGAGTCACATGAATTACTTTAATGATGTCTTTACTACTTTTCTGGGGCTTGAAAGTGGTAGTTGCATAGGCTGTCAATGGAGGAAAAGAAAGCTCAGATCTTATTAAAAAGATCTTCATTTGTTCTCTGAAACTGAACGAAAGTCTTACGGGTTTGGAACGACATGAGGGTGAGTAATTAATGACAGAATTTTTATTTTTAGGTGAACTAACACTTTAATTTTAAATGTCTTTTGTATATTTTAATGAATACATCTAAAAAATGCTGGGTTAAAAACAACCCAAATTGGGTTGAAGATGGACAAACCCTGCTGGGTAGTTTTATTTAACTCAACTATTGTTAGAAAATTACTGTATTGCTTGCTTAAAATGAACACAAAATATGTTGGAAATTAACATTTAGTAATATGTATAATAAATGAACATTTATTTATAAGTTTAATAAATAATAATTAAAGATGCAGTCTGTAAGTTTTGCCTCTTTGTCGCTGTTTGAAACCTGCAATTGCAGTTATTTGCAGAATTATCATCTTTACCTGGGTTGTGTATCAGCACGGATGAATCTAATGTTTGCTGTCAGTCACCACATTGGTGTGGATACTTTACTTCGTAATAACAGATTCTACATCTTGAAGTATGACCAAAATAAGAATTTTCACTGGAAAATGTCATCTGAACAAGTAAGTAACATGTCTGCTACTTTTATTCTGACCAAATGAGAAAAAAAACATTACAATAAATCGCGCTGCCAATGGTGATCAAATCTAATGATCGCTTAGCTCAGATCACGTCAATCCGTGCAAATTATAATTTGTTCTCAAATTGTTAATGTTAACAACATCAGCACTGTGTTACTGTGTATTTAGTGTGTATTAGCGTTACCTGTAGACTCCGCAGTCCGAAGTCTTTTGCTTTTGACTACGGGTGAATCTCCAGTGTCACTGATGATTGTCATTTGGACCTTTCTGGATTACAATCCGCCATCAAAGTGATTAGCTATTTCAGCTGCTGTGAGAAAAGGCTATAAATGATCCGCCACCTGCAGCATCCTCACATGATATAGCCTACTAGCTGGGACTCCTTCTTTCTGTTTACAGATGTGACGTAATGACACAAAGACGAATGGCGACATGCTCGAATTTCCCATAAAAACCTACCAGTACCACCCAAATTATAAAGCATTATTACAAGCTTACCATTGTGAATTGGGCTAAGGTAAGGAGATAGTTTTGAACACTGGCTGGTTATGTACTTGTTCAAAAATTGATTTTTGATCATTTTTAACCAAAAAAAAAAAAGTTACAGACTGCAGCTTTAAACAATAAACATTTATTAAATTGCTTATTAATAAATGTTCGCCTTTTGATTATTATTATTATTATTATTGTGTCTGATTTTAAGCCAGGCATAGGGTTTAATAAAACTTTTACCCAACTGCTGGGTTAAAACAACGCAATCACTGAGTTTGTCTATTTTTAACCCAGCTTGGGTTGTTTTTAACCCAGCATTCATTAGAGTGTAACAAAACACTTTGGTCTGTCTTACCATCATCCTGTCAATATTAACCTCCAGTTTCAGTTGTTCCACTGTTTTTCGTGCATCTGCAATCTTGGCCATGTTATTAGACATTCTGCTCTCTTGTAGACACCAAATTAACCCTGCAGGAATATGGTAAAACAAACCCCAGGAGAGTCCAGGTAAATGCATCTGGAAGATAACAGCTCAACCCCAGTTCTACAGATGTCTGATGTTTTAGTTCCCTAAAAAGACAATGCTATTGGCTCCTCTAGGCTATTAAAGACATCTCTGTTGCAGAGTTGCAGTAATTGTTTTGCTGGGTCTCAGCTGGTTGTGTTTTGGATGAGGCTCAGTGGGAGAGGAGAAACAGAGGACTGCAGAAATCCTCTAGAGAGCAAAAATAATCTGCTCACTTATTAATATAAAGTCATATAATGCACAACACTTTTTTACATTACCATAATTCTTAATTTACTGTTAGTTAGTTTAAAAACCTGAACAATAATTTTCTGTAGTTTTCAGATGTTCTATTGAAGGAACGGTTTGTGAGTTTTTCAAAATCTTTAAAAGTTTCGAGAGTATTCAACATTTTTTTTCATGGATTGTGCCCAATGGAAATCATTGTTATAGAGAACAGATTTTTATATGAAAATCTATGCACCACCAAAATTTGAATTATGCCGTGCATAACAATGCAATATAAATATGGTATAACCGTTCATCATATTATATTACAGTTTCAGTGCATACTAGATATTGCTATAACAAATTTACTAACAATTTTATCTTCCTTTTTTAAAGATTTCACTTTGCAGATAATTAAAAGAAATAAATCAAATAAAATTTTTTTTAAAAAATTGTGTTTCTACAAAAACAAAACTTATATATTTAATACAGCATGCTGTTTATATATCGAAATGACTTACCACCGTTGATCCAGATTTATCCGTAATGCTAGCAGAAGAAACGTCTTGTTATCGTTGATAGTTTGTTGTACACATTACGCCCTGCAGGACTGAATGAAGAGATAGTAAGGAGTGGAGGGATAGGAAAAGCTGCCTCCTCTCATAATTAGCTATTATTCCTCCCCCATATTGGGCTGAAGAGGCAAGTCACAGGCATCATGGGGTGTGACCTTCAGCTGAATATCTCAGTCATGCATAATAGTGTTTGAGTGATACCTGCCAACACAATGAGCTGCACTGAGCTTTTATGATCTGTGAAAAAAATGTTGATTATTTGTACTGTATAAGATCCTGGGGTCTGGGGTGATGTTTTCCATGCTCTCCTCCAATAAATGTTTGCAATCTGTGAAGACAAAAGTCTTTTAAATTTTGCGCATGCGATTATTGCACTCCTTCTTTCCTTCACTAAAGAAATTGTCCTTTTAGCATTTACACTTTTATTTTATTTTATTTTAGTGAGAAAATAAATATTTGCACACCAGATTAACATGTCCCTCCTGATAGAAATCCCACCCAAGAGGACTGTGGCATCAGGAGAGAAACTGAAACTGTGGTTAAGTGTTTCAGTTTTTCTCATCATTAATACCTGAGGAAGGATTGGTTGTTGAGCTCACTGCAGGTGGCTCAAAGCTCCTCTCCAGGGCTTTAATGTCAAATGGCTCATTAGCAGCTGTTTTCAGACATGATTTATTGATTTACAAGTATAGTGCAGATGTGAGAAATGTAGTAAAATCAGGAATTAGGAACTAAAATTTTGGTGGGGAATATTCTTTTCTTTTTCAAAGAAAAGAAGAAGAAAAAAAAAGAAAAATGCTTATTTGTTTCATGTTTGGCATATTAACATGTAGAAATGTCACTCTTCCAGTTTCCAAACCAATGTTGTTGCATATCCATTCCCTTAGGCCTATTCTCTTTGGTTTAAAGGGTTAGTTCACCCAAAAATGAAAATTCTGTCATTAATTACTCACCCTCAAGTGGTTCAACTTTAATATTATAAAACGACGAGAATACTTTTTGTGCGCCAAAATTAATAAAATAGCGACTTTATTCCACAATATCAAGTGGTTCAACTTTAATATTATAAAGCGACGAGAATACTTTTTGTGCGACCAAAATTAACAGTGATGGGCGATTTCAAAACACTGCTTCATGAAGCTTCGAAGCTTTACGAATCTTTTGTTTCGAATCAGAGGTTCGGAGTGCCAAAAATCACATGATTATAGTAAACAAGGCTTTGTTACGTTGTAAGTGTTTTGAAACTTCAATAGTTCACGTGACTTTGGCAGTTCGATACATGCTCTTACGAGTGTGTGGAATGGCATGAGGGTGAGTAATTAATGACAGAATTTTCATTTTTGGGTGAACTAACCCTTTAAGGCTGTATTGTCAGTCTACAGGACTTGTTAGGTTATTTGGATAAGCATCAGAGAACTCACCTCCCCTGATTTAGGTAAAATGGTTGAGCACATATGTTATTTCTGAATAAGGTGCATTTAAAAAAAAAAACTGCATACTGTAAGATATACAAAACTGTTTTCAGGGAAATATTTTTATATAACATTATTTATACATTGGTAACACTTTACAATAAGGTTCATTAGTTAAACATTAGTTAATGTATTAACTAACATGAACTAACCATGAGCAATACATTTGTTACTGTATTTACTAATCTTCCTTAACATTAGTTAATGAAAATACAGTTTTTTCATGTTAGTTCACAGTGCCTTAACTAATGCTAAAAAGATTTTAATAATGTATAAGTAAATGTTGAAATTAACATTAACAAAGATTAATAAATGCTGTAGAAGTGCAGTTCATTATTAGTTCATGTTAACTAATGTAGTTAATTAATGTTAACTAATGAACCTTATTGTAAAGTGTTACCATTTTTCTTACCTCACTGGAATATTTTTTTCTCATGTTGTTTTACATATAAACCTCACTAAATATCATTTCAATTTATTCTTAAAGCAAGAAAGAGAAAAGAAAAAACATAATTTTATAAAATTGAGGTTAAACCACTGGAGTCACAAGGATTACTTTAATGATGTCTTTACTACCTTTCTGGACCTTGAATGTGGTAGTTGTGTTGCTTCCAGTGGAGGGATAAAAAGCTCTCAAATTTCATCAAAAATATCTTAATTTGTGTTCTGAAGAGAAACGGGGGTCTTACGGGTGTGGAATGACATGAGGGTGAGCAATTAATGACACAATTTTCATTTTTGGGTGAACTAACCCTTTAAGGCTGTTGCAAATACTCTTACACAACAGCATGGTGTCCTATGAAAACATGCTGTAATCTGTCTTTCACGAACGAATCGATGGATTATCTTCCCTTTGCACCATTAATTACAGTATCGTGCAGTATAATGGCTTTAAAATTTCCATACTTTTGAATATGTTCTCAAAGCAGTTTATTGAAGCATAAAATTGGAATTAATTGGAATTATGCTTCACTTTCATATTTTAAGCACTGATTTTGTTAACTGATTTGACTTACAACTAAGAGTTTACATTTCAAAACTTGACTGTATCTGTTGCTTTATTACATTTAAAACAATAAAAATAATCATGCTCCAGGCCTTGAATGGTTTTGCTTCATGTTCTTGCAGAGATTCCCTGCAATAACATGGTGTTTAATTCAATGAGCAGAATGTATATTTGCTTCTGAAAACACACAGGGTTACAGCTGTCATTGACATTATATGTTAATAATGTCTTTTAGGCCTTTGTCTTCGGCATTGCTTCACATCTAGCATGTGCAGTAGTATCCAGAGATGGAATCGTTCCAGGTTCCAAACAGGCCTTTCTTGTATTCCTTGAGGTGATACGCGATGCCAGCAGAAAACTTCCTCTTAGATCCTTGCTTCTTGGTTTTAGACCACACTGTCAGAGAGCAGCCTCGGCCCACCACAAGAGAGGAAATACGGTTTTCCCAAACCCATGGCATGATGGGGGTGTCTTCATCAGGATAAACATAAAGGAAACTGCCAGTACAGCTGTCATCATAGTAGTAGCTGCTGTGTTCGAACATCTGGGCGCAGAGTTTGTTTGCATTATCATCTTTCAGTGTGGCTGGGTTGGGACACGCTGCATTGAGTCCCTCGAAGCACAGAGCAGCCAGGAGAAGAGCGATGACTCCCTTCATGTTTTCGGCGTGTTGAGTGAGAAGCGATCTTTTGCCCTGACTTATATGCATGGAGCTTCTCCATTTGAATGACGTCCGTGAGAAACTTCAGGTTTTCCAACAGACTCTGTGAAGGTCATCTGCAGCATTTACACAAAGTTCTTTCTTTGCAATTCTGTGAAATGTGTTCTATTTATAGTCTTTTTAGATAGTTTTCATGAACTGAAAATGTATGCAATTTTAACAAAAAAAAAAAAAATAAAAAAAAATAAAAAAAAATAAAAAAAGAGAAGTGTCATTTTAGCTGCTGGTATTGGTGAGCTACTTCACTGTAAAAAGTCATTTTTGAGTACAGGAGAATATCACAGAATGGCTTGCTTCCCACAAAGATGTTATCGAAAGAGGAATGATCAGATGTTATTTTTCAACAAGACAATACTCCTGCCCAAATTGCAAAGACAACCAAGAAGTGGATTGAGAACAAGTCCATCAGACTGGTCAAAGTTTAGATTTGAAGCCTACAGTGAATATTTGTTCTCACATTAAACTCAAACGAACTGGGAGACATTTTTTTCAACTACTCACGAACTGTCTGAAGCCATTAACATTGGAACAACACTGACCGCAAATTCGGTAAGGCTATTCTGTGCTAAGTTACTTTACAGTATTTGTGCAATTCTTGCTAATTTCCTAAACAGTGATTTGTGATTAAAATGATTAAGACCATTAAAAGACCAATAAATATTATGCCCAGGAGACTAATGTCACATTCAATATAATCAATAAAGAGAAAATTAACAAACTCATTTCTGAATGATTATGCATATTTGTTTACATAGATTCTGCAAACTGTTCTTTTGTCTCATGACATGAACAAACATGACATATTCATGTATTTATTCAAATCTCCAGACAAGTGTTTCTTCACTTGGTGGTACACAATGCCAGGGAAAAACTTTTTGATCCTTCCGCACCCTCAAAGCCCAGAGCCAAAAGCGATGGCCACATCATGTTGAGTGAACCCTAAATTGAGCTAAAACAAACTTAAATGAGAAACCTTTGGTTTACCGACAGATGCTCTGAAGGTTGGGAATTCAAACAGCTTTTGATTGCAGTTTTGGATGAGAACAGGCTCTAGTTTGTCATTTTTTTTTGCTGAGTCTCAGTAGTGTTTTACTGTTCAATAAGTTGAATTTGCACTCAAATTCACTGAAGGCTAATATAGACATACCCATAAAATTAAGCTTTCAGGCATCTTTCATGTTACATTTTTAGTCTGTAATTTGTTGTGTGTAACTGACAACTGACACAATTCACGCAATTTTATATTCAGTGATGCAAAACTGTAGCCTGCTTTCTATTTAACAATCTGGGTCAGAGGCATCAGTCAAAAGTTATTTATTTATTTATTTACTTACTACATTTTAGGCTTGTTAGCTGCTGCTCTTTTAGCATTGTGTGCATTCTGCAACATTTTGGTGTAAGGCACAGAAAATTATTAATTTTAAAATATTGTTTTTGTTAGTGACATTTCTTTATTGTAAAAAAAAAATGTGTGTCTTGTTAAAGAGGACGATAAACAATTTTATTGAATTATTCTTTTCAGAATTTTACATTTTCTTTTCTGGTTTCATAAAGTCATTGTTTTATGAAAAAATTCACTAGCATAACACAGCAAGCACCGTCAGGCTGTCTTATTTTTGGCATGCACTGGCCTGCTCTGTAGTTCTCATTTGTAGGCTAGACACAGATCTTGTTGCGATCAGTATCTACAGTACTTGTTTTTGGGTCGAGCATTGTGTACTCAGAGCAGCTAAAGCTCTCGTCTTCATATTTTTAGTCTCTTTAGGGATCATTGTCCTAGATTTGAATGCAAAGAGATAATCTGATCCATTTGTCAGTGTGAGAAACTTTAGGTTGACCAACAGATGCTCTGAAGGTTAGGAGTTTCAACAAACCTTCATAGTACAGGTTTTATCCAGCAAGTCAGTATTTTATTTCTTTAAAAACAAAAAGTAATAAAATCATAAAAATAAAGTGTGTGTTTCTTTTTTATTGTGTTCGTTCTGTAGCCTAACATTTTGGTGTCAAATACAAAAAAATATTAATTTAAAATGGAATAACTTTATCCTAAATTCATTTAAAACGTGTTCCTATTTTCATTGTGCTTCTTGATTTCACGGTTTTATTTAATTGATTTTATTAGATTTTCTATTTTCTTTGCTAGCTTGTTAAGTACGAGGCTATATTTTATAATAATATTATTATTCTATAAATAAAAAAGTCACGGCCTCCCTTTGCCGGAAGTGACGGCATGTCAGATCTGTTTTGTTCCTGTCTTGGCGGGAATACGCGCTACCGACGGTCGACATGGATGTTGAGATGAAAGAGACAGACAGTGAACAAAATCAAGCCGACGTACAGCCTAAAAAGGATGATACTGCACCGAAAACATCGACTGCTTATGAACTACCATGGTACTGTTTGTGGCTGTTTGTAAGAGCGTTGTCGTGGCATTTGAATGAATTGAATGTCGCTAAAGATAGCAAACCTGCAGCATACATTTACAGCAGCTGAACTAGTGCCAAGCTCGCTTTTCTTTGTAGTTGCATGATTTTGTGATAAATAATTGTGATTTACGTGTGTTATTACTTCCAGGGTTGAAAAATACAGACCTCTTAAGTTGAATGAAATAGTTGGAAATGAAGAAACTGTCAGCAGACTGGCGGTCAGTACGACTTGCATACTGTAATTGCCTAATTCGGTGAATATAGACTTCTGGAAATGCTGACATGTTTCCTCTTTTGCTCCATTATTGTCGCAGGTGTTTGCAAGAGAAGGAAATGTGCCCAATATCATCATTGCTGTAAGTTAAAGGAATTATTCACATCCAGGTGCCATCTGAATTTACATTTGATGTCACTGCATTAAAACACCAGTCACTTTTTTGTTTTTAGGGTCCTCCTGGCACTGGAAAAACTACCAGCATTTTGTGTTTGGCTAGAGCACTTCTCGGCCCGGCCATGAAAGATGCTGTACTTGAGCTGAACGCCTCAAATGACCGGTAAGAAACACACTTAAAGGCACAATATGTACGATTTTTGGATTAAAATACCCAAAACCCACTAGAACAATGTTATATATTTTGTTGAATTGTGTACTTACATTATCCCAAATGATAACAGCAATGTTTAAATCCAGAGAAATCAGCCAGTGTAATGGCCCATATCATTGCATCACCTGTCCGTGGCATCATATCTGCGTTACCCTTGACTTCCAGTTTTACTTCTGTAGAAACCATGGAAACACCAAAGACTTTCATATATTGTGTTTTATTAGACAGGAGAGGAACTGTTTGGATACCTTTATTGACAGAAAACTTATAATTTTTAGTCTTTATTGTTTGAATCAGCATTTACCAGCATTTTTTACAGCATTTTCTCCACCATACAATATACACTATATTGCCAAAAGTATTGTGACACCCCTCCAAATCATTGAATTCAGGTGTTCCAATCACTTCCATGGCCACAGGTGTATAAAATCAAGCACCTAGGCATGCAGACTGCTTCTACAAACATTTGTGAAAGAATGGGTTGCTCTCAGGAGCTCAGTGACTTCAAGCGTGGTACTGTGATGGGTTGCCACCTGTGCTATAAGTCCATTCGTGAAATTTTCTCACTACTAAATATTCCAGGGTCAACTGTTAGTGATATCATAACAAAGTGGAAGCAATTGGGAACAACAGCAACAGGCCACGTAAAATCACAGAGCGGGGGCAGCGCATGCTGAGGCGCACAGTGCACAGAAGTCGCCAACTTTCTGCAGAGTCAATAGCTACAAACTTCGTGTGGCCTTCAGATTAGCTCAAGAACGGTGCGTAGAGAGTATGGGTTTCCATGGCCGAGCAGCTGCATCCAAGTCTTAAACCACCAAGTGCAATTCAAAGTGTCGGATGCAGTGGTGTAAAGCTCGCCGTCACTGGACTCTAGAGCAGTGGAGACGTGTTCTCTGGAGTGACGAATCACGCTTCTTTGTCTGGCAATCCGATGGACGAGTCTGGGTTTGGTGGTTGCCAGGAGAACGGTACTTGCCTGACTGTATTGTGCCAAGTGTAAAGTTTGGTGGAGGGGGGGGGGTTATGGTGTGGGGTTGTTTTTCAAGTGCTGAGCTTGGCCCAGTAGTTCCAGTGAAAGGAACTCTTAATGCTTCAGCATACCAAGATACCAATTTCATGCTCCCAACTTTGTGGGAACAGTCTGGGGATGTTCCAACATGACTGCGCACCAGTGCATAAAGACATGGATGAGCGCGTTTGGTGTGGAGGAACTTGACTGAGTCCTGACCTCAACCCGACAGAACACCTTTGGGATGAATTAGAGCGGAGACTGTGAGGCAGGCCTTCTCGCCAACATCACTGCCTGACCTCACAAATGCGCTTCTAGAAGAATGGTCAAAAATTCCCATAAACACACTCCTAAACCTTGTGGAAAGCCTTCCCAGAAGAGTTGAGGCTGTTATAGCTGCGAAGGGTGGGCCAACTCCATATTAAACCCTACGGATTAAGAATGGGATGTCATTAAAGTTCATGTGCACGTAAAAGCAGGCGTCCTAAAACATTTGGCAATATTGTCTATTTTAAAATTAATTGCATGCCATTTAGGAACACAAGTCAGCTTTTATTAATATAATATTCTTATAATGATCTAGCTTACTGCAGTGTGCGACAAGTGATTCATACCAGCCACCGAACGAACGCACTGAGTAACGTTAACCTAACTTTCAACACACTCAAACGTATCTAGTATGATTGTTTTGATCAAGAAAAACAGCGCTGCATTACCCGACAATTTTAATTCTTCAAATAAAGTGAACTGTATGGGTAGTAGTTCAGCAATTGCAGCTGTTTTATTAGAATGAAATAAAATTACGTGGGTTTAAGTGATCAAACATAACTTTAACAAAGTTTTAGTTCAGGGAAGGAGGCCGACGTTAAACATAACTTAAATCTTAATAAAAGTAAGCAACAAAACGAAAGTAACGACCGACTGTGGCATATAAGCATAAAAACAGCAACGTAAATTGACCCAGGCGCTTGGCCGTGCCTTGCTTTATCCCACAGTAACGTTAATAATACTTTAATACATTAGCTCATCCATGAGCACAATTTCTGTCCCGCCGGATTGCTTTACATCGGCAGTGACTGTGATAACGACAACTCCCATGATTCCACACACATTCATGGCGTCATAAAGCTACGCCTTTGTTACTGTTTTGAGTAAGCAGCCTCTACCGGGGAAACGTAAGGTGAAGAGATTGTAAGGGAAAGTAATGACTGTTTTCAAACAGGTTTTCTGCACATATTTTGGGTATTCATATTCTTGTTTTAATGTCTATTTGTTTATTTATTTCAGTGGTATTGATGTTGTAAGAAACAAGATCAAAATGTTTGCCCAGCAAAAGGTCACACTCCCTAAAGGTCGCCACAAGATCATAATCTTGGATGAGGCTGACAGGTAATACAAGTATTTTTATTAGAAATATTGAGTTTTAGGGGGGTTATTGATGCACCGAAATTATGCATGCACTGTGGTGGAAAAACGAAAATGATAGTGATTTGGAAATGATGAAAATAAAAAATTAATAATTATTCATTTTAGTTATTTTTTTAAATAATTGTATTAATATACTTTTTAATTAAACTCAATAATTTTAAATGAATCTGAATTTATTTTTTGACCAATTATCCAAAATGTATAGTCCTAGAAAACGTATTATCAGAGGGTAGGATTGGGCGATATACAATATCATATTGAGATCACCATAAAATGTACATCTCTGTACGTTTTTAGTCGATATGGATTAATCTAACAGCCTATGACACAGCAGAAATAAACACGACAATAGCCAGTTAGTGCATGGTGCTAATAAGTGACTTCTGTGTGAATGAATATTGTGGTTTCGTCTGATACACAAACTCAATATTTGAGCATATGAACTTCATCTCCAGAGCTACTTTGAGAGTCACTTCACAGCTTTACACCGTTTTGAGAAAAACTACCATCAAATACACACTGAAACTGACAAACATTATAAGTTTGACAAACAAATAAAAGTTCAGTTTAACTTCAAGAAATTATGACAGAAATATATCACTACTGTATATTAAAATATAAAGTAATAATAATATTATTTTAAGGAATATCATACAAATAAGATATGTTTTCATCCATGTTTTAAATTTATACCGTTCTGATGTGCAGCATCTTATTTGACAAAAAAATAAAAATGTAATGTTATGTTGTAAATTAATTATTTTCATTTGATTACATTTTAAGAGCTTGATTAAATTGTTAAAGTTTATTTAAATTTATATTAAATCATAAAACACTGAATCCCCCCCAAAATAAAATGTATTTCACGAGTCCCTAGTGGCACAGCATGTTTGTTTGTTTTTTCCTCTTTCGACCAAAAACCGAAAAGGCCTTTTTGGCCGATTAATTTTGTGGCCAAATTTTTTGCTGTTCCCTATTAAAAGTTAATATTAGAATTAATTATTAGAAATTAGAAAAAGCATTAGAAAAAATGCTTTATGCAAGTATGTTTTTGTATTTCTAAACCAGCATGACAGATGGAGCTCAGCAGGCTCTCAGAAGAACCATGGAGATATACTCTAAAACCACACGCTTTGCACTGGCATGTAATGCATCAGATAAGATCATAGGTGAGCGATGTGCCACATAAAACACAATATGCTGTTTATAATAGTCTGGCATTTAAACATGCTCTAAAAAATACACAGTACAGAGGTTTTTCAGATGATCCTGTCATTGTGTTGCAGAGCCCATCCAGTCCCGCTGCGCTGTGCTGCGTTACAGCAAACTCAGAGACGACCAGATTATGATGCGTCTGACGGAGGTGGTAGAGAAGGAGAAATTACACGTCACCAACGACGGCCTTGAGGCCATCATCTTCACCGCTCAAGGCGACATGAGACAGGTCAGGTCAATGATCTTTGTTTTTATGTGTATATTAAAATAAATAATAATAATAAATAACCTAAATTTAATAATTTAAATATATATAATATATAATATATATATATATATACACATACATTTTCAGGTTTTACTATTTTATTTTTTGTTGTTGTGGTTTTTCTCTAGGCTCTGAATAACTTGCAGTCAACAAACTCTGGATTTGGTTACATCAACAGTGAAAATGTGTTTAAGGTATTTTTGGATGTTTCATTTCAAGATAAAGATGTATTGGTGAAGTACAAAAAGTGTTGTTTCTGCAGGTGTGTGACGAGCCACATCCTCTGCTGGTTAAAAACATGCTAGAACACTGCGTCAACGCCAACATTGATGAAGCATACAAGGTACTACTAAACATTTCCCCTTGAAAATATTCAGTGTCCATTTGATAAATAACAGAAATGATGCATCTTTCTACAGATTATTGAGCAGCTTTGGTCACTCGGATACTCACCGGAGGACATAATCGGAAACATCTTTAGAGTGTGTAAGACCTTTCAGATGGCAGAATATTTGAAGCTGGAATATATTAAGGTATATATTGCCATTGTAGTGTCTCCCTAAGAAACTTTAAACCTAAAAGTATTAGATAACAGTGATAGTACAGAGATAAAACAATCTTTATTTTAATCACACTGCAATCATACTTTTGATTCCCCAGGAAATTGGCTACACACATATGAAAGTGGCAGAAGGGGTGAACTCTCTGTTACAGATGGCTGGTCTGTTGGGTCGACTGTGCAGCAAGACGGCTGCACCGGACGCAAGCTAAACATTTGTTACCAAATAATCACACTTCTCCTCATTGTTCTTAATCTCCGGAACTTTTATAAGTTGAAAAATTATAAAAACAAAAGTTGCAATAATAAAAATGTAAAAAAATGTTTTGATGTTTGTGAATGATTGTTTCTAGGATTTGTTTTTGGTGTCAGTGCTTAGTGCACAAGGTGCAATATAAACTAATTCTATTTGCCTAATGAGAAGCAATTTTATAAATTATGATTTCTTGTACCATGTTAGAAACAGTAGAGCAGAACAAGTGATAGTTTTATAGGTTTCAGTTTCAACATAGTTGTGCAAGGGACAATTTTAAAGCAAGGTGGAAAGAGCATCAAGATGCAGGCACCAAATTAGACCTTCAGTAGTTTTTTTTTTTGGTTCACTTGCGATTGAAAGGACAGGGTATTCATGTCACACCTTTATGAAACATTTAAAATAAATCTTTAGTGCGCAGCTCTTGATATGTAGCCTTAACACATTGTCCCTTTGCGTGAAATATTTTAGATGGTCTTGTAATAGTTGTATAACACTTGTCCACATTTGTTCATTATTGCTGAATTGAGCAGTTGTTTATTGATCAATAATAGCATTTATTTGCATAAGTTTGAACACACTTTTTTTTTTTTTTTTTTTTTTTTACTTTACAGTAAATGCACACCAAAATGTAAAAAATAGGTAATTTCATTTTGATCCAGAAATGTTTCCTCTTGGTGCGTTCACGTATTCTGATTCTGAATCTGTATAAAAGGGAAAGAACAAAGTGAGTGGTGCCATCTTATGAATTAACAATAGAAATGTTTTATCAACCAAACAAACCATATTACCTTCCTCACTGTCGTTTTTCAAGTTTTCATAATTACAGCTATCTGTTGAAACTGCCAAACACAACAATAAACAAAAAGCTTTTATAAAATCATATCGGCTTCGGTTTCATAGACAGGGCTTACCCTAAGCCAGGATTAGGCCTTAATTCAATTAGGGTATTTAAGTAGCTTTTATAAACTTACCCTAGAAAAAAACATTATTGGTGTGCATCTTGAGACAAAACAATGGTTCTGACTTATTTTAAGATATGTCAGTGGAAGTTACTTTCAGATAAAAAAAAGCTCAAACAGCTTAAGCCTTGTCTGTGAAACCGGGGGATCAAGTTGTAAAAATTTAAGTTTTAAGTATTTTTAATTAAAATCTCAAAATTTGAAACAATCTCTAAACTGTAAGTGCAGATGCCACAAGTGTTCGCTGGAACACCAGAACTCTATTGCATGTCTGCAAAATGTAGTTACTCACCCTAAACCAAAACCTTGATTTTGTGTCAGTAAATTGGCCAGTGCCACCAAAATAGTGTTTTTGTCATCATGTGAGCCATACTGGTCTAAATGTTCAGATGTTTTTTCACTATGTAAATATTTGTTGCAAATTGCATGTGTTCTATTAGTGTTGTAGTCAAGACCACCGAATCCAAGACCAAGACGAGGCCGAGTCAAGACCAGACCAGCACTCCTTAATTTCATAAAGATCCACATCACCTCCTGAGAAATGACTTATTTTTAATCAATAAATATAATTAGAAGACACTATATAGAGCTGTTACCATTAAAAAATCATTGACAACAAAAATCATCTTTGCACTGCAGAGGTGGTACAGAAGACGCATCTGAAATGGTAAATAACAAATGTATAGGTAACACTTTACAAGAAGGTTCATTAATTAACTACAATAATGAACTGCACTTCTACAGCATTTATTCATCTTTGTAAATGTTAATTTCAACATTTACTTATACATTATTAAATTCTTGTTAACATTAGTTAATGCACTGTGAATTAACATGAACAAACAATGAACAACTGTATTTTCATTAACTAACGTTAACGAAGATTAGTAAATACAGTAACAAATGTATTGCTCATGGTTAGTTCATGTTAGTTAATACATTAACTAATGTTTAACTAATAAACCTTATTTTAAAGTGTTACCAATGTATAAATGTTGAAAATAATGTTTTTTATTATTAAATGTTTGTATAAAAGCAATATAATGTTTGCAATCATGCTCAAATTTGTGAAAACAGCACTTTAGTTCTTGTGATATTGCTTAATTATATCACGTTATAATATAAAAATCCGGATCTCATTTAAGTACCTTTTTGCAGCAATATCTTGAATTTTGTGAGCATTTGCATTAATTTTGGTGACATTTTTGACACAATCCCTTATTAATTTCTGAACCGGCACAATAAATAAAAAATAAAAAAAATCAGAAATAAGTGATAGATTGCACCTGAAACAGTAAATTTGACATCCAATCACATTAATTAATGTTAATAAATAAATCAGACAATGCACTGGCAATTAAACAAAATCCTGAGTACTGAGTACACATGTGGTCAAGACCAAGACCTTCAAAAAATGGTCTTAAGACCGGTCTCAATTACTACAACACTATTTTCTACTTTTTAGTTGACTGTTTTCTACACTATACAAGAATGTCAGTTTTGTCGAGCTGAATGCTATTGTGTATCAAACTGAGCTTTTTAGATACAGATTTCAGCAGTAGGTAAAAATCTGCTAGGAAAAGTCAATACTGTAGTACACAAAAAGAAACATTTGGACATTTGGTCACACTGTCCTTATTGACTATGTACTTACATAAAAAAATAAGTACAATGCAGTTATTGTATTCATACTGTATTGCATAACACCTGTTATTGAAGTGGATATGGGTAAGGTTAGTGACCGGTTTGGTGGTATGGGTAGGTTTAAGGGTGGGTTAAAGGATAATGGAAGGCTCAGCAGTGTAATTACTGCTGTATTTTTTTTTTTTTTTTTACTGTAAAATAAGTACAATGTAAAAACTTGTATGTACACAATAAGTGCATTGTATCAAATTATTCATTTACAGTAAATGTAAGTACAAAGTAGTTAAAGACACCTAATATAAAGTGGGTCTGTTTTTATTTATACAGAGCATATTTGTAGAAATGTAAACTGAGAATTCATAGTTGCTTGTACATTTTTACATATTCTATACAGTATGTCTTCCCCTAACCCCACACATACTTACATATCTTCCACGGCAAGCAACTGTGAATTTGCAGTTATATGTAACACATTTCTACAAAAATAAACTGCTGTTGCTGTTTAGGGATTTAGACGTTCTTCCATGTTCAAAAATGTCTGCGATTGTGCTGGGAAAACTCCATATAGCCTACTGTATGATTCCAAACTTGATTGATAGGATTGTTATTCCTATTTCATTACAATGGCAGGCCATTTGCCAATTCAGCAGTTACAAATATTCCATGTCACAGGTATCATGAAATATACAAGCATGTTTGACAGATTTTGGATCAACTGGATCATTTTGCATGTGGAGGCTCACACAATGAAAGAAAGTTGTGAAGAGTTTGACAGTTTGACAGAGAATCAACACATCAGTTTTGATCATGTGCATTTAGTCTGTGCAAATTGTAGATAATTGTTTTACTCTTACTCTTTTGCACATGTGCCAAAACACATGCAAATTGCTTAAATCCAAATCTGATGTGAACAAGAAACTAATTGTTCAGAGACCTGAACTTAATGTTTTGAGAAAAAAATAAGTCTCATTTGAGAAGTGAGCCAAAGCGACAGTGAAAAACTGTAAGGACAGATCTAAACTACAAATAAATGTCAAAGTCATTGAAAACACCAACCTGAGTCATGTTGCACGTCTTTTGTTGGAAACACATTCTCGTATCCTCCTGTATCCCAATTATCCATATCTGAGGAATGTGACATTTCATTAAAAAACTGCTTTAAGCAACTTGTCATCCATTTGTGTAATGTGTAATGCACCCATTAACATTTTCAGTTGTGTGTGACTTGTGGCTTCTTTTGAATTAGACATTCTGCATTTATCTTTAACTGCTTTTTGATATCTTCACAGGTTCATAGGTACTCAGTTGAAAATGTGTCACTTGACCTCATTTTTCCTGTGAACACAACTGTAGAAAGTGAACCGTTTGCAACGGTTGCATTAGACTAACAATTAACAGCACACATTTACCTGCGTCATCGTTGTTTGCATAAAGGGAATTTGGAATTGGGTCTCTATAAAAATAAAAAGGCATGTAAACATATCAAATGTAGATTGTAGTCTCATTATAAACAAGCTTGGCTTTTGTAAACCAAAGTCTTTGATTAGTATCTGACTTGTTTTCCTTATATAACCAACAAAAAACAACACTCACACATATGTTGGTTCCAAGAAGCCTTGTTCTGTTGCAGAAGCAAAAATGTTACTCTAGGCTACGTGTTCATATTTAAAAATGCCATTCATTTATAAGTGATGTCTTAAGATCGCATTAGTCATGATTCTTACCATCTCGGATGTTCTGATAACTCCAATGGATGTCACCTTCAGGGAAACCTGCTTTTTGTCAAAAATAACAAAAAATTATTACATATCAAAATATTGAAAGAATTGTCCTAAATTGGTGCCGTAGAGATAAGAGTTCAAACATTGCAGTAGGAAAATCTTACTATCCACAGGCCCGTTCGCCGTTGATTGCCTGTGAAAATACATTTAGCACACCTGTAACATTTTCTTCATTTTGATCTTTCTATCATCAAAATCTACCAAAATAATATGGTATTTTAGAAAGAATTTAGTGGATATGAATATAACAGTAAATAAAACTATGCAAGTGGCTGCATTGGCTACTGTTCAAAGGACCTCACCTTGAGGTTGAAGGCATCTTACTTTGGTTTGGTCTAATCACTAAAAAAAATAAACAAGATATGAATAAATTCTCATTCTTGGATAACGAAGAGCACATTCTGAATTTCAGCTTTTCTGTGATAAAAAAATGTGTGAAAAAGAAAGAAAGAAAGAAAAAAAAACTGACACTAGATGTTCAAGTCCATAATAAGACATTTTCCCTTCTGAAAGTGATGAAAGAGGATGTAGTTTACCTGCTTTATATTCTTTATTGTCAGAATTACTGTCTATGCTGAAAGCAAAAAATAATAAATAGTATTATTATTATTATTTATTTTATAATATATATATATATATAATATTCATTTTATTAAGTAGTTGAATTAATATTTAATTAACATTAATAAATAGACTAAACATTTTACTTACAAATGATCTTGGTCATACAGGTCATTGTCCTCTTGTCGCACAGCTAAAAAATAAAATAAAATAAAAATACAGCAACATTAGATGACAAAGACAAATATATGTATAGTGCACATGTAAGATAAAGGTAAAGCAGCTGAGAAACGCTAAATGCAATTTATAGAGCTGTTGTGATGTCAGATACTTACTAGATTTCTTTCTGCACCACAGACAGAGAGCGTAAACACAACCAAGACAAGCCAAAGAAATTATGGCAAGGAGAACTCCTTGCTGGCGTTGGACTTCAATCATGCCTTGAACAATAAAAAAAAAAAATAAAAAAAAATAATCTTGGTTTTCTTAGAAAAAATATTTCTCTTCCATCTACTTTATTTCTGTCAGAGGTTTACAGATTTTCTTTCACTAAAAGTGAGGAAATGGTAACAAATAGCCTCTGACACAATGGCACAACTCAAAATAAGAGAATTACTCATATGTGAGATGATTGAACAGATAGTATTCGATGAAGCACCATGAGTTTGTTATCAACAGCTAACTGAACCACAGAATGCAAGTAATGTAACCAACAATAGTTTTTTTCCTTTCTTTCTTTAATTTACTGTATAACAGGTGAGGAACATAAAACATAACATATGTGAGGAAGTGGTAACCGTAGGCTATTCGACAACTTAATAACCCTCCAAAGCCATTATAGGCCTAAAGAGCATCAAAAAGCTGTTTCCCGCTCTTAAGCGATTCATACACATTTAACAGTTTTCTTTCAATCATAGTGCTGAAATATGAAGAGTATTAGTTGGTGAGCTGTTAACTTTACCCATGTACCGACCTGCATTCTGATGGATTTCGCTTGAAGTCGAATGAAGGACTAATGAGAGAGCAGAACGAACCTGAGTGTTTCCTGTTTCAAACTGACTCTCACCACATCCGTGAAGAATCATGCCGGACACCAGTAAAGAGACCACCACAAACCCACAGCAACACACACAAGACATGAGGTGAAAACACCAGCTTCAAAGTCTACATCTGTGTTTACTGTCGTACAAAATGTCAAACCTTTGAAATGCAGCCCCTTCATTAGCATTTGGTGACAAAAAAACTGTTGCAACCAGACGGAGAATCATCATGTAGAACATAGTTGTTTTTCTCAAAAAGGGCAGAATGTGATTTCAAAGAAAAAAAAAATAATCAAAGGATGAGTCTTTCAGAGATAAACTCTTAGAGATTGAGTGTCTTTCGACGCTTTGCTAGACATAGCCTAGCTTTTTTAATGCTAGGGTGATGTTGCATTATTTAGGCTTTTTGACATTTGAAAAAGTCTGTAGGTGGTTTGTGAGTATGTTTTTTTTTTAAATATGTTGTAACATTGTTTTCTTGCTACAAAAATAAATTCGACAAGGATTTAATTTTAAAGATATATTTCATAACATTATGCTAAGAAGGTTAAAAGATTAATGGTATTGTCTAATTCAATTCATTAAAAGTCCATGTAATGCTATACAGTATATTAACGTTTTTCAAACTAAATATAAAATATATTAATATAGACATATTCATGAATATATATATATATATATATATATATATTCTTTTTTTTACAGACACTTTATTATTATTAAATGAATCATTATTAGAATTTAGATTTCATCTACATTATTACATGGAAAGATTAAACACCACTGTGTTTTTTCCTCAGTAATAACCAGGACAGCGTTTATGTTTTTTTTTTTTTTTTTTTTTTTATTGTAGCAGGAAGTAGTACATGAAAATAAACAAAATCTTGCAAAAACAATATAGACATTTTGATCTGATGTTCAAATGAATTCAGAATTTGGACCCAAAATTAACATACAGATGGGGAAATAATCTTTCACCCTTATGTAAAACATATGTGATGGTGCAGTCAAAAAGTGTGAACTTTTGGAAGGCGTTCTTAATGAAGTGTGATGGTAGGCTTCCTTGCTGTGCCCTACATGTGGAAGCTCAGCGTTCGGTTGTGGCTTGATGCGTGGAGGTTGTGAATCTTCAGTAAACAGTGGATGACACTGGGTGAAAACAATGGAAAATGTGACTACAAGTGAACATGACATTTCACTGCGAAGTATTTGTGAACGTCATTTTTACCATTTGAGTTAAGTTGGTGGGGTCCTAAAGCCTGAGACCACAACTGAAATTGCTTTTCTATTTGAATATAAATCACTTATACTATATTATAAGCAGATTTAAGTACAATTTAAGTTAAAAAGATTATGAATTTTAAAATGTAATGTACTGTGTATTTGGTTTGTCCCTCTTTTGCTTTTAATGACAGCAGCATATGAGCTGCATTATCTAAATGCATGATTTGAGAATGATCCAATGGAAGCAAGAACATTTGACTCTTCAAAGAGTCACATGATCAGTGTCACAAATTGTATTTATTATAATTATTTGATTAGTGACCTAAAACTAAAACAGAACAATTTCTTAATCATTTTACATTCTATTGTTCAAAATGTTCATAATGTTTACAAACTTTTAGTTTTCAGTGTGGCCTCAGACCTTTGGAGCGCTCTATACGTGTATGTATAACATATGGTATGAACACATTTCTGAATACTTACAGGCACTGCTGCTCAGGCTGGAGGACATGTAACTGCTCCCTGCACCGAAGGAACTTCCTGCACCTGCTCCGAAGCCCAGTCCTCCACCGAGTCCCAGGCCTAGACCCCCAAGACCTCCTCCTAGCCCTCCGCCCAGCCCAAATCCACCTCCGAGACCCAGACCGGCACCTCCACCCAGGCCTGCACCTCCTGCACCAAGACCTAGACCTCCTCCTCCAGCCGCTGCTCCTCCTCCGACTACAGTCTTAGACATGTGCACGGTGACACCACCTCCAGATTTCAACCTGGTCCACGAGACAGATACAAAGTGATCGACGTTGAGTGAACAAAATCTCGTCTATTCATGTTAAACCTCCTCACCTGTTCTCTTCACTGTCCAGGAGTTTCTTATAGGCTGTGATTTCAACATCCAGGGACATCTTGCTGGCGAGAAGCTCCTGATATTCTTGACTGTAATGAGTGATTTGCTGAAGAAAATGGCCATTTAGATTTAGTAGAGTCTGAGTGACAGGTTTATTAGGTTCATTCGCTTTGTTATTAGTTAAAAGTAATGATTGATGATCATTTAGTCTTAACTGAGTTTACCTTTCTGAGGTCATCAAGTTGAGATTTAAGAGTAAGAACTTGATCCTGGTACGTCTCCGTGTGGGAGTTGGAGTGACACTCTGCTTCCTCCACCTGAGACTCCAGCTGCAAGTTCTGTCATTGTAGAGGGCATCAGTTAATCACAAGAATGCCAAAAAAAAGGGGCAAACTGACATAATTTACCCAGTATTGTGACGCTTAAATACGCACCAAAGATTTGAGCCTCTCAATCTCCCTCTGCACAGAGTCAGTCTGTAGTTTGTAAACTCGCAGCTCCTCTTTGGCTGTAGTGAGTGTGTGAGAACTTGGCTGAGAGGATACAGACATCATGGAGAGCTATATAACCAAACAAAAGAAATGAGGCTGTAAGTTGATCTCAGTCTGGTCCAAAACATGTGGTTATGTTGTTACACCTGCAATACAAGTACTCGCCACTTGGGGGGGGCTGTTTGTAAAAGATGAATCGAGTAAGACTTTCACTTTCAAGTCATCCAAGGATAAGGTGACCACCGAAATTGGGAGCTTTGTCCCGCAATGTATTTTTTATTTTTTATTCCCTGAACTTACAATGCCACAATGAGTGGAGAAAGTTGCCAGCCAGATCCACCAAAAATACAAGTTCAAGATGCATTGAATCCAGTAAAACGCATTTAATGTTTACATAGTCTAATAAATAAATAAATAAAAAAGTAGCTAATTAATTTATTTTAGTATAAATTGTGATTTTTACCTACTAGCCTGTTACTCGGTTCATTATATTTAGCAGACTGACTAGGTCACATGAAAAAATACTATAGTAATTTATAGTAAATACAGTGTTTTTGAACCATACTTTAGTAAAGTACTTGAATTAATTTGTTGTGGTAATTCTATAGTTGATGTGGTAATATAACAATTATAGTAATATAAACAAATTACCCAATGCTGTCCTAAGTTTTCTACAACTATAGGGTATCTTATACTACAATACACTACAGTGTACTGTAGTAAAAACTAAAGTATACTACAGTATTTATTACAGTTTATCGGTTCACTATAGTTAATACTACAGTATGCTGTAGCATTCATTACCAAAGTGTTGTAAATACTATAATATATACAGTATACTACAATTTACTATAGTATGGTTCAAAAACACTATAGTATTTTTTTGTAGAGTAAATTACATTGAATGACTCAAACTCGAATTGTGAGTGCCAGTCACAATTAACAAAGCTCACTGGCGATTTAAAACACAAAATAATAAAATACAACATGATGGCAAACAGGCTTTCCAACTAATGTAAATTAATATTTACATAGTATAGTAGTAGTGAATTTATCTCTTACACACGTGCCCCACCAAATCACATCTATTGTCCTGAAACAGAGTAATAACCAGGTGGTCACCCTATGTAAGGATGCGTCAGAGTCTTACATTATTCACAACCAAATGTTCATATAATGTACTTATTAATATTATTAAGTATCAGATTATAATAAGATAAGGGTTTAATGTTAACTAATGTTATAGGCCTATCCAATCTTATTGTAAATGGTTACCTAATATTCCAAATAGGAGTTAGTTTAGCTTTCTTATTACAGAGCAAAGGTTTCATACACTGTCCTGCACTGAGAGGAGGGCGTCCTGCTTGCTGCGTTGAGCCAGGGCTTCATAGTGAGCTTTGACTTCAGTCAGCGCTGAGGTCAGATCCTGTGCCTGGGCTGCGTTATCCACTGAGATAGACACTGCTGACTTGACACCACCAGTCACAATATTTCGCACCTCTTTCACTTTCTAGCACACACCCAGACAGACATATACAACAAGCTTAGGCCATTGGCGAAATTCATAATTCATTTTAACAGTGCTGAAATAAAATAAGGTATGTTGAAATAGAGGTATCCTGCAGACTCACAGCATCATACACCTGCTTGGACAAAGCAATATGATCCTCCAAACCACTGATGCTGGTTTGCAACTCAAAGATGGAAAGGTAGAGGTTGTCCACTTCCTAATGGAGGAGAGTTTGTGAGACACGGTCATCTGGGAAACTTTCTGATGTATGTTGTATGTTTCATACCTCTTTCAGTGCGGTCCAGTCGAGCTCCAGAGTTTTGGTTTGAGCTGTTTCCTCATAATACCTGAAACAGTAAAGGAGAAGAGAATGTGCAGGTACATTAGCAATTGTCCTCTTGACTGATCTTTTCTTACCCAAAGGGCATATTTTATCTGTGACAATCACCTAAACAGGTGTTCAAAGACTAATTGAGAAACTTTTAATGCCTTACTCATTATGGTACAATTACTTTAACAATACAGATGCAAACTAGATTCATGTTGAGTATTAAAATCAAACCACAAAGTGCCAATAAGAAGGCAGAACTAAATGAGCAGCAGTTCAATAAAATTACAAATGTGCACTGAAATATAATGACATTTTTCATGGAAAGATTAAAGCTTCTAAAGTTAGCTTTAATGCTGGGGCAATCAATGATGTTTCTTCAACACTCTTTCAAACTACCGTTCAAAAGTTTGGGGTGTGTAAGATTTTTAGGGCCCGATGCACCGATGGTGTGAGGACCCTATTGGAATTGCTTTGCTTCTTCTTCTTCTTCTCCGAAATGAATTGCATTTTTGAGGGCCTAAACATGCTTGAAAACTCATGAAACTTTGCACACGCGTCAGAAGTGGTGAAAATGGGTTTCAGAATTAGGTGTGGCAAAATGGCTATATAGCGCCACCTACAAAATTGAAATTTGTTACACATATGTATAAGCTCAATACCTACAAAAAAGTATTCTGGTACAAAATCTGAAAACCAACAGGAAGTCAGATATTTTTAATTTTCTCTACAAAACTTGTGCAGTTTTTGCCATTTCCAGACGCTGTACTTTAACAAACTCCTTCTAGAGCTTTAATTTAAAAATGTTTTTGAAAGTCTTCTGCTCACCAAGGCTGCATTTATTTGATCACAAACACAGTAAAAACCGTAATATTGTGAAATATTATTACAGTTTAAAATAAGTGTTTTCAATTTGAATATATTTTAAAATGTAATTTATTCCTGTGATGACAAAGCTGAATTTTCAGCACCATTACTCCAGTCTTCAGTCACATGATCCTTCAGATCCTTCAGAATTCATTCTAATATGCTAATATGATTTGATGCTCAAGAAAACATTTCTTATTATTATCAATGTTGAAAAAAGTTGTGCTGCTTAATATTTTTATGATAGTTTTTTTCAGGATTCTTTGATACAATGTTCAAAAGAACATAAGACTTCTTTGCAATATTATACATTTCTTTACTGTCAGTTTTGATACCTTTTCAGTGCATTGTTGCTGAATAAATGTATAAAGGTTTTTCAGAAAAAAAAAAATCTTACTGACCCCAAACTTTTGAACGATAGCCTATATTTTTATACATGAATGTACATTTCTTCTGCTGCAGTGAGAGAATCTGATATTCTGTGGATTCACCTGGCTTGAACATCCTCAATAATGCCTTTATAGTGCTCAATCTCAGCAATGATGGCCTCTTTAGTAGTGGTGAGGCTGTCAATCTGGGATTTATATGTTCCGATGGCAGAGGTCAGAAGGATGGAAGTGCTGGCAGGTCCGCCCTGCTCTGGGTTAGTAAACATAGAAATCTTAGCTTTTAGAACTGCGTTTTGTTGCTCTAGAGACCGGGCCTGTGAAATGACAAAGTCATAGTCATTAGAACCTTATTTGTAAAAGCAGATATTCAGTGAATCTTTTCTTTTTACTAAACCTAAGTTAATCCATTTTAGCATGATATTTGTAAAAATGCTTTTAAATAAACCCAACTGAGACTTTTACTCACCTTATCAATGAAAGATGCAAATTTATCATTGAGGGCCTGCAGCTCCTCCTTCTCTTTCAGGCGTGTGACCTGCACTGTGTCCGGCGATGGGAGTGTTGGATCGATGCTGGGCATTGGACCGGCACCTGCGTCCACTGTAGTGGAAGAGCTGATGAAGGATGGGTTGAAACCATAGCCTCCGATTTTGAAGACTCTGCCTCCCAGGCGGGCTCTCAGAGGAGCCACACCAGCCCTGATCCCCGATGCTCTGGCTCCGCCGGCACCCAAGCCGAGGCCGCCCCCAAGAGCGAGAGCGCCCAGTCCTGCTCCTGCACCAGCTCCAGCCCCAAAACCTACACCCAGACCTCCTCCCAGGCCAAAACCGGCTCCTGCTCCACCCCCCCTTGCCAAGCCGAGCGAACGGGACAGAGCCATGCTAACACCTCCACCGCCCCTAACTCCGGAGGAGAACAGACGGTTGCCTCCATAGGTGGCTCCAAATCTGACGGCTCCCCCACTGATACGCAAGCTTGAATCTGTCATATCTGCACTCAGAGCTGGGGTCCAGGTCTTTGCCGAGGTGCTCAGTCAGGATGCCTCGTCCAACTTTGTGCTTTAAATACCCAACTCTTTGAAGGGCCGCCCAGAAAAGGTTTGCTGTCAGTGAGAGTCACATGTCCCAGCAAATAGACAGGCAAGCGTCCCACCTGCAGGCACTGATTTCTCTCCAACATGTTTGAGTAATTTAACAGCCTTGGTATGTGAGACTGAGAGAGACAAAAACCCTACAGCAACTATGTGCACATTTAAAGAGAGTATCATATAAATGGTATTTTTAAAGTAACTTTATATTGGTGTAAGACACTTAATATTCAGTTTTTTTTTTTTTATTGATTTGACTGCACTGACACTATTGGATGAGAACAAAACTTGAACTGAATTGAGCTGGATGGTAACAATATTGTCTTCAGTAAAGCTGCTTTATAGCTAAATCACATTAGTTTCACTAATGACAAAATTTGCTACGTAGAACCGTTATTGAACTGAATTGAATCAACATTGAACTGTGCCAAAAAATGACACTTGCCTTAGATCTGCTTGTAGCAAAATTGCATTTGTTTCATAATTGATGAACTTTACAGTTTTTGAAATGAACTGAATCAGCACTGAACTGACTTCATCTGAATGACACAATTGTCATTTTTACAGCAGAATTTGTCTTATATTTGATGAAGTTTGCATCAATTCTGTTATTTCCTTGTTCATTACTTGATTGACTTGACGTGTATAGTCAGGGGCGGTAAAAATAAACGATATGCACCAGAAAACATGTACCAACATTTTTGAGGACCGGTTCAAAGGGACATGTTTACTTACTGGAGTAGGATTTTTCTCCATCTCTGGTAAGATAGCAATCATGATGATAAGTGTGTTCTTTAATTATTAGGTGTGCAACGGATGGCAATTAATCCGTGATCGGTACGGATAAAGTCCAGTGGTTCGGCATGCATGTGAGTCGCGGATTAACTGCTAAATTTAACCATCATAGAGTGAAAGTTTATCATTTGAACGTGTTTTGTCTCGCTAATTAACATTCAAATGATTTTAAAAGCGGAAGAAGAGGCGAAAATCGGGACTTGCGAGCTGTTATCTGTGCGCACAGCCCCACACCCCCGAAACGCATGCATAGAGAGAGACAGCCAGTCAGACAGCGTTTACTTTCGCTTGAACGGACACATACACACACAATTCTGTCAAAATACCTGTCTTGGCAAGTATTCTCTCGATTATGTCATAAGTGAACAGTTGAGAAAGAAACCGTATGTGTGTCAGTTATTCAGTCCGTGCTTTCCTTCTTAAAGTGACAACAGCCTAATATTCTTGCTGTCGTCTGTCATTAATGTTAGTAAAATAAAATAATAATAATTAAAAAAAAAATCATTATCATCATCTACCATGTTTGAGAGTAAAGAAGATAGTGAGGAGAGCAGTCAGGAGGAGAGTGATGAGGACAGCTTTTAGGATAAGTGTGTCCTGTAAAGTGTGAGTACCAAGCAAAATCTCCAGGTGCTGCCTTGAGAACCAGACCAAAAAAGTTATGTGTTATATTTTTATTATTATTGTCAATGTGAAAAACAATCAAAATTTTGTCATCATTTACTCACCCTCATGTTATCCCAAACCTGTATGAGTTTCTTCTGTTTAACACAAAATAAGATCTTTTAAAGAATGTTGGTAATCAAACAGTTGAAATTGAAAAAAATTTAATGGAAGTCAGCTGCTTAAATCAACTGTTTTATTACTGATATTCTTTAAAATATCTTCTTTTGTGTTCAACAGAACAAAGAAACTCATACAGGGTTGGAACAAATTATGACAATTTTCATTTTTGGGTGAACTATCCCTTTAATATTTTTGTGAAAACTGTTCTACATTCTTTCAAAATTCTTTGATGAATAGAAAGTTTGAATGGACAGCATTTTCTTTGCAACATTATAAATGTCTTTACTGTCACTTTTTATCAATTTAATGTGTCCTTGTTTGTGCGCATTTAAAGAGAGCATCATGATTGACATTTTATATTGGAGTATAGTCTTATTCATCCACGCATGGGAGATAAACTGTGAATTTCATGTTGCTGAGCTGACAAGCCTGTAAAAGGAGCCTGTCATAAATCAAGATGGCTGTGACAGTGAGAGGCAGGTGATATATATATAGCGTATACAGGTATGTAACATGCTGTAACAGATTCTAGAGTGTAATGATGGGTCAGCCTATACTTTAACTGTTACTTATTGAGTTGAGCTGTATCTTAGTTACAGGAACTCTTTTTCTTTTAAATATACAATTACAATATGAGGCAGCTCTTTTAACATGAACAGAATTAATGTGCTAGTGTCAGCTGTGGACTATAGGGCTGAGAGCGAAGAGACGTGGAAAGTTATTGTGCCGAGAGAGCTCTTCCCAACCCTGATACACCATCCGATTCTATGCTTTTACATCTCCAGAGATAATCTGGCATTTTTATCAAGCCTCTCAAAACGACCTCTTTGTTTCATATAATCAACCATATTGTAAGACATAAATGATAATATATAGATAATAATATATAGATAACTGTAATTCTGAGATTATTGATGAAATGTTGGATTAGTTGTACAGATTTATACCTTTATAAACACAAAATCAGAGATGCAGTGTGGTCTCATTTAGAGACATCCATATTAATAAGAAAAGCATAGATTTGTGTCTGGAAATGGTCTCAAACTGTGCTTTGTCATGCTTTCCAATAACAAGATGCAAAACAACAAAATGATTATAAGATGATCTGCAGGTTGGCATGGATTATGCTGAGACATTGCCAAAGGACAAAAAAAAAAAAAAAAAGCTTTCATGAGTGTCCAACCACACATGTGGTCATTGCTACAAATGACTCCAGAGATACAGAAAACAGTCTTTATCTTGCGCAAACATTTAAATAATAATAATAATAATAAATGTGGCATAAATGCTCAATTCGTCTGCTGGATGTGTAGGCAAATAAGCTTTATTTGAACATGAAACTCAATACAACTGTAAGAGTATGTTTTAATAACAAAATAATCTGATCTGAGAGAAACATCTTAATGATGATCTTTTAGATCAATGTGCTTTGATATTGGCATAATGAACACATGGTTCTGCTAAATGCTTATGGCAAAATCAAATGCATAGGATAAACTAAGTTGACTGAGTCTAAGCTCTGCCATATTGTTTAATTTAAATTACAAATAAATATACAGTCTAATAATAATAGTTACTAATAGTAAACAGTAAAGTTCACAGTCTTATATCGTTCCCCTCCTGATTAGACAGGAATAACCCATTTAATTGCAAATCTGGGCCGGTGAGAAACCTTTACAAACAATAAAATCCATATAAATAAATATATATATATATATATATATATATTTGTTATCAGGCAGTTTTGAAAAAATGGAAAGGTAAAAATTAATGAATATTACTAAATGGTGTTTCATTAATGTAACAATACATTGACATTTACACTTTTATGATGTGATTCAAATAAGTTAATTATTCAACATGGGGCTCTGGGTTTCCCACTAGGGCACACATTTGACCATTGACATCTTGAACAAAGCCATCTAGATGATACATTAATAATAGACCCTTTAAATAATGCACTAAACATGGTAGTTATATATGTATTGTGACATGTTTATGACATTATCCTCAGAGGGGCAAACTGGAATTAAACCAGAGGTCAAGTGACAATTTACACCAGCCATGTAAAAATGTTCACATGAAATCAAGGTTGACAGATGTGTGTAAAATACTGAACTTCTTGTTTTAAACCATTCAAATTCAAAAGAACATATAAATTGAGGGATTAAATGGATTACATAAGTACAGAAAAATAATCAGCACCTTGGACAGCATCTGCAAGATTCCCTTTTAAGCACTGACCCACTGGTGTGTTTCACCATACATTGATTTCCACTTATAACGCATTAGGGTCAGCTGTTATTAAATTAAAGGACAGTCATTATTTAGAGACTTTGTAAAGTCCACCATAAGAAGATCGTAAGAAAGGCCAATCTTGTCTCCCACTGTGAACAAAGAGAATATATAGGTAGGCTACCTTCTCATCTTACATGTATACAAAAGCCACAGTTTTCATTCTCCCCGTTATGAGGATCCAGTAACTCCTTCAAACACGACTCCCTCGCGCTGTTTAGCGTCAGTTTTTGTCGGTGGATGTTGCGGTGGAGCGGGGCGAGCGATCACGCAGCGGCTCAGTGCGGGCTTTACCCTGACCGGGACAGAAGAGCCACAGTTATCCCGCTCATATTCCTCCTGTGCCCTTAGCATCTTCCTCTTCTTCATCTTGCTTTTGTGAAAGTGGTAGGTGGTCAGTGAGATTAATATAATCGCTATAATGACCAACCCCAGCACCAGAAGAGCGACAGCAGATGAGAAAGGCTGGAGCACGTGCTGAACTTTCTCCGCGCGTGTCTCGTTCGTCTTGGACGCCCCATTAAAAGCGCCCCACAAAATCTCATCAGACATCTTCATTATCTTACAATTCCTCAGGTTTACAATTCCACGAGAACGGCTTCTAAATATCCAGATTTATTTCAATTAGCCATCTCTTATGACAGCCCTTAAAAGGAGAAAAATATGTTTCAAAACTTGAAAGACGATAAACGTGGATAATTTTAATTAGATTTTATTTAGCTGACTTCCCAGACAACAAAAATAGCTTTTGGAAACTAAAGAATGTTAATTAAATATCTTATCCATACCTGATATCACAGCTCAGTAGCGTTCACTGAATTGGTGTGGAAAAAGGTGTTGGTTTGGAAAGACGACTTCCCACAGATCTCTGACGTAACCTGTATTCATTACGTATTCTGCGAGCCTTCTCCGCAACAACGTTGTAAAAAACCTGGAAAGGTTGTTTACGTTTTATGGTAAGTACGTAATACGACAGATGTCGTTTTTTTTTTTTTTAATAAATATTTCACAACGTTGCAAAATGTTGTCTTGACGTTGTAAGCACATACCCTTGTGACGTTTTCGGAACATCCTAGTTCAACATAATGCCGTTGTTTTTGTCAGGCAAGTTTCAAAGTAAAGTGCTTACAAATAACATAAATAAGAATTTGTGAGAGAAAGATATACATCAAATATCACTATTGATATGTCGTGAGGTTAAAGCGCCTTACCTCAGAAAGCGTTCTGTCAGACTTCCTGCGCGCGCTGATCCTCCAGTCAGTTAAACGTTTTTGTGCTCGAGTGAGAAAACTGTCTCGTGCAACCGATTAAAAAACCTGTCTCTTCCATTCACGTTGAAAAACTAAGAATGGCCACAGTTCTGACAGTTGTGGTAAATTGACTTAAATTTGCCGTTCAAGTTGACGTAAGATTTGTTTAATTCAGTCTCCGCATAATCAGCAGCCCAAGAAGAGAGCGTTCTCATTTATCTCACGATCCAGTGCGTGCTCCCCTACCATTTTTCGCCATTTATTTTTAATGACGCATGAGCTTTGGACTGCTACTCGGCCAAATAAACCCCATAAGAAGGAACATTTGGAGCACCAAAGGCTAGTGAATCAATGAAGTGCTCCAGTAAACCAGCAATAACAAATCCCCAGAAAGATACAGCTAGAGAGATGGTGCTGTCCAGTGCTGAAAATATCCTCTAGCTGTAAATTAATAAATTCCTTTAGGGTTTTAAACACTGACAATGTCTGGAAAGGAATTGCATTGTGCCACCTCTAGCTATGCCTTAAAAAAAGTAACAAGGGTGACATTTTCCCTTACATTTCATTATACTAGCCTTGTCTGGACACTACAGTTGTTTATTAGAAAAAAAAATTAATGCTGTTATTTAAAAAAAGATTTAATCTTAAATAATCTTTTTTTGGTCCAAAATCACGGTAACAGGGTTGACTATTTAAGTCCCCCCCAAAAAATAGACATTTACTTGTCCTCGAAGAGTTCGTTCAAATCAGCTTGGGGCACAAAATTACATATTTAAAATAATTATTATTGTACCATGGTTTGTCTGAATACTGGTTCTGATAATCAAGCTGTGGATTATCTCTTCCAAAATAATAATTATAAAAGAATAAATGCAAATTGATCAAGTGTGCATAAAAATAATACAACCCGAATTCCAGAAATGTTTGGATGTTTTTTAAAATTTGAATAAAAAATGAAAGCTAAAAGACTTTCAAATCACATGAGCCAATATTTTATTCACAACAGAACATAGGTAACATAACAAATGTTCAAAAATAAATTTTATGCACAAAATGAGCTCATTTCAAATTTGATGCCTGCTACAGGTCTCAAAATAGTTGGGACGGTTTGTGGTCATCTTTGACATATTTTTCTTTGTAGTTGAAAGATCTGGACTGCAGGCAGGCCAATTCAGCACCCGGACTCTTCTACGACGAAGCCATGCTGTTGTAATAGCTGCAGTATGTGGTTTTGCATTGTCCTGCTGAAATACACAAGGCCTTCCCCAAAATATACGTCGTCTGGAGGGGAGCATATGTTGCTCTAAAACCTTTATATACCTTTCAGCATTCATAGTGCCTTCCAAAACATGCAAGCTGCCCATACCATATGCACTTATGCACCCCCATACCATCAGAGATGCTGGCTTTTGAACTGAACGCTGATAACACACTGGAAGGTCTCCCTCCTCTTCAGCCCAGAGGACACGGTGTCCGTGATTTCCAACAAGAATGTCAAATTTGGACTCGTCTGACTTTCCACCTTTTTCTGACTTTTCCACTTTGAAACAGTCCATTTTAAATGAGCCTTGGGCCACAGGACACGACGGCGCTTCTGGACCATGTTCACATATGGCTTCCTTTTTGCATGATAGAGCTATAATTGGCATCTGCAGATGGCACGGCGGATTGTGATTACCGACAGTGGTTTCTGGAAGTATTCCCGGGCCCATTTAATAATGTCATTGACACAGTCATGCCGATGAGTGATCATCTGAGGGCCTGAAGACCACAGGCATCCAACAAAGGTCTTCGGCCTTGGCCCTTATGCACAGAGATTTCTCCAGTTTCTCTGAATCTTTTGATGATGTTATGCACTGTAGATGATGAGGTTTGCAAAGCCTTTGCAATTTGACGTTGAGGAACATTGTTTTTAAAGTATTCCACAATCTTTTTATGCACTCTTTCACAGCTCTGCTCATCTTTACTTCTGAGAGACTCTGCCTCTCTAAGACATCCCTTTTATAGCTAATCATGTTACAGACCTGATATCAGTTAACTTAATTAGTTGCTCGATGTTCTCAAAGCTGAATCTTTTTACAATTTCTTGCTTTTTCAGCCATTTGTTGCCCCCGTGCCAACTTTTTTGAGACGTGTAGCAGGCATCAAATTTGAAATGAGCTAATTAAGCAAAAATTGGCTATAACAATTAAAATGGATCTTTAATGAAAATGACTTCATGCTGATGCTCATTCAGTGGAATCCAATCTGTATCTCAGGGTTTCTTCTTTGATACTTTTCAGACAGGAAGAAAGTTCTAAAAGTTGTTTTTATAATCTGTGACCTCAAACAGACTAAAGATGCTGAATCCCTAATGTTCCTGTGATTGTCAGAAATTCTTCTTCTCTAGTGGTCCTGTCTACCTTATCGAAAGTAGAGTGACAGCCTTCCCCTTTTACCTTCACAGTCAGACCAACAGGGCAGACAGCTCTGGACACAATTTGAAACTACAGCTACAGTAAATTGCTTTATAATCTTCACCAGGAAAAAGAACCAATAAGTGATTCAGCCACTTGGCAATGACCTCAGAATACACTATAATAAGATGTGAACCCATTCACCCCAGCAACAACATGCATTCTAAGTAAAAATGGACAATTTAATTCACATAATCCTCATAATTCACAACAATGCTGTCACCATGGGGAAATAAAACACTACGATCCAGGGAGTAGAAGAGGTAAACAGCACCATGGGCATCTCATTAACTCTGGCAGTGGATCATAATGTTCTACAATGTTACAAACTACAGCATATGGAGAGGCACTCTCAAATCTATTCACCAGATCAGAGACACCAGTTGTGATAAATCTCAGCTTTTCTCTAACTAATGACAACATGGTACATCTCATCCTCTCCCAAAAGGCACTGCAGTCGATTCATTCTCTATAACCATCTCTGTGACATCAAGCAACATTGATGTCTGTTGAATCAACTCGACCACTTTGTGGCTTTGTCTTCATCTTTGGGATGTAGATAACCATAAAATATTTCTCAAATCTGCTTCCATTAGACTCAAAAGAACAGTTCATCCAAAATCCAGCACTCATCGTTCCAAACCTGTATGACTTCCTTTCTTCTGTGGAACACAATGTAATATATTTGTAGCAGAAAGTCCAAGCTTCTCTTTTTTATTCAATGAAAGTAAATGGTGACCATGGCTTTTTCAAAGTAGTTTTCAGTTAAAATAATGACAAACTTTAGTCTGATTCTCACACAAACCTTTTGTGCGGCTTTTAAAGATGTGGAATATAGTACTCAAAGTGTATGGACTACCATTATGATGGTTTTAATGGTGCTTCTTGTCATTATGCACTTTTATTGCTACACTTCCAAAGAAGAAAGTCTTAAAGATTCAGAATGATGTGATAGAGAGTAAACGAAAGAATCTTTACTATTTCTTTAACAACCCTTCTTTGTTAAACAAAAAAGTAGCTGCAATTTGAATTTATATAATTATTAACATGTGTAAAGGCTTAGTTCACCAAAAAATGAAAATTCTTTCATTAATTACTCACCCTAATGTCATTCCAAACCTGCAAGACCTTTGTTCATCTTCAGAACACAAATTAAGATATTTTTGATGAAATCCGATAGCTGTATGTCTCGTCCATAGACAGCAATTTAACAACCACTTTCAAGATCCGAAAGACACTGTTAAAATGACCTACGGTTGAACCACTGCAGTCACGTGGACCATTTTAACGATGTCTTTAGTACCTTTCTGGACCTTGAAAGTGGTTGTTAAATTGCTGTCTATTGAGGAATCATACAGCTAACGGATTTCATCAAAAATATCTTAATTTGTGTTCCAAAGATGAACGAAGTTCTTACGGGTGTGGAACTAATGACGGTGAGTAATTAATGACAGAATTTTTTTATTTTTGGGTGAACTAACCCTTTAAGCACCAGGTACATACTACTACAGAGAAATGTCTGAAGTGCTACACACTCCTCAGTGTTGAAACAGTCATTAGAGGGGGAAATAGCACCGAGGGAAATAGCTTTCCAGGCAGGATGAAGGCGCCTAATAAACTCACGTCTGTGATGGATGACTCTGCACCCACAAACCCAGAACACAAAGAGAATCTATGCAACCCAGTCATACACAAACACAATACATCAAGGTGCATGCCTGTCACATCCACCACAACACTACGAGTACCGCCTGCCTGCAGTTGTTCGGTAAAGGTGATAAGTGATAAGAATCAAAGAAGGATAAACAAGTCATCTCTGAACAACACAGAGAGTGAAAACATTAAACAGCCCACTGTGAGAAGAGACACTCCTATCATCTAGTACACTTTCATGTGTGATATACTGGATAGGACAACTAAAAGTTTGACAATGACAGAATTCACATATGGAAGATACATACCCGATATATGATATATGCAACAATTTTAAATCATTCTGCCCTTCAGCTTCTCAGACTTTGTCCAATTAAATGCTTTCTAGAATCTTAAGTGTCTTTATACTCTGTATAATAAAAAGAATATAATATATTATACTACGGGGCTGTTGAATGCTTGAATCTGATTTGTTGACGAATGAGGTGTGCAATTATTTTTAGAGAAACACACGGCTAAAGTAGTTCCAGGTAGGTCTTGACCGCATTAGTTCCATATCACTTCGCTAAATGATTTCAGTTATTTCAGAGGTCCACAAGCCTACAAGCGCAAAAGTACCAAAACCCAAACGACACTGACCACTCAAATAGATAAGTAGTTCAGTCATGAAACTCTAGATGGCGCAGGCTGCTGGGTCCTTAATGCAAGCTGATGATAATTACAGCATTAACTACTTGGCTCAAGCTGATTGGTCTGTGTCACTTCTGCAGCCAATGAGCTTGTTGCTCACACATTTAAATGGCTGGTTACCATTCGCTATAGCAGTTTGCAGCGTGCTTCAGAGTTCCTCTAAAACCCTCCACCTTCCCCAGCTCCACCTGTATAGATCTGCTGAGTTACTGATATAAGCTATTTGTGCAGCAGCAGCACTATGTCTTACTCACAGCAGCGTATCAGCGTATATATTGGCAGTAGCAAGTTCCTGTACTTGCTCTGCAGCAGCAGCAATCATCTACAACAACAGCTATAATCTACATCAGCAGCAATTCAGCAGCAGTGTAGCAGATCTATTCCGCCAAAACCAAATACATTACATTGTCATATCCATTACCATGCTAAAAATCTCCTGAGAGTTGTCATGATTGAAATATGATAAACAATTGGATAAAAATAAATGATTTCCATGTTTTTTGACACCAAATTACATTTTATGTATGAAAAGCACGTAGGCCACTCTTTCTCCTGCTTGCTCTCCCACTCAAACACACATACATAGGCCTACAGTAAAAACACACACTCGCACAGAAACTTGTTGTCAGCACTGCTTTTTATCAATGAAATAGTTTAACAACTTAAAAGCTACTAAAATGACAATTTAGAAATAGCAACGGAGGCTTGGAATTAGATGTGCAAGAAATTAGTCCTACACACACACACAAGTGTTTTAAGGGCAAAAACATCTGAACAATGTTTTGAGGTGTGGTAACCATAGTATAAGCGAAATAATTGACTCCACGCTGTTGAATTATTAGAAAAATAATGCTCCGCTTCGCATCTTGGCCGCATCACCACCTGGTGCATTATTTTTCGAATAATTCAATGGCACATCGTCAATTATACATATGTAATTCTCTCTATATACACTATATTGCCAAAAGCATTGGGACATCCCTCCAAATCATTGAATTCAGGTGTTCCAATCACTTCCATGGCCACAAGTGTATAAAATCAAGCACCTAGGCATGCAGACTGCTTCTACAAACATTTGTGAAAGAATGGGTCGCTCTCAGGAGCTCAGTGACTTCAAGCCTGGTACCGTGATAGGTTGCCACCTGTGCAATAAGTCCATTTGTGAAATTTCCTCACTACTAAATATTCCACAGTCAACTGTTAGTGGTATAAAGTGGAAGCAATTGGGAACAACAGCAACAGGCCACGTAAAATCACAGCACGGGGTCAGCGTATGCTGAGGCGCACAGTGCACAGAAGTCGCCAACTTTCTGCAGTGTCAATAGCTACAGACCTCCAAACTTTATGTGGCCTTCAGATTAGCTCAAGAACAGTGCGTAGAGAGCTTCATGGAATGGGTTTCCATGGCCGAGCAGCTGCATCCAAGCCTTACATCACCAAGTGCAATGCAAAGTGTCGGATGCAGTGGTGTAAAGCACGCCACCACTGGACTCTAGAGCAGTGGCGGCGTTCTCTGGAGTGACGAATCATGCTTCTCTGTCTGGCAATCCGATAGAAGAGTCTGGGTTTGGTGCCAGGAGAACGGTACTTGCCTGACTGCATTGTGCCAAGTGTAAAGTTTGGTGGAGTGGGGATTATGGTGTGGGGTTGTTTTTCAGGGGTTGGGCTTGGCCCCTTAGTTCCAGTGAAAGGAACTCTTAATGCTTCAGCATACCAAGACATTCTGGACAATTTCATGCTCCCAGCTTTGTGGGAACAGTTTGGGGATGTTCCAACATGACTGCGCACCAGTGCACAAAGCAAGGTCCATAAAGACATGGATGAGCAAGTTTGGTGTGGAGGAACTTGACTGGAATTCATTATTTCCTAATATTATTACTGTATAGTAAATGTATTATATATAATATTATAAAAGTAAATGATTGTTGACATCTTCAATATCACTTATGTTAGCATTTTGCAGTAAGTTTAAAAAAAAAAAAGGTAAAAATGATAAAAAAGTTGACATTCTTATGTAAGCAAACTAAATCCCTCACTGAGCAATGGCTAACTTTACATTTTTTATTTCCATCCTGTTATTTTCTATCTTGCTAATAATCTTCTCATTGTGCTAATAAGTGATAATTAATAAAATAAAAAAGTGTGTGAACTTGACCAGAGCATTTTTCATTCTTTCTGAAATATCAAGTCAGTGTGGTACTGTATAGCAGGAGTGACTCAGGAAACCCATGTTAAACAGTGGCTAAATAACAGTGATTATGGAAAACCAGCTGGCAAATGAGAGTGGCCGAATGATTATATCTCCAGAGGACTTTGAGAAGCTGTTAACAGATCTGAAAACAGGTGAATAAGGTCACCATGACACAATGCAAGGTTATGCTGGTGCTAAACAGTGGCTATTTGTCTTGTAAAAACCCAATCCAATCTCCTTCCCGACATGAGCTAGCTAAATGCAGACAACCAGACAATTCAGAAAGATAGATGTGTGTTGAATAGGGGACAACAGTCGCTAAAGTTTTCTTCAAGAATCCTCCATTTCCATTTCCGACAGAAATGAAGGAGTGTAAATCACACATTAGGTGACGGTTCAATGTGACAGGAAGGCAGTATTCAAACCAGAAATAATGAGAGCAGTTTAACAGTAATAGGTTATAGATGGCACCTGGGACTTCACAGTGATTCTCTATCAGGATTGGCATCAGCTGTGCTTTTTTTTTTTTTTGCTTCACTACAAAACAGGAGTTTTTAGGTAATTTGAGGCTGTCTGGCAAGACGCCACATGAGAATTCAATTCCTGTCTTGAGGAGGAGAGGATGTAAAGAAGGAAAGAGGCAGGAAAGGAAATTATAACCTGCACACTCACACTATAAATCACAAAGATATGTGTGACACTGAATCTTAAAGTTTCCACAATCACGATAAATTTTATTAGTAAAGGGGCATTTTTATTAATCAACATACAATGAATAAACTCTGAAGGAGAAGATGAGTACAGGGACATGTTTCCAAAGGAACTAGCTGCGATTGCCCAATAAATGCAACACAAGCTCCTCGTCTTCGGCCAGCGAGAGGCCAGTGTCCAGAGGAGCTGTGGACTCCTTCCTGGGCTTCTTGCCCACCTGTGTCTGCTGTACTTCATCATCACTATCATCATCCTCACTGCTGTCGCTGCTGAAACTTCTCTTCTTGCCTCCATGGTCTGATGAATCGCTGCAAAGACAAAGATAAAACAAGAGTTAATGCACAGATGTGAAAACGGAATACAAGGGGAAGACAGGCCAGATATACAGGAGAGAGTGGGGTAAGATGTGTCAGCTGTGTCACCCCATTTCAGTTTCATTTTCAGCAGCCATTACTTCAATCTTTTGGAAATCATTATAATATACTGATTTTGTGCTCAAGAAACATTTTTATCATCAATGTTATTTAAAACATTCATATTTTTATTATCAATGTTAAAAACGGTTTTGCTGCTCAATTTTTTGTGGAAACAGTGATACATTTTTTTTTGATTTTTTGATGAATGGAAACAGCATTTATTTGAAAAGGAAACATTATAAATGTCCTTTTTGACACTTTTGATGAACTGAATGCCTCCCTGTTGAATACAAATATTAAATCTTGCTGATCCTAAACTTGGAAGTAGTGCAAGTAAAAACTAAAAACCATTTAAGAACCTACCTTCACATTTTTTTGTTTCTAAAATAATAATTAAAAAATGTTTAAAAATTGTTTGTTTCACTACATTAAAATATTCTGAATATTAAAGGTTGCTTGGATGGTTTATTAATGGATATCTTTAAGAAAATGTTTCAAATAAGACTATCAAAAAATGTTCATACATCTGGGAGGTGTTGACAGTTTCTACCATCAACATGCACTGCATTTTAAAAACATCTATGAGGTAAAGGGTTTTTTCAATGTACTGACGGGTGACCTTGATAGCCAATGCAGACAATTCCTAACTTAATTAAATGAGTTAAGGCTGCACTCATGCACATCCAGAGCAACTAATACTATTAAAGTCCTGTCAAGAGCTGTGAAAAGCTGTCCTCTGGTCTGATTTATAGCAAAAACTATGTTTTGTAAAGGAAATGGTATTAAACTTCCACTAGAGCTGCATGATTAATCGTTAAAAGATCACAATCTTGATTCAAGCACTCATGCGATCTTATTTGTAAATGACAATGATTTGCCTATGTCTATTAAACCTTTGACAAAAATCACACCAGAACACTCAAATCTGACCCAGAGAAAGCAGTTATGTATTGGTATGAAACAGCTTTTCATACAAATACATAGTATAATTATTTCTATGTTACAAATATTCATATTATCACAGAAGTACTGGGATCAATTTTTTTTTTTTTTTCTTCTCGTAACTTCATAACATTAAGGTTGAACCACTGTAGGCACATTGACTATTTTAATGATGTTTTTACTACTTTTCTGGAACTTGAATGTGTTAATAACGTTGCTTTCTATTGAGGATAAATAAAAGCTCTCGGATTTCAACAAAAATATCTTAATTTGTGTTCCAAAGATGAACTAAGATCTTACGGATTTAGAACGACATGAGGGTGAGTAATTAATGACAGAATTTTCATTTTTGGGTGAACTTTGGGTGCTATGATGAGAAATTTCTGTGCCTTCCTGAACTCTTTGCAATAGCTCATAAGGTTCCATATGCAATGATATGTAGATGGTATGGGAAGGATCAGTACATTTGTGCACTCATGTATATCTAGCAGGGATTTCATCTAAAGTAGGTTCCGCACAGCTCTTTTACATAATAAAACCATGAAGAAACCAGGAATGATGACAGATCAGCACAGCATTTAATTAAGTTAGAAGGTCTTAAATGGTTCTAACTTAATTAAATGAGTGAAGACTCAAATTGTGCACTCATGTATATCCTGGACAACTAATATCATTAAAAGACCTGTCCAGAGACCACCTAGAGGTGGAAAAATCTATGCTCTGTCTATAAGTCAGGGTTGCAGCTAGCACACATCATTAAGCTGTTAAGGGCTTCTGGTCATACAGAGTTTTAAATCACTAGTCCAGCCAGCTCAATGACTCAGGATTAGGGATGTGCAAAACTATGTTTTCAAAATTGACTAGCTAAATAAAGCACCTCTGCTAAAAATTTAAAGTACACTATAGGTTTTTAAATATTTCAATATTAAAACTATTTAATAATTATGTAAACACTGTCATAATTCATCAACAGTAGATCATAAGTAGGGATGCACCGATACCATTTTTTAAGGACCGAGTACGAGTACCGATACTTTTTTCTAGTACTCGCCGATACCGATGCCTATACATTTATTAATTTTTTTTTTGATGTTGCAGTATTCAAGCACAACACAGTGAGACTAATGAATGTAGGACAGCTTCTTTAATATTACTCTAATGAAAGAAGTAATAATTTTTATGTGCTTGTCACAAAATTAAAGAACAAAAATTACAGTGTCCAATAACCTTCAAAGGGCATAATTACCAATATATATAACTGTTGTTATATAAAAAGAAATTTACAAACAAATACAAATAGAGATACAGATTAAATAAACTTGTTTTTCAGATACAGTAGGTTTATTTACCATGTATACATTTATTTAACATATTTTGTTGTTTTATTAACATTAATGACAAATATAGGCTACGGTCCCTTTAAGTCCGAATCCATGGATACTGACACATATCCTGTTTTCACTCAGATGTTTACGTCCACTTAAGCCATAACCAACTGTATTTACATGAGATACTCCACACGATGGACATTTTGACAACTATGTGTGCATTTGACCATTCAGGCGCAAGGAGAACCGATCGTGTGCTGTCTGAGAGAACTGGAAAGAAAGAAAGAAAGGGAGAGCGCGTGCTCTGGTCTGAGTCATATAGCGTGATTCCGCCTATCCCGCCTTTACTAATCGATAACGAATTGTGACTGAAAGCAAGCAGTTCGCAATGTGTGGGTTGTCATCATTAATTCTGAGGCTGACATTGTTTCTGCTGCTGCCGCCGGAGTATCTCTGCATGGAAAATTCTGTCAGTTACGTCACATGAGGTATCGGTCTTTGGTATCGTGGGTATTTTTACGAGTACGAGTACGAGTACATGAGCTTGGTACCGGCCCGTATCGGTGCATCCCTAATCATAAGCAATCGTCAGTCTCTTTCCAGCTCAACCTATAGCGTGAGTTTGGGGCGTGGCTACTGTAGCAGGTGGAGCCAGAGGGTGTTTAGACGATGTGGGATTATGGCTGACGCGTTACATGGAAAAAGACATTCAGCTTCATTTACAGAAGTGCAAGCCAAATTTAGCTTTTCGTATGGGGCATTGCATTGCAAAGTGCTACAATGGACACTTCAATATCATACAGCATCATTATGCACCTGTCAGAAAGACAAATGTACCAGTTTATAATGTTTACTTTGATGTATATCTGCCTCAAACAGCTGTGGAGCATCATGTCAAAAAATATGCTCAGTGCAGATACGTTGGATGGGTTTAATAAGTGAGACGCTCATGTTCGCTCTAGACAAGAGTGTTAGTTTTACTCATGACACATAGCAACACAGCTAAAAGTATTCCTAATATGTTGGATCATTTATTGAAAGTAGCTTACTTTTACCTGTTAAGACATGCCTTCAAAAGCATCCGTAAGAGCTGTATTTGAGTTGGGGGATGTGTCAAGCATGAAAAGGGTGCCACTAGTGTCGCAGAAGCTACTTTGCCTTTAAGACCTCTTAAAGGGGTGGTTGATTATGATTTCAATTTTTTAACTTGTGTGTTTAATGTTGCTGTTAGAGCACAAACAACATCTGCAAAGTTACGACGCTTAAAGTTCAAAGCAAAGAGAGATATTTTCTTTTAAAGAATTCTCTGTTTAAGGAATACAATAAATGGCTGGTAGGGACTACAACGAGCTTCTTCCTGGGTTGGTGACATCACTAACCCTAACATTTACATAAACTCTGCCCCCGGGAACACACGACAAAGGGACTGAGGCCATGTTGGGCTGCTTTAGAGAAGAGGAAGAGCTGTTGTAGTTGAGTGTTGCTACAAAGCTGTTTTATGACAGACTGCTTCACAAACGAGGGTCAATTCAACGCTGGATTTGCACAAAAGATGAACATGATGGCACATGCTAGTCGATGAGCTGAATCAACTCCACAGCAACTACATAAATTTATCCACCAACCATTTAGAAACGTCCAGATGCATTCTTAAAGTTGTAACTTCTTCCTGAGTCTCTCCATCAGTTTCCAACTCCAGTTTGAACAATGTAAGGCTGAACACTGTTACTGACAATCGTAATTTTGGCTGCGTGAGATTCTCCATCTTTGTTGTTGTTGAGCAACGCAAGCGTGAGCTGTTAAAGCTCCGCCCTCTTCTGGAAAGTCCGGGAGCAGCAGCTCATTTTCATTTAAAGGGACACACAAAAATGGCGTGTTTTTGTTCACACCCAAATAGGGGCAATTTGACAAGCTATAATAAGTGATCTGTGGGGTATTTTGAGCTGAAACTTCAGATACATTCTGGGGACACCAGAGACTTATATTACATCTTGTAAAAGGGGCATTATAGGACCCCTTTAAAATTATAATCACATTTAAGATTTTTCAGACTTTTGACCTTGGAAAAAAAAAAAAAAAAAAAACACCTTTAAATTAGAAAAATAACTACTATTTATTCACACGTATTCCTAAAAACATTTTACAGTTCTTCACTTAGATCTATTTATAGAAATGCTTGCACTGTTGAGCCCTGTAAATGACCATTTTTTTGGGGGGGGGGCTATCACTTTCATTTCTATTATTCATGCAGCCCTAGTTGTTGGATCTTGGTTGTTTCTTAGTTGTTGGAACTGCTGTGACAGGATCAATAGGTCAGTCAGTTAAACTTGAGAATTAATATTTGAGAAGAGAGTTGTAAATGAAAGACCATATCAACTGATTCGTTCACAAACATTGATGCTTTTCACATGAACCTTCATAAACTGACGAATCATTCATTTAATTGTAACTCAGCATTCATTGTGACTGCACTCTCCCTTTAAGAAATACTCCCAAAGACTTGTACAGCATCTTGCTATTCTGGACACAAAGCGCTGGCAGGGGCAGAGGTGAAGCAGGGCCAATAAGATCCCATTAGATTTATGGGAGGGGGTATCTGTCAAGACAGCAAAGCAGGAAGACAGGTACCGCAACAGGAAAGAGCTCAGGGTTAGTGACGCCTCTGGCTCCAGTCCCGAACACCAGCCTTCGATATGACGGAAGAGAAAGTGGGTGAGTGAGCCAAAGGAAGAGGAAGAAAGAGAGATTTATCAGATTTACAACGCTGGAGTCTCTCTTGCATTCGGTAAGTGTAGCCATGCAGTAAACACCCCGCACCAAGTCATTAATCAGAGCCACTGCTGCTGTCTATGCCGTATCACCTGCACAGCTACACTGAAAGTGTTTGTGTGTGTCGGCGAGAGTCTTAATGTGCGTACATGAAAGAATGACAGAAAAACAAGAGACATAAAGGTTCAGGCCGACAGATGGAAAGATCGACGGCAAAGGACACCAGAGGATGTGATCAGGGTTTACAAAAGACAAAAAGAGAGGGTGAGAGTGCCAAAAAAAAAAAAAAAGCATAACGTATGGTCCTACCTCTCACTTTAAATCTGGATGTAATTATGCATTTTATAGATTATCTACAGCCAACTAAAGAATCTGTGCTTAATGCTGCCATAGGGAAAATGAATCATCATGAATCATTTTCCCCTGTAGAGGGATTACTCCTCTGAGAGGCAATTCTGCAGCGGACCTCAGTACAAAAAGAACACCGGATCAGCATGCCTGAGTCTAATCGAACGCTACAAACTCAATACAAGCAGAGAGAGCTGAGAAAGCCGAGACGGTAATTAAGTATCAGAAGAATCAATTCCTCATTTCAGAATAATTACGGCCTCGTGATGTGGTGTCGGACTGATTGGCTTGATTTACTGGTGTAATAGTTTTTCAACTAACACAAAGCACTGCATACCTCCGCAACGCAATGAGGATGGGAAAATATAATATTTGGCTCAACTCTCAAATATTCAACTGGAAGCTGTACACAATTAGAAACTTCGTATTTTAGAGGATCAATATCAGTTAGGCCATGTCCTGTGCCTTTTTAACGCTCCTAGCTTTTCACAAAAAACTCAATCGACTTTCATTGAGGTGAATTTCAGTGCTTTAAAATGCAGCACGACCTTTAAAATGTTTTCATGTTGTTCACAAAAGCTTCATTCTTACCCATCTTCCTCGGAGGAGGACTCAGACACACGCACTTTGTCAGGGTCAGGAAGGGTGCTGGGGTCAAAATCTTCATCAGCACCTGATAGATATGCTACCACCTCCTCCTCCTCATCATCATCCTCATCCTCATTATCAGCAGCAGCAGCAGGTTTGTTTTTCTCCTATGTGACAGGGAGTACAGAAATTACATACTGTATTTTCAGATTTATATTTATACTTATTACCTGGTATATTACATGGCATCTTTTGCCATGAATATTTTCTCTCCCATTCACTCTTTTGGGTCAGTGCTTAATACATGTGTAATTGTGGTCCAAAATATTGTGTGATCCCATAGTCAAAAATGCATGTGACCATATTGTATTTGTAGCGTAAATACTGTGCTGAAGGACCGCCTACTCACCTATAAAACAAATCATTGTGCAAAATGAAAAACCCTCATAAAACAGCACACAAAGTAGAGTACACTGTCAAAAAAAGTGCAAAAATTGAACCTTAATGCCTTAAATGTATAAGTACCTTAGAGAGTAGGAGTACTATGATAGGTACATTGAGATAAGTTACAAAGCTGTTCATTTAAGGGTATTGTCCCAGTGAAAAGCTGTTGTAAAGGTACATTTTTGCACATATTTTCTGAGAGTGTATCTATTACTTCAAACATTAAAACTGAGAATCCAAAGGGGGTGCAGCTGAGCAACTGCCTTTGAGCTGAAGGCTAATGCTAATTGATAGATTTCTCCATGTGTTCTAGACTTTCTTGAAGCCATAGGCAGTAGAGCCCTGTGAGGGACTGTTTTCTTTAATAGTAATAGGAATAGTTTACCCAAAAATGAATATTATCCCATAATTAACTCACCCTCAAGCCATCCTAGGTGTATATGACTTCTTCTTTCAGCCGAACAGAGGTATATTAAAAAATAGACGTATGACGTAGCTTCTCTTCTATCAAAATCCTCCAACATTTTTCTTTAAAACTTCTCATTTTAGACTTCTAACTCATGACTGGCATTTTGTTTTGCTCTATCCTCGGTGCTTTTGCGTTCGTCAATTTTCACCTAAGCTAACACTACGCCTACATCATATGTCCTATGTTGGATCAGAGGTCATCTCTCAACCAAAACTCAAGTCTCTCATGAATGCGTGTACAACCGTTGCTGCAAGCCAGTGATTATAGTTTATAAAGTTTTAAATATGGATATTTTTCTTACAAAAACCCATCGCTTCGCTTCAGAAGGCATTTATTAACCCACTGGAGTTATTTTCATTTTTGGGTAAACTATTCCTTTAATCCTGCTCCCGTTGAATTTCTGACCATTACTGCCTGCTACCGCAATGTGTGTGTTCCACTCCTGCCCAAAAACATTCTGGACCACGGGACCCGCGCTGTACTTTTTGACCGTCCACTCTTTGATCATTTAGAACCAAATAGTAACCATTTTCTCCAGCGGCAGTGGTGAAGGAAGTGATTCCAGCTCAAACTCTGTTCTTCAAAATTACTAAGAACTAGGGTTGCAAAGGGGCAGAAAGTTTCCAGTAAATTTCCGGAAAATGTACACAGGAACTTAACCTGGGGAATTTTGGAAATATTCCAATTTGGAAACTTAACAGGAATAACAAGAAATAACAGGAATTTATGAGAATATATGGGAATATATGGGAATTAATTGGAAATTTACATAAATTTCTATATACATTTTATATAAATTTATACAAAATATATCATATACAAACATAAATTGAAAAACTGAAATTGCATAAAATCAGGTTGTTTTAACCAAGATTATGCTGCAAGATTTCTTTTCTACATTTTAACTACATTTAAGTTACCGGTAATTCTCTGTTTATTCCCATTAATTCCTGTTAATTCCCACGGAAAGTTTCCAGCCTTGAAAATTTCAGGAACTTTGCAACCCTACTAGGAACCTAACAAATTTGACCTTGGGCCAGCCACAACCAGGTTTATTTTCCCACTGGCCTGCAACACCTTTAAACTGACCTCTTGTGCCATCAGGTAAGCTTCTTATTCCTGGTACAGTGTGTCTGACCCCATGTTCTGACCTCTTCTTCTTTGGTTTAGGTAATACAGAAAAATGAATACCTGTGGCCAAACCATCCTTCTTTCTTTCACAAAACCCCCATAAATCTACATCCGCACTGTGTAAATTCACATATGTACAGTACTATGCACATCTAAACAGACTGCCTAGATTGGTAGAAATGAAAAATTTTCTGCACCAATCTTGTATTGTAGTATATTTTAGATAAAGCAACATAATGAAACATGCAAATTGAACTGTGGTTGGTCACTTTACACATCAGTTAAACAATGTCTTCCTGTCTAAGTTGGGTGGCACTTGGACTAAATAATCTACAATGTAGACCAATCTTTTTTGCCATCAAAGATTTGGTTACAGGGGACTATGTATATTTGTACTTGGACCTGATAAGGGGTCTGTTCAGGTACAGGATACTCTGCATTCAGTGGTGCTTCTGCCTGTGCTGTAATCTAATCATGCTTTGTAAAACCTATTTGAATTCTACTGACAGACCTGCGCTTTGAACAGATGCCTCTATGTGCACTGAATAACACCAGATTACGAGAACAGCCAAAAACGGGAGGTTAGCATAAACTCTCTGGAATAAAGCAAGAACTTCAAACAAAACTAGAGCAGACAAAAAGAATAAAAACATTAAAATGCATTAAAAAAAAAGTACAATAAACTACCATTCAAATATCTGGGGTCAGTTAGAATTTTTTTTTTTAAAGTATATATATATATATATAAAAATCACATTAATAAATTACATATTTTTAAATATATCCAAATATAAGACATTTATTTTATATTGTAATATTTCACAATAGTACACATTTTACAGTATTTTTGATCAAATAAATGCAGCCTTGGTGAGCAGAAGAATTTCAAAAACATAAAAAAAAAAATCTTACAGACCCCAAACTTTTGAACAGCGTTGTGAATAGTTGATTCAGGCATAACATTATAATGTACAATATGAAATTTGGATAAATATTTATTTTTCTGTAGAAAATTTACAAAAATATAGAAAATTAAAGCTGCAAGCAGCATTTACGGGGCCAAGCACAAAAGCACAACAAGCCAGCCGACACGGCCATGAGCATCACACCAACTGCAACAGTGAACAATTAAAAGACCTATTAAGATCATTTTAGGCAAAAGAGCTGAAAAATCACAAATACAGTCAATAATAAAGATTTACTGGTTTATCACTTTCCACCAACAGGTGGCGCTGTGACCAAATTCATGCGGTATTGTCAGAGTGAGGTGACAATGACAATCGCAAAGTTTGGTGTCAATATGTCAAAGCATTGCAGAGATACAGCCTCAAGAGTCATTTTGGCATCAAGCCTCTAATTCTTCGCTGTGGTATATGAATACGGTTTCGTCTATCGTCATAACTTTTATTCAACATGGTCTGAAGATGATACGATTCAATTTTGGTGAAAGTTGGATGAATGGTTTTAAGAGCAGTTTGAAAAAGTAGGTTTTAAAGAAAATCAAAGTGGCGGACAGGAAATTTGGCTGACTATTGTAAAATTGACATCAATGTTCTCAGTATGACCCACGGAATCTAATAAGACAAGTCTCATTACAATAGGCCACATTTACATAAAGCTATTAGCATTTTTAATAAATGTTGTTACAACGTCTCGAAACCATTTGAGAACCTTCAAAGCATGGTGCTGATGACACAGTTTCGTAATGGTACACCAATGCATTCATATAATAGAACATTTTATATCAATACTGTATTGCACTTAATGGCAATTTTGTGTTTTGTTCAATTATAGCGCCACCAATAAGCACAATCCAACCAATTTTTTCAGGGTGTCCACATTTGTGTGTCAAATTTGGTGAAAATCTCATTTCTTTTTGGAGTTATAGACATTTAGATGTATGAGATCATAAAATGACCCATGAACGACTTTGTTGCCACTTCCTATCAAAATTTTGACATTTGGGCTGTGACTTTTAGTTAATCAGCTTAGATTCCGCTAAATCACCACGTCGCACAAACCGTAAGTCAAAGCCTAGCATGTTTCGTCTCGTTGGACTCGGCAAGGATTCAGTAATGACGTGACTCCCGTGAAAATGAGCCAACCAGATCAAAAGTTATAAGCATATGAAAAAACAAATTTTCATTACGGAAAATGGCGTCATATGGTGTATTCGAATCGTCTTGACCCAAGGAATCAGGGGAAAAAATAATTTTTTTCTATCCCTTACGGTTCGAAAGTTATTAACATAAACATGAGTGAAACTTTGGACAGCTGGTGGCGCTAGAGGGATTGAGTTAGAGACACCAAATTTGCTATGGACACAGATCAGACTTTCCTCTAACTGTGTGCCAAATTTCACAACTTTCCTGCAAGTGCTTCTATGGGCTGCCATAGACTCCCAGAGCGGAAGAACAATAATTAAAAAGAAATCTAACGATTACAATAGGTGCCTATGCACCTTCGGTGCTTGGCCCCTAAAAATAAGGGACTTCTGGCATGCTGATAGACAGATGCTGTCAGAAACAATTTAATATCTAATATTGGCTGATAAATATCTCAAAAATAAAAAATAAGCTGACATTGGCCAATAACAGTTATGCTGCCAATATTTTGTGCATCTCTAAAATAAATAATATATTCACTACATTCATTTCCATGATGTTTTTAAAAATGTATTTATGCAATGACTTTTCCAGGCATGGAATTTAAAATTCCTCTTGCAGAAATAAAGATATTTAGGAAAGGTAAAACTGAGTATTTTGAAGAGAAGTTTTAGTAAACAGATGGTGTGATATTAATTAATATCTCTGTGATGACTGCCACCGATTGAACAACAAGACTCTGAAAGGTCCATCTATTTCCTCAAACGTCTCGAGAGGAGCATTAAAAGAAGCAAAACTGACAGGAAATGAAGCAGAACCGCTATCTGTTACAGCATATGCTGTCAAAAGGGCGATTCAATAGCGCTCTAAATTAATCTGGTCTACTTGTAATGACGGACAGATCGACCACCAGTTGGGCTGTTAAGTTGAAGGAAGTAATGAATGCTAAAAGAGTGCTGAGATTCATTGTTAGGGAGGTGATGAATAGTCTCGCATTCTTGGACAGTCCACTGCATTGATCAGATGACAAACGAGAGGAGAGCAGCAGCTGCATTTCCATATGGATGCGCAGAGCTCAATCCCCCAGTGAGGACAGGCAGAGAGAGACGGGACACATGACAGCTGCCAGCCTATAAATTATGGGCTGTCTGCGGAAGGGGAAAGGCCAGAGACTGAAGGGCATCTCTCTCCTTTGACTCCCTGTGACAGGAATTCCTCATTTCAAATCAGAAACCTTTGAAAATGTCAAAATTGCTTTAAAACCATAATTCACATACAAAGCCGGCACTCATCATTAATATCTAACTAGATGTTACAGCTTTTGAGATGACTCTGAGCTCCGGTTGACGTACCTCATTCTGCTGTTGGTTCGCTTCCCTCCGAGCTGCTTTCTCTTTCAGTCTTTTCTCCTGTTCAAAATAAGAGAAAAACAAACAGACTTAATAAAAAGCTGCACTATAGTCAGATTTGGTCACGGCAAAATCTCATAAACATGTCAAATAGCCAGGGGTTGAAATGATTACACAGACTCAGAGAAATAGCATCATTTAACTTTAGTGTTCTGCATTTCTTTTGGAGAGAGAACGATGAGAACTTGATGTTTGTCTTATGTCACTTTCGGGTATGAAGGGCGACTGGACTGCCAGACAACTATACACATTAATAGTGACTCTCAGATGTCTGGGAGACAAGAAATATTAAGAGGTTGAGGGTTGAATGGAAATCAGAGAGCAGAGAGTGTAATAAAACCAACGTCAAGTGCATTTCATTGGCTTTTCATTACTTTCGAAATGTCAAATGATGCTAAATGTGGAAATATATCCATCGGTTCACTTGGATACGTCATTAAATAAAATTAAAATTTATTACTAGGATTTTCCTGTGTTCATTTTTAGGGGGGGACTAAAAAAAAAAAAAAATCCACGGCAACATTGTAAAATTATCCCAATTCTGCTGGAAAACCGCAGACTTGGGAACACTGGTAGGTGGAGAGAAGGACGCATTCGACTACGTGAGCGTCTACAGTATGAAATCAATCCAGTCAAATGCTTTTTCAACTACCTCTGGTAGTGGACAAGCTCAAAACTTTTTAGACCCTTTTTACACCTGTATTTAGCATCGTCCTCGATCAACCAAAAAGCATCTTAATACTAGGTGTAAACAGGGCCTTAGATACAGTATGCCATTAATAGATAAAATAAGTTATAATTAATAAATTTAAGCATGAGCTTGACCAGAGCATAGAAAGCTAGGAACATCATTCTATATAAACAAGTCTTTAAAAATACATTGATTGTTGATCGATGAGTATTATTGATTGTTTCAATGCCATAAACTCGATGAATAGGTTACTATCCACCCACAGATCCACAAGGACGCTTGATAAAAACAAACAAACAAACGAAAAAAACCTTAGGAGGTCTAAGGACTAAGGACTACTCTTACCCTTAAAGTTAAACTTTACTGACAAATCTTGATCACACAGAGATGCTGACTTGTCACACGTCACATATGCAGCAAAACCCTTTAGTGGTTTTAAAGGAACAGGAAAACGTCTAGGCACTATGGTAGTCTCTGCATCTCACAGGGCTAAGCTACAAATGCTGTTTGGCTGGAGTAATAAAGACTCCATGAGAGAATATGAAAAACAAAACGCACCGGCAAACCCATTGTGTCTGATTAATGAGCATGTGCACGTATTTGATGGATTACTGGGTAGCTGCCTCTCAAAATCTATGACAGCACCAAATCTAAATGGATTAGGATGGTCGTTTTTTTTTTACACAAACTTTTACAGACACACGACAATGTCTTCTGCCTTGTATCTTTTTTAAGAGAAAAAGAAAAGAAGAAGAGTTTTTACTGTATTCTAGTCTGCATGTCAGCACTTGACAGCACTGGTAGGAGAAATTGGCAGGAGAGACTGGCACCAGCATGCTTTTATTTTAGTTTTTGGCTTGGCTCAGAAGTGAAAGACATAAAATGTACTATCTTGGGTTAACACAGAAAATGTTAAACCAGGGCAAAATATTCTCATATTTTAATATTCAAGGCTAATTTAAGTCCATATAAACTGAGTTTGCAAGCCATTTTAATTGTTCGGCGAAATAGGATACAAGACAAATGTGTTCAAACTAGGGATGTGCCTGAAGCCTAAATTCGGAAAGGCACGGAAAATGAATAACGCATTCTACAGAGCCCCTAAAGGGATGTGGTTAGGCTTGCTGCAGTAGTCGGTGACATTACAGTACATCAGATTTCACTTATCGCGTGAAGATAGTAAGGAGAGATGACTGAGAGGACGATGTCGGAGGATTTGGTACGCAACAGATTCTGAGTGTCATTGAACAATATCTAACCTTGTTAAATGTGTGATCAGTACTGCTGCTCCCTATACACAACATACACGTGATTGTGAATTTGAGTGAAAGTAAATAGCAAGCGCGCATTCAAAAACGATTTCAATACCCCGCATATTGATAGTGGCTCCCTGATGCCTGCAAATTAATTACCCAACTTTATAACTGCGAAAGCACGCATATTTTTCTTCCCATCGCATTTTTTTCCATCACCATTTCCTTTTAGGGGCTCCGTAGAATGCGTTATTTCCTTTCCGAATATAGTATTTGGCTTTTGGGCACATCCCTATTTCATGCTGACTTAATTTTTTTTTTTTAATGGATGATTAATTTAGTTAAAGAGGGCCATGGCCTAGTGCAGGGAGTGCCAAATGTCTTTGTCAGTCAAAGCTCTTTAACATAAAATATTGGTAACACTTTATTTCAATAGTCCACTTTAGACATTGTAATAACAACTACATGTCAACTATCAGTCATTAGAGTATTCGTAGACCGTTTGCCTAATAATTCTACTGACTATAAGTGACTTTGCAAGTACATATCAACTTCTAATAACCCTAACCTAACAGTCTACTAATACTCAAGAGTTAGTTGACATGAAGTTGCAAAGTTACTTTTGAAAACAAAATATTTACTTGAAGTACCCTCTGAGATTTTAAGTTAACATTTGGGTAATTCAACAACACATTTGCATATGTACGGTTCTCTGATTTAGGTTAATGGTTAAATGTCATGACATGCAGGTAAACAAATAAAATATTTAATCTTTTTAGTAAGCATTTTATTTTACTTGTTTGTTTTTTTTTTTTCAAATTACAAAAATTTTACCTACTCAAAATTAATTTTAATTGATTTTATTATAAAAATATTTATTTGACATTTTTATGATTTAATTAATTAATTATTTTTTATTTAATTATTATTTTAGGAAACCTACAATTTTAGTGGTTAGCAGACATTGATTCGTGGTGTTCAAGTTAGTACCGCAAGTTGAAATCTTCTGCCCATCAATTCCTGTCCTCTCTCCACTACCAGTATAAATAAATGTGAAAAACAGCAAAAAAAAAAAAAAAACTAACTTTAGACTTTAACTGAAATGGGGAAATGCCACCAGAACAGTCCTCATCTGTGTCCAGTTATAGAAATAGATCCCATTATTTCTGTGCTTTCTCCTTGAGCTACACACTCCCAGCGATCGATTTAAAAAAAATAAATAAATAAACTGAAAACTGCATCAGACATAAACTAGAGATGTACTTCACAACACTTGACTCTTAACAAGAAAACACTCTCCACTGGAATGGTGCAAATGGTGTGATTTTGCCGGAGAGCAATCCTTTAAAAGCTTGTCCAATACTCAGAACTACAGTAATAAGTCAGAGGCCCAATCTCGAGCATCGTTGCCTGGAGCTTGAAGCTATACTGCATGCACAGGCATCTCAGTTATTTTCGATCTGCCCGAACATGCGAAAGCACCAGCCACAGGGCTAGAGTGTGTTTTCGATTGCCCAATGCCCTCAGCTCCTTCGATATTACTTTAATCTGAACACCTGGAGCTGACCACAATGAATCTAAAGGATTCTCTGTATCTTTTTATTTAAGAAGGAGCCACATGGACTTGGCATGAACCAGAAAGATGGAAAATATGATGGTACAGTTGATCTCACCCTGTGTTTCTCCTGCACTTTACGACGGTACTCAATCTTGTCAAACGCCTGGTCTTCTTTGCGGAGCCGCTCTTTGGCTGCTTCTACGTTAATGCCAGACACCTCTTCGTCGTCCTCTTCATCTGGTACCATGGTCCTCTGCAGCGGAGGCCACTGCTGCAACTCCTGCACACATATATCACAGTTCATTTACACTGCTTTTTATGACCCTCATTAATATATGAGTTCTGGTAATACAAACCTCTCCCTCCTCAGTGAAGACCTTCTTAGTGTTGACCTTTAAGTTTCTTTTCAGTATTTTCTTTGCATCTTTGAATTTGGTCTCTTTTATTTTCTTATTCTTGGCATTAGCATCTGTACCCTAAAGAAAGAAAAAAACATGTTTTACATAACCAGATGTAATCATAAAAGCTGTCATTTTAAACTCCTGGATCCAAGATACAACCTACTGAAATTTAGAATTCATAAAGGAGCTCAGAAAGCAGTTCATTCGAGCCCTTCATTCAACCAGGACATTGACACCCAAAACCGCTCCACACTATTACTTTCTCCTTTGCAGTCATTAAAGTTGAGTGCTGATGAGACGTGAAAAGGTTCAGATCTTAAAGAAAACCACTTTCCACTTAAATCCACTGCAAACTCGAAAAAAAGAATCTTGCTCATCTGCACTTCAACGGTTGTGTGCCACTTTAGCCTGATCACATCACATTTTGACACTCTTTGGCACAATTGTGTATCTATACAAATTCAAATCAAATCATTACCTGGTCCTGACTACTCAATATATTGCGAATCACTGAAAAAAGCTACCAAAAGATAATTCAAAGACATTTGATTATTGCGACAGATGAGTAAATTATTTAATAGATGTAAAGTCTCTTTAGAAATCGAAATATTGTTTGTTTTATGTCCATATTTTATTGTATTATGCAGTCTAGTTGTTGCATTTTTTTTAAAGATTTAATTATTTTAACTGTTTAGGGTATGATAAAATCTTTGGTGTGTGTCTGTGTATATATTGTTGCCAGTACCATTCAAACATTTGTGGTTGGTAAGATTTTTGATGTTTAAGTCCACTCACCAAGGCTGCATTTCTTTAATAAAAAATACAGTAAAAAAAAAAAAACTGAAATATTATTACAAATTAAAATAAATGTTTTCTATTTTAAGATATTTTATAGTGTCACATGATCCTTCAAAAAATCATTTTAATATGATAATTTGTTGCTTAAGAAAATTTACTATTATTAATGTTGAAAACAGTTGTGCTGCCTAATATTTTTTGTAGAAATTGCAATACATTTTTTTTTCAGGATGAATAGAAGAATGGAAAGCTCAAAATAACAACATAAAAACAATGTAAAAGCCTCAAGACAAATCAGGCAATTTTGACATGACTCACAGGTCTGCGTCTCTCATAAACTTGCCAGGTCTGCACAGGAGTCATGCTAACTGTGTCTCGGAGGTATATTGAGAGAAGTGTTACATAATTTAGCACGTCCTGATATCTGCAGGCCTACTGAAACAACACGCTTTGAACGCAAAGTGCACAGAACTTGAATAGTAGCCCTCCTGAATCACGGTGCAAGGGGTCACAACAGCAGAGACGTTAGGAGGAGGATTCAAAATGACTGAAAAAGCGCCAAGCTGCATCTCAATTCTTTTTCTATTTTTGAGTCATGGACTCATTAGAATATTCAGGTTTTAGCTGAAGTGTGTAAATTGTACTGGTCCAAAATCTTGGTCCATATATCAAACATCATACACTTGCACGTATACTGTATGTATGAAACTCGGAACATACACATATTGACTTACAACTGCCTAACAACTTTCGTGCTCTAAGTCATACATCAGCCCAACAGGAAGTCAGCCATTATGGGTTGTTTGGAAAATGCATGTTCTGGAATTTGATATACTTCTCTTAGGCGATATATCCGATCGCCATCAAACTTGGTCGGCATGAAGTCAAGACACTGTGGATGCCAAAACTTCACTATAATTTCAAAACACGGCAGATAGACCTGCGAAAGGATTCTTGATATCTTAAATATTGTTGCCATGGCAACATGTCAAACTTTAATATTGTTTATGGTGTTTTTGAGACTCTTAGCATGCTTCAAATTGCATGAAACTCGACACACACATCAGAGATGTCATCCAGTAGAAAACAACTTTGTTGCAGATAAGACACACTGGCTTTGCATTCACAAAACTAGGTGGGATGAATGCATAGTTGTCTTTCCATTCTTCTTTGTGTGCCCTATTTTCGCTGACAACTTTCCTCTTTAGACTCTTTGATAGTGTAATTTTCTCTCACCAGCTAGCTTAAATGTTAACATCACTCTGCACACGACGTAATAGCATACCTCTAGCACACAAACAATTAAAAAAAATGCACTTTAGTATGAGGGGATGCCAAGGAATAATTCTGAATGTAAAAGTAGGCTACGTCAAATAATTATTACAATAAGTTAGGATCCATTGTGTAACAAGCAAATTAAAATGTTACACATTTATTATTCACAATATGGAAAGAGGAAATAAAACATAGTTCGTTAAGAGCATGACTCAAAACATGCCATTACTGGGCTTGTTCAAGTTATTTTTATCCATTCCTCATCTCCCACATATGTGTGTTTTAGCAAGGCGGTCTGTGTTGCAAGTTGGTGGATGTAGATACTTGCCAGGTTACGTATCACAACTCTGCTTTATTAATTTATCCAGTATAAAACCCGGACACTTCCATACAAATGTGGCTTTTTGTTAATGACTGTCCTACTACAGGATTCAACACAGAGTAACAGCTCAATACCAGCTACAAAAGACACCGTCTGTCACAGGCAATTCTAGCTGCATTTTTCAATTCATTTCTTAAATTATACTTTGACTATGTTCTGGCCCACCATTTAGTGGTGAAATTTTTTTTTGGCCCGATGCCAAACTCAATTGCCGACCCCTGCCCTAAAGCCTCTGGGGTGGCAGTGGCACCGGGGCTTTGGCCCATCATCTATGCTTGCAGCTATATTTGTGAATCGGTATTCTCCGTTAAAGTCCTGCATCATGCTATAATAGATGCAAACAATACATACAGGAATGTCCTATTAAGGTACAATAATAATAGTGTATTGTGATTTTTATGAATGGCAAAATGTGACTATTACATCACATGGCCAAACGTATGTGTATATTTCCTTCTAATTAAAAGTTTTAGCTATTTTAGCTATTTTTACTAGCAGGTGCATAAAATCAAGTATACAGCCATGAAATTTATATTGAAATGGGACCCTTTACTGCTAAAAATGCCTGTGTGCATAGCGAGGACCATCAGAAATGTGAAATAACTGTAATGAAACCAGATGTGTGTTGTTTATTTACCTCATCGTCTTCGCTCTCTTCATTGATATTGAACACATCTTTACGTTTGACAGTCAGAAGGTCCAGATCGTTCTGGTCGTCGTCCTCCTCTTCATTAAAGCCACATAGCAGAGCTGCAGGCTTTAATGTCTCCTCCTCTTCATCATCATCATCCCCCTCCTCCTCTTCGTCATCTTCTTCCTCGACGTCTTCTGACTGTGAGGACTGAGACTCAGGTTGCCGTCCTTTGAGTTTGGCTTTGAAACTCTCCAGCTCATCTTCAAGCTCGTGTTCTGCAGTACCGCTGTCGTCCTGCGCCGCTCCACTATTTTGCTGCTGGGCCTTAATGAGGAACCGTACCCGTGGCGCCACTGCCAAACCCAGTGACCTGACAGCGATGAGATCACAAAAATGAACTTGAACGATCTTCTACTTTAGTTCTTTTGCCACTTTTTATAAAAACAGTCAGTTGTGGCCAAAACAAACTTTATGAAAAAACATCTATTATATATAAAACATAAAATGTTTTTTAAAAATTAAAAGTTACAAGCTGTTTTAAAAGAAAGTAACCAACCTACCTGAACTACTAAAAACTGCATTGCATCTTAAAATATACTGAAATATACTAAAAACAACCAAAAGAAACTGTTCAAATATGATCATAAATATGACTATGCATACATAGTGACAGATAATTTTAGAGACAGTTTTGGACAGGAAAATGTGGGCAGAGAATATAGACACTAACTACTAGACTATGATAAATTATGAAAGATGTATTAAACCTTCTCTGTTTTCAGAACAGATGGTTATGGTTTCTTTTGGGAGGATTTCATTGCATAACAATGACACATCATTTTAAGTACTCATGAGCGTGTTCAAAGTGGACACACATGCCACACACAAACACATTCACACAGAGGACCGCTGGTACTGGGCATTACTTCACAGCATCCACTCACATGGCATATTCTGGGAGTTTGAGCTGGAAAACATCAAAGACATCTTTGTTCTTCATCAGATAGACTGAGCGGAGGTAGGACACGAAACACTGCAGTTGAGAGGAGGGAAAAAAAAGAGAAAAGGGTATTACGGAGGATAAAATCTGAAAACTTATCCCTGATAAACACATTAGTGAGAGTGCACAAGCAGGCGTTTCATGGCAGCAATTTGCCCGATTATATTTCAGGCTGTTCATCTCTCTATAACGAGCCTCACAAAGCTCAGCCCAGAGCGTGAGGCAGACAATCAGATTATCCTAAAAGCACGGCTCTGCTCTACAGTATAACATCAACATCCAGTGTTCAAAACAAGGTGTGACAGACTGCACAGGAAATCAGGACTCCTCTCTGGCCTTACCCTCTGCGCCCGCTCCTTCTGGTCTATCTCCTGTGCCAGAAAGGCCTCCAGCTTCTGCTGAACCGACACCAACTTCTCTGGGTTCACCCTGAGAATGAATTAAAACAAATGATTAACACAACTGACCTTGTTTACAGCTGGTATTACCATCTGTGGTCAAGACAGGTGTAAACGGTCCAATATATATTTGTGATTGGATCACTGAAACCGCATTCAGAGGTTGTCAGAAACACGTGACAATTTAAGTATTTTTATTTTTATATATATATATATATATATATATATATATATATCGCTGATTATGACAATTTGCTTCAGATAAAAGTGTCTGATAACAGAATACATGTAAATGAATAAAGGTAGATCATGTAAAGCACATAGGGGTGTGCGATATTGACAAAAAATTATATCTCGATATTTTCTGGGATTCTCTCGATAATGATAATTAGATGATATTTTGCTGAGTGTGTTTATTGTGTTGGCACCTTGGCAGGTTTTGGGCTGCTGTGGGCAGCTGACTCTTAAGGTTTTTGATATTCTTCATATTTTGTGCGGTGGTTAATTCACAGCAGTGACTTGAAAAATTATCTTTTTCAATAAGTTTAAATTGATTTTTACATTTTTACCTTTATAAAGCGATTTTTTAACCTAATTAAATGTATGCCTACTCTTTTGTGTCAAATTAATTAATAAATTCAATTAGAACAATAAGACACAATAGGGCGGTTACCAATCAAATGAAATCGGAATCAACAAAATTAATCTTAACAGGATCTGCATCTGAAGTGCCATTTAAATGCATTTACACACATTGTTTAATGCAGCTCAGAGCTGACAAATGCATTTTAACTGCAGTTACAAATGCATAAATAATGTTTTGATGTTTTAAACATAAAATGTTGAATACTGATATTTTGAAATTATTTAAAGAATAAAAAGATACTTTAAATGTTAAAATAAAACCGCCAGTAGGTGGCAGCAAGTCAGCGTTAATGAGTGAGTCATTCATCCAACAGTTTATTCATTCAGAAACAAAGCATTTGACCGTTTTAATGAGTGAGTCATTAAATCATTCATTCAAAAGATTCGTTAATTCACCGCCGTTTGTTGACAAGAGACGCAAATCAGTCCTGTGGCTTTGTTTGGAACTATTTTCATTGCCGAAATGGAGCGAAAACAGGCAATATTGTGTCTAAAATGTAAGTCACAAAATATTAACTTCTTGTTTATTGAACTGTTGTGTAAAATCAATATCACATTTGTAATCATTGTGATGTTTGGAGAAAATGTATTATAATTATATTAATTTATACAAATATAAAAAGACAGATGTACTTTTACCCCCTTTATCTTGAATATTGGGTGCATTATAAATGATTTTTAATGGACTATACCACGCAGTCAAAGCATGCACTCCAAATGCGCCAGCGCGCGCACACTAGTCTAACCTACTAGACTACAGCAGGTAGTGTATGCGTGCAACTCTCTAAAACCAAAATCATGATGCTATCGCAGATGATACATATCGCACACCCCTAAAAGCACACTTTTAATACTGATACTGAGCACAGTAACGGTAACACTGACTAATAGCAAACCAACTCAGGCTCATGGAGACTCTGACTGCAGTAGCATTTTCACAGCAGACATTAGTGATCATAATGGTCACATGCATTAAGCTGTCATCTTTTGTTCTCAGCATGCACGTGACTTCCTCCATTCTTCACAAAGACCATGCATACAGTCTCTGCAAAATGCTGATGAACCAGAATCCAGAGAAGAGTCAGGCAACATTTCACACACTAAAGCAGGGGTACTCAAGTTTGGAGGCCAAGAGGAAGCATTTTAACCACATGAAATGCAAAGGGCCACAAATTATAACTTGGATCGTAAGACTTTTATTTAGGCCTACTTAAGACAATATTTGTAGTTTTACTGAGTATTTACTAAAAGTGCATTTTATTATTTAGCTAGGTCTTACTAGTACTTTAATGGTTGTCCTATTTAAAGTGTCACTGAACATGATAAATGGCATTTAAAAAAAGGATTAATAGCTTGTCTTGCTGTATTCTTAATGTACAAATGCATAAAGAAAAACAAGAACTGATGAAAAGAAGTCCTTATTCATAGTGAAATGTCTGCATTGTTTTCACAAGTAATTTCAGGTCTGGCTGTTGTTTACTGGCTGATGAGACGGTTTGTCAGTAAGACGAAAACATTGCACTTTTTTTTAAATAGTCTTTTTTATCCATTGCACCTTTTTTAAACACTTTTTATAGCGCCTATTTATACTCAGGGTCGCTCAAATGTTTTTATTATTTGTATTATTATTACCTACCTTTTAATTTGGTCAGAATCCAAAATTCTTTTTTTTTTTTTTGTTCAATCAGAATCTCATGAATTCTCTAATTAATACCAACGTTGTAAAGATGATAAATAAGATATTCTCCTTTAGCTCAATGATGTGACGACAGATCTGTAATGGGAGCGCTCTCTGCTTGCTTTCTGTTTATAACACATTGACGTTAAGAATAAAAGTTTTGTTTTTCATGATGCTAAGAGGACTATCTGCAACTTACACATTGCAAAGTTTGAGGAATGTCAACTGCATTACATGATGGAAAAATAAGGTTATTTAGTTTTTTACTTACGCGCACAGTCTCGAGCCTTTGATAGCGTTCACGAACACAAGTGCTCGACAGATGCGCACTAGAGAGAGTCATGCTTGTCTAGTCTTTTTCACTCAAATAGTTACAATAAAATGTCTTTGTACTCGTTTAAAATAGAGTTGCTGGTATCGTTTAAACCCCTCAAATGAGCTCTTCAGCACGGTCAGCTATTTTGTTTGTTACTCTTGTTCCGACTTCTCCGTTTCTTTTCATACTGAAACAACAGCCTGTTTCAGTACTGACACCTTGTGGACAAACTAAATTAGTGCAAAAACTATTCAATGCGCACGTGCAAAGTGCCTTCAGTCTATATTGTTCTTCGCGGCTAGAAAAACTGTGCTGCGTGCGTACACTATGTGCGTTCTCTGCTGATGATTACAGCGTCACGCGCACTGTACGCCTACCCTAGTGTACGTGTCAAAAAACGAAGTAATATTCACGCTAATTTTGAACGCAAATTATAATAAAAATACATTTATATGTAGCATGATGTGGGCCACAAATTTAATGCTGAGGCCTGTTGAGTACCCCTGCACTAAAGCGCAGACAAAAATGAACATTTTCAAACCCCTCTTATTTTCACTGCACAATCACACAGGAAAGAAGAGCTGCACTCACTGGATTTTGTTAATGGGAACTTTTTTCTCTTGAAGCTGTTCAATCATGCCCTTTTCCTCCGAGGGCAACAGGACCAGAAGCGCCTCACCTCCCTCCTTATACCTACAGAGAAATAGAGAGTTAAAACAAATAATTCACTCAATATCCACAGAAAACAAATATTAGCATTCAGGTTTAGAATGGCATGACGGGGAGTAAATGATGTCAGATTTTTTATTTTTAGGTGCACTATCCCTTTAAGGTCACACTGGGTGGTCTGCTGCAATACAGGCCTCTCACACAGGTTTCTCTTTTTTTAAGCGCTCAGTTTAATGAGAGCTCGTGTTAAAGCTCATGAGCTTTCTGCAGAGGGTGGTGATCTACAAAGGGGAGTTACTGAGGATATTGATTTCACAATGAAAAGACAAGTATAGCACAAAGAAAATAGACAGCTTGTGTGGATGGCAGGTGTGTGCCATCTCACTCTAAGCGTTGAGAAACTTGACGTTTCTGTAGCTAGACTGCAGTGCTTAATACTTTTACCCTCCAGGTGAAACTGTAACAAGTCAAGCCAGAGCCCAAAAGTTGAATAACTCAATAGTTAAGCTGCCATTAATCCATCATGGGCAGCGTCAATAGAGAAATCCGTACAGTGACTGAATATGAATTTATGTAACAAGACAGTTTATTTGAGGAAATGAGGTTATAAAAACATTCAAGTGTGGTTGCAAGAGCAATCCAGAGTAAGAGCACATAAAACATTTGAAGAGCAGAATTCAAATGTCAACACCGTTTTCATATTTACTGAATATGGAAGGGATGAGGAACAGATCTGCCATCTAGTGTTACAGCTAAAAACACTCTTGTGTAAATGCAAATTCCTGTTAAGATTTTCACAATGAGGTATCAAAATGTAACCAGTGAGTACAGAATAAAACAGTTTATAATAGTGTATCAGGGTTACCTGGCTGTTCTGCCAACTCTGTGAATGTATGTGTTCGCATCTTCAGGACAGTCGAACTGCAGCACCCAGTTCACTGCAGGGAAGTCTGGGACCACAAACAATGTTTTTTAAATATATCTGTCAATCAAATTGAATTCTTTGCAGGACATGCTGATTAATTAATACAAACATTTGCTGAGATTTGCAGTCAATTAAAACAATAAATTGACAGAACTAGATTCTGTCCATAAAACCAATATGGGCAGATGTCCACAGAAAAAGTTATGTTACCAAGTCCTCTGGCAGCGATATCTGTGGCAAATAGTACTGCAGAGGTCTTGCGGACAAAGTCATTGTAAACTTCCACCCTCTTCATCTGCTGCTGTTTCCCATGCAAAGCAAGAACGGAGATACCAGGACGCAACCGGCAGAAAACCCGGAACAGATACTGAACCTGCACATACAAAGAAAAAACAATACATTTTAACAGAATAACACTAATAATGACAAACCTGAAAATAGATTTGGTATTAACTTTGGTTTTAAATATATTTATATACAGTACCGGTCAAAAGTTTGGACTCATGACTATTTTTAATGTTTTTGAAATAAGTCTCTTATGCTCATCAAGCCTGCATTTATTTGATCAAGAATACAGAAAAAACAGATATATTGTGAAATATATTACAATTTAAAATAATGGGTTTCTATTTTAATATACTTTAAAATATAATTTATTTCTGTGATGCAAAGCTGAATTTTCAGCATCATTACTCCAGTCTTCAGTGTCACATGATCCTTCAGAAATCATTCTAATATGCTGATTTGATACTCAGTTATTACCAATGTTGAACACAGTTGTGCTGCTTAATATTTTAAGGAACCTGTGATACTTTTTTCAGGATTCATTGATGAATAAAAAGTTATACAATAAACAGCATTTATTCAAAATAGAAATCTTTTCTAACAATATAAGTCTTTACTATCACTTTTTATCAATTTAACACATTCTTGCTGAATAAAAGTATTAATTTCTTGCAAAAAAAGAGAAAAAAAAATTACTGACCACAAACTTCTGAACGCTAATGTGTATTCAAATATATTGTCAAATAACTGATCAATTAACCGTTTCCAACATTGATAATAAATCAGCATATCAGAATGATTTCTGAAGGATCATGTGACACTGAAGACTGGAGTAATGATGCTGAAAATTCAGCTTTTCATCACAGAAATAAATTATATTTTAACGTATATGAAAATAGAAACCCATTATTTTAAATTGTAATAATATATTTCACAATATATCTATTTCTGTATTCTTGATCAAATAAATGTAGGCTTGATGAGCATAAGAGACTTATTTCAAAAACATTAAAAATAGTCATCAGCCCAAACTTTTGACCGGTACTGGATACCGGTAAATCAGAAATCTGATTTAATTTAAAGGTCAGAAGCTATAGTTTACATAATGAATAAAAATCACAAACATGACACTTGAAAATTAAATAATTGTATATATATAGTTTTATTCATTAATGTGTAATATATTTTTTTTTTCAAACAGATTATGAAAATAACTTGAATCCAAGAAGCTCTAAAAGATTTTCAGAATTTTTACAGCTCTTTTGCTGTAGACGATCTACAAATGTTAAATCCACAAATAAAATGTTAAGGTTACAACTGCATCTGTCTGAAAGGGAAAAAAACCCCAGCAGTGATTGATTTTATTATTGCTAGTTTCAAAGCTTTCAGTGAACTCTCATTATAAAAAGATCTTTAATATTTTAGTTTAACAAGTAAGTTTTTGCTCAAAACTAACCAAAATGGAAAATTATTTGGTTTATAATCCCCACACAGAAGACACTTGGTGCTATTTCTAAACAAAAAGAAAATATATTGGTATCGCCATCGGCTATTGGCATATCGGATATTGGCAAAAAAACCAACAGCGTGCATCCCTAATCATGTGACACTGAAGTCTGGAGTAATGATGCTAAAAAAAATTCAGCTTTGCCATTACAGAAATAAACCGCACTGTATTCTCTGAAAACATACACTGTGATGAACTACAGAACAGAAATTGTTTGAGCTCTTACCTCTTTGCAGCAGGCAAAGAAGACTATGATCTTCTTTTGAAGGTGACTCCTCAAAAACGAGAAGAGCATGTCGACTTTCTGGTGCAGCTCACACACCACATAGTTCTGTTCCAGAGTTGCAGGAGTGCTGCAGAAAATATGATGAAATGCATGTCTATGATGTCAAAAAGCCACTGACATTAAAAGCAGGCTGTGTGATCCAACTGCCCAACACAAATCACTATAAAAACACTATAAAAACATCTTACCTGAACTTGGCCTGCTCATGGACCCACACATACTCTGGGTTCTTCAGGCTCAGTCTGGCCAGATCTTTGACAGACTTGGTCTGAGTGGCGGAGAAGAGAAGGGTCTGTCGTGTTTTCGGTAGGTTTTCAACAATGGCATTGAGCGTGTCAGCAAAACCCATGTCTAGAATCCTGTCGGCTTCATCAAGTACTGCCGTGGAAGAGGATGCGTGTCATGTTATTGAAAATAATGGGATGAAAATAAGACCTGCACACATATACTGTACACCACAAAAGTCTGGGGTCAGGATGCAGTAAATTGATTCAGTGACAGCCAAAACTTTTATACTGATACATAAGATTTTTTTTTCAAATAAATGCTGTTCTTTTGAGCTTTGTATCATGAAAAAAAGTGTTACGGTTTCCACAAAAACATTAAGCAGCACAACTGTTTTCAACATTGATAATAATGTAAAATGTTTTCTGAGCACCAAAACAGCATATTAGAATGATCTCTGAAGCATCATGTGAGCAAATAAATGCAGCCTTGGTGAGCATAAGCCTTAAAAACATTTTTTTAAAAATCTTATCAACCCCAAACTTTTGAACAGAAGTGTGTTCACAGCACTTTCTAAACATCATCTTACCAAGCATGTGCAGATTTGAAGCATGAAATGTGGCATTCTCGTCCATGTGCTGCAGTAGACGTCCTGGGGTACAGATAATGATATTTGTGCGATGGATCTTCTCAGATTCATCTTTCAGATCCTGCAGTTATTGACAAATAATAACCAATTATTACACAATAAAAAACCTAGACACAAAACATGCAGGAACCATTCTAAAAAGGCACACCTTCCCACCAATTATAAGGCCGGCAGAAAATTCATGGTTCCTGCCGACCTTCCTCAACACCTCAAAGGTCTGATAGGCCAGCTCTCGGGTGGGAGAGATGATGAGAGCGCAGAGGCCGTCCATTGCAGTCCACTGTTCACGATACAAGCACTCTAAAACCTGCAGACAGTCACAGTGTATTAGGGAGGCTTTTGGTTTAGGTTTGAATTATTGAAATAATGAAATATTTAAAAGAAAAAAGATTTAACTAAAATGAAAAGACATCATCTTTTATCATGCTCATGTTTCTCTAAAATGTTCATTACATACTTACAAAAACAGAACATGTTTACAATTATATTATATTATATTATAGGTCAAAAGTTTAGAATGATTCAGAATTTTTTTTTAATGTTTTTGAAAGCAGCTCACCAAGGCTGCATTTATTTGATAAAAGGTACAGTAAAAACACTATATATATGTGAAACAACTGTAATATATTTTAAAATGTAATTTATTCCTGTAATGGCAAAGCTGAATTTTAAGCATTACTTCAGTCTTCAGTGTCACATGATCCTTCAGAAATCATTCTAATTATACTGATTTGATGCTCAAGAAACATTTCTTCATATCAATGCTGAAAAAAGTTGTGCTGCTTAATATTTTTGTGGAAACCGTGATACACTACCATTCAAAAAATTGGTGTAAGTTTAAAAGAAAAAAAAGAAAATAATTTTATTCAGCAAGGACAAATTAAATTGATCACAAATGACATTTAGGGCCAGATTTACAGCTTGCACCAGCGCAAACCCTCTTTAGGCGTTAAAAAAAAACCACAGTCTTTTTACTAAAGACACGCAGCAAAAAATTAGCGCTGAAAACATGTGGACAGTTATTTTTGCGGCTGACCTTATTGCATATGCATTTGTAGGAGTTTCCCTTTCAAATGCAAAATTTATGGGAGGAGAGTATTTAAATCATGCAAGGTGATTTACTAAGGTTTCAGCTAGTCAATTTACTGGTATTTGCGCCATTATTTAACGCCCCAAAAAAAGCATGTCTCAAACCAGACGCTAATTTCCGCTGATCTAGGTAGACTGCATTGGTCATTATGGAAATTATCCAGTGCATCTCTGTTCTTTACAGCTGCAGTCCGTAAGTTTTGCCTCTTTGTTGCCATCTCTGTTTGAAACCTGCAGTTATTTGTGGAATTATCATCTTTACGTGGGTTGTGCATCAGCATGGCTCCTCAGCACAGATGAATCTAATGTTTGCTGCCAGTCACCACACCGATGCGGATACTGTACTTGGGAATCACAGATTCTACGTCTTGGAAGTATGATCAAAATAAGAATTTTCATCAGAAAATGTCATCTAAACAAGTAAGTAACGTCTGCCACTTTTGTTCTATAAACAGAAAATGGGTGTCTTAAATTGTAATTTTTTTTTTCTATATTTTTGTTCAAATAAATGCAGCCCTGGTGAGCACGAGAATTATTTCAAGAACATTTTAAAAATCTATTGGCTGGTAGTGTACTTTTTTCTTCAAATAAATAAATAATAAATAAATAAAACTAAAATAACAAATATTAATATAAATATAATACAGAACAACAGCAGCAAAAATTATACAATCACGCCTATGTTAACACACCTATCTTCTTGAAAGAATAATTTTACTAAGTTAAAACTACAACAAACCTCAGAGGTGTATTGCTTACCGGGATGAGGAAGGCCAAAGTCTTTCCAGAGCCCGTCTTTGCAGCACCAAGAACATCTTTACCTTGCAAAGCAAAGCCAATAGTCTGCCTCTGAATCTCTGTGGGCTGCCGGTACTGACACTCAAGAAGACCTAATAACATGATCAAGATAATTAAGGTTAAGAACATGTAAATTAACTTATAAGCATGCAAATAAACAAGATTGCTCACCGTTTAGAGTCTTTCTTGAGAGTGGAAAATCAGAGAACTTCACAGCCTCTTTGGCATTGATCTAGAAAAACAGTTACTCATGTCAAAACAGTTACAAGAAAATCAAGTGGCATATTCGAAGATGGATTGTGTGTCCATTGAATGATATCAGGACCTCAGGAAAAAATAATTTGATAAACTGATCTACATCAGATTCAGCACATAAAGTGCAAGATGCAGAACACTGAAACATGTCTGAATACTTAACATGCTTAATCAAATGAATCCAAATCCCTGATACTTAAAGTTTTATATCAGTTATGTGGCCTATTCTGTCCCAGGACTGAAGAAACAGTGACCTCTGAAAAAAAAGTATCATGATTATGCGAAGACCTGAGCCTGACAGGCTTCCTGACCAGATACAACCATGAGCAACACTTTAAGCATGACGGGTCACACATTATCCTAAGGACTAGTAAGATTTGTGCTTGTTAACATTCCTCTTAAATGTCAACGGTTTACACGGTGACTGATCTGTCTGTCAAGCTATATGTCACAGCAGCCGCATAACAGGTAAGTAAACACGTGGCAACCCCTAAAAACAAACAATAGACGTCAGAAATGCTTCATAATATCAGCATCATATATATCTCACCTTCGAGTATTTATTCACCAGTCTTTGTATGTTTTCTCTCTCCACCTCCCAGTCGTGTTTCTTCCTAGTGGGCTTTTGAGCTCGTTTGATCCGGGTTTTCGTTTTATCGTACTTCTTTTTCCATTTCTCAAAATTCCTTACAGGGTCATCGGTTATCTTTTGCTTCTCTTTGTTCTTTTTAACCCGCATTTTCACTCTATTTTGTTGACTAGGTAGTGTGTACCAACGTATCAACACGTGAATGTTTACTTCGGGAGATGTTTTGCTCGCAATGAGCGTTACTGATTAAGTGAACAAGCGCCATCTAACGACCCGGAGCGGTGAGACGCTTTTATTGAGTTACCTCAGAGATGTCTAAAACAACCCACTCAGAAATAGTTGTGGTTGTATGTTGTATACAAGTTTTGTATGAGTGCTATGTTCCAAATATCAACAAAGATATACATAGGATATAGATACATTATTGAATGTAGAATTAGGGGGTTAAAACAATTAATAGTAATACATTTAACAATAACGTTTATTAAATAAAAACACATACATAGTGTATACTGCTTCAAACTGTTTATTTGCAAACCAAATAACAATCTTCTTAAACCAGCAATGCAAACAGTAGTAATCAGGAGGGTAAAAGCAGAATTTCAATAATTCATACAGCCGCTTGTCTCACCACCCATTGTGAGTTAAGACGGTTCTTGTTAGCTACAAGCTTCTCTGATGAGAGTAATTATGTGTCTTTTTTTAAACAAAGGGGACATTTTCATATCTTTAAAATATTATTCAGTATTTATAGGACATCATTTATACAGCATAAAGGCACTGTGCCTCACTCTGTCTCTGAGATATTAACATATTTACATAAATATAAAACAGAACGAAAATACAAAAGGCAAAACAGGTCACCTCTCTCTGGTAGCAGATTCCAGGCACTTTCCTGTAAACTCAAATTAGTGCATTTGAACGGCACATCTTATAGTTCCTAAAATTGCATTTGAAAGCCACAAAATCATGAACAGTAATCTCACATTTATGCCATACAGTCAAATCTTCAGTGCAGACTCTCTAAAGACATGCATACAAAAAAGCCTTCATCGCCTGTCTGAATGTTACTAACAGAGGGCTCTTTAAAAAGACATACTGAATGATATCGTAAGATCTTATATCAAACAAGCAAAATACTTTGGTCCTTGGGAGTTTTTCATTAAAAAGAATGTGTCTAACATATGTTTTAGGGACACTCGTTCTCTAAGATAAAAAAAACCCCAAAACAATCTCATAGCATGGCAACTACAGGGTTCGAACTCCTTTCCGCTCTATACTTCACACATACTTTTACTGCTATTCTTTCTTAAGATTCACAACACATTCACACAAGTACTCTTGACAGTCAAGATTACCTACTTGTCTCTTTCCACAGCAAAACTCAATTTTGGTTAAACGAAATAAACAAAAAAGTACTCTGGCAGAACCTTTTTTAAAGTAGGTGAATTGAGAAATCCAAGGTGTCGTTACAGTAACAAACAAAAGGCTCATTGAATCACAGTGAAGAGTATGTCTGCCCGTAAAGTATTTGCTGGAATGGGTGTCTGTTCAATGGCAAGACCTTTAAAAGAGATCAGAAATGCTTTTCTCCCATCCTCTGTATAGTTATTTGTGTGTAATACTACTGGTCTGGATCAGGATGCAAGATGGGCCTTAGGATGATCCTCCATGTCCTTTCATTTTCATTTTGCTGTTCAGATGGGTGGGACTTTCTTAGGGCACTGAAGAAAATTCTATTCTCTGTACACTTAAGTTACAAATCAATGTTATTTCATTTTGGCACAGATGTGTCTATTTGCTCTGATTCTTGCTGACTCATGTTAGGTCCTGTGGAGGAAAGAAAGAGAGAGTGAGCTTAAACTGGTGAGAGACAGATGTGGATGCCAGCTGTATAGGTGCATGCAGTACCCTCTTTGCCCATGATCCTCCTCTACCCAGGCCACGATTTTCCCTTCCCAGCCAGGCACCACTGCATCATCCAGGAAAACCTGAGAGAAGCCATTAATCTCCATTACTTAGTGTTTATGCATTATATGTAACAATTTAATTTAAAATTTAAAATTTATTTATTTATTTAAATCATTGGTTCTCAACCTTTTTGACTGGACAGTAAAACATATATTAACATTTTTAACAGAAACTGGAAATGTTGCTATAGATAATCTAAAGGTGCAGTAAGCGATTTCTGAGCAACGCTGTTGAAAATGTTTAAATTTTATGAATATTTGTTAGATGTCTGTTCTGTGTGTGCAGCAACAACAACAACAACAACAAAAAAATAACATACATAGTCCTGGCTGTGTAAATAGGAGATAAATCAAATGGATTGTTTCCACCGAGCGGTACGGTTCAGTTCAGTAAAGTACGAATCGGGACGGCAAACCCTGATCCGGCTTGCATTTCCACCGCCAACAGTACCCTTTACTTAATAGGCATGGTATATGCCGGAATGTAGCGATCAACATCATTCTTGCATAAAGAAGAATGTGACAGTAAAGAACAATGGATGACATATAGCAGCTTTGTTTGAGCAAAGGCTGAAGGCTGCAGAAAGAAAAACAGCGTAAAAATACACATTATCTTGCAACAGTATTGTGTCGTCATTCACCATCTAGAACATGCAAGTGACGATTCTCCATCAACCAATCAACATTCTGCAGTGAGTGTAGCTCCACCCTTTTGGTACCAGTACTATTGTGCTTGGTACCCCAACGGAAGGGTCCCACAAGAGTGGTACGATACGGTTCAGAATTAGGGTACCATTCACAACTTCTGACAATGGAAATGGCAAACATTGCGTACTGTACTGAACCGTACCGCTCGGTGAAAACGAGCCAAAAGTGGATTGGACTAGTGACAAATCTAGCAACTCCTTGGACAAGCCTTATCTAGATTCTGTGACTCGCCCACTTATCTATATTTATATTACTATACATCAGTGGACTTGCCAGTATGAAGTGATCTAGCGACATTTAGCAACCAGTTTTAGCTACTTTTAACTGAACACAATTGGCAACACTGATCCACGGAGCACCAAAATGCACTTGTAGCCATTCAGCAGTAGGGGGCGAGAGAGAGAGTTAACAAGTGGGATATTTGTAGAAAGACTATAGAAAGACAGATAACTGAGATATTACCAAAAAGGAAAAGCTCAGAGGCATATAACTGGAAAAAGAAGAGTTATGATAAGGCAAGAGCATTAGGTTAATATTGGAAAAGCTTTTCAGCGCTGGAGAGACAGGAAGGTCTGAAAATGCACGCTGAGGTTGCTTTGTTTCTGCTCGATAAGTGAGTAACTTTTTTTTGGGCTGTTTCACAGATATGCTGTTGTTATTGTTGAATTTGATTCATCCATATCTGCACAAGCTATCAGATGTGCCAGCTAGCAGTTGCCCATGTTGCATAGAGTGTTTGTTATTTTGGGGGCGGAGCAATGAAGAGCGGGGTGTGTTTGTTTGGATGTCGATTTCGAATTTCAACAGTGTTTCTCAGAAATCGCTGACTGCACCATTAATTAACCACAATTCATTTTGTGATTCCAGAAAGTTTCACAAAGTTTGTGTTCTTCAATAAAAACAATAGTGTTGTTTGTATTGAACTTTCTGGAATCACAAAATTAATGTTAAAATTGTGTTTCATTAATTTACACACATCTCCTAGGCATATATGTGATGCGATCTGGGAAAACCCATCGGATGTCGCGATGGAACGTTTTCAGTAAAGTCAAAAAATAGGTTGAATGTCTTTTTTTTTTTTTTTGTCAAAATTGGGTTCTCATTGAATTATCATTCTATAACATCTTGTCTATTATCTCTTAAAATATCTTGGCAAAATGTGCCTGTTAAGTGCAGAAAAATAGTGATTTATAGTGGCAAGGCTGTCTTTCTCTAACGTTACTGTTTAAAGGAACACTCCAATTTTTTGAAAATAGGCTCATTTTCCAGTTCCTTGATTATTATGCCTGAATAGTTCCTAGCCATATCGGCCTAGAAGATTGCAACTTTTAATTTTCCGTCGGTCCATCGTTAGTACACGATGTAACTACAGAAGAGTCAAATTTTAAATAGGAAAAATATTGAAACTCTCTGGTCATTTTTGAGCGTGATGCTAATGGTCTAATCAGAATCAATGAACTATGCTAAGCTATGCTAAAAGTGGTACCGCCAGAACCGGAGATCGGCTGAATGGATACCAAAACGGTAAAACTCAACTGTTTAACTCTAGAGGAGTTGGAAAATGAGCCTATTTTTTTTAAAAAAGTGGAGTGTTCCTTTAAGAACACATCCAGCAGAGGTAAAAAAAAACAACAACAACAACAAAAAACGACCATAGAGACAGTGCGCATTTAGGCCAAAACATCAACCGTCACCAAATCCAACCGTCTCCATTGACTTTGTATTGCGTGAGGCTGCCTCCTTGTCATTTCTGACAAAAAACAGAACAATGCCTGAAAGCTGAAGTCAGATTATGACGCGTGTCGCTCTGTCTCTATAGCTTTCCCTCTCTTAACACTACTTAGACAGTTCACCTCAATCAAAATAAATCATCAAAATAAACCACATAACATGTAGAATGAAGGTGTATTAATGCAAATGTCCCGCCAGTCCTTTATAAACTGTCGCGCAAAGATTTTTTTTTCTAATACAACGTTATCGTGAGAAGGCGGAGCACAAGAGAACAACGGAGATATAAACACACGTTCTAATTATGTGTTTATTAGAGGTTGAATTCAAATCAAATACTGCCAAACTGCTTCTGAATAGGATGTCTACTTCATAAAATGTATGAAAATATGGAAATATATGGTTCAGATTACTCAAATAAATGGAGGCACCCTTAAATGGTCAGCAATGGAGCTTGGGTGTCATCTAGTGAAAATGTTTGGTACTGCGCCCAAACAAAATCTTACTGAAAGCTCATTTTTGAAATATTTCAACCTAAAATTTGGAATGTTGACATTTTTGGCTTTTATTTTCTTGTTTAAGAGTAAAACATGCTTTGTAATGTATTATTATAAAATATAAACAATTATATTTTTACATTTTCATAAACTTCTATAACTTTTTTTTATTTCACTTTCATAATTTATTTCACTTCTACAATAATCTGACTAATGTCTTCTTTAAAACAAGACCTATATAGGTCTATATTCCAAAGCATTCTTGAATTACAACCATTTATGTTTGGATAGTGCATTTTCATGTCTGTGTGAAAAAAGGTGGCGACAGTTATTTAAAGCTGCTTTTCTCAAAATTCCGTTCCTGAAAATCACAGCGATCAGCCGACTTCAGATAACCATAACGTCTGTTACAGACAAGCTATGAAAGAAGTAAAAACAGATTTGGAAAGGGCTCGGATCCCGCTTTCATATGGTATTGACGGTGATAGGTACAATTTCACCATGTGATGGGTTTTCGCAGATCACATCACATATATTGTTATAATTCTGTTAATATTATGCATTGAGAGGAAAAATAAAAATAAATATAATTTCACATAAAAAAATTATATAAAAATTACTTTTAATAATAATTCTAATTATGTTATTATTAATAATATATTATTTAGATTTAGATTAATAGATTATTTAGAAAGTTTGCTGAGGCCTCCTGGTTGAGAACCACTGATTTAGATGCTTGAATATAGAGAGAAAACATCCTGTTGATTGATTATGTGGCATTACCTCTTCCTTCACAGTACCAAACTCTGGATCCAGTGCTTTAAAATGGTATCGATAATTGCCTTCCCGATCTAAGGCATCCTTGAAGTCTCGCAAAGTGACCTCCCCCAACCTGCCGTCATAAGACAGTGCACAATTTCATAGCTCATACCTAAAGTATAATGAATTTTAGTGATTTAAGGCTGAAGACCAATTCAAGCCAAATATATGTGTAACAAAGAGTCTGACTGACCTCTTGGGGATGTTGAACATAAATGGTGTGAGTGAGCGGTCAGTAAAGTACAGGACTTTGGTGCATGCTGATGAGTTTAGCGCAGGGCTGCTGTGAGAATGAGCAATTTCTGTAAGTGAGCAGAGGAGATTATGCAATTTAGTAGTGTTTTAAATATGCAGCAAAATTTTCCCTGATTTTTTGACACATCAGAGGTCATTGTTCTATAAAAACATACTGTAAGATTCAGAGCTCAAAATTTCTGTTAGCACAAAAACTGCTTTTATTGAAACCAAGCTGGAAAAGCACTCATTTTGTACTTCTGGGTTTTTAATATTACATAACCGAGATGAATACATCAGCACAAAACTGCCTGCGCTGTCAAATCAACGTCTACTTCTGCATCATTGCTTCTTTAGCCCCGCCCACTCACATGTTATAGAATAATTAATACAACAGAATCACTGGACTAAAAATGAAATTACTTTTCAATGAATCCTAATGTTAGGAATGTGCCAGTTTATCTTCAACTACATGAATGTCTCAGCTGAGGATGGTTTGTTCAGTACATTTCACTATGGATTCTTGGGTAAACCCGTCACAAATCAACACAGGCTTTACAAATAGACTTTTACAGAAAGATACAGATTTTTGATATGTCAGAACTCATGAACAATGGTTTATTGCTGTTTAAAGGCCAGTGACTAAACGGCCAAATTCACATTGTTCCTCTTAGTCCTGTCATTCCCTGTTTTGGGATTAGCATGTGTGCTTACTTGAAGTAGGAGGCCAGGAGTCTCGATCTGAGTGAGATGCTTTATGTCCTGGAGATTTGCCTCGGGTCTACAAAGAAACAGATTGATTTGAGACCAAAGAATTCTGGGACAAAGTAGATCAGGTGCAAAACCCGCTGTGTGAGAAAGAACATTCCTCGTACCCTCCTTTCCTGTTTGTGCCGTGTTTCCAGGTCATAGAGGCGATCCATCAGGCTGGCCACACCTTGCTCAAGGGTGTCCAGAGTGTGATGCTGAGGGTCGTGACCTCCAAAGCTGTTCCTCAGACTACGCAGAGCATCTCTTACTAACTGCAGCTCCTCGGCCTACAAGAGGCACTATTACATATATCTCTCTATATATAATATTATGTAATCGAGAAAAGGCTTTAGGCTTATTTACCCCATGGTGTGGTTTTGATGTTGTGATTGGTGGGTGTGAGTATCCATTGTTTTGCGAGCTAGAAAGCTGAAACATAAGACAAGTCTTAACTTGAAACTTTAATGATTAATGGAAACACTAAATATACTCCGCAATGTGTGAAAACAAACAGCTGTGGGGAAAACTGTCTAATATTTTTAGATGCATTACCTCAGTCTCATGGCTCATTAACTCTTTGAGAATACTCTCCTTGTGCTCCAGCTCCCTCTGCAGGCAAGCCTGAGAAACACAGAGACATTATCTTTTTTAATATATATATATATATATGGTTATTATGTGTTAATAAATACTATTTAGTTGTTTCAGATTGTTATTTGCCTAATAAATGACAATATATATATATATATATACACATATATATATATATATATATATATATATATATATATATATATATATACATATATATATATATATATATATATATATATATATATATATATATATATATATATGACACTCATATTTACGAATGAGAAATGTAGAATAAAAAACATTTAGTTTTAAGTTAAACTTTTATATAGTTTTTAAAATTAAACATTACATTTGAAATAATAGCTGTACATTTTACTTGACATGCATAAATTCATAAACAAATGACCTCCTGTACCATCTATAAGGAGGATTTTATTTACACAGGAACAACTCTGTTGCATTGTGTCTCCCACTATTATGTCAAATTAAAAATAGTTCAGGTTTCAAAACCATCTAGCAGTTTTTAGAGGTAAAAACAGACTCTCTATTCCACCCCCTAACTCTTTTTGTACTTGTACATAGAATCTCTTTGCATGTGCAAACTGAATTGACTTGGCCATGTGTGTTGGTTCCATCAACTAGCCCAAACCTTTTTAACTCTGGGTGAGACAAATGTTTATGATGTTAAATTATGACATTATCCATCTTACTGCCTCTGTTAAGCCCGGAAAACACTGCACGATTTTTGGCTGTCCCAGGCTGTCAGAAATTCAGCATTCAATGCATAGTGTGTTTGCTGCTACGACCTATGTCTACTAACCAGCCAATAAAAATGCGACATGAAATCAAAAATGCTTACCTCAAGCTCGCTTCCTTTTTATTTTCAGCACACATAAAAACTACAACTGGCAAAGTGTGATTCAACATAGTGTTTTGTTTACCACTAGCGCATGCTGATGACGTTTTATTCTTCTATAGAAACTTGCATCGTAGCCTACAAGTCAATAGGTGTCATGATCGTACAGTCTACACGCATGTCGTACCCATGTTTAGTAGATCCATGTCACACAGTGTGATAAAGTAATGATCTTAAAGGATTGCTAAAATCGTGCAGTGTATCCCGGGCTTTAGGAAAGCAATAACTATCCTGCATTTCCATTCTCATCATGCAGCAGATCTCCTACACAGGTGCTGCGATAGTTGAGTCTGCAGACTCTTGTGTTTGATGTCGTACCTGCTGGCTGCTGCTGTCTGTCAGCTTGCGCAGTGCCTCATCCAGCTTCAGCTGTTGCTGCTGCAGAAGTCGATCCTTTTGGCCCAGTTCTTTCTGTGCAGCACAGAGACAATGAGTTTAAATACATTATAGGAAGAGATGTGGTTTAAATAGAAAAGCTGTATAATAAAAAAAATAAATAAATAAAAAAATTAAAAAAAAAAAAAAAAAAAAAAAAAAAAAAATCAGCATTTGATTAGAAATAGCATCTTTTAATATGGGGGAGCTACAAGCTACTCATAAGTCAATCTAGCCTTTTAAAAAAGTAGTTGGCTTACACTACAACTTACTAATAAAATGTAGTAAGAAAACTTGAGGTATTTAAGGGATAAGGAAAAAACAGTTTTTTGATAATATCTTTCTAAATGTATAAATACCAGATAATTTATTATATATACAGTGGGTTCGGAAAGTATTCAGACCCCCTTAAATTTTTCACTCTTTGTTATATTGCAGCCATTTGCTAAAATCATTTAAGTTTATTCTTTTTCCTGATGAATGTACACACAGCACCCCATATTGACAGAAAAACACAGAATTGTTGACATTTTTGCAGATTTATTAAAAAAGAAAAACTGAAATAATCACATGGTCCTAAGTATTCAGACCCTTTGCTGTGACACTCATATATTTAATTTAGATGCTGTCTGTTTCTTCTGATCATCCTTGAGATGGTTCTGTACCTTCATTTGAGTCCAATTGTGTTTGATTATACTGATTGGACTTGATTAGGAAAACCACACACCTGTCTATATAAGACCTTACAGCTCACAGTGCATGTCAGAGCAAATGAGAATCATGAGGTCAAAGGAACTGCCTGAAAAGCTCAGAGACAGAATTGTGGCAAGGCACAGATCTGGCCATGGTTACAAAAAAAATTCTGCTGCACTTAAGGTTCCTAAGAGCACAGTGGCCTTCATAATCCTTAAGTGGAAGACGTTCGGGACAACCAGAACCCTTCCTAGAGCTGGCCGTCCGGCCAAACTGAGCTATCGGGGGAGAAGAGCCTTGGTGAGAGAGGTAAAGAAGAACCCAAAGATCACGGTGGCTGAGCTCCAGAGATGCAGTCGGGAGATGGGAGAAAGTTGTAGAAAGTCAACCATCACTGCAGCCCTCCACCAGTCGGGGCTTTATGGCAGAGTGGCCCGACGAAAGCCTCTCCTCAGTGCAAGACACATGAAAGCCCGCATGGAGTTTGCTAAAAAACACCTGAAGGACTCCAAGATGCTGAGAAATAAGATTCTCTGGTCTGATGTGACCAAGATAGAACTTTTTGGCCTTGTTTCTAAGCGGTATGTGTGGAGAAAACCAGGCACTGCTCATCACCTGTCCAATACAGTCCCAACAGTGAAGCATGGTGGTGGAAGCATCATGCTGTGGGGGTGTTTTTCAGCTGCAGGGACAGGACGACTGGTTGCAATCGAGGGAAAGATGAATGCGGCCAAGTACAGGGATATCCTGGACGAAAACCTTCTCCAGAGTGCTCAGGACCTCAGACTGGGCCGAAGGTTTACCTTCCAACAAGACAATGACCCTAAGCACACAGCTAAAATAACGAAGGAGTGGCTTCACAACAACTCTGTGACTGTTCTTGAATGGCCCAGCCAGAGCCCTGACTCAAACCCAATTGAGCATCTCTGGAGACACCTAAAAATGGCTGTCCACCAACGTTTACCATCCAACCTGACAGAACTGGAGAGGATCTGCAAGGAGGAATGGCAGAGGATCCCCAAATCCAGGTGTGAAAAACTTGTTGCATCTTTCCCAAAAAGACTCATGGCTGTATTAGATCAAAAAGGTGCTTCTACTAAAGACTGAGCAAAGGGTCTGAATACTTAGGACCATGTGATATTTCAGTTTTTCTTTTTTAATAAATCTGCAAAAATGTCAACAATTCTGTTTTTTTCTGTCAATATGGGGTGCTGTGTGTACATTAATGAGGAAAAAAAATGAACTTAAATGATTTTAGCAAATGGCTGCAATATAACAAAGAGTGAAAAATTTAAGGGGGTCTGAATACTTTCCGTACCCACTGTATATATATATATATATATATATATATATATAATTTATTTATTCGATCAGAGCAAATAAATAATATCTAGCACAAAAACAAAGAGAATCTCAATTAAGGTTACAGCATTAAATTAACACTAAATAATCGCCAATAAACTAGAAAACACTATATATTATATAAAAACAATCAAAAACACAGTAAAATTTTAATAAATAACATACATTATGGTAATTTTTTGTAATAAACATTATATTTTTTATATAACTACAAGGAAAGCAATACAAAACATGCCTTATATTCACTGAGAATTCTGCTCCTCTCCTCTAGCTTCCTCTGTAGCTCAGCCTGAGAAGATATACACAGATAATACTTGACAACCGGTCTCAGATATGGTATAACTGAAGAGAATTTAATATGCATAGCATAAAGACAAATGCACTCACATTTTGTCCTGCCAGCTCATCTTTGGCCATACTGGTGCGCAGGAGTTCCTGTTTGAGCTGCAGGACTGAGGATTCCTGCACAGCCATACGCTGCTGAAGAGCATCCTGATGACACAGGACAGGGTTAATCAATCTCAACATATCTAACTTGCTCTGCCTTGAGTGTGTGGGTCTTATTTTACAGTCTGTGGAGTATGAAGATGAGTAATACTCACTTTCACTCCTTGCAGGTTGCGAGCCTCCTGTTTGAACCTCAATAGCTCCCTCTGCATGTAAATAAAATACATGTTAAAATAAAAAAATAACTCCAGAGACTGTTTTAAAAGATCAGCCCACCAATAAGTGACCACGCAGTTTATTCTGCCAAATCAAACCAAAAAATGAAATCATATTCAAAAATACATGAAAACACAGTCCAGAGATGGAAAAGTAATGTGTGTGTTTCCAGCAGAACTATTATTTTGCTGAATAAAAATATTAATTTCTTTCCAAAATCTTACTGACCCCAAACTTTTGAATGGTATTGTATTATATATTTATGTAATATCTATATTATACATATTATTAGATTTATTTATTTTGCTCCCTGCTGCAAAATCTAAATCATTTATAAACATCTCATATGTGCCACACTCAAATTGTACAAAACTAACAAATAATGTGAAAACCCACCTTTAGATCTTGACTCTCCTCCATACTCTGGTCCAGACGACTTCGTATTACAACCTGTAGCACAACAACAGAAGGATTTTGCTGCTTCAGAACAAAACCACCATAACTACAGCACAAATTTTACACTAAACACAGAAGGAACTAGTTTGCACGACAACCTTATAGAAAACAGAGAAGAACTAGAAGAGAGAAACAGACATCGTAGGAGAGAAGTGGGGAAACTGATACCTGCGTCTCTCCCACAAACAAAGCAAAGTTCACCGTGAGAGTAACATGATCTGCCCTGACAGAGCTTAGTGAAAGAGCAGGAGAGAATGAGAGCGATGGAGGGAGGGAGGGGCATAGGAAGTCACATATTATCAAGAGGGAGGGATATGCAGGATATGGAAGAAAAAGGGGCCAATTTGGGGTAAAACACAAATGTGACAGAAATAAAGATACGCACCAGTTGCTGCTCCGCATTTTCAACTCCCTCACCCAGACTAAGCGACACCTCCTGCTCATCCTCAGGTAATGAACCGTGCAGAAGGAGAGCCTACAAAACACACAAAACTATCTGTTATGAGCCATAAGCTCTCTAGAAGCGATATAAACTGAATTAGGTGATAATATATGTTAGTGTCACCTGTAGGCTGGACACCATTTTCCGTGCCTCCTGCATTTCCCTCTCCAGCTGCTCCTGCTGCTCACACAGTTTGTCCTCCCAGGTGCAGTCACCGGCTGGACCATCATGCCCTGAGACAATGGCCTGGTCACACAGGGCCAATTTCACTGTGTCCTCTAATGGTAAACAGGGATAGATCAACACTGTTGTATGTGGACGAGACCATCAATGTCCAGATGATTGATTGAAATGGATCAATACCTGACTTAACGGTTTTCTCCCTGCATAAGGTGTCTAACAGTCCTGCCTTCACGTCTGATAGGCTGATGGAGTCTTTGGGACTGTGAGTGGGGCTCGGTGAACTGAGACTGTGGAAATAAAAATAAAAATACAGTTACTAAGTCAAATTTTGTCTATCACATGCCTTTTTATTATACCATTGTATTTCTTCCATTTTATATATTTTATTTTTTTTAAATTAATAAATGCTTTTTATATATTAATTAAATTGAATTATTCCGACTCAACCTAACTTTAGATTTTAAATGTGCTTTATTAATAAATTACTTGTTTTTATAGATAATTACCAATCCATACAAAACACTAAGCAACAGTTTGCAAAAAAACTGTCATCATTTACTTACCCTCATGTTGCTCCAAAAAGTATTCATTAAATTGTCATAAAGTATACTATATATATATATATATATATATATATATATATAATTTTATTCTGGCATGATTTTATAACATCATATATCAACATAGTGCAAAATGGTATTAATTGAGGATGTGTAAAGGTCGTTGCTTTGTTATGAGAAAGAATGTCCGGAAAAATTAATTTCATTGATGTAATTCGGAGTAACCAATATAAAGGGACCATTTTGGATCATGTGACAGGATGTGACATCATTCAGACACCTGCAAAGGACCACATGGTCGTGAAGCAAAGTAACTAATTCTCTTTTAACTATTTGAAAAATGTTCACTTACTCATACGCATGTCCCGAAACAGGTCATTCGGCACAACCGCTATAAAACATGGAAAATGCTGTAATATTTTAAAAACTTGTACTAAATATAAAATGTTTGATCATCCTTTTGCTAACAGCCTGTTAGCATTGTTTGAAAATATCGTCATTCGGTAAAACCAAAATTTTGACTTTTTTGGTGACAAATTACGAAAGCAGTGTTAATTGATTATAAAAACCACAATCTCATTTGTTAAAACTTTGTTAAAAATTATATCTCCATTATGTTTTTTTACACTTTTAAAAACCTTATTCGTCAATGACCCATACGTTATACTCCAGTCTGAAGAACATCATGCATTGTTTTGGATAAACTGCAGTAAATGACAAAAAGTCATTTGAACTATCCCTTTAAATTAATTCCACTTATTGCAGAATTACCATGGAGATGTTCCAAGAGGGAGTTACAATATCACAAAGACAGATGCTTTTGTAATGAATGTTTATCAGGTGCTGCATCTGTTTTTTCAAAAAGGCAGAGCTAGATAAAAATAAACAGTCCTGAAGCGAAGGAGGAACGTGCCTTTAAAAGTCAGTTGCCATGGAGACCCCTTGCAAATATGAACAGCCAAGTCTGTCAGGATCTGAGCTTCTGTTTGATCTGATGCTCTATCAATAATGCACCGTTAATTCATTTCAAAGGCACAGGCTTATGTGCCAATGTCTGTCATGCATGAAAATTATAACACCTTCAGTTTGAACCATGCTATACAGTGCTTCCGTATCAGAGTCAAATGTTCTTAAATATACAGTCTTAAAAATACAGGCTTTTCAATGGCTTCTTTACTTTAAAAACTCAGACATTGCAAAGGAAATCCATATGAATTCAGCGGTTTAATCTTCCGAAGAGACATAAATACAAAGTTCTGTCATGAAACTCTAGATGGCACATGCTGATAGTTCCTTATCTTAATCTGCTTGCAATCACATCATTCTCTATAGTGCACAGCTGATGTATCAATAGCAAATGAGCCCACTACTCAACCTTCAAATACTTGGTCAGCATTGCTGTAGCAGTTTGCAGCACGCTTTCAGAAACCCTCCACCTTCCCCAGCTCCACCTGTATAGATATGCTAGAGAAAATTCATGTATGCTATATTGTACAGCTGCAGAATGTCTTACTTGCTCACAGCAGCCTGTCGTATGTATTGGCAGTAGCAAGTCCTATACTTGCTCTGTAGAAACAGCAGCAATAACCAACAGCAGCAGAGTCGCAGATATATTCCGCCATGATCAAACTATCAACACTGTCATATCCATTACCATGCCAAACACTCCGAGAGTTGTCATGACAGAACTATGCTTTATGATGAACAGGTTTATTCACATATAAACATTAGGTATATAAACACCGATATATTTTTCCAAAACGAGTCCAAAAAATATTGGAATATTTCCTTGTTATTTTCATGCCTAATTATGCCTGTTAAAATGTATTGTAGGAGCTACTGTTACTTTCACTGGTCATATTATTGCTCTGTCATATTTTATCTTCAGTTTAATAGCACAGTGAATATTTAGAGCTGCTCTGCAGTATTCCTAATAAACACTGATCAATGCACATCAAATATGGTAAATGGAAACTCAAACATTTTTGTTACATGCAAATATACATCATTGGTTCAAACAAGCACGTTTCAGCTTCCATTTTTCATATTTACGATGTTATTTACAATATCTCTATGAACTTTGTGAAGTGTCAAAGTTGTGTTGTAATGGATCAGAAATCTGTATTTCATTAAAAATATCTTCATTTGTGTTTTGAAGATGAACAGTCTTGTAGGTTTGTAATGACATGAGGGTGAGTAATTAATGACTGAATTTTAATTTTTGGGTGAACTAACCTAAACCCAAACCCAAACCCAAAAGTCTAAAGAACTAGAAGATAAAAAGTTGTTTGTGGCATCAGACTGTAAAACCTTCTTTAGTTCAAACAGGACCTTAATAAATGTATGGTAGGAAAATGTGGGAAGTATGAATAGAGAGATTTCTGTCAGTTTTAGTTTTCCACATGACTAACTGAGGAGTGAAGGCTTGACATCACAATGTCTTTCAAGCCCTGGGGCGAAGGACACAAATCTAATCTCAACCCATGATGGGGCATCCGAGTGTAGCCCTGGCAGACCTATCTGTGAGGGGACTGCAAAAGAGTGCCAACAACCTCACTCTTTCTCTGTCTGCTGTCTTCATGCATGCCAGTTTAAAATCTCCCACATTGATTCTCCTCCAAACTAAGTCACAGAAATAAAAATAACAGTCCTGTACCCTTTGACAAAAATGACCTTCACATTGGACAGAGTGTGAAGATAGTTCAATTCGGTTACAGTGAAATGTAACTGACATTTCACACACACCAACGCACAGAGCGAGTGGATCCCGCCTCGGTGACCTTTGGAGAATTCATGTTTATTTTCAGACATTAAGGCCTGGGGTTCCCCAAGTCAAACTTTATTGTGTGGATTTAGTGCAGCAGTTTAATAAAAAACAAAACAGCCCGAGTACATCACGCCTGGAAATCTCCAAACATTTTTGGTGATGGATGAAGACAAAGGACCAAGGGTGATCCGCTTTGTCATCTTAACAAAGCAACAATGTTTCTTCTCGAAAGAAACAGAGAGCTTGTTGTTGTTGTTTTTTTTGTTTAGTGTGTATGTTGTGCTGGCTCTCATTGTCCTGATCCAGGCTACAGACCGCAGAGACCCTGAAAGAGACAGCCCGTCGCACTCCACATTACTCTCTTTGTTTTATTTTTCTCACGTTGTGGGGAGGGGGAAAGAGGGGACCATTCTCTTTCAAAACCAAATCCAGACCCCCTCCTGATTGTGTCCCACACAGACACTAAAGATACTCACTTATTCAGTTTAGTTTCTCCACAATTTCATTCTCCCTCCTATGAAGCGTTTGCCAGAGAAAAACATTATAATTAATAGATGGACACAGAGTGAACTGAAACTCATGTGATCCAAAAAAAAAAAAAAAAAAAAAATCACTCATTATTTATTAAGGGTTTTGTACTGATCTTTGAACCACTGTTCTCCAAACAAGACTATAAAAACAATGTGCGCATTGATGTGAAACAGTTACTCCAACATAAAACAAAGTTAAATAATGGAGTAGAGGGTTTATTAAAGAGGAAAAAATACATATTTGTACATTTTCTGAAGAAAATGCAAGCGCAATCCTAGGGTGGTTTACAGGGCGTTGCTAAGTGGTTGTATCATGTGCTTTTTAGCATGTTGCTATGTGGTTGCTAGGGTGTTCTGGGTGGTTGTTTACTGGTTCATCCCTAAGTTTTAACAATATTCTGATCCTTAGATTTGACTCGAGTCCTTCCATTGTACACTACTGTTTAAAAGTTTGTGGTCAGTAAGATTTTTTTTTTTGAAAGAAATTAATTATTTTATTTAGCAAGAATCAAAATTGATCAAAAGTGATAGTAAAGACGTTTTTATAAAAAAATTTAAAATACATTTTTAATAAAAAAGTAAACATTTATTTGAAGTATTTTTTGTTTTACTTCAAACAAGTTCTTTTCAACTTTCTATTCGCCAAAGAATCATGAAAAAAATTAATCACGGTTTCTACAAAAATATTACGCAGCAAAATTGTAATAAGAAATATTCCTTAAGAACTAAATCAGTATATTAGAATGATTTCTGAAGGATCATGTGACAATGAAGACTAAAGTAATGGCTGCTGAAAAAAAAAAATCACAGGAATATATTACATTTTAAAATATATTAAAATAGAAAACAGTAATAATTGTACTAATATTTCACAATATTATTGCTACTCAGCAAGATTTACTCCATAGTGGAGAAGATCAGCTTACACATTGTGTAATATTCAGGCTAGATGCTGGTTTACATGCATCAGTAATTAAAAATTATGCTTAGCAAGCACCGCTAACAAGACAATAAGTTGTAAAAAAAAATCTTAGATTTAATGTATGCTTCAACTGGCTGCCCAGAGGACATGAAATATAACACATTCAGCATTGCACAACCAAGCATTTCATTATAAGCATTTCAAATGGCCTTGAAGTGTACAATATCAACAATTGCTGTTGCTGAAACATCCTTTATTCATAGCAAAGATGGATGGAAAACGACAACCAGGGAATGACTGACTGATTCCACTGGAGAGAAATCAAAGTGAACCCACAAAGCGATCTTCTAGTTATAAATAAAGATTCGCTATAGCTGTTTTCTTTGGATAAAACACAAGCCTGCGCCGAGATCCTTTCTATGCAAAGTGTACTCGCTATTCTTTTTGAAATGCAAAACAAAAGAAACAAGCAAAATGTGCTCCATTTTTCATAAGCTACTGCAGCATGCACTGACTGGGTTTTATATAACCACTGATTTAATGCAATAGGAACATAAAGAACTGTTGCTTTATGATGAAGCCTGTTCTGATAATTCAGTCTTGCTTCAGAGCCCCAGCAGGAAACCCAGTAATCTCTTTAACAGAGCTCGCTGTGATCCTCGCGAAACATCTTCTACACTGATAAATATTACTGGATCTCAGGACTTGCATATCAAAGTGCAAAAATACCCAACAAGTGGTCCAATGCAAATAAACATATTCTGCTCTCAGATTCTCACACGAGATTATTTAGTCTGAAGGGTCATTAGTTAATTCTCATGAGAGCTCATCAGAAGTCCGTCACAAACACAAGAGTCATTTGGAGGGACTGCAGGAAGCTCATTAAAGTATATTTACGCTCCAGCGTTAGTAATTGGGCACAAGAGCCTGTGTTATTTAAAGAAAAAAAGCCAACGTCAACATAACGGAAATACTCTGCTGCTAGGGTGAGAGTTCAGGAGTTATTTCACTTCTGGGAGGCTGTTTTGAAGAGAAGAGTCTGAGCAGACATATCCTGCATTCTTTACACTGTAAGGAAAACAAACTACTAGAACAAAACTAGAGAGGAATATTCTTCCAATATTTCCTGTCAAATCCACATGCATTCATGGCACATCAAAGTGTCTGATTCAGGTTATATTGTGTTGAATGCATATGACAGATGACAAAGACACAAAATTGGATCTTAAAGCACAGAACAGGTGGCAATGACATAGAGAACTGATTCAAAATCCTGTATGTGAGCTACAGCAGAAAAGTAAACTGGGTCAGATACTCTAAAGCAGTGACAGCTGTCATTCACAGTCACACATAATAAAATAATAAATATTTTATAAAAAAGATAATAAAATGGAGGTGCATTCATACCGACAACCACTACATCACTGAAGGTCATCAAGACGCTGTACTGATGGCTGAAAGCAGACGTTCCTACTCAACTGCTGTATTTACTGATCATGTGTTTTCTAAGAATTTGCATAATGATAAACCATTCTTAACGTTATCACATCGGCAATGGTTTACGTAGCTAATGTGACCTCAGTCTGCCAACTCTCCTTCAAATAAATGACTTCTGGTAGCTTTTTTGCTTCTAATCGCTGTCAATGTGAACCTTTTACTGAGAAGCATTAAAAGGTCATATGACGGCATCAGAAAAAGTTAATTGGTGAGTAAAATCCATTTGAATCAAACTAGGCTTGGATAAAAATATACATAATTTAAGAAAAAAAGTTAATTGCTAAAAATACTATGAACTGATTAAATGTTTTTAAAGGGATAGTTCACACAAAAATGAAAATTTTGTCCTCATTTACTCACCATCATGTTGTTCCAAACTTGTATGACTCTTTCTGCTGTTGAGAAGAAAGTTTTGGTGAACACTGACAAAAAAAACAAACAAAAAAACTTACTTCTTTATGTTGCACAGAAGAAAAAGTCATACAGTTTTGGAAGGACATGAGAGTGAGTAAATGATGCAAGAATTTTCATTTCTGGGTGAACTATTTAAAACATCCCAAAAATGCAGTGAGAGTCTTACCATTTGATTTGATTGGCTCCCATGTTGGCACTAGTTTCTAGCCCTCTGCACCACGTTTATTCATCCACAGAACATCAAGAAGTCTATGAATCAGCATCGTTCTTACAGACAACTTCTTTAGAGTCCTGCCTCAGCACACAGCGTCTACAGCGTTACCACTCGTTTGCTAACTAGCTCCTCTTTATCACCATTCTTGGAACTGACAGCAGAGCCTATCCGTGAGTTTAAAGCCTCTTCAGATGCACCCGATGCTGTCCAGGTGGAAATCCTGTTTTCAATCCGTCTACGGTGACAGGAGAGAGAGGCACTGCTCTGTCACCAAGGCAGCTGCATCCTGCCCCCTCCTCTCCTTCTTTCTCCGGCCGTGAGTTGGGCTAATTATTCCTCTTCTCAGTTCAACCTGTTCACAGGCAACTGTTTTACTCCATCGCTGAGATCTGCATGTCCCTGTCTAGTTCTCGTGCTCCCTCCCTCACCAGCTTCTCTTTTTCTGTGCGAAGATGTCAGACTTGGTCCGGCCTTCCTCTGTTTACCCTCCCCCTCCAGCCCTCCCTCTATTTCGTCTTCTCTTTCTCTGCCCTGCCTCTCTCCCCATCTGTTAGATTCAGTATTTTGACAGAGGGGGAGCTGGTACAGGGACTGCCTGGCTTGTAAATGGGCAAAGATCTGCTCTGGACAGTTTGCACTTCTGATTTAACATGTCATGCCTCTTCTTTCACAGAGAGTAGGCATAAAATACTGCAATATACGGTTTTGGCTATAACCGTAATATTTCAAATGAATAGTGCACGTATGATATTATAGCATGTAAATTATCCATCGCCAGTATCTGGTTGACATCCCAGCGTACAGTAGGTGGTGTTATTGTACCTTAATGCTGATTGGCACCTGTCATAAACACAAGTAGTCACAGCTACTACCACGTAACAGCATGTCGTCGGATATGACAGACGAGACACTCTACCTGCACTCCAAGAAAGTTACCTCGCCAGTGTGGAAGTTTTTTGGATTCTGTGAAAATGACTCAATCACCCCAGTCTGCAGGACTTGCCGATCAACAGTGAGCACAAAAGGTTGTCACCAACCTGTTCACCCACCTCCACCTCCGCTATCTTTCAGATTTGGCCACTGTACAGAGACTAAGTTGCCATTATTTTGCTAGTACTGAAATGGGAAATGTTACATTAACCTGTTAACTGCTGAGGCCTTTCTGTGCTTTATTATATTTACATCCCTAGGGGATTTTAGTCCAAAAGTTTGCTAATTTGGATAAAAATGTATGGATTGTCATATGTTTACTTCAAAAATCTTTAGAGAGCAGTGTTTTTCTATTTTTACCCAAAATAGGATGATGTGAGCATTATGGACCACTAAACTCTCACATGTAATTTATGTTTCATTCATAATCGATGCTGGAGGGTCCCACCAGTGAGATTCATGAGTAATAAGTAACAGGAAATCCCTAATATGGACAAAAACACAGCTGAATAAAACGCAGATAGAGATATTTTGACTGAATTACCATGAAGCACACCACACCATTACGACAGTATTATGTTTTATCTGTTCTTTAAACCATCTCAGGTCTTTTCATAAGGATAACGTATATTTATAATGCAATGCCAATCGACACCTTAATCACTCTATATACTATAAAATAATATATATTTTTTGAATTACTATTTGAGTGATAGCATTATTTATTTTTTTCAAGATTTCTATAGATATTGCGATATTATCGTTATTGTGAATTATTTTGGTCACACTAACAGTGTACTGAAAAATCTGATAATGTGACAGCCCTATTTTGTATATATAAAACTGTTCAAAAGTTTGGGGTTGCTAAGATTTTAAAATGTTTTTGAAACACAATATTTGAAATTGAATAGTGTATTATCCATTGACTTGGCTGCTGGTAGATTTTATAACTGATTCAAATGAGTAGAACAGTTGGCCAGATCTTGGCTAATTTATCAATCTAGCTGATATATCTGTCTGTCACACTCACAACATATTCACAGTGGTATTTAATAAAGAGTAAAGTGAACAGAATGTGACATGTTAAAATCCTGAACTAGTGTCACTCATATGACTCATGTCTAGAGTCTGCACACTACCACTGCACCATGTCTCTGACAGAACAGAAATCTAAATTCTCTGTGGAAATCAATAAAGATGGCCAACAGATACACAACGCACACAAAAAGCTATCAATCATGGTGAAAATACTGTTCAGTACAAATGGATTTCAGAAATGTCAAAAATATCAAAGTCATAAGAAAGAAGAATAAGCTGATGTGAATAATATATTAAAGGATCAATTACAAAGTTTTTAGAAGCATTTGAGTTTAAGCATGACCAAATGTACCCTTATCTTGGCTCTTATAACAACTGTTCATTTCTATCAGCTAGCCTACAGGGCAATGAGCTATTCAGATCAGTCAAGATATGACTGATCAAGTGCTTCTTAACTTCAGCACAAGTCACTGACCTGACAATGTCCTAGAACAGTTTCTTACATAACACTTTAAAGGGGTCATGTTTCCTGAGGTGCGCAGATAATAATAGTATGATTACTACATCAAAAATTCTCATAATTTCGAAATAAAAGGCCATTTTCTACCCTGAATTTAGCCCTCTGATTTGAATGCTCTGTCAGAAGGGGCATGTCTGCTGTGAGACTTCAGTGTAAATGCCCACTGCTGTGATTGGCTAACAACATTGCATAGGAAATAAGTATTACATGTGGAAATCTCTCAAAAACTTTTACTACATTTTTACTATTACAGCTGTCGAGATTAACTAATCATGAAAAGTGTTGATTACAGCATTATATTTAGATCTATTCCCATTGCATGAAAGGTTGCAGTGATAAACATTGTAACCGATGACAGACATGTCAGCGCATGAATGCCGTGATATCGTTATTGCAACTCGATTTTTGCACTCTCACGAATGCTTTCATCATAACTAATAGTGCAAACATGATGTAAATAAAAGATTAATTGTGCAGTGTAGACAGCATCATTTATTATAGTCTGAGTTTTTTCAAGAGTTCAGAACTCTGATAAGTCGCTGATAAACTAGCGCTGTGATTGACAGCTCCAGCGATTATAAAGGGATTGATTTTGAGACAAAGAACGTCTGTCTGTATATGAATCATTACATATCAGAAATCACTGATCACAAATTAGGCATTAGAATTAACTTCCATGTTGTGGTATTACTGTCAGGTCCATTTCTTACAGTAAAAGTCTGTTTGCAAAGCACCGAAATTGCAACCGGGCATTGGTTTTAATAAAAGCTGTTTTTGGACTAACAAGAAAGTTGAGTTCTGAAACTTACAAGATGTTTTTATAGTACAATGACCTCTTACATGTCAAAAGATCAAGGAAAATTTGATTTCTCAATTCATGAGCCCTTTAAAGACATCTGTAAAAAGCACAATGACTAAGTGTACAAATGATGTTCTTTTAGATAATCAGGTACTGAATCTGCTCCTCCAGCTAAAAGTCTCTCATAAAAGGACAGTCACACATTTTATGGTTTTCAGTGGCAAATCATGATGATGCCTTAGAGGAAGCTAGCGGGCAGCAACATCTCAGGCTTTACAAAACAAGCAGTGAGAAAATCCTCGTGACAGCCTCCTCCAGCCTGTCTATGTGTTCTCCTCTCATAAAAGCAGAGAGAATAAAGAGCTGGGGTTGTGATAACATGTTTTTGTGCATTGTGTAACTAGGAGATATGATAAAAACTGATGACACTGATTGGTTCCATGAGGTGTTTTGCAAAACTAAAGCAAATGATTCTCAGATGATCGTATTCTCAATTTACAAGCTTCTATCTACATCAGCATCTTATTGTCTATTTATCTGCATTTGTTTTGGTTCAAATATTGATTTTGATTAAATGCTTTTAATGGATCTTAAATATCAATATTGAAACTCTCATTTCTCAAGACCTTATTTCTTTCAGTACTTACAAATATGTTACAACTCACATTTCCAGCTTTGACTTTAACTTTATTAGCCTTCTCCAAAGAACCTTGGTACCAACAATTCAATATTTTAAGGAGACTTTTGAAAGAAACCCTAAAAGTGGAGATCCCTTCTATATGTTCAAACTATTAGTTAATTCAGTGTAAAGTAATATACAGACTAGCTGCATTTTATTTACCCATCAATATTCAGAATTTACCCAGTGGATTTTGCTCCTGTCTCCTCTTCAGATGTCCCCTTCTGTCCCTCATATTGCTGGACCAATGCTCGGACACTCCAGCAGGGGTTCTCACTGTCCTCCTCACCACTGCAGCCACGACTAAGAGAAAAAAAATGCAGAGAGATTAGAAACTGTAAAAAACAGTTTCAAGGATAGACAACCTTTTTTATTTGTAAGCTTAAAGGATTAGTTCACCAAAAAATAAAAATTCTGTCATCTATTACTCACCCTCATGTCGTTCCACATCCGTAAGACCTTTGTTCATCTTTGGAACACAAATTAAGATATTTTTGATGAAATCTGAGAAATCCAAAGCAACTTCCACTCCAGTGTCCAGAAAGGTAGGAACAACATCATTAAAGTACTCCATATGACTCCAGTGGCTTAAACTCAATTTTATGAAGTGACGTGAATGCTTTGTTTGTGCAAAAAAACAACAACATAATGTACAATGAACTAAGGTCTTACGGATGTGGAACGACACAAGGGTGAGTAATAAATGACAGAATTTTCAGTTTTTTAGTTTTGAGTGAACTAACCCAACTCTTTCTCAAATATATTTTTGTTTATATATATTGTTTCAGGAATATGTAAATTATTTTCAAAGTTCCAACAAAGTATATTAGAGCTTGTTGCTAGAGATGACAACAAAGCATAAATTGAGGATGAAATGTGTTTGCAAATCTGATTATCCATATGTTGCCTCTAAACTGAGCTGCAATATCCACATACAGCAGCAAGAGGGCATCTGTTCATCTGTTAACATGTTTAGAGTGTTTTTAGAGTGACATACACAAAAGTAAAGACTCATAACTCTAAATTATATATATATATATATATATATATATATATATATATATATATATATATACACACACACACACAGGTGCTGGTCATATAATTAGAATATCATCAAAAAGTTGATTTATTTCATTAATTCATTAATTAATTTCAAATGTTTATTTCTTATAATTTTGATGATTATAACTGACAACTAAGGAAAATCCCAAATTCAGTATCTCAGAAAATTAGAATATTACTTAAGACCAATACAAAGAAAGGATTTTTAGAAATCTTGGCCAACTGAAAAGTATTAACATGAAAAATATGAGCATGTACAGCACTCAATACTTAGTTGGGGCCCCCTTTGCCTGAATTATTGCAGCAATGCGGTGTGGCATGGAGTCGGATCAGTCTGTGGCACTGCTCAGGTGTTATAAGAGCCAAGGTTGCTCTGATAGTGGCCTTCAGCTCTTCTGCATTGTTGGGTCTGGCATATCGCATCTTCCTCTTCACAATACCCCATAGATTTTTTATGGGGTTAAGGTCAGGCGAGTTTGCTGGCCAATTAAGAACAGGGATACCATGGTCCTTAAACCAGGTACTGGTAGCTTTGGCACTGTGTGCAGGTGCCAAGTCCTGTTGGAAAATGAAATCTGCATCTCCATAAAGTTGGTCAGCAGCAGGAAACATGAAGTGCTCTAAAACTTCCTGGTATATGGCTGCGTTGACCTTCGACCTCAGAAAACACAGTGGACCAACACCAGCAGATGACATGGCACCCCAAACCATCACTGACTGTGGAAACTTTACACTGGACCTCAAGCAACGTGGATTGTGTGCCTCTCCTCTCCTCCTCCAGACTCTGGGACCCTGATTTCCAAAGGAAATGCAAAATTTACTTTCATCAGAGAACATAACTTTGGACCACTCAGCAGCAGTCCAGTCCTTTTTGTCTTTAGCCCAGGCGAGACGCTTCTGACGCTGTCTGTTGTTCAAGAGTGGCTTGACACAAGGAATGCGACAGCTGAAACCCATGTCTTGCATACATCTGTGCGTAGTGGTTCTTGAAGCACTGACTCCAGCTGCAGTCCACTCTTTGTGAATCTCCCCCACATTTTTTGAATAGGTTTTGTTACACAATCGTCTCCAGGGTGCGGTTATCCCTATTGCTTGTACACTTTTTTCTACCACATCTTTTCCTTCCCTTCGCCTCTCTATTAATGTGCTTGGACACAGAGCTCTGTGAACAGCTAGCCTCTTTTGCAATGACCTTCTGTGTCTTGCCCTCCTTGTGCAAGGTGTCAATGGTCGTCTTTTGGACAACTGTCAAGTCAGCAGTCTTCCCCCTGATTGTGTAGCCTACAGAACTACACTGAGAGACCATTTAAAGGCCTTTGCAGGTGTTTTGAGTTAATTAGCTGATTAGAGTGTGGCACCAGGTGTCTTCAATATTGAACCTTTTCACAATATTCTAATTTTCTGAGATACTGAATTTGGGATTTTCCCAATCCCAATTCCCAATTTATAATCATCAAAATTAAAAGAAATAAACATTTGAAATATATCAGTCTGTGTGTAATGAATGAATATAATATACAAGTTTCACTTTTTGAATGGAATTAGTGAAATAAATAAGGTATTAGAAAAATTCTTTTTTGATGAAGTAACGCTAAAAGTGAGCTACATTTGGATCAAATTATGTGGTGATGGCATAAAGTAATCAAAAGTTACAGCCTTTGGAACCAAGGTAGCCTTTTTGTTTACCCCTTGACACCCCCCTAATGGGCATTTTTAAAATTGTACCTCCATGAAAAATATCTCGTGATGATGAAATGGATTATGTTGATTTTGCACTCATTTCAATCGGGATCATCCACTGTAAGTAATAATGTGCCATTTTCTACAATCTATGCATGTTTCATGAAGTTATAAGCATAGTTATAAGGGGGCTTCACGTACAAAATCTCGTTCAAATTTAGTCAAAGCCCAAAACAATTATGCTTGTTGTATTCTACTCCATGAGACCTTTCAAATGACATGACACATGACTATCTGAACTGTATGATGTTTTTGACATATTACAGGACATTTCATAAATTATGAAAACTTTTTTTTATTTATCAGCAAATAACTCAGCACTACATAGGTGCTAATCAAATTGGCTACAGGCATTCTCCAAGCTTTCAAATGACACCTATTTTGTGTTGATCGAGGCAGTATTTTTGAAAAATATGATTATTATTCTTTTCAAAGCTAGGTGGCACCTGCTCTAGGGCTGGACGATTAATCAAAAAGTAATCAAAACCGAAATTCAGAACCTCTAACCAACGTAATTTTCCACGTCAGTTATTTAGTTTTTCAATCCACATACTACCGCGTGAGTAGTCATGTGACTCCGCCCCATCCAGTCAGTGGTATTGAAGCAGCAACACAGAGGCGAACTCAAACGCCGAGTCAACACACACAGGCAGCATGTGAGCGGTGAGCCTCGAAGTGAGAACACTTTCACTTGTCTTCACTAAAATTTGTCAATTGTATGCGTTTTATGGCTTGCCAGTTTGGACATTCAAGCGATTTTAGACCATCGGATGTGTATTATTATATTGAGATACTGCACTGATGCATTGCACCACACAAACACTCATACAGACAGTAGTTGCACATCACGTGAAGATCGCACGCACATAAAAGGAGCGCAGAAACTCGTTGTCAACACTGTCCTGTGTAATATCACTAAAGTAGCTTAGAAACTCAATAGTTATAGCATATATTTTTCTACTTTTGAAGTAACAACTTACAGCCCACATCTTCACAATTAATAGAGAGATGGTATGACTAATTGGCTATCGCGCTCTCATTAATGCATTCAAATAAATGTACTGGTACTGAGCTAATTGATCTGTATCTGATTTACAACAAGCAGAAATCTGTAAGAAATGTTACGAACCACAGATAAAATAACTGCTGAAAGTGAGCTGTTATGTCAGATCACTCTTTCAATAGGAAAAAATATCCCACCTTTAATAGTCAAGCATATTTACAGTACAAACCTTGTGGGTGAACTATGAGGGCAAAAAAAACATACAACAAAATATTCGTTCATTAATTGTAATCGAGGTAAAATTAATTTTAGGTCATATCGTCCAGCCCTAGCCTGCGGGTATTCGGGATGTTGAGGGTTTAAGTGGTTAAAGAAACAGTTCTACTTTTATAATAAAAGTATTATAAAAGTAGTCCAAAATGTAAGAATTTTTCACTGATATCATTTCAAAGGATTTGTGAACTGAATCACTCGATAGGTTGATTAGTTCATGAATTGGACATTGTTACTTCTCTCATGTACACGTCAAAAAGAGCTAGGGTGGATGTCAAGATTTTCAGTGAATAATGACTTCAATTTCAGCCTCACATAAGGTTCACAATATGAGGGTGAGTAAATAATGACAAAATTTTATTTTGGGTGAACTATTCTTTTAAGCAATGCAAATGAATCCTCTTAAAATAAGAAGGAGAGCATGTCCAAGCTTCCATTTAATTCTGTTAAGAACAGTTGCTCTACGACAGCAGTTCTTCTTCAATAATTAAAAGTTTACAAAACTCTAGGAACTGAAGGAGGAGAAGGGCAGAATTAAGCTAAATGTACCTCCATTCTTGTCTTAGATGGAAGACGGAGCGCCCAGGACGAGCGGCATCCTGCCTGGCTGCTGCCAGTGCTGCTACTGCATTCTGGGCCATGGCCATGGTGGAATGAGGTCTGTGATTGGCCGAGGAGCCAGTGGAACTCCTGCCTACACTAGCTCCTGCTCTGTGACTGGCCGATGCAGAGGGTTTAAAATGTGCAGCCAGAGCGAGGATGAGCCTCATGGCGGATTTGAGGTTCCCCTCCACAATGTCTTTGAGGACAGAGAGAAAGAAATAAGTAGGTCTATCAGCTTAAATGTGATTAAGAGCCTGCTTTGTAACTCACCCCTGGCAGACGTCTGTGGCATTCTGATCCGTTTGGATGACACAAACTGCAGAACCTTCTCCACGTTCTGCTTCTTCTCCTGATCGTCCCGCGGCACATAATGAATGCCATCCAGCAGCTCACCAGCTTGCCACATATATAAAACATCTCATTATAAATTAGACCAATGCTCGGACACTCCAGCAGGGGTTAACACATTATACAGCTCTGCAATAATTGTGGTATATGATGTATAGACTTACCCACTATCTCAATGAGGTGTGCTAGGACCACACCGTCTCTGAGATCCTGTCGTAGATCACTCACAGGATTCAGTCCAGGCTTTTTCCTCAGCTGTGTGTTAACCCAAGACACATAGGCAGCCAGTTGCTGCTAGAAACACAAAACATGCCATAAAGGTAAATGCAAACTTATAGTCTATAGCTCAAGGGAAGATTGGGCAAGTACTTCTGATTATATTTGCCTTGCAAACATTTTTACTTAAACTGCATACCTCCCCAGAAAGAGTTATTATTAGTGCTGACGGTCCTTGTGGAGAGGTTGCACAGGATGTGCCTCTGTTGATACCTACTAGGATACCCGTTGTCAAAAGAAATTTATGCCTCAGTGCTCAAGATACACCTACTGTGACAGGCCAAGTCCCTTCCCATTCACCCCAGCCGATCAGCATCACCCGGGTTCAACAGCATGGATTAGTCTGACTTGCACTTTCTCTGCCTTGTCACAAAAGGACAGCTTAACTCCCCACGCTCATGCTTCCTCTTCCTCTGCAGTGAGGTTTGCCGCAGTTCTACCCTTTGGCAAATGTGCTGTGCACTGAACAAAATATGATTTTTTTTTTTTTTTTTTACAATGCAGAAGAATGTGGGGTGGCTGCAGGAAAGATGCAGCAGGTGGAAAAAGCATTTTTTACGTCAGCTAAATAAGCCCAACAATAACTTAAAGGAACGCTAAAATAAAATTTCTGTCATCATTAACCATCATAACTATTATTTCTAACGTGGATGACTTTCTTTCTTCCACAAAAGGAGAAACTCTGAAGGTTGTGCTGGTCACTCTTTTCTATGTAATTACAGTGAATGGAGACTAAAGCTTGCAAGTTCCAAAAACAGCCATAATGGAACCTTAAAGCTATCATAAAATAAATTCATATGACTCATACAAGTCTTCTAAAGCCATACAATGGCTTTGTAGGAGAAAAGGGCCAAAATTTACATGCTATTCACAGTTAATATTCCCCACAAGTGAGCTATGATCCAATGTGACAGAAGGCAGTGAGTTGAACTTGAGAACCCTTTAATGAAAGAGGTCTATTGAAATGTTCAAAATTTCTCTTTTTTGTATATATATATATATATAAAGATTTGAATAAATGAAGACAAAAATGGAAAAGTACGATTTTTTTTTAGATTATTTTTTTTTATTTAGCAAGGATGCTATAAATTGATTTTGAAAAGGACAGTAAAGATATTGTAATGTTACAAAAAAAACTTTTTTAAATTAACCCTGTTCTTTTGAAATATCTATTCATCTAAGAATCCTGAAAAAAAAAAAAAAAATCCACAAATTTGTTTCCACAAAAATAATATAAAGCAGCACAATTGTTTTGCTGTGTAAGCAGACAGATTGGATTTTCCATAAATTCCGTCATTGAAACAGCAACAGTGGCAAATGATGACGTCAACTCAACTGTGATCAAGACTCTTTTCAATGGTGCAATAGATGACGAAGGCTCAACCCACTTAAAGGGTTAGTTCACCCAAAAATTAAACATTTCTGTCATTAATTACTTACCCTCATGTTGTTCCAAACCTGCAAGACATTAATTCATCTTCTGAACACAAATTAAAACATTTTTGATGAAATCCGAGAAGTTTTTTATCTCCTATAGAAAGCAACAAAATTACCACATTCAAGGTCCAGAAAAGTAGTAAAGACATTGTTAAAACATGTGACTACAGTGGTTCAACCTTAATGTTATGAAGAGACGAAAATACTTTTTGTGAGCAAAAACAAAAGATAAATAATGACTTTATTCAACAATTTCGTCTCTACCCTGTCAGTCTCCTACGCAGATGACGCAGTGCAGCGCTTCCGTGTTTACGGCAGAATGCCGACTCAGTATTGCCTGACGCTGTTCACGTGAGCACCACAATGAATATATTTTAAAATTACATTTTATAATATATATTCAAATAGAAAACATACTTTACTTTGTAATAACACTGTCTGATATTATTCTGGAAAACTGGGGGGAAACTGTGGCTTCAACCTCACAAACAACATTTAGTAGTTCCCATCATATGCCAAGTTGATCTGTGTTGTGTCATGACACGTGCACAGTCAAGAAAACACATGCACAACAAAATGAGCTTTGCATGATTTTCATGAGGGCCCTTCATGCACCAACTGTGCACAGTAGTAGCGTTTATTGATTTGCCACATGGTGGGCTGACTAACAATGCAAGCTCTGTCTGAAGCATATCGGCCTTACTTCAATCTAACAGTGGCCCAGAGTGACAGGCTTCTCAGGAAAAACAGCTAACACAGAGAGCATTCAGCACAGATCCAGTGTAAGATGCTGACTGTGCTGTAAAACTGGAAGGTAGCAATAGTCCTGTGCTGCCAGCTGTACAAATGAGCTGTCTGTTCCCACAGCGACACTACAGATGGATATATCTCCATCACTGGAGCCTGCTGCTGCGCTGTATTCTCACCTTATACTCCAGGTGGACCTGAAATATCTGTAGAGATTGAGACAGCTGGGATTCATAACAAAAAAAAAAATCAATGATGGTTTCAGAACAGTGTTTGACGGTTTAATGGCTACAGCCGCAGGGCAGGCAGATGTAGAAGCACTCAGTCTTGGGTAACATCAGTAGGGAATGTCTAATGATAGTGCACATGCTTACAGAAAAGGCATAATATGCTTAATACCTCCTCCCACACTTAACACCATTTGTAAGAACATGATGATACAGTATTTGCAATGGGGTTAAAAGGACTTTTAACACTTATTCAGAGTTAGTTCCTGCATATAAATTGAGAAATACATTAGTTAAAAGGCTATAATTTAATTCTAATGAAAATATGAACTAATCTAGCACTAGACTGCCATTTGTAAAATGTATCTGAGAAAGCAAAGCAGACAGGTGACTACATAGCATTTTTAACAGCTGCTTATGAACTGTTACTGACATTTTAATGCTAAAAACTACTGCAATTATCACTTTTATTGTGCAAACTGTGGTATTTATGGCATAATTTATAATTTACTGTTTTTATTTATTATTTTTAATAAAAAAAAACACATTTAAAACATTATTTTCAAAGCATTATTCATGCAGTTGTAATTCAAGTGTAAAGGCATTTATACCGCATATATATTTATATCTCTGTGGCATTAAACGGTCTACATAAATGCAATATTAATAGGATTGTGCCTCCTATTGTTTAACAGATGTCAAGATTATCCTTCACTCTGTTTGGAAGTCTTGGACTGTTACTGATATGTACTGTAGTACTACTACTAAAATTAGCACTTATATTGTGGTATATATGGCATAATTTAGTAAGCTGTTTTTACTTTTCCATTCATTTTTTCATTTTTCAATATTTATGTCATATTTAAAACATTATTTTCAAAGCATAATTTCTGCAATTGTAATGCCTGTGTAAATGCATTTATATCACATAATATGTACATATATTTGCAATTGTGTGACGTTGAATGGTCTATAAATGAAAGATTAATGGGATTGTGTCCCATTGTTTAACAGCTGTCAGGACTATCCTTCTCTCTGTTTAAACGTCTTATGGACGGTTACTGGCATTTTACTGCTAAAAAAAACTTATGGAAACTATCACTTTTTTGTATATATGCCATAATTTATAGTTTATTGTTTTTATTTATCATTTCAGGTTTCAGTATATACAATTTATATATTATTCATAATAATATATAAATATATCATAATATCTCTACATATGTTTATATTTTGGGTGGTTTAAACAGTCTATACAAATGCATTGTGTATATATACATATACACATATGACACAAGGCTTTTATTTCATGTGCTCCCTGAAATTTCAACTGTTAAACCAATAAACACTGACGGTAAACTAACTTGTACGATAAAGTGGCTCAAAAGCATTAAATACTACAAGCAAAAAACTGCTAACTGTTGTTCTACCGTAGCAGCTCACAGAAGGCGTAAACAATGCCGACGCTCTCTTCGGAGTTTCATGCGTAAAACGCCTGATAAGTTGCGACAGACAGCTACTGTGTTTTAACTTTTCATTGAGCCATGTCTTATCTGAACCTAAATGAGCAAATGAAACGAGTGCACGTGTAAACAGAAACAGACATGAGGGTTTATGAGTTCAGTACCTCATTAGGACCCTCCTGCAGTACGTCAAGCAGATTTCCTTTAGACAGGGATGCGATCATTCTTCTGACTTCTCATCAAGGTGAGAGAGCGCGAGGGGAAAATGTTAACGTCCTTAGTCAGCGAGAGCGTTTTAACCGCATATCGGAGGAAATGAGGTAAACAAAGGAAACTACAGAAAACACCTCAACCAAGGCAATGGCCATATGTGCCACCCCGTTAGTTCGCTAGACCTGAAACAGGATACGAGGTGGACGCGGATGGGGAGGAGAAGTAATGCGCATGCGTCCGCAGCAGCTGCTCCACGGTCGTTATGGCGACGCTTGAGCTTAAGTTGGCTGCTTAACCGTTAGGGTTAGGGTTAGTAAAATCTGGTGTGGGACAGTGAAAAAGTCATATTGTAGCTATTATAATCACTTATTTTAAGTTAAATTAAAACTTGTTGAAAGTAAAGAACAGTAGATGTGCTCTAGCCTTAATATCACACTCTGTAGTCCTTCCTTTTTTTAAACCAACACCACACCACAATATGTAAAAATCGTGATGTGAAATCTGAAATTTTGTATTGCAGCTTACTCTGGCTTCATTGTGTACAGCCCCATTAGACCACATCCTTCCTGCCTGCCTCGCGCTTCCTGCCTCTGCATCTTTTTTTTTTTTTATACTAAAGATCAAACACAGAACAATTAGCTATTTAAAATAAATAAATAATATAAATTAGGACATACGCTGTCTAGTCATTTTTTTTATTTTTTTTATTAAATGTCCATGTCTCCCTCTGCTGTAAGAACTGCAGCTGAGAGGGTGAAACATGACTCGAAATTGTAAATAATGCAATTAATAAATAATAATAATAATCTCCATTATTTTGTTAATAGTGGGTAGCCCATGCATGTCATCTAAACAATAAATATTTTATAGACAGTTAAATAAATGAAGTGTATTGAGTTAGTGACTTTATAAGATTTAAAATGAAATTATTTATTTTGTTGTGTAAACTGTAATAGTCTATGTAATGGCATAATTTATAATTTACTGTTTTCCATCATTAATTCCTGTATAAATGTATTTATATTGCATATATTATAGCTAGTAGTAATTTATATGTATGTATGTACAGTCAAAATTATTCATACCCTTGGTAAATATGAAGCCAAAAGAAGGCTGTGAAAATAAATCTGCATCGGTAATACTTTTGATCTTTTATTTTAAAAATCTACAAAAATCCAACCTTTCATTGGAGAATAATAACTTTAAATGGGGGGAAAATCTCATTATGAAAAATGTTTTTCTCTAATACACATTGCTCACAATTAATCATACCCTTTTATTCAATACATTTTGCAACCTCCTTTTCCCAAGAGAACAGCTCTGAGTCTTCACCTATAATGCCTGATGAGTTTGGAGAACACCTGACAAGAGATCAGAGACCATTCCTTCATGCAGAATCTCTCCAGATCCTTCAGATTCCCAGCTCCATGTTGGTGCTTTTTCTCTTCATTTCACTCCACTCATTTTCTTTAGGGTTCAGGTCAGAGAACTGGGGCCATGGCAGAAGCTTCATTTTGTGCTCAGTGACACATTCTTGTTTTGATTTTGAGGTTTGTTTTGGATCATTGTCCTGATGGAAGATCCAACCACGGCCCATTATATGACTTCTAACAGGGACAGTCAGGTTTTGATTTTTTATCTGTTGGTATTTGCTAGAATCCATGATACCATGTATCTGAACAAGATGTCCAGGATCTTCGGCAGAAAAATAGGCCCACAACATTAAAGATACAGCAGTATATTTCATTATACAAATGGGGTACTTTTTACCCCTTTGTGCACCAAAACAATCTTGAGTGTTTGCTGCTAAAAAGCTTTTTTGTTGTTTCATCTGACCACAGAACCCATCCAGTTTGAAGTTCCAGCAGTGTCAGTTACTTTCCAAATGTTCTATGGTCAGGTGGTTGGATCTTCCATCAGGACAATGATCCAAAACAAACATCAAAATCAAAACAAAAATGTGTCACTGAGCACAAAATGAAGCTTCTGCCATGGTCATCACAGTCCCCTGACCTGAACTCTAAAGAAAATAAGTGGAGTGAAATGAAGAGAAAAAGCACCAACATGGAGCTGGGAATCTGAAGGATCTGGAGAGATTCTGCATGAAGGAATGGTCTCTGATCTCTTGTCAGGTGTTCTCCAAACTCATCAGGCATTATAGGTGAAGACTCAGAGCTGTTCTCTTGGGAAAAGCAGGTTGCAAAATGTATTGAATAAAAGGGTATGATTAATTGTGAGCAATGTGTATTAGAGAAAAACATTTATTTCATAATGAGATTTTCCCCCCATTTAAAATTATTATTCTGCAGTGAAAGGTTGGATTTTTCTGGATTTTTAAAATAAAAGATCAAAATGGTTAACAATGCAGATTTATTTTCACAGCCTTTTTTGGTCATATTTACCAAGGGTATGAATAATTTTGAGCACAAATATATATTATATATATATGCATCTATGCAGTGTACATAGCATAAAGGCTTTTATTTATCTTTTATATTTTCATATCATCATTTATTTAACATATTTTTATAACATTTGAAATGATTTTATTTAGTGATAATAGCAGATCATCTAAAATATTTTGTAGACAGTTAAATAAGTAGATAGTTAAGAATTAGTACCATATGCAGTTATACACACGTTAAATCGTCAGAAAACTCATGTAACGTATACAGTGAAAAATATTTAATTTAATTTACATTTACACCACATTTCAAGCTGAAATCTGACCGGTCTTCCACATCTGAGGTTTTTATATGATCATCATACTTACAGGTTTCTCCACAGATGGTGAATGCAGCATCTTGCTGATCTACAAAGTCATAAATATTTCATGGGTTTTGATTTGTTCACTATTTTAACAGCACATGAAACCAACCGGCTGACAAGCCAAGTGAAGTCACTCCCCAGAGATTTTCATCCCTTTACACTTCAAGACACTATATCTAGTGTAGAGTAGGCTAGTATATATTTAAAAGGCTGACTCCGACTGAACATGGCAAAAAGAGAAGAAATAATAAAACTACTAAGGTACTGAAATGTAAAGACAAGCGGGTTGGTTACACACGTTCTCAGCAGCCTCTTAACATTAAAACTACTTAGCGTTAGCATTCATAACATGTTATCAGAAAGCAGTTACCTACCTTAGGTTTCTCTCGCTTTCTTGACGATATCATCAGTAAGTTTGTTCATCCGCATTCATATAAATATAGTTTATAGATTTCCACCTGGAAAAAGTAAATCACTGACTCCTGAATTTAGTTTCTATGGTTACTAGAAACAGTAGCACGTGCGCGCAACAGCCATTGGTTTTTTTCATTGCGAGTTTAAATTGTTCCAATAACTGACATTACAGAGACTGCAGCTTTAATAGGGCAAGTGTTTTCAATCATCCATGTCGTGATAAAAGGCTAACTCTACTCTGCGCTATATGGTTTTATTCATTTATTTATTTTTATTGTATCAGTGGTCTCTGTCCCCCCCTGTCGTAAAAGATGCAAACTGTAGTAAAGATGATTTTGGGATGTCCAATCCTGCTCCTGGAGGGAGTTTAGCTCCAAACCCTTCAGGAGCAGGTTTGGACAGCCATGTTTTAGAATGTCTTTCGAATCAAAACCATATTACTAAAATAAATCCCATATGACAAATGTTCATCTGTTGTAGGTCTGTTTATTGATACAAAAAAACAAAACAAATATTTGCACAAGAACAACCATACAGTATATAGTAACAAAATTTAAAAATATATAAATTTGTGAATAATTATAAACCTTATCAGCTTCCAATGTAGTGTTTACAGGAATACAGCATTTAGCACATCAGGCTCACTGCATGTTAAAGACAATATTGGCAATCTGACATGCTAGTTATATGATAATTGTTTACCACATCCCGAACAGCATTTGAGTTATCAGTTGATTTGGATTATATTTCATATAGATAAAAAGAATATCACAGTCTCAAATAATCTAAAAACAAACAAAACCAAACAATTTACAAAATGATACACAAAAGTTAATACAGAATCCAGTGTCTCCACTCAACCTGGAGAACTTCATTCAAGCATTTCCAAGCACCTTTCAATGATATTTCATATCTTTTTCTTTGCTCATGCATGCAGAGCTCTTTTTTTTTTCTTTTTTTCTCATATGCTTATTTTTTTTCTAGATACTAGGGCTGTCAACGTTAACGCGTTAACGCATGCGATTAATTCAAAATCCTTAACAATTAACGCAAAAAAATTATGGAAGCATGTGAAATTGCGTCATAACGTAATTTACGTCACGCAGTTATGATCTTAAAAGTCCATGCTGATTATATCAGAGATGGCAGAGAGAATTATTCATTCCAGTGTCTGTTTCGCTTTAAAACACTAACTCTCTGTCATATTCTGTCATTGTATCTGTTCCTGTCTGAACGGAACGTCAAAAAATCCCACCGCTGTATGGCCAGATGATATGAAAACTGTTTCTCGGCTGGATAAAGCAAACCAGCTTCTTGATATGAAAGTTATGATGGATGAAGACTGCAATCAAAGTAAAGACGATTGCGGTGACGTACAGGAGTCGTACATTAAGTACGCATGAGTCCGTTATATTGATGGGCAAACAAATCACGTATGAGCGCGCTCTTGATGCACTGATCGCACATTGTATGCACATACATATTTCAGTACATTCACGTTCTTTACACACACATTCAGGATAATGCTTGGATTTGTCCTGTGTATGTTGCTGATAGGCTGAAAAATACAGTTTTGTGAAAATCACACTTCAGTCTGATGGTTTACTTAGTTGGATATAGGCAACGATGTCAAAATGGACATGTTAAACAAGATAAATGGTGTATGCTTAATTTCACAATAAGTGCGCCATTAATTGCGATTAAGGGTGTGCGATTAATCGCGATTAAAAAAAAAATATCTATTGACAGCCCTACTAGATACATATCCAATGTTTTACTTGACTTAAATCTTATTTCTCTTTGCACACAATTTCTCAGTGCTGCATTCAATGGTAGATATATTTGCAAAGACACTTTAGCTTCCAAATAATGCTATATTTCACACTTATAAGTTTTAATTGAGCTTTAGATCATATTTGTTTACATTTATGTAAATATTTAAATCTTCAGACTGCATCACAGCCTAATGATATTTCAAGGGATATAACTCCACTTGGCACACACATACACACATGGTCATCTTTGCTATTACATAACATAAATTACATGGATTTTGATAAGAGGCCTATACTTAACATGTAAATTACATATTACCCATTTATTTTATTTTTTTTGTAAAACTAGAGCTGCTGAAGCACAAAATGAAAGCTTCAAGCACAGCAGAACTGATCTAAGTCTCAAGAGCAGAAATGAACACTTATCGCTCACAGAATTTCTTTCTATGTGTCTGTTCATTACCAGCTTTTTAAATATATTTTGGGGAGGTTATGGAAGTGTGTTTGAATTGCTGTTTGAATTGACATTTGCACTGACCAGAAAAACAATGCCAGTGGGTTATCAACATCTTTTAGGTTTTATCATGTTTGCTAAATATGAAAATACTAGTGCTGTCAAAACGATTAATCGCGATTAAGCGCATCTAACAAAAGTTAGTAAATATATGTGTGTGTGTGTGTGTATATATATATATATATATATATATATATATATATATATATACACACACACACATTTACAAACTTTTATGTTAGATGCGATTAATCGCAATTAATCGATTTGACAGCACTAGAAAATACATAAAACACAAAGCTATCAAATTATAGAATATGTACAGGTTGCATATCCTGTCAAAAGTCTTATATGATAAGTGAGAAAATAAAAAAGATTGACTTTTTTCAGCCAGACGTCTAGTCTGTTTAAGAGATGGGCTAGATGGTTTAGAAAGATCTGTGTCATCTACATTCAGCACAGAAAAGGAAGGAATCAAGGATATGCATCAGTTTCCTCAGATAATCGGCTAGAAAGATTTAAAACGAAAACGTTTTATATAACCACAATTATGATACATTCATTAACTTGCAACTTTAACCATACTTCATATGAATAATCAAAGCATACCTCCATAAATGTGAGTATTCAAGTTTAAAAATGATGGATTTAAAGATTTTTTGAAAAAATGTACAGTTATGTTTGACATTTTTCGCTCTGTGAAAATGTTTTATTAGGTTAACACACTTTATCATACAACAATAAATGTAGGCAGTAATGAGCACCTTGTGACCAACACTGTTAGTATTACTTGTTAGTATTACTAGTAATAGTTTAGAACTAGCCACCGGTGTAATAAAAAAGAAGAAGAATGTACTGAAGAAAATGTCAAGCCAGAAAAAGGTCTCTCGGCAGTTTGGAAGAAACTGGTTCTGCCCAAGATATGGAGTCAAGACCAAAGTATGAGACAGTGGGATAGTCTGTGATCTAGAAGTGCACAGAGCCTGGAAAATAGCACCTACTCACTAGAAACGAGTACCAGTACTGGTACTGCGTGTAAATTTAACCAAGAGTAAAATGACCCCTGAAGTGGTCACATTATAGTGGTGATTTAACTGTAATGGTGAACTACTGTACAGACTTAAACACAGAAACAACATGAGAATCAGTGCTCCAAATTAAATTTAAAGTCCCAGAAGTTTCCAAGCTTATTCCACCCATTTAAATACGGTGTTGTTCACACAGATAGCAGACACACTTCTTGAGGCTCTTAAGTGAAGTTATAATTGTTGTCTTAACCTCTAATGAACATTCATCAACTTTTACCTTTAAATTTTGTTTGCTTATTATTTACACATTTAAAGTGATGCAAATGTTGTAGGATGGATATAAAGAAAAAAGACTAATAATTAAAAAGTGCATAAGTCAACAAATGTAAACACAACTCCGAAGCCACAACATAGCACTGTTGCAATGAAAAAACAAATAAGTGCATTTAATCATGTAAACTTATAAACAAAGCAGCAAAATGGAACACTATCAAAGAACATGAGAAAACATTGACAAAATGTTGCTCAATGTGTGAAAAAGCAACAACCTGTAGTAGGCAGTCTTTCTCTTTGCACCCGAATTTCACGATCTGAAGACGTGCACGGCTCGAACCACGTACTGTCGGCAGATGGGACACTCGTTCATACGTTTCCCGCATTTGCTGCACGTGACCATGTGGCCGCACTCCAGCAGCACGCAGTCAATGGGGGAGTCCATGCAGATCTTACACAGGTTCTCCTCCTGGCCGCTGGGCTCAGCAGGATCAGCTGGAAGAACGGTTAGAGATTCAATGTTTTAAAATATTATTATCAAACACAAATTCAGGAACTGTATTTTTGATATAACATTTTGGAGCTAATCGCCACGGTATCCATAAAACATACCTGCTTCTGTTTTTGTATTTGACACTGAAAGTAAAAAAAGTGCAAGGATGTCAATTTCAGTACATTTGATGAACAACAATGAATAGACTATGGTGGTTTAAGTTACACTACTGTTCAAAAGTTTGGGATCTGTAAGATTAATTCTCGCAAAGGCTGCATTTATTTGATCAAAAATCAAATCAGCAATCAGCAGCATTGTGACATACTATTACAATTTAAAATGACTTTTTTCAATTTTAATTTTAAAATGCAATTTATTCCTGTGAATTTTCAGCATCATTACTCCAGTCGTCAGTGTCACATGATCCTTCAGAAATCATTCTAATATGCTGATTTGCTGCTCAAGAATCTTTTCTTATTATTATTACTGTTGAAAACAGCTGTGCTCCTTAATATCATTGTGGAAACCATGATAAATATTTTCAGGATTCCTTAATGAACAGAAAGCATTTATTTGACAGAAATATTTAGTAACACTTTGTAACATCACTTCTGATCAATTTAATGCATCCTTTCTGAATAAAAGTATTAATATCTTTAAAAAATAAAAAAACAACAACAAAAAAAAACAAAACATACTGACTCCAAACTTCCAATCTTATGCTCGCATATTAGTTATCCATTTAAACAGAATATACAGAATATCTCTGCTCGATTGTATTTAAAAAAAAAAATTAACATGCATAACTCACAAGCTAAGCAATAACAAATAGTATTTTTGTAAAAGATTTGAATGCATTTTCAAATACCATTATAACTGCAATGTCCTTAAAGGGATAGTTCACCCAAACATTAAAATTCTGTCATCATTTACTCACCCTCAAGTTGTTCCAAACCTGTATGAATTTCTTTCTTCTGCTGAACACAAAAGAAGATATTTTGAAGAATGTCTGTAATTAAACATTTGAAGGACACCATTGACTTCCACAGTTCCCCCCCCCCCCCCCCCCCCCCATACTATGGAAGTCAATTGGGTTCATCAACTGTTTGGTTACCCATATTCTCCAAAATTACAGAGCCCCGCACATGACATGCAAGAAAAAAAATTAAATTGTGCGCATGACTTACTAATTCGTTCCCGCGATTTACTAAAACGTGTGCACAATTTACTATTTCGTTCCCTCGAGGGAACGAATTAATAAATCGTGCGCACGATTTAGCCTACTATTTTTTTCCTGCATGTCATGTCCGGGGCTCCATACAAAATATCTTCTTTTGTGTTCAGCAGAAGAAAAAAATTCAAACTGGTTTGGAGCAACTTGAAGGTGAGTGAATGATAACTTAATTTAATTTTTGGGTGAACTTTCCTTTTAAGCATTAGGCTACACCAACACCATTATAGTTTTAGGCTGTTTATGCAGACAGACGTACCCAAGTTGTGAAGGTCTTTCTGATCATTAAAGAGGTGGGTGACCTTCTCCATTAGCTCCCATTTCTCACAGCAGCCCTGATAGTTCACAAAGTTACGTGCCAGAATCTCTTTCAGCTGCCGCACGCTGAGGCCCTCGATGTCCTCTACCCTGCTCAGGTCAGACAGGGAAGCTCTTCTGCTGTGCACCAGCGTCTCCTCACTGTCTGTGGACTAAGAACACGTGCACACAGCAACAGAATACAGTTTTAAGTCCTGTATATGAGTCCATAATACAGTTACATTCACACATAGCTAGAGCCTCTCTGCACTGCACAAACATGTGTCTACTGTGTGCTGCGGGTTTTCACATGTACTTTCGGTAACTTATCGTGACAGAGATAGGAGCTGCGTCTGTGCATCAACTGAAGGTTTTAGATCCAGTCACTGTTCTCCACTGGAGCTGCTCCCGTCAATTTTGTGTTCTTCGCAAAAATTTTAGTTAGTAACGTAATCCATTATATTACACATTTAAAGTAATGCAATCTGACTACATTTGGATTACTTTTAGATTACTTTTGACTTATTTATCACATTGATTTGAATAGGGTAATCTTTTACTATATTGATATATAAATGCAAAGAAAAAGAAAATATATTCCATTCTTTACCAACAACATGAAGTGTATTAAATATTTTAAAAAAAGAAATAGTGGGGAGAATCAATGAATTATGAATTTACTGCCATTATGGGAATAACATGTAATAAAAAGTAACTGTAGTCTGATTACAAATATTTTAAAATGTAATATAATCTAATTACAAGTACTTAATTTTTGGAATCTGATTATGTAATCCAAATTACATGCAATCAGTTACTACCCAGAACTGCCTGTAAATAAATGCGGTTGTCAGTGGCAAACATAAAACATGGTTACATCGCGATGAGAGGCTACTAATACATTCAGAAATACAGTGATGACATAACAGAAATAGTTGTTTCATATACCTCTTCCTCATCATCTTCATCATCTTCCTCACCCTCTTCTCCATCTCCTTCTCCTTCTTCTTCCTCCTCCTCCTCCTCCTCTTCATCCTCATCCTCCTCCTCTGTGAGGGGTTCGGATTCTGCAAGTGGAAGGGAAGGCAGAGGCGCAGATGGCTGTGAATGGGATTCGGCGCTGCCGCTGCCCCTGGGAGCCTGTTGAGCCAGCACCAGCTCCACCAGCTCCTCCTTCTCTCTGCACATCTGCGTGGGGGTTTCGTGCAGGTGGAGATAGTCACGGAGGTCCTTCACCTTCAGCCTCATCAACTCTGCTCGCTCAAAGAAGGTGCAGTGGAGCCGCTGACAGGTGTGGCACATCCGCGGCCGGAGATCCATCTGCACCGAGCAGCGGCTGCAGAAGTTGTTTTTGCAGTCCACGCAGACATGCTTAAGAAATGCAAAAATAACATATGTGCGAGAACAATGGATTGAAATCAGCAAAAATGCTCAAATCTAATTAGAATTGTGTTGATCTTTTTTTTGCTTTAACAGCAGAATTTGAGAATTTTGAGTCGATGTAACCTGATTTACCGTTCTTGCGATGTCATACTGGCCTCCGCAGGCCTTGCACAAGTGTTCGGGTGGTGCTGGAAGGGGGCTGGTGCCCGAGTTTGTGTAGGCCTGGTGCCATGAGCTGCCGTTTTCTTCCACGGTGGCGGTGATGTCCACACAGAGCAAGCTATAACATAAGGTCTGTACAACCCATCCTGCCCATACAACACAGGTATTACATAGAAAAACAAAAATTGGTATAGTTATCTAAGATTGGATTTTTTATTTTGTGAGTCAATATGTTTGTATTTGCTATTATTTAATATATACCAATAGAAAAAACAATCTCTATTTGGCTGTATGATGAAGGACTAGGGAAAGTGACCCTATCAAACTCAACCCAACACCCAAACTTAAGTTTTATGTGTAAAGAAACACTTCAATATTGATTAGCTAGCCTAACTAATACAATTACTGCAAATTAAACTGGACAAATATAAATTACAGTTATAGTATCTAAAAATTTTCAGCATCCAAGAACCAAGTGAACGTAAACTTCATATTATGGTCATCTTATATTAAAAAAATTATATCTCTGTGATACTCTCTTTTACATGGCTTAGTTATCAATTCATTTATTAATATTTTTTAACTAGCTTTTATTTATATATTTTTTTATTATTATTTTAATTTCAGTTTAAGTTTTAGTAATTTTGTTGTGTTTTTGCCATTTTAATTACTTTTTAAATATTTTTATTTAGCTTTAATTTATTTTTCGTTTCAGTTTTAGTAGTACTTCAACTTCAAATTATTTCAGATTCTACATTTATTTATTTTTAAAGTTTTCCATCAGAAATTTATATTTTATTTTATTTCAGCTTTATTTTAATTACCGAAAACAATGTGTAATAGTTTTAATAGCAGTGCTATGCTATCAACTGTTTTGCTATTTTAAAATAAAACAAGTGAATGCATATGTCACATGGGCTTATTAAGGTAATTTACCATAATCAAGTATGAAAAAAAGTAAAAAGGACAGTTCACTTTGGCCCAGCTCGTTATCCAAGGAAAAAGTCATCATGGTAAAGTGCAATAATACTGCGATTTCTCTATTGAGCATTATTGTGATGCAGTACGACATTTGCAGGTATACAAGAACCTAGGGAGCTGCCTACAAAGACAACTTCGCTGGAATGGGCATTTATGTTGCCCAAAAATGCTGTCTGAGTAGGAAGCTCACTGGGTTTTGAGATACAGCCATAGACTGCCTCTTGCAGACTATAATTAAGGTAACTGAATATATTTGAAATCTTACCCAGAATATCCGTTGCAAATTCCTATTACAGCCATAATATATGTGTTTAATCGGGAACGCATAGACGATAAAATACTATATTCATGAATACGCTCTGTAGAGAAATATAGGTGAAATCGTTCTGCAGTTCTCTCGACTAACGCAAAGAAGCATGACGTCAGGACGTGTAATCACGCGAGAAAAGCCGGCGCCTGCTGGGGGGGGGGGGGGGGGGGGGGGGGGGGGTCTTCCAGTGTTGCCATGTCCGCTTATTTTGAATTTTTTTTTAATGAAACCTTTATTAAATCTCTTCAAATAAAAAACAGCATTATCATTGTTAAACAAACCACAGTAAATACAAGCAGCATACATTGAAAAATAAAAATAAATATATAATAATATAACAAATAAAACAAAATAATTACTTACAAATAATAAATTAAACTTAATGAGGTTAATTAACATAGACTGCAAGTAATTTAGAAAGTTGCCACAAAACTGAGCAATATTTTCATGAACTACAATCTCAACTACAATCACAATATAGATTGTGGAACCTTCTATGTGTTTTTCAGACCAGGGTGTTTATTTTACTAGCGAGATCTGGCAACACAGTTTTTTTTTTTTTTTTTTTTTCCCCGCTGATGTAGTTTAGTGATTATCAGAGTTATATCAAAGAGTACAGAACCCAAGAGGCGACACTCTGATACTTTTTGGGCAACAGTCACTAGGTGGCGCTTCCGTAGCGCGGCCGCCATTATGGGGTGAAAATACTAACTGGACCATAGAATCCTTCACATCTTACGCACCCAAAATCGGCGAATTTCACTGCCAAATCAGAAGCGCAAAAGAACATTTTTATCAGATGAAATCATCATTAAATTTTATGGCTGGGGGCAATTGTAACAAATTTTGGTCATGTCGTCATTACTCAAAAACCTTTTGAAATATTTGGATACAATTTTTATGTCGGTAACTTGTATCTGTGTTCTACCTGTTAACAGTCACCAAATGTTTACAAGCAATGTAAGAGTCACAACATACTGACTGAAACATTGGAAGTCAAATGTTACATTTGCAACCACATGCGGGGGTGATTGTAAAAGCATATGGGGACAATTGTAACAACACATGTAATACCTTCATATAAATACCAATGACCACAATAAACTCCAGAGAATATGAATATAGTTAAAACTAATCAATATCTATTACATCTATATTGTCCAGAACAATTAATTAACTCCCCTTGTGGTTTTCCTTGGTCTGAACCTAGGCATGCTGTGAACTGAGAGTGTGCAGGGCCTACTCAGTAAAATGGATCCCCAGACTGAAAGGGAAAAATACTTTTCTTAAATTATTGTAATCTATCAGTCTATTTTGATGTCCTTACTAAGCTGGACACTATTTTGATGGTGTCTGGGGCAATTGTAATGTAGTGTTATAATTGCCCCTGACTGTACCACCCTGTGACAGATTACCCTGCTAGCTAGAAACAACAAGGTAATTGTTTGACAAAGATATCAAATGTTAGACAACAGAATGGTCATCAAAACAAGACAGATTTAATTTCATAGACATTAATGGTTAAGACAGTATGAGGGAAATACTGTAGATGAAAAAAAAATTACTTTTATACCCCAAAAAATCCTTGCAGAGAGGGATCTCCACAGAGCACATGCAAAATGGGTTTTTATGGTTCTGTCTCGTTTTTGATTGGTGTACTTTGAAATGTTACAATTCCCCCGTTACATTTGCCTACGTTTTAATCCCCTGGATCACTCTACAAACATGATGATCTTAACTTTATTAATTATTAATTTATTAATTTACTATTAATAGTACATATGTAAAGTTGCATAAAATGGAAATTCTCAATAATAGGCTAACTACTCAGATGTGTAATGGTTGGATTCCACAACTAATAACATAAAACATATGTTAAGACAATACAACATTTACTGTAGGTGTCATAAAATTTACTGAATTTGAGTAAATTTTCTATTGCGTTTCTGATTTGGCTGTGAGATTCGTCGATTTTGAGTGCGTAAGATGTGATGGATTCTATTATCCGGTTGGCATTTTCACCCCAAAATGGCTGCCGCGCTACCAAAGCGCCACCTAGTGGCTGTTAACCAAAAGCATCAGAGTTTTGCCTCTTGGGTTCTGTACTCTTTGGTTATACTGCCATCAACTGGGCTGATACTACAACGATGGACATTATGTGTTAGGCCTATATGATAAAAACAGAGAATGGCATGGATACATATATATTAATAGTATTACATTATTTTATAAATATTATATATTATATTGTATTATTTTATGTATATATTATTTTATTATATAAGAACACTAATCCTAAATATATCAGCAAATCTCATCATGGCCAATGCAACCTACTTGCATCTGCACACACGTAACTTCATAATTCACCATGGATCAAAGGATTTATGAATAATCTGAAGCAGCTGTACAGTGTTGGGGAAAGTTACTTTTAAAAGTAATACTGTAAAAGCAATATTATAAAAAAAGCAATATTGCATTACTCCCTAAAAAAGTAACTAATTGCATTACTTAAGTTACTTTTTATGAAAAGTAATGCGTTACATTACTTTTGCATTACTTTTTCTCACTTAGGCTTGTTTGTTTGTTTTTTAATAATAAAAAAGTTATTCTATTTTTGGCAAATGTAAAGGCCCTTTCAAGTGAAATGAATAAGCCTCAGGCTGGAGGAAATGCAAATTCACACCTGTACAGTAGGGGCACAACTCAGACAAGAAAGTTCAGCTCTCTTCAACATCATTGAAGGTCAGCAGCAAAGACATTGGTTAATAAAGTGAAATTAAATACATAAAAGTATATTTGTGTTATTTAACATATTTAGTGCAGGTTTGCGTAATATTCTGCATTTCACTGTTTTCATTTTAAGGAATAGGCCTACTGAATCTGTTTTTGTGCAAGTGAGATGAGTAAATGCATGCTCACATTTAGTCTAGAACTACAATACCCATCATGTTCTCATAATGCACACGATCTATAGAGAAACTGTAATCAGTGTCCACTGTCATACAGCACACAATAAAATGCTCCTTTCTGCACCAGCAGAGTGCGCTGTTTACCAAACTTTGAATAGCACCTCACGTTGGTCTAGAAGTGTTCACTGCTCAAACAACCATTAGACTAATCCAGAGAGGTCAGTGGATCAGAGGTGAAGAAGCCCTCAGTCATTGCCCTTCAGCAGAGCTGCTGGTTCGGACTAACTCGTTAATCAGGTTACCTTCTCCAAATCCCGTCTGAGGCGGCTGTTGGGTGTAACAAGTGGATTGTGTCCGACACATACAAGACTACGTGGTAAAGGGGAGTAAGAGCGGGCAGTATCAGCCACAATTCTAAATGGAAGCCATTTGTGGATTGGAGAAACGTCCTTTTGATCTGAAACCAAGTATTATCACGACTATTATCGGCAATATTAATATCGGTATCCCAAATAAATTAAAGGTGGTAGATAATTATGTAGATAATGTGAGACGTATTCTGCTGGTCATGTGATCTCGGCAGGACATGGCAGCTCCAGGTGATCCCCTCCATGTTAAAAAAAAAAAAGGTATTTATTAGCCTGCTCCCACATGAAAAACAACAACAACAACAAAAAAAAACTATATTAATTTATAGTAAATACTATAGTGTTTTTGAACCACACTATAGTTATGTACTTGAATTAATTTGTAATGTAACACCTATAGTAATATAAACAAATTACTTTACCCAATACTGTACTAAGTTTTCTACAACTAGGGTATATTATAGTACTGCAATACACTACAGTTTACTGTAGTAAAAACTAAAGTGTACTACAGTATTTAATACAGTTTATCAGTTCACTATAGTTAATACTATAGTATGCTGTAGTATTTATTAACAGTGTTGTAAATACTATAATATATACATGCAGTATACTACAATTTACTATAGTATGGTTCAAAAACACTAGTATTTACTATAAATTACTATATTATTTTTTCATGTCTGATTTTCTAAAGCATTGTTTTTTTTAAGTGTAAAACTTTTTGAAATGAGAACTTTTTGTTTTTCATTTATATTCAACAATGAAACTCAACAGGAGCAACAACAAAAAAAATATTAATCTATAATAAATGTCAAATTTAACTTGTCATTATTATTGGAGTGAATTCACTCCACATGATGTATGCTCTGTCTCAGCTACCGCTATATCTATTTAAATATCTATTTTAGAAAACGATGAATTTATTTTAAAATGAAAACAACATACTGAATTTAAGAAGTGAGTTTTATTAATCACAAACATACTGTTCAAGAATTCACACAGGATTTGTACCGGTCCCAAACCAATGGGACATGAATTCAGTGAATGAAATATGTTTCATTTAAAATTCCAGCTGTCTCAAAACAACCACAAACTCCAGAGAAACTAAAAAACATCTGAACTCAGCCTCCAAAAAAATCTTACTCAAGAGTTACAAACAAAATTAAAGGGGGGGAGAAAAAAAAAAAAAGAAAAGAAAAGAAAGATCTGGGAGCAGAATTATACTGTAATTGGAAAAAATGCTCTTTTGGCAGTCAGTATTTGGTACAGCTCTCCCTGCTTTTTTTCAAACCCACAAAATACTTTATTTTTTGTTCCCCTCACAGTACTCCATATGTAGGTATATAGGACTGAATCGGGCTGTTACTCGAAATGTACCTCGCTTTCTAACATTCTATATAAAATCAGTTATATCTAGTGAAACTAAAACTCTTGATTCCATCTGCTGAAATAACACTAGTGCTCTGTCCTCCTGAAACATTATTTCATTCTACTTTTAGGCACTAATACACAATAGAATATCTACGTCAATGACCAAAAAAAAAAAAAAAAAAAAATCCTAAAATCAATTCACAACAACAGGTCTATTTACAAGAATTTTTTTATAATATTAGATATTTGTGACCAAAACAGTGGGTGAGCGCAGAACATTATCATTCCTCTCAAACACCTGTTCTTATCTGAATATTGACCTGGTTTAAGAGTGATGGATAAGAAGTGAATTAGAAAAATTGTTCCGCATATTCCAATTAACTGCTACAGCATTTAGTGATTGAAAACTGCATTATTGTCACTGTCTACACAGGAAGGCACTTAAGAGGAATGATTTATGATTCTTTTCAGAAGTTAGCTGAAGATTTCTGAACGTGGCAGGATAAAAAAAAAATGTTTTTACTCATAAAATATTAACAAAAGCATTCGGTTTCAGCTGATTGTACTCTTTAACATTATTATGTGTGAATAGTCCAAATCGCTGCTAAGAAAGAAAGATAAGTTTACATGGTTCCAGGCTTTTTTATAATGTATTTAATAAGGCAGATCCCCTCTCTACCATGACCTTTTTTCTTTTCTTTTCTTTTTTTTTTTTTTTTTTTCCATGGAAAGAGTGTCATATTTGCCTCATTCAATGTTTGGTTAAACCAAAAACTTCTTATGCACAGTGTAGCTCACAGTGGATCTATATACAACCAGTTAGTCAACATACAAACCCTGTTATGTTAAAACGTAACATGGAGAGCATTTCTCACTCAAATAAGAAAAAGAAGAGACAGGGAGAGAGAGAGAGGGAGGAAAAAAGAATAAAATAATTAAAAAAATAATAATAAAACCTAGACAGTATATTCACTATATACATAATAAACAGCTAGCATAGAAGGACACTTAAAATCAAGAATACGCAGCACTGGTCTTTCAAAATATTCTCCAGCCTTGTTGCTGGTGTTTTTCAAAGATACTCACTGTCTAAGACTATCTACAAACATGAACATGGAACGTCCTTTCACTATTAACATGAAATCCCAGCAGTATAGTAAGTACATAAGACCTTTGATTGAAGCCGGTGTCGCTGGATATGCTGTTGAAAGGATTTGAAACAAAACAAAACATCCGCACGTCAAGTGGTCTGGTACATTATTTGCATGTCGAATGACTAAAACCAAGGATGTGAAGTAGGTGGGAATGGTTTCTCTCACCACCAAGTTAGTCAAAAAAAACAAACAAACAAACAAAAAAACTACTGGCTCCTATGTTAGTATTTTACAAATATTTAAAAAAGTAAAACTTTTTTTTTCTATAGGCATTTCAAAATATATTCCATCAAAAATAGTCTGACAAATTTAACTAGTACAAAACAAATGCTTTAAAAATGACAGAAGAGTTAGAGGAAAACATTTTCTTGCTGTATATCGGGTTCTGCCAACAGGCAAAATTTTAGTCAGCTGTAAAAAGGGGTTGTAAAAGTTGAATTAAAGAAACAAAAAATATCTTGTGTCTTTAAACAGTGATCAGACATGATTATTTGTCACCTTTGGCAAATACAAATTGTTTCGTTGCAGATGTGCCAAAAAGCAAGGCACGTGCCATGGCAGCTCTGACATCTGTGTCCTCATTTGGGGATTTGTGTCTGCGAGGTATAATAGTGCCAATAATTCTGCATCTCTTCCATCACCCATCTTCCTCCTCTCAGATGACAAATGAGGATTTGTGTCGGAAATCCCCCTGAAAGAGAGACGATTGAGTAAAAGAGGTTTAACTGATTCCCTGTCTTATACTGCTAGAATTTCCACAAAATTTCTTAAGCTTTAGGAAGCCTTAATAAAAAAAAAATACAATCTTTTTATTTTCCCCTACCTCATCCTCTGTTCTGACATAGTCCACTCCATCTCCTTTTGCTGGAGCTTTGTAACTGAGGGGGGGGGGGGGGGAACAAACAAACTGAATGTTTTACATCTAAAAACATATTAAGCAGTCAGTCACCACTATATTGTATTACAACTAAATTTATTTCATATATCTGAACAAACTACATGTGATGTTAAGGCTGAGCTGGGAACATTCGGTAGCTCATTTTGTGACAAAATGGAAAAAAAAAAAGCTATGAAGCAGTCAAAACTGCTCTGGGACAGAGTGTGACTCAGACGGAAGTCACTGTCAAAGTCGTGTTCTTACTTGTTTCCTGTCTGCTTCTGGCTGGTGAAGTAGCCTCGTTTATAGGCACAGAAGATGCCCACTGTTATACACAAAAGGACTGTCACCACAACCACTACACCCAGGATGATTCCAGCAATGTTTATATCATCTAGAAGAAAAAAAAGGCTAAGTATGAGATCATGGATTTGAGGGGTGTCTTGTCACATGTGAAAAGGCAATTTAAATACGTACAAACTTCCATCATCTGCGGTCCACATTCAGAGAACCCAGCCTCATTTTTGGCTCTGCAGTAGTACTCTCCCGCATCCTCCTTCCTGACCGCACTGAATTTCTGGAGACCATAAATTACAGTGATTTAAGTTGTCAAATCATTTTGCATAATAACCTACAAGTGCTTTTTAAATGTTTGGGGCCTATAAGACATTTTTTAAAAAGAAATGTATACTTTTATTCTGCAAGGACACCGTGAATTGATCAAAACTGACAGTAAAGACATTATAATGAATTTGTATTTCAAATAAATGCCGTTCTTTTGAACTTTCTATTCATTAAGAGAATCCTGAATAAAATGTATCATGGTTTCCACAAAAAATAGTAAGCAGCATAAATGTTTTCAACATTGATAATAAGAAATGTTTCTTAAGCATCAAATCAGCAAATCGGAATGATTTCTGAAGGATCATGTGACACTGAAGACTGGAGTATTATGCTGAAAATTCAGCTTTGCCATAACTGAAATAACATTTAAAATATATTCAAATAGAAAATAGTTAGTTATTTTAAATTGTATTAAAATCCCCCTGTAGTCAATAATTGTATCTCTTAAAACTCATCTTTGATCACCAAAGTTACACATTTAAAAAATGTTTTCCTATGAAAAGAAAAAAAGTCTTCATGCCTTAAAGTAGCCTGAATGCAACTCCACACCCTTGCTTCATTTAATATACGCAGATCTATGAATATGCCAATTAGCCCCGCCTCCACTCATTTGCACCAGCTCAGATAGATCCACTCGGTCAAATTGTCGCTTTTTACAATGTCGGACACATGACTGTAATTAATATGATTAGCCTTTTGCTTGACCACATTATCAAACAGCTAATAATGTGTTGCTAATGTTACAAACCATGTTCCATTCGCGAGTCAGACAGCTGCCTTCTAAAAATCAGTATCCTTAGAAATGCTTTGAACACCTTAGAACGTCAGTGGAGACAGGCATATTCATCATAACATTGTGATATACATCATACACCCGCTATATTGCTAAATCTACATGATTTTTCATATCAACAGAAAAATATACTGGGATATATTCTCTTGATACTCCCTTGCTTCAGGGCGGTCATGGTTAATGATATACTAAAGCTCGCCGGCATGTTGACGTGATTGGTTACAAGGTAGTTTGTGGCGTCAGAAACACTAGCGATTTCAAACCGCGTTTTTGAAACTGACTTTAGATCACTGCAGTTTTAAACAGAAAATACTCTACAATGGCACCACATAGACATATAAACAACATTAAAAACTTGATTTTCAACACAGGGGGACTTTAACATTTCACAATATTACTGTTTCACAGTATTTTTGATCAAATAAATGAATAAAATTGTACATTATAGCAATAATTACACTTTTTTTAAACACACTGTTAAAAAAATGCTTCACAAGATATTAACAATGAACTAACAATGTTTTTTTTAAAGAAGAAAAAAATACATGTTTAATGTACTAAATGGTTTGAATATTTGCTTCAATCTTGCATCAATTAAAATGTTATTTTCGTCACTTAAAATGAGATGCCAAAAATGGACTAAAATTAATCAATTTGACATGATGAAATATTACCAAAGTTTAAGGATCCTCTCATCAAAAGACAAAAACAAAAATCTGTGTGAAACCTGGAAGCATCTCTCGGATTGTGGTGCGACGTTATAAAAGACAGAGGTGTCAAACAAGGTTCTGGCAGATCTTAAAGGACCCAGTCGGGCCTTCAGACGTTGTTTCCTTAGGGGGAAGAGGCTGTACTGCAGTGCAGGCCAAACTTTAAAAAGTGGTGTGAAGGTTGACGAGGGCACCAAGTACAAATGGCGGAGAATGGAACTCTGGAATGTGCAAATGAGGGCAGCAGATTCCCCTCATGGCTGAGCCCATCACACATCAACTGGCTCCCCAAAAATATCCCTAGGCCTACCCCATTGCCTCTTTTTCCGAACTCACCAGAGTGCCCATCTCTCCATTCAGGGTGTAAGTGGAATTTAAGAACTTTGGGCTGCTCTTGGGGTCTTCTGGGATTTCCTCCTTGTTACGGAACCACTGGTATTGGGACTTCGGGTAGCCCTCATCCTCCACACAATGCAGTTCTGCTGGTTTGCCCACCGGGACGGACTGGGGTACGGAGCATCTGGGCACAACGGGCTTCACTGCATGGCACACAAGAGAATCATCTTAACGTAACTGCACAGACAATAGCATCCTCACACACATGCACCATAGTGACTCTGACTGCAAGCATCCTGGCTAACTGAACATGCTGCTCTTTCCCCTTTTAGATCCCTGATTAAACTCAGATGCAGTTTCAGAGGTTTCCTCATATAGCCTTGGACACGCCCTGTAGGGTTAAAGCAGCAAGCATCCTCAAATGTGCGCCAAGGGTGGGTGCGTTGGCTCGCCGCTCTGTCTCACGTTACATCGTAGCAGTTGGGAAGTACTAACAATGCTACATCTACAACAGATTCAAAATTACTCTCAAAAGTATCTACACAAAGTACCCATTTCAGCACAAGGCATAATACTGTGGGGCTGTCAAACAATTAGAGGACTAGAATCAATAGATGTAGAATTATTTGAGTGGAACCACTAACCTCTTACAATAAGTGATATCAAAATTTCATCGAAAGATTTTTGGTCATTGGGGGCGGTGACTTCACAGCGGTAATCAGCAGTGTCGGATCTTGTTGCATTGAGAATGACTAAGGTTGCGGGTTCTCGAATTTTAGCTCTCTTTTCCAGGTCACCTGGAGAAAAGGAAAACGTGAGAAGGTACACAACTGGTTGAAATAGGTGGACTGAAATCTGTTCCTGTACATGTAATGTGATGTTTTATAAAATGTGGCCCAAATTCCTACTAAATGCTGATGGTATGTGAAGAAACACTTTACAATACTTTTCAGTTCATTAATTCATTATTGGCTGACATATTAGGTTTCATAAAATAAATTTGATAACATTTACAGTAACACTTTAACAGTTGGTACAATAGCAAACTTGAACTAACAATGAACAATACCTTTACAGCATTTATTAATCTAGGTTCATGTTAATTTATAATAATAAGAATAACATAGCTAATATATAACATATTATACATAATATAAAATAAATACTATATTATTCATTGTTAAATGGTGTTTGTTCATAATATTTTACTTGATGTTAATTTATATATAATTTGAAGTATTAAAATGTATTAGCAAGCATATATAGAAATTAACCTATATTAATAAATGCTGTTAAAGTATTGTTCATTGGTTGTTCAAGTAAGCTGTTAATGCTAACTGTACTATAAATGTAAACAAATTGAAATTTGTTATAAAATTATTTGCCAAATTATGGTAAATTATTTGTTACCATATTTTTTACAACATTAATCTGTGTTCAAGTTAATGTATAAATATATAAGTGTTTAATGTTCATTCATATTTATTTATAGGACTGCGAATTTATATTTAATTGAAATGTAAAAAAAAAAAAAAAAAAAGTAATGGCATACACTTACTTTTAAAAGTTTGGGGGCATTAAAGGTGCAGTGTGTAAATTTTAGGGGTGAGGTTGCGAATTGCAATACAGAGACGCTACAGTGGCCAGCACAGGACAAAGATGTCGTCATCTGAGACAGCAGAGAGTAGCCAGTCAAGCAAACACGCTCTGTAGAGTAGTTTGTCCGTTTAGGGCTACTGTAGAAACATGGCGGCGCAAAATGGCGACTTAACATGGGACCCGTGGTGTATGTAGATAGAAATGACTCATTCCAAGGTAATAAAAACATAACAGTTGATCATGTAAGGTCTTTATACACCACTGAAAACATAGTTATGTATATTATATTGCATTTCTGTCAATAGATCCTCCTAAACTTTGCACATTGCACCTTTAAGATTTTTCTTTTTGGAAAGAAAGTAATGCATTTATTCTGCAAGCACGGATTAAATTGATCAAAAGTGACAGTAAAGACATTGATCATCTTAGATAAGTTTTCTTTTTTCAAATAAATGTTTAAAAATCCTAAAAAAAATTTTTTTAAAGTATCACAGTTTTCAAAAAAATATCAAGCAGCACAACTGTTTTCAACATTGATAATAATAAGAAATGTTTCTTGATTACCAAATCAGCATATTAGAAAGATTTCTGAAGGATCATGTGACAGTGAGGACTGGAGTAATGATGCTAAAAATTCAGCTTTGCGATTACAGAATAAATTACATTTTTCAATATATTAAAATAGAAAACAGTTATTTTAAATTGTAATAATATTTCACAATATTACTGTTTGTACTGTTTTTGTTTTGTTTCTTTGTGTATCAGAGACTTAAACATTAAAAATATCTCACGACCCCAAACTTTTGAATGGTAGCCCTTGTGTATGTAGAATTAACAAATTATTTCATGTTAACTATTGCATTAGCTGAATGTTGGCAACTTGAACCTTACTGTAAAATATTACGTATCAGTGTGTTGTATGGCATAGTGTTCAGAAGAGTGTTGTATAGTTTACCTGCAATATTTTTTTCAAAATATACATAACTGGGCTCTCCATTCTTAATCTTCTTCCATTCTATTCTGGGACTAGAAGTGGTGATCGACTCTATCATGCAGGATAGCTCGATTGCTGCATGGGAAGACAAAACGAAAGATCTTGTGAGCACTTCAAATGGTGTGTTTAATGTTAGAATCAGCAGCTAAAGACTGCTGGAGAGTAAATTACTTGGCCTTACATTCAAACTCATTGACCCACGGTTTAGCGTTCGTCGTTTTGAGAATGACTGCCATGGTGCTGATGTAGCCTGCAATGAGAAGACAAGAGACAAACATCAGTTTTATGTTGAATTAACAACTTGAACATCGCCCACTGACATTTCATGGCCTAAACTACACATGGTATTGGTACCGCTGAACTCTTCTAAAGATTCATGAAACTCAATTAACAGTCGAGCCCAGTGGCCAACCCCTCCACCCTGACAGCACACATTCTTCGCATCCCTGTGAGCTGTGAACGGATATGTTACCAGCCATTTTTAGTTTCACTCTCACAACAAACATCACTGATGTAAAAGCGTCCCAACACAGATGATTGTGTAGGCTGACAAGTAGTCTCCGTTCTGTTATGAATAACAGCTGACTGCTTTAAAGTGAAGGCCAAAGGGGCTCACTAAGTTCACGTAGTTGCTAATAAATATGTTAAATCAAAAAGGTCAACTTTGAAGTTCATACTATTTTTAGAAGTATGTCTCATCGTTTTTGTCCAACATCAAGAAAATTTATTTAAATGAATCTAGTAATGGGGTTCGTTCGGTAGGTTCACAGAATAAGAAAAACACTTGCTCTATTTGCATAGAACGTGACCTATAAACACTTTCTCTACCACTTTAAGAAGGTTACAGATTAACCCTCTAGGAAAAGCTGGTTGATTAAAAACATTGGGTTCACCATGAACAAGAACACCATTCATAAACAACCACTGTATGTCAGTGGTAATATTGTAATCATACAAATCGAAAACATTGTTGTTGTTTTTTTCTGAAAGAGCATATATTCAGGGCACTGAAATTTTAATGGCCATCTGATTGCTAGGGATAATTTTTATGAATCTTTCATGATTGTATTTTGGGCCAAGGCTCTTGAGAATTCACCCGTCTAACAAAGAACAAGGCTAGTAATACAACAGACAAGGCTGCAAAGGACAAATATTGGTGTTGTTTCTAAAAAAACCCCCTCTTTAACAACCTCTTTTTGTTCCTGAATACCATTATTAATTTATACAGCATAACTGTTGTGAATATGCATTTTTATTAACTTGTTGTCATGTGAACAACCAGAGACTAATAGAATGATGTAATTTTTAATAAATCTAAAATATACAATTCTTGGTTCATCTAGAATCAGACACAAGTGTGAAAAACAAATCACAGTTGTAAACTCAGTAATGGCTCTGGACAATTCACTGAGTGAGCAAGTTAAATCTTTTTGACTGAATCATTCAAAAGAATCAGTTCATTCAGAGTCATCTGATCACAAATTGGGACATCGCTACTCATACAGAAAACACTCATGCACACTCTATTAGGATCCAGTTTTATTTTAGTATTGCTATTACAGTATTATTCATATTTTAATTTTTTTTATTTTATGTATATTTTATGTTTTCATTTTAACTAGTAACGTTATGTGCTTTTGTCCTTTTTATTAATTTTCTTTTAAAATATTTCTATTTAGCTCCAATTGATTTGATTTCATATTTAGTTTTATTCATTTAATATACTTCAACTTAATTTTATTTATTGCAGTTATTAGCCAAGGGAACATTTCTAATTTTAATTTTTTTAAAGTAATTTTTTATGAATATTTTATTTATTATATAATAATGTAAGTTAATGTAATGTAATATAATATAATATAATATTATATACAACCCCGAATTCCAGAAATGTTGGGACATTTTTTAAATTTGAATAAAATGAAAACTAAAAGACTTTCAAATCATATGAGCCAATATTTTATCCGCTTGTTAAGTCGTGATGTAAAGAATGTCGTTTCCGGGTCCAAGAATGCCATCTCGATGGCCGTTTATGAGCGCTATTTATTCATAATAAACATTTAACATTTTAAAAAGTTAAACATTTAAAAAACTTACAGTCTACATAACAGTCTCTGTGCTCACAGCATCACAGACATTAATATTTTAACGATTTATAAAAGATGAATCACTGTCTGGAATCGGCCATCTGGAATTTTTGTATGGAGATAAAGGTTATGATTATATATTTTTTGGTAGTATTACACCACATTGTGTGTGTATATTAGCACCCTTTGTCACACCATTGTCACAGCCTGGGTACTTGCATACAGCAAAGAGCTGAATTACTGCTGAATTACTTACATAAACCAGTATGACTATGAATTTAACTTCATAGTCAGATCAATTAAGCATGATTGAAGTAAATAATACTTTTTAATTCAGAAGTTTTAGAAAGACGTGCAGATCAATGAAATTACATAATGGGAAAGCATGCAGGATGTGCCCAGAAAAACCGCCTTCACAAACGGTTCCACACGTTTACATCCTATTTTACAATCACATCCAGCCAGATGGAGGAAACAAAGGCCATTGACCACTCTGTGACTAGACGGCCAGGAAGCGGTGACGACAAGGGAAAAGGACGTCTCCTTTTCCCTTTTTCTGTCTGCTACATCCTGTCCTCTCATGTTATCAAATACGGGGCTGGTACAAAAACCATAGCTTGTGTCAGTAATGTTCGCCTCCATACACCTCACCCGATGATGTAGGGTCTGTCCTGTCAGGTGAAGTCTCTGTGGTCTGATGCCATTTGAGGGATAATTGAGCCCTCAAACAAGGCAGGTGTTCTATGACCTACATATCCTGACCTCTCTCTTTCTGTTAGGAGAGCACAGCTGGATGAGATGTGACAATCCTAGCCAAGCTTTAATCTTCCACTTCTTCCTTTAGAGGCATAACTGTTGGTTCTCTTCAGTAATCTTAGTGTAATGCCTGGGTAAAATCCTGGGCATTACAGAACTGAATAATATAATGGAGAGAGAGAGAGAGAGAGCGCTTTACTGACTTAGCCTAATTTCCATATCTACACAATGCATCTGTGTGCTGTTAAAATCAATCAACAGCATTAGATTTTGAAGGGTCTGACTTACACTGAGGCTTAAAGGAAGTGAATGGGGCCAATCAGTTTCAATATGATAGCAACAAGATATAAACAAATATGCATGTTAACATTATTTTAGTGTGAAAACATGCTAACTGTTCTCTGTTTCAAGTTATATTCAAGGTATATTCAGTTTTAAAACTTTGTGACCATGTAACTGCTTAACCCCTAAAACCCTAAAAAGGATTTTAAACAACTTTACAGCACAAGTTTAAACAACTAAGATACAGTACTGTTCAAAAGTTTAGGGTCAGAAATATAAAGCCTCTCATGCTCACCAATGCTGCATTTATTTGATTAAAAATACAGTAAAAACTGTTAAATATTATTACAATTTAAAATAATCGTTTTCTATTTTAATATATTTTAAAATGTACTTTATTCCTGTGGTTGTAAAGGATCATTACTCCAAGTCTTCAGTGTCACATGATCCTTCAGAAAATATTCTAAGATTCTGATGTGGTGCTCAAGAAACATTATTATCAATGTTGAAAACAGTTGTGCTGCTTAATATTTTTGTGGAAACTGTGCTGCATTTTTTTTTTGTTTTTTCAGAATGATTGTTTGATGAATAGAAAGTTCAAAAGAACAGAAATAGATTTTTTTGTAACATTATAAATGTCTTTACTGTCACTTTTGATCAATTTAATGCATTCTTACTGAATAAAAGTATTAATTTCTTTCAGGAAAAAATAACCCCAAACTTTTGAACGATATAAGCGTTTTTATAAAATTATAAGCTTCACATTTCTGCTCTTAAATCTGCCCTTGCTGCTTTTAATAAGTGTTTCACCTAAACCTTAATATTTTATTTTTTTTTTTTTTTTTTTTTTTTTTAAGAAAAAGATGGACAAGTCCCAAATGATTGTTTGAGGTAATCCACATGCTGTTTACTAAGCTTAACTTGTATTTAACCCGGAATAGTTCTTTAAAACTGCATGGATGGACCACCTTGTAATTGAACTCAGAAAAGCGCACAACGGTGAGGTCGTCCTGTTCGAGGAGGCCATTTTCTAATCCTGGCATCAACACCTAACTCAGCATGACGGCCTATGGAGAAACATTACACCACAGAGAAATGAGTTATACAGCCAGAATCATGGGGCTGTTTGGACAGCCTCCACAGCGCAACGTTTAAAACCCACCACACCCTGCATCGTGATCTGTGACCAGAGCACAGAAAAGCCAAAACACATTCTACTCCGACGTAGCCAGTCAGAGAGCATTCAACACATTCGGTTCACTCAGCAATGCATGAAGTGGATAATATTCCTTGTTATTTTTAAACTGCAGCATTGATTCATTTCGCTAGGGGGGAGGAGGCTGGGAGGTTGTTCACTGGCTGAGAAAGAGATGCCCACAGAGCCATTCATTACACATCCTGGGTCTACTTCACTGGGATTTGATTGGATGTGTCCCATAGCTCCCTATAAGCTGATCGTATCCAACTGGAATAGATTCTGAAGCTCAGAGTGATATCACATAGACAGTTACACTCTGGCTCTGCCCCCGCAGCTTTAAAACGATCTGCATGTTTATAGCCCTGAACAATTCATGATGTGCAAGAGGTCACAAATCCTCCTCCACTGACACATGGAGAACTGTACAGCAATATTCCCAGTGTGACTTCGCTGAGGAATGTATTTCTTACACTACAGCTTGTACGAACACTTTTGTAGACTCACTTGGACAAATGTTTTCTTGCTTTAAACTCAAGTGTTGAATTTCTCAACCATTGAGAAATAACAAAGAAGACTACGTGTTTTAAATTCACATTTTGTCTCATGGGCATTTTGGCATCTGTTTTTGTTTGATGCAGATGGGAGGAATGCAAGCTCTCTTATGAAATCTAGTGGGATTCCTACCACCTACATAGACAGCTGCCTTCTAAAGGAGCATCTTAATGGTCATAGGACCTCATAGTGAGTAATATGTAGCACTTTTAGGCAATAACTCAATTTTCATCAAACAATTATCATTAACAATTTTTTTTTTATCATTAACATTTCTCTCGCTTCATCTGCAATTTTGTCTTTCACTGAGCCTGTTGCGGTGCATTATGGGGTGGCATTTTCTATGAAAGGAAACAAAATGATGCCCAAATCAAAGTAATTAAAGTGGACCTATAATGCCCCTTTTCACAAGATGTAATATAAGTCTCTGGTGTCCCCAGAATGTGTCTGTGAAGTTTCAGCTCAAAATACCCCATAGATAATTTATCATAGGTCGTCAAATTTGCCCCTATTTGGGTGTGAGCAAAAACACGCCATTTTTGTGTCCCTTTAAATGCAAATGAGCTGCTGCTCCCAGCCCACTTTCCAAAAGAGGGCGGAGCTTTCACAGCTTGCACTTCGTTTGCTTGACAACAGCAAAGCTGGAGAATCTCAGGCAGCCAAAATGACGATTGTCAGTAATGGTGTTCAGCCTTGCATTGTTCAAAACACTGATGGAGAGACTCAGGAAGAAGTTACAACTTTCTGAATGGTTAGTGGATAAATTTATGTAGTTGTTCTGGAGTTGATTCATCTCATCAACTAGCATGTGCCGTCATGTTAATCTTTTGTGCAAATCCAGCGTTGTGAAGCAGTCTGTCATAAAATTACGGAATGGCAACAAAACTCTACTACAACAACTCTTCCTCTTCCTCCTGCTCATCTGTGGCGATGCGTGCTGCAGTAGCGCTGTCATATCTGGCTATAACATGTTATTTAACACGCTCTCACACATTTATTTTTTTGTATTTTTGGGAGGAGTTAAATTTACATATGTGGTTTCAACAACCAGATGCATTTAGACCTGTTCAGTTTTGACTGGAATGCATCCCAGACCACCTCCTGAAGTGGTTTCAGTAATCGGATTTATATCCGTCTCGAATGCGTTTCGGAGGGCATTTAAGACCTGGTCTTTTCACGATCAGATAGCTATCTGATCAGAGAAAACGCATGAAGTGACTAGGTGTAAACAGGCCCTAAAGCAGCCCAACATGGCCTCACCCCCCTTTGTTGTGTGTTTCCGGGGGCAGGGTTTATGTAAATTTTGGGGTTTGTGATGTCACTAACCCGAGAAGAAACTCATTGTAGTCCCTACCAGCCATTTGTTGTAGTCCTTAAAAAGTGATTTCTGTAACTTTTTTAGTGTCGTAACTTTGCGGATGTTGTTTATGCTCAAACAGCAACATTACACATTAACTAAAGTTAAAGAAGTGAAATCACAATCAACTTTAAGTTAGTAATTAAGTGTCATTTATCACAAAAAAATGCGACTAAAGCAGTCAGAAAAAAAAAAAAAAAACCTTCACATCAGGGGAACTGAAAAAAACAAACAAAAAAAACTAATAACAATATCCAGCTAAAAGACATTTTATTTTAAATTTCAGAGAATTTTTTTATGCAAAATTATAATATTATAACCATAATATTAACCACTTGTTGTCAATATTACATATTTCAGCTTTAAAGGTGTATTTAGCTTTATACACTAGTGCTCATAAACACAGTTATGGATTAATAAATTGATCTCATATAAATAAACAATAAAAGTTTGTTTAAACAAAGATGCAAGTCATGAGCAAAGAAACACCAGCCACTACACTCCAACCAAAAGTATTACTGCCCATAATAATAAATGTATTCCAATACACTCCAATGAGAGTTGAGAATGAGAGTCTGTTGAGAATGCATTTTTTCTTGTGAAGCCAGTCACTTCAGTACTTGGCATGGCTGTGTTAAACCCCCTCTACAAATAATCTCCTTGTAGGACATCCCACCTGCTCCAGGGAAAGTAGCTTAGCTGACCTTTCAGAACTCATGAAAACAACGGCATCCGCAAAAGTGTAGTGTTTTAAGCTTTGAGTCAGTAATAGTGGTGTTTTTACAGCTGTAGACGGCTCTTACTCTCTTGACGCTGCCCAAACGGATGACCTCAACAGACTACAGTTTTATCTCCTTTAAACATATTTACATTTAGGTCTATCACAGTTTTATTTGCATGGGTGAAAGGTACAACAAGAGTCTCTTTTGCATAAGCACAGAAGATTACGAAGAGAAAATGCTTATTTTTAGAGGTCTGAAGTTGAATGTTCATTCGCTTACAGTCTAAAAAGTCTCATGCGACTGGAGAAATGACAGTAATGACCTTTTGTTCTGGCCTCAGACTCATCTGTTTCATCCAATCTCAAGTGAAGACGCCTAATAATGAAAGCTGAGAGGAAGGTACCTCAGGGAACTAGACACAGTCATTACATCGGCTGTATATTTTGTTCATTTACATGTAACCCTCATGTTAGATATATCCGTATCCTCTGATTCTTATTCGGTGATTCTGTTATGTAACATTTAAAGTCCCATTAAATGTTGTGAACTGCTAGACGAGTAGATTTCTATCACGGAAGAAATTAGTTTCTTTCTTGTTCCACAAAGACTAAAAATAGTAGTGTTCAGCAAAGATAAGGCAATCTCCACAACGAAAATACCTCTGATATTCATTCAGCTGCTGAGCAAATGTCACTAGGCATCACTTCAAAGTGCAAGTGTAGAACAAGCAGGCATTCCTCCTGAAGTGCACCTCTAACTAAAACACAACACTGACTTGCTATGGTCTACAGTATGAGGAATGTTCATTGTCTTTGATGTTTGATGTGCTTTTTAAAATCCACAGCTACATAAGATGCATTCCTATGTCCAAAAACAAGCAGACGAGCAAAAGGGATGAAACAGAATGCAGGGAATTGAGACGCCTTTTTAAAAGTTTTACTATTTATAACTTGACGCAGCGTCTTAAAAACACACCACCTTGGTACGCTCAGAAAACGGCAAGTGTTAGACGGCATGCAATATATATATATATATATATATATATATATATTTTAGGGGTGTAACGGTACACCAACTTGACGGTTCGGTGCAGATTCGGTACAGCAGGGGGGAGAAAACTAAACATAAAAAAAAATTCTTTTTTTATTAAACAGTGGTTTATTGAACAAAATGTCTCTCTCTCTTTAAATAAATGCATTTATTATTTAACATTTTCTTCAGGATAAAAAAAATCTATCTCAGCTAATGCTGTAAACTACATACAGAGAGCCCTTTCTTGCACATTACAATAATATTTAAGGTTACAATTAACATCAAGAAAACGGCTTGAGAATAAGATCTCACGTAGCATATTTACCTCAGGCAAGTTATTTCCTGTCCACAGCATGTTAGTTCACTAGAGACATGAACTCTAGAGAGGCGCATTTCACTAAATATATGCACTATATTACCTTATATATTCATTATATTGAATATATTTCTTATATATTTATTTTATCTGTTAGTAATGTCTTAATTATTTAATATATGTTTAAATACATTTGTAATAATATAAGTCATAATATAAGTCATAAAAAAGTCTCTGGTGTCCCCAGAATGTGTCTGTGACGTTTTAGCTCAAAATACCCCATAGATAATTTATTATAGCTTGTCAAATTTGCCCCTATTTGGGTGTGAGCAAAACCACGCTGTCCCTTTAAATGCAAATGAGCTGCTCCTGGCTGCTTCGGTTGCTCAACAACAACAAAGCTGGAGAATCTCACGCAGCAAAAATGACAATTGTCAGTAATGGTGTTCAGCCTTACAGCCTGTTCAAACTGGAGTCGGACACTGATAGTGGATAAATTTATGTAGTTGCTGTGGAGTTGATTCAACTCATCAACTAGAATGTGCTATCATTTTTTGTGCGAATCCAGTGTTGAATCGACGCTCGTTTGTGAAGCAGTCCAACATTAAAAAAGACGGCATGGTAACAACACTCAAGTACAACTCTTCCTCTTCTCTAAAGCAGCCCAACATGGCCTTGCCCCCTTTGTTGCATGTTCCTGGGGCAAGGTTTATGTAAATTTCAGTGTTAGTGTTGCCACTAATATATCTAGCCATATTTAAAAAGTATATATCTATATACTTATATATAATAATAATTATTAAATTATACAAATCTATTAATTTCCAAATTAAAGAATTTAAAGAATTTTTGTTTTAGAAATTAAAGATAGAGAGTATCCTGTAGCATTTTACTTATTTAGATTAGGTAAATCTAGGTAGACTAGACCAGGTTGCACTATCAAATGCAATGGGATTCATTTGCATTACTCTAAATTCGGTGCTCTGTGAGTTCACTTTTAGCCAGAAGCTCTGTTCTTTGCATTTGTAATTTTCACATTCGAATGTGTATGCTATAGGCTCTCTTAGAGGTATTTGAGGGCTAGACTCCAGTCGAGCTCCCCTCTGATCTAGCCAGGTCAAAGACTAAGCTTGAGTTGAGCCAGTGAGAGAGGGGCAGTGGTGTCACAGAATGCCTGAGTACATGTCACTTTGCGTCAGCATTAGTTACTGCAGGAGGCCCCTTTTCCTTTTGTCCTCCAGCCGACTGGAGTTCACGGGACCGGTGCACTCAGTGAGTGTGCGTATCTCCCATTCCACATCTCTGTCCTGTATCCCTTTATGCCCCTTCTGCATAGAGACAGGCTTCAAATGAGGTGAGGTTTTGACAGTCAGCTGTGATTTAGTGATGGAATATGAAAATAGCTCAAGTATGGCTTTATTTGATTGCATTTGGAAATACTATATTTTGGCACCAAAAAGAATTAATTTTACAGATATACCATATTAGAAGTACTTTTCATCCCACATTCCAGTCACATGAAATAACTGGGCTTGATTAGATCGCCTTCTTGGTCTGATCGCCCCCCCCCCCCCCCCCCCCCCCCCCCCAATAAAAATAGACCTCTTGTTTAGTATCACACATCACATGGTTGAAGTCCACATGAACGCCAATCGAAACCTTTGTTTTGTGACACAGTTTCAGGCAGTGGGAGTGAATGAATACTAAATTAATCGGGACAGGGCCTGATGGCTACTGTGGCAGGACAAAAGCATTCCAGATAGCAAACAGTACAAAGGCGGATCACCTTTTATTACCCCAATTTTTTTTAATTAATTAAAATATTTGATAAACTATAACAAAAATATATTTGTTTAAAAATTACTATATGGATGGCTTAAATAAACCCAAAATAGGTTGGAAATTAAAAATCAGACACATAATTACTAGAGGCAATAATAATAATAAAAAAGGTGAACATTTATTAATAAGCAATTTAATTTCCAACATACTTTGGGTTCATTTTAAACAAGCAATACAGTAATTTTTAAACAATAGTTGAGGTAAATAAAACTACCCAGCAGGTTAGGCAAACATTTAACCCACCCGCTGGGTTAAAACAACCCAATAGCTGGGTTCATTTTCAACCCACCTAGGGTTGTTTTTAACCCAGCATTTTTTAGAGTGTAGAACATGAGGGTTCAAATATAGGCTCAAATGACGAAACATCACTGAACCTCTCCCAATGCAGGTTAGTGATTCTTCAAAGGGCAGTTGTACGTAGCAAGACCATGAGTTATTTTCCACAGGGGTGAGAACAGGTTACTGTTGGAGAAGCCTTTGCTATTTATAGCAGCTGTCAACAGCAGGCAGAGACTGTGCAACATACTAATTGGTTGCATTTGCAGGTAAGTCAGAGCTGTGCATCTCCTCCTATCCCATTTGTGGGCAGCTGGGAGCCCTGACCAACCCCCCCCCCGATAAGCTTGTGTCTGTGGGATGCCATTTCAACAAATGCTTTCCACTGAAACTGATAATCAGAGATATGAAATGAATTTGCATACATGCACACAATATTTAGGCTATGCTTATCTCCTCCATCAGCGATAAAAGGCCCTAATTTAGCTAACCAAATTGTTTTCGGCTGATCGGAGGATCACGTATTTGCCGTGAGGCGGCTCCAACCCAAAATCTGTAAATCATGTTGCACTCAGTTCCAGAATTAGCCGCTCACTGCTTTCAGCACAGATGGCGTCATCGCCGCTCTCTGCAAATGCCTCACATTCTAGTGCAAGCACACTGACCTCTTCCTTAATCCTAATTAGGACTGTAATATCTGCCAGAGCCTTCTTCAGGAGCAATGGCAGTACAGGCATGCTCTTTGAAACATAAAGAGAAACCTTCTCTTCTCTGTAACTCGTGACATTAAACAATATGAGATGATGACGTTTTTGGATTTCTGATGACGTCTTTACGGTGATGGATTAGAGCATGAAATACACACAAGCGTCATCGCAGCGGTGCTCCAGCCAGCGTGTTTCTCTAAATAATGGGCTGTGACAAATACATAGGAGAATTGGGCTAAATCCCTGGGCAGGCTTAATAAAATTGAGAGTGATCTGAAGTCTAAAGGACATTAACTCGTATATTCTCTCTGCTGCTCAAGCCTTAAAAGGTCCCAGTGCTGGAAACAGCATCTATTGTTGAACGCGTGAACTGTGTAGCAAAGCAATGAGGTACTACTGACAGCTGAATAATACCACCCCACTGTCGCTGGAGACTTGTTGATTTAGCAGGGATATGCTCATAATCCTTTTTACTTCCTGTTCAAAGGAAAAGCCCCAGAATGCAACGGGATAGGTGAAAAGAGCACCCTGGGGGTGACTGTTTTTGAAGAGGGAATATTGTTGCGTTTTACAATCACTCTGTAGAATCACACAAACATTTGGTGTGGAAAAAAAAAAAATTCTGTACATCCTGGTATTGAAAAAGTTTAAAAAGCATTTTGCTTATATCACTTTAACACACAATAATCTAACACAAAATAAGTTATACCATACTAAAACATATCTAATCTAATCTAATTTAAATGTAGAAAATAAAATAAAAGCAACACAATGGAGAAAAGTTCACAGTCTACATTCGAGAAAACCAATCTCTCAATAAGCAGTGACTAAACCATCAGCAGGAAGCCTATAAACTGCATAATAGACCGGTTGCAGCATTCACTCCTCTCTTCAAGATACAATCAGGGCTAAAACAGCAAGCCAAGCAAAAACCCCTGAACTCTCATTGTCTATTGTGCAGCGCTGGCCCCCCACAGCATCTCTCATTAATTGTCTTTTGTTTGCACTCTTGTACAAAAGCCATGTTGTGTAGCACTATTCACAGTTTTGAACAGTTGGATCTGAAGTTGTGGCTGCGCTTTGGAACAGGGTTATAAAACTTTACCTCTGCCACATGCATTCATTATAAAATCGGTTGCATTTAAAAATGAAATCAATATGACTGTTGGCTGAAGCATAACATTAGTTAGTATTAGTAATTGTGGATTGATTTCTTGTCATCATATATTTACAATATAGGGAATTCTAGAAAATGACAAGTAAAATGAATATCAATCATTAGCTATCCTAATGTATAAAATGTGTTTATATTTATTATCTTTTTTCTTTTAAATATCTGGGTGCATATCATTCATGTGTTGCACATAGTGTTTTTTTAATTAATTTAATTTTCTCTTTAAAGTCCCCCTGTATTAAAAATACTGCTTTTAATGTTGTTTATATGTCTATGTGGTGTTTTTAATATGCTTTAAGACAAACCATGTGCAAATTCATCAGTCAACACCATTGTTAAGTATTTTCTCCTTAAAACTGCAGTGAACCAAAGACAGTCTCAAAAACGCGGTTTGAAATCGTTGGTGTTTCTGATGTCACAAACTACCTTGTAAACAATCATGTCAACATGTGATTGTTAACAAGTGGATCTCTGAACTGGTGTGAGAGAGTGGAGGCGGGGCTAATTTGCATATTCATAGAATCACGTATACTAAATGAAACAAAGGTGCAGAGTTACATTCAAACAATTTTAAGGCATGAAGACATTTTTTCAAGGATAAAACGTTTAAATGTGTCATTTTGGTATGTTTTAAGGGATAAAATTATTGACTACAAGTGGACTTTAAGTCAAATAAATGTTATAATCCGATTTGAATACAATCTGAAAAAAAAAAAAAAAAAAGATATATGGTGTTATATAAAGCTTTGTTTCCACTGGAATTACCTGGAAAAATTGTGCTGTCTGCGTTTCCATCGCAGTCTAAAGTACCGTAAAGACTAGACTGGTGACGTAGGTCTGTGCGTGACTTTCCAGTTACCGCTGGATTTTGTCCTCTGCATATAAGCTAAATAAGGCCTGAACCTCGTCGGTCCATCTTTAGTATTTTTTAAACTCCATTGTTGATTAGAATACCAAACAACTCTTACTGTATGCACCGCAACAGACTTTTAAAATTGTTGGTTGAATTAAAATGCTGCGTGGAGTCAACCAATCAGCATGTTGAGCACCCAAGTCCCACCCTCGAAAGTTCCTGAAATTTTTACACACTGAACTTCATTTAGACCCTGGTCCCTGCGGTCGAAACACACCGAGTACCATCCCAAAGTCCCTAGTTCGTGGGGAAAGTTCCTGCAGTGAAAAAGCGACTTAATCTGCAAAAAGGTATGTTCCTACATGGCCAGTTCTCTCTTTTCATTTGCAAATGTGCAAATACAGGCCACATTCACTTCTAGCTCTATAGCAACACCATAAAACATGCCTTCTCTCTGCTCAAGTACCAGTGATGTGCTAGCACAGAGAGTTTTAAATCAGGACCACAAACCCAATCAATCCATTAACATGGTTCTGCAAATACTATATATAGCTGGTTATGCAAGCCTTTCGTTTGGGAAACAGCCAAACACATAAACCTTGAGGTTTTCAGCAACATTAAAAAGCAGCAAAAAACTATATCTGCAGAAATTAAATTAACATTCACAACTGCATACTAAACTACGTAACAGCACACACGAGTATTGTGACAGCTTCCGGGCTTTTGTATCTGAAAAGGGCCTCTAATGTAAACAAGAGAGGGTCTACTCTCAGCATGATTTATACTGTGTTTAACAGACTCGCCTGTTTGAGAAAGGCTTTTGGACCTGTTTTCAGGAACCATAATTCACAGCTACTTTGATGTCAGATTAATACGCATCCTCATGCCAGATCCACAGAGGTAATGCAGACCAGCCAGGCACGAGTGTCACTGATAATGTGTGACAGTCAGAGACAACAGACAACAGGTGAGTCAGTGTTTGGACAGATATTGCAGGTGAGAGGTTGACCAGGAAAAGCATTATGTCTTTACTGTCACTTTTGATCAATTAAATGCACCCTTGCTAAATAAAAGCATTCAACTTTTTTATTAATAATACTAATCTGAATGATCCTTTTGAATGGTAGTGTATGATTAGAATATATATTCATTTAAAAATAATAATAATAATAAAAAGGCCAAGATGTCAAGAATTTTAAGTGAATAACCTTAAATTTCATGCTATTTCTCACATAAAACACATGAAGGATTCAGAAGACAAGACTTATATGTAACATAAGTATCATTTGAACTACTTTTATGATACATTTATGGTGTTTTTGTGGCCTTATGATGCATTAAATCTCAAGTCTCCATTCACTGAACTGCATGAAAAAATGAACAGGGAAAAAAAATATATATATATTATATATATATATATATATACATACATACATATATCAAAATATTCATATAAATTTCATTATAAAACAGCAAAAATTTCCCAGTCTGTACTGAGAAGCTTTATGTATAAACATCTTCAATTTCATTTGCTTGACTGATCACTCCTCAGAGATTCAGCAGAGCGTCAACATCACCACAAGTTAAAACAAGTGTATTTTGTAGATTTATGCAAAAATCTCACTATGTTTCACCTAAAAAAAAAGTCTGAGGAATTTAAAGAGTGAGTTAGGCTGAAACAACAAATGTTCACAAAGGCATGCTTCTGACTCAAATAGTTCGCATACGCCGTCTAAGTGGCCAGAGAGGGAATGTTGCAATGAAACAGGTGGGGTGAGAGTGGGGGGTTCATGGCTCGGGACGCACACCATCTAAGCACCATGCAAGCAGTGACCTCCCCAAAGGAACCACTTTATCACCTGCTCAGGAAGATCCCCTTCTTGTTTGGGAAATGCTTTGCTCCTGCTCACTCGGCGAAAATGTGGAGCATTCGATGCCCATCCGCTGCCCGGTCATCTAAAACAAATGTGGACATTCCAGTGGACCGTGGGAGGATGCGAAAGACAGACATCTAGATGCAACTACAGGAAAGCACATGATATCATGTGGCTGTAGCAGCGTAGCGAGGGTGTGCACTTATATTCAACAGTCAGATTCTGTTGCTCTTTTTCCCAGTTGTAGATTTGCCAGAAACATTAACACTTGCAAAAACAAACGCAGCATATTTTGAATTATAAAATGCTCTTGGTTAGCCACAGAGGCAACATTAAAACTTGGACAGAGCTCTCACAATCCTTCATGATTTACCAACAGTGACATTTCAACTGCTTTGGCACTTCTTCAAGGCCCAGGAAGCCACACTGATCAAGGTTGGAGATAACAGATACATCTGATGTTAACACGCTCGGTTTAAAAAAATAATAATAACAATAAAAAAAGGAAAAAAGAAAACATGTTTACATGTACAGCTTGAGCCAGAAGTAAAACCAGTTTAATCTCCATTCTTTTATGAGGCAACCTGAGACTTATCAGAAAGAAGGGCTGAGCATTGATACACATTTCCTGATTCAATTCCAATTCATATGGGTATATTTCAGTTACAATGCCCATTTAAAAAGTAATGGTAATGTGAGGTAATGGTAACTTGATGTTGATTCAGTAACCACTCTGTCGGATTCAGTGAATGATTCGGCAGACTGATTCAAACTTTGATTCAAAGTTTTTTAATGATTCATTAAAATAACCTGCTCAAAAGAGACGTGTGTGAGAATCGAACTATACTGGTTGTGCTGCATGTTTTTGATTCACTGAACCAGTTTATAGTGAATCGGACTACACCAGTAGTCTCGCGAGATCGCGCGATGCTAAATGTGATGAGATTTCTCACTGAGGTGCAAAACTGTCTCACAATATCGCCATGACAGAGCGTGAGGGTGAAATTAGCATAGAACATGCCACCGCTATGTTTACATAACATTACAGTTCCCACAGCAGCACTGCCTCTACTGTCATATTGCTTTTTTTATAGAAATAAAAACCATTTAATTCTATTGTAACTATTGTAAATGTCTGCTCTGCTCATCCAGCATGAGCTGCATAGTCGCACACAGGTCAGCAGGAATCACAGTTCACTGATCATGCAATGAGAGTAAGGCGAGATGACTGACAAGACCATGGCAGAGGATTTGTTGTGCAACAGAGCCTAAGGCCCCATTTACACTAGTGCGTTTTGAAATGAAAACGACCCTCGTCTACAGTGGCGTTTCCACAGCGTTTCAGAATCTATTTCCCCCAATACTACACAGACGAAAACGCATGTCACATGACTGTTCATGCACACTGGGCATGCGCGTACAAGTGTAAACAGTTGCCTCTTGCGCATGTAGGCAGCTGCAGTATTAAAAAAAATGAGTTTCACTGCATAACAGCTGCTAAAAATGGTCGTCACGGTCGTCAAGGATACGCAGAGCGAACGGGGGCAGCCACACCATCGTTTTTACAAGTCTCAGTTTTGGTACATTTACACTAAAACGCAACCCCGGCATTTTCAAACTAAAACGGGGTCTGCAGCATTTTTGAAAGTCTCCATTTTCGAGGTTCGAAAACGCCGGAATAGCGTAAACGATAGGCGTAACCATAGCAAAACTTGTGTGTTTTAAAACGAAAACGGTGCGGAATTAATGTAAACACAGTCAGTTAGATGTCTTAAAGGATTAAACAGACAGGACAAAAACATCTCATTTCAAAAGAGATCTGTGCATTATTGTGAATACAGCTTATTCTTCAGCCGTCTATGATGACATCAGTAATAATCAAACAACCGTAAAGCTGAAAAAGAGAAAAATCCCTTTTGAATGGAAAACGTTAAGATACTCTTAAATACTGAAAGCACTCTTTGTTTATTCCTTGTAATGTTTCGTTGTTCCTCTTTATTATTATTTATTAGGCTACTTGCTTTTTTGTTTTGAAGCTGTTTATAGCCTATATTTAAAAATCTTAACATACAATTTTATGAATTATTTTTTTTAACTAGTAATTATGTAAAAAGTACTTATAATTACACAGACTATGTATTAAATAAAAAAAATAAAGGTTACGAAACTAATCAATTAATAAGAAAAAAAGTGGAACAAGAATCGTTTTGGAATCGGATCGTGACTCCCAGAATTGGATCGGATCGTGAGGTGACTAAAGATTCCCACCCCTAGTTTACACTTAACAAGACTAAGAACAAACTGTTATTTATTTTTGTTTTTTATACTGTTTTTATTTCTATGTTCAATTTGTGGAAAGGAGTTCAATTAGGAGGTCACACACAGCCTCATTCAGAAGTTCTGGAAGCTCATAATTGACACACAGTAAGGTCTGAAGAGACTAGGTCTGCAACAAATGATTATTTTGATAATCGATTAATCTACCGATTATTGGAACGATTAATCGACTAATCATTGATTATTATACTGGTTAATCAGTATGCTTTGTTCGATGATTCCACTAGCAATTAGTTAAAATAATGAGTTATACTTTAACTAATAATTAAAACAAGGAAATCACTTCAGCTTTTGAAAGTGTATTTTTAATGAATTTGTTAAAAATACTGTTAAAATGATGTACTGTGTTTTTATTAAGTCTGGGAATTGTAATAACTTTTTAATAAGAGTAAAAATATATATATGTAATATTGTGCAAAACATTTCTAAAAAATATTCCTTTCTAGACTTCGTCTTTTTCTTTTCTTTTTAATAACTATTGAGTTTATGGTCACTGAATGGTTTTCCTGAGGTAAATATAACATTTTGTGACATATTTGTTTGCAAGCTGTTTTATTGCGGTCTTTCTGCGGTTGAAACTCTGATTAAGTGATTACATTAGAGCTGGATTAATTTCAGTAAATTGTACTGTATCTTTCAACATACTTTTTAATATTCATTCATGTTCATTTTGTGCTGTAATAGCAGAAAAGAGGAAGAGATAATAGGTTCACGTACCGCTTGACCAGAGGCGCTACAGCGATCTGTCACTCCACATTAAAGAGCGCCAAAACCACATGTATTGTTTGAATCCCGCAGTAAAACTGACAGAATTTAAAAGTTAAGATTTTGTTTTATATCAAAAGTAACCTGATCTGCCTTATCTTTAGGCGCGCTGTCTGTATCCTCTATGCTCTGCTATGTATCTTTCACTGCGTGAGAAAATGGACGTGTGGCGAACAGTGAGTTTGAATGAGAGTTGGTGGCCCTGCATAACAGCATTTTTTGTAGTTATGTTTTATGCTTTGTTAAACTCCCACATTTTACGGGTTCGACTTCATTTGCACTATGCACTCCGACACACTGTGTCTTCTTCTATTGGATTCGATCCGGGAGGGCTGCATTACAGTATTGCGCTACAGCGCCCTACTGGTCAAAACGCGTTATTGCAGGCCCTTTAAATAGATCATATAAGATCAAAAGACTATTCGACAACAAAAATATTTGTTGACAATTTTTTATTGTCGACGTTGACGATAATGCTGACTAATCGTTTCAGCCCTAGAAGAGAATCGTGTGAAATGATACAGGAGAGAAGCCAGTCAGTTGAGTTTGTGGCAAAACCCTTTACAGTGCTTGTATATTGTTGTCTTTCAATGCATATGATAATTCATACTCATAAAGTAGAACTGAAATGACATTCATTACAAGATCATTAGTTAAACCTTTCAAAATGCACCTGCATACTATTTTTCCAGTCATGAATTTTGTCATTGAGGATTTCTTAAAAATACTGTGCAAAAAGTTCTCCTTGTCTCATTCTCGTGAACCCAATCTCATGTCTCGTCACACCCCTATACACCAGCCTTGCTAGTGTTATAGCGTGGAGCCCACAAGGACAACAGAAAGACGTGTTTCATTGAGCATGTTGTTTTTATCTCATCACATTTGATTTGGAGTGCAAACTGAGGTAGAATATGACTTGTTTGCGGTGGGTCTGCAGATTCAGCAAAAAAAAAGTGGATAATTTAACTGTTCTTATCAAGATCTCACAATTATCACCAGCAAATGTTGGTGCATTCAAGCTTATCCACAAATCTAGAGCAGAGAAAACTACACAAACACAACTGCACTTCCACTGTTAGGATTTATACATGCAGCATACATTTTGCATCGGTTGATCCAGATGTGCGTGCCTGCCAATTCTTAATGTCCTGACTGACTGCATGATGCTTATCTGCTTTAAGCCTTTGCTGCCCAGAGAGAATACAATGTAAACTCACTAATGAGGGTAGTTTTACGAGGGGAATAGTATTTCCTCAACTGCTGAAAATATCTCTCTCTGTCAACTCTATTTCCATCATTTTGGAATCTCAAATTGGATAGCAGTATATGTAATTAACCCCACCCATGATAAGTGTAACATATGCGATGACTGCTTATGATAGACAACTGTACTGCATTCTCCAGAAATGTGGCCAGCTCAAACATCTAGCATTAAGAGGAAACTGATATGAGAGCAAGTTTTCTACATTTTCTACCTCAGGTTTGGAGTTTCCTTCACACTGATGGTCTTTGACTAAAGCAAATATTCTCTCCCAACCATGAGATGTTGCCCACAGACATATGAGGAGTGATCTTGAGTGGTGCTGATAAGAAATAAAGCTGCATGGTTGCCCACTTCTGCATGAATGACTCTGTAGCAGAGAATTTATTTCACTGTATGTCTGTAGCAGTTTCATCCACTCAAAAAAATGGAGATTCCAAGTGAAAATTCCATGAATGTGCACAGAACCATAAGATCATTGTGATTGTGCAGTGGAGAATAGGAAGAAAAGAGTGTTCCCTCAACTTTGGGGAAAACTTTTACTTCACAGGAGTGCTATGGCTATATGGGCCCCGTACTTTCAAGGGACCATGATAAAAGGCATTATTTGTGTGCCATAAATTATTTGTCTCCTTTCTTTCTCTACTGTTTTATGTTTTTAATATTTCAAGAACCTACACATCAGTGTTCTCTTTGTTCTTCAATACACACAACAACAAAGGGAAGCTGTAATTTAAGGCACCACACAACACGTCCTCAGAAAACGGTGGCTCTTTGAGCACAGTGCTGTGAATTTAAACAATAAACTTGACTAATCCACAGTTATTGCACTGGATCATGGTAGATAATTAAATAAATAAACAAATAGTAAAAACAGTCAATTATGTTATTTTTAAAAAAATATATATTGTACTACATCAACTTGTTAAAATCATTTAGAGAAAAGAAAAAAGGTTGTGGTAAACAAAAACAGAAAATGCAAAACAAATGATAGAAAAGGAGAAAATGCTAAATGTCCCTTGAGTTCAAAGGCAAATTGTACATTAGAAATGTTCTGTCCTCTAAAGAGGCAATTTATGCAAATGACAATCTAATTTAATACTTTTAGAAGACAGAAATTATCATAGGGCATTAGGAAAAAATTGCTGCAGCCAATCATTACTGTTTTTGAGAACATCCCCCAGGCCATGAACACACTCGGAGCTTTAACAATGAACAGAACAACAGATAGAGACTGTTAATGTAGTGCAATAATGCTAGCAAATACACACCACACTTTTAAGTGTATATCGAATACTACATCAATGTACAAACAAAATTATGATCCAGAGCCAAAGGGATCTAGCCTGAGCACCGCTGTTTTGATATATACTGGAACATGAAACTATTTAAAATATTTTAATAGCCTATAAAGGTAAAAGATATGGAAAACATCCAAAGACAAACAGTCTTTTCCACCACACAGTATCATTATTTTTGTGTTAAAGTAATTCAAATGATCACAGAAATACTGGGATAATAGTTTATAGTTTGAATATAAACACTGATGTATATGGTAGCAATCAAAATAAAATAAATCAAAAGTAACTTTATGCTTCAAATAAAGGTTATTTGATTACATCGTTACACCAGTAACTTGGTGACAAGTGACTGTTAAAAAGGTATTTGTCATTGAATCATTAATTCGTTAAAAAAATCCTGATACATCCAGTAATGAAACAAGTCATTGAATCATTAAAAATTAATTACATTTTTTTAAATAGACTGCAGCAATTAACATTTTGTCAGAACCTCTAGTAATTTACATGTTATTTTGTTTAGTTGCCCATTCAGAATCATGGGAGAATAATGATCTCTTTTTAAACAACAACAAAAACATGATTCTCAATTTATCCAGAATCATACACCTCTATTTTACATCAAATTACAGTTATAAAAAGCTTCAACTTTACATTCCCTCTTCATGCACTCTGTTTTGCTCTGATGTTCCAGAAAACATCAATAACAGCGGCATCTTTTCCACTTCGGTTAGTTACAGTAAGATCTTTTAATTACATCCAGCGTTCTGGCATTGTTTCCGTATCTCTGCATGTTATTAGGACGTCTTAAGTCTCTTCAAATCTTCTTAAAGGCTACTGACTGATTAGTTTCCTGCAGGAAGCATCTCATGCGACCTATCTTAGCGACTCCTTTTAAGGTCATCCTGGAAAACGCTGATATGCAGCCGTGATGTAAACACACTGCCTGTATTGTCTGCATGGGGCAAATTTCTGAGATAACGTGTTTGCCTTGGGACACCCCTAACTGCCGCGTGTAAAGAACTGATTAGCTTTTTGCCATGATAGGCTATAGAACCATAGACAAAAATAAATAGCAAAGTAGTTTTCCATTAAATATCACTCAACACTAAGATATTTTGAAGAATGTTTAAACCATTTTTCCCCATTCAATGAAAGTCAATGGGGTACAAAACAACAGTCAATTGGACCCCACTGACATTTACTGTATGGGTAAAAAAAAGCCTTCAATTTACTCATACATTGGAAACCACTAAACTAAAAACTTTGAAATTCCTAAGCCTTCTGCATTGGCCTACAAATTGATGCCATGACTGAACTGCATTATTGTCAGCAAAATGCTTACTGCTTAACAGCCTTATAAAACAACCAGTCAAAACAAACTTATTTGCCTATTAAATATACTACATACATTGGATTATATACAAACCTCAGGGCCACCGGGCAGGACGATCTTGACCAATGTTTGGCATAATGACAAATATCCCAGGCTCTTATTAGTTCAGGACATGCTCTCGAGCCCACAGCAGCTATACTCAGCGCATACTATTACAAAGTTCTCTTAAGTTTTGAGGCCACTGGAGTAATCAAACATCCTTTCAATTAACAGGCATATTTAAGAGTATTTCAGGTAACTTGCTTTTCCCCTCTGATTTTGCCCAACTGCTCTGTGTAATGTCTATTGGGGTGTCACTACAATGATGGCAATCTGACTCAAATGAAGACTTTTAAGTTCTATATTAATCTAAAAATAAAGAAGCTCAGATTTAATAGTGTTTTGTGAATCAAATGGCATCTTGAAATAGATCTAATACATCTATGGTTATAATAAGAGGGTCAAGCTCAGCTTTAAGGGTTGCCTGCCTGGTTTTATTTTCAAACTCTTCCCTGTAAACTTAGCAAGTAAGTGCGAGAAGCGTTATGAGGTGGCCTTAACGCCGGGCCCGCCAGATGGTCTGGCCGCAATCTGTCAGTGCAATCTGACCAGTCGGCTAAACTCACACAACAAATCTGGTGCTAATGGTGGATTTTAACCCAGAGAGGAGTCACACTCCAAATAAGATTCTCATTAAGGTTGCTCTGTTTCTGTTGCCTTAACTTATCAACTGCTAATCATGCTTTGATAGGCAACAGCACATACGATAAAGCTCAGAGGCACTGAAGGCACTATTTTAAGCGAGGTATTTTGCAGCTATTGCTCTTTAAAATATATAGGCTTAAAGGCACTACAAATGGATATTGTTAACAATTGATATGAAATAGGCTAGGGTAATACATTTTCTCTTTTCTGGTGAATAGCCATGCGAAAAAGTGGGCCGTCGAGCAGGTGATAAATTGTCTCTATGATTGACTGTTTGGGGGTCTGACTTAAGTCGTAAAAATGACAAAGCGTAATTCAATGTAGAGATAATAAATCCAAGAGGAAGAGCTGTTTGTTGATGGAGCTTCGTATTGTGTATCTGAAATTGTACAGCCACACATCATCACACTAACCTCAAAAAAGAGCTTCTGCTTGTGTGAAAAACCTCAGTATTTGAAAATGTGAAAATCTTTCACGCTCATCATCTTATTCCCTCAAAACCTCTGCTGGAACAGTCAAGAAATATATTTGCAGGTCTTTTTTTATCACCACACTAGAGTCATCTGCTCTTCACAGCAGTCGCTTTAGAACTTGATATCTGCTGTGAGGGATTCAAATCATCATCACCAAGGTGAATCATGGGGGTTCTATCTGTCAACATTTGTACTTATGATAGGGAACATCAAACACTGTGCAAATGGTGCAGGTGTGCAAATGGCAGATGTTTCAACTCAGTGAAGAAGCCACTGATATTTCTCTGTTTAAATTAGATGAAAGTGTCATATCCATATGTTTACTGTCTCTACACATCATTAGAGGACTTATAAAACTATAAGATGCAGGGCAATGAAATGAAAAAGAGACATCTAGAGGCGTTTTTTAAAAGTTAAACTTCCTTTAACTTGAGCTCTGCGTTTTTAAAACATTGTGTCATGCGACACATAGCAAAAGATGTGATTACAATGGTCAAAGACATCTGTCTGGCCGCATGTTTACACAGAAAAACAATGGAAAAAGCAGATCAGAGGAATGCAGAAATACATTCTGTGTGAACAGCACCTTATGGTCTGTATGTGACTAATATGTAAAATTGACAGAAAAGGGCTCTTCGCACTTGAAATAGTTAAACCTGGGTTAGAAATAGTTAAACCTGACTAAAAATGGAATCCTGGGTTATCCTGCTTCATGTTTCACTCTGCTCATAATTTATCCGGGGTTAACAATTAATCCTGGGTATTCATAAACTGATGTTTCACATTGTACATTCCTAAACCCTGGGTTAACGTTCTTATTTGCATATTTGCAGTGTCAGTGTCATTGATTGGATAAACGCAGCACGCGACATGTTTACATAGGCTAGCTAGCTCTAGCATTGTGCATCCTCGTATTGACTGTAATATCGAGTTTATACTGAACGGACATTTCGGACTATAAAGGTAAGAATGAAACGGTCTTTCCTCTCAAATGCTGAATTTACTGTTTATAATATACAATGCGCAGTGTTTCATGTGACTGTACGAGTACGCGTGTGAGCATGTGAGTACGCGATTGATTATCCATTGCTAAGTATCTAGTTGTAATATTCTAACACTGCATCGTTTCACACTGTAGGCCTACAAGTTTGGCACCGCAATGCAGGGTAACCGCAAACACTCCAGGGCAGGGTTTCATAACCCTGGGTGCTAACCCCGCTTCTAATGCTGCCTTCACGTGCTATCGGAAATTTGATAATTTCCACTTCTAAAGTCATGATTGCGAGCTCACTGCATTCAAGTTTTGAAATGAGAGGGCGTTCATGTGCAATTTTTACCTAGGAAACTCGTATTTACGATAATTCCAAAAGAACATGAAGGCAGCATAAATTACAAGTGTGAAATGTTCCTTTACCCGAGGTTAATAGCGGTGTTTAGAACAACGAAAACCCGGGGTTAAGCGCAGTGTAAAAAAAGCCCTAAAATGTGCTAATTATAATTTCAGTTAATATCATGTTAGTTCTGTTCAAACTATTACTGTTGTATGCATTTCTGAGCTTATAAACAGGACACACTGGCATGGCTTGTTTCCACAGAGAGCGCAGCATTTGATTCCAGTGGCTGTCAGGTGATCTATTGCATTTCTATTTTTAGCAATAATAATTACCTTTGTGATTGCATTATAAATCAAGGTTCAGTTTTAATTCAAACTATTCCATTTGAAAATGAAATGAAAACTGAACAGGAAAGAAACACTCATTATCTCAGTCTCTAATATTGGCTAATAAGTAATTATTGCATGAAGCCGACAGTCTCCAACTGATTCACTCCAAAGATATTCACCTACTCTAACAAGCAGCTGGCAAAAACAAAAGCCACGTTCAGACTGTCAGTCCAAATCCGATTTTTGTGCACATCTGATTTAAATCCGATCAGATTAAGCAAGTGTGAACAACAAAAAAAAACAAACAAAAAAAAAAAATCTGTTTCGAGCTATATTCATACGTAGTTTGAAATCCTATTCAAACCGCATTTCTGGAAATCTGTTTCAGTCCAAAAAGTCAATAATTTTGGACTGACAGTGTGAACTCAGCTAAAGTTGAGGAAGAAATTTGCACAGGCATAATCATTTCCTTCAAAGCATGTGACAAGATAGAGATCAGTGACAGGAAATCATCTAAACGGTCAAAAATGATCACCCTAACTTGGAATAAACAAGGAAGAACTGTATCTTGAGTAAGGAAGTTGTTAAATGGTGATTTAAATAATTATCTATTATGATAATAACATGAACATTGTTAAAAAATATTAGTGAATAATTCACTCAATAAGTACTTTCTTCTATAAAAAAAAGAACATTTGGAAATTGTTTCAGTGTGGGTTTTTTTTATTTATTTATTTTTTTTTTTATGGGTTGTCCATGCAATGACAATGTTTTGAACCCCATTGTCTTTCATTGTATAAACAAAAACATTCTTCAGGATAAAGAAAGTCATTCCGGTTTGGAACGACATGAAATAAAAATAAAAGTGGGATCTGTCCTAATCCTGCTCCTTTGTATGGGCTCCAGGATATCCAGCTCTGCAGTCAGGAACTATTTTGATCAATGCCCATCTTACACATGGAAGTCTTATTGACATTTAGGGAATGCACATGCTTGCCATTCCTGAACTGCAAATCTGTTAGTTCTAGGCTTTCCCTTCCACATCTGTCACTGCTTACCAAAAAATACAAATGAATAAAAGCAGGATAAGCATGGGGAAAACACCTTTTCATGTTTCTTTCAGAGACTTCAGAGGGATTTCCATTTGCAAATGAAAATCTCAGATTTCCTTCTAACACTTTTACTTAAACGGGTCCGTTTTTAATGTTTAAATTTTTTTTAAATGTTTCTAACTCAACTGAAACTTTTATACATCTTCACCTCTGCTTCCCCGATATAAAGTGAATGAATTCTCGAGGCTGTTTGTGGGTGAGCATTCCACATTTGTTCTCAGTGCTGAGTATATGTGGGGGGCTGAGTGGGACATATTTTAGCTCCGTGTCAGGGGGGGTCCTCCATTCACTCGCACCCACAGACACTCAGCTGTTTCTTCACGTTACTCCGGGTTACTCCGGCTGGCCGACCGGACATGTGCCGCTCTCCTGTTGCTCAAAGACTCAGCATGTTTCATCACGCAGCCTGCCTGTCGTGGTACCCATACGCTGGGACCCCCCGTATGGAATTTTTCCCATCACTATATAGTGACGATAAACTGCTTTTAGTAAGATACTCTATACAACATACTTTTCTCATGTGGAACCTTCCAGCTAAAACGAACCCAAGCACGTGCAGAAGGGCAACGTGTCTTTGCCCGCAACAGCCCTGGGTAAAGCACACAGAGAACGGCTATCTTTTCCATGCATATTTCTCTCTGTCGCTTACTGAACACATCAAAAATGTCAGCCTGTAACTGATGGAGATACCCAGAAGGTCCAGCATGCTTTTCATGAACCCCCAGAAAGCCATTTGCTGGGAAACAGCGGGTGGAAGAGAAAGCACACTCAGCCTTCTAGGGACAAGCTATCACTTTCACTGTTTTTCACTATTTAAGTTGCATTTAATCACATCTGAAGTATTAATCTCAACACAGACAATTATCAGCATTATAGGCAACATAATGGTGAACACTATCTCAGAATATTGTTCCACAACATCACATTTCTTCAAAGTCCGAAGCATTCGGTGTGGACTAAAATGGAAGTCTGCCACTCATCCAAGTATTCATCTAAAATATGGGGTGTGATCTCAACCTTTGTACTATTCCTGAATCTATTTTATCCTATCCAGCAAAGCATAACTTGGCACCAAAAGTGCTGGCAAAAGACACCAGAGAGAGTTTCCACTGTTCAAATACACCCCATGGCTTTTTTTAAACATAAGGTATAAAAAAACATACAGAAACTACTTTTGGTGTACATTTTTACCTTATATTGTAACTTTACTTTTAATAGAAATTTCATTACACTTTAGAAATCTCATATATTTTTTGCTTAAAATCACACTTCACATTATATGCTGCAATGTATTTAGACAGGCCAAGTAAATGCTTACAAGTAATACTGTATATGTAACATGGCCAATGTTAACTTTTTAATTTATAGTCAGTTAAATATGTATATATTTAAGTGACTGAATTTGCTAAATCTATTTGCGAACAAATTTTAAATTTAAAAGCAGTTTTCCTATTAAAAAAAAAGCAAACAAAACAAAATGAATTAATTTATTGTAATAAATGAGGGGATACAAAGTCATGTTAACTCGAGAAAGAGAAAAATGGTACATTTTACAGTATATACAACAGAACACAGATTACCCAGCAGTATTTAGTGCTGTAGTCTGTAATTAAGCCAATCAGCACACTTGAATAATCAGGGGAGATGGGCAGTTTCTACAAGAGCCTACGTGCCTCCCTACAACTACAATTACAGTTAACCTTTAAAAGGGTAATCAAATGTTCATTTTTAATCAAACAAAAGCAATAGAGATAAATAGAAAGGAAAAAAGTACATATAACCTGAATAATTAAAAGAGTTTATAGCTCAAAACGACTTATATTATATTATCTATAACAGCGAATCTACTGATTAGCCTATTTCCATTTTACAGTAAAACAAACAAACTTCATCTTCTGACTGAATAATGTAATTAAGCTATTGGTCTAGACTGAAGTATGTAATTAAATCACAACCGACTGTTCAAACGATCCAGGACAAAAACATGCCATCTTTTTAATTATTTCCCTGAACCCAAAACATAAGACCTAAGTATTGTGAAAATGTAAGGCAATATGCTGTGATTGCTGAAATCATAGCCTGTGTTAATGTCTGGCGCCCGCATCGCGCGCTGCCAGATCCCCTCTCGTGAACACTTAGAAAACCGTTATCTCACAATAAACATGTCCCGTTTCCACAGAAATAGTTTCTAATCGTTAAAACACACCCAAAAACTAACAAACACGCGACCGTTTTGGAAAAGCAACATGAAAATCAACAACACTAACCACTCAGTTCAGATTTGTTTGCTTGTGTCTTTTTAAAAAACTTTTAAAGCGTGAACAAAGAACCGAATGATCCAGCCGAGCAAACACTCACAAAACAACTTTTTATGGGATAATAAAGTCTGAGTTAAAAACAAAAACATATCTATTTTCCCCGTAAACAACAAATGTAACCTGTAGAATAAGGGAATAATAAATTCGTGCGGATTTATTTATGGTTAGTTGGACAAACACGCAGAGCGGGATGCGAGTCTCCAGCCCACGATGAGAAACATTCCAGCGCGAGACAACTAAAATCTGAAGCTCGTGTCGCGAAACCCCCAAATGTTACTTTTATCTCAGTTTGGACTCAACATCCACATCAGCTCACATAAAAGAGCTAACGGTTAGCTCAATAGTTTAGTTGGCTTAGAGACAAGCACTTTTGTGAAACAGGGCGCTCGTTGAAACACATTTCAAGAACTTCGATAAATGATTCACCACAGTTTGTATCACTTTTACTTCTTCTACAAAGAAAGTATAAAAGTGTGGTGATGTGTACTCACATTGCATGGAAAGGAGAAGCAGAACGCAAGCCAGTGGTGTTAACGCCATCTTGGAGTCGCTGAAATGTTCAGTTTGGCTGTACATGCGCAAAGTAAAGGGCTTTAGGAGAGGATGCAGAGAGCTCGCGCTCACCAACCGATGTGAGAGAGAGGCACGTCGAGCTATTGTGTGGAGTTTCCATGACTACAAACAGCATCATCGTCATGAATAATTTTGTTTTAGGAATTTTTTTTTTTTTTTTTTTTTCACGCTAGGCCAGTGAAGTTGCTCCATTTCCAATAAAAACTGCATTTGGAACATAATGTTTACAAATGATCTAAGGATGGATGGAGTTTACACACTAATTAATTTTTTTTTATATCACGCTATTTCAGTATGACTTTACCATGTACATTTCCACTGAACAAGCAAAGACTTGGTATTTTAAATCCGTATGTTTCAATAATCATTTGTTGTGCTTTAAAGTACACTTATTTTGATGTGTTGACTGACAGACTAAAACACATGTAAAGTTTTGACTGTAGTGTGTTAAAAATTACATTTAATGTACATTTACATTAACATTTACATTTAAATGTACTAAATTCCAAACGTGTAACTAAAATATACTTAAATACATAACATACATGGTCCAAAAGAAATTACATAAAAGTGTATTTTAAATGACCATATTATATCTATATATGTATATCTATATCTATATAGAGAGAGGGTTTTCTCTCCATTCTGTATTGTATTCTAACTATAGTATTGGATTAATTAGAGAATGTATTAGAGGAAATCAAGCATATTGGACTTTGCGAAGCACAGTTAAACTTAAAGTGAATTTCAGGATTTCAATCTGCAGAAATGCCACAGCAGGATTAGATGTAATAACTGATGATATCACACTCTGTTTATGTGAATTTGTCTGATGGCAATGAGTGTGTGCGGGACCATTTCAGCATAAAGACCATTCCAGTATCTGACAACGGGAGATAAGCGCAAATCCTGAAGGCTTAGGGCACATTATGCTTTTCCAATTCCAGACATTATCGACAACAAGGACATTCAAAGCAAGAGTCTCTCGCTTCGCCAACCACTCGCAGCACTTGACTGTCCGTAATCAGTGCTCTATGAACACACAGTGAGTGATTACATGCTGAAGATGAAGGATATCAAGTTGGTGTATTTATATCTTGATGTTCTATCTTTTATATGGAGGGTTCACCAGTCAAGGCCACTCAAATCCAATGTCACTCTTGTTCGACAAGAAATATAAATAAATAATATAAATTAATAAATAAAAATACTGGGGGAAATGATTTTTACAAGACAACCGCAGGCTGAAAAAGGAAATAGACTAAGCACCATATGAATATATACAGTATAATGTATTAAATGTTGTATTACAGTATATTGTATTAAATATATTCAATAAATCATTCTCTATACTATTCCTTGTTGCAAGCTCCAGAAACTGGATAAAACCAAAGTTCATATTTATTTATTTAGCAAAACCTTATTTCTCAAAAAATATAGTTAAATTATATCATTATAGTCCAAAGACAAAGCACAGCATCCAGTGGAGCTCTGTAGGTAAATAGTAATGTTCAGCTATAATATTTTAATTCAAAATGACAAACTATCTTAACCATTAGACAATAGCCATGTAAAAATTTATAGTTACTATGTTAAAACTACAATTAAGAATAAATGCTAAATGGGAATAGAAATATAACATTTTTCCATTTGGTTCAGTTTCACATTTTGTACCTTAGGCCTGTAATGTGATTTGTTTTCGCACCACAAACAGAGAAAACGAACAGTGAAAGCTGTCTGTTGAGAGAAGAGAGCCAGATGGTGCTGTGTAAGGTGGACAGTGTGGTGAGCTCAGGGGAAATGAAAGAATCCCCCACAGCTTTGTGTGGCTTGTGAACATTCAGGCAGACATCGCGGCATCTTCACATGCATACTTATGGCAAACCCTGGCCGCTGAACATAGGAAAGCGGTTTTGTGTGTGAAGATGTACAGTAATATTCTGGGAGGCAACAGAGCTTTATTCTGTCAAAGGAATTTTGTAATTTTTCATGGACATTTCTGAAAAACTTCATGTGAATACTAATTACTCAACCTCATGTCATTCCAAACCCATAAGACATCCGGAACACAAATGAAGATCTTTTTTGATTAAATCTGAGAGCTTTCTGTCCCTCCGTAAACAGCTACGTGACTACCACTTTGACGCTTAAAAAGTTCATAAAGAGATCATAAAACTAATCCATATGAATTAAGTGGTTTAGTCCAAATTTTCTGAAGAGACCCGATCGCTTTATATGATGAACAGATTGAATTTAGGCTTTTATTCACTTATAAACATTTATCAACTCACACATCAGTTATGGCAAACGGAAGCTCAAGCATGTTCATTTGACGTGCGAGAACCAATGAGGTTCATTCTAGTGTGTTACGCAGCACGTTTGAACTTCGGCAAGAACCAATAAGGTTTGTTCTCACGTGTAAAGCAAGTTTCGGTTGAGCTTCTGTTTATGTTCGCTGATCAATGTTTACATGTGAATAAAAGCCTAGATTAAATCTGTTCATCAAATTAAGCGATCAAGTCTCTTCAGAAAATTTGGACTAAACCACTTAATTCATATGGATTAGTTTCTTTATGAAGTTTTTTAAGCGTCAAAGTGGTGGTTGCATAGCTGTCAATGGAGGGACAGAAATCTCTCAGATTTCATCAAAAAGATCTTTATTTGTGTTCTGAAGATGAATAAAAGTCTTACGTGTTTGGAACGACAGAAGGGTGAGTAAATACTGGTTGAAAGTCTCCTCATATCCTGATAGCACTATGTTAAAAGGTCTAAATGTATACTTATAAATATATATTGTCTGTACAACCGTAAAAAAAAGTTCATCTAATCATTATATTCGTTCTGAATATATACCTTCCTGTCAACATATGTTTTTATATACCCTTGCCTCAGGCACCCTGTTTGCGCAGACATCATACATCACCAGCATGTTTCATGCTATGCAGAGTTTATGTAGAAAGACGTTAGTCACGGAGCACCGCAAACAAACAGCAGCCACCTTTTACAGTTCCTACCGAATCAAAACAACAAGCTTATAACTACCGTAATTAAGAGATGGCAACCCGTGACATTCTAACCGGAGCTGTTCACGTCCGCAGACTCGGAATTATGCATTTCCATGTCAACAGTATCAACACTGAAATAAATCTGCAGCAGTCAGGTACAAGCTCACTAAGATGTCTATGTTCATTATTATTGTAATGTTACGTGCATGTTAGAGACATGAGGTAGTTTAACGCCATCTCTTGTGACACTTTGCCGAGAGCAGCTGTGTGTGCGCCTTTTTGTGTTTTGGAGGAGGCGTGGCAGAGACGCTCTGTGGGTGGGATGTTATGATTTGAAAGCTAACTCGCTATTGCTAACCTCTCCGAAAACGTCATATTAATGATACTTTAATGACAGAATTTTCATTTTTAGGTGAACTATCCCTTTAAAGGATTAGTTCACTTTCAAATGAAAATTAGCCTAAGCTTTACTCACCCTCAAGCCATCCTAGGTGTATATGACTCTCTTCTTTCTGATGAAAACCATCAGAGAAATATTAATATCCTGACGCATTCAAGCTTTATAATGGCAGTGAATGGGGGTCATTAGTATGAGCTGAAGAAAGTGCTTCCATCCACACATCCATCCATCATAAATATGTGCTCCACATGGCTCTGAGGGGTTAAAAAAGGCCTTCTGAAGCAAAACTATGCATTTGTGTAAAAAAATATCTATCTTTAAACAAGTTATGAAGTCAAATATCGAGCTTCCGCCAGACCGCTTTTATTAACCCCTTGGAGCCGCGTGGAGCACAAGCTCGGATGCGTCAGGATATTTATTAATATTTCTCTGATTGTTTTCATCAGAAAAAAGAGAGTCATATACACCTACGTAGGATGGCTTGAGGGTGAGTAAAGCTTGGGCTAATTTTCATTCGAAAAATCTTTAAGGGTATTACTCATGGTTTACTGGAAAACCGCAGGCACCTGACAGACTCATTAGTCATGTCTGATAAAACAGGCCGGTTAAGACTGAAGTATAAATTAAATACATCACCATACATTTTACATTAGAATAAACACAATTAAAATGTTTTCTGTCACTTATGCATGAGCAAGCAACGACTTGGCTGCCTAATGTCAGATTACACTGCGCACCTATGCCTTCATTTCTGATTAATAAGTTACATAACACCAGATTGTATAAATATCAAGGTACTTGCAAACAGCCCTGTGCAGCTCTTCCATTTCCTCTTGTACTAGTCATGCAGAATTCCTTTGACATCCTGAGTTAACACACTTCCCGTCATGCACTTAAGTTAAACAATATTCCCCACTTCCCTACTGGCATCGATCAGTGCTATTCTTCATGTATACCATAACAACATATTTCCTCCAACTATGCTAAGGAAGGATATGTTCATAAACATCACAAAATAATTTACATTCAAAGGTTACTGTACAATTGTTGTTGTTGTTGATGATGATGACTAATAGTATTATTGTCAACAAATAATAATAATAATAATTTCTTGTGACAAAGGCTTGGGACCGAAAAGGTAATTTCACGATGACACCTATTATATTATTGTTGTTGTTGTTATTTATTTATTTAAATTTCTTGTGGCAAAGGTATGGAACCAAAAAAGACAATTTTATGATGACTGTATAGGTTGTTCAATTAAGATGTTCTTTGCCTGATTACAAAGCAGTTGTATAGAGAGATAAAAACATCTGCAGTATATTTGAGGAATAGAGAAAAACAGTTCAGTTCAGGATTATTTTGTTGTTCACTTGTTTGATGAGTCACACTGTAAGATGACACATTTAGTCAAGCTGCCAAAAGCTGATTTCAGCCAAAAGTGATGAAAACTGATGAAAACTGATCCAGTCCTCATGAAGCTTAAACGGCCCATGGTTAAAGGCTTTGGTTTTTAAAGAACATTCTCTTGAAAATTTGGATTTCAACTCAAGTGGGCTGCATCCTGCAACTGTGACACCAACCCCCCTTTGTTGGGGAGGAAATGTCTCTTAGAGGATCAACAATCTCAACACACATACACTGATATTTAGTGCACATCAGATCCTTCTACTAATTTGGGTTTTTAGCATTTTTTAACCCCTTTTACTACAAAACCCACCTTTGGCCAAGGCAATGTTCGAAGGCTCTCCTATCTAAGATTCTTTTGTTATATAAATAAATAAACAAACTCAAAAAAACATGATGTTACTTGTATTTTGAATCACACATTGCATTGTGTTGTGATTTAAAGTCCCCGTGAACCGGAAGTTGCAAACAACTTTTCTCCAGTGTTGTGACGTATTTCCAAGTGAAACAGAATATTGAATAGAGGGCAGGGTTTTGTTTTAGTGCTCCTCCTCTCCATCTCTCGCTCATAGCAGACTAATGGTCGGAGGGGAGTGGTTTTAGCATTTTCAACCCAAGCCGTCAAACTGATGTCATTAGAGAAGGGGCACCGTTGCAGAGGGGAGGAGCATTTTCAGATTTTGATTAAACATTACGAAGCCAAACAATTTTTTTTGTGTGGATTGTCTTGCACGGATGAATTTTTCACCACAAAACTAGCAATTTGAGCTAACAAAATAAATAAGGTCAATTTTGATTTCATGTGTACTTTAAGTTTGAAGGAACTGTCCGTAACTTAACAGAAAGATTACTGGTAATTTTCTGCCAGGACATTATCCGTATTTCTACAGATTTTTTTCTTAAAGTGTGTGGTTTTGTTACATATTCACTCAAAAAAATGATTCATAGATATGACACATTTAAATTGCATTCATTTTACTTAAACATAAACTATTTAAATATTTTATGTTTATCTATGAAATTTAAATTTTACCAACTAAATTTAGTTAGATTTGGGAAATGGGAGTGCCTTCTGCGCATGTGTGAAACACGCTCAGACCGCCGCCATTTTCTCATGCTGGTGGAAGGACCGTTTCGGCGGATTCTCTTGCTTTTGGATATTCGTTGCTGGTAAGTACTAGTTGTTTTGTTCTTAAAAAATTGATCTCAATGCCAAGGAATGTGTATATCATAATATTGAGTGACACACAATAAAAATAATAAGGTCATATAGATCGTAACACAGTCTCGGAGGTAAGAAGTGGATTATCCTTCAATGTTTGTCTTTTCATCCTGAAATGCGAGGAAATTGTTGGATCACAATAATTAGGAACCACAGTTTCCACAAATCCCTTCACACGATTGGGATGTTCTCTTTTATTCTGGACGGCAAGGGCAGTGACTGTAACATTGAGTGTACTTTGCAGTATTAAACACGTATTTATACCGATTTAATCAGGCTCCGAAAATTCTTCAAAAAGAACACAAAGAATGGCCTTCTCAGCTGCCATAGACACAACTCTTGCGTCATCAGAGCAGGGTGTTCAACGCACCACCGTTTCCATTTAAAAAACGTTTTGTCGGGGCTGAACGCAGCCCAGGCATTGTTCGTTTCCACGGCGACCGCTTGAACTTCCGCACTTCACAGGCTTCTCTTCACTTAAAATGCCCTTTAAGTCCCCGTGAACCGAAAGTTGCAAACGACTTTTCCAGAGATTGTATATTATAGGGAGATGAGAGGGTTTGTATCTCTTACCATTGGAGAAAGCGTAACGGCTAACTTAATCACGTGCGGCACCTCTCAGCCTATTGTGTAATAGCAGTGACATCAGTGCCCGCCGTTCAAAACTCCTTCCCTGGGTACTGCCACAGCCGGAGTCTTAGCACTGGTGCTTTTTTGGCTAAAGGTTGCAGGCTTGCCTTCCAGTGGCTTTGACCATTTCTCAGTGTTGTGACGTATTTCCAAGTGAAACCGAATATTGAATAGAGGGCAGGGTTTTACTTTAGTGCTCCTCCTCTCCATCTCTCATTGCAGATTAACGGTTAAAGGGGAGTGGTTTACGTGTTTTCAACCCAAGCCGCCAAACTGACGTCAGCAGGGAAGGAATGCCATTCCAGACCGGAAATAACTTTTCAGATTTTGATTAAAGATTACCACGACAAACAGTTTTTTTCTGTGTATTAACTTGCACTGATTAATTGTTCACCACAAGACTAGTAATATGCACTAACAAAGTAAATAGGGTCAATTTTGATTTCATGCCAACTTTAAATCAAGCACAGTTATTAACTCTGTTCATTACAGTAGAGGCAGTTCGCTGGAGATGAGGCAAATCTGATATATCTATAGTGCTGCAAGTCAAGAGCACTATGATTTATTTTTTTCAAATATTAATTTCAATAAATAAATACAAATAGGCCTACTTTGATTTGGCACACTGTTCATCTTGTTTGTAGTTATTTATTGACTTATTCATTATTACTTTATTTAATTCCATGCCTGTGGTGTACCCAAATGATTTCTGCGGGAATCCAACATTCGATAATGAACCGAAATAAATCATATAGTGCTCTTGACTTGCAGCACTAGTAGCTATATGAAATATAGGCTACTACAAACGAGAGCTAAAAATTTTTTTTTTTAAATGATGCTTAATTTTTTGTATATTTTCGCTTGGTAGTCTTTTTTTCTTTCATGTAGTGCTGGGCGGTTTGACCAAAAATTTCTATCACCATTTTTTTTTTTTTTAAGATTCTGTCGGTTTGACGGTATATCATGGTATATGCACTGGACCTTTATTTTGGCATATTTTACTGTCAAGAATACAGGGAATATATTATATATAAACATTGTAAGGACAATTAAAAATTAATTGTATTCAAATCAGTTCACAAAGCTAACAATTTAGTTTAAAATGCTACATTTTTACTGTACAATTTCTGTCATTTCAATGAAGACCTTTGAGTTTGTGTTTTAATAAACAGTGTTTATTATTATCATCTCTATTAATTAAAGTATACTCGATTGTACAATAGTATATTTGTTATTTCAAGTTATACCGAACTTTTATTTTGACAGGGTCGTGAAGACCTTTGACTTCCTGTGTTTATGATACGACTAATGTCGATAGTTTTATCAAATTAAACAGTGAAATTTTCATAAAGTGACCCTAAGAGCAGCTCTGCAGATGAAGTTCATGTGTATAGTCAGTGAGACAGCAGACACTGAAATAATCGCGAGCGTCACGCGTGCTTTAGTATGTGTAAGTTAGTAGACGAAAATGCGGCGCTCATTCATATAGACCATGTTCACACAGCAGCAGAATACGGTTGTCAGTCCTGTATTTGAGTCCTTAATACGGTTATGTTCACATGTTTTTTTTAGCTTTAATATTCACAGACACTAGTCCGTATCGATATCTGATTCATTGTACAGCCTGACTTTTTATATATTCATCCAAAAATTGCCAAATTCTGTGTCGTTCCGCTTTTCTATTTGTGACTGGATTCCGTGATTTCATCCGTGTTTTCTGCATCGCGGAAATCATGTGGCTCTACATGGTATTTGCAGTATTAAAGAGAGATCGTTATTTATTGTTGTGTTATAAAGGTGTTCCCATTAGTGTAAGAAGGGTATGCAGTTAATAGAAGTCCGCTCTCTCTACGCTCTACATTGCGCTTCATGGCCATTGAATAGAGGCAGCAGCTGTTTCAGCTACACACGGGTATGGCGGTTTTTGAAAAATACATATCTGTCTCGAAATTGAAGCACTACTTTCATGCTATATTGACATGCTCGCGAGCTGCCCTCCGTCTGCTGCTTATCCCACTGAAAATGATCTGGGATGCATCCCCCTGACCAAGAGTATATTAATAAAACAAAGTAATAACGAATAAGTAGATAAATACAAACAAGCTGGGCAATTTGTGCCAAATCAGCCAGGCCACCGGGATTTCACTTTTCCCGGCTGCTCGCGATGGCCAGTCCGAGACTGCCTTATATTTAGCAGTTATTAGTAATAAAAATTATAGAACTTTGGGTGAAAAAGTTCATCCTCTGTGTTCAGTCTTTTAAACTACTCCTCAGTGTGCATGCAGTGTAAATAAAGCAGTTACATCAATGAAATGATAGTAGTCAAAAGAATGGAAAAATAGAAAATCGTTTGGATTTCATTTATTCAAATGATTGTCTCTAAAGTCATAATTTAGCAAAAGTAAAATTGAAAAAAAAAAAAAAAAAAAATATCCATTGATGACGTAACTGAAAAACAAGAAAAATGAACGCCTGGTTTAAATTTTTAATTTCTGCATTTGCATTGTATGGTCTGAAAACTGAATTGTGAAGCGTTACATGGACCCACACGGACCTCAGTGAGCAAGACCAGTGTAACGATCCAGAATTTGACTTATCGCTAACTGGCTGGCAAGCTGGCTTGATTTCATTCATTGAATACATCGGTTTGCGATCGACTAACGTACGTTACTTAATTCAAGTTTGCTAGCCCAGGGAACAAAGTGATACAAATTAATTTATGGCTAGCAATATTTCCAAATCTAATGATGTATGCTTCATACTTTCTCCCAGCAACTTTTTTCAGCTTGAGTGTCACTAGGCTCATCAAAGTCACCGCTGCACACTTGAGCTTAGCTGGTTCTGTGGCATTCCCGCCATTTTATAACACCCAATATATCTAGATTTTTTTTTGTTGTTCTTTGTTAAAATTATGGAGCTGTGTCTCTCATGTGAAGTCTTGTGTATTTTTTTTATTATTATTATTATTTTTTTTTCTGTGTGTTATGGGGAGCATCAGAGTTGGGACTCTGTATAAAATAGAACCATGTAATCAAAAGCGTCTGTTACGAGTAACGTTAACGTTATTCAAATAAAAATGTTATCTTTTTCACAGTGTGATTACGTCATTGTGGCATCATTGAACATCATTGTGACAACCTCCTAGTGATAGTAAGTCATATTTGCTCATGTGTAATTTGTTAAATATAGTGTGTAATAATACTTTCTTATTTTTAGGATTGTGAATGTGGCAAGACATACACATATATACAGTACTGTGCAAAAGTCTTAGGCACATCAGTATTTTCACCCCAAAAAAGGTTTTAAGACAGTTATTATATCTTTTGCTATAGCGTGTCAGTCGGAAATATCAGTTTACATTTCCAAACATTCATTTTTCCATTAATTGTAATAATCCAGTGAAAATGTTTGTATGCACAAGGAGTCTGACAACAGCCGGTATGATCTGATCTCACCATCATCGAGTCTGTGATTACATGAAGAAACATAAAGAACTGTGATAGACTAAATCCAGAGGAACCGCAGCAACGTCACCAAGATGCTTGAAGAAACCGACCTGCAAAGCTACAGTACTGTGAAAAGTTTTAGGCACTTGTGTAAAAATGCTGTAAAGTCAGGACGCTTTCATAAATACTATCATAAATAGATTTTATTTATCAATTAACTTCTATTAACGAAATCAATCGATCAATATTTGGTGTGATCACCCTTTGCGTTTAAAACAGCTTTTGTCCAGGTACATAGTTTTCAGGTAGCTTTGCAGGAAGGTTTCTTCAAATGTCTTGGAGACGTTGCTGCAGTTCTTCTGGATTTGGTCTGTGGAGTTGATGATGGTGAGATCAGCTCATACCAGCTGTTGTTTGACAACTTGTGCATATAAAAATCTCAATGGATTATTACAATTAATGGCAAAATTTATATTTGAAAATGTAAATTTCCTACAGACACACAACAGCAAAAGACTGTGGTTGTGAAAATACTAAGACTCTTGCACAGTATTGTATATATTATATATATATATAATTTTTTTTTTTTTTTCCCGTCTTTCCACAGGCTGGCACAACTGGATTGACACCTTTAGCCACCAAATACTTTTGTCCACGCTCTCATTGCTGGGCATCACAGGAACTGTACATTGCTGGTGTGAATCTCACAGGTCTTTCAATCAAGCACTAGTCACGGGGGTACCTGAAGGGTCAGTTCTGGGACCCCTCCCATCTCCATATATTCATATACAATACCGGTCAAAAGTTTGGACACATTACTATTATTAATGTTTTTGAAAGAAGAATCTTAGGCTGATCAAGGCTGCCATTATATAATAAAAAATACAGAAAAAACTGTAATATTGTGAAATATTACAATTTAAAATAATGGTTTTCTATTTTAATATACTTTAAAATATAATTTATTTCTGTGATGCAAAGCTGAATTTTCAGCATCATTACTCCAGTCTTCAGTGTCACATGATCTTTCAGAAATTATTCTAATATGATTTATTATCAATATTTGAAACAATTGTATAAATTATATTTTAAAGCATATTAAAATTAAAATGTTAAATTGTTATATATTTAATCATTAAATTGTAATAATATTTCACAATATTACTGTTGGTTTTTTTCTGTATTTTTGATCAAATAAATGCAGGCTTGATGAGCATAAGAGACTTATTTCAAAAACATTAAAAATAGTAACTTGTGACCGGTACTGGATACTATTATAAAGGTACATGGATTATCCTACCACTGCTATGCTGATAACACACAGCTTTACTTTTCATTTCAGGCTGATGATCTGACGGTAGCTGCACAGATCTTGGACGGCCTGGTGGACATCTCGGCATGGATACAAGAACATCACCTGCAACTCAGTCTGGCAAAGACAGAACTTTTCGTCTTCCCAGCCACTCTGACGATTCAGCATGATTTCACCATCCAGCTAGGCTCATCAATAGGCCTGTCACGATAACTACTTTTTGTTGTGCGATATATTGTTCCAGAAATAATTGCGATAAACGATATTATTGTAATTTCAAGACCATTTTATGCCACTGAATATATAATCATAATATAACAGCATAATAATGCAAGCAGGCCTATACACTTTCAAAAGACAACAACCATTTAATTCTTTAGATCATGGAAATGAAGGATCAAAAAATTTAATATCCTAAATAAAATACTTGAAAAAATATTTAAAAAAAAAAAAAAGTAAAAAAAAACAACAAAAAAAATGCAAATGCACAAAAGGCACTATGGAGATTTTCCAATTACAGATTTTTATTCTATTGCTGAAAAAACAAACCATACTTAGCAGTCAGATGCCCATATGAACAAAGGCACAGATGCCTCAAGGCCATATCTGCTGCTAAAATGATTTTTCTAGAGCCATGTTTTTTAAAAGTTTAACTTCTTTTAACCTAAGCGCCACATGATTATGATGCAGCACGTGATGCTGCAAAAGATGTGAGCACAATGCTCAAACATGTCTGTTTACATAGAAATTACAATTGGAAAAACTGCAGTGGAATGCAAAAAACATATTCTCTGTAAAAAAAATGAACACTCAACTGCAGTGTCCCTTGTGAAACGGCCTTAACACTAGCTGTTAGTGTGCACTATTTTACACTGTGACATTTATATTTGCACCAGAACAGTGGATTGTGGCTTTGAAATCGAGAGCATTTGGACTGTCTGTAGTTGTAAGCAAAACACTATAACGCCTCAAATAACGCCATTTTTTCACCCGTCAATGACTGCTCTGTGTAGGAACAGCAAAATGTTGGTGATATTCATTATCATGTAAACATAATGGGCGATATATTGCGTCACCAAAAATTATTGAGGTCATGTACATATATTGCGTGATAAGTTGATATATTGATTATTGTGACAGGCCTACTCATCAACTGTAATTCCATCCTGATCCACCAAAAATTTTATGGTAATCTTTGATGACCAGCTGACGTTCAGAGACCACATTACAAAGTTTGCACTGCACTATACCAGAAAGATCAGGTCCTTCCTAATGGAGCGTCCAACACAACTAACGATACAGGCCCTTGTCATTTCTAGACTGGACTGTTGCAACGCTCTTCGAACATCTGCAATCTCTATAACCCTAACTGGACAGCTGAATCCCTGACAATATTCAAGAAACAACTGAAAACGAATCTCTTCCATGAACCCTTAATGGCATCCTGCTGACTCACAAAAAAACATTATGCTTTCACTATTAAATCCCTCTCTGTTCTGGTTTGTACTATTCTGAACAATGTTTGAATCTTTGTATTATATAGCACTTGTGTTTATTGCCTCCTTAAGATGAATTGTTTGTGTTCCTTATTTCTAAGTTGCTATGGATAAAAACATTGGCTAAATGAATAAATGTTTAAATGGTTAATATTTCAAAGTTATAAATACAATAACTCATTAATAAACAGAAAATGTTTATTTTTCATATTGACCACTGACAGCTAGTGCATATTTCCATTGTTTTTAATATTGCGGTTGTTTTACAGTAAATAACTGTTTTATACCTGTTTTTATGACTTAAAACATCTCAACCAAGTTTTGTGTCCAACTAAATGTTTTATTTTGAGTTGGAATTCTTTTTATAAATGAATCAATTTCATTTAAACTGTATTTGATACATTTAAGTTGGACCAACTCAATTACATTTCATTGCATGAATTTGTCTTTTATGAGTTGGAGCTACACATATTTATTGGATGGAAAAACTGCCCTCAATTAAATTGAGTTCATCCAATGAGGTTTTTTTTTTTTTTTTTTTTTTTTTTTTTTTTGAGTGTACAGTATGCGAACACTAATATTTCTATAATTGTTTAGTAGGGGCACTTGTAAGCTCTCCTATGGGAACTGAAACGGAAGTCTTCTAATTAAGTTAGTAACTTCCTGTCCTACAGATGTTTACCTTCAAATTTTATAGAACTGAACCCTTTTCACTAATGAAGCGAGTTTAGCTCAAATGGACATTGATCACTTCCTTCTTGTGGTGAAGCTAAATAAGAGTCATTGTGGATGCTGCATGCTGAGAACAGACATAGTAACAAAACTGAGTTCAGATTTACAGTTTAGCCATTCAAATTACTACTGCTGTTTCTATTATGAACCAATGACACAATGTGTGGTTGATAGGATTGTGTCACTTGTGGGGTGTGGTTGTTATTTTTCTCCACATATTTTGAAAGACAGCTGCATGATAAAGCACGTTGTAACTCTTCATTTGCATAAACATTTCACGTTGCATAAGAGAGCTTTGCACAGCTTCAGTGTTTACATTAAATGCCATTGCCATACCCGTCGTACATTGTCAGTGGCCGATACTCCCTCTCATCACAGAGAGATTGTCGGACGCCTTTAAAGTCTACAACACGCAGCATCTGTGTGAGGCTGAGCGAGGCACGCCATGCAGGCAGAAACACAGGACAGCTGCATTTCAACTCCAATTAGGTAATGGGAGCTGACAGTGTCTGTGCCCAAAGCCTCAGTTCAAGGGGAGAGAAAGAGGGACTGAAGCTCTAACCCTACACCCCTTGAATCCCTTTGGGCCAGGCTGGAGATAGGATGCAGGCGGACCCTGCAAGCAACAAAAAACAGTTGTGGGGAACCTAGCTGGAGGCAACCGTAGGTTTGAAGGTGTCACGATGAAATCGTAGCGTAGACTCAGTGCAGCACAGGGCGAGGGAATTAATTGCTTAATTCACTTGGGTGAAGTGTAAGTACTGCTGGTTTACACACCTAAATTAAGAGGGATTAAGATTCACTGAATCCATTTGATGTAAAGCTCTCGATCGGAGTGGAGCTTCTTACAAGGACATTAGAGGAGCTTTCTAGAAGGTATTAAGTCCTAAACCTCTTACACCTTTCTTTTCAAACTGTAATATGAAGTTGGATTGTGCTGTAAATGTCCATGAAATGTAATAAAAGGAAAATTCAGTAACACTTTATAATAAGGTTCATTAGTTAAACATTAATTAATGTATTAACTAACATGAACTAACCATGAGCAATACATTTGTTACAGTATTTACTAATCTTCGTTAACATTAGTTAATAAAAATACAGTTGTTCATTGTTTGTTCATGTTAGCTCACAGTGCATGAATTAATATTAACAAGATTTTAATAATGTATTAGTAAATGTTGAAATTAACATTTACAAAGATTAATAAATGCTGTATAAGTGCAGTTCATTATTAGTTCATGTTAACTAATGTAGTTAACTAATGAACCTTATTGTAAAGTGTTACTGATAAAATCACTAATTTTGTCCTGGAAAAGGGAGGTTGTCGGCACTCATGTAGACACCAATAACTTTTATTAAATTTTTGATTACAGGGGCAGATTATTGATTAATAAAGATATATGTTGCACAATTCCTTGAACAATATTATGTTGTGACCTCAAAACACGAATACATATTGACTTTTGTGTTACATAACCAGCTCCATATACATGGCTTTTCTAATGTAGTAAACTTGCTTGGTAGCCAGGGTTGCCAGGTTTTCACAACAAAATCCGCCTAATTGCTACTCAACACTTGCCCAAAATTCCGGGGTTGAAATCTGCATTTTTTGCAGGGCTCCCCTGGTAAAATTCGCATTCCAGGGGCTAAATATCATATTCTTTAGGTTCGATTCAACCCACAGACGTGAAAAACAACCCGCGCAGTGTAAAAGTAGCCCAATTTTTTTGTTTCGTGTTTGTGGGTCTGAATGTGTTTTTAATGTTAATCAAACAACAAAAGACAAGGAAATCACTCATTGCTCATGACTGAATAGTAACTTAATAATTAATAATGATTGATCTTTATTATACAGTGAAGATTACATGCAATGTTGTTTTACATTTTATTAGCTACTTTATTCAATTTCTGTACCTGAAAACTGGATACATGAAAAACCTGAAAAGCTTTATTTATTTGTATCTTTTCTTTACTGTATTTATTTGTGCCATTTGATTATTTGTTCTTATTTTCCTTATTTTGTTTGACAGTAGGACTAGTCATTTTTTACATGAACACAGCACATACCGAAACATACCGAAACGGTGAGCCTAAACCCATGATACAAACCGAACCGTGATGAATCTGAACCGTTGCACCCCTAATTCATTTCCATTATAAAGCTTGGAAGAGCCAAAATATTTTTTAATATAATTCCAATTGTGTTTGACTGAAAGGAGAAAGTGATACACACCTAGGATGGTTTGAGGGTGAGTAAATTATGGGATCATTTTCATTTTTTGGTGAACTAACCCTTTAAATAAATCCACACACTGCCAAAACATTAGGTTTTACTTTAAAAGAGCCCGAGGTTGCGCAACGTGGAGCTTTTCACAGTTCCATGTTTACTCTTTCCAGGTAATAGTCACAAATAGATTAAGTCGCTTGAACACAGATGCTTCACATTCCTGGCACGTGATATAGGTGTGCCCTTGGCCAACCCCATACACAGATGGGTCTGCTAGCGCTGGTTTTATCCACCTGTTGGCTTCGGCCTGCCAAGACACAGACACTGTCACTGTCTGGCCCTCCACAGTTACAGCTGTCACGAGCCTCTGGCGTGTCAGACATGCATGTGGTCAGAGGAGCTAAAGAGGGTAGAGCCTGAGCTGGCTGAAACAGAGAGACGGTGTCTCCCACTGATGGAACGCAGCCTGGCTGTAGTCACTGCTCTAATAGGACAGAAGGGAACATCTGCTAAGGAGTAGACCAAGAAGAATTAGCAAGAAGGGGTGTGAATCATAAAGAATTCCCCTTAATGATGTTTTATTAACAAAGTTTGGGAGGAGCCCATCACTCTTCCACCACAACTCCTCACTCTCAACTTTCCTACCCCAGCTCTGGGTTAGGGACACATTCCAAGCTCTAAGCCTTCCCTCTGGACAGCATGCCAAATACGCATATTTTACTCCATTCGAATAGATGTAAGAGTAAACTTGTGAAATGATTCAAAGAATAGTTCACCCAAAATGAAAAGATTTCTGTCATCATTTACTTACCATTATGTTGTCCCAACACTTTATGAATTTCTTCTAAATATATGTTGAAGAATGTTGGTGTTCAAACAACATTCTTTGTGTGTGTGTGTGAACTATTTCAAAACATTGCTTTCATAATGCAATGCAGTAATTGACCTTAACAACAATTCTACACAAAACACGTGTTAACATATTTTAATCATTAATATTTATTAAAATATACTGACAAAACATGTAATTAAAGATGCATATTATGTGTTATCATTTTAACAACTGGTCAATAACACTAACTGATTTTACCAGTCTCTGTGTAAAAGAAAGCATGTAATACTCGAAATAGTTTGTGTACAAGAACATGTGCGTGTGCATGTATCCCACACATGCACAGGTCCGAGGCCTTTATGTTTGCAAACACTCATAAACATTAACATGAACATAATGAACATACTCCTAAAAAGTACATTTTTTTTCAGTGGCTGGCCATTTTTGACCAGGAACACCACAAGTGTGATTTTGAGCCATTTTGTACAAAATAAAAGCATCTTAAAACAAACTTCCTGGTTAAACATTTAAGCACACTAGTGTGATAAATTGTACAGAATATTTTCAAATTTTATTCAGTATTGACAAAATTAGCAAAAAATAATGCTTTTTATGGTCAAAATTTTAGGTGGATAAACTCAGACTGAAATAAAACAAGCTGACAGAGAAGATTGAATCCAATATTTAGTGATAATATAGTGTCATGAGAGACTAGCAGTTTTAAAAGGCCGGTTATTTTTGACCGGGAACACTTAAATAGAAAGGGTTTTAAACACAGCACAAGGATTAAATCTCACAGTTGTAAACTAATGTATGCCTATGTTTGATTCACTAAAAAGAACCGATTCATTGGAGTCATTAATTTGAGAATTGGACTACAGCTTGTGCTGTATATTTTTGATTCACAAAAAGAGACGACTCTTTAGATGAATTCGATCGGAAATAGAAGACTGCTTTACTGGTTCCACAGTATGTTTTTAATCAACTAAAAAGAACCGACTCATTAGATTCATTTGCTCGTAATCTGACTGATTACGCTGTAGGCTATATTAAAAAAAAAAATAATAATAATAGAGTAATTTGTTCGAGAATTGTACTAGGATACATTGCTTGCAATGTATGTTTTGATCCACTTAAAAGAACATTTCATTAGAGTGATTTTTTCAACAATTACACTTCATAGCCGATGTTGCGCTGTATGTTTCTGATTCACTAAAAATAACCGACACGTTAGATTAATTCGTTTGGGAATACTACTACAATGTTTTTTGGCGTGTTTTTGATTCACTAAAAAGACCCAATTTATTAGTGTCATTCGTTTGGGAGTCAGACGATGTCTGTTTTGCGATGTTTATTCATTTTCAGCGTTGCAGGGCTATTGAATAGCTAAGCAGTGTGGTAAACGCTGCCAGGGTATTGGTACAGTACAATACTTCCTTGGAAAAATAATGGCAAATGGCAAATGGTTCTAAACAAGACCCGGATCTCCGTTTCCAACCCCAAAGAAAAGACAGAAAAAGAGAGCGTGGGGGGAGAGATGGGGCTCTGGATGTATGCCATACGAGCAGATGCTGCACACAGGAGCACCTGGGTCTACAGCTTGTCTAACCTCCCCTTGCACAGACGAGCCAAAGAATCACACTTCTGAAAACCCCCTGAACCAATGATAATTATCCTATATCGTATTTATAGCCATTTTCGTTCATTGGCAGCTCCTAAGGTAATTTCCATTGTGGGAGGAAATTTATACACCTGCGTTGCATGGCAACTGTGTTAAGCAGGAATGCAACTTAATGGGAGGCATTTCTTGAAGACCTTTTCTTGTAGAGCGCTGAGTTGGAACAGTGAGTTTAACCGGTAAGAAAATAAATATATAGGATAAAACAAATATAAAGGATATACAGGACAAAAAATAAATAATAATATTAATAATAATAAAAAAATGGAGGTAGAAAAAAACACTTTAGTCTTCTGGTCAAGATAATCATCTGATTCAGTAAATTGTCTTGTTTGATCTGATTTACTGAAAGAAAGAAAGAAAGAAAGAAAGAAAGAAAGAAAGAAAGAAAGAAAGAAAGAAAGAAAGAAAGAAAGAAAGAAATATCATGCCTATATAAGGCAGGAAAGGTTGTAGTTGTAACATCATAACTTAAATAAATCCAAATCCAAAAATTCTAATTTATTGTTTTAATTAAACCTTTTAAGTTGTAAACATTATTTTGTAGAGTTCTGTTGACATAATAATGTTGATCATTACATCAACTTAATATCGTCTGTAATTTAAACTCAAATGTCTGCATTAATTGGCTTTTTTTAAAATGAGGTTTTAGTAACTTAATGAAATTGTCTTGATAACTTAGGAAATTAGGCAGTGGATTTCTCTTTCCCAGCATGCTTTGCATAGGACTGGATATAGGAGAAATAAATGTTGAAATTAAGTGTTAATTTATTTGTTTTTAGTGAAGGGAAAGACCTGTTAGTGTTTAATGCTGTTATGTTATGTTTGTTGAGGTTTTTGTGTTTACCATTGTGCTGAAGAGTAGATACATGAAGGTAAACATCGTCTCTATAAGCAATGACTGTGCTAATGCCAGTGACAGGTAATATCTTACTTGTTCATTAAATATACATGTTAAATAAGTTATGCTAGCATGTGCTATGATAGCTGTTGATTTGAACTGAAATAGATAAGATTAGCCTAATTGGTTCCCACGGCTACAACTCTGGTAGTTGGAGCGACTTAATTTTTTTGAGTAATCAACTTAAAAATTTGTGCTACAGATATTAAGTTCCTCCAAATCAATGTAGCTTGTTGGTTGAAGGTAAATTCACTCAAAGCTGTCATAACTCAAAAAAATTGATGCAATTTATTGCTATTTTTTGTTGTTGTTATTGAGCCCACACATTATTTTTTAGAGTGCATTTACTTTGGCTGGAGTCAAAAAGATTAAATAAAACAGGACAATGTATGACATACAGTTCAGGGGTATTGTATATTTCAAAAAATCTTTCATTTGTAGGCAAAAAAAAGACAGCAAAAAGCCAGCTTATACATATTGCAATTTCTACCACAATTTGCACTTAACGTTGTAAATTACCATACTTTTATTCAGTATGATTCTGACTATTTCACATACTGTATGATTCAAATTCACCACTGATTGTGTGTAGATGCCCAAGGTGTGTTTGCTGTAAAAGAGCCTCCCAGTAGTTGAAGGATTTAATTTTTCCCCAAAGTTTGTTCAAATTCCAGGTTGTTGTCCAGGTTGCCAGGCCTTTTAAGATGCTGCCAGCTCTCAAACCCTCAAATGCCCTTGGCAAAGTGAAATTCTCAGAGCAGAAGCAATAATATGGTGTGCAGAAGATGAATTCGTAACACCTGTTTCACTGGTGTCTTTCAAAACAACCCCCACCACGTTTGAGGCTAACTTACACAAGGTTTTCTTTTAAACGAGAAAATGGTCACATCTGGAGCTGGTTAGCTTCTTAACGTCAAACGCAAATTAACTTCATATGGTGTAATATGAATCCTTTGAAAATACACCTACATTTATTAGCAGTTATTGCACTAGTGATTCATAATTGAAGTGATTCACTAAACTGACATTACTCAAATCTAAAATATCTATAGCTATAAAAGTAAAATACAAATATACAAATCTTATTATAATATAAATATAATATAAAGGCTAATTTAAATAACTGTGCACAAGGAAATACTTTTACATTTTAGATGCTGTCAGTCCATCCAAGTAGGAAGTTCCAGCATATATCCAAACATTAAAAAATATAAACATTACATACAAACTTGATTAGATCAGGCTATTTTATCAGAGATCACAGTTTTATCTCATCAGCCATGGATATCCAAATATTAAATATACATTATATATACTTTATGGTACCACAAGCCTCAGATCTACAAATCATTAGAGAGGTGCATCAAAAAGTGTCAAGAAGTGACATCAGAGGAACAGTCAATTTTTCATGAAGGAGACTTCTGCATTATTCACCACTTTCATCTTTTATGGAAATATGTCATCATACACTCAAAGATTTAACAGTGAGGTTTGTGAGAAGCATCGGTCACACCGAGCGGCATCTTGTGACCTTCTGATAAAAGGAGCCCTTTATTTGTTTGGACTGATCTCTAATGAGATTGTGAGATTGTCAGATTTAAGCGCAGACGTTTCATCAGGGCTCATGCTTAAAAGCTTTCACGCAAACAAGATTGTGTATATATTATTGAAAATCCGTTCTGTGACTTGCACGCTACTTTGTGGGTTACGTCATCAATTTGTTTTAGAAAACAAGTCGCAAATTTCCATGGTCTATGAACATTCTAGTGTTTATTTGAGTAAGCAACGCAAGTTATTTATACAGAGCATTTCATATGGTAAAGTACTTAACATAAGCCTAGTGAAGAATATATATATATATATATATATATATATATTTCATAGTTAAAGATATATATATATATATTTCAATCATGACAACTCTCAGAAGATATTTAGCATGGTAATAGATATGACAATGTTAATGTATTTGGCCTTGGCAGAATAGATCTGCTACACTGCTGCTGAATTGCTGCTGATGTAGATTATAGCTGTTGTTGTAGATGATTGCTGCTGCTGCAGAGCAAGTACAGGAACTTGCTACTGCCAATATATACGCTGATACGCAGGGGTTAAATTGGGATTTGTTATGTGGGGGGGCTCTGTGGTTTCAGGCTTTCGAGGTGTGCACGTGTATATGCAAAGCCTACAAAATCTTATCAATTGACAAACTGTAAAATACAGACAGAGCCCTCTGCTATGAATACTAAAATGCAGATCAAAATCATTCTAGATGCTGGCAGTGTGCAAAGCTACATCTGATGACAATAAAATCTTTCTGCAGGCCTAAAGGAGAGCATATAAATACAAAATACAGGGTTCGACTTTAAGCCTTGTCATGTGCTTGTCCTTTGGACAAGTAAATTGGTCTCTTGTCCGAGCAAAAAAGTTGCTTGTCTGGAAAAAATTGTTTTTTTTGTGGTGTAAATATAATTTATTCTGAAGCAATATTCTCAACAGTGTTCCATCAGCTTTTACATATTTATATCTGCATATTTATGATATTTACCCCGAGGGCGTTTTCCCCCCTAATATTATTACATGCTTCATCTTTTATTTCACATTTTTACACTTGATCAATAAATTCAATAAAAACAAAATAAGGCAGGACTGTAACGAATCAAATTAAGTAATTTACACCGAAAAATTACAACTGCATTAAATAATGTTATGATATTCTTTATATATTTTTGAACATACAAATAAGAAATGTTTGGAAAATTATACATTTAAACATGAAACTGAACCGCCAGTAGGTGGCGGCAAGTGACTGTCCTAGTCATTCATTCAAATGATTCGTACAAACGGCTGATTCATTCAAGAATGAGACAGGTGTTTTGAAAAGGGCCAATGGATCTTTGACTCAACCGATTCGTTCAAAACGCTGAATCATTCACTAATAAAACGCGGCTGAGTGTCGCTGTGGGAGATGCGCGATGGTGCTGGGGCTCAGCCCTGGACGGCCCTGGCCCAATTTAACCCCTGCTGATATGCTGCTGTAAGACTACAAACTGCTATAGTGAATGGTAACCAGCCATTTAAATGTGTAAGCAACAAGCTCATTGGCTGCAGAAGTGACATGGACCAATCAGCTTGTTCCAATAGTTAATGCTGTTATTATCATCAGCTTACATTAAGGACCCATCAGTCTGCGCCATCTAGAGTTTCATGACTGAACTATGTATATATATACAGTGTTGGGAAAAGTTACTTTTAAAAGTAATGCATTTCAATATTGCATTACTCCCTAAAAAAGTAACGTTACATTACTTTTGCATTACTTTTTCTCACCTGGGCTTGATTGTTTTGTTTTTTTGTGTGTGTGTTTTTGTTTTATAACAACAAAAAAGTTCTATTTTTGGCAAATGTAAAGGCCCTTTCACACAAAAAATTTAATGAATAAGCCTCAGGCTGAAGGAAATGCATATTTACGCCTGTACAGTAGAGGGCGCAGCTCAAACAAACCTTTCAGCTGTGCTGCCATTCTGGATTAAAGAAGAATAGGATACAGGAGAAGAAAGTTCAACACTTTTATTGATTTTAAGGAATACTGAATGTTTTCATGCAAGTGAGATGAGTAAATGCATTTTCACATTTAGTCTAGAACTACAATAACCATCATGTTCACAGCGCACACAACACCGCTGCACTTTATTTCTCTCAACATGGAGGCAGGAATGCTGTCAGTCAATAAATGTGAAAAGTAACTTGTGTTACTTATTTGAAAAAGTAACTTAGATATTTTGTTGTAAATTGTTACTAGTTACTTTAAAAAAGTAATCTGATTACGTAACTCAAGTTACTTATAATGCGTTACCCCCAACACATATATATTGTTTTATACAATATAAAGAATTAGATGTAATTAATATAATGTGTTATATATAAATATATATTATAAAAATAATTTATGTTTAAATAAAAACAAATAAAAGCTTAAAAGAACTACAAAACTGAACAAAAATGTATAATATTTAAAATGAAAAAAACTGAGGTCAGTTTGGACAAAAAAGGACATAAATTGAAATAAAATACTGCAGTGAAATCAGTAAAGCGCAGCTGAATTGTTTACCCCAGGAGCAAATACTGACACCAGAGGGATTTCTATAGCTTTATCACACTATGAAAACAGACATTGCAGAGCTTCCATAGCAAGGACAATTGTTTAGCAGCGCGTCATAAAGGCTCCAGACTGTCAGTTGTTGTCATTTTGTGATCTGCCAAATGCTTTCTAATGTTGTAAATGAAACGCTGGAGAAAGAATGTCATCAGAATGTACAGTTGACATCAAAGTGTGTTAACATCAGCCAGAGTCTAGCGGAGCTGTGATGACAGATGAGTGGGCCACTCCGCTATGGGATGTTCCCTCTGCCAAGTCACAAAAGCCTCTTGGCAGAGGCACGACTAAAGATGCCCTAAAAGATGAAGAGATAGTCCTCTCATTCTCTGTTTGCTGTCAGAGAAGCAAACTTTGTAAAGTAGGTTATATGGTGGCAAGTCATGGGAAATCATTTGCAATTATCTACCTGTCATTCTATATGTCCGTCCATCTATCCATCCACACTGTAAAAAATCAAAAGTTGAGAAAACTTAAAAGTTTAAGGCAACCAGCTTCAGGAGATTTTTGAGTTTTCTCAATTGAACTTGTTATACAACAACAAGTTGAGAAAACTCAAAAATCTCCTGAAGCTGGTTACCTTAAACTTTTAAGTTTTCTCAACTTTAATTTTTTACAGTGCATCCAGAGCCGTTGAAAAACCATCCATCCATCCATCCATCCATCCATCCATCCATCCATCCATCCATCCATCCATCCATCCATCCATCCATCCATCCATCCATCCATCCATCCATCCATCCATCCATCTTTCTACAGCCCAATTTGACCCATGACTTGAATGAATGAAATCATTTGGAATATCGAACAGAATGGTAAATGCGCTAGACTGTGACTCTAACATCCCAGGCCATTTCCATGCTAAATGTTTAAGCGGCAGGTCTGCCTGAGGCAGCAGAGCACTGTGAGGAGGCCTTAAATGCCTTGTCAGATCCAAGGAATCTCATCGTGAACCTGTTAGTGGAAACACCTGCCCACAGCAAAGTCACTTCAAGTCTCTCCTCAACAAAAGGCCTATTTCAAGACCGCCAGCAGGCGTGCTGAGGAAAAACGGCTCTGACAGCATTGGAATATGAGGAAAAGTACACTGAGATGCACTTTGACCTTTGTCCCAGTCTTTGGAGCTCTATATGAATGCATTTTTAATTTTTGTAGTAAGCATGTAATCTGTTTTTGGTTCTGTGAATGTGTGCTGTAAAAAATTAATGATAACACAATGTTGTAAAATATTAAATGTAGGCCTAAGTAAGAATAGTTTTCATACCCTTTGTACACTATTCTCATGATAGTACACAAGTATAACTGCTGCAGTTTTGAAGAACGATATTTCTTATTGTCTATCGTACTTTTATATTTTCAAAAATCCACAATGCTGTCCATCAACAGTAGGTATCTTGGCAAATTGGCAGAAAAAAAGAAAGAACAGAAAGAAAATGCACTATTAACTTTTATAAATATTGATGAAGAAAAAAATCTACTGGTTTCTAGATGTTAAGTCCTAGAAATAGCACTATAACAAGCACTATTTTCGCTGCTGAAATAGAACAAAAACAGTCAGTACTGTGTAAAAAATGTAAGTGACTTTATTAACTTACCTAATAATTATTAACTTATTATTGAATGAAGGCTATAAAAGTAGTGTCACATTTCTAATCGTAATTCCAATAACGCGGCCCCAAGCACCCATATTAGCAGCTTCAGCACAGAAGACAGATAAACTCTGTTTCATCACTGACATCTAGCGGTTGAAACGAGAACTGCAGTTATTTCTCAAAATACGTTTTATTTCATCTGAATTTATGCTTTGAGCTATTTGTCCCACGCCCAACAAACATTATTAATAATAATTATTACCTTTTAATACTTGTTTAATAATTTAATTGAATAACTAAGAATGATTAATTACATATTCCTCTTATTATTATTAGTGCCATTACCAATAACAGTAACAACAACAATAATTATTGATTAGCGTTCCATAATAATTTAGTTTAACATAGTGTTTTTTAAATATTTCAGTGTACATATTTCATACTGTATTATTTTAGCAATTAAAAAAAAAAAAAAAGATTACAAAAGTATTTTATCCAATCTAGAATATACAAGATCAACGCCACACATGATTGTTCATTGCTGTCTCCAGTCAGTAGCTAATATATTACTATAGGTGGCACCATTTCACCAAGAAATTATCTGGACTAACAAGTGATCAATTACAAATTGCAATCAAAATTAAATTAGGGAGTTGTTAATGGTTTCGCATGTGCTCTCCAAATATGTATCACATGAAATAACAAATAAATAAATATGGTTGATTTTTTTTTAAGTAAACTTATATAAACTTCCAAAAAATAATTCAGATTTCTTCATAAGCTTCTGTTATATGAGCCATTAAAAATAGTCAGTGATAATGAAGTTAGTGTAAAATCACATTGAATTTAAATCACCTTCTGTCTGGATATTTAACAGCAGGGTACAAATCTTCTGTGACACCAGTTGGTGCATTTTAATCTGCTATTATGAGAGGTGTGATACAATATAGTTAAATAAGAAGATGAATAAAGCTTTCCTTTATTAAAGTTAGGTCTACACAATCAGATCTCAGTAATAGGCTATTATGATCAGAATGCCAACTTCTGCATACAGATTTTATATGTGTTGTTCTGTAATTTTGGGAACATTTCATGTCCATTGATGATAATATATATATATATGTGTGTGTGTGTATGTTTTATCCATTAAGAGATTGCATACTATAATCTCACACCAATATTTTAGGCACCCTGTTTTTTTAGTTTTCTTAAAATTACCTTTATGTCCGTTAAATGAAAGTTTTTGCAATGTCCACTTTTTGAAGTGAGTGGGTTTTGTATTAAAAAAAAAAAAAAAAAAAACAAGTTTAAAATCAAGATTATCTACATTCAGTTCATTTCTACAATCTAAATACCTTAGAAAATAGATTGGGTCTTATTTTTTATTTATTTATTTTTTATATTTCATTTTAGTAATGTCTGCAAAAAACTGAACTCTGTCAAAACTAAAACTAAAAAAATGGTTTATCCCAAAACCATGTGACCAGCATCATGTAATGTCATTTCTTCTACTTTGCATGACATTCTTACAACTATCAAAATGATCTTCAAAGTAGATTTATGATAAAAATGTTCTTGTCCTTAGTGACCATGCTGAGAGAATTTTACATGCATAAAACAAAAATACATTCTCAGAAGTATTTTAAAATAATCACTGTTCATATGACAGGAAAAACGTACATATTTGAGTCACTTAATTTGTGTATGTAGTGGCATACTGTTTGTCTGTAACATAGTTGACAAATTCACCAGGGAAAATGTTTTTTTTTTTTTTTTTGTAATATCAAAAAGGGTTTCTAGCAGAAACGTTACACTGATAAAATATATATGTTTTATTGAGAAAGCTTATTGTTTTTACACTTTTTTTGCTGATGTGAAATGTACCCTAAATTATAAAATGAACTATATACAGTATATTTCAGTTCACTCTTTATCTCCAGGTTCTCTTATTTCTCTTGTCAGGGCTGATCAAGGATCTGATGGCATCAGTCACAAGAAGCAGTGCAAATCCAATATAATCCAGCTCCAAAAACACTAATCCAGACTCACCGCTAAACAACAATCAGGAATTACAAATCAAGCTTATAATGAATCCACCGGCCATGCACACATATAGCAAACACACATATCTCTTGTTAGGGGTCCTGTGCTGTGGAGTGGCTCAACCATGAGATGCTGTAACCAACAAAAGTTGCTAAGTGATCCAGTCCCTATGGATAAGAGCATGAAGGTCTCTCCCCTGAGACAGCCATGTCTTACATGCAGCAGTGAACCCCACGTTACTGGAGAGAGGCTAAGAATGAAGGCTCCTGGATTGTTTATCACATCATATGCTTCTCCTCATGGGACTCTTCCATCAGTGTACTACAGCCATGTGCTCTGTTCTGTTTTGTAACCTCCATTCACAGATAACAATTGTGTGAATGCTATAAATATATATATATATATATATATATATATATTTCTTGTCATATTTAAGCTCATTGTTTCTGCCTAAAATTAATACATGCTAGCTAACTGCATGGTTTCTATTATCTTAAACTGTTTATCTATGAAATGGACACACACTCTCCTCTACTAACAGATCACTCTAAACTGTTGTAACAGTGTATGCAGACAGGCAGATGAAGACACAGAAGCGTGAGATTTCAACACTAAATTTACTTATCATATAATCCAAACAGGTAACAATATGAACAGATAGCAGGTAAACATACACACTGAGTCGGAGACTGGACAAGGAGACCAGGAGAGGGAACAACTTAAGTAGCAAATGCAAACGAGGATAATAGAACACAGCTGAAACATATGAACTAATAATAATGGTAACCAATGAGTGGTGGGAATCTAAACACGTGACAATAGAAAACAAACTGAAAGTCCATAAAAAATGAAACTGAAGATAACTGTGACATCATGCCCCCCTCCGGCAAGGCGCAACTTTACGCTGTAATGAAATGATGGCATAGAGAGGGATGGAGGGGACTTGGGAGGAGGATGTGGATGAGGCGAAGGGATGGTTGCAGGACATGGCGAAGGGATGGCAGGACGACGAGACCCAGATGGTACAGGTGGAGGAAGTCCGATGGCACAGACCCAGAGCTCCACAGAGCCAACAGTCCACGGCGGAGATGAAGGCGGGAGGAGCCAAGATGTTTAAGGTGTGGCTGCCGACGTCTGGGGGACAACCAACGGAAACAAGCGCCCAGGATACAAAGGTGCAGATGGAGGGCCGCTGGAGACCCAGGCAATGTCATGGTGACGAGTGTCGTAGGTGGAACCAGAGTACCCGAGGACTGGGGCGACACCGGTGAGACTGAGGACAGAGGCGATTCTGAAGGGAGGAAGGAGCCCATTGCAGCCGTAGGGGAGGAGGGATGGAGCGCAGTGGATGACCTGTATGTCTGTGGCGTATAGGTGGAGCGACGACTGATAAAGGGGGAGCCGGTGGGACGAGGAAACCCGGTGGAACCACTAGGCCAGGAGTGGAGCTGAAGATGGGAGGAGCCAGGATAGAGCTGACAGGTTGCCGGGCCAAGAAGGAGTGAAGGGATCTGAGGCCGGAGGTGGAGGCGGATAGATGAGTGGCGGGAATCTGAACACGTGACAATAGAAAACAAACTGAAAGTCCTTAAAACTGAAACTAACTGAAAATAAAAGTGACATTGCGCCCCCCTTTGACAAGGCCCGACCTCGTGCCATAATGAAATGATGACATAGGGAGGGATGGAGGGGACTTGGGAGGAGGATGTACTGTAGATGAAGTGAAGTGATGGTTGCAGGATGTGGCAAAAGGATTGGTGATGGCATGACAACCAGGTAAAGGGATGCTGATGGCAGGATGACGAGACCCAGATGGTACAGGTGGAGGAAGTCCAATGGTGCAGACCCAGAGTTCCACAGAGCCGACAGTCCAAGGCAGGAGGAGCCAAGACGTTGTAGGTGCGGCTGCTGACGTCTGGGGGACGGCCAACAGAGATGAGCGGCAAGGATCCGAAGGTGCAGACGGAGAGCCGCTGGAGACCCAGCTGATGTCACGGTGATGAGCATTGTAGGTAGAGCCAGAGTACCCGAGGACTGGGTGACACCGGTGAGACTGAGGACAGAGGCGATGGAGGAGCCCACTGCAGCCGTAGGGGAGGAGGGACAGAGCACAGCGGATGACCCGTATGTCAGTGGCGTATAGGTGGAGCGACGACTGATGAAGGGGGAGCCGGTAGGATGAGGGAACCCAGTGGAGCCACTAGGCTGAAGGGTCCCTGGTAGAGCTGAAGGTGGGAGGAGCCAGGATGGAGCTGACAGGTCAATGGGCCGAGATGGAGTGAAGGGATCTGAGGCCGGAGGTGGAGCCGCAGGATCCTCTAGCACAGGTGCTGCTGATGGTTGCTCAACATCCCGGCAGGGCATCTCCAGAGATGGCGCAGGGCTGCAAGCTTCTAGCAGTGGTGGAGCTGGAGGACTGGCTGAGCTCTGTGACGATGGAGATGACATGAGACTGTACATGATGAAGGTGAGTAGGGCACAGTCTACACAAATCAAAGAAATGAGTAAATCACAGTCCATATCGCTCATAATGCTGTCTTTAAACAGCGATGAGGGTCTAATAGAAGAGTTATCTTTGTCAGAGCTGTCTTTAAACAGCGAAGAAGCATTAGATACTGGTTGGGCTAGGGTGAGAGTCGATCCTTCCTCACTGCCGTCCAGCAGCCAGTCCTCGGTTCCCGTTCCCTCGGCCACTGATGTCATGGGCTCACACCCCTGGTTAGACTCGCTCGTGGCGTCGTGGCGGGTGGTCCCTCAACGTCTGTGGGGGTCTCTTGCGCATTCTCTGTGGTTGAAGATGGTAACTTTGGCTCTGGTTCTGGCTGTATTCTAAATCAGGGCCGTTCACTCTCCAGACACCTCATGAATGCCTCCCTCCAATTCAGTCCGGTGGTGTCTGGGAGGTTTATAGGGTCATGAAAGTTCGCCCCAATCCAGAATAGGGTCTTCAGTGTCTCGCCGTCGAGTTGGCAGATGACGGCAAGTTCCAATCTATTTCTTGTGGTCCGGTCTTCTGTAATGGTGTATGCAGACAGGCAGACGAAGACACAGAAGAGTGAGGTTCTAACACTAAGTTTACTTATCATATATTCCAAACAGGTAACAATTCAAACAGATAGCAGGCTAACATACACACTGGGTATAATGAAGACCAGACAAGGAGTCCAGGAGAGGGAAGATCCTGATTACTTTATAACTAGTTAAATATGGGTATTTTTCTTACACAAATGCTTTGCTTCAGAAGGCCTTTATTAACCCCCGGAGCCGTGTGGAGTATGCTTATGATGGATGGATGCACTTTCTTGAGCTTCATACTCGTTGTTTCCAGTTCACTGCCATTATAAAGCTTGGATGCAACAGGATATTTATTAATATAACTCCAATTGTGTTCATCAGAAAGAAGAAAGTCATATACACATAGGATGGCTTGAGGGTGAGTAAAGCTTGGGGTAATTTTAATATTAAAGTGAACTAATCCTTTAAATAGCAAACGCAAACCAGGATAATAGAACACAGCTGAAACATATGAACTAATAATGATGGTAACAAAGATGATAAATGAGTGGCAGGAATCTAAACACGTGACAAACTGAAAGTCCATGAAACTGAAACTAACTGAAGATAACTATGACAATTGTAATGTAGACACATGCATTTTCTGTAAAGCTGCTTTGAAACGATATGTATTGTGAAAAACACTATACAAATAAGAAACACTTAAAATTCCTCTTTACTGATACAAATTATATTTAGAAGTTAGCTCCTATTAACTCACATTATGATGAATATCATTATTTTAAATAAAACAGAACACAAATTATATATATATAAAAAATCATATACAGTACCATTTGAAAGAAAAAAAAAAAAGTCTGTTATGCTCACCAAGGCTGCATTTATTTTATTTAAAAAAACCCTGTAAAACAGTAATATTGTGAATTATTATTACAATTTTAAAATAACTGAGTTATATTTGAATACATTTTATGTAATTTATTCCTGTCATGGCAAAGCTGTATGATCATTTTTAGCATCATTACTCCAGTCTTCAGTGTCACATGATCCTTCAGATATCATTCTAATATGCTGATTTGGTGCTCAAGAAAAAATTCTTATTATTATCAATGTTGAATTAATTTCTTTCAAAAAAAAAAAAAAAAAAAAAAAAAAAAAATCTTACTAACACTTACTGACCCAACTGATACTCCCTATCTGGTACTTACTGACATGTTGAATAGTATCTGATAAAAATGAGTTTTATTAACTTTTAGGAGGTAGCTTACACTATTGTAAAACCTAATGCTCAAAATAATTAATTGGTTTGAGTAGGACAAACTTAAATATAAAAAATTTGTTCAGTCAGATTAATTTATAACTAGAATAATTAGAATGTTCATTATCTTTCAAGTTCACAGAACTGATATATTTTAAGTAAGCTGAACAGTTTAATTGTTTTAAGTTTTATGAACTTATTTCTTTTAATTTAGACTTAAGTTTAATTGAAACTGGGCTGGGATTTCTCTTTCCCAGCATGCTTTGCCCATGGGACTCGAAAGGGAGAGTAAATGTTAAAATTAAGTGTTATATAATGTTTTTATTTATTCATTTTTTAAATGTGTATATTGAGGTTACATGATAATTTTAAATTAAATGTATGAATTAGTGTACTCTGTAAAAATCTGCCAGTTCTGCTTACTTAAACTTTGAATTTCTTAACCTAAAAATTTTGAGGCAACTGATTGCCTCAATTTTTTTGTTTTGTTTTGCCAACTTATTCAGGTTTACAGTGTATATATATATATATATATATATATATATAGCCTTAAAGCTAGCAGACATGAACTAAAAGCAACATTTAACTCCTGAATTCATAATGTATAGTTCGTCCGGTCTCATTTCTGAGGTTGAAGGTTGGGCCTACATTGCTAGTATTTAAGACCTACTATAGTTTGCAGAAGGTCTGACTCCCAAATCTTCCCTCGCCTTCACTTTAACATGCAGGGAGCCACACGCAATTCACTGTGACGAATGAGCGGGAAACCATGGCAACAGCAGGGAACATGCGGTTTGCCATTCTTCAGCTGTACGATCAGAACGAGTTTGGCTGACCAGCAGAGTGCTAACGGTGGGCCGGCAGCTTGATTCATTGTTGTGAATCATCTCTGTAGGTCTAATGAGCGTGTTCATTTCAACACCTCCTTAGAACATGAGAGGGAGTCCGGTACAAGGAGGGGGGAGGGAGGGCTTTCTGTGACTCATACTGGACACGGAGGAGCCGAAAAAGGTAGCTGAAGGTTTCTCTGTCATCCCCATCCCGTCACTATCAGATTGCTATGAGGAGATGTGCTCTGACTCACGGTGAAGTGTAAGTACTTAATGTACCAAGGGCAGCATGTATCGGCGTAGGGACGCTTAAACAATGACGATACAGTGGGGTATTTTGTACAAGGCATCAGCATAAGGTGTGGGTTGTTTGTGGGCAGAAGCTAAGAAGAACATGTCATTCAAATAGGAACGTGAGGCCTTTATACTACAGTATATTACAAGTGTGCTGATGCTTTAAAAGGTAATAGATGATCATCCTACACACTGCACATTCACTCCTGACCATGAAATCGTTTTCAACATTCTGTTATATGCTAGGCCCTATTGTCCAATAAAGTTTATTAAATATCATTAGCTTGTGGTTTTCAGTGGTGGAAATTAAATACATTTAATTCAGTGTTTTACTTGCTACTTCTTCGTCATTGTTTGTGAAATTTACTAGCAATTTCTAAGTGAAAATTGTTTCTACACCAGTTTTTTTTATTTTTTTTTATTCACTGTATACAATTAGTGCTACAATATCAAATGTGTTGCTAATTTGTATTGAAAGCTCACTTTAAAGCAGTATTCCCCAAATTATGATTTAAAGTTCTCATTGACAAACTGGAATCCAATGTGACTAAGTTTCACAGTGACTGGCTTTTGGAAGTATTTTCACTATCCGCTTGTTAAGTCTGACGTCATGCGCTGCTATTATACACTCACGGAGTACTGTAGAACTACCGAAAAAATTATGAGCCTGACCTTTATCCCCATTACAAAATCTTGTAATCTTGTATTGTTAAAATATTGGCATCTGGGACGGCATGAGCCTGAATATTTTAGTCTACAGCGTGAGTTTTTAAAAGCTTAGCTTAAATGTGCACTATTAATGAATAGTTCTGTTAAGTTACCGCATCATTCACATTTGAAATTGCAGTGGATGTTTGGACTCAGAAACAGTATTCACGTTTTTTTTTTTTTAATCTTTTAAACCAAAACCAAACAAGCTTTGAAAAGAATCGATATTTTATTAAAAGCAAAAACTTGTAAAAAAGATTGTATATTTAACATGGTCAGTGGATATTTTAGGGTCATGAAAGGGGTTCTTGGTTCAGAAAAGTCCTGCATTACTGAACACCAAAGGTGATTTCTCAGTGAGCAAAATTAAACTACCTTCTCACATTGGCATTTTGGTGCATAAAGTAGTCTTCTTATGGACCCCACTGTGAGAGGTCATGTCTGTGGGCAGGGAAGTATATGGACAGAACGGTCATTCAGTGAGTCACCAAGACCCCCTAATGTCCATTACGTAATGTCCATAACAGATTACAACACCACCGCCCACAACAAAAAAGAAAACATTCAAGAACACTATGACAGTATATGACAAGGGTGACATTTTAGAGCATAGATTTGCCAAAATATTTTTTTTGAGTAAAATTAATGCAACGTTACTGATATACTACAGTAACACAAATATCAATATCTTGGCACAACCCACTATAGCTTGGATCTTTTACACTTCTGTGTACGTGTTTAAGGGGACCTATTATGCCCCATAATGCTTCCATTTTTCAGTGGAAGTAAAAACATGCTGTTTTTGTGCATGTAGCTTTAAATGCAAATGAGCTGCTGCTCCCACCCCCTATACAGAATAGTGCTGTGCCTTTACAACCCGTGCCTAGGACACTCTGGCAAAAACTAACAAAACAACATCTGTTTGGTTTGATTATCATCTCTGAAGTGGTCACGCTCATGTGACACTGCAGTTCTTTGTCATCATGAAAGTTTCTTATTTTCATGTGTTTTAAAGCCTTAACAGTTTAAACTTCTGATATATGGTTTACTGAGCGCATAAAGACTAAGCAAGTGCACAGAAAGCTGGCAGAAGGCACGTCCCATTTAACTAGTAAGATGTGTACAAGTTTATGTAACAAATAACACGTTAACTAATGCAAGTGAAATACTGGCAGAAATTATATCCTCTGCTGGATCAATTGCATTCTTCTTCTTCTGGGGAGGTTAATTCAACGCTTATTCCTCACAGCGCATCTTCTTCCAAACTCAATGAAAAGCAGAGGAATCTGTTGAAGCTTGATGCTTTGTTCATCAAGGTGATAGGGGCATTTACAGGTTCGTGTGCCTCATGTGGACGATTACTGTATGAATAGCCTGCGCTGCGTGTCGGGTGTGGTCACATTACAGGTAATGAGCAGAAACAGGAGAAACTGTACCTCTCGTTGGTTTATATATACGGATTATATAAACAGAGAATATATCACACACTTCAAGCTTTCTAAAGACATTTCTCATGTCTGTGTGGCAAGTATTCTGTGAGTTTCGTTTCATTTTTGTGACGCTTTTCAGAAAGAAGTTTGCAGAGACTGAGACGTCAGAAAGCGCACCTTGTTTGTTTTCTTTATTTTACAAAAGCGCAAAGTTTTGTTGTTATTGTGAGTGTAGGCCTACACAAATAAAAGTACAGTTTCTCCCTTTACAGTTTCTAATGATGTCTTACACTTATGTGTATGACCAAAAATGATGGAGTATTTTAAGTTGTTTCAGCTGTTATGAAGAAAAATCCAGCAGGCCACATTCGTCAACTCCCAGAGGGTTAAATAAAAGTATGGTCATTTCTATCGTATATAAAAGTACATTATGCCATTATACCTCAAACCCCTTTTAACATGCGCAACTCAAGTTTTGTTATGTGTAATGCCGTTTCAGGGTGTTCTGAATGATTTTGTCAAGTGAAGTGGACTTATCCACAGATATCCCTTGCGCAGGGATTAGGGAGCACTGAATACTACATAGGAAACTTGTCGATTGGAACACAGCTTATGTCCCCCCCTTGACTTTGGCCATCTCTAATCTCCAGATATGCAATCATATCTTCAATGACTTTCTTTATTCAAGCAAGCACCTCAATGGGCCCATTTGCAGGAATGACAGGACAGTATTTGCTTGCCGTTTATTGAAGCACTTAGGCCCTGTGGGGAGACAGCCTTGTTAATATTCCACTCAGGGGTCAAACTCTTGTGAAAGATCACAGTAGATAAAGCACGGTGTTGTGTAAAAGTGATGCTCTGTGCTATCCCTCAACCCTGTGTCACTAACAGGATTGAGGGATAATGATGAAGATGACTGCTCTCCTTGAGAGTGTCCTCTCCTTTTTTCCCTCCTTCTTGGGAAACACTCCTCATGTTTTCCTCTCCTTAGCACTAATCCATGGAGCATCTGTGGATGCTTCTCCATAGCCCGCAATACAGTGGATATTACACTGAACTAAACATGGAGCCCAATGATTGCAAAAACCACCATGTTGCCCAATGAGAATTTCAACAATTGTTTCTTGCTACTCCTCTAACGCCTTTTAAGTGTTTCAAATAACCTTCAGCTGAGCATGTGAGCTCAATTATCATTACAAAAAAAAAAGACAATTAGAAAACATTCTAAGCACAGTACATAGGCAATGAGACATGCACATGAGAGCAATTAAAGTGCATTACAGACTTTTTTTTTTTTACTGTAAAAACATTCATTATCCCACGCTATATTTACTCACAAAATTCAGTCTCACTAATAGGATGCCTATGTTAACAACTATAAAGGGACATTTCCAGTAGAAGAATTACCTGGCTAAATATTTCACCATCTCATGGAGGTAAAATAAATAAATGAATAACTGGTAACACTTTATATTGATGGTCCACTTTAATCATTCTACTAACTAATAAGTAACTTTGCAAATACATGTCAATTACCAGTCATTAGAGTATTAGTAGACTGTCTGCTTAATAATTGCCAATGCTTTATTTTGATGGTCCCTCAACAGACATTCTACTGAATATAAGACTTCTACTTACCCAAACCCTAACACCTAACCCCAATCTAACAGTCTACTACAATCTACTAATACTCACATGAGAGTTAGTTGACATGAAGTTGCAAAGTTTTAGTTTGTTGAATGTCTACAGTGGACCATCGAAATAAAGTGTAACCAAATAAAAAAACAAAATAGTTTTAAATTTTTTTTTAGTTTTTCATGTTTTTAATTATAATTATGTTAATATAACTAAATGCAAATCATTTGAATAATTTTAAATAACTTTAAGACCTAAATAAATAACTTAATAACTTCCCCCCCCTGGAAGTTTGCCCCCTGGTTGAGATCCACTGAAATATATCTTGCCCATTTTCCATTAACAACAGGACAGTGACTGCATCTAAAATTGTATACTTCTCTACTATATAGTATACAAAAAACAATTTGTGACAAACAAAGTATGTCCAAATTCACAGTACTCATTAAAGAGAAGGCAAAAAGTACCCGGATGATAGGGGTGTAATGGTACACGTATTCGTACCGAACCGTTTCGGTACAGGGCTTTCGGTACGGTGCCGAATGCATTAAATTGCAACATTAAGGTCCCCTGTTAATCGCAATACTTTTGATAGGAAACAAAGTGTCATCCTTCAAATTCTGTCCATGAAATCACGAAATTCAAACAGAAAATGCTGTTTTGACGCGCTTTGATGTGGCATGACAGATCTCTGTATAGGCGCCTCAGTCCAACCGGCAGCGCGGAGCGCGAGTGAACGCAATCATCTCTTCCTCTTTAATAGCTTACTAGTTACAGAATAAACATGAATGAACATCTAAAGGTATGTTGAAAGATACAGTACAATTTACTGAAATGGTCATATCTCCTGTAATCGCTCAATCAGTGTTTCAACGGCTGAAAGACATCAAAATAAAACAGCTGGTAGCTAAACAATGTCATGTAGCATTTACCTCAGAAAAGCCATTCAGTGTCCACAGCTTGTTAGTTCGCCAGAGAAATGAACTCTTTCGCCTAATATAGGCACGATTTTAGCCTATATATTTTACTTAACCTGTTAGTGATGTCTTGATTACTTAATGTATGTTTAAATAAATCTGTCGTGAAAATGACCGCCACTGTGTATAAATGATTATATTTCAACAACGAATTGGAGTAAAACATTAGATTTTGAAGTTAATGCAAAAACTGCATTATGTGCAGCTTACAATTTGTTATTTGAGTGTTGATTATTATATCTAAAAATAAATATCGATTGAATTTAGGCTAATAGTTTGGGATCAGTTGTTAACCTTTAGTATTATAGTAGCCTAATGTTCAAGTAAGGGCTCCCTACATAGTTTATAGCAATAGCAGAGATAATTTTTTTTAGTTATAATTTAATGTAATATATTTAAGACACAATTTGTTCAGTAAGCTACTGTTTAATAAAAAAAAGAAAAGAAAAATGTTATGTTTAGTTTTCTTCCCACCTGCTGTACCGAACCTGTACCGAACCGTGACTTCAAAACTGAGGTACGTACCGAACTGTGAGTTTTGTGTACCATTACACCCCTACCGGATGACACACTACTTTTAGCGAGATTCTGAAGTGTACATACAATGGACACTTTACTATCCCATTAGGCCACGGTAGAAGATTTGTCACGCTGGTAGGTCACATGGTAATGACATCATGGCAAATGTAGTAAGTCCGGATTACATTCATACTACACAAACTCATACTATATAGAACATACTTTTTTAGCGGTCGTGAAGTAATTACTTATTCAAAACCTACTTAGGAGAGTAGGTATGGCTGCACACTGCTTCAGGTGTGTGTGTCCACAGTTTGCAGTGTGTGTGTTCATTATTCACTACTCCTAATGTGTGTGCACTAACTAAATGGGTTACATGCAGAGGACAAATTCCGAGTATGGGTTACCATACTTGGCCTTCACACCTCACTTTCACTTTAAAAAAAAAAAAAGATATAGTATGCGATTTTGGACTTTGCCAGTGATTCAAATGCAATGAAAGAAAATGAAATCAAGAACTTGTTTAGCTTACCAATCTAATGACAAAGAATATTCAAAACTCCTGTTCAGTACTGAGAAGAACAAGAATCAGTGTTCAAATCGAGGCGGAGATGGAGGGGTTCTAGACCCCCTTAAGAGTTCAGGAACAAAATAAATAATTAAATTGAGTTGGTGGGCTCCCATTCGGGTAATTAAATTTTAAAAAAGAATAAAACAAAAAATTAGAAAAAGTACTTAGTGCATGATTAGGATTTGAGATAAGCTGCCAAACAAAATGCTGAGTTCATCACAGCTTTGAGGTAAGTAACTGAATTGAAACCATATGAGACCCTGGTCCTGTTAAAACATCCACTGGCATAGAACTGGAATTTTAATAGATTTATTTAAAAAGGATGAATTCGTTTATTCCAGCATGGGAACTGAATCTGGATAAAACTGCATAACGACTACTCCTAATTTTGCCCCAGCTAGACACTGTAAAATTCCAACAGCGCATAAGAACGTCCTAAAAATTTGATTGAGTGTGAGTTCCTTAAGTCTTCATTATTTAGATTCTGTCAAAAAAAGCTTGTGTTCATTAAGTTTTCATTTTATGATTTTTACCTCATATGCAAAACTGAAGCAAAGTTTTATTTTTTTTTTTTTTATCTCTTGTGAGACCATTTAAAAAAAGTTAATCTGAGGTCCTTAAAGGATAAAAAAGTTCATGTCAAAATAAAAACTGTTATAAAAAATGTAAGCTTTGGAGCACAGATTTAAGTTTGGTCTCATTTGGTCTCATCAAGACCATTTGCAGATTTTTGTTGAAAAAAAAAAAAAAGTTATAGAGGTTTAAGTTTATGATAAAATGATTCATGAACATTATTTAATATAAAAAATATATATTAAATAAAACATGTTGAACTAAAAAACTGCAAGAAAATCAAAGCTATAAATCTAAAGTTGTATTCCAAATTTGAGGTTGATCTTAAAAATGAGCTTTCAGTAAGCATTTTTTTTGGGTGCAGTACCTCATTTTTCCAATTAAATGCCAGAAAAACTCCACTTGTATACAGAGCACTGGGATCTGAGATTTTCAGTACAGTAAAGTACATTACATGCACACTATCACAGACAACGGGATGAGTGAATCCAAGGCTTTATTGAGGCGAACTTTACACACAGACAAGTCAGGAACATATGGAATTTAGGCAGGTAACTTAGCTTGATATAATATTCTCTTGTCTTCTCTTAGCAGGTTAACTTAGCAGGAGAGGAAGAGATTGGAGAGGAAGCCGAAGCAGCAGGACTGAAGAGGATGGTTGCAGGACAGAAGAAGATGAAGAATGCCAAACAGGAACACAGGTAAGGAGTCAGGTAAGTCTTGCACACACTGGTGATTGACGAGACCAGACAATGGTGTGAGTGCTGGCTTTATGGAAGTTCATAATGAGTGATTACAAGTGCAGATAGTTAGTATTCCGGCGACAGTGAATGAAGGAGAGGAGTTACATTATCTGGCACTGATAGTACGGAGTATTTGCTTTTTATGAGTATTTGCTTTATTGGCCAAACCTGAGAAAATAGTGCCATCTTGTAAAAAAAATAGTTGTCTTCAGAATGAAAGCTTATTAACAAAGATGGCATCATTTTATAGTTAAATGGCCCTGGGATTAAAAATTGATTTGAATGGGTTCCAATGTGGATATTTTTGTCCTTAAAGCCCCAATATATGTTAGTTTTTTCACAGTTAGAGGTCGCTTATTCAAAACAAAGGCATAGCTTGATGACGCCTTGATTTCGCAGAATCATGGGGGGTGTTGTCTTCACGTCTACAGCTGGTGGAAAATAATCTGACAGGGCTCAGGCAGAAATCACGCGGCCGCTGGAGCGATTGCTAATGAGAGACAAGTGCTAGTGCAACACACGGCTTAAGAGCAGCGGAGCTTTTATAATGCTGCAGTCACCGCTTCCACTTCCTCCGGTCATGTGTATGTGGGGTAATGCGGCACTGTTTTATCATATTACATATATTTGTGTGTTGAAAGTTGTTATGATGCTACTCTGTGTGTTCGCTCGGCGGCTACTATGAGACACTTGTTGCACACTGCAGTAAGCTAGATCAATATTAGTCATAGTAAAACATGATACTTGCGGTAAATCAAGAAAATCAAGATTTAAACATTAGGACTTACTGTGTTGAGCTGTATAACAATGGTTAGATTTCTGTTGATGAATGTATCCAAACATTTGCTCACCTGTCTAATAAAACACATAATATATTGAAGCGTCTTTGGTGTTTCCATGATTTCTATGGAAACCAAGGGTAACGCGGGTATGATGTCATTGATAGGTCTTGCTTTTAAGGTCTTGAGTGTAACTATTTTGAGTGTAAAATATATTTATTAAAGGAAATGGGGGTGAAATATTAAAATTCCAATAAAAAAACACTCCTGTGCCAAACTTTATGCAGTTGGCATTAAATAATTTATCCAAAGGATGCATAAGGCTTAAATTTAATTATTCGGTCCATTTCCAGATGCAGTTGACCCTCAAGAACAATGACACAATTTAAACAATCAGAATCCAGCATTCATCAACAAGATTGAAAACACAAACGATTCTTCCTCCCTTTAAGTTACACTCCTATGTCACTGCCATATAGTCTCAGAAATAGGCAGTGCCTACCTCTTTTTTCACAGAAAGTCCATTGGCACATTACAAGGGGGCTTGTTTAGTGGATATGTGGGACAACTTGGCCACACCGTGCCCTGCTGAGCCACACGGATGTGACTCAGAGTGTAATAAGCAGCGAATGAGGGCATTAAGACTGTGTGACAATGTTCCAAAGGCCCACTTTACGTCTGACAGGGGGGTGTTAAAGGTCAAGGCCACATCCAGCGCTGTTATTCCTCTAATTTCACTCCCTGTCAGAATCGCTCTGCTCTCTGTTTGTGTGAATGGTTTAGGGCATTTTATTCAGGCCCATCAACCTACAATATGAATTGCATTATTAACAAAACATATAACTTATACCTAAAGTGCTTACTCAAGTGCAAATATAACATTCATTAAGGCGAAATATGCTATTAGTGAAGGGATTAATCACAAATTGTGCTTACCCTTGACTTTATATTCTGCAAAGAACTGCGTCCTTAAGCTGCATGCAAATACAGTAGAGTGTCAGCCAACTTAAAATCAATTATTAAACTCCCAGTAGAGCGTTCACTTCACAAAGAATTTGCATGCAGGTTCATAAGAGCCTTATATATCCTATTGGTCATTGGCAAACATGTATGAGAATGATATTATATAATAAATTAGCATAAAATGACATGCAGATATAGGCCTGTAATAGATGAAGGCTTTGGAGGTCGAGTGCTGTCAGAGATGTAGAAATGATGCAGGATTTGTTTGATATGAGCTAAAGCCATGATATATCTGAACATTTGGGGAAGACTACATGTAGCTTGACATGTTAATAGAGGCCTGCTGTGTCTCAGGATAATCTTGTAAGCACTGTTTGTTTTCTGCGTAATTAAACAGAGTGAGTGTCTGCTAGTGTCCTCTCTAATGTATGCTGCCTTCTCTGTTGCTCTCTCACTTTATCTGTGCACTCTCGTTATGCGAAAGCATTACGATTGCTGGCAATTCCTTGGACTCCTTCCAGCCCAAACAGACATTTAGAAAAAGAAGAGAAAAAAATAAATAATATAATCTTATGTAAAAAAGTAAGTATGGGATAAGGTACATAAATGTATGTAGAAACAAATGCATGTAAATCCCTATTCAGACGGTACATTGTTTCTCATGTAGACATCTGTAAAAATAAAATTGCATGGCAACTCAGTGATCAAACATACGCTGCTCATGTAATTGCATGATTGTCTGCTGTAAATAATGTCATATGCTTGGAATAATACAAATAAATTAATATTTAATTTAATAATAGGAAAATAATATCCTATTTATTATGTGATTATTTAAATCTCCTTAAAAATGACACGCTATAGTTGAAATGGGTTTTATCTCAAAATGATGGATGTCATTTTAAAAATATGGAAATTAGCGGAAGTAACTTAATGCAGCCTCTTATTTCCATGAGGTAAACATAAAGCTGCTTGGTTTATATTTTTAATATATATAATTGTGTATGATCAATTTTAAAATTGTATTGCTGTAACGGCCAATTTCAAATTTGTATGTGCTTTTTTCCTCTTTGTCCTTTCACTGAGGTGGAGTGGTGATGAAATATTGAAATACTGAAATACTTCCCAGCATTTCAGTAATAAAAGTGTACATATTTAAAATGCATGCAAATTACAGTGAAGCGTAAAATTTAAACTGTGATTTTTGGGTTTAAGACAATCAATCAATCAATCAATCAATCAAATGTTTCTGGTTAATACCAATACATTTATAATGTCTAATAAGCAAAAATGGAGGATACTAAAATTTCTACTATATTTGGTCTAAATAAATTAAATAAGACAAACCAGTTTTTAAATGCCTCAAGTGAATTAAGGTATCAAATTATAATGTACAGTATGAAAAATTGATATTCATTTTGCGATTTGCTAAAGATTATATTTAGCAGTGTTACTACATTATTGGTGTTTTTAAATATAATTATTTTAAGTGAGTTTTAGATGATGACAAAGGTAAACTAAATAGGTTTAAATACTACACTATACACTATATACACTGTGTAGTATATAACATATACTACACAAATATTAAAAATGACCACACACTGTTAAAGTTATTTTCATGATTTATCATACAAATTTTTCTTTTGTCAAATCAACTTAGAATTAATGTAGTTCAGATAACATAATGTTTTGAGTTTCTGTTGATTAAACCAATCACCTTCACTGCATTAACCCAAACTTTTAATTTCAATGACCTCAAAATTTGAAAGCAACCAGGTAACTTACTTTAAGTTAAAGCAACAGTTCTTTTTTTACAGTGCTGAACACCACAACTGACCAATCAGAATCAAGTGTTTTGAAGAGTCATTTATTAAATACCTCGTTTCATTAATTAACAGTCGCATTGCCTCACATATATAATTAAGACTGTGTTTCTGGACTCCCTACAGCTGTTGTGCCAATTTTATACACTGACAGCTCTTTGAAATATTGTGCCATTTAAAAATGTTTTTGATGTTTTGATGTATTTTTAACACGTCTGCTTTGTAATCTAAATTAAACACAGATGCTTGACCTGCATTACACAAACAAACTGTAAGCAGTTTGATTTCTCAAACATTGAAATGCCTCCACCGGAGACCCGTCTACAGCAGGAAGTAACTAAGCTGGACTGGAGGCCTTCAATATGCCAGCAATTAGGCCTGAGCACCTCTATAAAGCATTAACAGTGGGGTTGAAGCACACTGCTCTCTGATTTATTGGCCCCTCTCCATTGAGAAAATGAGAATATACAGTATATGAGGCAGACAATCCTCCAAGCATCAGGCCATCTAATGAGGGCACCCCCACTTCACACAGCTACTGCTGACCAAGACTCAGGCTTTACTTCAGTTATTTGGCTTTAGGAGGGCACAAGTGAAGCCAGATACTGTAGCTGACACATTAGAAAATGAATGGACTGCCGGTAACGTCCGGATGCTGAAACGCAGCTGAACAGATGTGCATGCAATAACCTTGACTCTGTGTGTAAATTATGAGCTGTTTACAGTTATAATCAGCTTTGAATGATTTGACTCCAGGGCATAAGCGCTACTGTTTTGATAATGTTCTCCTCAATAAAAGAACTGAACAATGATTTTTTAATGCACCTTGGCTCCTTGTGGCATTAATGTGCTGTTTTCTGTGTAATCTTGTCTGAAGGCAATGTTTTAATGAAACATTAACTTGATTACAGGCCACCCAGCATCCCGTTAGATGAGAATGACTCAGGTAGAAAACGTCAGTGCGGTAGTCACACTTGTTTTATTCAAAGAAGCTTAAGAATGTCTCTATTTCTGTGTTACACCTTAAGAAATACTGATAATCACCATAATAAAACAGGTGGTACAACTGAAAGCCACATGATGACTGGAAATTTTCCTTGACCGTTATTATTATAAAAATAAACAATAAATATCTGCAATTGGAACCTACGGTGGCCCGGTAGTGCACAATACAATGAAATGAAAAAGGCAAACATAATTTCACAACACAACGAAATCAAGCCACAACACAATGCAAACAAGCCATAACGCAACGGAAATGCTCCCAACCACTAGGGGGCTCTCAGAGCTCGGTAAAGTTAGATTTCCTTGCTACTGTTCTATAGAGTCGACAGTCTTACAAAGATATGAATACCATAATTAGTTTTAAGTATAAACATTATATATCGACATGAAATATTAATTCAAAATCACCTACGTGCACAATAGCTTCATATTTATACCTGTGAATGATTTTTACCACGGCGCATGATGAAGACCAATTCTGCCAATTCCACCAAGTGGTTAAAACGAATAATTTGTATTCATTACAATGACTTTGTTTTAACATTTAAAAACAGACATGTTCAAATTCCAAAGCTTGCAAGTTCCTGTTGGCTGACTTACTACAGGTGACATTTTGTCAATACTTCCCTTCATGTAGTAACAAAAAACAAATATTTTCAGGAAAAAAATCACTGTAATTCACCAAAAGTTTTTTTTTTTTTTTCCCCCCAAAGGTATAGTGACCAGACTGACTTACTACAGGTGAAATTGTACCAATACCTCCTTTTATACCTCCCTGTATGTATTGTCAAAATGTCACCTGTAGTAAATCAGTCTTACCAATATAAACCTACTACAAGCTTTGGAATTTGAATATGTCTGTTTTTAAATGTTAAACAAAGTCATTGTAATGAATACAAATTATAAGTTTTTGGCAACATTGGCAAGGAAAACTAACTAGCTCTGAGTGCCCCCCAGTGGTCGGGAGCATTTCCGTTGTGTTGTGGCTCGATTTCGTTGTGTTGTGAACTTATGTTTGCTTTTTAAATTTTGTTGTGCTGTGCACTACTGGGCCACCGTAGTAACCTGCTACTGGCCACTTTATATAGGTACACCTTGCTAGTACCGGGTCGGATCCCCTTTTGCCTTTAGAACTGCCTTAATTCTTTGTGGATTCAACAAGGTGCTGAAAACATTCCTCAGAGATTTTGGTCCATATTGACATGATAGCATCACACAGTTGCTGCAGACTTGTTGGCTGCGCATCCATGATTCGAATCTCCTATTCCGCCACATCCCAAATTGGACTGAGATCTGGTGACTATGGAGGCCATTTGAGTATAGTGAACTCATTGTCATGATCAAGACACCAGTTTGAGATAATCTGAGCTCTGTGAATGGTGCGTTATCCTGTTGGAAGTTGCCATTAGAAGATGGGTCCATTGTGGTCATAAAGTGATGGACATGGTTAGCAACAATACTCAGGTAGGCTGTGGTATTTAAACGATGCTCAATTGGTATTAATGAGCCCAAAATTATGCCAATACAAGTGTTGATACAAGGCAGGATGGATCCATAATTTCATGTTTTTACGCCAAATTCTGACCCTACGCCAAATTACGACCCTACGCCAAATTACAGTTGTTAGCTGCACATTTTGGTCAAGGTTTGCTTCTGCTTCAAAGTTTAATGTGTTGTGCATTCAAAGATGCTCTTCTGTATACTGTATCTCAGTTGTAATGAGTTGTTATTTGAATTACTGTTGTCTCTCTATCAGCTCGGACCAGTCTGGCCATTTTCCTCTGACCTCTGGCATCAACAAGGCATTTTCACCCACAGACCTGCCGCTCACTGGATATATATCAGCAGTTTCTAAAATATTTAGATCAGCCCATCTGGCACTAACAACTATGCCACATTCAAAGTCATTAAAATCACCTCTGTTCCCCATCCTGATGCTCAGTTTGAACTTCAGCAGATCATCTTGACCATGTCTACTTCAACAGTCAGTTCTTGAATTTCATATGTTGTAAGCGGGAAAAATGGGCAAGCGAAAACAGCTGAGTGACTTTGACAAGGGCCAAATAATGATGGCTAAATGACTGGGTCAGAGTCTCTCCAAAACAGCAAGTCTTCTGCAGTTTTCCCAGAATGCAGTGGTTAGTACCTACCAAATGTGGTGCAAAGAAAGACAACTGGTGAACTGTGGTCAGGGTAATGGGCTTTCAAGGCTCAATGATGCACAATGGAAATAAAGGCTAGCCCGTCTGGTCTGATCACAGAAGATCTACTGTAGCTCAAATTGCTGAAAAACTTAATGCTGGCCATGACAGAAAGGTGTCAGAACAAACAGTGCATTGCAGTTTCTATCGTATGGGGCTGTGTATAGCTGCAGACCATTCAGAGTTCCCATGATGACCCGTGTCCACTGCTGAAAGTGCCTACAATGAACGTGAGCATCAAAACAAATCCATGAAGGCCACAGCTCGCAGCTTGCAGGACTTAAAGGCGACCTATTATGCAAAATTCACTTTTGCATGGTGTTTGGACATAAATGTGTGTTTGCAGTGTGTGTACACAACCACCCTATAATGATAAAAATCTAACCACTCCTTTTTTTTAATCCCCATAAATCATAAGCAGTGTCTCAGAACAAGCCGTTTCCAGATACCTGGCAATGTGACGTCACATTAGCCACAGGCCCCGCCCACGAATGTTGACAGACACTGCCGTTTTAACATAGAACCGCCCTGAGCGAGTTCACAGCGAGTTGTACACAGTCCGCCATTGCTGCACCAACGAGATTGTCTCCCAAGCGTTTTAGGTGTTTTGTAGCTGGATGTTTTAATCCACATAGCTCTCTCCATTTACTCCCTAAATCTGAGCCGCTAAAGACGAGGTGGATTAATTTTGTTTTAGAAGAAAATGCTCTCTCAATTCTACCGAAATTCAAATCATTTCACACCGGACTTTGTGAACGAATGTCAATACAAAGGGACAATACAAAACAGAGATTGTGTTAAAAATGTGTTACTCAAGGATAGATCAGTACAAACTGTTCGTGATCCAGCTTACAGCCTCCAGAGTGATACTGGACACTGCAGTAATGAAGGTGAGAGCACTTTATTACAGTTCATCGGAGTTGATTTACAGATATAAAGTTTACTAGTTTATTAAGCACCACCCGAAAAGGCATAAGGTCTTTATATATTTGTTTACTGTTAGTTTTAACAAGTGTTTCTATGTAATTTGCTGTGTATATTAATGATAATGCAAGGGACAGAGAGAGAGAGAGTTTATAGATAGTATTTTAATGCACACTTGCACAGTGTTTTATTAAGCTCTTACAGTGATTTTCTAGAGTGAAAGTTATAACCGTACGTTCAAAGGTCTTGTGGAATCCATGCCTGATGCAACAGAGCTGTTTTAGCAGCATGAGGGGGACCTACATGATATTAGGTAGCCTATAATGTTGTGGCTGCTCACATGGAATTTTATAGTATAACATATATATATATATATTTTTTTACAGTGAAGCCTTGCCTTATAAAATACTTAAGACACTTTTTCCAAGATATCCAGACAAGAACTACAACCTTGCTATAAATAATGCATATTATTTAATGTATGCAATGGTTCTGAGCATTTTTATACATTTTACAGTACTCAGACTCTTTCCTATATTAAAATGCCTAACATACTGTTTGTAATGATCACTTCAGCTAAGATACACGTCAATTTGACAAGCTTATACAAATACATAATTCACAAAGCTAAGTTTACACATACATGACATACTGTCTCACATCGTTTATTGGTTTAAAATTCTAATTATGCTCTTTATTCATTCCAGTACTTGCACATTTTTATTCCAGTCTGGTTGCTCATGAACAATATATAGCACAATTAGCATATATTCCTCTGGGAAGGGTGTTATGCTTAATTTTGTATCACCAAAGATGACATCAATTCTACGCACTTTACAGTTGCACAAATAATAGTGCATACACTAGAGTTGTGAAGTCCCAACATAGAAGCAGCTGCTGTGGAGGTGGGAAATTGATGTAACTTGCATTCCCTGTTCAGCGTGACTTCATGTAATTCAGATGAGTAATAAAGAGCATGATTATGGAAGAGTTCAGATGGTCTTATAAATAAATGTCTTCCTACTCATTTATGGATGCTCATATTATACCTTTTAATGAATCATCTTGACAAGAGAAAACAATGTCAAAAAGTTTATGACCCAACAAAAAGTGAGATTAGTGGTAATATAAGTGAGATAGTGGAAATATATTGTAATAATAATAATAATAAATATACAGTAGCTGCAAGCTGCAATTATCGGGGTTCAATCGCTTTAAGGCTTTTTAGCATAAGCGTAAAAAGGTATTATTATGTTTTAATTAACAAGCCTGTAACCATTTTGATCACAGATGGAAAGACCATTTACAGCAAATACAGACAATTTATCACAGGAAAAATATAGTTTAACAGTTATCGAGGTTGAGCCAAAAACCTAGGACTAGTTTGCCAAAGTTGTTTTTTTTAAATAATCTTCAATAGTTAACGAACGATTCGATGGACAGCGACAATCCTAGAGGCAAAGTTGCTCAGAATGAGGAGTTCTACCATGTAGTACGAATGTTGTGGGCGTGTGTGAAAAAATCGCAAACTACACAATCCTTTACACAAGTGAAAAGCGCGAAGGCACCCCCGGTGGCCGATTTCTTTCAAATTCTTTCGAAGTTTCATTAATATAAGCCTCTGTTAACCTTGTCTGATAGCTGCTCAAATTTCATTGGCTGATGGCGGACATGTTTTTTGAGATGCGTCAATGTCCTCATAGACCTCCTAGGGTCCCTAGGAGCCACTTTTGTGGCCGGAGCCACTTTTACTAAAATGGCTGTAGCTCGTGAATGGAATGAGATATTTTGACCAAACTCAGCACACCTATGTAAGAGCTCATTCTGTGGTCACATGTAAAAGGCGACTGGCCACTTGGTGGAGCAATAACAGGAAAAAAACATGAAAATGGCTATAAGTACTTCATTGTTAGCCTGTTCGACTTGAAAATTGGCATGCAGTGTCTTTGTCCAAGATGCCGTGACTGTCTATGAGGACAATGATGCATCTCAAAAAACATGTCCGCCATCAGCCAATGAAATTTGAGCAGCTATCAGACAAGGTTAACAGAGGCTTATATTAATGAAACTTCGAAAGAATTTGAAAGAAATCGGTGAATCAAAATTTAAACTTTTTTTTTGTTTTTTTTTGATAATTATTGACAATCAGATTCCAGAGAACTGATTTGGTTCTGAAACCTAAGACTAGTTTGCGAAAGTAGTTTTTTTTTAAAAAATACCCCAAAAATTTCAGTGCTTTTGCAAAAACTTTGGCTTCATGAGTTTACTCCAGTGGCCTTTTGAGTTAACATGAGGGTACAAACGATCCACAATGCATCACTCTCCCTAACATGCTAATGATGGCAGATGTCATATTAAATAACTGTTGATGACTTTTGAAGTGTTATGACCAGTTTGACACTTTTATAGGTCAGTAACATTCTGGCAGTATAAGATGAGACACCGATCCTGGATCAGCTGTCAGGTGGCCAATAAAGTTAAAGTTTTCAGTGACAAGAAAAATATGAGAGCAATCCCATTTGCTCACAATGAAACATTTTTGTTGTCAGCAATGATAACCTAAAACATGCCTTACTAGATTCATAACACAAATAGTGTTTTTAGAGAAAAGAAACAAATGGTTTCACCTTATCTGAAATGAGAATGGATCAAAAGCAATAAAGCTGAGCTATTTGTCTTCCATTAATAGATTACATAAATGAATGAACTGTTCTATCATTTTTTTGTACAAGCAGAGAGCACAGGAATGCTGAAATGGCAGGAAAACCACATTTTAATACCATATTTAAAAAGGAACAATCTCAAACTGCTTTCCTAATGCAATACACTTGGTTGTCGAGTAATATTAAAGACTTTAAAAGCTGTCTGGCGAGAGGACAGCTCAGTTCAATTACATAGTTCAGTGGGCCAGAGCACCCAAAACAAGTTCTACCTCAGTGACAGGCTGGATTTAGATACAGCCTAAAATCTTGCTGCAGAATTCTTCGGTTTTAAAACTTCTCTTATCTTTATTCCTGAAATGACCAACTTTCTTCAAATGTTTTAAAATTCAACACTTCTATCGCCGTCCGAGCATCCAACACGTGTGCAGTGAGGTGATGTGTATGTATCTATCTGAGTTTGAGTGACAGTGAGACACTTTTGGCTGAGGCCTGGTGCAGACCCCTGTCCGATGGGAGATAGAGTCAGTACGAATGTTCTAGCGTGTCACTCAGAGCTTGACTCCTGATATCTCTATGAGAGCTGCGAGCAGGGTTAACGGGGTCTCAACTGGCTATTCTTTGCTGTCGGTCCAGAAAGTATTTCCTAAACTCATTCAGTCGGCCCGTTCCAGCACAGGGGAGGATTATATTTAGACTGTCTCACACATGTCCCTTTGTGTAATCTCTCTAAGGTTCAAACTCAATGAACAGTTATTTAGAGCTCATTTTGCTGACTCACTCTAGAATATAAAGGCTACTTTATAAAGGGCAATTCAGTTTTTAATTAACCCAAAGATTAATTTTAGAACATAATGACTAGCATTTGAACAAAACATCTACCAGAAGACACATATAAGAAAAAATCTGGTGTAAGTAAAAAAGAATAACTGTGTTAAAGGGGACCAATTATAGCCCCTTTTTTTACAAGATGTAATATAAGTCTCTGGTGTCCCCACAATGTGTCTGTGAAGTTTCAGCTTAAAATACCCAACAGATAATTTATTATCGCTTGTCAAATTTGCCCCTATTTGGGTGTGAGCAAAAACACTGCATTTTTGAGTGTCCCTTTAAATGCAAATGAGCTGTGGCTCACAACCTGCTTTCCAAAAGAGGGCGGAGCTTTAACAGCTCATGCTTCGGTTGTTTGTCAGTAACAGTGTTAAGTCTTACACTGTTCAAACCTGAGTCGGACACTGATGCAGAGCCGCCCCCCCCATAAGCGAACTAAGCAGCTGCTTAGGGCCTCACCGCCACCAGGAGACCCCAAGAGCAAAGTAAATGACAGCTTGATTTTTACAGTGCTTATTCTATCAGTTGCAGTTCTGTTCTGGTGCCTCTGTCCCAATACTGTACAACTTGACGTACATTTGCATCACGTTAACGCAGCGGTAGAGTTACACTTACGAGACTCTGCACTTATTCGCAATCGCAAAACTTCATTATTTGCATGTGCTTCAAAGCCTTGCCCGTTAACTATTTCATTCATTTCGTTCTGACATGCGCTTTTTCTGAGCGCGTACACCCGAAGCACGTGCACACACTAAAAGCCTGTCGAACAGCGTCCAAATAGTGGACTTTTGTCGTATGATTGCACTAATACTGTCAAATACACACAAGGTTTACATAAAGACAATTGGTTATGTCTAAAGTGAAAAGTTATGTCTCAAAGTTGAGAGAAAATCGGATGCGTGTCTGTGTTTTAGTCTTAAAGTAACAGCCGCCTACACTGTAACAAATCAAAAGTTGAGAAAACTTAAAAGTTTAAGGCAACAAACTTCAGCAGATTTTTGAGTTTTCTCAACTTGTTGTATTCAGTTTATATAACAAAAAGTTGAGAAAACTCAAAAATCTCTACAAAAAAAAAAAAAAAAAAGTTGAGTTTGTTGCCTTAAACTTTTAAGTTTTCTCAACTTTTGATTTTTTACAGTGTAATAGTAAACATGTTACCCTTGTCCTTAAAGGGACAGTTCACCCAAAGATGAAAATTACACAAAATAAGATATTTTGAAGAATGTGGGTAACCAAAGAGTTAGTGACCAGCAACCCACATTCATCAAAATATCTTATTTTGTGTTCAGCAGAAGAAAGAAATTAAAACAGGTTTAAAACAACTTGAGAGTAAGTAAATGAGAGTAAATAAATTCATTTTTGGGTTAACTATTCCTTTAATGTTAATACATTTATTATTGTTATCTTCCATCTGAACTGACTTTTATGTCATTATTTAAGTATTTCATTTAATATTGTCCATTTTGTACATTTACATTTATTTTTTGTATAAGAAGATACTGTTTATCTTAAGTTATTTTAACCGAGGGGCCCCCAAATAAAATTTTGCTTAGGGCCCCATAAAAGCTTGGGCCGGCCCTGCACTGATGGAGAGACTCAGGAAGAAGTTACAACTTTTAGAATGCATCTGGACGTTTCTGAATGGTTAGTGGATAAAGTTATGTAGTTGCTGTGGAGTTGATTTAACTCATCGACTAGCATGTGCTGTCATCTTAATCTTTTGTGCAAATCCAGCCTTGAATTGAAAGTTAAAAAAGTGAAATAATAATAAAAGACCCCTTTAAAAGTGCTATTAGCATTTTCTTCTGTGCCAGTAACCTAAGAATACGAAATAATAATAATATAAAGTGAATTTTTATCTCATATACTGCCATTGTATGTTACTTTATATCTCACCGTAGCAAAACTTATGCATTTTAAAACAAAAACGCAATAGTGTAAACAGGGCCCTAGGCTTTATCTCGCAATTACGACTTCATAGCTTCAATTGCAACTTTGTTTTTAGTAATTGCGACTTTATATCTCACAATTGTGACAGTATATCTGACACCTAGACTTTATCTTGCAGTAATGACTTTATATCTTTGGTCTCTGATCTCAAAAATGAGAGTTTATATCTCAAAATGGCAACTTTGTTTCTAGTAATTGCAACTTTATAGCTCACAAATGCAACTTTGTATATTACACTTAGCCTGATCTAAGTGACAATTACGAATTTATTTTTTACAATGTGACTTTAGATCTCAAAATTGTGTTTAAGTAATTGTTTTAGTAATTGTGAATTTATATCACATAATTGCAACTTTGTATCATATACTGTACTTTATCTGGCAATTATGACTTTATATCTCATAATTTGACCTTTACATCTCACATTGTGACTACTCAAAATTGCATCTTTTTAGTAATTAATTGAGACTTTATATCGCGCAATAGCAACTTTAAATCTTACACCTAGACTGATCATAATTGATTTTTCACAATTTGGCCTTTATATCTCACAATGTGATTAATGTATATCTCAAAACTGTAACTCTGTTTTTGCAGAGTAATTGCAACTTTAAATCACAGAATTTAGACTTTATATCTTATACTTTATCTCACAATTGGCCTTTGAATCTATCAAATTAGACTTTAGAGAATTACTTTATTCATTATTTTAAACTTTATCTCAGAATAACCTTTTTGTATTTTTCACTCTGAGGTGGATATAGAATTCCATAAAAAACTTCTACCTGACATACATCCCTGAAATATAGTAAGTGTCCTGAGAAATCATAATTGTCTGTGTGAAATCCCTAATCTCCATAAATATCAAAAAAGAGTCAGGTTGTTTTTCAGCCATAGAGAACTAGTTAATCAGAAACTAATTTTGTGCATTCAAGTTCGCTGCTCTTTCTTGTTGAGAAGAAGTAATCTAATTCAGAACTTTTAGTTTTGAACAGTTTCTAAAACACATCTAAAAGTCTTAAACATTTGTGCCCAGAGTACAAAAACTTCAGCACAGTCTGATGATGCATCTCTGAACAAGATGTTTCAAGAGGCTGTTCTCTTCCAAATAAACTTTAGTTTCATCATCATGACTCTGAATGACACATTTACAGCACAATCTGTCAACAGTATGTCCATCACACATGCCGTGCTTGGCTTTAACCTTTAACTCTTAGTCAGAAGTGTGGGATCTCAACTCACCCTTCAGACCTGACAGCAAAAACAAAGCTTGACATATATTAAATGATCTTTAACAGAACACAAATGAACATGAAAAAAATGTTCATGTCACAACCTAGTTTGCTGAAGCTGCACTTTCTGAATGTTTCACCCGAGGAAGTCTCAACACTGCAAAAAGAATGGTTAGTTTAACTTAAAAAAGTGAGTTACCTGGTTTCCTTAAAATTTCACTGAAATAAAAAAATGTAGTTAATACAATAAAGGCGACTGGTTTAATCAACTGAAACTCAAGACATTATGTTAAAGTAGGTTCAGAAAGCGAAGAAGTTATCTCATCATTTTAAATCTCAGAATTTGCTTTCACTAGGTCGTCATCATTGAGCATTTATCCTTCATTAAAGACTCTAAATCATCTCATGAGTTAATCACAATTGTAGATGTTGTTGTTTACTTGTGTCAACAAGTAAACTAACTCCCATTCATTTTTTTGTTACTCCAACAAAGCAGCAGCGATGCTCAAGGCCTGTTTGAATCTCAGAGCAGACTAACACAGCAATTAAAAATTAATCTGTAAACTGCAGAAAAAAGTGTGTTTGTGTTCTTCTAGGGATCAATGTGCTAAGAGACATGATTTCAATATTTTAAAATAACAACTGAAAGGGGGACAGACAGAGTCATGTCTGATGAAATGTCAGCTTTAGGAAACAAAGTTTGGGATGAAAGTGATAATACCAGAGAAAACACCTTCAAATAAACAATTTCCATTTTAATAAACTAAAAAGTTTGGTTTCATAGAAGCAATTGAGTCCTAAAACAAACAAACAAACAAATAAATACATTTTGTGATCACATTGAAAATGTGGGAGTTTTCTAATTAAATATTTAAATAAAGTTTTATGCACTTTGAATTAGACAATAAGGCAAAATAGTAAAATTTGTATTAGTGGTCTCAGACTTTTGAATCCAACTGTATAATTTGAGCATGTTTATCTGCAGTTTTTCTTGTGATTTTTCATATACACTTCCCAAAATCAATGTGCCTGTGGCAGGGCTGTCTGATCACACTTGCTCCTTTGGCCTGTCAATAAGAATTATAGGCCTGTAATCCAGCAGGGGCATATTACTGAGGAAGAATCTATAAAGGCTGGCATTTGTGTCAGCATTATTAGGAATGAGCAGTGTGAAATTTACAATCATATTGAAGCATCGCCTTTAAGGGAAGATAGTAACTATGGCAATGCTTGAGATTGACACTGAGGACAGTCGTGGGATCTGTGATTCTAACTGAATCACAACGAAATGACAAAGATTTAGTGGAGGACAGCATGTACAGTTATTATCCTGGCAGCAAATTATTATGTAATCAACTGTTTTATATGCAGAAAGAGACTGTATCTTATTGTTGATGAGACAGGAGTGCTGCAGTATACTGTTATTAAATGGTAAAAAGACAGTTCCTGCTGCTTACAGGCACTATTACTCTCACAATTCTTCACATCACGTTTTATTATGTTTACAGTTCTCTACATAATGTCACTGACATGTTATTTCCCATTTTCTAAACATTCCTTAATGGTATTCTTGCATTTAGGACACACTGTTCAAACCTGAGTCACTCGTGGGTTTATATGTCTTGCTCATCAACATTTGTGTAACCAGTAAAACTGAGAGTCCTTTGAAGGCATCGATCATTTTCATACATCCTCTGCTGGTAAAGCTCTGCAATTGCATCGACAAGAAGAGAAGAGAAGGAATGGTAATAAAACAATCTCCCCCAAAACATAAGCAACAGCAAGATTAAGAAAAAAAAAAAAAAAAAAAAGAGGAAGGAGAAAAGTAGTGTTGGGGTCACAGCACCAGATGAACTAACGTCTGAAAGTTCATTAAACTATTCTTGGCTGTTTGCCACTCTGTATTTATACTTCTGAAGGATTTATTTTTAAGGTCCCTGATCATTTCAGTCTGATCTTAAGATCTTTATGAACCTGTCGCAATGTAATGCAAACTTTGGCAAGGTTGTTATTGAAAGATGGGACTGTTAAAAAATATAATTGATATGAGAGCAAACCTGCAAGCTCGTGTGTGAGCAATGAAGTACAGCATCCAGCTCTGCTACTGGTTTCACATGCAACAGGAACATTTACATATGAATCCTAAAGGTGCAACAGCTAAAAGCATCCCATGTAATTGTAAGAGTGTGGAAATTGGTCCAAAAACATGACACATTGTGCCTCATTCATGAAACACGAGCAGAACGAATTTTTGTGTAAATTGTTCGTAAAGCCGTTCGTAAAGTAGTGATGTAAATTTTCGAATTCTTGAAAATGTTCGTATTTTCAAAATGTTAGCTGAAATGAAAGGAATTACAAGTTTCCTAAGTAAAAATTGCACATGAACGCCCTCCCATTTCGTGGCTACATCTGAAAACTGAAAAATGCTGCCTTCGGAGGACGCATTCCAGATTAGGAAGGCATCAAGGCATGTCCGAATCCAAAGTTAACTTTACTTCCTGTCTTTTTTTCCTGTTGTTTTTGAAAACAGCATAGATGTATCCTTCGCTGCCTTTGATATCCCACAATCCTGTGCTTTCCATTCTGTGACAGTGGAGCTAAAAAATAAAGATGGCATCTAAAAGTTACGGTTGGTGGTCAGTTTGTGTGTAAATGTACGTTTCTGACCATTGTTTTCCACTTTTGATGTAATTTCTAGCGATTTTAGAGCGTTGATTTAAACCACCAATCACAGCAACGGCCTCCAGCCAATTTGAGTTTGAGACCCCTGGTCTTCACTACACGGCTGAAAACGCATGTCACATGACTCATGCACACTGTCCATGCGCGTACAAGTGTAAACAGTTGCCTCTTGCGCATGTAGCCAGCTGCAGTATTAAAAAATGCAGAGTTTAACTGCACAATGGCTGCTAAAAATGACAACAAAGCCAGCAAAGATTGCAGGTCAGTCTTTATGTTATTGTTTACACGGTCATCAAGGATACGCAGAGCGAAGGTGGGCAGCCACGCCATCGTTTTAAAAGTCTCTGTTTTGGAGGTTCGAAAACGTCAGCATAGTGTAACCGTAACAAAACTTGTGCGTTTTAAAACAAAAACACATTAGTGTAAACGAGGCCTCAGAAGCCTGTCCGAAATCAGTTTCGTGAGATACCTTTGTGCACAAATGCTACCTGCAAAGTCATTGCCTGATAGGGCAGCGAGGCAACAAGTCAGCTGCCTACGTTTTCACATGCAGCTTACGACTTCAGAAGTGGGAATTATCAAATTTCCGATAGATTGCTGCTGAACATTACTGAGCCACATATTTCTACTATATGACACTGTATGCAAAACTGTATGTAAAGAGCAACACACAACAATTACTGTGGCAATCAATCAGCAGTCAGTGTGGCTACATATTTGTCTGCATCAACTGATGATCTGAGGAGCCAGACTTTGTCTCCAAATCATTCAAACTACGTCCCCAAAAGACAGAAAATAGTTGTTTATCAGGCTTGTATGATACACAGTGTTTGCCAAGCAATGGATCAAGCCTGTGGCTTAAACACGCAATGAGCCCTGCCACTGAGCTTTATCCGATTACAGTCCGCATAGCTTCCCTCTGTATGCTTGCAGAATGATGCTCCTTTACAATTACTTCTGATCATATACTCTCATTATATATGACAGCAGGACAATTTAAGGGGATGTTAATACTGCTGTCATGTATAATGTTGTACATACTATGGAATAAAATCTGTTAACTATTCACCAGGGCATATTTGGTGTATTTCATAATTCAATTGCACTGACCTCTTTTTTGTATAGTTTATCATAAAGTAATTAATCTCATTGCTTCATAGATCCATGGCAATTATTCCAGGGCAGTTGATTTTTCTCCCTCCTTTTTAAATGAGTGCAATGTAGGATTTTATGAATAAAAAATGCTAGCGCAATTCTATATATGCTCACAGGGGACTCGTTTTTCCTCCTGGCCCAGATTCTTTGCTTTAAGCTTTCATTAGGTAATCTCACTGACATATAGTATATTATATCCTCTCACTCTCTCTTCATTACACCCCCCCACACTCACTTCTTCCTCAGACCTCTCTTGCCATCTTTCTGTGTCTCAGCAGTTTCTTCCTTCTAAATAAAAAGCAATTAGTCTTGGCACCTACATTAAATATAGGCTAGAGGAGCCACCTATTCATCTTCAGAGGCTGACACCTCTGTTGAGGTGCTGGAAGACAACAAGAAGAAACGTTAGGGCAGTGTTGGATGTAACTGTTACTGTAATTAAATTACTTATCCACTGAAAAAGTAAAGTAAGGGATTACTGTTCCTTTTTAGGTAATTTAATTTCAGTTACTTATAATGTACTTGCTTTACATACTGTAAATTAGTTTAACAGTTCTGTATAAATCAATATTAAATTTAAAATCTAAATTTGTAGTCTAAAGGTAAACGTGAACACTGCCTCTTTAAAATCGTTAGCTGTAGTGCAGTTGCGTGTGAGTTCGCAACTTTGAACCAGTTGGCTGTGTAGTCGCTGTCTGAAGATGTCGGCAGAAGCGAGTGGCTGTTTTGCAGAATGGAAATATTCCAATTACTTCACTTTTTTGACACAGGTAGGCAAGAACATTATGGTAAAATGTAAGCTATGTCCTAGGGAGAAAAAAAACAACAACTGAGAGACGGTCTTCAGCCAGTGCGCTCTCAGACCACACACATAACCGCCTCTCACGAGTGTCAGATTTTCGCGGTTTATTACACATAAACGCTCAAATACACAGACAGTTATGTCAAAATGCCCGTTTTAGCGTATATTCGTGTTGGTTATGTTGTGAATGTGTAACAGCATATTGTCTCTGTCCATTAGGTCTTAGTGACAGCAGCCTTTAAAACATGCTACGGTCTACTACTGGTCTGTATTATATGATAATCAAACAACAAAAGAAACGGTTTAATAAGGATTAATCTATGTTTAATTTATACAGTTATGACTATGCAGAGTTATTTTATATTTGATTATCCAATTTCTGTGGTATTTTTACTTACTACTATTAGACCTAGGCTGCCTGAAAAAATATATAGCATTGTTTTATTTGTATCTTTAAATATTTTTACCTTGGTATTAGAGCTACACGATTAATCGTAAAAAGATCGCGATCTCGATTTAAACCCCCACGCGATCTTATTTATAATGACAATTCGCCCGTGTCTATTAAACCTTTGACAAAAATCCTACCGGAACATTCACATCTGTGTTTGCGCTGCCGCTGAACCAGAGAGAACAATTTTGAACCACACAGTAGTTATTTCAAAGACTATATAGAAAGATGCTTCACTCCTATTAGTTATGAATGGGAGAAACTGCAACGCGCAATACGGAATACGTCACGCCTTCTAAGTAAAAGAGCCAATCGCTGATTGATAAAATCACTGCGTCACTGCAGCTGCTGTTTGAAGCTCCGGTTCCCATAGAAACCTGAGACTCGCGAATAGGACTGCACATGCGCATTGGCTCGTCTAGCCTGAAAAATAAGCTTTTTTTTTTTTTTTTTTTTTTTTAAACGCTATTTGAGCATAAGAAACAACATTTATGGGACAGTTCATGTCAGATTTTTTTGCTGATTTGAAATATGTTATTTAATTGTGAGTTTGCCAATAAGTCTTTGAGATTTCAGGATTCCCCCATTCAAATAGATATAGGACTTGGTCTTGGGTGCCCGAACTAGCTGCCAAATATTCAAATTTTCACAGTTAGGATATAAACACTGGACACCAGTTAGCGATCAAAATATAGCAAATCGAAACTGACGTGGCGCTTAAAATAACCGTTGTATTACCTCTTTACGCCACTAGGTGGAAACAAGTGACTTTGTCATTAAATCATTCATTCAAAAAGATTCGTTAAACCCAGTAATGAAAGTATTTATTAATGAGTCATTCATATATTCAAAAGTATATATTTTTAAAATAATTCATTCAAATTAATTAAATATTTTCCGCAATTAGAGTCCAGCAATTAATATTTTGTCAGAACTAGTGGTGTAGTCTACGTGATAAGCAGGTATATGCCGTATAACCAGCTAGGAAAGGTTAAGGATTTCCGTATGTATACCCACTTAAAAAAAGCGCTAGGATAGCCTACGTAACCATCCAATAAATCACAATAAGATTTGTTGTTTGTTGCTTTTGACATGAAACAAAGTCTCATATTTTCAAATTCTGCCCATTTTACTACGAAATAAAAAAAAATATATATATAAATACCGTTTTGGCGCTCTTTAATGTGTAATGAGTGTGACTGCTGTAGCGCCTCATCAGTTCAAGAGAAGCGGCAGCGAGAAGCGCACGTGAACTGATCCCCTCCTCCGCTTTAATACCAGTTACAGCACGAAATAAACATGAATGAACTTCTTAAGGTATGTTAAAAGATACAATACAACTTAACGAAATCCGTATCATGTCTCATGTATTCGCGTAATCAGAAAAAAAAGAGCGGAAAGACCTTAATAAAACAGCTTGTAAACAATGTCTCCTAACGTCACATTTAACGTTACCTCAGAACAAACAGTGACCATAGACTCGTTAGTCAGCTAGAAAATGAACTCTAGAGAGGAGCATTTAGCTAAATATATGCACCATATTACATATTAGTTATAATTTTAAATGTTCTTCAATAGCCTATATAATGCATGTTTGAATAAATCTGTCAAGTTGAACGAATTAGAGTAGAAATAATTTTAAAGTTAGTAGGCCTATTATAACTTTATTATTGCAAAAATTTCCTTAAGTGTAGTGTAATGTCGTATGCAAATCAGTTCATTTTAACCTTCAATATTAATGTAGTACCAACTGATTCCCATGTATATTTTACAGCATTAGTTGAGAGATTTTTTTTCTTGAGAAAATTTGCCATGTACTGTACCTGATTTACAGTATATCCAAAATAACTGATGCTGAATTGAATTTCAAGTTAGTGAATTGAAATGCATGACAGACTGGCAGGAAATGGTACAAAACAGAAAACAAAGTCCAAACAGGGTGATATTGTGACATACTGATAATCCGCATCTTTCCATTATTGTTACACTCTAAAAAATGTGGGTTAAAAACAACCCAAGTTGGGTTGAAAATGGACAAACCCAGCACTTGGGTTAAATGTTTGCCCAACCTGCTGGGTAGTTTTTAACTCAACTATTGTTTCAAAATGACTGTGGCTGGGCAAAATGAACCCAAAATAGGTTGGAAATTAAAAATAAGACACAATTAGAGGCAACAATAATAATCAAAAGGTGATAATTTATTAATAAACAATTTAATAAATGTTTATTGTTTAATTATTATATTTAATATTAATAAATGTTAATTTCCAACATATTTTGGATTCATTTTAAGCAAGCAATACAGCAATTTTTACACAATAGTTGGGTTAAATAAAACTACCCCGCACGTTGGGCAACCATTTAACCCATCTGCTGAGTTTGTCCATTTTCAACCCAACTTGCTTCAACCCAGCATTTTGTAATAATTGTTGCAACTTGTACTCTTAAATGTGCATTGAAACTTGCCAGCTGATAAAACCTATGATGCAGAGACCATATTCATATAACATCTAAGGCTACATGTAGATCTTAACTGGTTGAGTTAAATGGTGATTGACACTAAACAGTAGAAAATCAGTCCAGTCTTTTCAGCTATAAATGTCATTGGCTGTTAAAGTCTTGTGTTGCTTATAATAAACTGACATGTTGATAAAACACACATAAGCAGTCTTTCAGAATGCTCTCAATTACATGTAGCCTAGATCAGATACATACTATATGCATTAGCGAGTGTGGTGGTGCTTATGGGGTGTTGCTCTGGGACGGGTGAGTATGAGGTTGGGAGGGAAAAATCACAGTATACTCACTACAAAAAACTAGACTACACCACTTGTCAGAACCTCTAGTAAATTAGATGTTTTTTTTTTTTTTTTTAGATGTCTATTCAGAATCATGGGAGAATCATGATTATAAAAAATCGTGATTCTCATTTTATCCAGAATCGTGCAGCTCTACTTGGTATTGAGTATTGTGCACTTTTGGTGGTAGGCTACCTGTACCGAATACTAGATATTTGGTATTGTGACACCCCTATTTGTTACTAAAAAATTTTAAGTATTATGATATGTTTTAATAAAGCTAAAATGTTTTAAAAAGCTATAAAAGGCTAAACTATTCCATGTTTGAATCATATTTTAAACTATTAAAAGAGTTTTCTTTCTATTGTCTATCTGGTCAAGGTTTATAGGGATTTTAAGAAGTAATTTGTTTACGATTTTAGTTCTGGGAACTCCTTTTGGAGGAACTAAATTAGCTCCTACTTCAGAGTAGGGTCTAAACCAGCACTATAGGAACTATCAGTGACGCAAGTGTATGTTGATTGGTCAAACGCATGTTAAAAACCAGCACCCGACATTTTTAAAAAGCTGTGTAAACATATTTACTTCACGAACATGGAAAACAGCGATAACCTTTTGTCTGCAGGGTTGTGTTCTTTTCTTGGCCTGGATGATATGTAATACTGAAAGTTGTCATAAGAGATTTTGTCTGTTAGCCCCACTTTTTGCTCTTTCAGTCAAGTAATTATGCGTTTACATTCTATCTCCGTTATCACGAAACCCATGACACACAACAAACACAGCTCCAATCACAGCATCCTCCATCCACAGGTTTTTAGCGTTTGTGAATGCCTTGCTTAAAGACACCGCTGTCAGACGCTTCAGTTGTCCTATTTCCGGTGCAAGCGCAACCAGGAACATGGCATGGGGGACAAATTAGTTCTCAGGGAACTATCCTAGTGGCTAGTATAACAGTTTTCCTAGAATTATTCAGTGCTAATGCCCCTTATTGTGCACTTTTGAGAAACACACAGTAGTGGTGCTTCTGAATAAATCAGCGTGTTTGAATAAATCAGTTGAGTAAACGATTCAATGACTCAGGCTGCATTTCACTTGTGCCCTTCTCTGGCTATAACTTCCCTCTGTTTCATTGACTCAGATGTATGTCATCGCCATATGTTACATGTAATTGGATCCTAAGCCCTTGATCACTTGAAATCCACTATGAAAATAATTTATTATTTACATTTTTTTCCTTATGAATTTGTTTGATGCATCATTCTACATATTCTGTGTGCTTGGGCTGTTGGAGAAAATATATAAATTACACAAACTAACAAAATATCAGTGCAATAAACTATGACTGCGTAACAAACAGAGACAAGCAGCATAATACAAACAGTAAAAAGTTACAGTGCTATTCGAAAATCGATGGTGCTTGTCAGAAAATTTCAGCCCTGTAAGAATGTCAAATTTGTAATTTATTTTTGGTTTGTTAGTTTGAGGGGCTGCTTTACAGACACCATGGAAGATCAGGACGTGCACAAAGTACTCAAAATAACTGCACTCTACCTTTGAAAGCATTACGTCCAGAAGGCAACTGACAGGCCCTTCATATCACGTTGTCTCTTCCCCCAGCCATTACAGTCATGCTTTAGAGTGCCACAAGTAGGATTTTCACCTCAATACTCATACTTACATACACACAGTAGACTGACATAAGCATCCAATATGTAAGTACACTATATATAGTTTTACTCACTCATGAATCTAAAATGAATCATGTGAAGCTCTTCATCTCTGCATAGTCAGCCTGTCTCAAACTGTTACCATGAGAAATGCATCTTATTCCTTAAGGAATATGGCAAAGTCATACGCCATCTGAAGTATAGCTACAGAATCTACATTATCTATCTATCTATCTATCTATCTATCTATCTATCTATCTATCTATCTATCTATCTATCAAGTACTGTCTGGAAGGACATTTAAAACTGATCTATAGTGTTAAATCTTAGGTAATACTCAATGTAAGTGTGATTTTGTATCACATAATTCCATTACATAATATACCTTTCAGATCTTAAGTTTTATTTTTCAAAAATAAACCATGTGCATGACAGATCATAATTCACTCAAAACTGCTTTGAAAAACAAGTACAGCACTGAGATTTCAACGTGGAACAGATGTCTGCTTTTTTATGCTAATAATTAGTAAAAGTCTGTTCACTGTAATGGTTGGACGTGAATTACACACTTGGGCTAGATGACATCTTTATATGCGATGTGACAGCACCACATAACCGCAGTGACCTTGAATTATGCACATATTTACAGTTTGTGTTTGCTGGAGTAAAATCTAACATGCTGGTGATAACTAGAGGACAGTTCACTGCTCAGCAGTGCCACTGACACACTAACAACCCGACATATTGATCATTAGAGCTGATTCTGTGTTTTCACCACAAGTACTCACAGTTACTATGGTTATAATCCAAACACAGTCCGACTAAACTGAGAGAGCTGATGCTTTTGAGTAGGGCTAATGAATTACTGGTAGGGGGTGTTGGTCACAAGCAGACTGTAGCTGACAGGAGTCCATATGACCTACTTTCTACCCCCATCCCCAAATCCAAAGTGCCACAGCCAGGCGTGTATGCCAGACTTCCCATTGGCAAAGGGGTGGAGCAGTGCCAGCCAACAGCAATGCAATTATTTGCTCAACCCTGACCAGAATGAACGGGGATTACTTTGGCTAGTTGATTACTTTTAAAAGTGACCTTTATTGTACAGATGTTATTTTGAAAAATTAGTAGAAATTAAACAGCTGACCACTTATTAACAGCTCTAAACAGCCCATACAGTAGATTACAGCAAACAAAAAGAAGTCATTTATAAATGAAAGAGCTTACTATGGATGCAGTTTTTGGAAATATGACATTCATGGCGATGTAAACAGAAACAATTACAAATGTGCTAAGGGTGGGTGTACACTCTTCACATTGGTGAAGACACATTTGTGCACACACATCCTTAGCACATCTAAACATAGTGGTAATAATTATATTTTGCATCACACACACACACACACACACACAGAAAGTTTACAAAGTATGATATATTACAATAAGTCATTACATACACTACCGGTAAGATTTTTTAATGTTTTTAAATGAAGTCTCTTCGTACATATTGTGAAATATTTTTACAATTTAAAATAACTGTTTTCTATTTGAATATATTTTAAAATGCAATTTATTTCTGTAATGGCAAAGCTGAATTTTCAGCATCATTACTCCAGTCTTCAGTGTCACATGATCCTTCAGAAATCATCCCAATATGCCGATTTGATGCTCATGAAACATTTGTTATTATTTTCATTGTTGAAAACAGTTGTGTACAATTCTTTTTTCAGGATTATTTGATGAATAGAAAGTTCAAAAGAACAGCATTTATCTGAAATAGAAAGCTTTTGTAACATTATCATTACCGTTCAAAAGTTTGGGGTCAGTAAGAGTGACAGTATAGACATTTATAATGTTGCAAAAGCTTTATATTTCAGATAAATGTTCTTTTGAACTTTCTGTTCATCAAATAATCCTGAAAAAAATAAAAATAAAATAAAAAATGTACACAACTGTTTTCTACATTGATAATCATAATAAATGTGACCCTGGACCACAAAACCAGTCATAGATTTATACATAATCTGAAAGCTGAATAAATAAGCTTTCCATTGATGTATTGTTAGGATAGGACAGTATTTGGCCAAGATACAACTACTTGAAAATCTGAGGGTGCAAAAAAAATCAAAATACTGAGAAAATCGCCTTTAAAGTTGTCCAAATTAAGTCCTTGGCAATGCATATCCACTCACAAAAATAAAATTTTAATATATTTACAGTAGGAAATTTACAAAATATCTTTGTGGAACATGATCTTTACATGAACCCCAATGATTTTTGGCATAAAAGAAAAATCGATTATTTTGACCCATACAATGTATCGTTGGCTATTGCTACAAATATACCCATGCTACTTATGACTGGTTTTGTGGTCCAGGGTCACAAATGTTTCTTGAGCAGCAAATCGGCATATTAGAATGATTTCTGAAGGATCATGTCACACTAAAGACTGGACTAATGATGCTGAAAATTCAGCTTTGCCAACACAGAAATAAATTGCATTTTAAAACATATTCAGAGAGAAAACAGTTATTTTACATTGTAAAAATATTTCACAATATTACTGTTTTGCTGTATTTTGGATCAAATAAATGAAGCCTTGGTGAGCAGAAGAGACTTAGTTTAAAAATATTTAAAAATCTTACCATTAAAAAACTTTTAACCGGTAGTGTATATTAATATATATATATATATATATATATATATATATATATATATATATATATATATATATATATATATATATATATATATAAATATATATATATATATATATATATATAAACACTTCAATTTTAAATCTCAGATTTTCCGACCCAATTAGATTCGTTTAAACATGATGGATGATCTACAGGAAGCTGTATGCAGAGAAGTGTACTAGCACTTGAATCTGAGTACTACGAGAATGCATTCTAAAGAAGGAAGAGGAGGATCGATAGTCCCCTCCCCACAATGTGGTGCATTTGTCAATAAGGCCCCAATATGGTGCTAACGCATGCAACTTTTGTTCTGCATTACTATACCTTTTTCGGTGATAAGATCTTCCTGATTTGTTGAGTAATGAGATTCATCAGATAAAGAGAATAACATTTTACCAAACTGGTTTCTTGTTTACTATTGTTTAGATGCATTTGTTGCGCATTTGCTGTCTAGACATTTACTCTATTTGCAAGTGGGCACAAAGGCTGTGAAAATAGCATCCGAGATTTAATTTCTGCAATAGCTACACTAATTTCTTAACTCAATTTACCATCTTGAAAAAAAACACCCAATGAGAAGATCTGTTTGTCTTTCTAATCCAGGAATCAATGCCATTGACCAAATGAGTTGCTCCTGATCAACTGCAATTACTTTCAAGGAAAACCACAGGGATGGAGAAATAATTGTAACACCAGAATTGCTAAATGGTAAACGATTAGCATCAACTTTTTAAGAATGAGGTACACATACTGCTTATTCACTATTCATTGGCATTGTTCACACAGTAGTGCAAACAAAGCCAAGCCGAAGTCAAACCCCTTTCTGTTTATAGTAACTACTGTCTCTAGTTACTAGTCTCAACTGTTCACATTCAGAGAAACCAAAATAATGTCACAAATTGATATATAAAATATCAAATTGATTTTAATTAACATCAAATCATAATCTGATAAAAAAAAGAACATCTGAAGTCATTTTCTTACTAGTTTTCTCACAGTGTTTTGCCTCTGCATGCATCAGAGAGTGAAAACATCCAGCCACATGGAGCATTAACATTAGCCAGTATGCTGGCAAGCTGTTTATCCGTTGTCTTTGTATTTCTTATGGAACACAAGAGCCTGGATATAGATTATTTGCATTCTTGTATTTGTCAAGTCGACAGTGGTTAACATTTCATGAAATGGCAGACTGTCCAAATACGCCCTGAACACAGAGAACTGACAAACTATAGTGCAGAGAATCTGCTGTTCTTTTGATATATGCAAATCTTCTAATGGAGTGGAAAAACACAAAAGTCGTATTTATTGTCCCCTGTGGATACATGTGAAAAGTTTAAAGCATTTCATGACTCAGAGCTACTACAGCCTCATGCCCCGGAGGACCTAATTTATGATGCATGCACATTTTATATGAATTCTTATTATACAGAGTGCTCCTGATTTTCTGGTCAGCATTTTAAATATATCCTTTAAAGAAAAAGTTTACCAAAAAATGTAAATTTTGTCATCATTTAATCACGCTCATGTTGTTGTAAACCTGTTTGAATTTCTGTCTTCTGTGGAACAATATTTTGAAGAACGTTGGGGTTAAAACAACATCAGACCCCACTGACATATGGACAAAACACATAAACTCAAAACCTCTTCTTTTGTGATACAGGTTTGGAAAGACATGTGGGTGAGTAAATGATGACAAAATTTTATTTTTTGGTGAATTATCATTTTTCACCTACTGGAAAGCTGGAAATAAAAAATAAATCGGACCAAATTGGTCTAAATTTATATGCTAAATGCCCCAAATGACCCTTATGAAGCCAGTTCTTTTAATGAATTGTTCAAAATGACAAGTTACAGCCTAAAAAATTGACAGTACACCCTAATGAATCAGCATTAAATAACATTGAAAGCTTGTGAATCAGAATTGAACTAAATCTGAACATGCTGATCAATATCCAGCCCTACTTACTTTATCTTGATAACCCCCATTATACGTTCACTCATGGCATTAATCAAATCAATCACTGGTGCTGGCATAATTCCAAGATGACGCCAACACTGGTCTGTGTAACATAAATATGTTACATATATACAGCATTAAGCATGGATCTCAAATCAAAAGTTTGGTTTTGTATATGGACCACTGTAGTACACTAAACTAAAAATATATCCCAAAGAAAGGCTATTTCTAGGCTAATTCTTATCTCTGAAACTTAATGTTTGTATGCATTAGAGCAGACAGGTTTAAAAGGGTAAGGTGGTTCCTAACCCATCTATCTCCAACATCAGCAGAGAGTTTACACTTTCATATACTTCAGTGTGAAAAATCACAAACCAAGACCTTGCCCATATATTATGCGTCACACCTGCACATTAACTACATTTATAGTACATCGCCCTCATAATGCAATTATAATGAGATTTAAACAATACTGCGATTGAACTTGAGGTCAATTAAAGAAAATACTTTGATAAAACTGATGCTAAGCTCATAATCGTAACAACCAATTGTAGTAATTGTAGTAAAATGTGTGCCATATGCTGCTTTTGTATTTCGCAGTTGTAATTCATTGAACCATAATATCTTCCTATTGATTTGTCTTTGCAGGCTGCATGCAAAAACAAATACAAAACGCAACCAGCATAGGCCAATTCATAAACAAATGACTCTTATGAGCCTGTTCTTTTTATAAATTCTTTAAAATGACAGTTACTGGTCCATTGATTGGTCTGAATCAGTCATACTGTATTTGAGCAAAATGGACATATTAAATGAAATATAGCCAAATTAACCAGCTTTAAATAAACAAAAAGAAAATCAAAGGATTAGATGTAAAGAATAAAACTAAATCTGAAAATGATGATTGATACTTTGTCCTGCTTTCTTTTTTTTCTTTTTTTTTTGATAAGTGCCATTACTGAGCATTCACATTTGTGGAATACATCAAATTGGTATGACGCAAAGCGTGTATCAAAGTCACGCCCCCCAGTGGTGAATCATTGAAATTTCGAAACACTTATCACATAACAAAGCCTTGTTTACTGAATTCACGAGACTTTGGCAGTTTGATACGCACTCTGATTTGCCACTGATTTGAAACAAAAGATTCATAAAGCTTTAAAGCTTCATGAAGCAGCGCTTTGAAATCGCCAATCACTAGATATTGTTAACTAAAATCTTGTTTTTTGGTAAACAAAAAGTATTCTCGTCGCTTCATAACATTAAGGATGAACTACTGTAGTCACATAAACTGTTTTAAATATGTCTTTAGTAGCTTACTGAGCATTGAAAGTGTTATTATCTTGCTGGCAACGCAGGCCTCACTGAGCGATCAGATTTTATGAAAAATATATTAATTTGTGTTCCGAAGATGAGGTCTTGCGGGTGTAGAACGACATGAGGGTGAGTAATTAATGACAGAATTTTCATTTTTGGGTGAACTAACCCTTTAAGTGCATCTTTAACAAAACATTTTTTGTACTTCTGTACCATTACAGCATTAATACATTTCTAAATTGGTGGTTTTTGAAGATCCACAAATCAGCCCAAAAGGAGACAGCCCAAGCTGTAAATTAACATATAGCATTTTGCTTACAATTTAAGGGGTAAAATACAGTCCATTTGAGCAATGTTTTAATGGCAATTCTGGTGTTCTGCCAATGCTTATAGACTTTAAAAGTTCCATCCACTTAGACTGTGTTATGGGTATTCATGTATTGTTTCTGTTTTGGGTGGGTTTAACATGTTTTAGTTTAGTTCCCTGTATTTCAGTTAGTTTCTTTGGTTTTTCATTGATTTGATTATCATGCGCACCTGTCATTCATTTGTTTGTATTTAAGCTTTGTGTTTCCTTCAGTTCATTGCCTGTTCTCATCGGGACCATCTGGTCCACTATGAGGACATAAGCCTGTGTGTGTTTTTCCGGGCAGGTCTCGACGTGGAGACGAGCGTGCCTGCCCAGAGACAGACCTGTGGATCCCCCATTACCATCGGTGAGATGGAGGAGGATCACTACGCCACAGTCCACGCCACGCACTTTGTGCCACCCGCCGTCACCAACCCAGTGAACAGAAAGCCAGAGCCCATGGCAGACAAAGGGCCCAAGCCTGCCGTGATGCCAGAGCTAGAGCTGACGCCTGAGCCGCTTATCACCCCAGAGCCAAGCACATCTGACCAGGTGTGTAAGTTGGCAATAGTGTCAGTGCCTGTGGATATTTTGGTGGAGGGGATGGAGTGGAGCCCTGTCCTGTCAGCAAAGGAGAGAGCCATTCATAAGTGTTCTGCCTGTTTCGCTTTTATACTGTCAGTTTGTCCAGTATCATCCAGGAAGGCCGTATGTTAAACCCCTGCCTGCACTGCCTAGTCCTTCAGCCCTATCTTCACTGCCTCTCATCAGCCCTTTGTCTCCTATATAACCTGCTTGGTGCTTCATGGATCCGCCTTGGGCTGATAGTTTGCCAGGTCGACCCTGGACTGTCGACCTTCTTGTTCTGCCCAGTACTTTCAACTCTGAGCGAATTACTCCACTTCAGCCTGTCGACCTGTCAGCTCCACCTGGGACCATCATCCCTACGGCTCCACCGAGCTTCCTTGTCCTTCTGGCTCCACCTTGGTCAATCGTCACTCTGCCATCGCCATGGACTCGTCCCTTTATCCCTTCACCTCCATCTGTCTCTGCCTTCCCTCCAGCTCCAACTCAGTCCTCAAACGCACCGGCTCCACCTCAGTCCTGCGGCACCCTGCTTCGGCCGCTTGTCTCCATGGGTTCGTCTGGTCTCCAGGAAATTCTATGTTGCCCAGTCTCTTCAGCTTTTTGGCTCCACCTGGGTCTCCATCTCCATCAGCCTCGTCTCAGTCGGTCATCTTCCTGGTTCTGCCTGTCAAGTCTCCACCATGGCTCCTTCCTACAGTGTAATGTCCTTATCTATTATGTACAAACCCACATTTAATGACACAGACACTGTTCAGAGGCAATGTAAAAAAAACTTTTATGAATTCTCGTAACCTCTCACTTATTTGTCTCAGTATGTACATTTATTCCACCCACCCTCTCATTTGAGTTATTAACCTGCTTGAACATTTGTAAGTATTTGTAAGTACAGGTATATATACATTATTTAACAGTAAGATATATTTGTTTTTTTCCCGAGGTTAAAATATGAAAATATGTGTTCCCTCAGGTAAGACATGCACATCTGTTGGGTTTGACACCAGCTGCAAAGTGCTATATATTATCTGAACTGAAAATAACACACAGGCCTCAAAATTCTCTCAATTTCCATAACCATTTTATAGCTGAAAGGCAGATAAGGATATTCAGCCCCACAACTCACCTTCAGATAGGTCATTATAATGTTCAAGTAACTATGCTTAAACAGTATGCTGTTTTACACTCTAATTATTTGACACCTCTGTATTTCTGGAAATTAAACTTTTAAACACTTTTTAAAAAAACTGAAAACAGCCTATAGCTCCATTTAACAATATATAATAGCCTAGATGCATCAGCTAAAATATTTTTTATAAGTGCTTAAAGAGGAAATTGTTATTTTTACTCAGCCTCATGATGTTCCAAACCTTTAAGCTGTTATTTTTTCTGTGAAACAAAAATGCTGTTGCATGCTATTGCAAGAATTCACAAGTTTTATTTTAAAGACGTCACTACAGACGTTTGTGCTACAAATAATCATTACCCATTACTTTGACAGAAGGGGTTGATTGGGGTAAATTTCAATCAGTCTTAATTTTATCCATGGTTAAAGCAACGTGTTGCCAGTTCTTGGCCTTTTCTTTTAATCTTTTGTAATGCGAAAAAGGCAACTGACTCTGGTCTTACAATCTGGTCACCTGGCAAATGAACAACATAAATTCTTAAAATGGACTACACTTGAAATCTCTCTTTTATGCCTACAAATCCTCACTCTCTCTCTCTCTAGTTACTTATAGCATCAAATCTGACCCTTTTAGCATTTTCCAAATTAGTAAAATGCAATAGACAAGATAACTGTCTAAATGAAAACATATTTAATCAATATTTGAAGTTCAGGTAACAATGGGCACCATGAGCTTCCACTGTATGCAAAAGTTCTTCTTTTTGTTTCTAGTTAAGGGTGAGTAAATGACAGATCGCTTTTTTTATGGAAAAGTTGGTGTTACTAAGTAATGAATCATATAATCATCTTTTGGACTTGCAGGAGCACGCACTGATGATACATATGATGTGTGTGTGCGTTTGTGTATATATATACACTCATAATACCTGTGTCATATCATTACAGTGCTCTAGTTACTTGTCTCCTAGTTAAAAATTTGGTTCAACCATGATGTCACTAACAAGTGACATCACTATTCCCGGAGAATTCAGTGTGCCTCCAGTTTCATGTCTCAATCCTAACACCGCGCGCAGTGCAATCGATGGGATCATTGGGATGAAATGCGAATGACGCATACAGGTTGAGGATTTCCTTCCCACACTAAAGTCTGACGTCTACCCCTCCACACATTTAACTTTGACAACACGCGAAGCCTTGTACCTATGGTGGGCATCCGACAGACTCCTTACACGACTTCGCCTTTGCGCATGATACTGCGGTTCCGACGCCACTTCACGCTCCAACTCACCTTGAAACTCGGTGCTCTCAGATTTTACATGGAGAGCGACGGAGAGGCGACCAATACCCGCCCCGACGCCTCCCCCACTGGCCAATGAAATTCGAGCGGGGGCGGAGCTAACAGCTAAATTGTCAAGCTTGGTTTCACGCTGGCATTGCCATCAAGCCGCGTCTGGCTGCCGTGCGCTGGTGCAGGTGCTCTATTTCATCGAGAGAGGATGCGAAAGGAAAGAAGGGGAGGGAAAGAATGAAGGGAACCGTCGGAGAAAAGTATGCAGGGCATGAATAAAAGGGTATCAGCTGCTGACAGTGTGTCTAACATTCAGGGGCTCGGCTAAGAATGATTTATTGAAAGGGGCACTTTGAGATATGATGAGGTTTCTTTCTGGTTGGCAATAGTACTATGATTTGGTATGTGGCCACTTTGATAGCAAGTGTATTCAGCACCAGAGGAACAGCTGCTCAAGGTGAGTTGAAGTGCAATTTATTATATTCAGCCTTAAGTTTGTTGTGAAATATTGCTGAGTTTTTAATATATATATATTTTTTTTTCTGAGACTGAGCCGTTCTGTTTTTTTATTTTTATTTTTTTATTTAAATAATTGCCTGTGTAAATTCCAGTTTGGGCATGCTGAATATTTTAAAGTAAACAGCAGTATAGCAGCTTTGGGTGATTTTGTTTTTATAATTATTTTGGATTATAGTTTTCTCTATGCATATATATTATTACTATGCCACTGGTTACATTTCTGTTTAAGTGCTAGTTTTTTAAAGTCATCTGAGCTTGCAAAACGAGGGTTTGAGCTGTTGCTGTCTATTCATCCATATTCACCTGTTCTCCAATACTATGAGCAACTTTAAGCTTGTATACTTCATATTAAGTGTGTTCTATCAAATGAAAGGGATTAATCACTCCAAAATGAACATTTACTGATTTTCTTTCTCTTGTGGGACATAAAAAGATATGTTACCATTCACTTTTATTGCATATTTGTGCTAGCTGAGGCTGTCATTTTGCCTAAAATGTCCTTTAGGTTTTGCATGACAAAATTGTAATTTTTCTTTTAACTGTTCATTTGAACTACATTTAAGCTATGAAAATATACACTGGGGAACTATAATTACACATCTGAAAGTGCTTTTATTGGGAATATGTATGGTACGGTGCTCAGGAGTATTTTAATATACTGTATCAGTCATTTTGTTCCATTTTAGTTGTTCTTTTTATGAATATTCTGCCTTTCCAGACTTTCCTCAGAAGTCTTTAGCTTTTTAAACATCAGACCACTCTAAAGGAGTCATCATAATTGTAATTCAAGATGTGTTCTGTGAATATGATCGACCTTCAGTTCAGACTAGTTTAAATAAGTGGTGTGTCTTTATTTCAAATGTTGAGTTCATGGACTCACATAGCCCTGCAATTTTCTAACTCGTCCACTAGAGGGCTGCTAACATATAGCAAGGAGCATCCAGTCTTGGGTCACATTTTGAGAACTTTTTCATTGCATGCACTATGAATAATTATACATTTCCTATGTCAAAAGGGACACTATACATGCTTTGGTATGTCGCTGTAAGCAGAAGTTATTTAACCCTAATTGTTATGTATAAAAAGCAGAATGTGATCATCTTACCTTGCTAAACTTGAGCTGTGTCATCCCCTTAATCTGACAGTGAGATGTATTTCACCTTGCTGTTCTGACTGTGCACTTTGCTACATTCGCTCAGTGTCTCCCTCCTGTGTGTCAGAGCCACGCTGCACTATCCCAGCCCCAATGCAGATCTCTCCCTGTCCTCACCCTCCCATCTCAAGTTGTTAGCTGGCAAACAGGCCCACAATCACCAGCTACAAAACTGGCCAGGTGCCAGACCTATGCTTTGTTGCTCTGTCTAAACAGAGGACTGGGAGGCAGCAGACTGAGAGTCATAAGCTGATGCATGGCTCCAGGTAGGCCCTCAAGGCTCAATGCTAGCCGACCACACTGAACTTGTTGAGACCTCCAGTAGTCCACCCTAGGAGCAGACTATCTTCATCTTTTAAACTAGTGTTGTGTCTGTTCAAATGTCAATTTTGGCAGGGGCTCGAATTTATATTTTTATCTAACTTTAATTTATCTAGATTGACACCAAGAAGGTTTATAATACCTGGAGAGAGCTATCAGATAGCATTTCCATTCATCTCAAAAGATTTGAGCTAATCATCTGAGCCTTAAATATAATATAATGTAATATAATATAATATAATATAATACATATTTGTTCTAGCTAAGGCTGTCATTTTGGCTAACATGTCCTTTAGATATAATATATCATGTCTATGAGCTATCAGATATATCGTATAATATATATACAGATATAATATAATATAATATAATATAAAACGGTTAGTTCCTGTCCTTGATTCTGATTGGTCAATAGATAAAACAAAAATCAAAAAATCATGATAAAACACGGCTGACTGTGTTTTACTACACAACACCCTTAGCAACCATTCTTAGCAACGTAAACTATTTGTTCTTGTACCTTATTGCTTACATATAATATAATACATTTTATACTGTTCAAAAGTTTGGGTTCAGTACAATTTTTTTTTTAATATTTTTAAAATAATTTTCTTATGTGCTCACAAAGGCTTACACCAGTCTTCAGTGTCACATGATCCTTCAGAAATCGTTCCAATATGCTGAGATTATATTATGAGTTGTCAAAAGTACTGACTTTGGTACCAAGTTGGTACTGAAATTTAAAAATGTGATGCTTTGAGCGCTGTTGAACGAATTCGTAAACACTTCTGATTGGCCATTGTTTTGACACGCTCATCAGATATGTCTGTGATTGGCTAAAATGATCAACGCTTCAAAAACGTTGTAAATAGTCATCACTGATGCTCTTCACCGAGTGCTTAAACAGATACACACGGGAGCGTTTGAAACCAGGCATCTATCAGCAGACTGATCTGCGACTTTTTACAATGTTTTTGAAGTGTTGATCATTGTAGCTAATCACAGACATATCTGATGAGCGCATGAACACGAAGGCCAATCAGAGGTGTTTACGAATCTACTCAACTGTTCTCAAAGCATCACATTTTTTTAATTTCAGCACTGACTGGTACCAAAGTCGGTACTTTTGACAACTGCAATATTATATTATTTATATTATATTATATTATATTATATTATATTATATTATATACCCTACAATCATTGTTACAGCATCTACCATAAGGGGCTAACAGGCCATGCTAACCAGTCAAAAGTTTGTCTCCTTGGTTTGGGCAAACGGGATGTGATTTGAGCTGATGTGGGTACATATGAAATGATGGTGATTTGTTTTAGCAGTTAGCACCTGCTAGCAGCCTAGATTCTGCTGGGTTCTTTAACTCTTAGGCATTGTTGATGTAGCTGCCAGCTGGAAATGGAGAAACTAAAGAAAGCTTGCTCTGGAGGTTTGTGCCGCAGTCTATGTTTCATAGAAAGCCTGTTAGAGGAGGGCTAGCGGGGGACCTGACAGCTGCTCATTTTTAAGTGGTGTTGGATAACATTGGATGTGTTTTCCAACAGTCATCACTTCTGTTTCATCCTCAGGCTGTGATGGCTTGATCCTCATCCAGTGGAATGATAAGCATGTAGGATTCTTCCCTGTGGAAGAATTAAAATAGTTTAAATAACAAACAAGCAGTCTGTCATCACATCTGGCTGAATTTCCAACACAACTCACACGGGCATGTCACTTTCATAGTCGTTTCTGTGTCTTGGTACTACAGATTTCAAAGAAAGAACCCTGTATTTCAACTTACTGGCTCTCTTGACCGGTACTTTCAATGTCTTGTAATTATGATTTATAATGTCAGCTATAATCCTGCCAAATCCATGACAGCCTTTCCAATCAAACAATGAAAAACAGCTGACTTGCGCTGATTGCATGGAAAGCTGCAGAATGCGAACCACAGAGGGCACAGCTGAGGCAGCCAATTTCCAAATGCATTTTGTTGGGTCCAGTGATTCTGAGTGAGGGGAAATGCTTTGGGCTATAAAGAACAAAGTGGAATTACAACTATTAAAGCACATAACTTTTATCATAGTTTAATATTATAGTTTAAGACATTAAAACTTTTTGTCTTGGTTTCACAGACAGGTTTTAGATTAAGCCAACAGTAGGCTTTAGTTAAATTAGGACATTTAAGTAGCTTTTATAAACGTGCCTAAAAAAACATTACTGATGTGAATCTTGAGACTAAACAATGAAGAGATCCAGTCAGTGCAAGTTGCTTTCAGTTAAGTCAACTCAAACGTGCATTTTAGTCTGGGATAGGCTTAAACCTTGTCTCTGAAACCGGGCATTTATCTTGAATAAAGTTAATTTTTCTTATGGCAGCGGCTATGTGCACTAAGTGCAAACAGTGGTATAAAGTATTTGAGTAAATGTAATTAGTTACTGTACTTAAGTATCTTTTTGGCTATTTTATATGTTTATATATATATATATATATATATATATATATATATTCTCTCTACTTGACTACATTTTTGAATGTAAGTGAATGTACTTTTTACTCCAATACATTTGTGATGAGTAATGCAATCACACATTACATTTTGCAGGGCAGTGAAATTTTTCTGCAGCAGTTTGTTTCTGCTATAAAGAAATGATATTGCCAACTAAGGTCAGGATAATATATCTTGTGCGTTTTGCCCTTACTCACTCAGTCACTCAAACTTCTCAAAAGGGCTACTTTACGTGAACGCAAGCGCATTAGCAGGCAGTTGCTGAAACGCAAGTGTTTGATTTAGGAGAAAAAAATGGAAAAAACTGACAAAAATCTTCAAATAGCTCTCCAGCACTGTAGACTGAAGTGAATGTCTTATCTCTGTCTGTGGCTGGATTCCATTTCTACTTTCTCAGCACTTCAAAGGCAGTTTCCTGTCTCTGATACTCACCCTCTCCTCAACACTCTCAGTCTAGTCCGTCACCACAGCCAGTAGAAACCATGTGCCTGAGCAGACTTCCTGCTGAAGCAATGGAAGAGTTTGTCTCATTCAGAAATTTGTGGGTAGAGCCTTTCAGCACTTGATGTTTCTATTATCCACAGTCTCGTTCAACTGTTAGGAAATTCTGGCCATTATCTGAGTTTCTGTCTTTTTTTGGGAGAATAATGAAATGATAGAAGAGTGATTTCATTGTCTTTAAGTTATAGATAATAAGTTACAGACTCTGTTGTTCCTTGCTGTAGTCTTGTTGTGTTTTCTCTGAACACATTAAAGTTGAGAATGAGCAAGAGGGATACATTATATTCATATAAGGATCACTATATTGTGATATTTTTATGGTTATAGTTTATTCAAAATGGTGATCATTTGTGATTATTAAGGATACTGTAACTTGTTTCGCTTAACTTGTTTAATCTTGGGCTTCAGTACTTTGGGCTGTTATCTCATTTTGTTTGTCCTTTAAAACATTGCATTAGTTGTATAAAAAATAATGTATAAAATAATACTTTTCTAATGTTAGAAACTAACTGTTTATTTATATAAAGTATTTTGTACGAAATTATTGCCTATATTATATATTTACATTTTTAATATTAACTTTAAACCCTGGTCTTCTAAAAAAAATGTTCTTAATATCTTCATCAATGAAGTCACTCATCACTCACATACTCTAGATACCCCGTGAGCCTTGAGTGCTCTAGCATCAATTTTTCACCAAAGGCAGGCCTGCGTCCAGATTGATGTGGATAGGAAGTAACAGGCCACTGCTGGCCCAGGGCGAAGGACTTGTTCCATAAAAGTCACTAACCCTTATATGTCAATCAGCTGGTATTTGGGCCAGCATTGACTCAGGTCCCCCTCCCCCAAATACAGTCTTCCTCTTACTCCATCTGATAGATGCATGCAAGACAACACTAGTGGAAGATGTTCCATATATAGAAACCTTCAAAAAAGCCCTGTGGAATTCATTTAATTATGCATGACTTATCTCTGGCGTTAAAGTAAAGAAAGTATGTTTCTAATTCAAGCTCATCAGCACATGAAAAACACATGTCGGAGAACATGGCAGTTTTATTCATGTCACGTTTTATTCATGACACTTACTGATTACATTTAAGTGCCATTAAAGATCTAGATTTTATACAATGATGTAAAACTATCAAGTTTACATTTATGCATTTGGCAGATGCTTTTATCAAAGTTGGTGGCCATCTTTGAAACAAGCTATTTCAGTCATGCAAGCACAGCTCATATTTCTTTGAATGGGGAAGCTGTTCACCAAGCTTACAATTAAATTTCATATTTGAAATCAACAATGGAATCTAACAACTGTCTCATAAATCTTGTTTCTAAACCCTCAAATCATGACAACAAATTTTTTTCAGGCTACATCAACCAATGTGCATGTGAAGTCCCCCAGGGCGGGGCTTATTTCTCCTTATTGCGCGTTGCACTTTCTCCTATTCATAATAATTTCAGTGCACTGTCTTTGTATAACTAAAGTCTTTCGGCTATATTCAATGGCACTTTGACATTGCTACCACCACTCCAAGAACCTTGTTTACCTTTTAACCTTTTCTTTAGTTTATTTTATGTATCGTCCACACTGGGATTGGAAGAACTGGGTTTTTTTTTGTGTTTAGTCAGTGGAAATCAGCCTCTTGGTCTAAGTACAGCTTAACGTCTGGTTTAGCACTTTGGAAATCACTGAGCAGAAAGTCTTTGATCTTTTAAGAATTGAGAGCATGGACCTATTGATCGATACACTCTCATTGCTCTTGTTTAGATCTGCATCTGTGATGTGGCCACGGCCTACACCACACCAAAAGGATTGAAGAACCTTGTTTTTGTGTCATGCTCCATTGCTTCTATACTGCAGTGTTATCTTGAAACACTTCTTGATTTCAGAAACACAAATGTCCCTTTTGATTGGTACAAATTAAAATTATGTCAATCAAGGACGCTTGGTAGATGGTACTCCAGTGGTGTCGTATGTGCTGACTAATGGAGGAGTGATGCCGGGTGGGGGCGTTTAGTCTGACTTGGCATCAGAGAGAGCAGAGGGAGAATCATGATCCAGCACGTGGTTGAGGAAAAATACATTTCTTAGTGGTTCAGAATATGAGTCAGTATAATATTAGGAAACATAAAGATGAATTTGGGGTTTGTGCAGTTTGAAAAATTATTGGGTTTGGAACAGTACTGTTGAAAAGTTCAGGGTCAGTATTTTTCCCCCTTTTTTTTGAGAGAGAGAAATTAATATTTTTATTCTTTATAAAAGATTTTTATCACAAATAAATGCTGCTTTTTTTAATCTTTCCATTAGCTCTGCATTAGCTTGTTGTGGTACACATACAAAGATGACCTCTTCAGTTTTTCAGGTTATGATGTAGGCTATCTGAATGTCTCTGGGGTGCGTGTAGTATAAATCCCAAAAGGAGACAGGCTAAAGAAAGCCTGCAGTATTTTGTTGGCATATTAAAGGTGCAGTCTGTAATATTTAGGAGGATCTATTGACAGAAATGCAATATAATATACATAACTATGTTTTCAGTGGTGAAAAGACCTTACATAATGAACCATTATGTTTTTATTACCTTAGAACCTCCACGTCAAGTCACCATTTTGCGCCAGAGCGCATTTCGTCACTGTTGTTGTTGTTGTCCTTCTTCTTCGTTGGTGTTTTTAGAGGCAGCTTGCATTGCACTACATTGAATACACACAAAGAAGTAGTAGTAGTAGTAGTAGTAGTAGTTGTAGTAAACTGGTTTATTAGAAGCAGAGACCGTTCTTTGTTAGAAGTACGAAGAAACCTCATTGCTTGACTGGCTACTCTGCTGTCTCAGACGATGACATCTTTGTCCTATGTCAGGCACCGTAGCTTCTCTATGTGCTTTGATGTCTAGATGCTGCTATAAATTTACACACTGCACCTTTAAAAAGAATCTTAACTTTGACAAAGCATAGGTAACATTAAACATACATACACATTTTGACAAATACACAGTAAAATAAAATGATATAATATATATATATATATATATATATATATATATATATTAAATAAATATTTTAAAGGCACAATATGTACGTTTTCGCCACTAGGGGTCGCCTATTGAAAACAAAGGCGTAGCTTGATGACGTTGAGATTGAGCGCGGAATCTTGGGAAATGTCATCTTTACCTCACAGCTGGTGGAAAAGAATCAGGACAGGACTTGGGTAGAAATTATGTTCATGGATGAGATTATTAACGTTACTTTAGTATGAAGCAGAGCAGGGCCAAGTGCTGTACGAGTGGAACGAGGCCACTAGAGCGATTGCTAATGAGAGACGAGCGCGACACACGACTCGACAGCAGCGGAACTTTTATTATGCCACAGTCGCCGCTTCTGCTTCTTCCGGTCAAGCGTATGAGGTAACTCAGCGCTGTTTATCATATTAGATACATTTGAGTGTGTTGAAAGTTATGTTATAACGTTACTCTGTGCGTTCGCTCGCGGCTGCTGTGAGACACTTGTTGCACACTGCAGTAAGCTAAATCGTTATTAGAATATCATATTCATAAATGCTGGATGGCTTATGTTGTTAAATGGCATGCAGTTAATTTTAAAACATATTGTATGACGGAGAGAATGCTGTTTTACTGCTACTAAAAGTAAAGCTGCATCTGATTATATGTTAGCCACTTGAGAAAATAGTGTTGTCTCTGAGGCATGATAAAAACATGGTACTCGCTGAAAATCAAGAAAATGAGATTCAAACAATAGGCCTAAGTGTACGTTTAAATGAAAACGATATGCTTAAAACTGAGAGGTTTTCAGTGTACAGACGACACCATTGTCAAAACGCTCCCCATTCATACGAATCCGTGAAAATTACTAAAAACGCTGTATTCTGCTGGCAGGCAATTAGATGGTGATGAAACACTACAGACTAAACATGTAATGCACATGTGCCTAACGTCATCATTTCACAGATCCACGTTTTTGTTGTTTACACGGAGACCGTTTTCATAAACGTGCACTTTGAAACCTGTTTTCAAAAGTTTGCATTTTCAGACCACCAAAACGCCATTATCGTGTAAATAAACGGCCAAAACGCACAAAAAAGTTTTCCGTTTTTAGTTGATAACGGTGTCAGGTAAACGGCCCTTTAATACTAAACATGTTGAGCTATATAACAATGATTAGTTTTCTGTTTATTGTTCCAATCAGTTGTTCCTTTGTCTAATAAAACATATAATATATATTTTAATCCAAAAAGCTTACATATTGTGCCTTTAATAGGTTGTGACATTTGTGATGTTATGTTGTAGGCTATTTATTGTGCACTGGCCGCTACTACTTATAATATGCTCGGACGATCAGTTAAGCAACAAGATTGCAGCGCATCTCAGTTCTCACAAGGATGCGTTCTGTGTCCTCACGTCCTTCCGAGTTCGTTCTTTCAAGGTAGCCTGGCAAGACCAGTGTCCGCGTGAATGCAAATCTGTTCTTTGCGTTCTTGGAATTGAGAGAAAGCCCATGATTAGAAACTAAACAAGACAATAGGTGTGTTCGACTTGTGCTTTGTTTTTAATTTATTTCCACAAAATAGTATAGAATTTTAATATTGGTGCATCCCTAATGAGGAGTGGTACTTCTGTCCAATGAGATTTCAGTGTGGGTGGAACTACTCAGCTTGAGGCTGCAGAAATAGAAACCATTGCTGATTAGGACAAAAACTCTGAGTAGAGGAAGAAGAGATACCTTTTATCATTTGTCGTGTTATCACTTCATGTTTGTTTAGGACACAGTGTAACAGCACACTATCATCAGCCATGACAACACTATCATCGGTCAGAGACAGAGATGCCAGGCTGCATGTACACTTTAGGATCCCGCTGTATCATTTGCGTCAGGACAGGCTGGTGGACTTCACAATGAATTGACAGAGATGTAGAGAGCGTGTGTGAGTATGTGGCTTTGCTGACGTGCGTGGGCCCTCCAGGCAGCCAGCTGATCGTCTCTCCCCCTGCCCCCTGACTGGACCACTTCCCCTCGCGTCTCATTTTTCAGCTGTCCATTGATGCAATGCACTCGGCTTCCTCCCGCCCGGCTCCACCACGTCCATTAAACATTCATACTCTGGCCATGAGATACTTCAGTACTGTACCCCACACTATAAAAAATTATTTTAACTGTAAAAGTCTGTAAAAATGCTACAGTAAACCCCTGTTAATTGGTTAACAGTAAGTTCCTTTACTGTATATAAGGATCTAACCTTACATTTCATGTAACTTTACAGTAAAATACTGTTAAATGTACTGTTTTTTTTTTTGGAAGTAAAAAAAGGACAAATCATCTTAAAATGTACAGTGAAAAGACATTCCCAGAATTCCTTGTGTGACACTTTACATTTGATGGTTTTTGATTTTAATAATTATGTTTATGTACATTAGGGATTTATGCTACATTTTAAATGGGTCATGTGTGTTACCATTATGGTGTTTTTGTATTTGTCTGTGTGACACCTTAAATATTTTAGTATTTACCTCAGCTTGCGGAAAAGCTGCTTTTAACTTTGTTTTTTCTTTACCCCTATTATATTTTGGTACAGTAAATGTTAAAGGTACAAAAATTTTAGTAGCAGCATGGCCTATCTAATTCAGCAGAAAAGGGATTTTGGAATTATAGATTAAAATGTTTTTTTTTTTTGTAAATTACAGAATTTCTAAATTATTCAAAATATGTTTACATTTTTACTGTATTTTCCCAGATTTATTTTGGCAACCACAGCTGCCAGTAATCCTCCGTAAAAACGGCAGGACTTTTTTTTTTTTTAACAGTGCAGGCTCTCTGCCCAGGAAACTCTCCTTCTTGTTGTCGCCGCCCTTCTCGCTTTTCTCCCTAGCGCTCGTTTTCCTATCCTCCGCCACCATCCTTCAGAAGGCAATCAATTTTGAGCGAGCTCTATCTGTACATCCATCTCTCTCAATCTGTCTGGCCGTGCTATAGATCTGTTAAAATTAGATTAATCATTCACCACAAGTCCACGTGTTTGCTCACTCTGAGATCTGCGGTGGACGCCTGGTATGGGATGTGACGCAGGCGGGGTGCTGACTGGCTGTGATGAGTCAGGCCCTCCTTAGTCTCACGTAGCCAGAACTTCAGACTGACGGCAGAAGGTCTGGACTCCATAGCAGCTTTCACTGGCCAAGGATGCCCAGAGGCCATCTGACTGACAAATAAAGCTATCACAGTTCGTTTTGTTTCACATCATTTTTAGGGGCATGAAAATGTAACGCAGATGTCCCTACAAAAACAGACCGGTGTCTATGCCACAAACTTTACATACTTCACATACTTTGAAAATCCATAATTTTGAAGATCCTGATAAGCACTCATTGTTAAAGTTGTAAACACAACGGCTTTCTTCTTCCATTTGAAGGTTTGGCTTCACGGGGTTTGGCTTCACGGCATCTTTGTTTCCAGGTGGACTGTTAAAGAATGCGACACACATGTCTCCTGGAAATCCTGTAGAATTCATCCAATCAAGGTGATGATACACGGGGAAACTTTTTGAGCAATGTTGCTGAGCGATGTTGCTTGGGCACTTTCCCATTAAAAATGGGCAACAAATTTCTATCTGGATACTTTAGATCGAAATTTGTTGCCCATTCTCAATGGGAAAATGCCAAAGCTCGGCAACACTGCTCAAAAAGTTGCCCCGTGTATCATCGCCTTCAGATGATGACTTCAAAACTCCTGAAGTGTTCCCAATTTTGTGAGCCATATGCATCAGATGTTCAGCCAACGATCCGTGGGCGTGAGGCTAGGCCCTCCTGAGCTGCCTCCTCTTCTCCTCCTTGTGGCATGGTGCCCAACTTCGATCAACTTTCTCCTTCATAAACTATCCACCCTTCCACACCAATCGCATCTGCCCAGCCTATCACTCCTCCACTCAGAGGTCAGCCAGGCAATAAATAATGGTTAAAGGAATTAGGGCTGCAACAACTATTAGATAAAATCGATAATAATCGATAATGAAAATCATCGACAACGATTCTCATTGTCGATTAGTTGGGTCTGCCCACTGTGCACGAAAAACTTCTGCTAGTTGCGTCAAATTACAGCACTGAATAATGCATTTCTGTGGACAAAAATGCATCTAAAAGAAGTGGAGGAAACTGAGTGAGCGGCTGCAGGAAAGGTACGCGATCAAAGCTGATCAAAATGGCTTGCCCTGTCAGGCGCTTTGACAGATGCACATGCGTCCTCTGCGCAAAACGCTTATTTTACGGCTGTATTCTTATCTGTAAATGTTAATGTTAAAATCAACGTCATTCAAGTATTTTATGAGAGTAGTAACTGTAAAGGGATAACAACATGTAATTGAATATAAATGTTAGATGTTTCTTATAGCCTTTTTACAGGATAAAGAAATGACAGTAAGGTGATTGTGTCTAGAATGAATGTGTGTCTTCCTGCAGAACATTCATCTTGCCTGTTGGTTAACACAGAGTTTGTGTTTTACTTTTACTTCATTTTTAATGTAGAGTAGAGATTTAAACTATATTCACTATATATAGTGCTTAAGTTATTAGACATCTGATACCCAATGTATGGTTTGTGCCACAGGTCAGGGCAGCCTAAACTATCATGTATGTGTAAGCTCTTTAGTCACAGCAATATTTTTAATGCTACAATGCTACAATATTTCTAATGCATCTTTTTAGATGCCCAATTACAGTCAATATGAAAAGAGATATTTTTGGAGAGTTTTTTTTTTTTGGATATTATGTGTGAATAATATTTAGAAACTATTTAGTTGTTTCAGTTTATTTTAGTTTTTGATAGAATGCTAAAATATTTGTGTTCTCTCTTTATGACAGGTGTAGTCTAATAAATTAAGCACTGTATGTTTTCATAGCATTTGATTGGCACATTTGTTTGAAGTACATTGGGCAGGATGTGCAATACTGTGTGTGTTTTTTTTTTTTTGTCAATAAAATAAATACAATTAGTATTTTTATCCAATTAATCAAAAAAAAATATATATATATAAATAATAATAATATAAGATTATCGTTAGTTGCAGCCCTAAAAGGAATATTCTGGGTTCAATAGCAAGTTAGAAAAATCTGGCTATGCATGTACAGTTCATACTATGCTGATGACGAAATTTACACCATGCACACTGTGCGCATACCCAAGCATAAGCATAAAACCAAAATATACGTTGAGGACATATTGTACTTCAAGCGAAAATCTGGTGTGATGTCAGTTAGAACAAAATTTAACTTGCCAAATCAAACTTTTCGGGAAAAGTTCACTCCAGCCGGTAAATACTGTGTGCACTGAGGCTCCGCCTTCTTTGATGTGGAAATCTTCTCTGGTTAATTTTTTCTGTTCAGTCCACTGAGGTCAGATGAGAGTAATAGCAAGAACACACTGGTGAGCTGCTTTATTTTATTTTATCTTGCTTTAAAGCATTACCTATATAATGTAATATATTCTGTAAATAAGTGACACGAATGGAGTGCCGAATTGTAGAGCTTGTGCAAACATATCCACATCGCTTTGATTGGATGGTTTCTTAACTGCTGTTTTCTCACCACTGTCATTTTTAGAAAGTGTCATCTAATCGCACTCTCAGCAGTGTGGGCGACGTCAGGAGGTTTATCGCTTGATTATCAGTGTATTGTATATTCAGTTGATTATCAGTGCCTTACTGTGAACCATATTTTTGCTTTTTTTTTTTTTTTTAAAGAAAAGGAGGGACAAGTTGAAAACATTTTTTTTGTGGTAATTAATAGGTGTGTGCACAAATAGTCGAATATTTTGAATATTCGACCTGTAATTAATATTCGAGAAAAAAAAATACTATTAGAATTTTACTATGTTGCTTTGCTAGCCGTAAATGCAGTGAATCCATGATAAATTCTAAGCACTAAAACTCACAGTTATAACTATATGTACCGGGTGGCGCTGTGGAGCGTGTTTAACAAGTTTATTTTATTTGATCATCACATAATGTCTCGCCTGTCTGCCTCGCAAAGTTTGGAATTACTTGGATGAAAATTATCTTACAAAATGTAATTACTTTTGATCAAATGATTTAATGAAACCAAGTTATCATAATATCACCACCACAATGAAAGCACATGAAATCAAAACAGCAGTTGAATGAGGAAAGACAGCTGTTCATCACCTCATTCACGACAGGTAAGTGCAGCTGTACCCCCGAGTGAGCAAAAAAAGATAACTTATCTGATAGCAAAATAATTTTGAGACATATGCGTCCTTTAAGTTTCGTCGAGGGAGACATATTTACGAAGAGAAAACACAAAGTGCTGCTGCTAGAAACTTAGCATACCGTTATATATTATCGTTATCTTTGTTTCGTCAGTGCAGCTCGTTTTCTCACCCGAGCATGTGGATATTATTGTTTTTCTCAACATGAACATGTGAAACAATATGAACACGATAACCATATACTGACTCGAGTGTATTATGTACGTTTTGTACGATAACTGGCGCTGTCTGCTTTATTAGCGTTTTTCCTGTTCGCGCTGCTTGAGTTTAATTGCTTTTGTGCTTTATATTTTTTTTGTTTGCATATACTGTTTAATGCTTTTAACTAAAAGAAACGTAAGCTTGTTGTGTATGTTGCCTAATCGTAAGCTTGTTCAGAAATGGTTACAAAATCTTGATTAAAAAAAAATAACAACGTCCTTCTCGTTTAACAAAATTTAAATAAACGAATATTCAAATATTAGTTTTTTACGAGCCCAAATATTCGAATACAATATTTTGGAAAAATGCCCATCCCTAGTAATTAACATTATGCCACAAGTATTGTCGATTGAGCTTAAAGGGGTGATGAACTGAGAAATCAAATTTTCCTCGAGCTTTTGACATGTAAGAGGTCATCATACTATAAGAATATCCTGTAAGTTTCAGAACTGGAAACTTCCTTGTTAGTCCAAAAGCAGCTTTTTTTTTTTTTTGTAACCAAGCCCAGATAACGACCTGTTGTGGAATGTGCCTCTGCAGAAGAAATCAACGCCTACGTCATCATTGCAACGTTAGCCCCGCCCACTGGCATGTCAGTGAGATGAAAAGGAGAGAAGAGCATACATCAAACCAGTGACTAAGCGGTCAACTTCACATTGTTTCTCTTAGTAGGATGAAAATAATCTGTTATTTAAACTGTGATTAAATTATATATAGAAAGCAATCAAAAACGCTCCCTTTACAATCACAGGAGCACTTATTTACATCGTGTTTGCACTGTTAGTTATGATGAAAGCATACAGTAGTGTGTAGAAATTGAGTTGCAATGTCGAGATCACTCAACATGTCTGATCGGCTACATTTTTCATCGCTGCAACCTTTCATGCCATGATCTAAATATAATGCCATGGATCTAAATGTAATTTTATAATCAACACTTTTCATGATTAGTTAACCTTGAGCGCTGTAATAGTAAAAAAGTGCTAAAAGTTTCTAGAGAGTTCCACATAGTGAGTAATACTTAGCTATTTCATATGCAAAGATGTTAACCGTTCAAATCAGAGGGCTAAAACAAGGGTTGGAAAAATGTCTTTTATTTCTAAACTATGACAATTTTTGATGTAAAAATCAGTATAGGAAACATTATAAAACCCTTTAATTTTTTAAAGCTATAATATTAGACCAGCACCAAACTAGCAACATGGAAATTTATGCTGGTCTAAGCTGAGAAATGTGTCTGTCTGTTGCTTTTACTCCCCCTTTCCACCATCAACAATTTTAGCGGGATAAAACTACAAATGAAAATAGCAGACAGTGAAAAGGTGAAGGGGAGGTAAACAGGGAATATCTGTCAGATAGAAAAAAAGAGATATATTGCCAGAGAAACCAATTGCTACTTATATAATGCTAGCCAGTGCAGAGAATCGTAGGCGTCTTCTGCCATTGCTAACACAAATGAGCATGTGTTTGGGAATATATCTAGACACAGATTCTGTTTTTGTCTCAGTTATTTTTATATTCAATAGGATTAATGACCTGATATTTTAAAAGACGTCCCCGGGAATTGCTGTAGTGACTATTGTTGCTTTCTTTGTGTGAAAATGAGCCTGAAAAAATCGTGTTAATTTTTAAATAAGTATCTGTATTGATGTAATCCACATTTTCTGGTCAAAATCCACATTTTAGCACAGCAGTACAACAGTTATTGTAGTAAAACATGGATTTGGATTAGCTCAACTGAAAGCCTGGTTTTTGAGAATCTTTCAAACCAGTGAGATGGTGTTATCATGTGCAGGTTTTAAGGGACAATAGGTTTTAATCTATGGAAACCTAAAAGGACAGTTTTCCCTCTCTGTTTCTCAGTGCACACCATTGAGAAATCCATCTTGTGACTATGGAAACTCTCAGACTCTTTATTAAATCCACTAAAATATAATGTGAAACACATATATTATGGGATTATGCTTCCAAAGTTTCTCTTTTGAACATTTTACCCCCCAGTTTAAAAAGAGAAGCTAAGTATAATCTGTTAGTCATTACAATATGAGACTTTTAGGTTCAATTTATTTTTTATTGATTAAAAATGATCTAAAATCTATTTTTTAGCAAGTACATAACCAGCCAGTGTTCAAAACTATCTCCTTACCTTAGCCCGATTCACAACGGTAAGCTTGTAAAAATGAAAAAAAGAAAATCTAGCATGCAGCCGTTCGTCTTTGCATCATTACATCACGTCTGTTTACATAAAGAACGAGTCCCAGCTAGTAGGCTATATCACATGTGAGGATGCTGCTGGTGTCGGATCATTTAGAGCCTTTTCTCACAGCAGCTGCAACAATTAAATTAATAATTTTGATGGTGGATTGTAATCCAGAAAGGTCCAAATGACAATTATCAGTCACAACTGGAGATTCACCCGTAGTCAAAAGCAAAAGACTTTGGACTGTCACAACTTTTGGACTAGTCACGCTATGCTGATGTTGTTAACATTAACAATTTGAGAACAAAGTATAACAATAATAATAATTTGCATGGTTTGACATGATCCGAGCTAAGCGATCGTCAGATTGAATCACCATTGGCAGTGTTGATTTATTGTCTTTTTTTCTCAGTTGGTCAGAACAAAAGTGGCAGACATGTTACTTCTTGTTCAGATGACATTTACCGGTGAAAATTCTTATTTTAGTCATACTTTCAAGACGTAGAATCTGTGTTTCCGAAGTACAGTATCCACACCGGTGTGGTGACTAACAGCAAACATTAGATTCATCTGCACTGAGGAGCTGTGCCGATGCACAACCCACATAAAGATGATAATCCTGCAAAAAAACTGCAATTGCAGGTTTCAAACCGAGATGGTGACAAAGAGGCAAAACTTACAGACTGCAACTTTAAAGGGATAGTTCACCCAAAAATGAAAATTATTTGCTCACCCTCAAATTGTTCCAAACCTGTAAAAAATGTCTTTGTTTTGTTGAACACAGGCCGCTTTGGGGCACCATTGACTTCCATAGTAGTAAAAAAAAAAAAAAAATACTATGGAAGTCAATGGTGCCCCAGAACTGTTTAGTTTCCCACATTCTTTAAAACATCTTCCTTTGTGTTCAACATAACAAAAAAAAAAAAAAAATGTATACAAGTTTGGAACAACCTGAGGGTGAGTAAATGATGACAGAATTTTCATTTTTGGGTGAACTATCCCTTTAATTATGCTGTCATCTAAGATACCTCATTTTAGCTAATATACTATTCTTGATGTAAGCAGGATATTTCCGCTTTTCTAAATGCACCATTTATTGTCAGATTTTCATTCAGTCCATCTAAACAGGCAAATTGCATGCAGAAATCGGACCGAATTTTTGTGCCAAACATTTGTGCTGATTGTGCTGATCAATTCCATGCAGAATGCAATTCACGAGGCTTGTTTCTGCCTATGTACTTAAGCATTCAGAATCGGTCATGAGGTACCATGACAGTTAGGATGTTGCCAAAAGTAGCTGTTTCACATCCATCCTGTTTGCAAAGCATGTGTAATCAGTAATGTGCAGAGATTTTCCTGGGAATTATTTTGGATTCGGTTGTGGAATTTATGCTGAAAGGCTGCAGATTAATCACTGACTCTTCATCCATGAAAAGTTACAGACTAAGAGGATTGAATACAGTCAACATTTCCCCAACAATATAGGATTAACAGCCAGCCTCTGCCATAGATGCTTGACTATTTTCTCAATCTCTGTCCCTCAATCACAAGAGCAAAACTGCCTTTGGACAAAGATGTTGAGTAAGATCAAACTCAACAACATTGTTCTGTCAGTGAAGGTCAAGCATCTGCACCTGAAATTTATTTTTAATGATGTGCCTGAGCGACTGAAAGATTTCACATTGGACTGTTGTGAATTGTTCTCAACATGCTGCCGGTTTTTCAAAATACCTTTTATTGAAAGGTACGGCAGTGCCAAGCATTTTGTCCTCGGAGGCAAAACAGGTAAGTACATTTATTTTTAATCTCAGTCTACACTGGACACAACAAAGCGAATATTCCAAACCCATTTGTCATTCATGTCAGAAGTAGCATGAGCACTTGGGTACATCAGAAACAGAATGAATCAGAATGAGAAATAGAATGAGAATCAGTTTTCTGTCAGGATTTGTCATGTCGTGACATGTCTCATCTAGTGTAGACCTTTTGTCTTTTGTCGCGTCATACCACTCACGTCCAGTGTAGACACAGTGCTATTAAGACACCAAGTGTATCATTGTTTGTGTTGCTAATAAAATCAATATATACCTAGTTATTTCAGTTTTTGCCTCGGGATCTGACATGTACGGCCACAAGCCAGTCTGTAAAGGAGGGCATACATATACGGCATCATAAAGTTAGCCAATCACAGCAGTGGGCATTTACTTCCATTTCTGCAAGAGGAAATGCCCCTTGATATTGAATGTTTTCCACAGAGAGTGAAAATGAGGATAGAAAATGATAGGTTTTACAAATATTTGACCATTTTTGCCACAAAAAAACTTTGCAAACTTTATGAACTAACCTTGAGACACATAATATAAAAATCTGACACTGCATTTCATGACTGCTAATTTGAACTACTATGAATCAGCTATCTTAGCAAGCCAGTACAGAAAGTTTTTGTTTTCATTTTGTTTTCTGTCTACTGTAATGACAGCTGTATAGCTGATTTGGAATTTAATTATAATTCAGAATACAAATGAATGCCACAAAGAAGACCAATCACTGCTTCCATTTATAACTTATATGTGAATTTCTGTCAGTGGGTCAATGGGTGAATTTATCTTTAATCTTACAGTTCTTAAAAAGTAAAAAAGTTTACGTTCATTAATTATCTACAAAATATCTTTATATTTAAGTGCTTTGAGGTGAATTGCAGAAAATAAATGCTTAAAGTAATTGAGTAATTTCATAAAAAACAATGCTGCTATTCAAACTTTGCCTGAAATACAATCCTTCACTTTTCCCAGATTTAAACCAGCATGTGTCAGGTTACTTGCCAGCAGTCAAAAAATTGAAGAAAAAAAGGCAATTGACCCTTCACCAGGACTTTGATCTAACCAATCATAACGCAGAATCTGCCATTTTGTCCGACAAAGCAGCAGGGGAGTTAGAGATTAACATAGGTGGACTTGAACTTGAAAAATGTTGTGTACTGACGTCTTTCCGCGATTGAAACAACATTCCTTATGATGTTCATTCATGTCTATTTGATGCTATATATGAACTAGTAGAAAGAGATGATCGGTTCACGAGCCGCTTGAACTAAGGTGCTACAGCATCTGTCAAGACACATTAAAGAGTACAAAACAGTATTTATTGTTTAAATTTCTTTAAAAATGACAACATTTGAAATTTGAGATTTTGTTTCATATCAAAAGTAACCTGCTCTGTCTTGTCTGTCGACGTGTTGTCAGTGTCCTCTTTGCGCCACGATGTATTTTTCACTGCGTGAGAACATGATGTATAGCGAGAGATCGGCATGGCTTGTCGGACATAGCAGAAGTAACTAAAGGAGGCGGGTCCTTGCAAACAGTCAATTGTCACAGTAGCTTTAAAACCTTATTAGTAGAATCAAATATTTTGTTTCTGTTTCTGCCTAGTCTGATATTGAGTGATTTACACCAAGAGTTCTCAAACCTGAGACTACAAGACCTGAATTGGGTTTGTCAGATCAGGGAGACATGCAAAATGTGCAATGCTAGGGGTTCTCAGTTTTGAGAACCCCTGATTTACACACATGCCTAAAGGGGAAGTGAACACTGCCTGGGAGAATTGGGAAGAAAATCAGACAGAATCCTCAGAGGAATTTGTGGAGATGGATCTTAATCATGTGGCCCCTATCTGGAGGATAGATTAACCTCTGTAGCCCTGACTACGCAAGCTCACAAGAGCTGCGGGATATTGAAAAGAGAATCGACTGCGAAACAACAAATGAGATGCGTCTAACAATACACATCAAAAATTCAAGAGAATATTTTTTTACATAACACGTTTACATATTATTTTTTAGGTCAGAGCTTCTCATTCACAAATGTCAAAAAAGTCTTTTTTTCAGACCATTAAGTGTTCAGCTTGATTGTCTTAAACCGTATTTCATCATTTGACCATATGGTGCTGCTGTACCATGTGATCACAATATATCTGTGTATTATTTTAGCCATATTGGGAGTGGTTTTGCTGTTTACTATACATTTTTAAGCTGATGAGACTTTTTCGTCCCTCTGTAGCGCATGCTGAGCTTTCTGAAGATCAGGTTTCTCAACCTCACAGCCAGCATTTCACCCTCAAGACACCCTTCACATTAAACACAGTTTTGTGGAATTTAGACTAAACTGACTAGTTGGTAGGTTGTTTGAACCACTAGTCGACTAATCTTTCATAAGGAAATCCTGAATAATTAGGAAGATCTTTGTAACGACTGAGACAAATCAGACACAATTATTTGTATATTTAACAAATAATTGTTTAAAACTCACTTTGGGGTCTGTCCCCCATCCCCTGAGAAGACCAGTCTGTACAGGGGGCCTCAGTTACAAGTTTTATTGTGCCGAGGTATGTGGGTATCCACATGGAAGAGCAGAGACAAAGAGACACATAGTACTCAAAACAGACTTTCCTGCATTAATTTATAGATGAACCGATCTATAAATGAACATGCATCCCATGACATTATTATAACTGTCTTGCAAACTGTTGTGTGCATGATATCTGTTTTATGCATATTTTATGATAAGAACCAATGGTTAACGTAAACCAACCTATACCAAGTTTGGTGTCTACGAGTTTGTATTTTGAAGATTTAAATGATTTTAATCATTGATTCCTGTGCAACATATCAGTATTACAAGAATCTTTAATAGTTTCTTCAAAACAACTCAGCCAGTGTAATCACGCTTAAAGACAAGAGCCATAAACTCCCCCAAAAAGGAAGTTCCTGCTACAGACATTCCACTTTGCTCATTGGTCAGGTCCACACGAAGAGGTGTGGCTCCTCCCAGACCTTAAGAGGAGATGCACAACTCCGCCTCTCGCTCTTGCTTCTTTTGGACGGACTAAAGATACCCCCTTTGCTGCAGGCCTATTCAGGCCATTTCTTCATCCAACGCAGAAGATATTGATTACGACCGTCAAGGATTTCTCCTCAGCCTGCAGACCCGATGCTCCTCAGCAGAGTAAAGGCATTTTGCAAGTATCGTACATTTGAACACTAAACAGTGATTCAGTACTAATTTGTGAACCAACTTTGTTAGCAAAGGTGCTTTATTACTGAGAAAAACTGATGGTCTTTTCCAGATTGTTGACTTTTTCCCATATCTCCATTTTTTTGTCCCACTTCCGGTTCAACTCTATCATTGCTCATTTTTACCTATGTATGTGTGTGACCTGTGTATGTGTTTGTTTAGTTATGTGTTCGTGATTTAGTTAATAAAACTTATGCACAATACATATTTGGTTCTGACTCTCTGTCTGCAATAGACTGCCTCTTAAATGATTAGATCTTATTACCTGCTCTATAAATGCTTATTACCAAGCACTAAATGCTAAGAAAGAATTATCTTTCTGTAGCCATGAAAAATACCATTCTCTTAGAATTAATTAATAATCAATACTGAGTGTTCACAGAATGAACTGATTTATGGATTGTAATGTAGCTACATCAAGTTAATCTGATTAACTGATTCAAATATTCAAAATCTCTACCTCGTAAAATAGTTATCGGGTGAATGTTTCTGTGGTATTTAACTTCTACGGCCCTGTTTACACCTTGTATTAAGATATGTTTTGGTCAGTCGGATCACAAGTAGACATTCCCGTTTACACCTGGTGTTTTAATCCGTCTCTTGTCCACTTTTAACCACTTCTGTCCTGATTTCTTCGAGGGTAGGGTCTATGGCCAGGTAAATGTGTGGGTTTTTTCAGATCTTTCGATCTAATGGACGAAATAAGCTTGCACTATTTACATATGAACACTACCGGAGATGACGGAAAAACAAAGACCAGCAGCTTTCTTTTTTACTTGACAACCGCAATACCAGCCGAACGCTGTGAGTGTGTGTTAGAAATCAGGAATGGTGAGAGAACATTGTGATTGGTAATTTGTTTTTTGTCTTCAAAGCAAATTTGGTCTTCAGCCATCAAAGTTTAAATCTTGTCTGGCTAGCGCGCTTCCCATAATGTGTATGCATTAGGTAAGTAGGCGGAGAGTAGGTGGTCTTTTGTGGCTGTTCGAACACATTCGACCACATGAGCATTTCCACTATGAAAGCAATTCGGTCTAATGCGTTTTTTTACCCCTGGAAGTGGTCAAAAGTGGACAAGCTCAAGATGTTTTAGACCACATTCACACCTGTGATTAGCATCGTCCACTTGTGATCCGATCAACCAAAACACATCTTAATACCAGGTGTAAACAGGGCCAATGAGAGGGTTTTAAACTTTCAAGTAAGTAAAGTTCTGCAGTCAACTCTCATGATTCTACCATACACAATTGCCCTTACTCTAATGCGTATTTGTTCATTATATTTGAATCCGGTTCTGCTTTATTGTCTCCTGTGTTAATTCTCTGCTGTTGAAAAAGCGACCAGCATCACCTCAGTGATTTTGCCCCCGTAGAGAACATTGTACGAACACAATATTAATTATATTCTCCATTTCCATCTCTTTGAGAGCACTGTGCTAGAGGGCTGACGGAAACAGCCAATTAAGTGATTTCCTCTCATTGCATTTTAAGTGTTAGGTCTTTAGTGTTGTTGTTTTTAATGGGAGGGAAAAGCATCCATTTAGTATTTCTGGAAGTAGAGGCAACATAGTCTGAAGTTCTCATTGCAGGTCAAATGCAGATGAGATTTGCCGAAGTAATTTCTAGGGATGATATGGTAATTTGCTTTGATTTACTTCATGTTTTTAAGGCATTAGAATCTGGATGGCAATGCAAAGTATGGTTTTAGGCATTACTGTATCTACAACATAGTCATTTTTAATTGGTTCAACTTACACTTTCTTTTTCTTTTTATGTGGGAATATTAAGCGATATATGCTGGTCTACCATGAAAAGTGCTGTGTCATTCAGTCTGAAAAGTGCATGAACCTAATGAAGGAAAATGGATTAAACCATTTGTCTGGATTAAGTACTTTTTCTGATACTCTTGTGCCAGTTGGCCTGTGGTGCCAAGGTTGATTTTCTGGTTCTCATATTTAGAAGTACATTACAGCTTCTACAGACTGATAAGATCCTGAGTCCTGCCTAATGTCAAATCATTCTGGAAACTTGTCACTTTAGCAAAATAGAATGAAAAGGGTTATTATGGGATTACAATGAAATTTAAAATGTATTTTGTAGTTGTTAATCACCACTTGGATCGTCAGAAATGAAGGGGTCCCATATATACATGTAAATGCGACAGTGTTGTATCTCTAATGTACTTTACAACTATAGCTTTCCAAATTATAAGCTACACATTTGCCGAGTAGTGTATGTAAATGAACTTTCTCTGTATTTCCTGCACCCAGATATCCAAGTTTATTTGTCAGCAAAAGTCTGCTGTACTGTATGTCTTCTGTATGACGGGGGGCAGCGCCAAAATAAAAACGGAGTGTCTATTTACACTAAGTGCAAATAGCATCCCTTGTTGACAAATTTACACAAGCTCCGCCCACCAATGTCTGATTGGGCCACTCAAGTTTTAAAAAAGCACAGCATTCAATATCTACAATGGCGCAGCAGTAGTGAGTAAGGCTCACAGAACTGGCTTTTAACGCGATCGACGCAGGTTTGAATCCGCCTTTTGCTGAGTTCGCATTTATTTTCAATAAAAATGAAAATAATGTTCTAAAAGTGGAAATAAACTGCGAACGAGTGCTTAATAATATTAATATTATAAATATTAATAAATATAATAATTTACACTGATATTATTGCATCCTGTTAATGCACAAAAATACTGCAAATAGTATCTGCCAATATAAAGTATAGATAGCATCTATTTACTATAGCATCTATTGCCAAATAAAAAGTGCATTATTCTTGTTGTCTTTACCAAAAGGGAAGATCCCAGCCATTTTTCTCTGCTTGCTCTAGACATGCAGCACATAATAACTATATTATGATATTTAAATATTATTGTAGTCTAATGATGGTGTAAAACTATGAGCACTTAGGAATTAAGTTGCAGTAGACCTGTAGAACTAAACTTGAAAACTTTAAACCAGAACTAAGAAAGTTAATTTAGGAACTATTATGTTTTAAGTCTTAGCCTCCAGTTGACCCATTAGGTTGATGTCACATGCACAGGGGTAAATCTCTAAAAAGAGGTTGGCATTCTATTACAGTTCTCTCAGTAGACCAAGAGTATGCTGATCCACCCTTTAGCCATCTGCCCTTAATACTGGCATTCAGCAGGGGGTAAAAACTAAGAAGCTTGGTTTGGGACCCACATCTGCAGCACCTTTTTAAACCTGGAGGCCAGATTTGGTCTAACATTTGCATAGTAACACATCTGTCATTTCTCACGTTAGAAAGATAGGCCATATAAAGTTATATGTTTTTAAGTTAAGTAACTGTACCAGGAATATGTCTCCTGACAGCTTTTAACCCAAAATGACCCCAGTCCACTTTTGTAAACTTTAACACAATACAAAATTAACAACTTTTGCATGCATAAACATTGCATTTTTTTTTCTCTAATTGGTGAGCACATAAGAAAACTTGATAATTTAGACAACCATGAATAAACATGAAAAACATTTTAAGCTTCAGGTCTGCTCAAATTCCAACTTGCAACTTTTTTAAAATTGAAGACTACATAACCAGGGACACTAAAACAATCTGACAAGTAGGAGAGACACATTATAAACCTGAGGATTCTATTATATAATCATGAATATTATAATATACTATAATGTAATATGCCTTAAAAGTGTATGTGATGTAAATCTGTGATATTAACTTAGCAAATGATAATATTAAGTACCAATTAATCATGTCAAATGATTTAGGGAGCTGTCAGATGTGATATCCACCTTGAAATATGGGTGAGTAGCTGTGGCAGGTTACTGAGTAGCAATCAGTGTGTTCATTAAGGATTCTGCTCACAGGATGCGACTGGTTGAAGCCTCAAAGTTATGTACTGCCCCCAGTTCCTCCTTTGCAATTAGAGGTCCATCAACTCCTAACATCTTACTCTGTGGTCATTACTTATGAGTAATTTATAGTTATTTATAGAAGCAGGCAGAAGTAGGTTAATCTGTCGCAAAGCTAAACTCTCACAGGTGTTTTTTATGAGGCTGGTCATTACAGATCAGTACCTGTTCATAGGAACATTGATAAAGTAATTGTGGCAGTGTGGTCATCTTTTATGGAGGTATATACTGTCTCCCCTCATATATAGTTGTGTAGGGGCCCTAGCTGTTTATTCCCCCTTACTGGGCCCACATGCAATTTGCACCAACAGAACATGGATGAAAACAGTACAGATTTCCACAGAATTCATGTAAGATTTCCCCTGCACCTTGCATGTTTGATTTTCCTTATTTTAATAGCATTTTTAATTTTTTGGGACAAAAATTGTATGTGTAGGTAAATAATGCTTTGAGATGCGTTACGTTCGGTAAGATTTTTTTTGAATGTTTACTTGCACTTAAGTCAGTTACACCAAAGACTATAGTTATAGAAAGACTGTTCACTCCTATTAGTTATGAGAGACTGCAACATGCAGTATGGCGGAATACGTCCCGCCTTCTGTAAAAGAACCAATCGCTGATTGATAAAGCCATTGCGTCACATTGCAAAACTTCGGTTCTTATAGAAACCTGAGGCTCGTGCTTAGGACTGCATATGCACACTGGCCCGTCTAGCCTGAAAAATAAGCTTTTTTTTAATGCTATTTGAGCATAAGAAACCACATTAACAGAAACTCTTCGAAATAAGTCTAACAAAACATAATCACTACTAAATCTCCCACTTAACATTAATCTTGCACAAAAAACAAACAAACAAAAATCCCCATTATATAACACTTAATTTTAGCATTAACTCTCCCTTTCGAGTGCAAAGCATGCTGGGAAATGGAAATCCCAACCCAGTTTCAGTTAAACTTCAGTTTGTCTAAATTAAAAGAAATAAGTTCATAAAACTCAAAACAATGAAACGGTTCAGTTTACTTAAAATATATCAGTTCTGTGAACTTGAAAGAAAAAGAAAGTTCTAAATACTCTTAAAAGTTAATTTGACTGAACTAATTTAATTTAAGTTTGTCCTACTCAAACCTACTCAATTATTTTGAGCATTAGGGTTTACAGTGCATTCAATAGATAGGACTTGGTCTTGGATGCCCAAAATAGCTGCCCAGAGGCGTTTCAAATAAGGCCGCCAAGTGGACAGACTTTGGTTACGCTCAGTTAAGACTGATCAAAACTAGAGTAAAACATGTAATATTTTTAAATATGACAATAAAAATATCTGTTTTCTATTTTAATATATTTTAAAATGATTCCTGTGATGGCAAACCTAAAATTTCTTCAGTGTCACATGATTCTTCAGAAGTCATTCTGATATGCTAATTTGATGCTCAGTAAACATTTATTATTATTATCAAATCTTGAAATCAGTTGTGCTGCTTAAAATTTTTGTGGAAACTGTAATTTGTTTTTTTCAGGATTTTTTGATGAATAAAAAGATCAAAAGAACATAATTTATTTGAAATATAAATCTTTTATGTAAATTACTTTACTGTGATTTTTTTTTTTTTTAACAATTGAATGCATTCTTGCTGAATAAATGTATAAATTTAAAAAAAAAAAAAAAAAAAATCTTACTGACCTGACTGAATTAATTTAATAGCTTTATTTTAGAAACGGTCCAAAATTTTTCTATTATAATTTTTCTGCTCCAGTGGGTTATTTACTGTTGTGACCAAGTTACTGAACTTGAGAACTGAATCAGTACTATTACTAAACGAGTAATTTAGATCTAATTCATTAAAGATCTGACTGAAAAGAGCAATTCATAATGCATTTAGAATGATACATTTTGGGTAAGTTATCAGTTCCGCAGAAGTGCACAGATTTCATACATAAAAAATATGTGCCGATTCTGTGTGTCTGCCTATAGCATTCATTGTATGTGTACTTAGTCTCTTGTCAATAAATATAGTTACCGTAATTGTTCATAGGAGAAGGAATTTCAGTCATCCATTTTAGTTATCCATTTGATTGAATCCATAAAATGAGCTAAAGAATCATTAGCCATTTAGCTCAAGAGCCTGTTAATACTGCTTCGGCTATAATAATATGATTGTTATAAGTCACCTGAAATCAGAAAGCAGCTCTGCTAGAGGAGACTAGAGCTGATCAGGCCTCAGCTTGGGCTGTTTGAAAACAGAGAGCACATTTCACAGAGAACCTAAACCTCTGAGGGTTTCATGTGAGTGATCCATGGCAGGGTTGGTGTGATTTAGCCGAACTAGGTCAAGTCCTTCCCTTCCATTAGAGTGTCATTAGTTTGCTAAGCCACCATGATATTTTGGTTTTTATCAGCCTTGTCAGAATTGTCTGATGCAGATGAATGGGGAAACTACAGTCTATTGTTTACCAAGGGGAGGTAATGTCATTTAATTTGCACTGTACAGCTGAGCTTTTTATTATTTTTCTTTGTATTACCCATTTGCAGTCTTTTCTGCACCTTTTCTTTTCTTACACAAACCATTTTTTAGCTTTTTGTCAGGTTGTTCTTTCAAGCAGTGGGCTCTTCCAGCTGTAATTACACAGTCAGGATCCATCCTGTTTATTTGCTGTGATTTTGCACTGCAAATCAGAAATTTTCATCATAACTCATTAAATGTATGCAACAATCAGACAACATTGCCTCTGAAATAGTCAGATACTTGACAGATGCTGACACAGATGCTTGATTATTTTTTTTGAGCAAAACAAACTTTTAAAACGTTTTAATATAGATTAATAAAATTCAACAGGTGATGCATCTTAGTTTAAAGATTTGTGATTTAGTGGCCCAATTTCTTTTATGTATTGACTTTGTATTGAAACAGTTGTTAAATACCAAATAGCCTTGAATTTGTGTATTTTTAGAACTGGCACAATGATGATAAAGATGCTTACTGGAGCATTTCCTGTATATAGATTTTTTCTTTAATTAGGATTTCTCATTTGTCCTGCCATATTGATTCTGGTGGAAATAGTTGGCAATATTATGACCCTTGGGTGTTGATTCAGTGTTTTTAGAGGAAGCACAGTCCTGAATCAAATCCTTCACAATCTCAGAGCACTTACGGGTTACTTTGACCTACTTTCCTAAGTGGGATTTTCAAAGGAAGTACAGTGCCTCCAGCCTTCTGTTACATTTATAATGTTGAGCAAGATCTGTGAAGATCCTGATATGCTGTTATATCGTTAAAGGGGGGGGTATAATGCTATTTCATGCATTCTGACTTATTTACACTGTTAGAGTTGGATTCTCAGGCTAAACATGGCCAAAGTTTCAAAACACGAGTTGGACGTATGACAGATTATTTCTGTGCCAAAAATACTCTTCCGAATCCTCACAAACTTCGGGGTCTTTTTTTCAAGTATGTGCCTGTGTGACATCAGAATGGTCGGAATTCCTTGTACAGGCATTTCTCCCGAAAGAGCGTGCACGCATGTTGACCAGAGAGAGAGCAAGAGCACGCCCATCAACGCACTTCGTTCGGCTTTACGGAAGTCAACAATGTCACAAAAGAAGTGTGTTTTTGGTTGTGAGGGAAAGATAACCTTGCTTCCCAAAGAACCCAGTGCAGCTGATAGATTTGTGCTCAAGCATTACATTGATGCGCTCTCGATATTTGTTATTAAAATAACTAGGGATGCACGATACCATTTTTTAAGGACCGAGTACGAGTACAGATACTTTTTTTTCTAGTACTCGCCGATACCTATACATTTATTCATTTCTCTTTCTTTTTTTTTTTTCTTTTTTTTTGGGTGATGTTGCAGTTTTCCAAGCACAACACAGTGAGACTAATGAATGTAGGACAGCTTCTTTAATATTACTCTAATGAAAAAAAAAAAAAAAAAAATTTATGTGCTTGTCACAAACTTAAAGAACAAAAATTTCAGTGTCCAGTAACTTTCAAAGGGCATAATTACCAATATAATTGTTGTTATATAAAAAGAAATTTACAAACAAATTACAAACAATACAACAAATACTATAGAGATACAAATTAAACAAACTTGTTTTTCAGATACAGTAGGTTTATTTACCATGTATACATTTATTTAACATATTTTGTTGTTTTATTATTAATGACAAATAGGCTACGGTCCCTTTAAGACCGAATCCATGGATACTGACACATATCCTGTTTTCACCCAAATGTTTACGTCCACTTAAGCCATAACTATGTGTGCATTTGGCCATCAGGCGCAAGGAGAACTGATCACGCGCTGTCTGAGAGAACTGGGATTGCGTGCAAGAAAGAGAGAGTGAGCAATTGAGAGAGTGCTTCTGGTCTGTGTTGTTCCGCCTATCTCGCCTTCACTAATTGATAACAAATTGTGATTGTGATACAGTTCGCAATGTGTGTGTTGTCATCATTAATTTTTAAATATTTCCACACCTCTGAGGCTGACATTGTTTCTGCAGCTGCCGCCGGTGTCTCCGTGCAGGAAAATTCTGACAGTTACGTCACGTGAGGTATCGGTCTTTGGTATCAGGGGTATTTTTACGAGTACGAGTACAAGTACATGAGCATGTCTGTTTTGTTGGCAATAGGTGCGTAAGTGCATATAATGTAAACAATATGAACGCAGTGAATTCATAAATTCATTATTCATCATTCACTATACCCTATATTCATTATAGTGATTCAAAAGTTATCAATGGATAATGCGATTGTGTATTGTGTGTTTAAATTTAGCTGACCATTGATAGCTTGCAGGCGATCTCTACACAAAAGCTGCGTGTGCTCGTCACTCTATCTCCGCTCACGCGACACGCCTCCAGGCGCTCGGCTGTTTTCGGAAAGACTCGGTACAGCGTATGTATCTTTTATAAATATGATTAGATATGAAGGATGCTATACTACTCTATAGGTACTTAAGTTTAACATGAGATTGGCAGAAACTGTGTGAGACCCCCCCTTTAATGTATGCCTAATATATTGATGCTTTGGTCAGTATATTCATGTAAATCTTATGCTAAGATGGTTGCATCTTTGCAAAACACTGAAAACCAGTTCATCTCCTACCAACTAAGGGCATTATCTGCCTTTATTGATTTAATTTTTTGTTTTGTTTTGTTTTGTTTTTGGGTTATACCTGTAGCAGTCCTGGTTAACTTGTTACTTGAAGCCAGATAACACATGACAAAAGTATAGTAATAATTAAAATAACAACAACAACAACAACAACCAAGGAAATAGCTTGTAGTACAGAATATCTTCAGTGCACTATTGTCTTCTGTGGATAGCTGAATTGAACTCATTTCTTAATTGATAAACTTTACACAGTTATTGAACTGAACTGAATCAACACTAGCTGAAAAATCACATTATTGTCTTTTTTAATTCTCTTTGTACCATTGATCATCATTTTCCTGATGTTTATCACCATAAAGCTGCTTTGAAACAATCTCTTTTGTATAAAACGCTATACAAGTTAAGATGACTTGACTACATTATGCAAGTTTCTTTGGATAAAAGCATGTGCTAAATGAATATTAATATGTTCATGTAAGTGTGCATGTAAATTTTTATTTATAACCATTATTTATTTATTTATTTATGAGCAGTATTAGTTATATTTTACATGACCAAAGAAGAAGAAAAAATAACCATACACTTATATAGTGCTTTGATAATGAATAAATATTGATGAAAATGTAAATAATTGGGCAGCTTAATTGCTATTATTATTATTTTATTTATTTTTTTACGTGTTTAAAGGGTCACATGCTTCTGTCTTCTACCAAAATAAATTCTTATGAAAAAAAACAAATGATGCTTGGATTTTTAGCACAGAGAATGCTTGTGTCCTCTCTGTTGTAAATGCACATCCTCTTTCTCTCAGGACTCAAGTGGTTTGACTGACTCAATCCCCTGTGTCTTTCATTGTAAACTGGAGTAAATCTGGAGGGGAGAGTAGAGAGAGCAGCTTGTTAACCGCTTGTTGCTCTCAGCCATGCAAACAGTGAAGTCATACCTTCCAAGGCTTGTTTTGCTCACCGGTGATGTCACCAGCAGCCAATCAGCAGGCGCTGCTGCAGTAGGTAGTGGGTGTAGCGGGAGTCTTGGGTATATGCACAGGGACGCGCTGGCGGCACTCCGGCTCTCATCATCACATCATTACAGGGCTAGAGAGGAGGAGGGAAAGCAGCAGCTGAGAATATCTAATCACAGTCGTGATTAAGTCATCTGATTCCCCAGCTTTTTATGTGTGATGTGCCTCACAAAGGAAATTACATATTGAATAAATCTGTTTTAGTCCACCTAGGCTTAGATTAAGCCACTGTTTTATTTGTCATGTTAGGCACCTCTTAAGGAAGCTCTCACACTCTTACATACGCTGATTATACCAGTTTTTCATTGGCCAGTGACCTTAAGTCAAGGTCAGTTTTGCTCCCGAAGAGAGGATGACTTGAATTTTTATCCTGTCTAATGCAAATTTTTGTCTAGTAATCTATATCTGATTATTTATTTTGGATTATTTATTATATTTATTTGCTGTGGGCAAGATAAGCTTGGATAACACAGTTACTGTAGCAAAGATTGATTGCAGTTTCACTATGTCTGTAAGATACTGTTTCATGACTTAAATTGCTTTCTAGAAAATTCTGATTTAATAAAACTCACTCATTTCGACATCTCACTGTTGTTGTAAACAAAATATTCAGCTATTCAGGTGGACAGGATATTTAGTGGGTTCATAAATCGGAGACCTCTAGTGAAAATTATTCTGTCTGAATGCTTTTTTAATTTAGGGCTCCAGACAAAAAAAAAAAAAAAAAAAATTGAAACATTTAAGAGCTAAATTACTTTTTTTTTTAAATTACAGATTACAGGTTTTAAATTTTCTTTAAAACTTGAAATATTGTGAATATCTTTAAAGTGCTCCTATTATGGATTTTTGAAAATTACCTTTCATGCAGTGTGTAATGTAGCTCTATGTGAATGTAAACAGTATGCAAAGTTGCTGAAAGTGCATCATAAAGTTATTGTCTCTCAAAAGAAAGAGTCGACTCTGAACCACTTAAACGAGTTGTTTGTAATTCGAATCCAACTTGCTTCTCAGACTCACAACTTGTAAGTGTGATTAATTCTTGATGTATTTTTTAATCGAGTGTTCAGAATACATAGTTTTGTGTTTTAGCTATATTGTGTATGTCTCCAACTAACTCACGTTATTACTGTCTTACTGAAATACTTTTGCTAATCAGCGGTGTGCCCACTATTACCTAAAACTGTGTCCATTAATGCAGATTGTCTGTCATTCTTACTACTTTGAGTATTTGATAAAGGATGGAGCAAGATTTGCTTTACAAACTTTAATGTTACATCAGACATTCACGTTAGTGCTTGGTTAACGTATGACTGTTATTGATACTGTTAATAATACAAACTACCACGTGTGCACCACAATAAATTAGAAATATACACATCGGTTTGTTGATGGATATACACTTGTTAATGCTGATGGTGAGGAATTACAGTTGCAACATCAACGTCAAACTGAGAAATGTCCTGCTCAAGTCGTCCTTGCGATGGAGGTTTGGGTTGAATAACTAGTTCTTCCAATATTTCATATACCATATCAATCCATTCTCGGATTGATATGGTAAAATTGACACCGTCGTTACTGTCTTTACCATGTGTACAAATGCTGAACAATAGGAAGCCTCCGGAGTGGAATCAGTTGTAGTAATGGGCGTTTGTTTCCGGCTTGCACTGTAAGCAGTAGACCAATAACAACAGACTGGGTCATCTGGCCAATCAGAGCAGAATAGGCTCGCAGAAAGGAGGGGTTTATAGAGACTGATTCACCAGACGAGTCGTTTGAGAATCATTGAAAAATGTGGTGATATGAAATGTATATTATTAGAAAAAGAAAGCGTTTTTTTGACCTTTGATTCATGTAGACCTGTTGTAGGAGACCTCCTAAACAGAATTAGGAACCTTTCAAATAGCATAATAAGGGCACTTTAATTACATGCTGTCATATGAACAGCCAGTCAGTCAATAAACCTACAGGTTCCCTGTTCTTTCTGATTCAGACATAACCATAATGAAAGTCAGGACGTCAGTTGTGAACTCAGAAACACCTCTGAATGATTCACTGAGTAAATCTGATTCAGACTGCTAACTCACAAGCCGCTTCGAGATTCTTTTGTGAATCTTTTTGACTGAACCATTAATAAGAAACGGTTCATAACTGTCACTTGAATTGGACATAGTATTCGCGCGGTGTTTGTTGTTGTGTGGAAACAATACTTGTCTTCATTCGAGCAAGACAAACCTTTTAATGACTTGCCAGTGTTGAGTAGATTTTAATTGTTGTACATTTTTATTTTAAGGCTAATGATTATGTTATCCAGCATGATTTTAGAATGATACAAAGAGCATCTTATGCTGTAATGAAAACAACAACTGACCGTTCGTGCAAAGGAGTTTCTATGATCAGTGTCACAAATACGATTATTTGATTAGTTACCTAGAAATAATGCAGAATCTTAAATATTTCTTATTTTTGTCATACGTTTTCTTTGCTTTACATTTTTCAAATCCTACCAGAAAAAATAAAATAAATAAAATTTCACTTCCAGGTTTATGTGCAGGACAAAAAAACATCTTATATTGCCATTATTTCCTTTTGGAGCACATTGTAGTGTGTTAGTGAATAAAGAGTGAATGAGTGTGTATATTGATTAGTAAAGTAGTTACAGGATTTCCGGATAAGGTTAATTTATGCAGAATTAAACTTCGGCACATTGCCTGCAGACTTGCTGATCTATGGTAGATCTACTAACCAAAATCTAATTTCAGCTGTTAGATGAGTCACTGCTCCCCAGAGCAATTTCAGTGTGTGGTTGGTACAATTCTGTGTGTGATTGCTCATCAAAGTCCATATGTTCTCACAGGTGCCCACGGAGTCAGAGAGGAGCCCCAGTTTGTGACGGCCCGTGCTGGGGAGACCGTGATTCTGGGATGTGACGTGGCCCACCCACTCAACGGCCAGCCCTACGTGGTGGAGTGGTTCAAGTTTGGAGTTCCCATCCCCTTCTTCATCAACTTCCGCTTCTACCCTCCCCATGTGGACCCCGAGTACGCCGGTGAGCGCTGATTTTTTCTCTTTCACTGCATATCATCATTCATACAAATAAAGCCACTGTTTTATCAGTTGGTATGATTAATAAAGCTTTTAACCCATTCATTATTTGATTATTGCATTTAATAAAAGAAAATTCACAAGTTTTAGACATTATTCTTTCTTTCAGGCAGTGTTTTGCATTGATAGTGATATTTCATTTCACATGAATAAAGCTTTTTCACATCCACCGATATACGCATTAAAATGCATTGAAACAATTTGGCTTGGTTTTTCAGATAAATACTGTTGAAATGTCTCTTTCCCTTTCCATTATTACAGTTCTAAACTTCTTGTTTTTCTTCATGTGGTTCTGATTTTTCACATAAAATTAGTTAACAGTAAATGCCTGTTTCGTCCAAGGTCATCATCTGCAGTCTTCATCAGATAAAACCATCTCCATAAATATATTCGAACACTGCACGGACCGTTTCAACACAACATCTGTGATTTTCCCAAAATTACCCTTATGTGAACCCTGTTTTAAAGATGGAAGGTTGCCTTTCCACATCTCATTCTTTTTATGATAACAGCATTTGTGGATATTGCAGGGATATAACTCATCGGCTAGCATGTGCCGTCATGTTAATCTTTTGTGCAAACCCAGCTTTGAATTGACCCTCGTTTGTGAAGCAGTCTGTTATAAAATGACTGCATGGTAACAACACTCTACTACAACAACTCTTCCTCTTCTCTAAAGCAGCCCAACATGGCCTCACCCCCTTTGTTGCGTGTTTCTGGGGGCAGGGTTTATGTACATTTTGGGGTTTGTGATGTCACCAACCCAGGGAAGAAGCTCATTGTAGTCCCTACCAGCCGTTTGTTGTAGTCCTTAAACGGCAAATTCTTTAAAAGAAAATATCTCTCTTTGCTTTGAACTTTGAGCGTTGTAACTTTGCAGATGTTGTTTATGCTCTAACAGCAACATTACACACTAACTAAAGTTAAAAAAATTAAATAATAATCAACCACTCCTTTAAGGACAAAAACCTAACAAATGTCTTAAAATATAACATCTGAACAATGTCTTGAGGTGTGGTAACCATAGTATAAATGGAATAATTGACTCCGGTCTGTTGAATTATTAGAAAATTATGCACACCTGAGGTGTATCCTATTGGATTCAATAAACAGGTCCATATAACAAGTCAGGTAAAATTTTATTTTTTTGAAATCTTAACTTGGTCAATAATCTGCCAGTATATGTAAGTGGCTGATCTGCATCCCTAATTGCTGGATATGTCACCCGTTTCATTTTATTCATATACAGGGTATCGCAGCAGGCTGTTCAGCCATATGTTTGACCCACTGAAATGGAGACACTTACTGTTGGCTCTGAAATCAGCCCAGTCCAGACCTCAGCACATTATTTAATCTCACTCATAGGGGCTGAAAGCTTTATCAGAGGGCAAGAGCCGGCCGTGTCAACAGATTATGAATTGAAACGTACAGGCTGGTTTGAAGAAAGCTCTTATCTTTTGCTTCAATGGATCTGGCGGTCCAGATCAGTGGACAGGTGGAAGAGGTGCTGATGTCTAGAGCAAAGCATCAGCCGAACAGATGAAAGAGGTTTTGGGGTGGGGTAGGAGTAGAGTGAGGCAGATCAAATATGATCCTTTTTTCCTAATTGAGATTGAAAATTACATGATTGATAAGAAGTGGAAACAGAAAGGGCATAATTTAAGAGCATGTCAGATTTATAAAAGCAAAGAAACTGTGATAGTTTATCAGGAGTGGCTTGAGGCAGGATATGCAATTTTAATGGCTTTCACAGTGAATCGTTATATGATGAGAATTTTTTTTTTTAACTTTCTCTCATCATGAATCCTTAGCTGAATTTCCAGCAGTGATTTTTAACACATTGTGCAGTGCTGTGCTGTATTTTTTTTAATTTTTTTTTTAAACAGGGTAAGATATTTAAAAAAATCTCGAAGGCTGTTGCGCGGCTGGTGCTGGAAACCTGGGATATATGTGATTTGAAACCTTATTTGAAGTTTTTGCATCTAATTTCCCTTAGACTCTTACTCATCATGTAACATTCGCTCAAAGTTAATCTTTAAGATATCATATATACTGTATTTGTATATATACATTATATATATATATATATATATATATATATACAGGAAAAATAAAGTAAACTGTGACATATTATACCTAAAAAAGTTTCATACAGTGGACTACAAGTAAAATTGATAAAAATTTGGAACCAAAAATTATTCAGACACTTTGACCATGTTTTGCTTAAGTGTTATCTGACATCATTAAGATAAATTTTTTCTGACACCGTTTAACTCTGATATCTTGTCATATTTTATTACCATTTTTTTTAAAACTATAGTGAATAAACTGTATTAATGAATAAATGTTCAAGGTGTCTGAATAAATTTTGGTTTGACTGTATGTATATGTATATGTATGTACAGGTGCCTGCTACAGGTCTCAAAAAAGTTGGCACAGGGGCAACAAATGGCTGAAAAAGCAAGACATTTTGAAAAGATTTAGCTGGGAGAACATCTAGCAACTAATTAAGTTAACAGATATCAGGTCTGTAACATGATTAGCTATAAAAGGGATGTCTTAGAGAGGTAGAGTCTCTCAGAAGTAAAGATGGGCAGAGGCTCTCCATTCTGTGACAGAGTGCGTTAAATGATTGTGGAAAACAATGTTCCTCAAAGGCTTTGCAAATCTCATCATCTACAGTATATAACATCATCAAAAGATTCAGAGAAACTGGAGAAATGTGCGTAAGGGACAAGGCCGAATACCTTTATTGGATGCCCGTGGTCTTCGGGCCCTCAGATGACACTGCATCACTCTTCGGCATGATTGTGTGAATGACATTACTAAATGGGCCCAGGAATACTCCCAGAAACCACTGTTGGTAAACACAATCCGCCGTGCCATCTGCAGATGCCAGCTAAAGCTCTATCATGCAAAAAGGAAGTCATATGTGAACATCATCCAGAAGCGCCGTCGTGTCCTGTGGGCCAAGGCTTTTTCAAAGTGGAAAAGTGTTCTATGTTCAGACGAGTCCAAATTTGACATTCTTGATGGAAATCACGTACGCCGTGTCCTCCGGGCTGAATAGGAGGGAGACCTTCCAGTGTGTTATCAGCGTTCAGTTCAAAAGCCAGCATCTCTGATGGTATGGGGGTGCATAAGTGCGTACGGTATGGGCAGCTTACATGTTTTGGAAGGCACTATGAATGCTGAAAGGTATATAAAGGTTTTAGAGCAACATATGCTCCCCTCCAGACGACGTCTATTTCAGGGAAGGCCTTGTGTATTTCAGCAGAACAATGCAAAACCACATACTGGAGCTATTACAACAGCATGGCTTTGTCGTAGAAGAGTCCGGGTGCTGAATTGGCCTGCCTGCAGTCCAGATCTTTCACCTATAGAGAACATTTGGCACATCATTAAAGGAAAAATACATCAAATATGACCACAAACTCTTCAGCAGCTGGAAACCTATATCAGGCAAGAATGGGACCAAATTCCAACACCAAAACTCCAGAAACCCATAACCTTGATGCCCAGACGTCTTCAAACTGTTTTGAAAAGAAGAGGAGATGCTACACCATGGTAAACATGTCCCCGTCCCAACTATTTTGAGACCTTGTAACGTCTGAACGAATTAATTATATATATATATATGTGTGTGTGTGTGTGTGTGTATATTTTTTTAAATCATAACACGTTATGATCAATTATAAATCGACCAAAAAGGGAATTATGCACATATATTGTGAATTAATTACAACAGATTATAATTAATTACATATATGGTTCAGCGTTAGTTGTAGTTTAATAGTTAATAGAACGACTGGTTTAGTTTGTTTTCTTTATTGACTATTATAATTCCCTATTCCCTATTCTAGCATTAAAGCGTAAAGCCGTTTGCAAAATCGAAACTTAGAAGTGACTTGATTTTCTGAATAAGCAACAGAAACAATCAAGCATGAATATAATGTATTTAATAGATACGAACTACAAATATATGACTAAAATACAAACAAAAGCACATACATAGAATAAAACGAAGAAAGCAGAGGTGATCAAAGAAATGGCAAAATTACGAACAGTTAAAACCTTTGAGAGCCAGCAAGGAAACTCAACTCACAAATGGAGCTTAAAACGCTTCGAAAGGAATGATTCTGTACTTGCATAGGTTTAGGTGCTGTGATGCTTTGTCTTTCTGCTGGAGTTTCCGTGCGTGCAATCTGGAGCGATTGGTCCTTTTCCGAGGAAGGTTTCTTTGGCGTGATTTTCAAACAAGGTTTTAACTTGAAAGTAAGATAACCGGAAAATAAAGAAGAAAGAGTCCGTCTCCTAGGTGATGAAGAGTGAAGGCTTCGGGCGATGTATGAAGACGGCTTGACAAAAGAAAATTTGAAATGAAACTAAACATGCTAATGGCAAAGATTAGCAAAAGATACGGTTTTGTACTTGAAAATACCGTTTCGAGTAAAACTAACACAACTACAGTCACAGCTAAGCTAAGCTTATATAATATGGATACATTTATGCACACGTAGATACAATAACAGGTACACTTTGGCATAGTCATATTTTGAAGAATACATGTAAATACAGTCTCCGTGTGTGTGTCTGTCTGTATGTGTATTGGGGTCTTGGCCAGTGTCTGTGGCCACATGGCCCTTAGCCCACATGGGATGAACAAGGGTGACTCTTTTGAAGTCCCCGGAGCTGGTGAGAATGTCTTCTGCTTTGCTTCGCTGAAGTAACAAAGATGTCAATGGGGCAATCTCCTCTAGACCTACTGGAGCCTATCCCTGATTTACATGCAGAGTTCAAAAAGCTAAAAGCATTCTGACAATTCTAAAGTTGGTTGGCAAATCTGATCCACTGCAGATGCTACAACCTGTAGCAGGCATCAAATTTAAAATGAGCTCATTTTGTGCATAAAATTGTAAAATTTCTCAGTTTAAACATTTGTTATGTTATCTATGTTCTATTGTGAATAAAATATTGGCTCATGTGATTTGAATAATAGTGCAGTGTCGACGGTCATTCAATCAATGGAGACTGCATCCAAAAACTATTTGAAATTTTAATTTAAAAAAATATTTTATCATGTCTTTTATCTATGTTCCACTGAGCAGGATCATAATTGTGGCATACTGTATATGGCCTGTGTGCCCCTTTAATCTGTATAGACCTGAGGTTTCGCATGTGGTTTTGTTCAGCAGCATATTTTCTCAGCATATTTCCTCATAGTGGGCACTGCATCCTCCAGACTAATGGCTCTACTCAGCACATCCATAGTAGCTCTGTGTCTTAGTGTGTGAGACCCGGGCACAACTCTCCCTGCTGTAATAGTTACTGGTGTGCGTCCAGCATAGCTCAGGCATAGATATCCGATATCCACCACAAAAAGCCTGCTTGTCACCAAATGACTCCATATGAATCCCATGTAATGGGCCTTTGTCTAAGCATGAGACTGAGAGATGATAAAGAGGCCAAATATCTGAGAGTCACTGCATTATTCATTATTGCTAAATAGAGATGAAATAGCAATTTTTTAAAAGATTTAGTCTTATTTACCCAGGAACTGCACAAAAAAGGCCTGCAGTGCTGGAAGTCATGAGTTGCCCATGAGTTACTGCTGATATATATTTTTTAAACATTTCTTTTTGTTAAGTTAAAGTTTTTACTGAAGTATTTTCTTAGCTTTAATTCAATTAACAAATTAATTAATTTTCTCTAATGTCATGTCTAAGTTTTTAGTTTTTTTTTTTTTAATACATTGAAAGTCAACTGTGTCCGATTCTTCAAAATTCTGCAACATTCTTCAAAATTCTTTTGTGTTCCACATACAGGTTTAAATTAGGCTTTCAACTTAATGAGTGAGAGAGAGACAGTATATAAGGGAAAATGTACTTCCGTACTGTATTGACCTCCAGCGTGTCACTTCCTGAGGACTATCTTTAACCTACATCACGTGTCAGCGTTGTTTCTCTTGCTCCCATCAACACTCTCTTACAGCTGTAAAAATAGGCCAGGCGTCTGACCGTTCTCGTTTCGCTTCTGGTTCTCCTTCAGTGTTATTGATCTGCAGGGCCACACAGAAGCTGATGTGTGTAAGATATATTTTTGAAGTTTTTTGATTGTGTGACCTTGGTTTGGTCAGAGATGAGTTCAATGAACACAACTGTGTACTATTTTCAGTCATGCCAATAGTGCTGCTGTCTATTTACATGGAGAAAGATGGAAATATCTGAAACTGTTTGTTTACGTTATGTTACATCATTTCAAACCAAGAAAAAAATCTAACAACAATGATATAAGACATGCTTCTTTAGCTGAAATTACACTCAAAAAAACATATTTTTAGACTGTACAACTATGCATGCAAGAATTTATTTACATAGTGTTTTTATTTTGTACGTTGTGGGACTATAACAAATTCTTTTCTGACTGTGTATTGGCTGTGGTAATGCCATTTTTATTGAAATTTTTTTTGAGGACAAACAGAGGCCCTTAATAGCCTTTAACGCTGCTGTCTTGCAATCCCTTCCAGTGCTGATATTGTTTCCTGCCATCTGTCCAGCACTGTTGCCAGAATATAGAGAAAAAGGCATAAATCCCCCCTCTCTGCTTGACCCTCGAAGACAGCCAGCCAACTATATCATAGTGTCATGATGGATTTGCCCATGTCTGGCATGGTTAGAGATGTGTGTTTCCCAGTGTGCTCATGGGAGTTTCAGAAATTACTGTGGGCCACTTCAGCTCTCACTTCAGCCTTCATGGCCCCTAGACCTGACACTGCTGTCACTAAAACAACACTCATGAGTGATGCTGTTGTGGACTGGGGCTGTGTTCATCATTGTACGAGTGAAAATAAACAATTAGATTTAATTTACTTAAATTAAATGTGTAAATGACTGTACACCAAATTTGGGTCAAATATGGACAAACCCAACCGTTGGTTTAAAAATGTAATTTTAAAATGTAACCCAACAGCTGGGTTTGTCCCTATTTGACCGAAATTTGGTTTGGAACATCCCAGCATTTTTTGTAGGCTTCTTTGTTTTTTATGTACTAAACCAAAAAAAAAAAAAAAAAAAACACTATAAAGTATACAAATAATAATTATATATAAAATAAAAATAAATAAATAAATAATTTTAAAAACCATGTTACCCATTTAATTATAAAAGTTTGTTTTGTAATTGTGAATGCCATTTGGAATGAAAATTAAATATTTTATTTTGTCTCTAACTGACTACACTTAACGGTTTATGTAATGTTTTTTATGGATGGGTGTTTTGGACCCCATTAGATCATCTCTCACATCCTTTGTGTGCCTCTGAACCCCACAGGTCGAGCCAGCCTGCATGGCAAGTCATCTCTACGTATTGAGAGGGTTCGTTCGGAAGACCAGGGCTGGTACGAGTGCAAGGTCCTGATGCTGGAGCAACAGTATCACACCTTTCACAACGGCAGCTGGGTGCACCTCACAGTCAACGGTGAGTCTAAAAATAGCGATTTTTTTTTTTTTTTTTCTATAGCTCAAGGTCACTTTACATTGTGGTATACAATACATTTGCACGCCCACATAGACAATACAAACACATAAGTCTTGAAGGTAGACAAAGATGATACATTACGAAGTGTAAGAGAAAATGAATTCCATAATTTAGGAGCATTAACACTAAATGACCTACATACAGTGGACAACTGAAAACCAAGCTCAGATGATCTGAGGGACTGGGCAGGAGAGTAGGAGTAGAAAAAAAAATTAAAGAAATAAAAAAAAAAGTGTGATTCAGGTTTTTGTTTTAACCAGCTGTAATCAATTTTTGGCGGTCAGTCGGTTTGGTTTGATCTTCACCGAAAACTTTTTGGACCAAAATCCTATTCCTCATGTAAATGGCCTTCAAAAGATGGGCACTTTTGGACACATACAGTACCAGCAGTATATAAAATGTCATATATATATATATATATATATATATATATATATATATATATATATACATTTTTTTTATTATTTTTTTTTTTTGAAGTACACTATTATTTAAAAGTTTGGGATCAGTAGGATTTTTTTTTTTTTTTTTTTTTTTTTCCGAAAGTCTTTAATGCTAACCAAGTCTGCATTTATTTAATCGAACTACAGTAAAAACAGTATTGTAAAATATTATAATATAATATTATAAATGTAAAACGCAATTTAAAATGTAATTTATTCTTGATGGTAAAGCTGAATTTTCAGCATCATTACTTCAGTCTTCAGTGTCACATGATCCTTTAGAAATCATTTTAATATGCTGATATGCTACTTAAGAAACATTTCTTATTAGTATCAATGTTGAAAACAGATGTGTTGCTTAATATTTTTGGGGAAACTGAAACATTTTCAGGGTTCTTTGATGAATTGAAAGTTCAAAGAACTGCATAGAAACCTTTTGTAACTTTATGAATGTCTTTACTTCTACTTTTGATCAATGTAATCATGAATAAAAATGACTACTTTTTAAATATACTTTTATTAATACATATTGTTTAATAAAATAATTAATTTCTTTAAAAATAAAAATAAAAACAACAAACAAAAAACTTATTGACACAAAACTTTAGTGGTAGTGTAACTTTATTGTAACCGAGTCATTTTTCAATTACTTTTAACTGGTTCCAAGGCCATTTTAAATGGATATATGAAATCGTCTCTTTTTGTGTAATGGTTTGCTTGAAAAACTTCGTTCTTGCTATCGTTCTTTAAAATAAATGACACTTGGTTTGACAATTTGATGCAAGTGTCCAAATGGGCAAGGTTTGCTAGTGCGTGACAGCGCTCAAACAGAGAGAACTCTTCCACAGACTTTTGCGATTGGCCATTGTTGCAGACGGAAAATTTTGCCGCATCGTGCCTGGTTACGACAGTGTCAGTCTTCCTGTGAACGCATCATGTCACTGTGCCTTGTAGGTTGCGTTGCCTAGGCAGCAGACACCCAAATCCCCAAACCGGTTATAGTACATTAACTCTAGCTCATTGCTGTGTGATATACACTCAACCTCTTGTAACAGACAACAGCTGTAAATCAGATCACCCTTCCAAATGCGCAGCCCTGCAGTTACATATTGTGTTGAAATTGTATTGTTGAAGTTTTTTTTTGTAACTTGCTCATGTCTGTGAGATGTCTGTGTAAATTTTAAGCTGTGTATCCATTTGTGTTGTGGCTAGCCTTAAATCCAGCAGCTCAGCACACAAGTTGGAGTGTTGACAGGCCAGTTTATCAGCAGCATTTGGAAGTGTGTGTGCCCGTGTGCCCTGCGGTCTTATGTGACTAACACACTAATATCAGCAATGTTTCTTCTATGAGACCACAGCCAGTCTGTCTAGTTCTGCACTGGGCTAGGAAAAGCACAACCATATTCAAGAGCACTGCCAATCTCTTTTACACAGTTTAATTGGAGACTAAACTGTACTTTAGGGTGTACTGTTATATGTTTGCGTTTCATTTGTGTGATGGGCAGGTCTTCACCCCTCATTAACAATTCCCGCTCTCTCAGAGGTGTTTCTGCAGGCTTTTGTGCAAAGATAGAAAAACCCACAAGCATAAAGCTTTTGCATATCTCTATGAATATATGCATTGGGCCAGCTGATTAAGTGCTTTCTGAAGGGTATTGTGTGAAGGGTTGGCGTGTTTGGGGACGTTTAAGGGGCGGTTAGCTCGGCGAGTGAGTGGCTTTCAGGAAAGAAATTAGCTGCTGTCACCGTGTGCCTCCGAGCTGTTGTTTTACAGTTCCTGGATATTTTTCGCACACACACACAGTCACACAGTCACACAGTCACACATTTGTGTCGTTTGAGGTGTGAGGCACATGTCAAAAGTGCTAAGGAGGGGGAGAGGAAGTGATGTAATGGTTCATCAATGCAGCAAGGTTTAGCACTCATGCAGGTGATTGTTGGAGCAACACACTGCAGTGAACATCTTTGAATTGTATTGCCTCCTAAAGCAATACAATTACACCTAGATGATGATGATGATTCACACTTTTCTACTTAAAGCTGCAGTCTGTAACTTTTTTGGTTAAAAAGGATCCAAAAGTACATAACCAGCCAGTGTTTAAAACTATCTCCTTACCTTAGGCAGATTCACAGTGGTAAGCTTGTAATAATGTTTTATAATTCAGGTGGTACTGGTGGGTTTCTGTGGAAAATTCGAGCATGCAGCCGTTCATCTTTGCGTCATTACGTCATGTAAAGAATGAGTCCCATCTAGTAGGCTATATCACATGTGAGGATGGTGGATCATTTCTCACAGCTGCTGCAATAATTAAACTTATCATTTTGATGGCGAATTGTAATCCAGAAAGGGTCAAATGACAATCATCAGTGACAACTGGCGATTCACCCGTAGTCAAAAGCAAAAGACTTTGGACTGTGGAGTGGCTACAGAAATTGAAATCTACAGGTAACGCTAATACACACTAAATACACATAGTCACACAATGCTGATGTCGTTAACATTAACAATTTGAGAGCAAAGTATAACAATAATGACAATTTGCACAGTTTGACGTGATCCGATGCTGAAGTACTGACACCAAACATTAGATTCATCCGCGCTGAGGAGCTGTGCTGATACACAACCCACGTAAAGATGATAATTCTGCAAATAACTGCAATTGCAGGTTTCAAACAGAGATGCCGACAAAGGATAAAAACGTAAGTACTGCAGCTTTAATCAAATATATATAATATATATATATATATATATATATATATATATCCTTCGGATGAGATGTTAAACCGAGGTCCTGACTCTCTGTGGTCGTTAAAAATCCCAGGATGTCCTTCGAAAAGAGTAGGGGTGTTACCCCGACATCCTGGCCAAATTTGCCCATTGGCCTCTGTCCATCATGGCCTCCTAATCATCCCCATATACTGATTGGCTTTATCACTCTGTCTCCTCTCCACCAATAAGCTGGTGTGTGGTGGGTGTTCTGGCGCAATATGGCTGCCGTTGCATCATCCAGGTGGATGCTGCACATTGGTGGTGGTTGATGAGATTCCCCCTTCCGTACCCAGAAAAGTGCTATATAAATGTAAAGAATTAAATTAAATATATATATATATATATATATATATATATAGAAATAATATTTTTTAGTAAACATTGACTAAATATTATATATATGTAATAGGTGGTCTGACTCTTTAAATAACTCCCTTTCCTCCTCTGCAGTGCTGAATCTGTGTGGGGAGAATACAATTCCAGCACAGAGTACCACTGGAGATCCTCTGCATTTTCTGTGATCTTAGAGCAGATTTACACTTCACTGCTGGTTATCACTAATCCTTTGGATTTCAGATTAAACTTCTTGCAAAGTTGGAGAGGGGAAACACAAAACTCTCATTGAAATCCAAATAGCAAAGCCCAAACACTAAATGTTCAGTTTTATACATGACGCTCAAGTTATTTAAAACCTGAATTAATCTTTGATTTCTGAAGTCTAATTATCTAGTTACTAAAAATTAAGAGGCTTATTATCTAGAGGCTAAAAATCTAGTTACTAAAAATTATTTAATTTTATGATTTTAGTTAATGAAGTTAATGTGTAAGTGGTTCTTTGTTTTTGCAAAATATGCTACTACAGTTCTTGTGGGGTGCTGCTATGTGATTGCTAATGCACTCTAAGAGTTTTTAGGAAATGATTATATGGTTGGGATGTTCTGGGTGGTTTCTGTTGTGTTCATTTTCATCATTTTTGTCAAGTACATATTAATGGTGCTTTTATATTTTATGATATACATATTCTTTGATTAGTGGCTGCTTGTCACCCTTGATCTGACACCCCTGACATGCTCATATGCTCAGCCACTGCATGTTTTGATTGGACATCATTAGGCCACGCCCCCTTCAGTATGACTGACAGCTGCTGTTCATCCTGTTTTCTGGGGTGTGATGTAGACAGGGAGGAGACACCATTTGTCTGTGTTTATTTCAGTAATCACCTTGTGGTGATTGTTAAAGTCGGTGTTCTGACGCAGAACCCAGAAGCGCTGCAGCCTGTGTACTACGTGAACAGCGTAGGAGACTGACATGGAAGAGAAGAAATTGTTGAATAAAGTCGTTATTTTTGTTTGTTTTTTGCACACAAAAAGTATTCTCATGGCTTCATGAAATCAAGGTTGAACCACTGTAGTCACATGGACTATTTAACGACGTCTTTACTACCTATTTGGGCCTGGAAAGTGGTAATTAAATGGCTGTCTATGGAGGGGTCAGAGAGCTCTCAGATTTCAACAAAATATCTTAATTTGTGTTCCGAAGATGAACGAAGGTCTTACGGGTTTGGAACAACATGAGGGTGAGTAATTAATGACAAAATTTTTGTTTAGGGGTGAATTAACCCTTTAACTAGACTCTTAGAAGCTAGGAGGTCACGTCCTGGCGACAAAGTGAGAGGTTCGGTTGTCGTAGCATCTCGTCTGTTTTATACTCAGATCCTTATGGCAGGGTCAGAGAAGAGAGCAGGGCGGTTAAATCTATTCCAAATTGACTGTGAGCTAACACTAATCCTGTGGGATTTAATGGGATACCCGCATCAGGAGAGAACGTCTGTTGCTTTGTCTCGGGGCGGTCCAAAAATTGTATTGCATTTCTGCTTTCATGCTTTGACATTGTATGATTGCCGTTGGCAGATGACTTGCTGTGAATACAATCAAGCCAAAAAGTCCACAGACTTACCGAAATATCTGAGGTTTGAGCATTTGAACATATTAAGGAGGATTAACCTATTTCTTTTAAGTTGTTCACCATTTTTTTTAAATAACTTTTTGACTTCTAGTTCATTTTATTAGTCACACCTTTTGACTTTTAATTTTTAAGAGGGTTTCAAGTGACCTTGATTTTAATGCATTCACAATGTTTGTCTGGAGCCTGAAATACAAAGCAAAAGGATACTGATGTTATTCTGACACTTATTTTCAGCCTGAAAGTTTAAGTCATTGTCATTTCAAACAGGTGCTAATTGCCTGCTAGACATCACTGTGTTTAATTAAGAGTGTGCATTGTTGGTTTAGAGACTTGTGAGATTAAAGGCTCCTACTTCTTCATGCAGGTAAATTCATCCACAGTGTATATATTATAGTTAAAAAAAAGCACCATTACAAATCAATCGGCTTATATGTGCAGAACGGCAATTTTGATAATGCCATTACAAATCTTCTTTTCCACAAAGCTTGTTAAGCGAATGAAGTTGTGGCCTCTTTGGATAGAGCGCGAACCCAGATAGAGCCACAGAGACAAACAATCCTGCTACTTATGCTGCTGCTTCTAATTGTTTCATTATCAGGTCTGTGAGTCAAACTGGCCCTTTAGCAGAGTCACTACAGGGTTGAGTTAGGGAGCTGTCCATGGTGCTGATGCTTGTGGGCCGGGGAGCTGTCTGTGGTCCTGATGGCCTCACAATCTCATGTGGGTGCTGAAAACTCTGCACCGTGAGGCCATATGCTTTAGAAACACTGCAGATGGCATCATGGCATGAGATGAAGACTTTTAAATGATAGCGTGACGGTAGGCACAGAATTCTAGAACTGGCACAACTGATATTTGCAGCTCTGATTGTCACAGTCTGTTGACCTGCTGCATGTTTGTCGGTTTGTTAATGGGAATGGAAAGTGTGGGTTTAGCTACAGGCAGCAGACAGGCCTGGTTGTTCAGTTTTCTATAGTTGAGGGATGGCTCTTGGTGTGTTGTCATTAGGTGTAAATGAAGCTGACAGCATGCCAGCCCCTCAGGTGCCATAGTGGTTCGAGTAGTACCACTATTCTTACTAATAATGACTTACTGCCCTTATTACAGTCTGTGTTGCATGTCTGTGAGAGAATTTTTGATGGTTGAACTTCAGCCCTTTTTATTGATTTGCTGACTTTTAAGCTATTGATAATTTCTCTAATTAAAAGCAGCAGACACCGGCAACTGCTGCAGGATATACATGGAATGGCAGTTTTGCTACAAGACCCAGATTTTACATTGGACATCAAGTACCAAATTGTTTATTGGATCAGTTTTGATAGTTTCATGCTTGTGGCAATGTTGTTATTGTTAACTAAAACTAAAACTATTAAAATGTGTTTTCATTAATTAAGTACAATTTAAATATTAGATGAAAAAGATTGCTCTGGCAACTAACTGAAATAACATACTTAAATTGCTTAAATTATTCAAACATAAAACTGAAATAAAAATGAATTAAATCTGAATAAAAACTAATAAAAATGGCAAACAAACAAAATGACTAAAACTTAAACTAAACTTAATATGAAAACTGAAATATGCAGATAAAATCTAAGTCAAAATATGATTTAATACCATAATATTATATAAATAATACTAAAAAATAACTATTAATAATTGTAGGTCCCCTTGTAATCAATAATTTTATACCTTAAAACTCATTTTTGTTATATTTACAATGTTTTTTAAAAAAAAAATTTTCCAGTGAAAAAAAAATTCTTCATGCCTTAAAATAGCTTGAATGTAACTCTTCACCCTTGCCTCATTTAATATACGCAGATCAATGAATATGCAAATTAGCCCCGCCTCCACTTACGCTAGCTCAGAGATCCACTTGGTCAACTTACTTGGTAAACGCAGCACAATGGTATCGCTCTTTACAACATCGGACACATAACGGGAATTAATATGATAAGCCTTTTGCTTGACTGTTATTAAACAGCTAATAATGTGTTGTTAATGTTACACAAACCATGTTCCCGTTCGCCATCACACAGCTGCCTTCTAACAATCAGGATCCTTACAAACGCTTTGAACAACTCAGTGGAAAAAGGCATGTAGTTCATCAGAACATCGTAATATACTTCATACACCCACGATATTGCTAAATCTACACAATTTTTCATATCAACAGAAAAATATACCGGGATAACCTGGCTTCTCTCGAGACTTCACTGTTAATGGTATGCTAAAGCCCACTGGCACATTGACGTGATTGGTTAGAAGGTAGTTTGTGACCTCACAGACACCAGCGATTTCAAACTGTGGGTTTGTCTTTTTTCACTGCAGTTTTATAAAGAAAATACTCAGCAATGGTGCTGACATATGAAATTGCACATGGTTTCTCTTAAAGCATAGTAAAAACACCACATAGACATAAACAACATTAAAAACTTGATTTTCACCACAGTGGGTCTTTAATGAAATCATCTGATATTATATATGTTAATGCCGATAACTGACAAATGGATATTATAATTCCACGCTGTTTTGTCTAAATAAATAAATAAATAAATAAATAAAACACCAAAAGCTAAAATCACAGAATTTTGGCATCACAACATACAGTATTATAAATAGACGTTCATTTTGAGATTGAAGAAAATTCTTAAATAGTAGCTGATAATTAATGTGGTACAACATGCTGTGCTGTGCGTCTTGAGTTAACCTGGAATGCATTTGCACAATTAGCCATATGCTATACATCATGAACAATATACACACAAGATAACACAGAGGAGGACAAAAACCAAGGATTACATGTGTAAGCAGATCAAAGTGTGTAAGGTGATTATATATGTCTGTAATATGAAAAAGAAGAATTAAAGCCTGAAATCTGCATGAGTCATTCTCTCATGCATGTGTGAAATCAGTACAGGAGCTGGGGGCCAGTAGTTTCTAGAGCTTTTTGGATCATCTTCCAGATCTCCATCAGCATGAGATAAAGAGGATTTTCACATTATGATTAGTGTTTCAGAATAGCAGTCTGGGGGCTGGTCTTGGCTTTTATGTTTGTGCTTAATTAGCTTTGGGTATCACTCCATCTGCCTTTAAACTTCTCAACGGCTCCATTTTGCTGATCTCTTTCATGTTGTAGCAGGTTTCACAGTTGCACTATCATCCCATAAACACACAATCGGAACTGAGTGAAATTTTCCCCTGAAGTTCCATTATTACAATTTACAAATCACTACCTCAAGCTCACTTCTTTGTTGGTGTACTATGATGTGAGCAAGTTTTTTGTTTCTAAATCACTGTGCATCATATTATCCACTTGATGAATTTTACTATAAATAAAGTTACTATTAATAAATAAAGATGTGCAACCGATTTTATATGAGAGTTTCTGCAAAGCTACTTTTTGTTTTATAATTATGGGGAAAAGGAGAAAAAAAAAACTAGACTTCATTTTACAATATTTACTGCTATTAAAACTAGAAAATAGATAATAATTTACTGTACATAACGGAGTAAAACACTACTGATGAAGATCAGTATTTATATATTTATTTATATTTATATATTTATTTCACTTGACTTCATTCGAACAGCGAATCATTTATTTTAACGAACAAACTGATTCACTAAAAGGAAACTATATGCAGATATGAAAACAAAACACACTTGCTGTTGTAGTGAGGCAAGCTACTCTTGACATTTGACATGGAAGGAAGTAACAGAGACAGAGAAATAGGAAGTGAGGGTCAATTCTCATCTTGGGCTAATTGAATCAGTGCTTGTTTCAGCAGGGACAGCAGGGCTGATTTTAGTCTTGCAAAGAGCAGTGATGCTCTTTATTTTGTTACTATTCTCTTTGGGTTCTATTGAAATGCTCCCTCGTCTACCAGGCATTCAGTTTGCTCTTTCAGTCTCCGGTGAGGCTCCCTTCTTTTCAGTATGCATCGGCTTACATTTAATCTGTGTTTGACCAAGAGTGTCTGAGAGATAAGAAAATAGGTTTTGCTCATTGATGGCCTTCATGTGTGACTGGACTTCCAATTTAGTAACATTCACATCAGCATAACCTCCCAAATATATATATAAAAAATGTTCCTTTTGTGGTAAAGCACTTTGCTGCAGCTATAATTGGCTCTTTGAATTGCCTCTTATCTTCCATCATTAACAAAGAAACTACATTTGTTTGAGCCATTACAGTTGGATGCTCTTGTTTAAGTGTGTTTCTTTTGTTAAATATTAGAAATGAATCATACAGATGGCTCTGAACACACTAAACTCACTTTAGTTACCAATGTTATAGAGTTACATGATTAATGATTAAAATATCGCGATCTCAATTCAAACACCCATGCAATCTTTTTCCTAAATGACAATGATTCAGCCGTGTCTATGTCTGACAAGTATAATCAACACCACAGTATCATTATTTCTATTACAATTATTCAAATATCACAGAAGTACTGGGGAAAAAGTTTACGTATAGTTCGGATATAAATACTGATGTCTACGGTAGCAATTAAAATAGAGGAAATCATCTTTTTAAAGTAACGTTGTATCAATTACATAATAGGTGGAGATAAGTGACTGTTAAACAATGTATTTGTCATTGAATCTTCCTTCAAGAGATTTGTTCAAAACTGCTGATTCATCCAGTAATGAAAAAGTTGTCTTTGTGAGTTATTGAGTCATTCATTCAAACTGATTTTTTATTTATTTTTCTTTATTGCAAGAACGAGTGGTATACATACAGAGATTGTACAAAATACACATCAACTAACATGAAACAAAACACAATAGACAAACGACAATTTGGGGCCTAGCTTATGGGGCCTTTTGGGGCATTATTTAAATGCTGAACAAATCAGTGTAAAGGGTCAAATCTGTTTTATCCAGCATTATTAGCTAGATTTGCTAGTATACAGAAATGTTTAATGCCCTTTTCCATTTTACTGGACGGTGTGACAGCTGACAGCCTCACAATGCAATGGACATTATTTACAGTAATTTACAGTAAAGTTTTTTTTAAGCAGTGACACAAAAAAGTCCTCCTCTCCTCAGTCATTTTGACAGCTCTAGGTAAGGAACAATGGCTTACTGCGCAGCATTGGATGTAAATATGCGCCCTGACGAAAACGCAGAAGTGAGCGTGCACTGATTCCATTCGGAGGGAAATAAAACACATAGAAATTTATATGCAAAATAATAACTCCTCAGCAGCTTAAACATCTCTTTAAGAAGCATGTGAGCAGTATGATCTAACTGTACCTGTATGTATCTATCACAGTCTGTGTGTTTCCGCTTGGATGAAATATGTAATAATGAAGTTAAATGCTGTATTGAATGTTTCCATTGATTCACTTAAATAGATCATGTGACTTTGACAGCAGCAACATCCCCTGAATTAAAATCAGCTGGTGGTTGTAGTAAGCCAGGAAATAAATCAAACAACAAATCAACACTGAACAAAGAACTGTGAGAACTGAAGGCATAAAAACACAAAGGAGGTTAATCAACAGAAACAGGTGTTTCAACAGACACTAACTAGTGGTGGGAAAATGGGAACAAAGGAAACAGGCACAGGAATGCAAACTAAACCAAAACAGAACATTCATGTGACTTTAGTCGCCCCTCCCAGTAGGCACATCCTCGCACCGTAGAAAACAGTTCAACAGAGGAGGGAGGCAGGGAGTTCAGGGGGTTCAGGTAGAGGACATGGAGCTGGGGAGGGATCTAACCAAGGAGGGGCAGGCAAAACAGTTCATGGGGGGAGTGGGGAGAGGGAGGTACCAGGGAGGAGATGATGGATGGAAGAGACAGCTGAGAACCTTGAGCACAGTCAGAACAAAGGCCCATGGTGGAACTGATGGTGGGAGAAGTCAGGGTGGAGTCAGATGTCCGATTACCAGTGATGGAGACAGAAGAGTTGGAGACCCAGGCAGAGTAGAGAAGACACATAGACTGGTCGAGACACTAGGTCCTGGAGGCCAAGGTGGAGCCATGGTGATGGACGGCCAAATTGGAACTAGGGTGCGGGAGGACTGAGGTACAGCCGGCAGGACTGAGGACCATGGCATAGCCGGAGGGAAGGCGGAGCCTGGCGATGCCGAAGGGGTGGAGGGAATAAATGCAGCTGAAGGCCAGGAAGTCACTGGCAGAGGCAGAGCGATGACTGACCAAGGATGAGTTGAAAGAATGAGGTTCCTGGTGAAGCTGTAAGGACGATGGTCCCAGGTGGAGCCGAAGGAAGGAGGAGCCAAGGTGAAGCCAACTGCTCGACAGGCCAAGGTGGTGTGATGGGCTCAGCGGCCTGAGGTGGAGGCAGGGGATCCAAGTACCTAGGCAGAGCTGGAGACTGGAAGTCCAGAGGCTGATACATGCAGCAGAGTGGAGGAGGGATGAGGGACTGATGGGAGCCAGCAGAGGCGGGGCTGAATAACTGGCTGGTTTAGGTAGAGGAGGCAGGAAAGGGAGGCTGGGTGGGACCATCATCGATAAAGGAGATTTGGAGCTGGGCAGGACCAGCAGAGACGCAGGAGACTTGGAGCTGGGTGGAACCAACGGTGAATTAAAAGATTTTCCTCAACTTTACAGAGGCTAGACTCAGCTCACCCTCAGTGGTGGGAGTATGGGTGGGGCTCTAATCCATTCCCTCGAGCTCCATGAGGACACCTACTGGCACGGATGATGTTGCTGGCTCACATCTGGTCAGACATACTGTTAGGCTCAGGGGCAATGTTGTGCTCAGGCACTGGCTCTAGCATCGAGGCATGCTCGGGCTTGGGAACAAAGGAAACAGGTACAGGAACTAGAACTTAACCAAAATAGAGCATGCATGTGACAGCGTGACTATAGTATGTATTTTATACCCAGATCGATTCAGGGTTCAGTTTTACAGTGGGTGGTTTACAAACAAACTAACTAATTAATTAATTAATTAGTTCACATTGTGGCTTGTTTTGGGAAAGAACTGTACAGCTGGTGTGGTTCACACATATTTGCATGAGTGTAAACAGGCTGTATGATCTGATGAGGTATAATCCAGTGAGTAGCATTCACACAGATGCTTGGCTCAGTACAGGATCCTGAGAGGAAGATGAGCAGGATGAAGATGTTCCTGTGTGACGAGCTCCATGCAGCCTCCTCTCTCCATGCTTCTCCTGCCAATTAGCTCTCACTGGTGCAGTGCGTGTGTTGTTAGTGTGTGTGTGCTAAAACATCTGCCTGTGTGGCCGGTGTAACCACAGAGTCTTATTATAGATGAATTCTTCTCACAATCTGTGCCTGTGATAAGAGCTTGTGATTTTATCACCGGCTGCCGGCTGACACACGCGCTCATTGCAAAAGAGATGATGTCATCCTACCTCAAAGGCTTGGAAATATCGGAGGGATTATTATGCAGTGTCAAAGACAAAATGTGTGTGTGTGCGCACAGAGGGTGAGCAGGTAATTGTTTGGCAAATTCAACAGCTCTATTCCAGGACTCTCACTGTTTGCCGGTGCGTTAGCACAGTAAATAATTTATGTAAATAATTTACCATTAATTTTCAATAAATGTCATGTTCTACTTTATGCTGATGACACTGTTGTATCTAAATCTGAATTTCTACAGATTCAAGATCTCTTCAGTCTGATGCTTTTGGATAATAAATTCGATCTTAATAAGTCCTTTATTATTATTTTTAGTTCCAGACACAAACTTAAATTCAAAACTGATTCTTGTGCTGTATCAAGTAAAGACGGTACTCCTCTGCATAAAGTTGATACTATTAAATATCTTGATGTATGGCTTAATTCTGAACTTTCATTTAAATCACATATTAATCATGTTTTACACAAAGTCAACCTTTTTCAAGTCAATTCAATTTTGTTTTGTTGTTGTTATGTGATTGTATTACACTGTATGTTGGGACCCCCTTGAAAATAAGATCTCAAGGGGTTAATCCTAATAAATAAACTGAGTTGAATAATTATAAAGATACAGACCTTACACTGTAATTGGGTTCAGTTAAAGGCCCTTGTGTACTTCTGTTATGGTGCACAGCTAAGCACAACCTGTTGAAGGGCACTGTTACGTCGCCTGTTTCTCAAGACCAGCAGGACTGTGAACTACCACATCCTGATTGTCTTAATACTAATGATTGTGTTAAGAATGTATATTATCGTAAACAGCAGACATTACCACACTTTTTACTGATCTGAAGTCTTGTGTTCTAATCCAAGTGGTACTGGTGGGTTTCCACAGGAAAAAACTTACAGACTGTAGCTTTAAACATATTGTGAATATTCACTAAATCACACAGTACTAGTTGGAGCAGGGCACTTCAATCTGGTGAGACATATTTTCTGTGATTTGTATACACAGCAGGTGTCGGGCAGTTGCTCTCCCTCCATTTGGCGTGCTGTGGCAGGCCTTTAGCTAATGTCAAGTGGATTTGCCTGAATGTTTTGCCACTAATGGGAATGTAGATTGAAAAGCAGAGTCAAACTTAGATGTTATCAATTAGCTGCTTTCAATAACTGTGAAACATGAGACAACAACAGACGAGGTTGTTTTTTTCATTTAAGACACACATTCTCTTTATTAGCCTGTAGTGTGCGTGTGTCTGTGTCAGCATTTCTTGTGTGTGTGTGTGTGTGTATGTTTGTGTTTGTGTTTGTGTGTGTTTATGTTTAATCACCATCACAGGTCAGCAGTGTGTCAGAGTATGTACGGCAGTAAATGGAGAATCGGAGCAGATGGAGGCATGTTTTGCACAGATGTCTTAGCAGCTGGCCTCAGATATGTTGCCTTCAGCACTCTGGTCATGTGCCACCAGATCTTGGGGGTTCCTTCAAAAAACTGCAAACTTTAAATTTTAATTAACAATCAATTTTAAAAAAAAAAGGTATGCAAATTAGTGTTATAATCAGACCAATCTAAATCAAGAATGCTGAATCAAGGTTATTTGCCCCGTAGATTCACAGACAGACAGACAGTTCTTACTGACATTTAGAGTCATGTATAATAGATGCTCAGCTTGAGAAGGGTTCAGTCCAGGTCTCTGTAAAGTGCAGAGATATCGCCAAACCCATATCTTCTGTGTTCCTGGAAAGTAAGATGTTCCTGTGATCTATGTGGTAAAATGTGACCTTCTTGTCACAGTGCTGTCTTAAATATTTGAACACATTTGAGACAAAACAATTTCTCCCTAGTGTCATTCTCTGCTCCTAAGTGTCTGTAGAAAATGCCCTTCAAGTTTATTTAGGAGGCATTAAGTTAATAATAATATATATAACTAATTAATATTTGTGACCCTGGACCACAAAACCAGTCATAAGTAGCATGGGTATACTTGTAGCAATAGCCAACAATACATTTTATGGGTCAAAATGATCGATTTTTTTCTTTTATGCCAAAAGGATATTAAGTAAAGATCATGTTCGATGAAGATATTTTGTAAATTTCTTACCATAAATATATAAAAAATGTATTTTTGTGAGTGGATATGCATTGCTAAGGACTTCATTTTGACAAATTTTCCCAATATTTTGATTTTTTTTTTTTTTGCACCCTCAGATTCCAGATTTTCAAATGGTTGTATCTCGGCCAAATATTGTCCTATCCTAACCATACATCAAATGAAAGCTTATTTATTCAGATGGTGTATAAATCTCAATTTAAAAAAAATGACCTTTATGACTGGTTTTGTGGTCCAGGGTCACATTTATGCAAAGTAATTTTTGTGTTGTAAATGGTCACAAATTAATTAAAATGGTTACAAAATAATTAAAAACTTCGGGTTAGTTAGTTAGTTTTTAGTGTAATCATAACTGGTCTCAGTTCACCCACCATTGGCAGGAGTGGTAAAGAGTTCATTTTGAACATTTCATATTAAAGAGTTAGCTAAACTGTAAAGAACTGTTGAATTGTTCCTGATCTGTCTTTCGGTTCTGTGCCCTGTCCAGCCCATTAAGTTCTGTCCTGAAACTCTAGATGGCGCCTTCTCTATAGGGCACCGCTGATTGGTTCCCACTATATCAGTAGCCAATGAGCTTGCGTGCTTAACATTTAAATACTTGGTTAGCATTTGCTGTAGCACTTTCAGAAACCCTCCTACTTCCCCAGCTCCACCTGTATAAATCTGCTATGGGTGGAAACAGCAGCGTAGCATACCTGTTCCACCAAGACCAAACATATCAACATTGTCACACCCATATAAATATATATATATATATGTCACACCCACAGAAGTCGCCAACTTTCTGCAGTCAATATCTACAGACCTCCAAACTTTGTGTGGCCTTCAGATTAGCTCAAGAACAGTGCGTAGAGAGCTTCATGGAATGGGTTTCCATGGCCGAGCAGCTGCATCCAAGCCTTACATCACCAAGTGCAATGCAAAGCGTCGGATGCAGTGGTGTAAAGCTCGCCACCATTGGACTCTAGAGCAGTGGAGACGTGTTCTCTGGACTGATGAATCACGCTTCTCCGTCTGGCAATCTGATGGACAAGTTAGGGTTTGGCGGTTGCCAGGAGAATGGTACTTGTCTGACTGTATTGTGCCAAGTGTAAAGTTTGGTGGAGGGGGGATTATGGTGTGGGGTTGTTTTTCAGGGGTTGGGCTTTGCCCCTTAGTTCCAGTGAAAGTAACTCTTAATGCTTCAGCATACCAAGACATTTTGGACAATTTCATGCTCCCAACTTTGTGGGAACAGTTTGAGGATGGCCCCTTCCTTTTCCAACATGACTGCGCCTCAGTGCACAAAGCAAGGTCCATAAAAACATTGATGAGCGAGTTTGGTGTGGAGGAACTTGACTGGCCTGCACAGAGTCCTGACCTCAACCCGACAGAACACCTTTGGGATGAATTAGAGCGGAGACTGCGAGCCAGGCCTTTTTTGCCAACATCACTGCCTGACCTCACAAATGCGCTTCTAGTAGAATGGTAAAAAATTCCCATAAACACACTCCTAAAACTTGTGGAAAGCCTTCCCAGAAGAGTTGAAGCTGTAATAGCTGCAAAGGGTGGGCCAACTCCATATTAATCCCTATGGATTAAGAATGGGATGTCATTAAAGTTTATGTGCACGTAAAGGCAGGCGTCCCAAAACTTTTGGCAATATAGTGTATATATATATCCAGGCACACTGCTGGCCATGCCATACAGGATGGCATGGCCACCCCTTCCCCAGCCTGATTTTAATGAAAGTAAAATTTTTGCTACTAAGTCAAGGCTTGGGGAGAATTGGCTGTGGTGGAGATGCAGAATTATTAACAATAAGAGCAATGCCAGTCAGAGAGTTCATATACTGTATACTAAGAGCTCATAAATGGCCGCATATGTATGCAGGAGGCAGATCCATGGTCAGAAGTTCCTCTTATTCACAGGTATATGAGCCAACAGCTCCAACGGCCTTCTGAACTCCTATGGCTCCCATTAGTGATGAAGCATGAGTCATGCTTTTGCAGGGTCTGTAGAAGACACGTATATCATAGGACATAATATTGTTATGAATGAGCCTGCCTTGTTATCGCCAGGCTGATTTATTTCAGGCAATAATGGAGAACAAATAGAGAATTTTCACATCATTTCTCTGTGTCACAGCTCCCCCAACATTCACGGACACGCCACCGCAGTATGTGGAGGCCAAAGAGGGGGGCAGCATCACTCTGAGCTGCACGGCCTTCGGGAATCCCAAACCTTCAGTCAGCTGGCTCAGGGAGGGAGACCCCGTACAGGACAGCAGCAAATACAAGGTGAGCAAGCACGTCTCTTATATATGTATATTAACTTTGGTCATGAAATGTAGGAGATATTCTATAATGTGTACTTAAAATATTAGTATAGTTTCTTGTGCCAGCAGTTATTTATTTATTTTTCACCCTCTCTCTGACCCTTTGTTATGAGTGGCTAATGCTGTCATTCATCTGAGTGTGCCAAGTTGCTTAATACTAAAATATGTGTCATATGCTGTGTTGCCATGTCTCCTCATAAAATCATTGATAAATGTATAAAAAAAAAATATTTACAAAAGAGAATCATTTCCAGAGTAAAGGTGTAAGACGTTTACATTTCTTTGGCAAATGTTTATGTGTCAGTGTGAAAATCATGATATATTGTAGTAAATTTCAGCATGTGACAGCCCTAGTGTTGTGGTTACCTGAAGAGTGCCTGTGGAGTTTGATTGATATCCTTCTCTGCACAAATACAGGATTGCAGTTGCCACAGTGAGGGCTCAGGATATTTGATGACGGTGGAAATTACAGGTCATAGGCACTTTGTCATCTCTCTTCCACTATTTTTATTTCTTGCTCACTTTCCATCTTCAAACTGCTATAGTCATGGCCCCAAATCCAGCCCTCCATGAGGTTATCAGTGTCCCGTCATCATGGTTAAATTTCTGCTTCTGTGTCTAAAATGCAAACAAGTGACATGCATTAAAAGTGCCACAACACTCAATTGCAGTTTAGATTTTTGTTGAATAACATTTTTTGATGAATTCAAAATGTATTATTCATTTTAATAACTGGAATACGTGAACACTGTCATCGCTAATCTCTGACATTGATTAGAGAATAAATATTTTGTTTCTAGTTTATTCAGTTCAAAAGTTAATAGCTGAAATATACACTACCATCCAAGAGTTTGGGGTCAGTAAGTTCTTTTTTTTAAGAAATTAATAATTTTTTTAAGAGATCTAAATAATCTTTTTTTTTTTTTTCATTAAATTTATAAAAAGTTCTAAAAAAGACATTTATAATGGTACAAAAGATTTTCAAATAATTTTTTGCCATTTCTAAAGAATTCTGAAAACATGTATCATGGTTCCCACAAAAATGTTTTAAGCAACTGTTTTTACAAAAGCCTCTAAGTGCAATCTGAAATTTTCTTCTAAAATGAGTATTTCTATTGTATATTTAGGTTCAGTAATTTTACTTTAATGGCAATTAATAGGTCCTTTTCATTGCCATTCAAGTGAAATAACACCGGTGATGCGTATAAAACCAACGTAATCAAAACGTACCATATTCACATTTATCTGTTGTCAAAAACTGAACACGCTTTTAGCGCCACTCAGTGGACATTTTCACATTGAAACTGTCACAAAATGTACATGGCGCTACGTATTTTCGTTTTGCAAAAATGTTCCCACAGGTATGTATTTCTAATGAGCCTAGGCTGCTCTAGCACATTGGGCATTTGTGGCCTAATAGTTAGAGAATTGGGCTTGTAACCCAAAGGTCGTGGGTTCGAGTCTCAGAACCAGCAGGAAATGTAAGTGGGGGGAGTGAATGAACCACATTCATTATCTACAACTAAGCAAGGCACCTAACCCCCAATCGCTCCCCAGGCGCCACAGCAAAAATGGCTGCCCGCTGTTCTAGGTGTGTACTCACTGCTGTGTGTGTGCATTTGGAAGGGTGAAATGCAGAGCACAAATTCCAAGTATGGGACACCGTACTTGGCTACACGTCACATCACTTTTAATTAATCCCCCTCAGCCCTGTCACATTCCCTAGTCATTTAGCACTAGCCCCCTGTCCATCTCAGTGCTCATAACTGTGCTCACTTTAACTAATGTCGTGGAGGTGTCCCTTGGGCCTTTTATGTTCACAGTGCTGTGTAATTAGGAACCAAATAAATCATCCTAGTGTTTCAGCACTAATGGAATTTTTTTGTCTTGAGCGACATCTTTTATATTTCATTAAATGAGCCGTTCTTGATATGAAACAGACCCTTAGATTCCCTTGTCGAAACCAGCATTTAAATACAGCCTTTTTCTCACAAGTGATCCATTGATTGTGGCTCATCAAAACTGGCAAACCAAACAGTGAACTTAACTGTCAAATGCTTGAGTATAAACCATCTGCTTGCTGAGACTAAGCAAAGAGATTAGTTCTCCTCCTGGAAAGAGTTTGATTTACAAGAGCCCACCGAGAGATCTCCATCTCCTCACACACAGCAGAGAAATGACAGCCTGTCAGTGCCAAGCATTGCTTGGTGATTGAACACTTTTGAAGTAAGGTGAGATAATATCAGAAGAGAAACAACAGTATTCGTTGCTTGTTAATTTGAGTGATGGCAAGCTTTTTTTTCAGTCAAAATAGAGCGTTGTTTTGACTGATTACGTCTTTAATGTTATTTACAAAGGAAAGAGGACAACTTCTGGTTACAATTGCACCACCCTTTTTGCTGGAGGTGTTTAAGGTATAATAGTGGGTATGTTAGTACAGACTTAATTGTGTACAATAGTCTTTAGGGGCTTTCACACCGGAGGAACCTTTTCATAGTTCCTAGAACTATTGGCTGAAGTACTCGGATTTTGCTGTGTTCGCACTGCAAGGAATGATTTTAGTTCTAGGAACTCCTTTTGGGGGAAATAAAGAGTAGGGTCTAAACCAGCACTATAGGAACTATCAGTGACGTAAGTGTATGTTGATTGGTCAAACGCGTGTCATTTTTAAAAAGCTGTGTAAACATATTTACTTCATGAACATGGAAAACAGCGATAACGGGACTTACCTCTATTATTAGTTCTTTTCTCTGTCTCAAAAATATGTAACACTGCAAGTTGTCATAGGAGATCTCATCTCTTAGCCCCACTTTTTGCTCTTTCAGTCCCATAAATTATGCATTTACATTCCATCTCCATTATCACGAAACCCACGACACACAACAAACAAAGCTCCAATCACAGCATCCTCCATCCACCGGTTTTTAGTGTTTGTAAATGCCACGCTTAAAGACACCGCTGTCAGCCGCTTCAGAGTTCCTATTCCTGGTGTGAATGCAAACATGAACAATGGCCCGGGGGAGAAATTAGTTCTCGGGGAACTATCCTAGTGGCTAGTTCCTATAACTGAGTTTCTAGAACTGTTCGGTGCAAAAGCCTCTTTTGAAAGAGAAGACTCGTATATTAAACGTTTGTCGTATGTGTACCTTCTTAAGGCCTGTTCACACCAAGAATGAAAACTATAAAGATAACTGTAACGATAACGATATTAGTGTCCACACCAACCCACGATATTGTTCTGTTTATTCTAAGCATGCACTGCAGTTTTGTCCTCTGCCGCTTTAAATGCTCGAGCTTTTTAAAAGCAGGGTGGATTCTGAATTGGCTGCCAATGTTTTTATCATTCATCAGCTAGAAAAAAAAAATTGTTCTGAATGTGATTCCAACAATATAATTTCACCTGGATTTCTGCTGTTAACACACAACTATTTAGAAAATACACTAAAATAATGTGGCTGATGGCTTCAACAAAGGCATACCATTTATTAACAATCTCGTAGCTCACAGTAGGTCTGTCAATAAAGGTTTAAAGGTTATCATTAAAAATCAATTCAAATCAAAACAAACAACATCAGGGTTATTTATGAATGGCAGGTGGGATGTGGTCTTTGATTTATGCTAAATAACATATATCCTACATGGTAATGTTTATATATGTGTATATATATATATATATATATATATATATATATATATGTATATATGTATATATGTATGTATAATATAATATATATATATATATAATATGATGATTTAATTTATTAGACATGTGTGTTGTTGTTGGGTCTGCTGTAGCCTGGCCATGCATCTCCATCTGTGTAATTACAGTAATTATGGAGTCTGGGATCCAGAGCAGCGTCTCAGACTTCTGCCCTTTGTTGAGTAAATTAGCCGCTATACTTACCCTCACGCTGCCCATTTGTAGACTCATGGCATGTATGTTCAGTTTGTAAATGTGACGAAGTGTGTATTTTCACGCCAAGGGGTCAAGGCTTGACAGGTTAGCATGGTCTAGTTATCCCCTGCTGGACAGATGCATATTTTTCCATTGACAACCATTCAAATATAGCTATGTATTCAGATTAAATACTTTTCTTGTAAGTCGCTCTTACCAATGTTATTAATATTTTATTAATATTTTGAATTAGCTTTAGTTTTCATTTTAAAGGATTCGTTCATTTGAAAATGTAAATTACCCCAAGCTTTACTCACCCTCAAGCCATCCTAGGTGTATATGACTTTCTTCTTTCTGATGAATACAATCGGAGTTATATTAATAAATATCCTGACGCATCCAAGCTTTATAATGGCAGTGAACGGGACCAACGAGTATGAAGGTCAATAAAGTGCATCCATCTATCATAAACGTACTCCACACGGCTCCAGGGGGTTAATAAAGACCTTCTGAAGTGCAGCAATGTGTTTGTATAAGAAAAATAGCGTTAGTAAGTTGAATATGGAAGGCGGTCTGGCGGAATCTAGATAATTTACTTTATAACTTGTAAACTATGGATATTTTTCTTACACAAATGCATCGCTTTGCTTCAGAAGAACTTTATTTACCCCCCGGAGCCATGTGGAGTACGTTTATGATCGATGGATGCACTTTCTTGGGCTTCAAACTCGTTGGTCTCATTCACTGCCATTATAAAGCTCGGATGCGTCAGGATATTTATTAATAAAACTCTGATTGTGTTCATCAGAAAGAATAAAGTCATATACACCTAGGATGGCTTGAGGGTGAGTAAATCTTGGGGTAATTTTCATTTTAAAGTGAACTAATCCTTTAATTTTTAGTATGTCTGTTATGTGCTTTTGTCATTTTTATAGATTTTTTAAAAATTCTATGTAGCTTATAGGTGCAGTAAGCAATTTCTGAGAATCATTGTTGAACACTGTTGATATTTGAAATCAGCTCAAACAAACACACCCCTCCCTTCATTGCTCCGCCCCCAAAATGCATGAACACGCAATGCAAAGAGTAGATGTCTCTTTATCATGGCAGAAGTGAAGCAAAATAAAGCTTCTCAAAAAATAAGGTGAAGATGACGAACGATTGAAAAGGAAGAACATAAAATGAACATACAGTGCACAAGCGTATATACAGTTCAAGCAAGAGTTCATTGTTAGTCGGCAGCAGCACTCACTCAAAACCAATGTTACTCACATATGGAACAGAAACAACACAGCCTCAGCATCCGTTTTCAGGCCTTCCCACTTAGGTCTCTCCAGCGCTAGAAAGCTTTTTTAATGTGTGACTGTGATGATGATGCTTGCTAGTAGGTCTTGGTATTACACCGTCTGATGGAACGCTGAATAATTCATCGGAGAGCCCCCTCAGCGAAGACTTTACTTTAGCATGAATCTATGTCATCTGTCTTCACTCAATTTTTTTTCTCAAAGTACTCTTCACCTGCTCGGCCAGCAGCAGTAAAGTGACCCTCATGTATCGTTAACCATCCAGCTCTGACAGGGCAGGGAGAAAAGATGCTCTGGTGAGTCCCTTACCTGTCAGGTCTGTCTGCAGAGAGCGGCAGATCTGTTATGCTGTTCTGAGACCAGTTGTACCCAGTCACATATTTCCCATGAGATTATGATTGGCAGCAAATTGCATTTGAAAGTGAGTAAAGGTTTTTTCCTTTCTTGCTGACTTGTAGTGAATACATTTCATTGTAAATACATTTGAATAATTTATTCATTTTAAAAGTAAATGTTATTGAACTTTTTTTTTTTCGCTAAAATTTTCAAGTATGGCTTACTTATTGTTGAAGTCCTTTAGAAAATGTTTTTAAATATATAATCATTTTATTAATAACAATAATCTTTTTTTAAATTAGTTGCATGGGATGAGAGTTTATTTATTATAAAAACGATTATTTATTTTTGATTATTATTTTATATTAGTAATGTTATATTATTAATAATAATAATAATAATAATTTCATTTATTTTTTAATTTATTTCAGTTTTCAAAAGGCTTTTAATCAGTTGTTTTAATCTTAGTTTCAGTTTTAATCTTAGTTTCAGTTTTAGTTTATGAAAATTACCATGGACATTACTTGTGACAAACATTTAGGGCTTGAGAAATGAGAATGAACTGTTCCTTTCCTGAAAAGGCCAGAACACCCTTAAGCCCGGAACACACCAAGCCGACAGTCAGAAAGTTTTCTCAGTGTGTTCCGCACCGTCGGCTAAAGTTGGTCCTCGTCTGCTTTTTTTCGGCCGATTCGACATGTTGAATCGGCGTCGGAGCTCGTCGGTCAGTCGGGCCATCTGATCATTCTGATTGACTGTTCAGTTAATGCCACCTGCTGGTACAGAAAGGCATTTCTTCTTACGCAGGCACAGAACGGATGTGCTACTTGGCCGTCAGGTGTCAAGCGTTGGTTTGGTGTGTCAGGGCAACTTTGGACCCAGACGCTGCTGACATGAGCAAACCCCGCAGTCTGCTTTCATCGCCACTTCATTTTTCCATTGACAACCATGCAAATATAGCTATGTATTCAGATTAAATACTTTTCGTGTAAGTCACTCTTACCAATGTTATTAATATTTTATTAATATTTTGAATTAGCTTTAGTTTTCATTTTAAAGGATTCGTTCATTTGAAATTTAAAAAATTACCCCAAGCTTTACTCACCCTCAAGCCATCCTAGGTGTATATGACTTGTTTCTGATGAATACAATCGGAGTTATATTAATAAATATCCTGACACATCAAAGCTTTATAATGGCAGTGAACAGGACCAACGAGTTTGAAGGTCAATAAAGTGCATCCATCTATCATAAACATACTCCACATGGCTCCGGGGGGTTAATAAAGGCCTTCTGAAGCAAAGCGTTTGTGTAAGAAAAATATCCATATTTAACAAGTTATAAAGTAAAATAACTAACTTCTGCCAGACTGCCTTTTGTATTCAACTTACAAAAAAAGCATTACGTTTCATTTTAAAGTGAACTAATCCTTTAAGCATCATTACGTATGCTAATGGTAATGCTTATTTCTGAAATCTGTTATTTGATATTATTGCCATGACCTATATTACATTTACATTTACTTTAAAAAGGCTGCATTATTTTCTTAGTGCCCACACTGCTTAAAGTTTTTTCAAAGTTGGAGGAACTTACATAAGACAAACATACATCTTACAAAGACAACAATTTTTTCCTTTGGAATAACATGTACTGCTGAATCATGCATACAGTAGTATTAGCATCCCACCCTTTACATGACCCTCTGCCACCAAACATACACATTTGTGCAGAGTAAATCCTAGGGATGCACCGATAGCATCTTTTAAGGACCGAGTACGAGTACTGTTACGTTTTTTCTAGTACTCACCGATACCGATGCCTATACGTTCATTTCTCTCTCTCTCTCTTTTTTTTTTTTTTTGGTGATGTTGCAGTTTCCCAAGCACAACACAGTGAGACTAATGAATGTAGGACAGCTTCTTTATTATTACTCTAATGAAAAAAATAATCATTTTGTGCTTGTCACAAACTTAAAGCACAAATGTCAGTGTCCAATAACCTTCAAAGGGCATAATTACCAATATATATAATTGTTGTTATATAAAAAGAAATTACAAACAATACAACAAATACTATAGAGATACAAATTTAAAAAAAAGCTTGTTTTTCAGATACAGTAGGTTTATTTACCATGTATACATTTATTTAACATATTTTGTTGTTTTATTAACATTAATGAGAAATATCTAAATGATAATGAATTGTGATTCTGCAGCTGCCGCCGGTGTCTCTGTGCATGGAAAATTCTGTCAGTTACATCACGTGAGGTATCAGTCTTTGGTATCGGGGGTATTTTTAAGAGTACAAGTACAAGTACATGAGCTTGGTATTGGGCCCGATATTGATACTGTTATCGGTATCGGTGCATCCCTAGTAAATCCATTATTCAGCTGTGTCTGCTCACTCTCCTCTTGTAACACCCTCCTGCCTTGTCTTGAAAAAATAATTGTGAAACTGAGCCAGCAAGGTAACCATCACAGCTTGAAAGACCTTCGGAATTTATTAATGATTGATGACTTGCATGTTTTATATGCACTATCATTTCAGAATAAAGACAAGACACAGAGCAGGCTGGCCTGCTATTTTACTAAAAACAAGAGCCCATGTTAGAACATTATACAAGAAAGAATTTTACTTTGTAAAAATGTGGGGAAGATTCAAAGTGAAGGTTTAGCTCATGAATATTAGTTTATGCACAAATATTTTAAAATGACTAAAAAATGACTAAAAATAAATTAATTAATTTAGAAATAAATACTTTGTGTTGCATTGCATTGATCTGTAACAGAGGATTTGCCCATGCCATTGAAATCTTAAAAAGATTCTATTGGAATTTAATGACAAGTGGGCATCACATATCAAAAAAGAGACATATTTCAACTGTGGTAGACCATTCCACTCCTGAAAGTGCATGCCTTTTGACCTTTTGACCCTCAGAAGCATTGTGATGTATCCCAGTAGCAACATTCTGGAATTTTTTGGATGATGGTTAAATGTATGGATCAGCAATTGAAAATTAATTGTTGGTTCTGTGGTCAGATTTTCACTTTCAGTATAAGAGGTTCCAGTGAAAAGTTAACTGATTTATTTATGTATAAATAGTATATAATAATAATAATAATAATCAAATACCAACAATTGTGATGCTTCCTCTGTATTAGATTTATCCCTGCTCTAAGCTATTTCATAAAGTGGTGGAGACAAAACTGACCATGGCTAAAATTGGTGGGTATATCCCCACTGTAAATTATGCTTTTGAATCCTAATTTCTAAAATGTTTAATGAAAAAATGCCAAACCCTCCTTGGAGCACACCTCAGCCCATCTAACCAAGAATAATCCAGAGCATATTAGATAAATGCAAGAACTGCTCTGCCATTGGTAAAATGGAAATAACGCTTGTGTGGGCACAGAAAGAGAGATGCACATTGATCTTTAAGTCTCTGTTGGAGTGGCCTGGTTTGTTTGATCTCTCCTACGCAGTCTCTGCGTCTATGTCTCCGGTTCACAGCGATTTTATTGCAAAGCATTTTTATTTGTACTGTGTACAAGACAATTTATTTCATAAAATTGTTTTATTCTTTATTGAGTTATGTAATCTTGTAAGAGTGGTCCCTCTCATGATACATGTTTTGAATGTAAAGATACATAACTGTGGAAAAATAGCAGGAACATAACAGAAAAATAGATCTCATGGGATGCTGAGCAGGGTTCCCCCAGCACATAATTTCTATTGATATATGTATTCATATGAGAAAAATAAGTGAAATCTGTCACAGAGGTAAGAAATGATAAGTTGCGTTGCGCACACTTTGGGATTATTAAGATGCTACTGTTGACTTGAAGCAAACAAACTTTAAAAAACCCATATGAACTGTTTAATAAGCAAAAAAGGGATTTGATATTGACTAATGAGAGAATGTGATAAACATTTACATTCATAGATTTCTATTTCAGTGAGATGTACGTATGCGTTACAATATTGTAATGCATTTAGTTACTTTTGTGTTACTTTTTCTCACCTGGGCTGGGCTTGCTTGCTTGTTTTTTAATTTAAAAAAAAAAAAGTTCTGTTTTGGCAAATGTAAAAGTCCTTTTACACAAGAAATTCAAATGAATAAGCCTCAGGCTAAAGGAAATGCAAATTCATGCCTGTACAGTAGAGTTGGGGTACTCAAACTTGGACTTGGACTTGTCATGGACTCACTTGTGATGGATACATTTTTACTTGGACTTGACTTGGGCGTTTGGGACTTGAAAAATGCTACCGAGTCCAACTGAGTCCAAGGATTCGGTGAAATATGTTTGGGACAGTTGACAAAATTGTCACTGGCCAGAAAGGGTCAGTACTGCATTGTCATGGTATTCAATAATTCATGTGTTTTTAAATCTTGCCTGTTTATACAATAAATTCGATACTTCCAAGCTGTCTAAGACGAGTTCCTGTATGCACACACTCATAGAAAGTGCATATCAGTCAGTGTGCAAATACGTATAAAGTTTTTTTTTGTGCCTTATTGTGCTTCTACACTTTTAAATACACACCAAGTTATGTCAAAATGCCTGTCTCAGTGACTATTTACGTAAACACAGTCAGTTATGTCTTAAAGGGTTAGTTCACCCAAAAATGAAATTTCTGTCATTAAGTACTCACTCTCATGTCGTTCCACATCTGTAAGACCTTCATTCATCTTCAGAACAAGATATTTTTGATGAAATCCAAGGGTATCTGATCCATACATAGGCAGCAACATCATCGCACCATTTTGACATCCAGAAAGGTAGTTAAAAACATGGTTAAAATAGTCAACGTGACTGCAGTGGTTTAACCTTAATGTTATGAAGCGACGAGAATTCTTTTTGTTTGCAAAAACAAAGCAAAACTAACGACTTTATTCAACAATTTGAACCATTGTCATACGTAGTGAACTCAGTGCAGGCTTCCTTGTTTACTCAGTACTGAGCCGGCATTCGGACGTTGCTGCTTATGTGTGGATCAGATACCCTCGGATTTCATCAAAAAATATCTTAATTTGTGTTCCGAAGACAAACTAAGGTCTTGCAGGTTTGGAACGACATGAGGGTGAGTACTTAATGACATAAATAATACTTTAAGTGAACGTAAGCAGTTAAGAAAAAAAATCGGATGTGTCAGTACAGTATATTGGATCCGTGCATTAGATCTTAAAGTGACAGCAGCCTCATAAACCTGCTGCTGTCTGTGTCATTTAATGATAATCAAACAACAAAAGAAAAAGAGAGAATGATTCACTGCTCTTGACTGAGTACCTTTAATAATAATCATTTATATTTAATGCATACAGTGAAGATTATGCAGTTTAATTATTTACATTTATTACTTTATTAAATGTCTGCAGTAGGCTATTTCTGTAGAATAGGTCTACTATAGACCTACATGAAAAATGATTTATTTCATTTGCATTTTTTATTAATATATAGTTTTTGTCCTTTTGCTTGCAATAGACTATTAGACGGTTTACCTGTGTTCAGATAGCTTGAGAACTTTTTACTTACATTAATTAGGCTAGTATTAGTTTTTGCTGTTGTAATAAAAATATTTTTAAAACATGGTGGCAGCTTCTAGTTTCGAAGGAAAAGAATGTTTCTGACATCTTTGAAGCAGTAGTTTACATCAAAAATTCAAAAACAATAACAAAAAAATCCTTAGTGTTTTATATTCTAATAATTACAATAGCTTTGTACTATGTTAAATATTGAAATATACAGCAATTATATTCTGGTGTGGCTTGTGTATATAGGCAGGCAGGGCAAAGCCTTACCAAAATAGTCATCAACTTAATCCATACAATAGAATTCCAATAACGTAATTTGTTAATCATAAATGCATTCAAAAATGAAACAGTTTGACAAAATAGTTTTTTATAAGTTAAGGTTAAAAAAAAAGATATTGACTTGATGAAATACAGTATTGTTTAACTGGACTCAGATTCAACTCAGACCTTTTGGACTCGGACTTAAGTCAGACTCGGCCCCTTTTGGACTTGACACGGACTCAATTGGTTAAAGTACTCAACTTGGACTTGACTAAGGTGGACTTGAACCCAACACTACTATACAGTAGAGGGTGCAGCTCAAACAAACCTTTCAGCTGTGCTGCCATTCTGGATTGCAGAGGAATAGGATACAGGAGAAGAAAGTTCAACACTCTTACTTCAGCAACAAAAACAAAAAAATGAAACAAATGTCATGTTTATCTAAAGTCATTTTTGCTTATTGATATGGTTGAATTGGATCATCGAAGGTCAGCAGCAAAGATACATCATAAAGTGAGATTAAATACATAAAGTACAATTGTATTGCAGGTTTGCGTAATATTCTGATAGTTTAGAACCACAATAAATATCACAACGCCTCTGCACTTACTCACAATTTCTCTCAACATGGGCACAGGAGTGGCGTCAGTCAGTAAATGGGAAAACAAAGTAACTTGCGTTACTTATTTGAAGAAGTATCTTAGATAATTTGTTGTAAATTTTAAAAGTAATGCATTACTTTACTTGATACTTAAAAAAAGTAATCTGATTACATAACTCACATTACTTGTAATGCATTACCCCCAACACTGGTCAGAGAGATTGTTTTCTTTATGTTAATAAGATTGTGTCTCAGTAGGTGATGCTGTGACCTCTCTCCACAGGTGAGTGATGGCAGCTTGACACTTGTTTCCATCAGCCGTGAGGACAGGGGAGCGTACACATGCCGAGCGTACAGCGAGCAGGGAGAGGCCATCCATACCACACGCTTACTCGTCCAAGGTAGCACCCTATATCTTGTCTCCATGTCTTTATTGTTTGCTATTATTTGAATGACATGACTATCATGTTGTCAGAGTGCTGTGCTGTGTGTGTGAACAGACCTCTGTGTGTTTGTGTTTGTGTATGTGCGTACAGTCATGCTTACAAAGCTGCATGCTGCATGGCACCCATGCTGCAGAGCTACAGAGATAATTGGACTCCATATGTTAGCTGTCTGGTACAGTATAAAGCAGTAATGGTTTCACTGTCAGAGAGATTTTTCACCATAGTGCCGCCAAAGAAGCTTTTTCCTGTTGGGATTGCTAATCTGTTCTGTGTCTGCTGCTTTTAGCATCCAATGTTAGCATGTAACCCAATAAAGCAATGGATTGATTACTTTTGTTATCTACTTGTCAACATTTTATATGTTAATGAAAACAATTTATTTAACCAAAGCTTTGATCCGTGGCCTTGGCTAAGCATAATCATAAATATACTTTCTATGAAAAGGGCTATCAAAAGATTAAAATTGGATTTTGGTGGCAGATATCCTCTATATTCACCTTATTTCGTACTTCTAGACAACAATAACTCTTTCCTTTTTCCTTCCCATCAAATGCCAATCAAACCAGTTTAAACTAAATGCAGTTATACAACTACATTCTGTTTTTCTGCTTTGTTTTAATCTTTTTTTTCACTCACTGTATTGAATGTTTTTAGTTTAAAAGTAAATCATTGTAATAATGGCTATTTAATATTGTTAATTATAATGCTAAATGATGTTCAGTGTAATAGGAACACTGTCAACACTGATTTTGTGTTGATGAAGGGGTACTTCAGTATAGAAACCCGTTTCCGCCATTATTATGAGAAACTTTATTTTTATTAAGGCATGTTAAGTCATAAATATGAGAAAATATCTTTGAGACAGTCAATTATTAGTCAATTATTAGACATTTTCTAAATTTTACAACATGTTAAGTACATATTAAGAAAGCATCTCATTATTATGAGATACTAAGAATTATTCATGAGTCATGAGAAAGTTTATTATTATTAGATAGAATTAAAGAGAAAATTTCTAATTTTTATGAAAATTTTAAGTCAGTTATTAGATTTTTTTCTATTTGATGACAAAGTACATATTAAGAAAGCTTCTCCTTATGAGATACTAAGCATTAATCAAGAGAAATGTTCTCATTGTTATGAGATACAAAGCATTATTCATTGGAAAGTTTGTCATTATGAGATACTAAGCATTATTTCCCATCATTACACAATATTAAGTCACATAACAAGTTTTTTTTTTCTCTAAATGTTATGACAAAGTGCATATTAAGAAAGCTTCTCCTTATTATGAGATACTAAGCATTAATCATGAGAAAGTTTCTCATTATTATGAAATACTTAGCAATAATCATGAGAAAGTTTCTCATTATGAGATACTAAGTATTAATAATGAGAAAGTTTCCCATTATTACAAGATATTAAGTCATTTATTAGATTTTTTTCCTAAATTTTACAACAAAATCTACATATTAAGAAATTTTCTCATTATAAGATACTAAGCATTAATTATGAGAGTTTCCCATTATTATGAGATATTGTCATTTATTAGATTTTTTTCTCAATTTTACAACATAAAGTACATTTTAAGAAGGTTTCTCATTATTATAAGATACTAAGCATGAATCATGAGAAAGTTTCTCATTATTGTAATGTGTATGCTCTGTTTTCATTGTGTTTAGGTTCTGTCTTCCCTATGCCTTTCATTTGACCCACTTTCCCAGTGTGTCTGATTCATCATTACGTTCACCTGTTTGGTTAATTATCTCATTAGTTCTTCTTGTTATTTAAGCCCTGAGTTCTCCTTAGTTCTTTTTCCATTCTCATTTGTGTAAGGTTGGTTGTTTCTCTGTTATTCTGAGCATTTTGTCTTTAAAGACTGTCAATCTGATTCTTCTTCGTTTATGCGCTTTATATACAAAACCATCATGTAACAACTAAAAGATGCTAACAATTAATCAAGAGTTTCCCATTGTTATAAGATACTAAGCATTAATAAGAAAGTTTCTCATTATAAGTATTACCTATGAGAATGTTTCTCATTATGAAATGCCTAATCTTTATTATTAGAAATATTCTCAATTTAATGAGATGCTAAGTTATTATCATGAGAAAGTTTCTCATTATTATTGCTTACAGATTCATCATCATATTTTTCAACTGAGGCAGAAATGGAGTTCCATACTTAAGCTCAATTGATGGAATAGTTAAAGGTCCCATGGCATGAATTTCACCTTATGAGGTTTTTTAACATTAATATGAGTTCCCCTAGCCTGCCTATGGTCCCCCAGTGGCTAGAAAAGGCGACAGGTGTAAACCGAGCCCTGGGTATCCTGCTTCGCCTTTGAGAAAATGAAAGCTCAGATGGCCCAATCTGGAATCTTCCCTATATGTTGTCATACGGGGAAAGGTTACCTCCCCTTTCTCTGCTTTGCCCGCCCATGAGAAAATGAGCTACTACCATACGAGGCAAGCGCAATATTTTTATCATGGCTTGCAAACGAGTGATGCAAATCAGAGCAACATGAAAAGCCAACAACGTAGGCTAGCATTAGCTACATGATGATAACTGTAACAGCATACATAAACAAACCAACTAAAGTACCGTATCCAGACACAATATTTTAAACTAACCATTTGGAGACGTCCTGCTGTAGCCGCTGAGTTGCAACTTCTTCATCCGGTGCTACTCTATCCGGATCAGATTCTGGGTCAGACTGAAAAGCTTGAACGACTGCGTGTCTACGAGCCATTGCGATACATCCACTGTCAGCATTGGCGCATGGTACCGTGGCCGCAAGCTGGTTAAGGCCACCCACCCTGCACCTTGCTCCGCCTCTCTTCTTCTCATTAGCATTTAAAGCTACAGACACAGAAAAATGGCACGTCCTAAGGAAAGCTCATTGTGGGACTGGCTCGTAGTGGCTGAAATTCTGCACCAAGGCTGAATTTCGGGAGAGAGACTTCAGATACAGTACTAGGGACCACTTAGGCCTATATAAAAGCATCCAAAAAGCCGCATGTCATGGGATCTTTAAAATAATAATAATAAAAGGCTGTTAATATCAAGTAAATTCATTTGCACAATTTTGCTATCAACATAAAAACTTTAGTCACTTTACATGGTGATCATCTGGTCTGTTTATCTGTAGGTAGTGCTTTACCAGAAGCTCAAGTGTGGACCGGACCAAGCACATTTGTCATGAATTTCTGTACTGGACTAGTTTATCACATTGTTTTAAAATTGAAAGTCAAGGGTAAAACAATAAAAATGTATATATAAAAGGCATTTGAAGAGTATCAAAAATACTTTATGCAAAAATTAGCAAAAGAATTTCCATTTTATTAATACCACCAAAAGGGGGAAAAAAAGCAACTGCTGAAACATAAAAGCGGCTAGTTGAAGAAACATTGTTTTGCAGATACGATGGCTGTCTTGTGAGTTTGTTTTTGTACTGTAATGTGTTTGTGTGTGTGTGTTTGTGCTGTAGAGCAGGACAGAGAGCATCTGTAGAGTCCATGCCTGCATGGGGAGCTCTCTGCAGGCTTTCTCCACAAAAGAGCCCTCTCTTTACACTAGCACTGCTAACTGATGCGGTGTCCACAGTGGGCGGTACAGTGAGATCTGTTGGTAGGCCACTGCAGATTCTGGGTAGAACTCTTATCATCTTAGCCAATGATATTCAAATGAGGCGGCTGATCTGATTTAAACTGGACACATCAAAGCGAACGTTCTTTCACTCTTCCAGTTGTCGTGCTGTTGGCAGACTTAAGCGTGTTGGAGTATTTCAGAAACTGAACGTGTATCTGTATACTATTGTGTGGGTGAGCGTAATTTCACCAAGTACAGCATGTTCCTGCATCACCATCTTTTTTTATCCTGGAACAACATTTCAATTAACCAATCAGATTTGAGGGACAAGTTTACAGTTTATACCAAGTTTAGGATTAAACCAGGGTTAGGTGCTTCTACATCAGTGTTATTCACCTATCATTTCCGTTTTTAAGAGTGAGTGGAGCCTATAGTGCAATGATGTATAACTATTTATTGATGTCTTGCTCTGGAGGCAGTCATATCCAAATATATTTAACAGATCTTGCGATATCTTTTGGAGCTTGATTACAACCCGAATTCCGGAAATGTTGGGACGTTTTTAAAATTTGAATAAAATGAAAACTAAAAGGCTTTCAAATCACATGAGCCAATATTTTATTCACAATAGAACATAGAAAACATAAATGTTTAAACAGAGAAATTTGACACTTTTATCCACTAAATTAACTCATTTCAAATTTGATGTCTGCTATGGGTCTCAAAAAAACTTGTCACAGTTGCCCAATCGCTGAAATAGCAAGACATTTTGAAAAACTTCAGCTGGGAGAACATCTAGCAACTAATTAAGTTAATTAATATCAGGTCTGTAACATGATTAGCTATAAAAGGGACGTCTTAGAGTCGCAGAGTCTCTCAGAAGTAAAGATGAGCAGAGCTGTGAAAGAGTGCATAAAAAGATTGTGGAATACTTTAAAAACAATGTTCCTCAGCGTCAAATTGCAAAGGCTTTGCAAACCTCATCATCTACAGTGCATAACGTCATCAAAAGATTCAGAGAAACTGGAGAAATCTCTGTGCGTAAGGGCCAAGGCCAAAGACCTTTATTGGATGCCCGTGGTCTTCTGGCCCTCAGATGACACTGCATCACTCATCGGCATGATTATGTCAATGATATTACTAAATGGAACCAGAAATACTTCCAGAAACCACTGTCAGTAAACACAATCCACCGTGCCATCTGCAGATGCCAACTAAAACTCTTATCATGCAAAAAGGAAGCAGTATGTGAGCATGGTCCAGAAGCGCCATCGTGTTCTGTGGGTCAAGGCTGTTTCAAAGTGGAAAAGTGTTCTATGGTCAGACGAGTCCAAATTTGACATTTTTGTTGGAAATCACGGACGCCGTGTCCTCCGGGCTAAACAGGAGGGAGACCTTCCAGCGTGTTATCGGCGTTCAGTTTAAAAGCCAGCATCTCCGATGGTATGCGGATACATATGTGCATACGGTATGGGCAGTTTGCATGTTTTGGAAGGCACTATGAATGCTGAAAGGTATAGAAAAGCAACATGTGCTCCCCTCCAGACGACGTCTATTTTAGGGAAGGCCTTGTGTATTTCAGCAGGACAATGCAAAACCACATACTGCAGCTATTACAACAGCATGGCTTCATCATAGAATAGTTTGGGTGCTGAATTGGCCTGCCTGCAGTCCAGATCTTTCACCTATAGAGATGACCACAAACTTGTCAGCAGCTAGAAACCTATATCAGGCAGGAATGGGACCAAATTTCAACACCAAAACTCCAGAAACTCATGACCTCAATGTACAGACGTCTTCACCCTGTTTTGAAAAGAAGAGGAGATGCTACACCATGGTAAACAGGCCTCCGTCCCAACTATTTTGAGACCATTAGCAGGCATCAAATTTGAAATGAGCTCATTTTGTGCATAAAATTGTAAATAAATGCTTTGTTTCTAACAAGGAAGAAACTTGTGAGATGTTTTACTGGTAAAAAAAAAAAATCTTATGTCAAAAGATCAAGGCAAATTTGATCTCTCATGTCATGACCCCTTTAATTCAATGTAAAATAAAATAATGTAAAGATATCTAAAGGATGAAGTGACACTGGAGACTGGAGTAATGGTTGCTGAAAATTATAATGGTGAGCATAAATCGTAATTATTCCAAATTTGGTTGTGTATATTAACTCTTCATTCTGTATGAGGCAATGACTGAATACAATATTCACTTGATTGACTCCACAATTGTGAACTGTGTTGTTTGTTTAACAACTGTTGAATTCAAATAACCAAATGACAGAAAATATACATGATTGGAAACACTCACATGAAACATTTTCTCCAGCTCTAGTTGTTTTTATCCTTAAAGAAGACAGAGATTGCTATATGCTCCAATAGGATGTGACGGATCCTGATATGCAATGCTGATTTATTATGTGTCTCTTTTCTATTTCAGGACCCCCATTTATTGTCTCACCGCCAGAGAACATAACCGTAAACATATCCCAGGATGCATTCTTCACTTGTCAGGCTGAGGCATATCCTGGCAACCTAACGTACACCTGGTTCTGGGAGGAAGATAACGTCTTCTTCAAGAAGTAAAGTTATGATCGGGTTCATTACTGTACCATACCCCCACTGTCCTGTGTCCATGTGGAGTTTGTCACAGTCCATGTAGTTTCGTCATCATCATTGAGGCATCAGTGAGTTTGCCATTAGGGACTATGGGCATTGTGATACTGTTTTAGGCTTTGGTCAAACATTTTGTAAGCCCTTGTGTTGAGAAATGTGCGTAGAAAACAGAAATGTAATCATAGTTGTTGTTGAGCTGTATTTAGAGGGCTTCAACTCATCTGAACACACTGTTCAAAAGTTTGGGGTCAGTTAGATTTTTTTTTTCATTTATTTATTCCACAAGGGCACATTAAATTGATCAAATGTGACAGTAAATATATTATTATAATACAAAATATTTGTTTCAAATAACTGCTATTCTTTTGAACTTGATTTTTATCAAAGAATCTTGAAAAAAAAAAAAAAGATTTATGGTTTCCATAAAAATGTCAAGCAGCACAACTGTTTTCAGCATTGATAATAATAAAAAAATAAATGACATTTTAAATTATATTCACATAGAAAACAGTTAATTTAAAAGATATTTATGATAATATTTCACAGTATTGCAGTTTTGAATGTATTTTTGATCAAATAAATAGAGCAAAAGAGATTCTTTCAAAAACATTAAACAAGTCTTATACACCCCAAACTTTTTAACAGTAGTGTCTATCTATTGATAAACAGATTCATTTTTAATTTAAATTATATTTAAAGAGTTGTCAGTACAAAATATTTAAACTTCTTACACTTAATGTTTAAAAAAAAAAAAAAAAAAAAAAAACAGCTCTGAGCCCCCTATAATTGAAATCATAGATTCACCCCTAAATGTTTTGCAAAAAAAAAAAAAAAAAAAAAAGATTAAATATTACAAGGGATATTTGGTTTTGTGAGGTTTTAGCATTCTAAGTTTAGTATGACAATGGGTGCATCTCAAAGCTTCCTAGGCCATGAATCCATATATATCGTGTACACTAATTCGGGCACTGATAAGGACAGTAAGGACCCTGGCACACTACACATTGGGACACTTATGACTCTATTTCCAGCGACATGACAACGTTCTCATTGTACAACATCACTACTGGTATTTATGTATAACAGCAGAATTGATACCTTTCTGACATTATTTTCTAATTTTTTAAGTACTTTGCTTGTTACATATACATGCAACATTTCAGCCGTACAGTAAATAAATTATAAATGTTAGCTAGATTATGTTCATTACCTGTCTAGCGATGTACTGTATGTTAATGCTGAAATATAATTTAATAATGGTTTATATATTTTTTAAACATGTATCGCGTGTCATTATCTGTAGTGAGTTGGCTCATGTGATTTATGTTTCAAGCTTCAGAACTTGAATTAAGGGAACATAGTGAGCATTGATGCACCCTGGTTTTCATCGTGGGACTTTTTAGGGAGAGAATGTTTCAGTGCACTGGAAGGATTTTGCAAATAAGCCATTAATATGTCCGACTCCCTGATCAGTGCCCTGAAACCTGAACTAGGGAGCTGAGTGAGACGCAGCCAGTTTGCTATTGGTGTGTCTCAATCAGCTCCCTAGCTTGTGAATCGGTATATCGTGTACACGAATTCGGGATGTTGGTTCACTACACATTTGGACACTTATGATTCTATTTCCGGCGATGCGACAGCGTCCTCATTGTACAACATCACTACTGGTATTTATGAACATTACTTGTAATGTTATTTAAAGTACGTTATGATAAATTCTTTCCTTGTTACATAAACGTGCAACATTTCAGCCGTAAATAAATTATAAATGTTTGCTAAATTATGCGATGTATGTTTATGCTGAAATATAATAAAATAATGGTTTGTATTTTTAAAAACATCTATTGCGCATCGTTATGTGTAGTGAGTAGGCTCACGTGATTTAAGTTTCGCGCTTCAGAACTTCCATTTAGGGAGCATAGTGAGCATCGATGCTCATTGGTTTCCACAGTGCATTGTGGGATTTTTTAGGGAGCAAACGTTTCAGTGCCCTGGAAGGATTCTGCGTTTGAGACAGCCCTTAAATTGGCTGACTCCCTGACCAGTGCTCTGACTACTGAACTAGGGAGCTGATTGAGACACACCCCATGTGTTTCCCATTTGTATTTACATGTGTATGTGTCTGTGTGTCATTATTCTCATTTGGAGGTCTCACACTCCTCAGATTGTCTCATTTGTGTCTCTTTTGCCCTGTGTTTGCATGTGAGAATTTTCTGAAGGACTGTTTAAGGGTTTCCACGGGGCATTAAAAAGCATTAAAAGTCATTAAATGGATTTAGCGTAAATTAAGGCCTTAAATGGCATTAAAAAGCATTAAATTTCATTCCTACAGGCATTCAATTTTTTTTTTTTTTAGATATACTACTACCAGTTTATATTGATTATAGCCTTGATTATAACTTTGATTTTCTGTCACAAAATATGTACATTGGTGTGATATACACGCAAAACCAGTTTGGTAATTGCCTCCGGCCGGTGCTAATTTGCCATAACGCCGTTTTGGATAGCGGCGGGCTGGGACCTGGAGACGGAAGGCTGCATCAGTGTTGCTAACTTAGCGACTTTTCAGAACCCTTTTGCGACTTTTTCCAAGAAAACGCGTTGATAAGTGTATTTTTTGAAGGGGCAAGTGAAAGAGAATTTTACTTGCCCGGCTGGACAAGGACCTGATTAAAACATCAATTCAAAGAAAAAAAAAAAAAAAAAACCTTGAGAATGACTGATTTTATTACATTTAGTGTAAGATTGATAGTGGATAATAATATGCTGTATAATGAACTGACGATAACAAGGTTGCGCTGTTGAGGCTCGCGCACCATCTCGAGGAGAAATAGAAACACGAGTGAAGCACACACAAAAATGTGGAGTTTTTATAACTTGATACAGTTAAGCAAAATCACACGACCAAGAATGCTGTTTTCCTAAACAGGCTACCATCACGATTAAAAACATGACACTAATTTCATACAACAGTTCAGTTAACAAATAGTTAATATTAAGTCACATTTTAGAAGGAACATTAACTATTTTATTCTATTTTAGCAGCGAAAATAGTTTTAAACAAAGATCACAGCAGAACCATAGTGTAGCAACACTCACCCTGCATTCCAATGTGCATACTATACACCCTATCCACCCTAAGTAATACTGAATATTACTAATGTCACATACTATTTAGGATGGATAGAATGCTCATTGAGACTCAGGCTCAGCCTTGTTTTTGTTACTGAATGATTCAGCGTTTTGAACAAATCGGTTGAGTCAAAGATTCAATGACCCATTCATAAACAACTGCCTCATTCTTGAATGAATCAGCCATTGGAATGAATCGTTTCAATGAATGACTCACTTATTAAGACGGTTACTTGACGCCGCCTACTGGTGGTTTAATTTAATTTTTAAAAGAATCATTTTATATGCAGATTTAATTACGTCAAAGCTGCAATATTCTGAAAGGATATTGCTTCAGAAATCCTTTTTTTTTTTTCGGACAAGCAACTCTTTTACTTGTGACTCATGCAGTGAATGACAAGGCTTAATGTCGAGCCCTGTATGTAGTCTTAATGGGCCGCATTTCAGTTATCATTTCATGTTGTCTGACAACAAAAAACAGAAAAATATATAGATGAAACAATTTTATTGGGAATTTGGCTGTATTAAAATGTATTATGTGAGCAAAAAGGGTAGCAGCAGAGAAGCAAACAAATCTAAATCTATATATACAGGTGCTGGTCATATAATTAGAATATCATCAAAAAGTTGATTTATTTCACTAATTCCATTCAAAAAGTGAAACTTGTATATTATATTCATTCATTACATACAGACTGATATATTTCAAATGTTTATTTCTTTTAATTTTGATGATTATAACTTTCCAACTAAGGAAAATCCCAAATTTAGTATCTCAGAAAATTAGAATATTGTTAAAAGGTTCAATATTGAAGACACCTGGTGCCACACTCTAATCAGCTAATTAACTCAAAACACTTGCAAAGGCCTTTAAATGGTCTCTAAGTCTAGTTCTGTAGGCTACACAATCATGGGGAAGACTGCTGACTTGACAGTTGTCCAAAAGACGACCATTGACACCTTGCACAAGGAGGGCAAGACACAAAAGGTCATTGCAAAAGAGGCTGGCAATTCACAGAGCTCTGTGTCCAAGCACATTAATAGAGAGGCGAAGGGAAGGAAAAGATGTGGTAGAAAAAAGTGTACAAGCAATAGGGATAACCGCACCCTGGAGAGGATTGTGAAAAAAAACCCATTCAAAAATGTGGGGGAGATTCACAAAGAGTGGACTGCAGCTGGAGTCAGTGCTTCAAGAACCACTACGCACAGACGTATGCAAGACATGGGTTTCAGCTGTCGCATTCCTTGTGTCAAGCCACTCTTGAACAACAGACAGCGTCAGAAGCGTCTCGCCTGGGCTAAAGACAAAAAGGACTGGACTGCTGCTGAGTGGCGCAAAGTTATGTTCTCTGATGAAAGTAAATTTTGCATTTCCTTTGGAAATCAGGGTCCCAGAGTCTGGAGGAAGAGAGGAGAGGCACACAATCCACGTTGCTTGAGGCTAAGTGTAAAGTTTCCACAGTCAGTGATGGTTTGGGGTGCCATGTCATCTGCTGGTGTTGGTCCACTGTGTTTTCTGAGATCCAAGGTCAACGCAGCTGTATACCAGGAAGTTTTAGAGCACTTCATGCATCCTGCTGCTGACCAACTTTATGGAGATGCAGATTTCATTTTCCAACAGGACTTGGCACCTGCACACAGTGCCAAAGCTACCAGTACCTGGTTTAAGGACCATGATATCCCTGTTCTTAATTGGCCAGCAAACTCGCTTGACCTTAACCCCATAGAAAATCTATGAGGTATTGTGAAGAGGAAGATGCGATATGCCAAACCCAACAATGCAGAAGAGCTGAAGGCCACTATCAGAGCAACCTTGGCTCTTATAACACCTGAGCAGTGCCACAGACTGATCGACTCCATGCCACACCGCATTGCTGCAGTAATTCAGGCAAAAGGAGCCCCAACTAAGTATTGAGTGCTGTACATGCTCATACTTTTCATGTTCATACTTTTCAGTTGGCCAAGATTTCTAAAAATCCTTTCTTTGTATTGGTCTTAAGTAATATTCTAATTTTCTGAGATACTGAATTTGGGATTTTCCTTAGTTGTCAGTTATAATCATCAAAATTAAAAGAAATAAACATTTGAAATATATCAGTCTGTGTGTAATGAATGAATATAATATACAAGTTTCACTTTTTGAATGGAATTAGTGAAATATATGAAATGTATATATATATATGAAATATATATGAAACTATAGGTTTTCTAGTAAATACTTTGAAAGCCATCAATCCTAACTTAAATAGAAACTTATAAATGACTAATTGGGAACGCTAAACATAGGAAGCTACTCCTCACATGAAAACCAACTGATTTCATTTGACTTTAGCATTAGCATGTTGTTAAGGTAAAAGCATGAATGACTGGTAAACATAAAAAACATAGCACACAAAAATAGTGTGTCCTCTGTGTTAACCTTGAATAGAAAAGGGCACAAAGTGAATGTCCACTATCATATACGATAAACGATAACTGTATCCTGACACAGACCCTCTCAGGTTCTCATGGCTCGCTGTTCTCCCTCTCTCCCCCATGACAAGAATATCTAGCGACATGGCGCTTGTGTCTTTATACGCTCCACTAGCACTGCTTATAAGTAGCGGTGCCCTGAGCCATTCAAGACGCCCTCATGCGTGGTCTGTACACTCTATATAAAAAGGATATTATGGTTTTTTCTCTCTAATAGAGTCTCTGTGCAGCAGGCCAGGTGGACTCAAAGGCAAGAATAGAGGCCACGCAGGCATTTTATCCACTGAAGCATTTTTTTTCCCCTCTGATCTCTGCTCCGGACACTCCATCTGTTCTTGTTGAAAGAGTAGACTGTAATTCATGAGGTTTTGTGCTTTAACCCTAACCCTAGCTTAAAATCAATTTATGTAGGCATTTACGTGGCTCAGTGGTTAGCACTGTTGCCTCACAGCAAGAAGGTCCCCAGTTTGAGTCCTTTCTTTGTGGAGTTTGCAATGCATGTTCTCCCCATGTTAGTGTGGGTCTTCTCTGGGTACTCTGGTCTCCCCCACAGTCCAAAGACATGCAGGTTAGGTGAATTGGACAGTCAAAAATTGCCTGTGTCTGTGAGAGCCCTGTGATGGACTGGCCATCTGTCCAGGGTGCTTTCCCCTGCCTCTGGGATAGGCTCCAGCCCTATGACTTAGAAGGTCATATAAGGAATAGAGAGAGAGAGAGAGAGAGAGTCATATACTGTATATTTTTAGGGATAGTTTACAAAGAAATTGTCATTATTAACTCGCTTTCATTGTTGTTCCAGTATGTTGAACACAAAATGAATGTACACTACCATTCAAAAGTTTGAGGTCAATAAGATTTTTATAAATGTTTTAGAAATAAGTCTCATGCTCACCAACAAAACATTTCTTATTATTAATAATGCTGAAAACAGTTGCGCTGCTTAATATTTTTCTAGAAACCGTGATTCCCCCCCAGGATTCTTTGATGGAGAACAGCATTTATTTGAAATAGAAATCTTTTGTAACATTATAAATGTCTTTACTGTCACTTTTGACCAATTTAACGCATCATTGCTGAATAAAATCAAGAATAATTTTTAAAATCTTACTGATCCCAAACTTTTGAACAATAGTTTATGTAGTATAAATAATGTTTTTTTTGTTTTTTTGGGGGGGGGGGGGGGGGGTAAGCTTTTGGCAATAATTACTTGTAAGTAATGTAAATTGTGGGAATCATTATTGATACTACTTGTGCTAATTCAGCTCTGTCTTTTTTTTATTCTTATTTGTCAATCTTTCTTTCTCTCCATCCAGTGATCTAAAGCGCAGAGTGAGTATTCTGATCGATGGTTCGCTCATCATCTCCCAGGTGAAACCTGAGGATGCTGGTAGATACACCTGCAGCCCGAGTAACAGCCTTGGCCGCCCACCTTCTGCATCAGCATACCTGACAGTGCATTGTGAGTCATTCCGCAGAGCTATCTGCTGATACACCACTAGATCTTACCGACATTAGATTTTGGTCTTTCATCTGAAAACATTTATCCTTTGCTGGTGCCCCTAAAAAACTATATATTGTGGAGTGTAGGCGAGAAACCACCAGAATAGAATCGATTTGGTATTTTTACTTCCTGTCAATATATCCTGCTGATCAGTGTTGGGGGTAACACATTACAAGTAACTTGAGTTATGTAATCAGATTACTTTTTCAAGTAAGTAGTAAAGTAATGTATTACTTTTTCAATTTACAACAAAATTACATTTTCAAATAAGTAACACAAGTTACTTTTTCACATTTATCGACTGACAGCTCTCCTGTGTGAACATGATGATTATTGTAGTTCTAGACTAAATGTGAAAATGCATTTACTCATCTCACTTGCACGAAAACATTCAGTATTCCTCAAAATGAATAAAAACAGTGAAATGCAATCTCGTTTTTAATCCAAAATGGCAGCACAGCTGAAAGGTTTGTTTGAGCTGCACCCTCTACTGCACAGGAGTAAATATGCTTTTCCTTCAGCCTGAGGCTTATTTTTGGTGTAAAAGAGTCTTAACATTTTTCAAAAATAAAACTTTTTTTTGTTTTTATTAAAAAAACAAACAAGCAAGTCCAGCCTACTTTTCATAAATAACTAAAGGCGGGTGCACACTGTGCGATTTTGACAAATTTTGAGAATCCTAAAAGATTCCTATAATCCTAGGCTAAAATCTGTAGTCTTTGATCGCTAGTTTGACATGTTCACCGACAGCCGATTAATGACCATTGCGATCAAATTTTACCTCAGACGAAATTCTGGCAGAAGATATGGCGCACAGTCTTGCAGTGTGACTTCTCCTACGACAAACGTCAAATTGTCTTTTTCAAGGTAAGCGTGATCCAAATTAACGCTAGAGATTTCTTTGTTAGCCATCATTTCAGTCCCGCGTGTAATGCAGCTCACTGTCACCGAATGTGTGTGGGTTGATGATGTAAAACTCCAGACAAGTTTTCAAGCGTGCATCTGTTTTTAATGCGTCTTGACCATCGTACAGTCTGATATATAGGACAGCTGAGATCCCACAGTGTGACATGATGATCATGAACGTACAGTCTGACAAGCAACAATCGTAAAGGACTATTATAAATTGCACCCAGCTTAAGTAATGCAATTAGTTAATTTTTTTTAGGGAGTAACACAATATTGTAACACATTACTTTTAAAAGTAACTTTCCCCAACACTGCTGCTGATCATACAGTGGGGTTCAAAAATCTGAGAGCAAAGGTGAAAGTGGTTCTGTTTTGTTGAACATGATGATCAGCTTGATTTGGTAATGAATCATGTGCTTCTAAAACCAAGAACATCTGACATTTATATATATATACCACCTTAAGTGATTTTGTAAACTTACACTGAATGAAGATGACATGATACGATAACAACCATTCACTATAGCAAATTCATTTTAGATGAAGCAGTAATTCCCAGTTGCCTACTGTATTACATAATGTCATACATGATGTAATAGAGGAGGAATACATCCTGAATCTGTGACATTCGCTTCACTGGATTGAGCTTGAAAATTAAGTAACAACCTTCACCAGCAGATTATGCCTTTTCATTATGGGCCAGATCATTTTTACGTTTTCACATCGGGATCATGTATTCAGAATGACAGAGATATATAACAGATTTTTCTTGCATGGTGATCTTTTGTAATTGATGAAAGGGTTACTTTAGTCTCCTGGCATATTCCATCTCAATACATGGGCACAAGGGCGCATTAGCTTCAACTGCCACTGTTGGGTAGGCTGACGCTTTCTATTTGCAGCCGAGAGATTGGAATGGCCTTCTGTCCCCGGAGTCTGGAGCAGAATTGAAACAGTGACCTTGAGTCAGTAAGCTAGCAGATCACTCAGTCACGGCTCACGTCCTCCACGCCGATAGACTGATGTAAAGAACCCGAGTGTAGAGGCTTTTCTAGGCATTGTTGAAAAAAGCAGGGGGGAAAAAACCCAAACATGTTGCATTTGCAGTAAATAGTGACGGGAATGAGCACTGCAAAACTGGCTGTGGTATCCAAGGCAACAGACATTTCAAATTCCCTCGCTCAGCCTGTGTCGGACCGGCTTGGCTCGGTTAAAGTGGCGGAAAGGGATTACATCATAGCAGAATTCCCAGAGAGGGACAGACTGCAGGAATTTTCACCTATTTTCTGAAACCGTCTCATCCACCGGCACATACTCTGACCGCCCATGTGTGTAGCGAGCAGAGGTGCAGAGAAAGTGAATTTGACAGTAAGTGAGAAAAAGGGAGGGGGAATGTAAAGGGATGACATCATCCTGTGTGGAAACCCTCTTCTCTGCAGTGACGTCACCTGTAGACACTCTGGCAGGCCGTTAGCGTGGGCGCTGGCGGCCCCGATAGACAGCTGACGGCATTGCAGGTCTGCTCCTATTTTTTTTCCTTCCTCCTCCTTCTTTTTTTTTCTTATCCTCAGCAATCCTGTCCTTATGTCCTTACGACTCCCTTTTCTTCTGTTCTTTTCTCAACTCTACATTTCTTTCTGGTCCACTCCTCCCATCATCCCGTCCCACAGCTCCACTTGAGCTAAAAATAGACCTGGGTACTTTGCTAAGCATTAAAGATGGAGCAGTGGATTTCTTCAAAGTGTTCGTTTCAGAGTGCCGCTCCCTCCTGCTCTCCAACATGCTGCGGTTGGCTGGTGTCTTCACTAATGAGAGACAGTGATTTATGAGTCACACGCGACTGAATCTCTTTTACAGCATTATTGATACTCTTTGCTTTAGATGTGGTTTATACAATATAAAGAAGGAAAAAGTTATCAGGAATCATCCTCTTGTTCATTTTTTGGTGCTTTGCGGGACAGAGGAACTGGTGAGAACCCTGTATTAATAGTGGCTTTTCACAAAATCTCCTTTTTTTTCCTATTTTAAAGGCTGCATGTATCCTTCATTGCCAATGACATCTCACAATTCTGTTTATGCAGTTGATTGAAAGAATAATATAGTGTCCATGGAGTGTCTATTTATTTACACTACCATTCAAATGTTTGGAGATGTTACATTTAAAAAAATATTTTAATCTCTTATGCCTATGTGCCCCCAAAGACGCCTCAGACAGTGCACGATCCCGATATACACATATACAGAGAATTTCAGTAGGCCTACTTCAAAATATTGAAGTAAAATATTGAAAAAAGTTGAATACATATATTTTCTTCTAGATATTTGGTTTTGTCGATGAGGTGTGTGCCAAATTAAGTGTTATTAACAGGAATTTTAAGGCATGGTGATTTTGTTTTGGAGCCTTCAGAAAACTTAATTTTTCTCAAAATTGACTTTGCTGACTCTATTGATTTCAAAATAGGTGAAGCTCAGTCTTTTTTTGTTGTTGTTGAATTCCAACAAATCATACATCATTTTGAAGGGTTTTTAATAGAGATTTTGAAAATAATAACTCATTTTTTAAAATTTGCTCATTGCGACTCATTTTGCCAGCACGGTTCACATATTTTAAAATGTAATTTATTCCCATGATGGCAAAGCTGACTTTTCAGCAGTCATTCCTCCAGTCTTCAGTGTCACTCTGTAGTCAACTAGAAAGGCAAGCCATATCTAGTGACTAGAATTTCATAGGCATTTGGGGTCTTTTTTTCCTGCTCTCTCAACGAAAAAAACATCACACAACACCCTAGCCATGTCTTTTCAACTGTCTATGTTTTGGAGAGTAAACACCACTCACATTTCCTTCGAAAAAATGTTTTTATTTGAATTTCAGTTATCTTTTCCCAAGGCATTTACTGTGCTGTACTCTGATTAGCTGAGTAACACTCTCAGTCTGAGCTGGTTCAGATCTTTTCATCTCATCTCACACTTTTTATTAGTGTATTTCTCTATCAGAAGTTGACTCATTCAGAGGATTTATGCTAAATGTTCCAGACTAATGACTCAGAATCATCCAGTACAAACTCCTCTCATCTGTCAGACAGTTTAACAAAGCACAAAACCCTGGATGTCTAATTTTATAACAGCTCAGCGTTTATGCTAGTATTTTATGTTTCTACTTTCATTGTGTCCTGTAGACCCTGCCCGTGTGATAAACATGCCGCCCGTTATTTACGTGGCCATCGGACTGCCGGGGTACATCCGCTGCCCGGTGGATGCCAACCCGCCTGTCACTTCAGTGAAGTGGAAAAAAGATGGCCTGCCTCTGCGGATAGAGAAGGTGAGTCCAACTGGACAATGATCTCAGTGTTTTCACAGATGCTGTCACATGGGCTTCAGTGATTTCTCGCAGCTGTGTGAGATGGGTTTCATTCACAGGTTACATTGATCTCATAGTCTCACACAGACAAAGATCACTGGCTCTTCTTCAATAAAGCCAATTGGGGAATAACTGACCTTAATGAAGGAACAGGATATCACTTACATTCTCAAAGCATGTTACTCCTCAATGCAATTGGCTTTAAAGGATAGTGTCCATGCGGCTGGCTTATCATGTTTCATCCCAAGAGCACTGTGAGCAAATCCATTCATACATTTCAATCAATGCAATAGTTGTTCAGCTTGTCAGGGGCGTAGCAACCATTATAACAAGGTGGTTTTAGTACATTTAAAAGCTTGTTCCCCCATTTTTGGTGGCATTTCAGATGCAGAATGAAGAAAAAGCTGTACCCGGCCATGTAAAATGATGACTTTTATACTAAACAGTCTACTGGTTGGTTATGATTAACACCCATTTACTTTACCTGTCTTTCAGCAAAGACTAAGCAAATATTACATCACCTAATTAATATTCATGATCCAAGCTGATAAGGTTAATAATTTGTCCACTCCAATTTTTTAGTACATTCATACACAAGTAATATTATTCAGTGTCCATTGCAACTTGATTGCAGATGATTTCATAGAGTGCTGTAATTTTTTTCATACTGTGATTATACTGTGTGATTATTGAATTTTAAATTTTTACATTGTACATGCAATTATGCATACACTTGATGTTTTTTTTTTTCCCAAAGGAATTTACATTATATTCAAAATACACTATATTTCAAAAGTTTGGGGTCAATAAGTTATTCATTTATTTATTTATTTTGAAGTAAGCAATGCTTTAATTCAGCACCCATTAAACTGAACAAAAGTGATGGTAAAGAGATTCATGTTAAGATTTATTTAAATAAAGGATCCTCAAAAAGATGTATCACAGTTTCCACAAAAAATATTAAGCAGCAAAACTGTTTTCAGCATTGATAATAATTAGAATTTTTTTTCCTAATCAGCATATTATAATGAAGGATCACTTGACACTGAAGAGTAATGACTGCTGAAAATTCAGCTTTGCCAGGAAGAAATTACATTTTAAAATATATTAAAATAAATGCAGGCTTTGTGAGCATAAGAGACTTCTTTTAAGAACAATTAAAAATCTTTTTGACCACGAAAATGTGAACGGTAGTGTACAAAATCTACTAGTTTTGTGCATTCTTTGGGAATCAAAACCTTGATGTTGCAGGCGTCATGCTGTACTGTTTGAGCTTCAGGAAACGATTTCCTCTGATTGTATATGCTGGGTGTGATGGGAATTTTCTCTCTGTTACAGTACCCTGGCTGGAGCCAAATGGAAGATGGGAGCATTCGAGTGTCTGAGGTGACAGAGGACTCTCTCGGCACCTACACCTGCGTGCCTTACAATAGCCTCGGTACAATGGGACAGTCCCCTCCCGCCCCCCTGGTGCTAAAGGTAAAGAATAACACTTTTTATTCAAGCTTATTGTTTTTTACGTTTTATTTATTATATTATCCATTTGCATCAATATAATATGATGTTTGGCGGTGGATAGGACCCACCCAAATTTCTGGTGGTTCCTGGAGGGGAGTACAGGCAGGAGGCTGGTCGAGAGCTGGTCATCCCCTGTGAGGCAGAAGGAGACCCATACCCCAACATTACATGGAGAAAGGTAAGCCGCATTCTTAAGGATCCTGTATCATTGTCAACCCAACTGAACCGCTTGCTAGAACTGTTTTCTTGTATTGGAGAAGGTAGGGAAGCCCAGCAGAAGCAAGCACAACGTCCTACCAAGAGGCAGCTTACAGTTCAAATCTCTCAGCAAGGAGGACCACGGGGAGTGGGAGTGTGTCGCCTCCAATGTCGCCACGAGCATCACTGCCAGCACGCACCTCCTAGTAATCGGTAGGAGGAGTTGAGACAAATGGGGCAACCCAATGATGCACAAACTTTAAAATGATTCTTCCATACAGCAATGTGTTTTTGGTCATATTACATTATACAGACTCAACCCTGTTAGGTACATAATATATATATCTCACCGTGTCCTAACTACATGCGACGCGACACGCAATAAAAGGTATCTTTTTCATGTTAATCTGAGTTTTTGTCCTTCTTAGCCGTGATGGTGACACACAACGATTCTATAGAAACAGTTTCTATTTTTCTGCGACATCACGGCGCGAAAAACAACACAAAGTATGGCAATGATAATCTCAGGCACTCTTTATGTGCTTTATGTAAGCACTAAGGTACGAGAGGCTGTGCTGTATCGTGAATAAGTCACAGCTGAAGGGCATTGTTAGGCACAACGCAAAGCCACGAAGCCACAACCCCTTCAGCCGTGACTTATTCACAACTAATTCAAAGAAAATACAGAAGCATAATTAAAAACAAAATATGTATCAATGCAACTTTCATGAAGTAAAGTTTCACTAAAAGTCTTCCTTCTGCCGGAAAAAATAGTCCCTGACCGTGAACACCAACAGAAGTTACATTATTATGCCATTAGATGGCGGCAAAGACTGTCTTTATGAGTGTGTCAGTCAGTAGCGAAGACTTTTACATCGAAAAGATTGAATTGTTGTGAACACGGAACAAAACGCAACTGACATATGCTTTGACTAGTGCTGTCAGTCACGGAAAACCCATTAACTGTTAAAAGGACAAGATAATAAATTAGACAGATTTTTTATTAGGAACATAGGACTGACCTGAAGGAAAATGCTAAATCTGAATGCAGGTAAACTCGCTCACTCAATCTCCTCCTTGCAATACTCTTTCTTTTACATAGTACAGTAAGCTTCAATGAACAATATCAATTAAGAACAATCAGTTTACGTTGCTAAGAGAAGCTGCTAAGGGTGTTGTGTAGTGATTTACAGAACCGTTGGGTGAAGCGGTCATCGTTTTATCATGAATAAAACACAGCTATTGACCAATCAGAATCAAGGACAAGAACTAACTATTTTATAATTAATGTTAAAAGCGTCTAATGTGAGTTTGAATATCGCTTTATGAGACTTTTATAGCCATACTGAAAGCAACAAAAATGGAGAATTAAAAAAAATGGAGAGTTGTGGGTCTCCCTCGGTGGAAATCACGTTCCGGGGGAGGAAAAATGGGAAAGGTGCCCTTTGCCCTTTAACGCCCCCTCATCCTCCCTGTGCACGCCACTGCTGTGGAAATCGAGGGATTTTACTCAAAAGCATCCCTACAGGCTAACGGTTAGCTGTTGAATAAGAGATAAAGGATAAATGATGCAGACTGTGTCAGCTTGTTTGTGCTAGCGCAAGTGTTTGTGACAAGACAAGTGAGCTAATCGCTCTGACTGAGGGCTTTCTACAAGACAACACTTATGAAATGAAATGTGTGTGGCCTTGCCTTAGCTATTGTGTGCAAGTGTGTGTTTATATCGAGTGTGACACAATCTGTCCTCCTCCCACAGGCACAAGCCCACACGCCCCCGCCAAAGTCCACGTTTCGGTCTCGACGACCTCGGCCAACGTCTCGTGGGAATCTGGTTACGATGGCGGCTTTGAGCAGACATTCTCAGTCTGGTACGGCCATGTGTGAGTCATCCCAGCATGCTTTGCTTTCTGCTTCTTTTCCTAACTGTTGACCTAAGCTCTGCTGCTGTTGTGAGGCTGCTACATCTGGGGGCACGGTGTGGGACGGGGCAAAACCTTTTTCCCTAGGGGTGAGATGACCAGCAGGTCCCTCCATACAGTGCTGCTAAAATGTTAAGGAGATAATTATGGGTAGAACATCATGGTTAGGACTTTTTGTATTGTTTATAATGAATAAAATACTGTTTAGTTTGATGCAAAGGGCTGTTCATAACTTCCAAATAATTTATTCCCGGAAAGTCTTGAACAAAGATAATAATTCCATGACTAGTCTAAATCCACTATTTTCTTTATTGAGTTTTTTTTTTGTTCTCTCCGAGCAGTTTGTTAGCATGCTGGCCATGTTAATCTGGCTCATAACGATAGAACTGGAATGGAATGATCAGGCAGTAAAATCCCTCCACAGAGTCATTTTGAGTCAAGCTGCATGCAAAGTATCTTATTAAAATGACAAGACCATTTTGGTATTGTGTGCAGTTTGACTGCTTTTTAAACACTTCAGCACACTAAAAATAATGACATGTTCATGTGATTTAGAAGGAACAGTCTACTGCTGAGTCTGGCGTACCATAGTTGTAACATTGCACATTTACAGTATGTTAGGGTAAGGTTTTTATTATTATTATTATTGTTTATTTAATGACAGTGACCCCCTTCCTGAAATATAATGGCAGCTATATATTTTTGTGTATGGGTCAATGATGTGACACAAATTTTTTTGTGTCTATATGGTTTCATTAAATTTAAAGGGTTAGTTCACCCAAAAATAATTTATTACTCACCCTCATGTCGTTCCACACCCGTAATAACTTCCTTCATCTTCAGAACACAAATTAAAATATTGTTGATGAAATCCGATTGCTCAGTGAGGCCTCTATTGAGAGCAAAGCCATTCAAATTCTCAAGGTCCATTAAGGTACTAAAAACATATTGAAACAGTTCATGTGAGTTCAGTGGTTCTGTCTTAATATTATAAAGCGACAAGAATACTTTTTGTGCGCCAAAAAAAACAAACAAAATAACGACTTTTCAACAATCTATATGGGCTGATTTCAAAACACTGCTTCATGGAGCTTCTGAGCTTTATGAATCTTTTGTTTCAAATTAGTGATTCGGATCTCCTATCAAACGGCTAAACTGCTGAAATCACGTGACTTTGGCGCGCCGATCTACTGAAGCTCTGAAGCAGTGTTTTGAAATCGGCCCATATAGATATTGTTGAAAAGTCTTTATTTTGTTTTTTTGGTGCACAAAAAGTATTCTTGTCACTTTATAATATTAAGATAGAACCACTGAACTCACATGAATGGTTTCAAATATGTTTTTAGTACCTTAATGGACCTTGAGAGTTTGAATGGCTTTGCTCTCAATAGAGGCCTCACTGAGCCATTGGATTTCATCAACATTATCTTAATTTGTGTTTGGAAGATGAAGGCCTTACGGCTATAGAACAACATGAGGGTTAGTAATAAATGACATTTTCATTTTTGGGTGAACTAACCCTTTAAAAGGGTTATAATTTCAAAATAAATTTTTTAATTATTTGCATACACTCTCTTTTTTGAGGACCATATTTGGAGGGTGATTGCAAAAATGTCAGTGTGGTGTAACCATAAAAACTTTGTATCAAACAGTTGATCTTGTTTAAAAAAAGGGGGAAATTCTCATTAAAAAACACTTGAAAATAGTTCCAAATAGCAGGTTAGTTTATATTACATCTTTAATCAGCATCATAAACTAGTCAAGTCAAATTCCTTAAGTGTCAAGGTGGTGTAACCACCTTTCAATGAGCCATCTTGTTAAAATTGTGCAAGAAAACCATGTGACATGAGTATTGACTTTTTTAAATATTCCCACCAAGGCCATGTGCTTACATAGGTGTCCATGATAATGCCTGTCAAATTTGATTTTAAATTGAAATGTCAAATGGTGTAACCGGTTTACGCCTTGGAGGGAATATTTAAAAAAAGTTAATACTCATGTCACATGGTCTTCTGGTACAAAGTTTTTTACGGTTACACCACATTGACATTTTTGCAATCATCCCCCAAATATTCTCTCAAAATGAATAAAAACCAGAAATGTTAAACTTGGTCCTTAAAAAAGAGAATTTATGCAAGTAATTTGCAAATTTATTTTGAAATTTTAAGCCTTTTAAATTGAACTAAACCATATGGATAAAAAAAAGTAGTGTCATGTCATTGACCTGTGTATTTATTTATATATGTATACAGAACCATTCATACTGTGAAAAAAATAAGGTATAGTTCACTCAATCATGAAAGTTTTTCTGTCTTGGTTTTCTCACTGTCATGTCTTTTCAAACATGTATTTTCAAACTTTCTTTCTTCTGTGAAACACAAAAATATAAGTTTTGAATGACATGAGTCTTTGTAAATTGCAGGAAACAATATACATACTAATCCTGATAAATGACAAAACATCAAATTAAGTTATAAACAATAATGTTTAAGTGCAATAGAACTTTTCAGATGCTAACAGGTCTAGCTTATTGAACTGCAAATGTTTGTCAGGTGCTATGAACCTCCAGTTTGTACATACAGTATTTATTAAGCCCTGATAGATTCTGAACTATGACAGATTCTGAGAAATGTGATGTATGATCATTATTATAAAGACTTTGTCTTGTGCCTTCTCGCAGTTCAGTGCTAAACAGTTTTTGATATTTTAACCGTATGCAGAGAGCCAACAATTGCAAGTAAGTATTTACTGTACCATAATTTTATAAGTTTCCATTACTTGCTTTGTTAAGGTGACATTCAGGTTTTAAAGAGGTTAAAGTTTGCAGAGGTTCTTTTGTTAATGACATGATCTATAGCAGCAAACTCTCGCTTCTGGCTCAATTAGCAGCACGCTCGTCTCCTCGCTCAGTCGTCTCCTTCGCCTCTCTTCATCTCTCTGCCGCCCATGCCAGCGCTTCTGCATCCCTGTGATTCTGCTCCTCCTTTAGTGCTGTCCTCTGCGATATTCACCCGGAATATCAGCATTCTATAGCTCTCTCTGCTCTTGCCCCTATAGAATGACATATGCTTCGCAAATAACCATTGTATGTTTGCTTCGGTGGGTACGACCAAGAACATCTAAATTTGTTGTCTCTAAAGCTCCTTCAAATGGAGTCTTTGCTACTTATTTTAGAACGTATTTCTGCAATGTCACACCAGGTAACAGATGGCAGTCGTGTTTCATGGGAATGTAGCATGAACAGGTTTAGACCGTCACAAGCCCTGGAGACAGATTTTAGTCCTTTTCGAGCTATAAATAGTCATGAAATTTAGTCTGAGAGTTTAGAGACACACGTGGAGAAAAAGAGGGGAAAGTCTAGGCATTATATGAGATGGAAGGGTAAGTTTGTATACATTACCATTCAAAAGTTTGGGGTCGGTAAGATTTTTGAATGTTTTTGAAATAAGTCTCTTACGCCTACCAAGGCTGCATTCATCAAAATACAGTAAGAAGCAGTAATATTGTGAAATAAAATTACAATTTTAAAATAACTCATTTCTATTTTACTATATTATAAAATGTAATTTATTTCTGCGATGGTAAAGCTGAATATTCAGCATATCGTTACTCCAGTTTTTAGAGTCACATGATCCTTCAGAAATCATTTGCATATGCTTATTTGGTGTTTAAGAAACTTTTCTTATTATTATCAAAGTTTAGAAAAAATGTGCTGCTTAATATTTTTGTGGAAACCTTTTTTTTTTTTTTAGGATTCTTTAATGAATAGAATATTTAAAAAAAACAGCATTTATGTGAAATAGAAATGTTTTGTAACAATGTAAAATACTTTACTCTCACTTTTAATGAATCCTTGCTAAATTAAAGGGTAACACTTTACAAGATGGTTCATTAGATAACATTAGTTAACTACATTAGTTAACATAAACTAATAATAAACTGCACTTCTACAGCATTTATTAATCTTTGTGAATGTTAATTTCAACATTTACTAATACATTATTAAAATCTTGTTAACATTAGTTCATGCACTGTGAACTAACATGAACAAACAGTGAACAACTGTATTTTCAACATTAGTAAATACAGTAACAAATGTATTGCTCACGGTTAGTTCATGTTAGTTAATACATTAACTAATGTTTAACTAATAAACCTTATTGTAAAGTGTTACCAATTAAAGTATTAATAGATTTTTTTTTTTTTTTACTAGCCCAAACTTTTGATTGGTTTATATTAGTGTGTTAATTGTTTATACATATACACTACCAGTCAAAAGTTTGGAAACAGTAAGATTTTTAATGTTCTTAAAAGAAGTTTTGTCTGCTCACCAAGGCTGCATTTATTTAATTAAGAATGCAGTAAAAACAGTAATATTGTGAAATATTATTTCAATTTAAAATAACTGTTTTCTGTTTGAATATATTTTATAAAGTAATTTATTCCTGTGATGGCAAAGATGAATTTTCAGCATCATTACTCCAGTCTTCAGTGTCATATGATCCTTCAGAAATCATTCTAATATGCTAATTTGATGCTCAAGAAACATTTATGATTATTATCAATGTTGAAAACAGTTGTGTACTTTTTTTTTTTTCCAGGATTCCTTGATGAATAGAAAGTTCAAAAGAACAGCATTTATCTGAAATACAAAGCTTTTTTAACATCATTAAACAAAAGTTTGGGGTCAGTAAGAATTTTTTATTTTTTATTTTTTTTAAGAAATTAATACTTTTATTCAGCAAGGATGCATTAAATCGATTAAAAGTGACAGTAAAGACATGTATAATGTTACAAAAGATTATATTTCAAATAAATGCTGTTCTTTTGAACTTTCTATTCATCAAAGAATCCTGAAAAAAAAATGTACACAAATATTTTGTACAATTGTACACAATAAATGTTTCTTGAGCAGAAGATCAGCATATTAGAATGATTTCTGAAAGATCATGTGACACTGAAGACTGGAGTAATGATGCTGAAAATTCAGCTTTGCATCACAGAAATAAATTACTTTATAAAATATATTCAAACAGAAAACAGTTATTTTAAATTGTAATAATATTTCACAATATTACTGTTTTTACTGTATTTTTAATTAAATAAATGCAGCTTTGGTGAGCAGACGAAACTTCTTTTAAAAACATTAAAAGTCTTACGGTTTCCAAACTTTTGACTGATAGTGTGTATATATATACAGGTGCTGGTCATATAATTAGAATATCATCAAAAAGTTGATTTATTTCACTAATTCCGTTCAAAAAGTGAAACTTGTATATTATATTCATTCATTACACACAGACTGATATATTTCAAATGTTTATTTCTTTTAATTTTGATGATTATAACTGACAACTAAGGAAAATCCCAAATTCAGTATATATATATATATATATATATATATATATATATATATATATATATATATATGGTGTACATATATGTGGTGCCCATGCAGATTTTCTGCGCAAATCTGTCTCATTATTAAAGGGTTTTTTTGTGTGTGTGTGTGTTTTTTGTAGTGCACATATGAGTGCTTGTGGTCATCTCTTTAGAAATTGTTTAAAAAATGGAGTAGTAGTAATATACATTGTCTAACATTGACCGAATAATTACACCATATATTAATATATAATTTTTTTCTTCATGCAAAGGGTGAATAAAATATGTAATTATAAAAAATGTAGCTTTAGATTGAAAAAACTGATATGAACTGTCATCTGACCGTTCACACATTAAGAAATGTTATTTTTGCTGTCATCCGAGACAGACGATGCCATATATGAGGAAACTGGGTTTGAATGCGCTCAGCATTTCTTTATAGTATGTACCGAGCACCAACTTGAGTCTTTCCACTAATGCAGCACTCCACACAGGCATAAGCTAAAGAAGAATAGAAGGCCCTCCAGGAGGATAAAAGAAAGCATGTTAATCCTCCCCCAAGGGCCAGGCCTTCCTCACCGTTCTGCTTCCAACTTCTTCTTAGATCATCATTATCCGCTCGCCTGATGTGTCCACCACGGGTATCCGAACGATCGGAGGCCTGTGCCAAGAGCTGACTAAAGGAGTCATTTGAAACATTGGGCAGTGTGACTCATGCTTTAAAGGTTGTGTGTGAATGGCCTTTAAAGGTGACCCACGTGAGATTAAAGAACAGCTCCCGTCAACCTCGTTGACGCAGGTAGTTGCCATGTTCCTGCTACTTCCTGTGCATTTGCAGGAGAGGTGCTGAGCAACCGCTGAGATGCTGTGAATAACACACATCTCAAGAGCCTGTGAACTCGCATGCTATAAGGGCATGGAGGAAGTGATCAATTATACCTCAGTGGAATATTATGACTCACACCAATAGGAACAATTGGACATCTGTCAGGCATCATTCCATGCCTGCAGAGAGCAGTAGTTTATCAGCATACTGGTTGTAGATGCAGTCACACTAGCAACGGATATGTGCAATAGGGCATGATGTCATTGGCTTCTGTAGCTGAAAGAAAACAATACATTGTAAATATAAAAAAATCAAAAAGTTAAAGCATTAGATTACTTTTAAATGAAAATTACCCCAAGATTTACTCATCCACAAGCCAACCTAGGTGTATGACTTTCTTCTTTCTGATGAGCAATCGGAGTTATATTAATAAATATCCTGACACATCCAAGCTTTATAAAGGCAGTGAACGAGGGCAAAGAGTTTGAAGCTCAAGAAAGTGCATCCATCCATCATAAACGTACTCCACACGGCTCCGGTGGGTTAATAAAGGCATTCTGAAGCAGTGCAATGCATATGTATAAGAAAAATATCCATATTTAACAAGTTATAAAGTAAAATATCTAACTTCCACCAGACCGCCTTTCCGTATTCAACTTACGAAGAAAGTGTAACGCCTCTCGCAGGTCTAAATGCTTACGCTACGTCCTACGCCTTTCGTATTTAACTTACGAAACAAGTGTAACTGATGCAACGTCAGTTACGCTTTGTCCGTAAGTTGAATACGGAAGGCGGTCTGGTAGAAGCTAGATATTTACTTTATAACTTGTTAAATATGGATATTTTTCTTACGCAAACACATCACTTCGCTTCAGAAGGCCTTTATTAACCTACCGGAGCCATGTGGAGTACGTTTATGATGGATCGATGCGCTTTCTTGAGCTTCAAACCCGTTGGCCCCGTTCACTGCCATTATAAAGCATGGAGGCATATAAAGATATTTATTAATATAACTCCGATAGTGTTCATCAGAAAGAATAAAGCCATATATACCTAAGATGGCTTCAGGGTGAGTAAATCTTGGGGTAATTTTCATTTAAAAGTGAACTAATCCTTTAAAATATACTTTCTATTCCATTTAACCACAACATTGGAGCCATCCTTACTGTTTCCTGTAAGAGATGTATTATCCATAAGACTCATTTCAAGCCATAGTTCATTCCCAAGAGAGTCAGACAAAAGGGCTGTAGGGTGTACAAGGCACACTGAAGATGTATGAAGATATTTTTGTAAAGATCGGCGGTTGAAAACGCAGTTGCATTCGTCAGGATTTCCTCTGGGAAATAGTGAGACAGTTTTGTAATATTGGATATCACTGAACACTCACACTGAGCCAAACAAGCTGTCTTTTTTACGTAAAGCCGCAGGCAGAGCTCTCATCAGTGTTGTGAGCGACGTGATAATCATTATCCGAGCGTATGTGCATGTGTGCTTGTGCAGTGCTGAACTTTTTCCATCTGTGCATGTGACTTCTCCTGCAGGGTGAAGAGGGAGCAGTTAGGACCGCATGACTGGCTGTCCATGCCTGTGCCCAGTGGGCAGCACTGGCTCCTGGTTCAAGGCCTGGAGCCCGAGACGGCCTACCAATTCAGCGTCCTGGCCCAGAACAAGCTGGGGACGGGCCCGTTCAGCGAGGTCGTCACTGTGAACACTCTAGGTTGGCCACCCATGCGATCCAACATTCAATGACAAGTTCATCTCTGCCTGACAGAAGTCCATTTTATAGTAGGGATAGAAACTCTAAAAATGTAATGATTACAATTGAAAATCTGACACTTAACAATTCTGATTCCTCACCGATTCTTTAAAGAAGCAACAAATACTTGATCCTAACTATACTACACCATATTATATACACTATGGACAAAATATTGGGACATACCTCTTGATTATTGAATTTAGGTGTTTCAGTCAGACCCATTGGCACAGCTGTACAAAATCAAGCACCTAGCCATGCAGTCTGCATTTACAAACATTTGTGGAAAAAGGGTAGTTTTAAAGAGCTTAGTGAATTCAACCGTGGTTGAATTCAACCACGCCACCACTAGACCCTGGAGCATTGGAAACGTGTTCTGTGGTGTGACGAATCACACTTTGCTGTTTGGCAGCCTGATGTGTGAATCTGGGTTTGGCAAATGCCAGGAGACCAATACCTGTCTGACTGCAATGTGCCAACTGTAAAGATTGGTGGAGGAGGGATAATAGTATGGAGTTGTTTTTCAGGGGTTGGGTTAAGCCCCTTACTTCCAGTGAAGGTAAATCATAATGCTTCAGCATACCAAGATATTTTGGACAATGCTGGGCTTCTAACTTTGCGGGAACAGTTTGGGGAAGGCCCTTTTCTATTCCAGCCCATTCTCTACTGAATGAATGGGCAAAAATTCCCACAGAAACACTCTAAAATCTCGTGGAAAGCCTTCTTAGAAGAGTGGAAGCTGTTATAGTTGCAAAGGTTGGACCAACTCCATACTAATATCTATGTATTTAGAATGCAATGTCATTAAAGTTCCTGTTTGTGTAATGGTCAGCTGTCCTAATACTTTTGTCCATATAGTGTATTTTGTTTATTCTAGAGATACCCGGGTATTAAAAGTCTGGCTGATACGTTTTTAATGTTAATGTCAACAATGGATAAATTAGCCTATATTTTGTCTAAATTTGGAAGGAACAACAACCATTAAAACTGAAAGTCAGTAATTTCAAGTGAATTTCTTTAATCTATATTGTCTCCCTTTGGAGAAATTTGTCTTGGGCCATCGAGAGAGCAGGACAACACACATACCTTTTAATTTTACAACACAATTACAGTCCACCATACAGTTACACTCATATCCATACAACCCAAAACAAATCATTGCTCATTGCACAATTTCAATATTGCACTATATACCTATACCTAAAATATTACATTACACATCTACCCCAAATACACACCTATCATTATTTATTGTTCAATAATTTAATTGATAGAGGAACTAAAGAGAATTTATACCTATTCAACTTACAGGTTGGTACCCTATACCTCCTGCCCGAGGGCATCAGCTCATGCTCTTTGTGAAGAATATGGCTTGAATCACCAATGATTTTAAGGCCCTGCTTCTTTACAGTCCTCTGTAGGCATCATAACTTTGTAATGTACATATTTATAATTTATGTATTTATTGTATGTAAAGATTATATTTAACATTGAAATTATTAGCATTTTTAAAGATTAACTTGAAATGGCAATTTTGGCAGATAAAAGCCTTTATATATAATGCATTATAAAAGTATTTTTAATGCATTAATTATGCCTTGTAATGCACCTTATAAAGCATTGTGTGGTCTCATGAATAATTGTAACCACAGTTATAATACATTATAATACTTTTTACCCAACACATCATGACAAACAACCAATTTCAGATGTAACAAGGAATCTGCATATCTGAATATTATAATGCTTTTTAACTTTGGTTATTTATGAAAACATATAATGCATTATACAAAGGCTTTAAGTAAAGTGTTACCAAAAAACACTACTAGAAAAAAATATTAATAGTAGCAACTAATACTAAAAATACTAGTGTCACGGAGTCACAGCCAGTACCATCCAACACATCGTCACCAGATCTTCACGCTCCACCCATTCGTTCACAATCCCCTGAGTTTTGATCACCAGCACCTGCACCTCATCATCAGTGACTCCCTGCACTCAGTGTCTGGTCTCGTCAGACTTACCTGGACTCCTTACCCTCGACTTACCTGCATCTTCCAGTGTCTTCCTTCCATCGTCTTCTGTCTCCGATTGTCTGTTCCCAGCTGTCTCTGTCAGTCCCATGGCCCTGACCAGCGACATTCATCGGCACAGTGGAGGATTGCAGTGGGTTTCTCCTACAGTGCTCTCTCTACCTGGAAGCCCAGTCTCAGCTATTTTCCACCGAACGCTCTCGGGTGGCGTTTGTCGTTTCTCTGCTCGCAGGACGAGCGCTGCAGTGGGCTCAACCCCTCTGGGAATCCAACGCCCCTGTGACAGCCACCATCGAATCCTTCTTTGCTCACTTCCAGGAAATGTTTAAACAATCTACAATCTTTGCCAAGGCGATGAATCTGTGAGTATGTATGCCCTCCGTTTTTGTACTCTGCCGGCCGCCAGCGGCTGGAATGAAACGGCTCTAATAACCGTCTTTCGCCAGGGCTTGAATCCACACGTAAAACAATTAATGGTCGTGTATGATGATACTATGTGACTGGAAAACTTAATCCAAAAGACCATCCGTGTAGCCCAGCGCTATTCTGCATGTGCGCTTCTCACACCTGCTGCCAATCCTCTGCCCGCCACACCTGTACTGTCTGTACTGTGGGGGAGAGGACCATGTGATCACTGTCTCCACTGGCCACACTCCAGAAATTAAATGTACGTCGCAAACGCTGCCAACAGGATTTTCATATTCAAACCATCCAAGGAAAACCGCTGGGCCGTGGTCACATTCGACATTTCTCCCCCACACTGATGCTCTGCATCAGCTGTCTTCACACCGAGGAAATCACATTCATGGTGCTGGAGGGATCCACCGCAGACATCATCCTGGGACACCCCTGGCTCACACAACACCAACCGCACATCCAGTGGAACACGGGTGAGATCCTCAAGTGGAGTTAAGAATGTTCTAGAAATTGTTTGTCTCCTATCAGAAAGTCTTCCTCGAACCTTCGACCATCTTCTTCCGATTCCAGCGTCCTACCTGTCCTTTCCACCTCCATCAAAAGTCCGGAGACTGACCTCAAAGTGGAAATTCCTCCTCAATACCGGGCATTCCAGGATGTGTTCAGCAAGCGGTTGGCAACGCAACTACCACCTCACTGGCCATGGGACTGAGCCATCGACCTGCTACCTGGGGCTACCCTACCCAAAGGTAGGGTTTACCCACTGTCCATCCCGGAACAGAAGGCCATGGAGGAGTACGTTCAGGAGGCACTAAAACAAAGTTTTATCCGACCCTCGACGTCCCCTGCCGCTTCAAGTTTCTTCTTCGTGGCCAAGAAGGACAGAGGCTTGAGGCCGTGCATTGACTACTGTCACCTGAACTCCCAGACGGTCAAATTAAGTTATCCCCTTCCTCTGGTACCGGTGGCTCTGGAACAGCTACGTGGGGCTCGCATCTTCTCCAAGCTGGACCTGCGGAGCGCGGAACCTCATTCGTATACGCCGGATGAGTGGAAAACTGCCTTCATTACACTGTCTGGACACTATGAATACAGGGTTATGCTGTATGGCCTGTCCAACTCTCCCTCCGTGTTCCAGAACTATATGAATGAGTTGTTCCGGGAGTCCCTCAACCAATTCGTGGTGGTCTACATTGACAACATCCTCATTTACTCCCGGAACCAGGCCGAACATCGCCAACACATCTCCCAGGTCCTCGAGAAGCTCTGCCAACACCATCTATACCTCAAGCTGGAGAAGTGCGAGTTCCATACCACCTCCGTACACTTCCTGGGCTACGTCATAGACCGACACGGCATCCAGATAGACCAGAGGAAGGTGGAGACCATCCGCAACTGGCCATTACCCACCACCGTCAAGGAGCTACAACGTTTCCTGGGGTTTGCGAATTTCTACCGTCACTTCATCCACAACTACAGTCTCCTCAGTGCACCCCTCACCTCACTCCTCAAAGGCCAGCCCAAGTCTCTGTCCTGGACTCCATCTGCCCAAGAAGCTTTCCACCAGCTCCAAGAAGTCTTCCTCACCGCTCCGATCCTGGTCCATCCGAACCCTGATCTCCCATGCATCGTCGAAGTCGACGCATCCTCCACCGGGGTCGGAGCTGTGTTATCACAGCGGCAGGGTGACCCACCACGACTCCATCCATGTGCCTTCTTCTCCAAAAAGCTATCTCCGGCGGGACACTGGCTTGGAGGGACCGAAACATCAGTTTGAGGTGATCACCGACCATCGCAACCTGGAATATCTTCGTGATGCCAAAAAATTGAACCTGTCACTGTCACGGAGTCACAGCCAGCACCATCCAATACATCGTCACCAGATCTTCACGCTCCACCCACTCGTACACAATCCCCTGAGTTTTGATCCCCAGCACCTGCACCTCATCATCAGTGACTCATAAAAGACACTCACTTCCTGCACTCAGTGTCTGGTCTCGTCAGACTTACCTAGACTCCTTACCCTCGACTTACCTGCATCTTCCAGTGTCTTCCTTCCATCGTCTTCTGTCTCCGGTTGTCTGTTCCACGTTGATTCCTCTACCTGCAAATACTAACCCTCATTACTATCAGCTAAGTGACTGTTCCTAAAGTGCTTGGTCATCTACTCACCTGCAATCTCTATTACCTGTGTTTGTGCCTCTGTTTAAATAAATATCTGTGTTCACTCACCCCTCTGCCTCCGCCTGTGTCCTGACAACTAGCAAATTTGTTGCTTATATATACAATATTGTTCAGACGGTTGGGGTCAGCAGTTTTCAGCAAGGATGCATTAAATTTACCTAAAGTGACCGTAAATACAATAATATTACAAAATATTTATTTTCAAAATCAGTTATTTCTTTTTCTTTCTTTTTTTTTTACTATTTGTCATAGAATTCTGAAAAAAGTATCATGGTTTCCACAAAAATATTAAGCAGTACAACAGTTTTGGACATTAATAATAATAAGAAATATTTCTTATGATGATACAGTGTTTTGCTTTCTTCCCTCTAGTATTTCCTATAAGTACCCCAGAACCACTGGTGCTGCTTACCCCACCACGGTGCCTCACAGCCAACCGGACACAGCAGGGAGTCCTACTCACATGGATCCCTCCAGCCAATCACACGTCGCCAATTGATCACTACATCATGGAGTTCCGCCTCGGGGAGAGGTGGGATGTTCTTGATGATGCAATCCCTGCTGGAGAGACAGAGCTTCTGGCTAGAGACCTGGTTCAGGTATGCCTCTGATTACTATTTCAAAAGTTTGACACAAATCTTGTATTGGCATTTCTGCAGTATTACTGCAGAATAAACTCTAACTATAAACTAACTTTTTTATTGCTTTAGCCCTAAAATGATAATTCACGCAGCAATAAAAATTTGGTTATCATTTAGTCTGCCCTGTTACCAAACAGAACTCTTATGACCATTTGAAAACCATGCCAATTATATTTTTATTACCTTTTCTGAAATGTAAATTTGAAAGAAGAAAGCACAATGACATGGAAATCTCCCTTAAGGTTTTCTTGAAGTAATAAAAAGTTCAGAAAATTTGCTTTTTTTGCATATATGTCACATTCAGATGCAAGTTTATTTCGCACTCCTTACAATGTTTTGATCTACTAAAACTGAACCTTCAGTGGACTGATTTTTCTAGTGATTTCAGGTAATACACCTATACTGTAAATGTCTCTGCATTGTTTTACAGGAGGCCTGGTATGAGTTCAGAGTGATAGCAGTTATGGAGGACCTTGTCAGTGAGCCTAGTAATGTAGTGGGAGTCTCTAGCACAGGTCAGTGCCCATACTCAGGATTTTAATCTATATGGATTTTGAATCTGTACTGTGATATTTTACTGCACATAATATCATGTTGTACTCTGACATTTTTGTGTAGGCCCACATAAACATTAATGGAATGAGTTGACTGAATTAGTGATGGTCTGATGAGACACTGCCGCCATCTGATGGATGTAATGTGAATTAGCTTGTCTTAACTGAACATCTTGATTGAGAATTAAAGGGTTAGTTCACCCAACAATGTAAATTCTGTCATTAATTACTCACCCATATGTCCCTTCACACCCATAAGACCTTCGTTCATCTTCAGAACACAAATTAAGATATTTTTGATGAAATCCGAGTGGTATATGACTTATATTAACATATTAACAGACACTTTCAAGGTCCAGAAAGGTACTAAAGACATGGTTAAAACCTGTCTTCAGGTTTTAACCTTAAATTAAGGTTTTCAACCTTAATTTTATGAAGCGTTGAAAATACTTTTTGAGTGCAAAGCTGATCACATGTGATGCGTGTGATGCTGATGCAGGAGCCGGCCAATAATGAGTCGGCGTTCTGACATAGAATCTGGAAGCTTTGGACGTAAACAACATATGATAATTGATGAATAAAGTAATTCTTTTTTTGTTTTGGCGCACAAAAAGTATTCTCGTCGCTTCATAACATTAAGGTTGAACCACTGCAGTCACGTCGACTGTTTTAACAATGTCTTTATTACCTTTCTGGACCTTAAAATTGTCGGTTAAATTGCTGTCTATGGATGAGAATATATACCTCCCGGATTTCATCAAAAATATCTTAATTTGTGTTCTGAAGATGAACGAAGGTCTTATGGGTGTGGAACGACATGAGGGTGAGTAATTAATGACAAAATTTTTTATTTTTGGGTGAACTAACCCTTTAAAACAAGTCCACATTCAGAAATATTGGATGTATTGTGTTCTTTTTGTTTAAATATAGTCAGACAACTGTACAATATTTTTTATAGTTTCAGTCTTTCAAAACAGTTTATGTTTACTGAAAATCCAAATGCAAAAATAAATATTTAACAAAGGCCATGGCCATGCCAATTTGTTTAGTATTTAGTATGTGTCTGTATCTGTATCTTGTAAAATATTTATTAGTTAGTATGAAAAAAAAAAAAAAATCACTTCAAGCCATTTAAATGGGGATTGGAGAAAATATTTTAACTTTTGAAAATATTAACATAGCAGCTTCACTTTTGAGATCCGTCCACTCATTTATGTCATACTAAGTATAGTTCAAATATATGTACACAATACACATTTCTTAATGTTAAGCCTAAAATGTATTTTAATGTCAATATTGATTAGGATTGTATGAACTTTGAATAATATCTGTCTTTAAATGCAAGATATTTAAAGTATACCTAAAGTATATTTGCAATAGTTCCGCTTTAGCACAATCAGATATACTTAAGTATGTCTTTAGTTGGACCTCAGCACAACTTCCACACATTCAAAGTGCATTAAGTACAAAATTAGTTGTTCCAATTTAGCAGACTTTAAGTAGACCATGTGAGTATACCAAAAGTACAGTTGCAGGGTATTTTTATTAAGTACATAAATATGTAAATGTATTTTTAGTATACTTAGTATGAAATAAATGTATTTTAAATACATTTTAGTACATTTATTTTTTCAATACTTTTGTACATTTATTATTGTGATTGACAACCACCCCTAATGATAGACTTCACTAAATAGATATTTTGACTTTAAAGCAGTGATTAAATTCTGACTAAGCGTGAGGCTGCTCAGTCTTTGTTTTCATTTCTCAAAGCATCCCACTGTGATTTAAAATGTATTTCGAATGTCTTAAATCAAGATAGCTGGTTATTGCATTTTATTTTAATCATCCTATTAACTAAATAATTCAGAATGAGCTGTATGGTTTATTGTTAAAACAACCCATCTTAGGCAACTAAAAATGAAAGAGATTGTGTGTGTGTTTGCTAAAGGCGAGCTTGTTTGTATCTTTCAGACTACTTCCCGCCGCCTGAGGTGCCAGACGAGGGACTGGCGCGGCCGGTGGTGGCAGGCATTGTGGCCACCATCTGTTTCCTGGCAGCAGCCATCCTCTTCAGCACGCTAGCAGCCTGCTTCGTCAACAAACAGAGACGGCGTAAGCTCAAGAGGAGACGAGGTCAGTGATGCCCTTACGGCCAGAATGTCCTCCTCTTTCTCATCCAACCCACATGCACTTCACATCCTAACCTACTGACAGACTAAAGACTTTCATGCAATTCAAACAGACTGAGAGAAAACTCTGAAAAACATTCCATTTATTTAACATTCAAGACATCCCCACTATCTTGTGCTCTTACAGTATGAAGAGGTTTAAATAACAGGTAATTGCCACTATCGCACAAATGATGCAGCAGAACTCCCAACAAGCTCTCAGGATGCTTTTCGTCAGTAAATGAGTCTTTTTATGCATGTGTGAAATCTCTAATAGCTTACTTTCTCTCTGGTTTTCTCTTCGACAGATCCCCCTCTATCTATAACACACTGCAGAAAGAGCGTGGAGACGCCGTAAGTAATGTCTTTTTAGAACTTCCTCCTTCTCCCTTCGTACCTCAGTTCATTTAGACAGAGAGTGGAGTGTGCTTCATAAATCAAGGCATCTAACAGGCACGCCCTCTCACTTAAAGATCCTATTAGAAGACCCATTAATTACTGCTCAGTGATAGGCCAGTAATTCATGAATGTACTGTGTTCATGGACTGGACGTCTTAAGTTAATTTAATCAAAGAGGGGTTTCTTCATTTTTCCATTAGTCTGGAATGTTAAATAGTTCTCTTATGCATTTGCCTTAATTTGATCTTTATATCAATGGTTCTCAACCTTTTAGACTCTATTGTCCACAAAAAAGTAACTAAAATAATTATAATAATTCAATTTCAGGATTCCAGAAGTTTTAAGTGCTGTGATTTAGTCATTTGTGATTCACTGGATAAGGATTTCTACTGATTTTTTTTTTTTTTTTTTTTTTTTTTTTTTGAGCTTGGCAAAACTTGGTAAAATGTATATTCATCATAAAATGCCAATGGAATTTTAAGATTTTATTAATTTACATGACTTTTATCCAACAAATCACACTTTTAAAATTAGGCTACCTCATATATCCAGGTTTTCCAAGATTGTGTGAATCCTAGTGCTTAAAAGGAAACAAACAGTTGTTCAGGGGGTGAATTATTGATTTTTAGTTTTTTAGCAGTGTTGGGGAAGCTACTCTGAAACTGTTGTTTGACAAGCTACAAGCTACTCACAAGTTAAGGTAGTTAAGATACAGTCAAGCTACACTTCTGAAAAAGTAACTAGCTACACTACAAGTTACAATCAAAAGGTTGCTACATTGCTACTAGCTACATTGAATCTACTTTGATTTTTTTTATTTTATACAATAACTATATTACAAATGAAGAATGTTTTAAGTAAAAAATTTGGGTTTGCAGTACAATTTGATCAAATGTGATTTCAAAGAGTAGCCTATATTGTTTTGTTTTGCAAACTATCCAAAGATTGCCTGCACACATGTACTCAAATATATTTCTCAAAATGACTTGAAAAAGGAGTAGTCAAAAATGTATGTTAAGGGATTAGTTCACTTCTGAATTAAAATATCCTGATAATTTACTCACCTCCATGTCATCCAAGATGTTCATGTCTTTTTTTCTTCAGTCAAAAAAGAAATTAAGGTTTTTGAGGAAAACATTCCAGGATTTAGTGGACTTCAGTAGGGTACAACGGTGTCGAAGGTCCAAATTGCAGTTTCATTGCAGCTTAAAATCACTCTACACGATCCTAAACGAGGAATAAGGGTCTTATCTAGTAAAACGATCGGTCATTTTCTAAAAAAAATAAATCGTGTCGCATCGCAGAGCTAGTGCAAGACAAGCATTTGTGGTTAAAAAGTATATAAATTGTTATTTTTTTTAGAAAATGAGATGCTTGCATGAACGCTTAGCTCTGAAACCTGCCACAACTATAAGCTATATACCTATTTTAATAAATTAGTCTTTGCCGTGTGATAAGCGCAATACGCTATCGCAAATTCGTTTTCTGTTCAATTGACGGATTCTTTGCCAAAGCAAGTGCGCAAAACACAACGTTAGTGATCTGTTAGGTTCATTACGACATTGTAGCATGACAGATTAGTCTTAATTTAGTGGGAAACACTGATTCATCATTGTAATTAAAACAGAAACAGATATTTGATATAGAATGCAATAAAGCAGGATAATTATTCTATTACTCACATATGGGCGTCCTTAAATTTGGGCTTAAAGTCTTTGATGCATACAGTGTTTTATCTTTGGTTTACATAGACTACATACAAAAGTGTAAACTCTGCTAGTCGATTTCATGTGAAATATCAACCCACCCGTCCTTTATGTAATCATCAGACGATCTCTTAGTGAACATAAAGCCGCAAAAGGCTTGATATAACAGTAGATGGTAGTAATGCACAGTTTTAGTTTGTGATCTAGTAAGAAGAAGACACTGCGCTTCTTTGCAGGTTCTTCAAAACGGAATGTAGCTTTTGGTTGAGCTACACCACTACTTGCTGGAAAAAGTAGTTAGCTACTGGAAAATCTACACTGTTTTAACAGCCTAGCCACTGTCAAGCTACTGAAAAATGTAGTTAAGTTAGAAGCTACTCTCTAAAACGGTTTTTTAGCTTATTGTAATGCTTGTTTTGTCTTATTTTAAGTAAGTCGTCTTGAAGCCCTCTTGGAAGTTTACTGAGGCCTCCTTATAGGCCCATCCCTTTCTAGGGATGAAATAAATGGAAATTATATTAATTCATATAGCCATTTTTTGTTTATATATTTATTTACTGTAGATTACCAGATGAGCAGTAACAGGAAAAAGGGAGAATAATGGGGGTAGGATCAGGGAATGGCCTGAGCTGAATTCAAATTTGGGAGCCTTAAAATAAACACCACGGTCACTGAAACTTTACTGCATTTTCATTGGTGCCTTGCAGCATTCATTAATGGCATTTGATGTTAATTTGGGTCTTTAGTGACCCAGATTTATACCTAACACGGATGGATCTCTACTTGTAATATAAAACTCTCTTGATATTAGAGTAATAATTACAGAAGAATAAAATAAAGCATATTGTGTTACCTTTTGGAGCTTGAAAGGGTTCAGTTTGAGCAGATGTTTTATACCATCATCACTGTCCTCATCAGAGCTCATTTCCCAGTACATTCAGTATCTGGCTTATATTCGCGATCTCAAACATATTCTCAAAACTATCATTTTCAACATCTTCAAAATCTATATTTTGATCGCTGACAGCTTCTTCACCAGATCCATCATCGAGTTACAGTGACACTAATATTTTATTGCGTTCAGTTCAGTAAATCCCTGAGCCATTTCACATTTTGCTGACGATACTTCCTAATCTTTTGTTTTTTGCCTGCGGTAACTATGAGTGTCACTTCAAATGTCACTTCATCGTTGTGTATCAGACATTGCCACCTTGTGGAATAAAGGTGAATTGCACTTATTTAGTCATCAAAGATTTAATTATTATTATTATTGATTTTATAATTATTAAAATATACTTACACTGTTACACACCTTGGGTCGTTTGCGACCCTATACATCTGTTACAAAAAATGAATGGGAAAACAGGCATTCTTTTATTATTTTTTTCTTGTTATATTGTTTATAATAAATAGGTTGTTTGCAATCACGTGGTTCTGGTGACACGCGAAATTAATGTGGAGGGCAAGAGATGGAGAAAAGTCTGTACTGTGCTTTCTATGGTGTAGAAAGGTATAAATGTGAACGTGAACCTTATGTTATGAAGAGGAGTGATTTTTTTTCTACTGAATTGAAAGACTTAACTGCCATCGAGGAGGTAGATATAGAGAATGTGAAGCTGTTGTCACGCCATGTTCAGTCTGGTTTGTTTATATCGCGCTGCCTTTCTGCTAGTGACGTTAAGGTTAAAGTATTTTTGATTTTCAAAAATCATTTATGCTGAATCGAGAATTGCAACAGGAGCTCAGGAGTCTTTTCTACGTGTAAAAACACACTAAGGGAAGCAGTTTGGGGAGGTAACGGGAACACGCCATACGGCAAATCTAATAATGTCACTGACTGAACCCACTCCCTATCACTCAATAAAATAATCACATAGTTGAGTGTTGTATTTTGTTTGGTTTAATAATTAACATTACATTTGCGAGTATGACCCTCAGTCGGCTTGTGAATGAGTATAACTTGCACGCAGCCACTTCAAAAATGTTCACAAGCTTCTATGGGTTTGATTTTGGTTGTCATTTGTTGAAATAAAAAAAAATAAATAAAAAAAATACAGTGTGTCGGTGTCTGTCCACTGAATGCCCCTCCGATTCTCCTCCGTGGTCATATGGGAAAGAGAATATTTACAAAAAAAATATTAAAACTACAGTTACATTTACACCCTTCCAACAAAGAAATGGATTGACTTCTGTCAGCTTGTTGAACACATTTTTTTTATTTGGACATTTTCTACCATATGATGGCTGAAGCAGCAGCGTGTGACACTGTTTTCACGGTATCCAGATCAACATTTTGAACAGAATTCTACAAAACTTCAGTGAAAACACCAAATGATCATGCAATGGGATAAAATATCTTCTCTTCCCTGAAGAATGTGAATATTTAACCAAGTCAAAAACAAAACTCCTTGCCCTCCAGCCGCATTTCGCGTGCAGCAATGACGTCATGTGCAAACAACCTATTGATGGAGGAATACTAAGAAGTAGGGATCCACCAATACCATTTTTTAAGGACCGAGTATGAGTACCGATACTTTTTTTCTGGTACTTGCCGATACCGATACCGATGCCTATACATTTATTAATTTCTCTCTCTCTCTCTTTTTTTTGTTTTGTTTTTTTTTTGAGTGATGTTGCAGTTTTCAAGCACAACACAGTGAGACTAATGCATGTAGGACAGCTTCTTTATTATTACTCTAATGAAAAAAGTAATAATTTTTATGTGCTTGTCACAAACTTAAAGAACAAAAATTTCACAGTGTCCAATAATCTTCAAAGGGCATAATTACCAATATATATAATTGTTGTTATATAAAAAGAAATTTACAAACAATACAACAAATACTACAGAGATACAAATTAAATAAACTTGTTTTTCAGATACAGTGGTCATTATTTACCATGTATACATTTATTTAACATCTTTTGTTGTTTTATTAACATTAATGACAAATATAGGCTACGGTCCCTTTAAGAACGAGTCCATGGATACCGACACATATCCTGTTTTCACCCAAATGTTTACGTCCACTTAAGCCATATCCAACTGTATTTACATGAGATACTCCATACCATGGACATTTTGAAAACTATGTGTGCATTTGACCATTCAGGCGCAAGGAAGAGAGAGAGAGAGAGAGCGCGCTCTGTGTCATTCAGCGCGATTCCGCCTATCCCGCCTTCACTAATCGATAACGAATGATTGAAAGCATGCATTTCGCAATGTGTGGGTTGTCATCATTAATTTTGAAGTATTTCCACACCCCTGAGGCTGACATTGTTTTTGCTGCTGCCGCCGGTGTATCTCTGCACGGACAATTCTGTCAGTTACGTCACATGAGGTATCGGTCTTTGGTATCAGGGGTATTTTTACGGGTACGAGTACAAGTACATGAGCTTGGTATCGGGCCCGATACCGATAATGGCATCCCTACTAAGAAGGTTGAGTCTAACTTTAGAAAATGAATGAGCAGGATGGGAGTGAATGATGTCCTGGGTCACTAAAGACCCGAGGTATGCATTTAAGTGTTATGGCTGTTAATGAGCCATTTGAGACAAATGTTTTGCAGTCAGTTTGAGAAAATACTCTGTTCATGTATTTCTGCTTGATGATTGTGCTTTTAAACTGTTGTCTATGAGTATTCATGGTTTTCATGACACTTACTATACCAGTAAAGAAAGTAGGATTGATTTCAGGTTCATCCACATAGCAGTTGGTTTCTACACAGACACTGAGTAAGAGGGATTCAAAGTGACCCTGCTGCTTTTGAGTTCCCATGGCAACAATCAGCCACTGGAAAGAGAGTGTAAAACAAGCTCAAAAAGTACACGCACTGTAAATAATATACATCTGTACAACATGTAATTTCAATTGTATAGGTGTGTTAAAAGTGATTTTAAAAATGATAAAATCATTTTGTTTACTGTAATCCAAACACACAGACTATCAGTTAATTGTATGCAGATTGTGTGATAAAGTGTCCTTTCTGATCATAAGCTTTCAAGGGATGGTTCACCCAAAACCGGTTCTTGTGTGTCTCATAAACTAATGAATACTGTATGTGCATATATAAATTGCTCAAATAGAATTTTAGAGCTATGGCAGGGGAGAACATTTTCAGTGAATATAAACATTAAAGGGCTTATAAGCACATAAATATTTCATGAGGTAAGAAATTGGGTCTTTTTTTTTTTTTTTTTTTTTTTTTGATTAGTTTTGTAAACATCAAGCAGGGTTTCATAACCCACCATAACAGTGCAGCACATAGCTTAACCCAGTGTCAAATCCTGCCTTTAAAATTATGATAATCCTAAGTAAATGTAGTATGAAATGCCCAGATGGCAGAATTTCCATTTTTAGGAGAACTTTTTTATAACTTTGGATGATCCCTTTAATAACAACAATACCTCTGGACCCATTACCATGGTAAATGTGCATGCTGTGTTGTCTCTGCTTTTAAGAATGCCTTTTACCATGCTTTCATATTTTTATTTGCATTTACCATGGTATACTAACAATCTGGTGAAGAACAAGAAGTTTCATCTCTCCGGTAGTTTTATTTCACTGCAACAAAACTTATCTTTTCTTACATTTTACACTAACTCTGTTGTTTGTCTTTCTTCCCAGTGCTAATAACAGTGGACATCGGTGACTAGGATTCTCTTATTTATATTTTCAATAGTTACATAGTATTTGTTTATATTATTTCTTCATAATCTGTTTACTTGATACATTCTCTGATGTCCTCTAATGCTTCAGAAACACAAACAATGAGTTTTAAACAAATATAACAGTGTTCCTCTGTGATAATACATTTATAGTAGTGATATCTCAGATATTACATTTATAGTATATGATCCTCCTACATACATCTTTCAGTAAGCTAAAATGGGTTAGCTCTGATATGATGGATGGTTCCTTTTAAAAACATGCTGCTGTTGCTGTTTATTTTATTTCATGTCATGCTGGGATATGGTATCTATTTGTGGTAGTCCTTAAAGGGTTAGTTTACCCAAAAATAAAATTTCTGTCATTTAAGTACCACCCCCCTCCCCCCCCCCCCCCCCCCCCCCCCCCCCCCCCCCTATGTCTTTCCAAACCCGTAAGACCTTCGTTCATCTTTGGATCACAAATTAACATGCTGAAATACAAGACGTTTTTTATCCCCCATAGAAAGCAACGTCACTTCATAATGTCAAGGTTGAACCACTGTAGTCACATGGACTATTTCAATGATGTCTTTAATATGTTTCTGGACCTTAAATGACAGTAATTACGTTGCTTTCTATAGGGGATAAAAAACCTTTTCGATTTCATCAAAAATATCTTAATTTGTGTTCCGAAGATGAACGAAGGTCTTACAGGTTTGGAATGACACGTGGGTGAGTAATTAATGATAGAAATTTCAGTCATTTTTGGGTGAACTAACCCTTTAAGTATAGCACTTAATTTATTTTTTAAAGATTATTTACGTAACACCTGTTTATCTACAGTATTGTCATAGCATCACCTATGAATTCATTTTTTACTAAATACATTTTGAGTTATTGTACCTCTCTTTTTACATAGGCCTGTGCTTTAGAAAATTATACAGTGGGGCAAAAGTTTGACATCACATTGAATATGAAAGAAAGAAAGAAATTATAAAGTAAAATGAAGAAATGTTAATGTTTATATATATATATATATATATATATATATATATATAAAACATTTCTTTCTCTTTTCTTTTGCAATCCACTGTATATCAGCTGCTTTTTTCAAAACAAGGAGACTGCATGGATCCGAGCTGGCCTTGACATCCTTGCATGCAAAGGCCTTAAAATGTGTGAAAGATGATTAACATTGTCATTTAATAAATGACCAGTCCAGTACCCGTGATCATTATCATTTCTTATGTCCTGAAGCTCTGTCTTCCTCTTTCCTTCACTTCTATCTCTCCATTTCACTGTTTTTTTTTCTCCTGTTATATTGGTTGTATGGAAAGCAGCATCGCTGATGGCGAACATGACCCCTCCCCTCCCCGTCCCTCCCGTCTCTATTGTGTTTCCTGCCACAGGAGTCCTCTTACCCCTCTACCTGGCATAGAACCCTACTGGGAAGGCCAGGAAAGGAGCAGCTACAGGCCTCCGCCCTCCAGTCCTCTGTGAGTGCCTGCACCTTGTTCAGCAGTGTGCACTGCCTTATGTCGCATGCGTCCCATGTGCGCTGCTGGGCACGGTTGTTTTGGCAGGCTGTGAACCCATGAGCTATACACACAGGAGACCCACAAAACTTAAGAATTTGTTGCCTTTTGGCACCCTGTCCAACTCACACATTTATGCTTAGCCCTGTGAAATTAAAGGTGCTTTCTGGGTTCAGTTTCTGTTTTAGTGTATATAAATATTTGTATAAATGCATTTACATTAATACACTTACAATAGAAGCCTAGCAGGCAAGTGTGCCAGAGGGTTTCAAAACAGATTTACATTTCTTAATAGCTTGTGCTATTTTAAACATGAAATCTCAAGGAAATCTTTTTTTTTTTTTTTTTTTTTAATCTTTATTTTGAGGTAGAACTTGTTCTCTAGGTGGAGTGGTGTTTGCATAGCTTAACTAATGTAAAAGTACAAGGGATAGTTTCATTACATCACTTCCATTTCAGTTGTATCACACAGTCACATGTACTGTATAATTATTTGTATATATACTAATGAATAAATACAATCAAGAAAAAAAATTATATATGCTCTATAGTATATACTGCATTAGGCAAACCTATAAAACATTTTAAACTAAAAAACATTTAGTCACAATGTAACCTGTTTGTCTACTAGGCTTTCATTATGTATATTTACCTTTCCATTTATAAATTTAGGGATTCAAAATTGTTTGACAGTAATAAACATGCAGTCTATAGATTTTAGGTTGAAATTAACCTGGAGTGTGCCTTTAATTTGATTAAAGCATCGATTTTAATGTGTCCTGCAGGGGGCGACACAGCACTTAAATTTGATAATGAGGCAGTGCATTGAGAGCTGTGGAATCCTCTCCACAGAACTCGGTCAAAGTTGGTCATGAAAACTTTTCATAACACTTAATTTTATACATAATTAAGCAAGCAACTGGACTTATTTAAACTATTTAGCAAAATTTCTTACAAATATTTTACACACAATCCTCTCTGAATCAAACTTAATACAGCTTCCCAAACTCACCAAGTCACCCATTACATGGCTGGACCTTCGCTTTGAGATGACCCAGCTGGTGTGTGAGATGAGGGTGTGGATGTGTTTTGATTCTCTTGTGATGCTGTCACTTCTCTATTTAGTTAAGACTCCACAGTTTATACTCAGTTCTTCTTAGTTAAGTATACTCACTCATGATGGGTCTCTCTGAGTCTGCCTGCCAAATATCTATCTATCTATCTATCTATCACGATTTCACACATACAAAATTTGAAAGTATAGTTTAAACAGCAGTGTACACATTAAGCCCACAGGCTGCCAAAGGGGTGGCTTGGACTCTATTTCATGTGTCTTATTCACCCCCGTAATGTTTGTTTCAGATTTCTCCCTCCCAAGCATCTGAACCACTGCCTGTATGTCACCAACACACCCTTGCACACCAGAGGTTAACGTGCAGCAACTGGTGTTCCTGTGTTCAAATGACTTTTTGTTTGTTATTTTTTGTTTATTAGTGGATTTAACTCATATAAATGGTAAACATTGCACAATCTTGGTATATTGTGAAGTTTATGCACTTTGCGTTGTTATTTGGAATTGCTTTCAACAGTGAATGGTAGTAGTAGAATGAGCTTTTAATGAGATATTCTGTGCCAATAACTGAACTGTGGTATTATAATGCCTGACAATCATTTTTTTAATGCTCAGCTTAATTAGTCCAGAAAGATTGTGAATGGTGTGACCTAATATAACAACTTTGTATGAATTTTCCATGTACAGTAGAATTGTGTCTCAGTTTGAAGATTGTTTTAACTCATTACGAAGTTCCAGGAGATATTTGCATGAAAGGCAAAGTAAAGACAGAGACGGTTCATTTTCTTTGCCTCTCTATAAGGTTAGATGCCATCTTTCTGTCAGCGATCCTGAGGTCATTATCTTTCATCACAACATTTAGCAGGACAACAACTTGAAGTGATCAGCTGATAAGGATAATTACAGTTAAAACACACTGAATCTTTGATGTTTTATCAATGTTTTTATCCAAAACATGTTTACTCTTGCAAAATGAAAGCACAGTCTTGTAGATAGGCAAGTCAATATCTGATCAGATCTGTCTATGTTTAGTTTTCTTTTCATTTTCTTAACAGACATATTGTATATTATGCCTTTAAGCATTTGTGAGAACAATGGTGAAAAATTTAGACTTTACTGAAGAGTGTCTATTGTGTGTTCCCTCTGCTTGGCTTGGGAAAAGCCTGCTTAATAGTGCACTGTATTGTTGCTTGGAGCAGGCATAACGTCATTGCACCTGAATGGTGGTCATCAATAGGCAGTTGCCATGGAAACCAAGCTCCGTCACCGCAGCCATTACAAGTGAAAGTGCATGCTGTAATGATTCAGCAAAAACAAAGCTTCAGCCATTACATGTACATTTGTTATTGAATAAAGTATTATGGCTCTAACATTTCTGGATTTTCTCTCTTCTTTTCTGGACTATGCTTGTTATTTCTTGTTGTTTGGTCACATGGATACTCTCAGTTGAATGTCTTTAAAAATGTCACCATCTATGATTAATAAGGACTCAAATATATATATTATTTACGTTGCCTACAATACACACTCACAAACACTACATTTAATTTTTGAGGAAACATTAGTGTTAAAACTGATTATGATATTCAAACAGTGGTGACTAGAGAGTATAAGGCCTTAACAAGGATGAGTTATGACAAGATATATCCAGAAAAAAAAGAGTGAAAATTACAGCAATAACAACAATCAAACTCATATAGAGCACAAAATGGCTTTATTTTGAATTGAATTTCCTTTCTCTGATAGGTTTCAGGGTGCTACGGGCCTAAAATTACAATGTAAATCTTTTCAAGACAATTATCCTAGACAACATTTTTGAATCTGATTTGAAGATAACTAATTGTTTTCAAATATGTAAGGTAACATAAAAATGCCTTGAAAAGATAAACTTGTAAATAGTCTAAATCATAGGTTACATTTAGCTCCCATGATTGTGACCTTAAAGTAAACAAACCACTTTGGTGATCATTCTGATTAATGCTGACATTCTAAGACCCAAAAGCAGAAGGTTACACAGGGGTAAACTGGTTATCTAAATTATTTATTTATTTTCAAATGTCAGAATAGTTTCTGAAACAGTTCATTGTTCAACAGTTCATTCAATTCAAGTTAATAAGCAAATTTATATGCACTGTTGGATTTTATAGTTCATTTCATGCTTACCTGTTGTCACTTTGGGAGTGGTGGGAGTGATGTAGTCTAATAATGGACCATGTGCTAGCAACACATCTCAGGTCACTCCAATGTGTCCCTGTAAAAGTTTACTGTAATTTGTATCTAATTGCCAAATTTACAATTGAACTAATGAACTAGGTGTTCACATTTTCACACTTTATTGTGTGCTATGTTTTGTATATGAGGTACCTTGGGTGCATCTGAGACTAGAATGTTTCACAGTGTGTGTTGGTTTAATTTGGTATATTGTACATTTGAATCACAGGTATTTCTCCCAATCAGAAAATGGATGTGGCTTTTTGGATAAGTGATGAAACATCATAGATTTTATAACCAAGTCCAGTTGTCTATGACTTATCATTTCTTTTTCTTTCCCATTGTTATAGGTCATCGTCTGGAAAGATAAGTCCAGAAAGCGTCCGCTCCGTAGGACCTCCTTCAGAGTCCTCAGAGGATGGTTTACGAGCTAAGAAGTTTCCTCAAAGTCCTGCCAAGGAGAAGGAGCTGTCCTTATACAAGAAGACCAAGAGAGCAATAATTAGCAAGAAATACAGTGTCTCTAAGCATGAGGCGGAGGCTACCACTCCAATTGAATTGATCAGTCGTGGCCCAGATGGGCGCTTTGTCATGGATCCTACAGATATGGAAACTCCAGTTAAGGCACGGCGCATTGAGGGCTTTCCCTTTGTGGAGGAGTCTGACCTGTACCCTGAATTCCGACAGTCAGATGAGGAGAATGACGATCCGGGGCCCATGCCACCTGTGATGGCTACCCTCAGACCCCATCAGATCTCTCCCATTTCTTCTAGCCAGGAGTCTTACTTGCAGCCCCCAGCCTATAGTCCCCGCTTCCAGAGGCCCATGGAAGGCATGACTATCATGGAAACCAGTCGACTCCAGGCTACAGGGCAGATCCGTGGTGCTCCTCACTTCCGAGCCTTTTCCCATGGCCAGTTCTACAGCTATTTGGGAAGTCCAGGGGAACCTGAGCCTCCTCCCCCCTTCTACATGCCGGACACCAGCCCTCTCAGCTCAGTAATGTCTTCTCCTCCTTACCACCTGGAAGGACCTTTTGGCCATCCCACCATCCCAGAGGAAATCGGTGAGGGAGAGATTCAGCATTATGCAGTCTCTGGCTACACCCTTCCCTTGGCGCATCCCTCCACCTCGCGCTCTCCAGACATCTGGCAACGACCCGATTTCACTTTTGCCACAATTGAGGGTCCTCACTTTATTTTTCCACCTCCACACCCTTTGCATCTTCATCCAGAACCTCCCCTTCCTCCCCCTCTTGTTCTTCCACCTAGTGCCCTCCAGCCCTCCACCCTTCAAGTATCTCCTTATCCTGGTATCCTACAGCTGGAGGCTCCAAAGAGCCGCCCCGGCAAGTCTCCCAGCAAGGTCAAGCCTCAGGGCCTTCCAGCCAAGCGTTTACCTATGCAAGAGGCACAGAGTCTAGGGCAGCTAAGACACACAAGCCACGGTATGGGTGTACCGGTATTGCCTTACCCTGACCCAGTGTCTCACATGGTTGGCCCAAGCTCGTTTGGAAGCCTGGACACCCGATGGTATGAGCTTACACCCAGGCTTAGCCCCAGGCAGCCCCGTAGGATGGAGCCCAGCATGGTTGTTCTCCAACCATCCCGCCTCTCACCTCTAACTCAGAGCCCTATTAGCTCTCACGAAGGCTCACCGGAGATTGTAGTACGTCCCAGGCCCCGTCCCAGTGTCGTCCAACCCCCAATCCCTCCTGAGATGTCTGAGATCACCCTTCAACCTCCTTCTTCAGTTAGCTTCTCTAGGAGGTCCTCCCCCTCCTCCTCACCTGCTCAAGGCCAAGGTAGTCGAAGGGCAAGTCCCAGCTACCGATCCCACATGGCATTTGCCACCTCAGCGGCAAGCTATCCGTCACAGTCCCCTTCACCTCCTGTAGAAAGCAGCAACATTTTTGGGCAGATGCCAACCCAGAGGAGGACTGAGGAGGAGATCCTTCCATCAGAACCCTCTCCACCCCAGTTATCAGCTTCAGGGTAGGTGCACTAGGCCTGTAGCGTGTGGATTGATAAATCATGTACCATCTGGCCTAAGTGTAACATCTAGGACCCTTTAGGGTGCAGAAATAACCACACTTTTGATTTAAGTCTAAAGCTACAGTTCGCTCACATGGGCAAAATTATGTTTGCTGCTTGCCTTAAGCTTGTTTTAGTAATGTTAGAACTCATGCTTTCATAGATACACTGCCCCAGATGCCTTGCATTATTCAAAACCATTCAAAACCATTTTCTACATAGACAAGTTGTGCTATAGTTTTCTGTGTCACTAATGCAGCTTTTCATGTCAGACATCCAATTTCATTCATAAGGTCTGTGAAGCACTTTAAAGCACTTGTCTTAAAACCAAAGTGAACAACTTCAACCAAATATGGTTGTGGGGTAACAGATTCCAAGTCAAGACTTGATGAATTATTTGCTTCACAGACATGGTGACAGACCTTTTAGGGCTACGTGTCTGGAGAGGTTCTATTTTAAGTCGATTTAAAATTCAATAACGAAGCCCCTAAAAAGCCTGGAATCAGAGGTACACCACTACAGGATCTCAGCCTTTCCATTCACTGTCATGCTTTACCCTGCCTTTCACCCAACAGGAGGATCCCCACATGTGCAATAAAATTGACCAATCCCAGTCCAAATGAAGCCCACTGTTTTGACTAACTCCAGGCTTTTTAGGACGACTCTCAGAATGTATGATGTGGAGGCTGAGGTTGGTGTGTCCAGCACAACAGGCACAGGTCCTCTCCTGTTCCAAAGTAACCTGACCGCATGGTTGCCTTTTCCACACTCCCCCCTCTCTCCCACCTACTGTCACCCAGGTTACCCCAGCTCTAACTGCCAGGGGGAGGCTTGTTGGGCGAATCGTGTTGCAGGGACTGTCTGCTCTCATCTGTTGCAATGTCGTCATCATCTTAAATAGGGCATTTGGTCATTCTTGATGACTCCTCGAGTCTTACCTGCTTTGTTTTTGATTGATCTCAGCTATCTGGGCAGCGTTGTTGTGACCAGGTCCTCTACACCGCAATAGGTAAGGGTTGGATCCATGTCTGAAAGGGGGGGGGGGCAGCAGGTGGGGCTTTTATTCACCTCGTCCTTTAAAGGGGAATACAAGTCTTTGGGTCTTGCTTTCCTTTTGTTTATTACCAAGTTTCTTTTTCTTCAAGTTTTTTTTTTTTTGGTTTGTTTTGTTTTGTTTTTTTAATTTTCAGATAGCCACACATTTAAGTTCTGCAGTCTTGAAGCCTATATGCATTCTGGTCTTAGTATGCATATGTACATTTCCCAGTTATTGATTAGAAAGCCCAGCACATACCATTTGGTCAACACAACCTCATGCTTGAGACACAATAAAAATAAAATATCAACAGCTTGAATATCGATTTTGTGAAAAGCTGCCATTTAAAAAGTCCTCATGGTTTGAGATTCATGGTAACCTTCATGGTATACTTTCTGTCTATATAAAAAATGTGCTTTAAAAAAAAAGTTTATAGTAAATGACAGTACAAACACTACTTGCAGTGGCCGGGAAGTTTAGCTCGATCCTGGATAAAGGTGACCAGTCGTTAGGGACCGTCTCAAGCAAGAGTTGCATGTTATACTTCATTTCAGGTAGGTGCATTTTATTGCTTGAAACAAATTCAAGTGATTTAAAATCCATTAGCCTTTTACAGACACCTTTTATGATTAAATGCAACACTTTCTTTGTATAATCATGATCGATCTAGTGTATATGCAGTGTATGCATAAAACTGCACTTGTTTTGTGTAAGTTTAGGCTGCAGAACACATTTCACAATCATGTGAAGCAAGTTTTCTTCCAAAACAATTCCTGCACTTCCTTTACAATGGGGAAAGTACTATTGGCACCAGAAAATGCTTCTTTTTAGGTTGTGGCTTTCACCCAATGAAGTGCTTTTCCGGAGTATTCCCCTTTAAAGTTCTGTTCCATGTGCAAAATGCCATGCATGCCATTGCTAAATATTGCTCTTCAGTTGAAAAACCAACAAATATCTGATTAAATTCTTGTTACATTTGTTGTCCGAGTGCTTTGTTTTATTTTTCATTATGTGACTGTTCCCAAGTAGCCATTTTTCCCTCCCGCCATCTCTCCCCCTGTCAGCATGGTGAAGCCCATTGTAGACAGTATTCATGTCTATGAGCACATTTCTGACAATGCTTTGTCGCTAAGCTGTGATTTTCCCCCTCTACTAATGGCCTTTAATTTCTCTCGGCAGCCTCAGCAGAAGGACGGCCCCTCTATAATGCTATTTCTGTTATTTTGTCGTGCCTCGTGAGAGCTGTGTGTGTGTGCGAATGTGTGTATGTGTGTGTGGGGCAGAGTATGCGGGCTGCCGGTTTAAGTGCCTCCATACTGTATTTGGATGGGAAGACTGTACAAACTAAACTGTCTGAGAATGGATTTATAAAGCTTTTTATATATAGAAATGTTTATATATATATATATATATATATATATAAAAATTCCATACTTTACCACTGCAGTATTATTCTAATATGTATTTAAGTATGCTAATCCACTGGAATTACCCCAATCTATGTCATGATTTCTCAAAATTTCTCTTTAAACAGATACATACATTATGTTGCCATATTGAGGTACTGTATACATTTTAAAACAAAATTCATTTCCTAATAATATATGATATAATAATATAATATATGATATAATAATACAATATATTTACATTTTGCCTTCCTGTTGTATAAGCTTGACTAATTTTTCTGTTTAAATGTTGATTTGATCTCTAATTGATGGAAATTTGCAGTTCAAAAGAGTTACAAATGTAATTTTGGGCAGGAAATACCTGAAAAATTCTTAAGTATACCTCTCTTTCCACTCAAATAAATGTTTTGCATCATACTTATCATGCTAAACTGGACCATGGCTGGGCCAGATCATTTGAGTGTAAGAGATTCATGGGTAATCTAAGTTGCTTGTAGGCCTGCATTAGCAACAGTAATTTGACCAAGCCATGTGGTCACTACTGTGACCAGTTTAATATACATGGCAAGCCACCGCACTAACTGTCCCCTGTGTAATGGCTTTGCCTCTCTTTGCTCCCTGTACAGAAAACGTCGAGGTGCACCAAGTGGCTCTGCAGGGTCTGAGAGGATAGAAGCACTGAGATATCAACGAGTGAAAAAAGCCAAGAAAGCTGGAATCAACAATAACAACTCCAAGACCAGACGAAAGACAGGTGAGGAACAAGTCAAAAGCTACTGTAATTTATATACTATAAGCCTCTTGTACAAAATATAATGTGCCTTTTCTCATCAACATAATCTCTGTAGTAATCTGTTCTCTTGCATACTGCCGTCTATGAAATTATACGCTAATTCAAATGGAACAATGTAAGTGGCTGATTTGGGTCACTTGGGTCCTTTTGGTACAGCCATCATGTCGGTAGCACGTCTATGATGCCTTAAAGTGTTGTGGAATATATTTTTATTTTAACTTAAATTTTAATTAATCATAACTAACATTTATGTCCTTACAGGGATAACATTTATAATTGTTTTGATACTGTATGTCTCACACATTCGGGCCAGAATTACTGTGATCTAAAAATAACAAAAGGAGAAATAAAACTAGACGGGTGTCCAGTTTTATTATGCATGTCCAACCTCATGATCGAGGTGCTCATGATTTGCTCCTACCTAGTAACAAAAAAATTATACGTAGAACAAATTAAGTTGGAGGAAAATTATGTAATAAATCGTGTCACCTTTACCGTGTTCCTTTTTTATAAAAACTGTTGCACCCTCTTTGTTGGGGAATTTTCTCTGAAATTGGTCTGAGATCCTCCCAGCTGTGATTGATTAAATAATTCCTCATGTCATAGCCTTCATGATCACTGTATCAGTGTCCTTTTTTGCACATATATTTCATTTTAAGAAGATGTGATTAAATACATGCGCATACATGCGCGTTCATGTTTTAGAGCACTAGAGAAACTGCCAACTGGTTCTGCTTCAATATCCAAATTTTACATTAACAAGTAGCATAAGTAAACAGTCATATTCCCAGAAGGAAACAACTATGTTTATCGTAACTGCATGCAAATCGAATGTGAACTTTGTGTAATGTTGTCCATAAATAATGGTATGTGATGCAACATGTCCATGTAGACATCTGCCTGTTTTTGCTTCTACCATGTGACAGATGAATTTGCTGCAAAATACTATAGATTAGACACATAACCTTTAATAACTGGTATGTACGCTGCTGTTCATAAGTTTGGGGTCAGTAAGAATTTTTTTTTTTTTTTTTTTGAAAGAAATTATCAAAGTCCCTTTAAGACAAGTCATTTCACTCAGCGGCCATCTTTGAAATGCCTCTCGGGCATGCAGCTTTTATCACTTTGAATGGGGAAACATCAAATTCTCCAAAGCTGTTTGATTAAATTTCACATTTGAAATCACAAATGAAATCTGACAATAACTGTCTCATAAATTTTGTTTCTAAAAGCTGGAATCATGACAAAAATAGTATTTTTCAGGCTGGATCAAGCTAATGCGCATGCGCACTCCTAAAGTGCACGTCTGTTGTCTCATTTCGCAGGCGTGTGTCTGACTGTTTCTATAGAAAACTCAGCTTCTAACGGCCGCTACAGCAACTCAATGATTTTACCAATTATTTAGAAGGCGGGACTTATTCCGCCATATTGTGCATTGCACTTTCTCCCATTCAAAACAACATGAGTGACGGGTCTTGTGTTATTCTATAGTCACAAGACGACCAAATCGTGGCCAAAATCGCACAGTGTGCACTCGCCTTAAGAAAAAAAATAGTCCATTACAATGTATAAAACAACTGGCCTAGCAACACGACAAACACTAAAAATACTCCAAGGTCATTACAGTTGATAACTCATGATGCAAGATGGCACCAGTTGCATCTGTATAAAACAGTAGTGAGCAAGTCCACAGTGTGAAATAAGGGACATGAAAGTAGTGGAGGTTTCAGTTACCAGATGAATTGTGAGATGCAGTGGTGCCATGGGCGATGACAAATTTTAGGACATGTATGACCTCTAGATGGCGCTATGACCAGTCAGAGAGACCTGTAATATTTTGTTATCATCTATCCTCATGTGCTCATCTGTCTTGCTGTCAATACAGGTGTGCCCCCCTCTCAGACCCAGCAGCCCCACACCTCTCAGGTCCTCCAGCCAGAAGAAGCTCTCTACCTCCGCAAGAAGAAGAAAAAGTTGATTCGCCAGGACCCGTACACCCGCTTCTCCGCTCTGCTGTACCGTCGCCCACCCCGAGAAGATCAGAAAGCCATTTTGGCTAGTATGGACACAGCAGACCCAGACCACGCCACTCTCCTCTGAAGTCCCAGAGATTACAGGCCACACTCTCTGCAAACTCTGAGCTCCTTCCACCTTTGCTCAGCCAGCCAATATCTTCACGTCCACACCAACGCCAATGGTTTACTTCTCTTCTCTGTTCTGTTACACTTAATGTATCACAAGAGAATGCTTTTGTTCCAAGGTTTTGCTCCAGTTCATTTACCTCGAATTTAGAAAGATCGGTCAAAAAATCTTATATGCTTCATCTTATCTTTGGGATTAAGTGACTCTTATCAGATGGCGAGTCAGATAAGAGAACAGCTGTCAAGCTTCTATTTTATTTTGCCAGTAGACTCAACCATATCTTGCAGTAGGCCGCAGGATTCTCACAGGTATAGCTCAAAATCACCACAAGCTGAGTGCTGCTATACTGACAAACACAGTAGTAGTTAGTAATCAGAATATTCTTGTATTTTCAAATATGTAATTTCACAGTTCATATTTAGAACATATTAGCAAACCATTCATGAAATGTACACTATATTGTTCAAAAGTTTGGGGTTTTGGGAAAATGTCTCTTATGCTCACCAAGGCTGCATTTATTTGATCACAAATTAAGTAAAAACAACAGCACTATTGTGAAATATTATTACATTTAAAAATGAATGTTTTATTAATTTAGTATTTTATATGTCATTTATTCCAGTAAAGCTGAATTTTCAGCATCATTACTGCAGTCTTCAGTGTCACATGATCCTTCAGAAATTATTCTAATATGCTGATTTGGTGCTCAAGAAACATTTCTTAATATTATCAATGTTAAAAACAGTTGTGCTGTTTAATATCTTTGTGGAAACCGTGATACATTTTTTTCAGGATTCTTTGATCAACAGAAAGTTCATAAAAACAGCATTTATTTATAACAGGATTTTTGTACCATTATAAATGTCTTTACTGTCACTTTTGATCAATGTAATGCATCCTTAATAAAAGCATTAAATTCTTAAAAAAAAAAAAAAAAAACAACAAAAAAAAAGTTTTACTGACCCTAAACTTTTGAACTTTTGTAATGTATATTAGTTGTAAAGGCACCATGGCGATGGTATTAGACATATACAGGAGTATGTGTGCATTTAGGATGTTGTTAGTGTCTCTTCTCACTTACCAATACTCCATATTTGAGGAGAAAATAGAAAACACAAAGCACAACATCTGTTAAAGCGACAGTACAGGCAGAGAGACAGGCTTGGATTGCAACTGCAACCACTTGAATAAGGGAACATTTTATTCGGATGCAATTTTTGATAAACATGTACTTACAGAAGCTGCTACATCCTTCTACATTTTTTTAACACAAACTTGAAGCACTGAAGCAAAACCTTGGTGACTACTGTGAGTGACATTTTTAGTTTATGCCAACCTCACTTCTCTTGGTTATCAAGCTATATTTGGAAAGTACTATAGTAATGCCAAAAATACTACAGCTTCCTTAATCAATAAGACAATAAAGTGTACTGTACTGTGAGGAGGATAGGATTTTGTGCCATAATATACTATAGTATTTTTGTCATCAACATGCGATGCCCCCTTACATTAAAAAAAGGCATACGTCAGCCTTAATAGGGCTCCTAAATGCTTGTTCCTATTGTGTTCGTTACGTTTTTTGTTTTTTTTTCTGTTTAGATGACAAAAAAAAAAAAAGAAATCTACTGCCTTTGTAGGCCATTTTCGAGCCTTTTTTATTTTTGGTTAAACCAGTAATGGCAACCCAGCGCCTGTCTCTCTCCTCTGTGAAGACCCTTGGGGGAAAATCTCTTTGGGATGAGAGGGCTATTCCCAGCGGCCAAAGGTTTTTATTGTGTTTCTATCATCCAACGGTGCTTCTTTTCTACAGAAAGACATGTATTTTCACTGTCTGAACAGAGATACCTGGGCAAATGTACATTTTAGCTTGCTAGCCATTGTCAAAGGGGGATGTAATGGCAGTTAGACGAGAGGTGGCATGTTCTGTGTCTTATCACTTGTACAGATCAGCTTGTACATTTGAAAAATCTCTAAAAATGCATCAAATGGCTGAACATTGTACTGTTTCTTCAGCCTGGAAAAAGAATTCAAATCGAAAAGCAAATGAAGGCTGACCCTTGACCTCCAAATCGCAGGTTAAAGGGGTTATGGGGGCGTGGTTCATGGCTAAGCCCCTCCCAATGGCCAATCATATTATAGGCATTTTAACGGCCTACAGAAGGTGCTATCAAAAGTCTTCAGACTGAACTCTGTTGATATTATATCATTAATGTGATCTTCCATCAGACAAATGGCTGCTGCTTTTAAGTGTGGTCACATTAACGAAGTTTTGGCACAATTTTATGAGCATAAATCAACAGTGCAGCCATGCATGATGCACCGTTCACACATCACTTTTAAACCAAGCAGCTTTCTGTTGAGGTGCACTTACATTTAATATAATTTGCGCATTTCAATGAGAATCCGTGTGATTTCGCTTAAAGAGATTCACCCAAAAATGAAAATTCTGTCATCATTTACTCGCCCTCCAAACCTGTATACATTTCTTTGTTCTGCTGAACACAAAGGAAGATATTTGGAAGAATGTTAGTAACCAAGCAGATCTCACCCCCCATTGACTACAGTAGTAGGAAAAAACATACTATGTAAGTCAGGGGTCTCAAACTCAAATTGGCTGGGGGCCGTTGCTGTGATTGACACCTCATATGAGGGCCATTTTAACATTCAAGCACAAAAAAAGGGCAACATTTCTGAAAAATTACTTATCTTTGCATTATTTCTCATTTACTTCAAATTTCATTACTAGAATATTTTTATTTTCCCTTACTTTATTTTAGCTTATTTTAGCAAAATCTTGCACTGAACAACACTGTACTGAACAAATGCAATCCCTGAATACATTTATACAATATTCTATTTCTTGCCAGACACTTGGCAGCGCTTCTGCTCATACAGCTGAGCCACATTTGTCACAAGAGCCGTTTGAGCATCAGTAACGTTTATTGGTAGCATTGGATGCGTTTCAGTGGTTTACATTGACGCTCACGACTTGCGCGAGTGCTTTTACTGTAATTTAGGCAAGCACGCTCATAATAGAAGCGACGCGGTCGCAACGTGCATGCGGTGTGGCGCACTCGTTTTTCCAGGCGCGCATATGATGTGACAAGATGAAAACATCTCAACTTTTCAGAATGCCGCAAGCGCACCGCAGGTCATGTAACAAGAACCAACCAATGAGCTTTGGCCTTTCCGTAACAAGGCAGGTACAGGGCAGGTACAGCAGCTGTACACAGCAACGACAGACGCCACGGGAGCAAAAGCGCTTTGGAAAGAAGGAGAACGCGGCGCGGCTGCTTATGTGATGCAATATGTGAATGGCCCCTTAGAACGGCAACCTTTTCTTTGCATATCAGACAGGTAGCAACTAGAGAATAATAATAATTTAGCAGGCTGGATTATGTTTTATTTTTTAGATCAGTTTGAGACCACTTATGTAAGTAAATGGGGGGCGAGATCTGCTTGGTTACTAACATCCTTCCAAATATCTTCCTTTGTGTTCAGCAGAACAAAGAAATGTATACAGGTTTGGAACAATTTGAGGGCGAGTAAATGATGACAGAATTTTCATTTTTGGGTGAACTATCCCTTTAAGATTTCCCAATTACAGAATACACAACAGGGTCACAGAAAAGAAAGCTGCTGGGTTTGAAAGTTACTTCTGTGTGAGATGTGCTTCGTTCATCACTACACTATAAACATTGAAACTTTTTTTTTGGTGTGTAAAATTTCGCTAATGTCACCGCACTCCTGAACACCTCAGTATTTGATGTTTTAGGATTTTAACACCATCCTGCATCTGTCTGATAAGCCTTCTAGTGCGGTCACATACTGTTGTTTGTAGAATTTTTGCATATATTATAGGAGTCCATGCAATCTAGAATTTCGGCGTAATGGCGAATGATTTCCCGATGCAAATTTCTCAACAGGGTCAAACTGATCTCCGGACAATGGCCCTTTTTCCTTGTGAAATTTCGCCCAAATTTTTCTAATGTGACCGCACCTTTTTCCTGTCTGCTGTGCTGTTTTGAGGGTCATTAATGATATTGAAATTCATACTTGACTACCATCGGAGCGTTAAACTACAGCGAGCGTAAGTCTGTTTTGAGCTGTGGAGTGTACATGTTGGTTGGTAAAGGGAAGGTATGTTTTAGCCGCAGCTGCTGTGTGGTGAAGATTTTTTTTTTATTTGTCGGGATGTAACATTAGCTTACACATCACAGACCAGCGCATCAAGTGCTCCTTTGCACCTGTTAGCTGTGAAAAAGTTTGACATTTGTGGAAGTTGTAGATTTAGATCAGAGGATTGATTGTCAAAGAGTCACCATTTTAAGCTTTTAGCGATTCGGAGCTCAACGCGTTTTACTTAACGTCGTGCCGTGAGACCTGTTCAGATTGCCGAACCGTGATTGAGCCGTCTCATTTGTGCGTTGTGTGAATGGCTTTACATTTTGAGCAAAGACTTGATTGTTCATACTTGTAATTGTTGTTTTATTTGTAAATCAAGTAACCATATTAGATGAGACCTACTTGTGAAAGTTAGGTATTATATTCTAAAGTTAGATGTGTGTCACAAGATACTGTTATAGAGGCGAATGATCATCTCGTTCAGTTGGGAGATGTGCTTATCTAAGTATTTTTGATCCATTTCACTGGGCAATTGTCAAATATGGTGCTTTCTAAAAGATATACAACTATTTAATTAACTAAATATTGTGTTCCTTTTTTATTTAAAGCCTTCATACAAGAGAATAATATTGAAATGAATATCCAAAATGCTAGGAATGTACTGTAATATGTCAAAAAAAAAAAAAAAAAAACTGTATATAATATAATAGCATATATTGCACAATGTATTATAAAATTTTAGTAATTTTGAATAAATTGGCCAATATATGCACGCAGCAGAATATATTGATACAAAACATATTGTCATATTTTGAATTCAGTTTCTAATGTTACTTTTTCATGAGGGTTGGAATGCATGAGAGCATTTTTGAGCCAAAATAGCTATTTACGTGGTGTAAATGTTTCGGTCCACTTGCATTCACTCTCACATTGGATTTGCGACTTATTTTGTCAGTTTCTAATGATGAAAGTTTTCTATGTGTAAACCCGAAGGGATACCGGTCTAGCTCAAATTCTGCTTTGCAGAAGACTTCTGCTACTGTAGCATCAATCGTTGAACAGATTGGCTAACTCTAGTGTGGCCAGATAAATTAGCTGTTTGGGGATTTTGAGAGGTAATTAATGCTTACTTGATTGTACTCATGGGCGGTCTAAGATGAGATTCATTCTACTAGACTCTTGAGCTTGAAGAAATGAACCTTTATCTTTTTAGTAGCATTATAGCCGTGGTAGAGATTCATTCAAGCATTAGTTGAATTATTTATTATACTGTACTGACTTTATATGCCATTTATATCTACACAAAGATGAACACATTCTATTACTTTTGACAAAACATCTCAAGCTTAGCATTTTTCCATTTCAGATCATTTTCTGAGGTGCTTAATTTTTAATAAAAACATCTTAGTAAATCTCTGTTCCTTTGTTTTGATTGCGAATAAATCATCTCATGTTCTAGCAGCATTTTCACTTTGCATCTTCTATTTTTTTATTTATTTTTTTATGACATTCTTTTGAATGTTTACATCATATACACATTTATATTCTGAGCAGATACTTGCTTACCAAAGCAACTTACAAGAAAGTGCACATTTTGTAGAACTGGCATGTACAAATATTATTTCATCTTGAATGATGCTTTACTCATAGGCAAGCCGGTTTTAGCTGGTCTGTTGATTGTTTGGTTGCAGAAGATGTTTGGATGCCAATTTATGCCACCATATGAATTTTAGCCGTTTGCTTCCAGTTGGAGTAAAACAGCTAAAATGTTTGAAATGGAAATTACGTGTAGAGAAGTTTTTGAGTCTAACCCTGTTTTATTAGGTACATGTTTATATAATAAGTAAAGAATAAATTTGTATTTCTTACATTTTTAGCATGATTTTGGGATTTTGCTGAATGTTACTAAACCAATGATTTATAATATGAGTGCAACAAGATATTATTTATTTACTTATTATACAATGAAATATTATTTGATTATTATAATTATATAATTATTGTATTTATTATTTGTTATTTGATAGCTCACTAGAAAGGGAGATTGCAGCAACAAAAAAAAAACTTAGATAAATAAATGAGAGATAAATAATTCTCTCATCATTTACTCACCTTCATTTCATTCCAAACCATAAACTGAAAGAAAGAAAAAAAGATGGATGGCGCAACTTCTTTCTCTTCCATTGTAGTAAGTGAAGCCGCCAATATGGCCCTGTCATCTTTAAGCCCCGTCCACATGAAGCCAGATCTTTCCCTATCCAATCTTTTTTTCCCCCTCGTCTCAAGAAATATCTCACACGAAACTGCTGAAACCGGCTCAAAACGATGTAGTATACATGCCAGACCAGTATGTGGTGCTGTAATTCTGCCACAGAGATACACTTAAAACAGAGAATAAGACTTGGAGCATGCGCATAAACCTTGCGCGCTGTATACAAACTTTAGTAAAGCTTAGAAATAACGCTTTATTTTGTCTCAGTAGCTTCTGCAGCACGAACACAAGCATCTAGAGTCTGCTATTGTTGTTGTTGTTTTGTGTAGTTAGCGCTGTCTAACTAGAGTCGACACGTGGGGTGATGACATCATCGTTTCACAAAATATACGGATAGGCTGTACACACGAAAACGCAAGGGCGGCATTTTCAGATTTATCCACTCTGGGACCCGGTTTAAAAAAAATATCGGATTCACCTTCTGAAAACGCCGGATTCGTCTGGACGAAACGCCTATCCAATACAACATTTTTGCGTATACACCTAAACGCGTCTCGAGTCTGTGCAGTAGTGAGCGCGAAGTAAGTGGAGCCGAGATATCAAGGTCCTGTCCGCACTCCCGCAAAATCGGTTAATACAGTTTACTGCAGAACAACACATTATGTCTGTGTGAAATAAACAGTTCTGGAAATGTAGGAATTAAAGTTAAAGCTCCAATCTCCTCCCAAAGAGACAGAAAAGAGTCTGTTGGTGCTTCAGTGATTAGTTCGCTCAGAGAAGCTACCAGTCTCAGCTGTCAATCATGACATCAAAACCCGCGTCAAATAACTAACTAAAAACAAACTTATTTAAAGAACAAACACTTGAACTAACATCAGCGTGATAAAAACCGCCTACAATGACAGAAACCATCTTTGAAAAAAAAAAAAAAACTGAAGTGTAATTTGATTGTTTAGTTTGTCTCACGCCCCAAGATGGAGAGAGCGGGGTTTATGCCCTATACCGCATCCAGTCACCTGGGGGCGATCGAGACGCTTTGGCTTCACTTTTCAGGACTCCTGTGGCAAGCTTGTTCCAAACTAGTATACTACACAATAGAGTACCTTAGGGATGACGTGTTTTTGTAGGCCAACCCGGAAGTTAGCGCGCACGGATTCCCTCGATCGAAAGCCTATGCATTTTCCCCATAGACTTTTGGAAAACCGCAAAAAAAATAAGCTCTGTGTTTAACAAAGGGTTATGACACTTACACGTTTTATCTATCAAGATAATATTTACAAGTTAACACAACATTTATACATTTTGAAGCCTAAATAAAGTCGTCCGATATAAAAAGCTAACAGTAGGCTATAAACAGACTACAGCACACCATGGTCGCGGATCAACGTCACCACCACCAAGCTTCCTCAAACTTTATTTAAAAAACAACTTTATTTAAAAACATGTTTGCTGATTATGACCTGCGCTGTGTATGAATACTTATCCACTTTTTCATGAGAAAAGCTGTCTAAATGTCCTGTTTGTCATGATGACGTCTAAAGTCCCCGCCAAAGGAAGTAGTCCCTTTTAGCAATTTGTTAGCAACCGCCTTTTTGAGACACAATAAAGGTTACAAGTGGGTTATAACTGGTGTGTTTTATGTCATAGATCAAAACGTTAAAATATTTAGAGGCTTTGTTAACCACAGACGATTTAGCAAAAACCCATTCAAAAAACCCATAGACTTTAGGGCGATGGAACCGGAAGTCCTAAAATGCTAACTCGCTTTTGCCTACAAAAACACGTCATCCCTGAGGTACTCTATGAAAGTCAAATCAACACTGGACCACACTGACTATCATTGTAAAAGCACGGAGACATTTTTTAAAATATTTTTGTGTTCCACAGAACAAAAAAAATCAGAGGTTTGGAACAACATGAGGCTGTGCAAATGATGACGGAATTTTAATATTTTGGGTAAACTGTCCCTGTAACCTCACCACTTAACAGAGGTTATGACATCAAGTCCCCCCCAAACACACACAAAAAGTTTTTCTTCATCGGCCTAAAAGAAATAGTAACATATATTTGATAGTTCGTTGAATAGAGCAATGACATTAATTAACATGCACTTTCAAAAATATTGTATGTGACACAAACACAGTACATTGCACACCCAACACAGCCTTTAACAGCATTTAAAATGAAATTCAGAATGCTTTAACCCTTAAAAAGACCCTTACTGTGTGTTCATTCATTTCCTTTTGTTTTTATTCATGACAGTTGCTGATATTATGTATCCATGTACAAATGTAGAACACTTTTCCTATTGTTGATGCCACTAATGAGTTAACAGACTAACCTATAAGTTAACCTCTCAAAAGATGACCTCTTATAGTATATCAGGGATACAAAAAGCATATGAATTACCATGCTGCTCATTGTTTTGGTACACAGTCTCAGATTAAGAGGGAAAAGCATAGAATCAGCACAACGTAGAGGATGAGAGAGTGTGGCGGTCATGTCCTCACATGGCACTTAGTGCACCCTGAGCCTGCAGGAAAACACATAGGGTTTATCAGGACACCAGCTCCACAGCTGACACACACACATACCAGAACTACCACAAGGTGTAAATAAAAAATGCAAATCATGCAATATATATTTTTTGTAAATGAGAATATGTGGTACACTGTGGCCGTTGATGGATGAGTGGTAATTTTATGGTCTGTCTGGAAACATGTAGCAGGCCTTCACTTTCAGATATATATAAAACTATTACAGATGGAATATATTATAAAATACAACGATTAAAAGTCACACATGCTATTAGAATCGTAAACCAAAGTGGATGGTGTTATCTTATTATTTTTTTTTTTTCTGTTTCATTGTCATCTAAAGCTCTGGTTCAAGCAATACAAAATCAAATAAAATAAAAAAAAAAGTGACAAAACAATGTACAGTGACAGATAAAACCTATATTAAAGTGACATTTCTGCTCATATTTTTATCGTCTCTTATTTTCAGGGGAGGCATGTGTTGAATATTATTGATTCACGCTCATTTTCAGAAAACCTCATTAATGTAAAATTAACTATGTGGAATATATTCTCATGATCGTTTGCCGCATAAAGAAATCTTGCACACATTTCGCATAGCAAAATGGTTCATAATGATAAATTCAGTGTGAAGTCTGTCTGATAAGTCTAATCGTGCAGTTCAATATACCTGCAGAGATGGATTTTTGTTATGTAGTCAGTGCTGTTTGACCAGTCGGCACAAGATCTTGTGTCACGCTGACTAAAATTGCGTTTGATGGTATGTTGTTGGGGGGTAGGGTGTGTGGCACCTGCAATATGTATAGCAGCACAGTCCAAGATATATGTATTCTGTATTCTTATAGTCAACAGACTGTACCAGTAGAAATATTTTGACAGTGTACTGTATGTATAAATAACAGATATTTATAGTTACGTAATAAAGGCGAATTGGGGAAACTTTAATTTTTTACTGCGAGAAAAACTGAGAAGATTTGTTTTGAATTTAGCTGTCTTGTTTATGGAGAAACACAGTATATGTTCTTTCTGCTGTTAGATGCTCCTGGTAGCAAGGTGTGGTCATTAGCGAAATAGCAGATGATGCAAACTGCTTTTGTAGTAGGTATGTATTCTAACCATCACCGTAACCTTTTCTAGAGACCTCAGTGTGGTGTGTAAGCAGCCATACCATTGAACATATCATGACTTGGTGCTATTGCTGATCTATTTTGTGGTCCAGACCAGAGATAACTCTGCGCCTCACATTTATCATCACTGAACGATCTTTCCTGTAGATTTACAAAGAAAATGAGAGAAAACCACACATTAATACCTGAAGCGTGTACTTTGTTACATGAATGTGCTACCAAAAACTAGAGATGAGCATTGACACTTAGAAAATATACCGTAAACACACTCTTGGCAGTCAGGAAAACATGTTTAAAATATAAGAGGTTAGCTACAGTGCAAAATAGTTTTGGTGGCTTCCATTTGGCCAGTTTTTTATCTCTTAAAATAAAATAAAATATTCTAGTGCTATAATTCTATTTTGTTTTTATTTGTCAAAGAGAGTTTTTTGTCGTTGGCCTACATTTGTTTTTTTTTTGTTTTTAGAACAACAATGTTAACCCTTTTGGTAGCCTAAACATGTATGTAATATGTTTGCACCATAACTGTCTCTTTTAATTTCATTTGTAGAATCATTTGCAGATTTGCACATCACAATATGACCTCATTCAGAGTCAATCAAGTGGCATTAATGTGCCATTATTTTCCATTTATGTAGGTTTCTATCCATATGCTGTACACTGTCAACTTTTGCCTGCACAGAAACTAAAAGAATTAAACGTGACATTGTAATCTGAGAGCATATATGTGATATGTGATATATGTCATTAAAGGAACAGCTGACTCCAAAAAATACAATTCTGAGATCACTTACTCGCCTTCATGTTGTTTTACATAATATTTGAGCATTGACAATTGAGGGTGAGTAAAGGATACAATCTTCATTTTTGGCTGAACTATGTTTTCAAGTGTCATTTTTTTATTCTGTATTACAGGATGAATGTTATTATCTAAAATGTTGAACAACACATTAAGGAATGTGGGAATCTGCTTTGTTGTATCATTTATTGTTGTCACTGCTGTTCAATAGCTTTGCTGTATTGTTTTGATGTGCTTTCATATGTTTCAGATAAATGAAATTTCAAGCGGCACCCATAGGGTTAACTCTGCTTACCTCTCTTGTATCTTGTGCAGTGCTCTTATTAATTGCACTGTTCTTTAATGGTTGCCCTTATGTTATGAGTTTCAAATTCCAATCAATATTTTGACTGCAACTTTTTTTTCGTTCACCAGTAGCTCTAATTTGACAGCTACACAACCTCAGACACAAAGAAGCAAGAAAATGATGCTAGGATGTTGTTTGCTTTACTCATCAAGACTATGGTTATAGATTTTACATGTATAGTTCAGATAGAATAGATACAAGTGGAGCTGCCAAGTATATATATATAAATAAATAAAACAATTACAATAATAACTATTTAAAAAAAGACTAACAGTAGTAGATACTGACCTCACCATCATCACTTCGGTTCACATTGACATTTTCAGATGCTAGACCCATGTATTTTTTCCCTGCTTCAAAAATGTTTTGTATTTTGAGATAATAAAAGAGACAAGAAAATGACAGCATACTCGTGTGAGCTTTGCTTATGTATAGGAGACTGGAGGCTATTGTAACATTTTTAATTTTCTTCATACAACCGTAGCTTTTGGTGTAAGAAACGTGCCAAAAAATAGTAGTAATATTAAAATATTTCAGGACTGTTCTCTTGAATTTGTTTTCAAAAAGGAAACTGATCAGAGGTGCTTACACAAACAAAAATTTTTTTAAAAAATCAATTCATTTTATCATTGTATTATGACATTATCATTTAGTACCCCTAAAACAGGTTCTGAGACCATAACCTGAGAGAAGTACAAAATATAGCCTACATCTTATATAAAGTTTAAAGCTGTGTTCCTACTTTTGGTCAACACAAAAGTTTTTTTTTTTTAATCAGGCAAAATAAAAGTCCTGAAAAAATTTCCCCAAAGACTATGAGTTCAACAAAATCTCACAGCTTGTGGCAATACACAGAAAAAAAGAAAAAAAAAAAGAAAAAGAAAAAAAAGACTGATGTGCAATACTTGTCGTGACAGTTCAATAGATGGAGCTGAAGATCGGTTCTAATGCTGCTGTAGTCTCAATTCATCCATTCGTTTATTAAAGTGAATGATAGATTTGTCATTATTTATAATACATATTTCCCACTTTTTTGTATGTAATATTTATTTTAGGATTTTAAATGGATTTTGTCCATTTGGTCCCAGGACTCAGTGTTTTGTGTGTTAGATTTGCTCAATTTGTTACAGTTGCTTACGGACAGGCCTAATACAGTGCTGCAAGTGTAATACATTTTCTGTAGTAGGCTATTACAATCATGATTTATACTTATTTGAAAATACTACACTATGGGACCAATGTAGGCCATGTGAAGTCTTGCATTATTAATGTGTACAGTAACAGTCAGAGACTGACTGCTTTTGAGTGTCAATATTTTAAGAGAATGAGCACCGTGCGACAATTTCACGATCCTAAAAAGTCATACTAGCCCTAACAAGAAATAATCATAAAAGAGAAAAGGATTAACGATACAGTGCGTGTGCCCTGATAAAATCAGCTGGACTTCTGCGCCAATTGCACTTATGTGGTCACGGTGACGCGCATGGAACACCACTGCGCGGTCACGCTTTTGAATGTGGAACCGAAGTCTCTGTGGCAAGTGGCGGTACGCGTGGCTCAGCCGACAAGACAGCACATCACTCTTCATATATTCGCAGACATTAAAATGGACGTCACATACGTGATAGGTCTAGTCACTTATTCAGTCATATTTTTTTAAAGTTCAGTCAGGAACGCCGCGTGAACAGCTGGTTGGGTGCAGCTAGCTGCAAAGCTAGCTCGACAAACCCCTTTCCCACAAGACGATTTTTAATGAACCTTCATAATTTCATCTCCCTTAAGTTCAGTTTCTGCAGCACAATCGAGTTTCGTGTGGACTTTTCGGTCTTTTTCGTTTAAATCTCGTAATTTCACGATGCGACTCTCTGGCACCGGGTTTCTCGGCTGGCTTTCTGCGGTCTTCGTGGAGGATCACTGGAGAGAGCGGTGCTGAGCCACATTGACACCCCAATATTAATTTTCTCGATTATTTACAGCATTCTACAACCGGTAAGTACCTAAACATAGCGGGTTACCGTTATATTTATTCATAACTTGTTAGTGAAACGTCTGCGTGAGCGGGGAAAGCGGAGAGGCTTGAACGTGCGCGCGTGTGTGCACTCGCGTGCTTTCCTATAATAAACTCTGCTAAATAGCTGTACATTTTATAGCTTATGTTTACAGGATTGTATTTTCTGCAGTTTACACTGTTAAGTGTCAATATACTGGTGTGTCTGGCAAGTTTGAATCGATTAGGTTGTTATATTGATTTACATTCTCTGGGAGGTGAACTGTTTATTCTGTAGCCTACTTTTAAGGGTGGATAAACTTAGTAAGCTGTCGCTAGTTATTATCGTTAAATAGCCCATTAAGATGAGAGATACGAAGAAACGGAGTCAAAACAAATCAAAAGAATCAAACGAATTGCCCTTCATAAAGTCGGTACGTTTTGTTTCATAATGAGATATGACCGTAGACGTTGGTTTATTTATTTTTTGCTCTAAGGGTGCAGATTGACACAAATGACAACAAAAAATTGAGATTTATGTCTACTTTGGTCTAGATGCCAAAGACCCACAAATATGATCATCCTTTTCTATTAAGTTACATTACGCCCCCCCCCCCCCCCCGTTCATTATATTACTTATTTTAATCTCGTTTTTATTAAACATGATTTGTGTTGAATCTTTTTTAGTTTATTTAATTTTTTTTTACACTTGTCCACTAAACATTTCCCCAGACCCTTTAGTTTTAAAACCCCTGGTCTAGACATGAGCATTCATGTAGTACCTTTACATTCAAGTCTGGCTTTCTCTTTTGCTCCGAAAAGGGTTTGCAGTCACGAATCAATATTTTCAACTAAATTCAGTTGACTGGTTGTTATACATGTGTTAGAAAGTGAAAAATGTTCTCCTCTTGGCCACTTTTCTTTAGAAAAATTACGAAGTGAAACCTAAATTATATTAAATTATGTGAAAGATTCCCAGACTTGACATTAAGCCTGTAGAGTCAGCTGGAGGCATCTGTGTGCATATTAAAGCAGCTCTGTGCTCTTGGGCTGTGCTCAAAATATTGATTTTGGTGATAGAATTACAGCAATATATATGTATAGCTTAGGCTTTAGCCTGTATTCTGATACAGCTTTCATTAATTTTGTTTTTGAGGCCAAACATATCCAATATAGCCTGACACTCTTATTGCCAGAATGCACAGAGGAACATGGGTAATTGACATGAGCTTTCAAGCAGTTTCCTGTGGACTGATGTGAGAATTCATTTTAAAACATTTTACAGTTCTTTTATATATGCAGTTTTCGAGTTCATACTTGTATATTTTGTATTTGTAAATAATTTTTGTGAAGTGAAAAAGGACCCATGATCCTCTCATATGTATATTTAAATCTGAAATGTTGATGTGGAATTGAAAAATGTCTATGTCCACTATCCATAATTCAACAGCTGTGATCTGTATTTGAGCAGCATGGTTATAAACCATTTTTACCTTCGTTTTCTGTCTGGTGTCGTGTTTTACATTCTTGCACATCTCGCACATGTATTGTCTTCAGGATGTGACTAGCTGCTGAAGCGATGAGCTGTTATTGATTGGCACAGTGGTAGAATGCCACTCATATTTCCTCTCATCTTTCTAATTTCCTGCATCGGTTAGCATACAAATTCCATGCTACTCTAACAGTGATTATTTGGAGAACAATGACGCATAACTCTTTGAAATCATTGTATTTGCACTATAACTCTGATAATAAGCAATAACATAAAATGCTTAATGCCAAAATGATATAATTGAAGGTAAGGAGCAAGATAAGCATCCAAACTAATGTACTTGTAAACACAGGTTGCACGTTGCCTGAATGTGATCGGACTAAATTGTATTGTGTAAACCCACCTGGTCCAAAGCAACCTCTTCACACAGCAAAGGTCTCATATTGAAATAATTTTTGTAACACACTGTTGAAGACTTTCTTTGTCTGATTTAATTTGTTCATGTATTCTTTAACTCTGTCTGGCAGTGTGGGATAAAAGATTGATATCTGACCTACATAACCAGCGAAGACACTCCCTACATTAATACAAAATGAATGCATATTTGTAAGGTGATTATAAAATGTAACATGTATTACTCTTAATGGAGAAATGGAAGGGTTTGGATTTTGGAACATTTCCATCCAGATGTGATTAGTCTTGCTAGATGTTTCAAATATTAGGAGCAATGCATCACTGTAGAAGATGGGAAGTGTACTATCACAAGAGCTTATCTTGGCTTTGTAATGCCTGTGACCTCACATTTCCTCCCTCAATTGTTTTTATTTCTTCTTTTTTCTAATACTGGCAGATGATTTAAACTTTTGTTTGAAGAAGATGCCATTTTACTAATATTCAGCCATTCATACTTGCTTTCCAGCATATTTTAATTGCTGTAGGACCTGTCATGAGCTAAAATAAATGCTTTGAATAAAAGCCAGTAAGTTGATAAATGAACAGAATATGTAGCACGCTTCCCATCCAATAAATCGCAGCAATCTTTGTGCTTTGTTACTTTTGATATGAAGCAAAGTCTCCGATTTCAAATTATGTTTATTATGAGATTCAAAAAATAAATACCGTTTTGGTGTTGTTTAATGTGGCATGACTAGGGTTTGGTATCGGAACTGGTTCCATTTTAGAACTGGTTCCAAATTTCAAAGAACCGGGGATTTGATACGATGCGTGCATTTCGATTCTGTTCATCGATTCCTGACTTTTTTTAGTCATTCTTGCACGGCGAATGGCAGTAAGCATTTTACAGTTGTATCTATCTGCTAGGACCTGCGACAAGGACCTTATCTTGTCAAGCACATATGCAGTTCATTACGGCACTGACTTTTGCTTCAACTCATTAGTCAGCTAGAAAAATGAACTCTAGAGAGCAGCATTCTGATAAATATATGCATTGTTACATATTCATTATAATTTTTAATGTTCTTAAATATTTAATGCATGTTTGAATAAATCAGTTATGACAGCCATGATTTAAATGTTTATATTTAAAAAACAAACAAAATTGGACTAGAAATGATTTATCTAAACTGTTATAAAAAACATCATTGAGTGTAATTTAAGTGTTTGTATATAAATAGGTTCATTTTAACCTTCATTATTATAGTAATGTAGTACCAACTGACTCCCGTGTGTAGTTTACAGCATTAGTTGAGTTTTTTTTTTTCTCTAGAAAATTTGCCATGTACTGTCTGATATACTACATCCAAAATAATCAATATTGAATCAAAATCGGGTTCGAATTGAATCGCAAGCATGTGAATAGAAATCGAATCGTGAAAATTGTCAATACCCAGCCTACTGCACAGTATATCGTTTTAACACTTAGTGATGTGCGCATCCGCGATTGTCATGTTATGTGCGATGTCTAGGATAGGGATCATAGTTAATCCGTACGGACTAGGCACCACGGTTCAAAACGCATGTGATTCTCAGATTAATTGCAATTCAAAGATTATTAAAAGCTTAACCCTCAGAGAATGAAAGTTTATCATTTACACGTGTTTTACACGTGTCCTGTCAGTTTAAACATTCAAGCGAGTTTAGACCATTTGAGTGCAAGAAGACACGAAAGAGAACTCAATTCTGAACTTGTGCTGTTTTCTGTGAGAGTGCATAGAGCCACGCAGACAGCACGTGAACACTGATTTCTGTTCTCTCTTGGGGCTATTTGTGCTTTAACAGACATACACACCGAATCATTTCAAAATGCCTGTCTCGGCGAGTATCCTTGTAGACATAGTCGCTTATGTGAACAAAAAATTGAGAAAGAAAATGCAGGCTTATCATTATGTTGGATCTGTGCATTCGATCTTAAAGTGACAGCAGCCTAATACACCCGTTGCTGTTGGTGTCCTTAATGTTAATCAAACAACAAAATACAACGAGAAAATCACTTTTGTTGCTTTAACAAAGATTAATTATATTTAATTTATACATTGAAGACTAGTTATTTTACATTTCATTATTGAATTTTTGTACCTGAATACTGTTAGACTTACCTGAAAAATATGAAGCACTGTTTATTTAATTTATATTGTATTATGTTTGTAATTTGTTTATTTTCTATACAGATTCACTCCCCCACAGAATCATCCAATCATTCTAGAATGATTCTTTCCAAATAGAGCTATTCAAGTCATCTGGTGAATATTTTTCATATTGCAGAAAAACGAAATATCGCAATGTCAGTTTTTCCAGTATTGTGCAGCCCTACTCTCAGTAGACTAAGCTTAATTTGTGTTGTTGAAAACAGCATATGTGATTCAAGATACAGTGTCAGCCACATCAGAATGATATTAGTTTTCAATTCTCTCCAGCAGCCATCTGTTTTCCTTATGTGGAGTGGTTTGCATTTTTTCATGTGTACTTGGTGAATGCCTTTAGGTCATCATCACACTGCTCTGTGAAATGAGGAAATTCTTCGCATTGAAATATCAAAGAACATTGCTGTCTGTAGTTCTTATTCTCTTTTTCTTATTTCATGTACATTAGTGGCTGATAATGTGAGTTTGTGTTAATGGCCTTGAATCTCTGGATGAGAACAGAGTTTGCATTATATGTCTATGCAAACACATGCAAAACAGAAGGACATAAGGCAGTGCTGTTCAGAAAGCCATTGTTGGGAGATATTTTACAAATGTTCCACTCTGTGGCATGACTAATATATGATCCACCTCTCTGGAATGAACGTTAGCTTCTTTTTGAAATGCATTCATTGATATTTTCAGTTGAATGGGCATGTTGTCTTGGAGAGCAAGGCTAATGCAAAGTTAGCCCACTTCTGCAAGACTTAAATTCCATTCAGGTTATTCTGACGTAGTTGTGAAATTTTGGATTTTAGTTCATACTTTTTATGTGTTCAAGTAATGTTCCAGACAAAAACGGATGGCTTCTTCCACCTTTTTGTACTAGAAAAAATATTGTTCCCTGTGTAACAACTAACCAACTAGTTTTGCTTTAATTGTAAAGGTCTCTCTGCTCCGTCACGGTCAGATGTTAAATTTTCCGACAGGGACTTGCGGAAGCATAGTCTATCTGAAGATAGAGTAATCTTGGCAGGGAACATGAGTGCTGTAATTGGGCTGCTTATTTGAGAGGGTTTCAGAGCTGAAGGATGTTTGAATTAGGCTTGCGCATTGCAGCTTAACAAAACAGACAAATCAGTCAGGCATTGAGAAAACATGAGGTAAAGACGTTCAGCAAAGTGCTATGCAAAGAGCTAACTCACCTTTAAGCTACAGGAAAGCATGTACTGTACTCATCCTTATCATTATCTTCCAGTTTCTTCCCTAACAATATCTTGTGTCAGCAAGTTAAACTTGTGTTGCCGTTTACCTGTTTGTGTTTAGCTTTTAAAACGCTTTGTCTGTCCATGTCATGGTGAGAGAGAAGCGTTCTAAGCACTTTGCAGTGCAGTTTCATTAACCCTTGTAAATACTCAGCTCTAAACACTTGTGTTAGCGCAAGCGCCTGCTGACTGATGTGACGACTGTGCTACTCATCATGTTTTGCCATCACAAACCTGCAGAAGTGAATCTGGTTTCTCAGGACTAATGGGCTTCATTCTGTCTTTAATATGACATAATATACATTAATAATCTTATTAATTTATTTCAGAAAAAAAATCATCAAATATCATCATTTGAAAGAATCATCAATACTTTTATTCAGCAAGTGGTGCTCAAGCACCTTCCCCTTTTGTGCTTTTTGCAAGACTTTTTTTTTTTTTTTTTTTTTAATTATCATTTTATATTTTAGTCTCTGTTTAAATTTGGCCCGTGGCATCAATTCTCAATTGGCATGTTCCCGACAACTTATTCTTAATGATTCTGCAAGACTGCACAAGCCCCTCCCACTCTTCAACATCCCTTGTCACAGCCACCGCTGCAGAGCAGGCGAGCAGCATCCACATCTCCCGGACCTGCATTCAGGTGATGATCCTGTGTGGCCTAAACTTCGGCACTGTTTGGCAACTCTGTGAAATTAAACCACTATTAAAGCATCTCAATACAGCCAGCCTAGCAATAGACCTCCTTTAAGTTGGTAGTTAAGTGAGATCAGCATTAAACCCATCCAAGTTAGTGCACACACATTAGGAGTATTTAACACACACACACACACACACCCGGAGCAGTGGGCAGCCATTTTTTTGCTGTGGCTCCCAGGGAGTGATTCGGCATTAGGTACCTTGCTCATGGGCACCTCAGTCATTTCCTGTCGGTATTGAGAATCGAACCCGCAACCTTTGGGTTACCAGTCTGACTCTCTAACCATTGGGCCACGACTGCCACCAGAGTTAATAAAAATGCCCCCAAAATTCAAGATATGAAGTACCCTTGTATGAGTTCTTGTATTTTGTGTTTATAACATAATAGTTAAGCAATATCACACGGGCAAGAGGGCTATTTTCTCGAATGTCAAATTTAGCATGATTCCAAATGTGATATTTTATACGACAGTCCAATGCAATAAGTTGATTATAACAATTGACAATTTTTAGACACAGTGTTGTCAATTTTGACAATTTTTGTTTTTTTTCCTCTATTTGGTCAATGAAAATAGTTCCAAACAAAGCAGAAAAGTTGCATTATAGCAACACACAGCAGTGTTTCATTCTTGAATGATTAACCATTTTTGAACAAATCGGATGAGTCAATGATTCAATGACCCCTTCATAAAGTCAGTGGACACTTGCTTCTTTCATGAATGAATTAGCCAGTTTGAATGAATCTAAATGGCGGTTTTAGTGTAATATATAATAGTATTATTTCATTTTCCCCAACATTTCATATTTCTATATTTAAAATTTTATATTTAGAACATTGATCTCATTTTTGGCAACTGTAATTGTAGTGTAAATGGGTTTTGATAAATGGTAAGATGGATTTTGTTGATACTGATTTTTATTTGATTGGTATAACAGCCCGATAATGTATAGTGTTAAATAGTGTAATTAATTAAAAGATGATTGATCAATATGTGCTGAAAGTTCTTTGCCATATTAGAAAAATATATATTTTAATATAGTTAAATAGAAAAGTTAATTAATATAGTAATCCTTTCAGTTTTTACAGTATTTTTGATCAAATAAATGCAGCCTTAGTGAGCATAAGAGACTTCTTTCAAAGAGAGAAATCTTACAGACCCCAAAGTTTTGAACAGTAGTGTATGTTTTCTGAGATGCTTGGATTTCAGTATCAGTATTCTGCAATAACCTGGAAAAACAAAGCAGAGTTCTGTATTTTCCTAATGTACTGCTTACATAACCTTGTACATTTGGCAAACGAAACCACACTCATCCTTTCAGCGACTGAAAAGTTTGCAGTTCAATCAAAGGATTCATTGTCTGTCAACAATCAGCGCTGCCACACACAAAGCCTTGGCTGAACTCTAACCCCCAGCTCCGACGGCTAAGGATGCATTGTGCGGGAATGAGGGCCTTGTCATTTCAGGTCACATGTCCATTAATTACTAGAATCTCATACATTGGTTCGTCCCCTGACCTCCACACTCTAGCTGTGTGAGCATGTGTGCACGGAGCATGCAAAGCATCTCCATTGGTCTCCACTATATAGAGATGCTTTGGAAATTCTTATTGGATTCTTTGCGTATAAACAATTCCCACATTGATAGAGGTTGTTGGAGAAAAGCCAGGGAATTCCTACAATGGGGGATAATGAGGAAGCCTTGACAAAAGGAGTTCTCATTCGGTATTCAATTGGCAACATGGTGTGCTGAGGAGCTCCCTGCACAAAACTCTGATACCTTGGGAATGTTTGCACCATTTATTTATGCAACGTATCTACACACTGCAAAAAAGGAATTGAGGGGGGAAAAAAAAAAAAGAAGAAGAAAAAAATGAACTCATGTGAACTGGAAAATATGTAGTTGTTTTTTTTTCCCAGTGCAGTTAGTGTTTGTGCTTTGCTAAGTTGTTCTAAACATATGTTTTGATTTCATTGCCACTTGTAGAATATGGGTATTTTCTGAAAGGCATAGAGAATGTTTGCACAAGATTCTTTTTTCTGCTGCATTACTAGACCTGCTGCTAAAGGACCTTCTTTAATTTATTCAAACAATTTTGTGCTTTTGATCTCCTAAAATCACTCTTGATATAAATTGCCTCTCTGATTGTCATATTCAGTGCAACCTTCCAAAGCACAGCAAGCATACGGCTTGATGCTCCAGCTGTGGGAAAGAGCAATTTGAGGGATGACTCATCTGTGGAGAATCTTTAGTCTCAGTTTTGACAGCTCATTCTTCCTGTAACTCTTAACTCTAATTTTTCTGAAATGCAAAAGGAATCTGCATACAACTTCTGCGCGTTACTGAGTAATATGAACAAGAAGGCTTCAATTCAAACAGTATGTGCTGAGTAAGATAATCTCTTATACCTCTAATTGGATTTTGATGTGGATATTGGGTCAAACAAGGTCACGCTGTATGTCTTAAGCTGTTTGACGAGTCATGATTCCGCTAATGACAGCTAACTTGCAAATTTAGCTTGGTGCTGAAATATAAAGATCTTTATATTAAAAACAGACTAGCTGCATCCTGTCTTTCAGGCATTCTCATTATCCTCCTGTGATGTGTACAACATGCAATGCTTGAAAAGTTTAACCAGTCTTTGGAGCAGTGTTTGGTCAGCCTAGTAACTCCTTAGACTATTCAGTGCTATTCATTGTGCACTTACTCAGAGCAGTCACTTTTATGTGTCAGTACTTATATTTGACAGAGCCGCTTATTATTTGGAAACTTTTTTTTTTGATCAGCACACCAAATGAAATGGACAAATACTTTAATTTAAAATGTGATGCTTTCGGCTGAAGTAATGTGGTAAAGAGCATTTGCTGTGATCTAGGATTTTTCCAAACCCATGTAAATCTTGAGTGAAACCACGCCTGACAGAATTGGGACACACAGGGTAATTTAGAATTGGAAGACAACGAGGAACTGCCTAGACTAACACTGATGTTATCTGCCATCCATGTTAGGAGCGGTTTCATTAAAGGTGAAAACTGGCTTGCTTTGCCAAATGTTATTTCCACACTTTATTCCAGGTGTAGTTTGCCAGAGGTGTTTGTCATATGCAAGGAATTCTGAGTCACAACGGACTTGAACCCTTTTTCAAACTGCAAGATATCAGTCTGACAGAGAAGTACTTGTGTTGTTGGACCACTGTCTCAGAAATTTGTATTATAGCCCTTTTTGTCCTTGATCTATCTTTGCCATTTTAAACCTGCACTTTCCTTATAAATATAGCTTGCTTCACTCTGAAAACCTTGTTTAACAAAATTAGGCTTGTAAGTTCTTCATTGGGTAAGTTATGCATTTACTTTCTAATCAAGCTGATTAACCCTTGTAAGTTTCCCCAGGACTGTCGAATTGAATTTCAAAAATAAGTGTCATAAGTAGGAACCATCAGCTTTCTGTTCTGCACCACCGAACTGCTTCCTGAGGGCAAAGACCTGTGATGCTATGGATTGAGACTCATAAATTAATCATTAAAGACTGAATGCATTAATTATTCAGATGCACATTCAGGCAATAACAGCCATCAGTTAAATCTCATTGGTCCAGTCTGGATTAAAGTGTCTGTTTTTCTTTCTTTTTTTTTTTCCTGTAGGATTTAATATTTTTAAACCACTTTGAGAAGTACTGCTGTTTTACTGTCATGGAGTATTTGGAAGTATGACCCAGTATTGGAACGCTGGTCCAAGATAACTAGTTTTGACCAAATTTGAAGATGTCATGCATGTAACTTACCCCAGAATGCACTGAACTCAACTAATCAACTTTAGAAGATGAGACAGAAAATGCAATGTTTTACTCAATATTTGTATTCATAAAAAGTATTCTGTTGTTTGCAAAGTAACTCTAAAGCGTTCCATTCACTAATGAGGTTCTGTCCTAGTTAGGATGCTGCCTACACTAGCAGCATCCTACAGCGAGGGATTTCACTAGGCTGTGGAACAAAGCTACACTGCTAAATTATGAAGGCAAAACCATACTACTTTCTTGTTACAGAATTCTTTTGCCTATACGGTCTCCTTTCTTTACTCTTGAACTAAAATTTTGTAAAGTTTATTTTCTCACTGGAGTGCTTCCTGATGCCACAGGCTGCCCTCTGTTCTTTGATCAGCTGCTGGCACTTGACACTGGCACCAAGTGCTCGAGGCTGTTGCCAGCCAGCTGCCCGGGGTGAGTGAGGAGCATCAAACTGATTCCATTCTGTTCCTGATAGATGCAGGACCTACAGACGTTTCTCAAGAGCTTTATTGATAGGTGTTGCAGGGTCCTCCTCTTTTTTTTTTTTTTTCTTTTTTTTTTGTCCTACGCTTTTCTCAAACCTCACTTGAATGCTCACCCACACAGGCCTTGAAATATGCTTCCCATATTTTGATATACATCGGAGATAGGCCTACTGTTGAACAAACAAGCAGCTTTCTATCTCAAGGCCATCTTGTGATGTTTTTCTTGCTTGCTGAGGAGGTCGCGGAAAAGTCTCTAGTAGGCTAAGTGTTGTGAGACTTCTGCCGAGTGATGCTTTGATCTCTATCATGCTGCATGGTCAACCTTAAAAAAAAAAAAAAAAAAAATCACATTTAACACTGCCTCACTGACTTAAAGTTGCAAGCATATCTTTGTCCCTTTTTTGTTATTCACCAGATATAATTGTGAAGTGCTAGTTCTTTATAGTGATTGTGACAAACCATCTGTAAAGCAAAGTTATTTTTGAAGGTATGGATGCTGGGATTTGTCAGCTCTCAGATGCAGTACTGAATTAATAAGCAGTGACCTGTCCTTGGACACTGCGGGCATGTCGATTGATCTGCATCTCTGGATACAAATAATAACCTAGGACATAACTTTAAAGAAGACTTTCCTGTTCATTTTAGTCCAGATCTGACTCTTTTATAATCAACAACAGCTTTCATAGATCTACTATCTACTGTAATGGCGTCAAAGGTTACTCCTACTTTATCTGTCAGATGTTTGAGCTTGTATGTCTAGCGCATTTGATTTTTAATTGATCACTTCCATTCTGAAGAAATGTCTGCCAACTAAAGGTCAGGCGAAGATAAAAAGACTCAGACGGGAAGAAATGTTGCTGGTCAAATGAGTAGAGTGGAAAGTACTGGTACTTTGTCAGGAACATTGCCAGCTTGTTCACACTCTCAGATGCTTTGAAACCTACTATCTTCATCTACAACTTTTCAGCTTCTGGAGGATAATGTATAGTATTTCAGAGTGATTACACAGGATCTGTATTGCTGGTTTCTGGATCCTGTGGAGCCTTTTCACAACAGTGTTTTTGGCTTGTGGCTTTATTTATTGATGCTAGATGAGATTTTGCTTTTGGAAGTGTTTGCTTGTAACTGCAAACAAAGCAGGACCTTGTGTAAATATAGAGATTGAGTATGAATAACATAAATCTTATAGTGAAATAAAATGTAATTTTATTTGGGAATCAGCATACTCAAATGATGGGGAAAGTCAGAATCAGTTTGAATTGTTCAGCTTTCAGCACGAGCTGATTATCTCAGAGTTTGTTTCAGAGAATACTGTTTGTCTTCAAAGGCAGGCAGTGCATACTGAGTCATAGTCATAACCCAAAACTTTATTAAACAAAGAAATAAAAAAAAAGCATTTGGCCAAATTCCTTCACACCATCAGAAAATTGTTGTGACAACCACTAGACAGCACAACCAAGTTGCCACTGACAAGTAGGGATGTAACGATTCACTCAACTCACGATTCGATACGATTCATTTCACAATTCGATTTTCTCACAATTTTTTTTTTTTAACAAAATGAGATTTAAATGAGTGCCTTATTATTTCTCAGACAAAATGCTGCATATTTCTTTGTTAAATTGAAATATCTTTATAACAAAACTAAATTGAAATTTTAAAACAAATCCTAAATAAATAAATAATACTAATAAAAGACATCTCTTCATATGAGTACATGAACAAGATGTTTATTTGCTCTATTACAGGCTGAACTATCTGTAGCCATTTAAAATTAGAGGTGACCACTGCATTAATCATGATCCCAACAAAGATGCTACATACATGCAGCATGAGCAGTTTTTAATTTAAATTAGATTGTGTTTTTGCTTCAATGTTAAATTATACAATGTTCAGACTTTAGCTTTGTGAAATTATGCTACATAAAACTTCATAACAGCAGACGGGCTGCATGAGAATGCAAATTCACAAAGCAGCGCTGAGTGCTATAACTACTTTAAAATGCATTGTACGGAAGTAAGATGAAAAAATGCCATCTGAACTTTTCTGTTCCCCTCAGCTAGGGCTGCACGATTTATCGGAATTTTGTCGCATGCAATTTGGCAAAGGCTGCGATTATTTTATGCGCAGCTTGTCAGAGATGTACGACTCTGTGATCAGTAATAAATGCTTCTCCATCTGAAAGCCAGAGGGTGCTCTTGCGCAAAAACTGCAAATATGCCCTGCTGCCGAAGTAGAACACGTGTCATTCCAGGAAATCCCATACTATTGCTGTAGCTGAATAAACAGAAGATTGAAATGTTTTGATTAAATATGAATAAACACACGAATGCCTTATTCTGTGTAAGAAACCACATCTCACAGAAGGATGCTCAACTGTTGTTATGAAGTGAGTTTTGAGTAAAAAGGTTATTAAATGTTGTATTTTGTTCGACAAGATGTTAATAAATGCTTCTCATGTCTGGAAAGATGTTTGACGCGTGTTGCTTTTTCAAATGCACATTATAAGCGATTCAAACATTTATTTTGAAACATAATTAACCAAGGGTCCAAAAAATTCTCCAAACAAGTGATTACTGAACATTTATTGTGTAAATGCCACAATAAAAGTACACAGAATAAACGAGTAATAATATACTGGTTGATGAGAGATGACTTTCTAGCATTGTTTCAGCTGTGTGCTCCTATTAAATCAAGACCTGTCAATCTGAGCGATTTAATGCATGCTCCAGCTGTAAAACACTGTCAAATTGGTCTCTACACACTCTCAGATGCTTTGAACCTATCTTTTTCAGCTTCTGAATATAAATGTATAGTATTTCAGAGTGATTAAACATTATCTGTATTACTTTTTTCTGGATCCTGTGGAGCCTTTTCACAACAGTGTTTTTGGCTTCTGTACTGCGTGTCATGTTCATGCAGTCTCAAGTTAAGACCGCAAGTGTGGGTATTGAGACAGGCCCCAAGAGTTTCATCAAAATGTCCTGTTGCTATGGTTAGGACAAACATTCAGATTTATATTGAAGAGACAGCTTATATTGCTTGTTTCTTTATCATGTCACTCCCGGTTAAGACATTTTTCCATTTCCTTTTTATATGTTTCACTCTTTCCAATGTGTGCCCATTGTAAGTTGGCAAATTTGTCTTTGCCGGAATGTTCCAACCACTATCAGTGGCTCAGACTTCCCTCCGTAGGACATCCTGCTGTCAACTTTCAAAACAGTGCTTTGAACAAGGAATGCGATGTTTGCAAGGTCTCCAAGGTCAACTGTGATCTGCATCTAGTGTGCATAATAGCCAGTTCTGTTGGAACAAAACTCCCTATGCTGTCACCAGCCTGCGTTCCCATTTTATCTTAGATTTATCCTCTGATATCAGTGCGATATCTTGTGCTGTCTCACTGAGGCACAGACTTTCCTTAGCCATGTGTCAAACAACCTGTCAATCAAAGTCACGTTGCGCTTTTATTTAGCAGTGAATCTTCTTTTAGGAAAAGTAATGTAGAACGAAACACTCTAATATATGCTGTTTTTTTTTTTTTTTGGAATTGTAAAAGATTATAGTCTATAGTGGATTGTAAACGATATAGTTAAATTCTACATTTTTAATTCTGAAACAAATGAAAAGTGGTCTAGATGTATGATGATCATATATTGATATTAAAGGTGCAATATGTAATATTTTCTGTTCGCTAGAGGCCTATTCAAAACAAAGGCGTAGCTTGATGACGCCAAGTTTGAGTGCGGAATCTTTGGACACGTGGTCTTCACCTTAATGGCCGGTGGAAAAGAATTGGGATAGGACTAGGGAAGAAATCATGTTCATGGATGCGATTTATTAACGTTACAGTAGTATGAAGCAGAGCAGGACTGAGTGTTGTGGGAGCTAAACGAGACCGCTGGAGTGATTGCGCAACACACGGCGTGAGCAGCGGAACTTTTATTATGCCGCAGTCGCTTGCGCTGCTTCCGCTTTTCCGGTCATGAGTATGAGGTAACATAGCTCTGTTTATTATATTAGATACATTTGAGTGTGTTGAAAATGTTATAACATTACTGTGCCTTCGCTCTGTGGCTGCTGTGAGACACTGCAGTAAGCTAGGTCGATTTTAGAATATCATATTAATAAATGCTGGATGGCTTGTGTTGATAAATGCCTTGCAATTCATTTTAAAATGTATTGTATGATGGAAAAAATGCTGTATTACTGTTACTAAAAATAAAGCTGCATCTGATTATGCCATGTTAGCTACTTGACAAAATAGTGTTTTTCTCTGAGGTATGGTAAAGCATGGTACTTGCAAAAAATCAAGAAAATTAGATTTAAACAATAAGACTAAATGTGTTGAGCTATATAACAATAATTTGTTTTCTGTCTATACATATTTTAAAACAGTTATTCCCTTGCCTATTAAAACATGTAAATATTAATGTGTCTTTGGTGTTTCCATTGTTTCTACAAAATAAAACCGGAAACTGAGGGTAACGTGGGTATGATGCAGTTGACAGGCGGCTACTCGCACGTCCCGGAGCCTTGGTTAAAATTGCAATTTTCTCACGATTTACAAATAGTTGCAAACATTTGGGATATTGTAAGTACTCAAGTGAACAAAATATCTAACACTGGCCTAGTCGTTTTTGGATATTTTACTGCAAAATTCCTCCATATTGCACCTTTTAATATAATAATCAATTAATGACTAATAATCAATTGATTATAATGTACATATTTAGAAGATTAAGCATTTGTGTAATATTTGGAGAGAAAAACTTCATGTTTATAGGGGGTGAAAACTATGCTATGCTATGACAGACAAGCGATACTTTCATGTTTCATATGCTGCAGATATTCTCTTCTCAGTGAGGTACTTCACCTGATCTTCCAATATAGATGTAATAGGACACACAACTAATAAAACGAAATCTCTTCAAAATCTAAAAGGTCGGCCAAGCTCGGAAAATAGTATTTTTGTTTCCTAGTGGACCATTAAAGATTGCTGAACACAAAGCTCTTAGAAAATGTGTAGATATCAGCGAATTAGATTGACTTTTGCCTTCATGGGTGGTTCGTGGGCGTCACGTCTGAGGCTGAGACTGCATATTTTATACTTCATTAGCATTAATTAACCCTCTACAATGCGAGTGAATCACTTGCATATGCTTAAGCCATGTAAAAAGAATTGATGCACCAGATCTAAATGCAGCGTTCGACAATAAGGACTGCCCGATGGCTAGGAGTTGACAGAACTGTCCCAATCGGGCGAGTGCTGCATTGTGAAAGTTAATCATTTGCATATGTTTTTAAGCCTTGCCAAATTAAGCATTCGGTGCGTGCCCAGAAAGCCACGTCCGACATCACGGGAATACTTAATTAAGTTCTCTTTTACATGTTCTTGCACTTGAATGGATAATTTCACACAATTATCAAAATGCGTGTCTTGGGAAATATCCTAGTAAACAGTCGGTTTTTGTTTTTCATTTCATTTTTCGTTTGTATTTTTGTTCTATTGTGTTTTTGTGCTATTGCTTGTAGTTTGATTATTTGTTCTGTTTACTTGTCTTTAATAATGTTTGAAATTTATATTTTATATTATATTTATATAGAATTTTTTCCATTTGCATTGAAAAAAATTCTTGCGAGTAAAATATAACATTTACTAGCAAATGTCGACTCAAGCTTCAGTGTGTCTGTAGAGGGTTGATTAATGCTGACACATTGATCTGTGAGAAGTCTTGATTTTCTGAAGATGATTTCCCTGCTGTTTATACTGACATGTAAAATAGGCTTCCCTCAACTACCAACTTCACTATAATCATACTTAATCATACTCATGCCAAGATGTGTAAGCTGTAAATTCACTCTTTGACAGGCGTCAAGTGGAGTTCATGTTTGTCGTATTTTCAGCCAGACTCTTTCCTGTTGGAGCAGCTGAATGTTATCTACAAAGTTGTTGCTCTGCTTGATGCCCATTGGCTGGTTAATAGAGGATGAATTTAGATATTATGGGTAGGTGTAATGTTCCTGCCCTCGAGACTGCAGAAGGGAAGATCAAATTTCTCCTCATGGGTGCAGTGGTATTGATTTAGTGTTGAATGCCGTGGCAGCTGGAATGGCTGGATGCAGGATCTTCAAGGTTTCTTTATCTCTTGTGGGTCTCCGTCACACAAAAGGGACACATGGATCTTGCTTAAGGTTACGGTTGAGCCCAACGAGTTACTGAACAGATTTGTTTTGTCTGACAGCACTTATCAGGGAAGTTTTATCATATTTGGTCATTCCTGTAATGTTTTTGTCAAGCATTAGAGATTCATTATACTCCATCTCACTTTTAAATGTCAGATTTCTGTGTAGTCAAAACATTGTTGATAAACTAATGCCTGTTATTACAACCAGTGTTTATGTATGAGTTAAATAAAACAAATGTTTTAATGTTTTTTTCTTTTTTTTTTTTTTAACTGCCATCCTAGTCTAAAACAGTCCCCCCATGCTTTGTGCATATTTTTATAATATTTTTATTTTTGTGTACATGCTCTAGGCTTGGACATTTGGCCATTTGAAACTCAGACGGTCTTGCTGTGGCACCTCATTGAGTGCTGCAGTCCTTGGAGTGGTGGCCTATTTCCTCCACTGCTCTGTTCTGAATTACGCCATGAATGCATGCATCTTGCTGAATTAGGGTCAGGGCTTCTTAGAAATCGAGATCAAACAGGTCTGTCTGATGAGAGAGATGGTGAGATGGAATACTGCCATTGTGCAGCTGAAAACAAAACGAAGAATCTTCTGGACAAGTGCAGGAACATGCAGCTCTCCAATCCATTTCCAATATCTAGCTAAATGTCTATAAACAAGAATTAGATATATTGGTACATATTGGTTTTAACAATTTTTTATATATATATATATATATATATATATATATATATATATATATATATATGGGTAAGAAAAATAGCTTAATTCAACATACATTCTTTAAAGCAAGTCACATTTTATTGTATTTATTTATTTTGCAGTGTAGCATGATATTGCAGTAGACTGAATGCCTTCAGGTAATCCACACTGCAAAGAGCTGCTCCTAATTGGTCCACTAATTTTATCCCTTCTGTACATGCAGAGTTCTTCAAAAGTCTGCTTTTCTATTTATACTAGGTCCTAATTAAGGGATTCAAGTAGTCTGAAGAGTCAGTACATGTGTACCCCAAAGTACTGTCTGGTGCTCTTCTCAATTAAATCCAGAAACCAGAGATGTACAAACTACACTTTATGAGCAGCTCTTTTTTTATTTTTATTTTTTTTATTCGTATAATAGGGGTGTTATAAAAAAAAATGGGTGCCCTGTATTTTTTAATTGTGCTAAAAAGATCTTGTTGGGTGACTTTATTGACCTAAATGTAATCTCTCAAGCTGAACTTAACACCATTGTGGAGCTTTGCTCTCTAGGTCAGAAGGACTCAATAGTAGTAGTTAATTGAGAAGATAATGTACACCAAATGAGTAATTGATAATAAACATTATTATTTAAACCCATTAACAGGGTTCCTACACAGTTTGGAACTGGTTGTGGAACTGACCCCACAAAAGTCACCTAAGGGGTTTTCAAAAATGAAATTCCGGCGCTGAATGAATGTCTGTAAAAATCCTGATTGGAGCATCCCTATAAATAACTCGACATGATAAAAAGAAGGCTTAAAAAGAGCGGTATCGGTGATTGTATCAGCAGATACTGCTTCCTGTGATCGCTCAAAATCATGATAGGAGTTGAAAAATCTAGAGCGGTTTGGAAATTTGAGTCTGGAAAAGTATAGAATTTTGAAGTGGAAAATGTGTAGAAACCCCGCATTAAGCACTGTCATCTCTGGACATCATTGCAAAAGAGAATTTTTGTGCTCTGGTTTTGAGATCCTTAGCAGTGTTTAAGGATATGAGTACCATTTTTGCCTTCAACATTTCAACATTTTTTATTTTTTATTTATTATGGTGCCAATGTGCGCTTTGCATAGCCAAACAGAAACCAACAAATGAGTGACCTGCATTTTAAGTAACAGTATATGTGTTTGTGAAATTTCATTTTGAAGCTTTATTTGGAGTTTGCATGCATAAGAAAGGTCTGTCAGGAAATTACTTAACTTTTTTTTTTTTTTATTATTATTATTCCTAGAGGGAAAAGTTTGTATTTCCTTGCTCATTAAGTTTCATTTAAATATAGCTATAGCTTGAAATCCTGTCAAAGTGAAAATGAGGTTAGTGAAAATTTGTGAAGCAATTAACCATAATGATGCATTCATGCATGCAGACATAACCTATTCTTCCTGCACACTGAGGGATAATTAATGTCAGCGACACAGGGCATGGATCTGATTGTGCATTTGAAAGTAACTAGTGCGTTCAGTTCAGTGCTGCATTCAAATGACAATGAGGTGGTTTTCACTTCCCAAATCAGCCTCGTTGCAGATGACTCTGAGCCTGAGCAGGATTTTGTGTTTTGGCCTTGCAAGGAGACATACTTTAAGCAACAGGCTTTTGGTTCACTTCTCTATGTAATGAGGTAGTGTATCATTCTGTCTTTTTGAGAAAAGATGCCGGTGAAATAAAAGTGAGGCCCTGATGAAACACACAGTCTCCGTTTCATGAATATTAATGCCGTATGCTGGTGGTTGATGGCCTAGATTTCTCTCTGTCTCTCTTTTTATGGGCTGAGATGGAGAGAAGGAAAATTTTTGCATTTAATAAGAGAGAGGGATGCTTATCAGGCCTGTGAATCTCTGCTGAAAGAGCTTAGGTGAGGTGCTGTTTCTGTTTAGTGCCGGGATGGCACTGACAGGATTATCATGCTGTGTTATTTCTGCCTCATTAATCAAAGTAAGAGGCATGACGATGAGATCGAGACAGTTCACAAAGAATTTAATCCATGCAGGGACCTCACGCAGTTAGTGTTCACCACTGGCCAGCGGGTCTTTTGATTGACCACTTCATCCACATGAACATGATACTGCTGCACAATGTGACAATCAAAGCAAGTCAACAGATATTTGATGTTATGTGGAGAAGGAATTTTGACCAATGAGATTTCACAGTGGACGAGGCTGTTCAGAGCAACAACTGAAATAGAAACAAAACAGTCTGTGACATGTACAGGCACTGAAATTAGGATTCATCTAAGCTTGATAAACAGGACACTGTGCTAACTGGCCAGATTTGATAAGTGGCGAGTAGATGGACAATAACTACAAGGAGTCTTCATTATCAGTTATTGCATTTAGAGTCCTCTGAAGGCCATTGTAATGTGCTTGCTCTCTATCTTGTTGATAAACGGTCTAACTGGTGAAATTCATCTCTCTCTGTACCACTCTACAAGGTTCCTGAGGTTCGGCCTTCAAGGCTTAACATCTGAGGTGTGAAACTGCATCAGGCTGGCAGAATTTACTTATTTAACTTCTGTAGTGTTTATTTAGCTCTGAATCTGGCTCCAGAAAGTGGTGATGAACTACATTAGTGAAATCACTAAACCGTTCCACAGAAGCACTGCAGAGGTCATAAAGAAAATTAGCCCCAGTGCCCAGCTCTGAGTCATTTCACATTCTCTTTTTTTTTTTAAACTGCTTCCCTGTTGTTTTGAATCTTGTACTTTTTTTTTAATTTTTATTTGTGAGCATGTAATATTGCCATTTAATAGACTTCTGCAGTGATAAGTTTAAATGAACAGCGTCATTGTGCAAGAAATTAAATAAAACTAGGGCTGTCATGATTCCTCGATAAATTAGAATACTCAATTTTTAAAAAAAATCCTCGATTGCAATTTGTTTTAAGTAACCAACAAAATACTGGAAGTGCCACATTCCACGGACAAGAATCCGCATTATTAGACTATTTTTTTTATTTTATTTTTTATTCATTTTTTTTTTTTTTGTCACGGTACCAAAATTCCAGTAGTCGGTACCAATACCATGGTAAAATCTTTTGGAACTATTTTATTTAACTAGCCTATTTTAAAAACACATTAAATATGATGGTAATCATACATATAAATATTTGGAGCGTGTGTGTGTATCAATGAAATAAATTTTGAAATATAAAAAAGTAAATAAACAAATGCTCAAATCCATTTTGTAACAGACATGCCTGTTTATTTTAGCTATTCCTTCGGTGAAACGACACACTACAGCCTGTAAAACTATTAAATAAATATCAGTAAATAATGGTAACCTAAATAATAAAGTTAAATATTATTTTAAAAAACATTAGTTTATTTCCACACAAAAATGCGTCATATAGCCTACCGCTCTGCGCTTGAGAGGGATGTGGGACACGAGCAAGAAAGAGACCATATCTCTAATAATATCTTCGTTTTCTCCTGATGTTACAAGCTACTGACACTTGTAAAAGGTCTGAAGAGCTAGTTTTATCTTCAGACATTCAGGCTATGTTTGATTTTGCGCTGCCAGAGAAAGGGAAACTAAAAATCACTTGTGTGTGTGAAACGCGCTATACAAATAAACTAGACGCGCCTTAAGTCTAATAACAAGCAAAAACTGTGTTAAATAGAAATTGACGTGCAAGCAAAAAGGTTTCTGTCCTACAGTGTTTTTTCTACTTTACCACAGTAAAGAATGCAAATATAAGGCCTAATTAAAAGCGAACGAAAGGAAGAAACATTTATAATCCCCTTCGTGAGTGAAGATTTGGGAAAAGAAAGATTCCATGTTCAGTGGAGTTACTAATAGAATATTGTTAAATTCTCTGATAATTGGGTGACCAGATCACAATTCGCAAAACAGAATACAAAAACAAAGCTTAAAGTTATGGACTATACCGAATATAACCAGATACCAGAATACTATACCGAATATAACCAGAATATAACCAGATACTCTGTACTCCCGGTACTACAGAAATACTGGCATAGTCACATTTTCAAAATTTCAGTACCGACTTGGTACCGAAGTACCAGTAATTTTGACAACACTAGTGTGATGTATTAAAACCATTCAAAAACCATAATATAGCACAGTGCTATTGTGAAATAAATAAATAAATAATTATATATATATATATATATATATATATATATATATATATATATATATATATATATATATATATATATATATAAATATATAATATATATGGCTTAATTATTTACATGCGTATAGGTTACATGCGTCTCAGAGCAGCTCCGTTCACAATAAATCCTTCTCCACAAGAACTGTTGTCATTTACATGTGTGGAGCGTGTCTCAAACTCAATCTCTGCATATGCTGTGTGTTTAGGTTATTATTGGGCTTATAATGTTTATCTGGGAATGCAATGTATACCATTTCATCAGATTTGTATTAAATATATTAAAGATTTTGTGGATATTTGAATGAATTGTCATATGGCCAGTATTAAACAAGGATTTTATCTGCTGTAAAGTGTAACAATACAAGGTTGTTGGTGCCCTCTGCTGGCATTTGTTATAATACATAATGTACATAAGTTGATTGTTTGTATCAGGGCTTGAATTTTGATGCAGGATTGCTGGTATTGTGCATATTTTTACTCATTCCCGTAAGTTTTGTGCTTATAATGCGGGAAATTCCAGCAAAGATTTATTCACTATAGCTTGTGGGCTGAATGAGGATATTAATCCACACAGATGATCAGAATAGTAATTTGATCCACAATTCTTTCTGTTAGACATAATTTAAAAAATAGCAGCAAGGGATTCTCTCTTTCAAAATATGCAAATGGTTAATCGTAATCACAATGGAAAAGTCATGCATGACGTAGGCATGAAGTAGGGCGAAAAACTCCTCATTTTCTCCTTCAACTTCAAAATCTTCAGAATCTTTCCAATGTGATTACGTAATGCGTGGCACATCACAGAGCAGTGCAAGACCAGCATTTGTTGTTACAAAGTATATACATTTTTATTTGACAGATGACAAATATTTAAAATGACAGATTGTTTCGCTAGACAAGACCCTTACGCCGGTTTCACAATGCAAGTCTGAGCGCGTGTGAGCAGCGCATATTTTTTTTTTTTTTTCAGCATGCATGTTAACCAGTGGGTGCATTCACACCAGGAGCGGGAGCAATAGCAATACCCAAATCAAACCTGAGTTTGCAGTCTTGTAAATGTACACGTGGCAGATGATGTAAACAAAGTTTACCTCATTCATGTGCAGCAATATGACACAAGGCTTTTTCTTTTTGTTTTTATTTACATTTATGTTGCACACCTCCCCATGTTAACAAACTTTCAAGACTGTCAAGTTTATAAATGACCAACCTATGAAAACAAATTTATAGTTGTCTTTGTAAAGAAATGCTTACTTTATATGTAGCTTAGAGCCGCTGCTGTGAGGCTGTACAGACGCTTCCAGTGTGAATACTCGCGCGTCTCTGCAGCTGCAGTGACGATGTTACACTCAAGCGCCGCTCAAGCTTGCAGTGTGAAACGGGCATTATTCCTCGTGTAGAGCCCTTTGAAGCTGCATTGATATATTATGATATATGATATAATATAATATAATATAATATGTATTTCATGTATGTTTACCACTGAAATATAGACAACAACATTGTACAGTCTTAGATTCACTTAAATGAAACAGTTGCAGAATATATTTTCCCAGCTTTGTAGTCTTGGTAGGCTTGATAGTGACCTGTAGCCCACGCAGGGGCTACGTTTTGGGACTGTGGGCTGATCTCTACGACCCCACTCTGCTAGATTTGTACAGCCGATCTGCTGAAGCCGTAGGTTTCCGGCCTGCATTGTTTGGAGTGGAGAGTCTTTTCTGTAGGCCCACTAAGCCACAGTTTTTTTTTTTTTTTTTTCTTTTTTTTTTTTCTTTCTTTCTTTTTTTTTTTTTCCTGGCTCCAGTCTCTCTGTCCAGCAGTCTTTGCCCGTTCCCATTCATTCAGACTGCTGCCCACTTCCCATGTAATCCAGCAATATAAGCAGAGCCCAGGCCTGACCTTTTCTCCCAAGATTCAGCCCGATAGGTTACTAATGCTTGATGCGGGGTGACATACCCATTCAGCCATAACGTATGTTAGTTAGGCTAATCCACATATATATAATGTTATATATATGTATGTGTATATGTGTGTGTGTGTGTGTGTATATAATATAATATAATATAATATATATATATATATATATATATATATATATATATATATATATATATATATATATATATATATATATATATATATATATATATATATGTGTGTGTATATATAAAATTACACACACACCAAAATTTTCTGTCATTGATGGAATTTTTTTTTAGCAGTGACTGAAAAAAAATTTGAAGGCCGTCCGTCATTTTGACAGATTACATTGAGGCTGATGTAACTTTTAACTAATTCCCACCCCTGTCCAGTTGGTGGTGTGCTCTCCAGTATGGCAGCAGAGCGTGAGTTCAGTCTCCAGAATAAAATGAAAACGACGCGTTTGATTACACACAGGTGAGCACCCAGTTTAAGTCCATTTTATAATAATAAAGTTATAATACTTAAAGTTTCTAATCCAGTTTTTGTTTTAAATGGTGGCTGTCATATATTGATGGATTCATTCAAACATACATTAAATATTAAAATATTAAAATATTAAAAAATTTTTTTTTTTTTTCCTTGTTTTTTTTTTTCTTTCTTTCTTTTTTTTTTTTTTCCTGGCTCCAGTCTCTCTGTCCAGCAGTCTTTGCCCGTTCCCATTCATTCAGACTGCTGCCCACTTCCCATGTAATCCAGCAATATAAGCAGAGCCCAGGCCTGACCTTTTCTCCCAAGATTCAGCCCGATAGGTTACTAATGCTTGATGCGGGGTGACATACCCATTCAGCCATAACGTATGTTAGTTAGGCTAATCCACATATATATAATGTTATATATATGTATGTGTATATGTGTGTGTGTGTGTGTGTGTGTGTGTGTGTGTATATAATATAATATAATATAATATAATATAATATATAATATATTATTATATATATATATATATATATATATATATATATATATATATATATATATATATATATAAAATTACACACACACCAAAATTTTCTGTCATTGATGGAATTTTTTTTTAGCAGTGACTGAAAAAAAAATTTGAAGGCCGTCCGTCATTTTGACAGATTACATTGAGGCTGATGTAACTTTTAACTAATTCCCACCCCTGTCCAGTTGGTGGTGTGCTCTCCAGTGTGGCAGCAGAGCGTGAGTTCAGTCTCCAGAATAAAATGAAAACGACGCGTTTGATTACACACAGGTGAGCACCCAGTTTAAGTCCATTTTATAATAATAAAGTTATAATACTTAAAGTTTCTAATCCAGTTTTTGTTTTAAATGGTGGCTGTCATATATTGATGGATTCATTCAAACATACATTAAATATTAAAAAACAGTAAAAAAAAAAAAAAAAAAAAATTATATAATACAGTGCATATATATTTAGCAAAATGCCTCTCTCTAGTGTTATTTTTCTTGCTGACTATCAAGTTTATGGTCAACGAATGGCTTTTCTGAGGTATAATGTTACATGATATTCTTTCCAACACTGACTGAACTGATTAAGACATGATACAGATTTCGGTAAGCTACTGTAACTTTCAACATATTTTGATGTTCATTCATGGTTATTTCGTTTTGTAAAGTAGTAAAGAAGAAGGGATGATCGCATTCACTCAAAATCTGCGACAACTGTTCAAGATGAAAACTGAAAAGTGATGCAGTCTTTGTTCAGCTTTCTTTTCATAAAATAAATAAATATATAGTCTAAGCCTATTTGCTTGTAAGTTCCTGTAAGTTTGTGAATAAAAATGAAAATGTGTATGAAAACAAACTATTAATCATTTTATCATTTAAAATATAAAAATTACAATGACTGGTAATAATTGATTATGGCGGAATTTTTACGATCCTGTCCATCAAAATGACGGACAGTGTGAAAGTCTGACATAACCTTTCAGAGATATAAAATATAAATATAAACAACGTATAGGTTATAACGTAATATGCACATGACGACTGGGTGGTGACGGTGGAGCGTAAATCAAGTTTTCTCCCACTTCTGGTAGTTTTACTGATATTTCTTATCCCGTGTGAATTGGCCATTAATATTACAGACGTCCTGTGGTAAAATTTTATTACTCCAGCTACCCTTGTAAAAAGTAATCCCGTCCCTAAATGGCTTATGATTAGTCACACAGTCACTGGGCTACTCCGCACCGGTGCCGACACGTCTGGTCTAAATTAGTAAGAATAAAAACACGTCTTATAAGTGTCGTAGTGATTCAGAATAAGGGATACTGTATAGTATCGCCAGATTCTTTCTATACAGTATGTATCACGATACAGGGGTTATGATACGATATATTGTGGTATATTTCGATACTGTAAGAGAGGCAATATATTGTGATATTTCTTGTCTTTTTTAGAAAGATCTAATTTTAGAAAAAAATGCCATATGCATAAAACCTGACAAAAAAAACAAAACTTTATTTTATTTAATCAAGACAGTATTTGCATTTATATCACACATCACTATTTTGTGCAATCTAAGTAAAGGGAAAATAGTAATGTGATTGCAGGATTATTTAGGTGTATATGCTTTAAAGGTTCACAGAATAGCAGTTTTTAATTTCTAAAGTATTTAACAACAGGGGTTGGGATGGTGATAATGTCTAAATATAGTAAGTTCAGGTTGGTTGACAGTACAAACTGTCCCTTTGTTTTCTCTGTCTAATTAAGCATGAACAGCCATTTAATAGCGATACCCACGGGATGGGCAGCAAAGCATGCTAATTATTCTCACACAGGTTTTGGGTCTAAAATTTCCAGGCTGAACTGACAGTAGCATAATAAATAACCTTATAGATCAAAACACGCTGACATGTCTTACCTTGATGATGCTGTTCACTGAACCTTTTTTTTTTCTTTTTAAGTGAGCACACATTTCCTCTTTGCGAAGTTGGCAGGTCACTGTATTGAATCTGGCAGGGCTTTTAGAAGTTCCCCGAACTCCAAATGAAAGGGGAAAGACATGCTGAGTCACCTCTCACAGAAAGTGATATTATAGCACTATTTCCAAAATGCATCACACTGTATCTGCTACATGATATATTGTACACATTTCCTCAAATTTTGGGCTTGAAAATATGCCTCTTTGGGGTTGGCTGAGTGGCTGTTTTCCTGAGTGGTCATGGAATGGTGGTTGGAGATGGGAAGTCTGAACTAAACTATTTGTCTTAATTGTACTTTCATCTGATAAACACACATCTGAGCTACAGCACAGTAATTTTTCACAGGGTCAGCGATGCTCAAAATAACCTAGGTATAATATCGATTTTTATTATTTTTATTTTTCTCTCATTCTCAGATGTAAGATCTGACTATACAAATCCTGTGTAAATCCGTTCAAAGCTGCAGTATTCCTGGCATATAATTGAATGAGGCAGGGCTTCATCAGAGCTCTGGCAGTGTTTTGCTCATGGACTTACCGGCTGGATGCTGTGTACTCTTATCTCTGGTTTCTTCACTGGATTTATAGAGGTGCTCTTCTCTTCAACACAACCTCCAGTAATCACCATATTTACCAAGAACAAGTTTGCTCGTCAGCTTCTCCTGTGTCTAATGTCTATGTAAAAAGGCAAAGCAAGTGCTCATATCTTGGGATAAAGAGACTGATGCTGAATTGCTACACTGCCAAAAAAAATAAAAAATAAAGCTTAAGATATCTTTTAAATATATAGTTAATTTAAGACTTGCTTTTAGAGAATGTCTTAAATGTATTTTTCCCACTGCCATTTTTTTACTTGTTTTAAGCATAATTTTAACACAATTGAGTGAGGTTTATGCTTTAAAACAAAAAATTAAACTCAAGTAATAATCTCTGGAAAAAGATGTATTTTACACAATTTTGTTACTTAAGTAAATTTTAGATTTTTTTTTGAGAGAATTTTTTTTAAAACTTAATACTGATTAAGAAATTGCTTTCTGTGATTTAACAAACAGTTCACAGATTTCACAGATGTTCACCTTGGAGTGTACATAGTTCATTCATTTAGTTTTGATATAGCAAACAATCTGTTGTCTAATGAACAGATCCTCTCAATCTCCCCATATATTTGATGTTTTTTTTTTTTTTTTTTTTTTTTTTCCCCCTCATGCTTATACATTATTTTCACTCAGAAATAATGTATACTATTGCCAGCAGCAGACAATATGAAGACCTGAATCTTGGGTTATTGAGATGTTGCCTGACAGTGGTGAGAAATGGGGGATAAACATGATTCCTAGTTTTAAACTGCTGTGTATCCCTTTGGATATTTTAATAGATTCTCTAACAGGCCTCGTGTTACATTTGTTGAGGTAATGCTCTGCAGAGGCTGGGTTTTGCCCTCTGATGTAATGCCATGTAAACAAATCTCATCTTTTTCAAATTAGTGCAGGCCACCATGTCTTACACCAGACAGATTGTCTGCCTGTCAATGAGATCATATTTCAACCATATCTTCATGAAGCTGATGCTCCATTATTGGGCTCTGGAGGTCTGGAACAGTTAGGTTTAAAAATGTACTTGTCCTCCTTTTGCCTTTGCAAAACTTCTCTGGCAACTATAGCCTGAAAATGAAGTAATGCAGATAAATTAATATGTAAGCTCAATTTTCAATTTGAAATCAAAACAATAGTTTCTCATGGTCTTGACCTATTCCAACAACCAAAATGGTATACATTTCTCTGCATATTTTACTTATTGAAATGCTTTGAGTAAACAGTGTCATGATTGTTTGGAGAACACTGATCGGAGAGCCGTTCATTTGTCAATGACAAGCTTCAGCCAAGTGTTGAAATCTTTTTTTTTTTTTTTTTTTTTTTTTTTTTTTTTTGGTTTCTCCTGCAGTTGAATTAGATGTATAGTAATTTGAATCTTATAAAACACTCAATTGTTGTGATGCAGTGTAAATGACAGGAGTTATTTCCCATTGCTGAATGGTGAAACCTGCCCAAATATATGACTGGAAAAAAGTATTTTATTCGACTAAAAGTCACAAAATGAAAAACAATGCAGGTGCATTTTGAAATCTTTTAACTAATCTAGGTTTGTCACTAACGATTATTTTAGTAATCGAGTAATTGGTCTATTACTTTGATTAATAGGATTTTCTTTAATAATAAAAATAGACTTGGCCTTTAAAATGACTTAAAATACATGTAACAATGAGACAATAATTTTAGTTTTATTGAACAATACTATTAAAATACATAATATAATATACATAATATAAAGAATCAACTTCATGTGGTACACATTAGGTATTATAACAAAGGCCTGGAGAGGGCGGCAACGGCCTGGTGATGGTTGTTGTTACGCTTTACAGCAGATCAAATCCTTTAATATCTTAGCTATTTAACTATCTAAAACTGACTGTGTTTATCTGAATAATCGCCAAGACCGGTATTTTGACATAATTTTGTATGTATTTGACCATTTAAGCGCAGTAAGCCACTCATTTTAGTACTTGTTGTGACTGTTTGACTTCTGTCTCTGTTTGAGACTGAGCGTGGCTTGTCCGCTCCAAAAATACAGATCCGTAATATAGACCAGATTGCTTTTGGTGTGAGCACGAAACCTGCGGGAATGACTAAAATTTATACGTAATACAAGCACTGAGTGAGCTGAGTGAGGCGAGTGGGCGGAGGGGCCCGCGCGGGTGTATGTCACTTTGCCGTCGGAGAGAAGAGAGCAAGAACGCGCAGCTGACGTCAATGCCTGTGCCGCTGGTAACAAAACAGATCAGCTCGGAATCGGTAAGAAGTGAGACTGATCGACCAATCCGGGCTGATCATGAGGAAAATCGGCTGATCCCGATCCCTGGCCGATCGATCGGTGCATCTCTAATCAAAACGCGCAAAAACAGAGCGAGGGGTTTAAACTTTTATTTTGAAGTTGCCATGAACAACAAATTGCCATGAACAACAAATCACGCCAAAATCCACAGCACTTATATTTTAATGAATTGCAGCCTTCGTGATTTCACAATAACACTGCTATATTATGATTTTTAAATGGTTTTAATATATCGTGCAGCTCCTGCAGCCTTTAATCAAGCATTTTTAGACGTCACTGAATTCTACTTTGAGTAGGCATGGGCCATTTACCGGTTTCAAGGTATACCACGGTTTGAAAACGTTGGTTTTAAAACCACTAAAATTTTCCATGATACTGCAGTATGAGCTTTTACAAGCTGCTTCATGAGATCACTGGGTTACGAAACCAGAACTGTTGTAGTCAGATCATAGTACTCACATTTGTATTATATAGAATGTAGCATCCTTAAAGATTTAATGTCATAATTATTTCACTCTCTTGTATGATAAAGTTGGTCTAGGCAGTTGCAGCAACCAGTTGCTTAACACTGAAATCGTTGAAAGAGTCAGAAGAGGGAAACTTTCCACAAGTTCTTCTCTATCAGCACCAAACTCTCATAACAGCCCATCCTTCTCATTGACATGATGCTGCTTTTTGAGCGTGCGTGGGTGTACGGTGCTTCCTGCAATTTTTCTGCCTGCCAGTCTTTCATAAAATTCCCCTTGTCTGCTTCAAAGGACACAAAGAAAGCTGCATGATGGTGGTTGATGGCTACTAAAGGAGGATGGCTGTGTGGGTTTAGGGGTTTGTTGTTTTAAATGGATGAGGAATGTTCTCTTGTTCAGCTTGTCATTTATCTCCTGTCTCTGCAATTAAATCCACACAGAGCTTTGGGGTGGGAGTTTTTCTGTGTGACACATTAGCTTTGTGTCTGTTTGGGTGGCAACTTTAATGGTACTATTAACAAGATTTAATAACCTCCACTAAGTATTTGCACAAGGAAAGGGCACATTTCGGCCATCTTACACTGGATGGTTTTATTGATTTATTGAACAATTGATACAGGGATCTTCAACAGCCGATGCCAATATTTAGAGACAAGGATGGCCTAGCCTTGAGTAAAAACTACAAACTGGAGAGGTGTAGTTCTTCTAGGTGCATTGTGCTGAAAATTGAAGGGGAAAAAAATTGATTTTTAAATGCTTTGTATGAAATAAATATAACTATTATGATGACTATGATGATAATAATAATAATAATAATAATAATAATAATATTATTTTCTAAGAGATTACACTTGTGCTGCCTTCAGTTGGCATCTCTATAGAGTGCTGCAGGAATTATGTCAAAACCCAGAAGACTAATTCGCCACTGGTTCCCTCGATTTTCATATGGGTTTTTATAATTTATGAATAAAATAAGGTCTGTTGTAAACGTAACTTGACGATACTTGAATATTTTGCTCTACAACAAAAAAGTATTCAGGCATACAGGTATCGGATCATATGATAATCTCAAAAAGCCACATAACCTTGTTAATCTGCTTGTCAGATCAAGGTGAATGAATGCAATATCACCATTTGCATAGCAGATGAATACCGTTTTCCTAAAGTCTAAGCATCATCCTTAAGGTACCCAACAGAGTATGAATATCAGAGATTTGTCTAGGTTTCTGCTATCTTCCAGAGACACACAATCTCACTGTCGTCTTCTTTCCTCTGCTTGTTTTACACTCACATTTGCCCTGTCTATGTTGTTTCGTCTCTCATTTCTGACTCTGTACTGACTCTACATCCTTTTTTTTTTCTTTTATATTCTCTCTCTCCCTTGCTCTCATTCTCTCTCCCTTGCTCTCTCTCTCCCTCTCTCTCTCTCTCTCTCTCTCTCTCTCTCTCTCTCTCTCTCTCTGGCAGGCTGCTCCTGCAGTGAGTCAGTATCATGGAGGCTGGCAGTGGGGCTGCTGCAGTGGTGGGAAGTGCAGCTCTTGGACTGCTCGGAGCCACAGGAAGTCATGACATCTCTGACAGGTAAGACTCGCTGTCTTTCCTCATCAGACCTCCACAGGGTCTTCTATCTCACCTGGGTTATTTTACTCGTTTAAGGTACCTGTTTGTTTCAACGTGTGTTGCGTTCTTGCTCCTGTGTGAGTGTTTGCGTCCCTGCCTCAGCATGCCCTTTGCTTCCCTGCTGTTTCATTCATAACTGTAGAGGTTATTTCTGTGTGCAGCGTGTGTGCGCAGCGAAGGCTTGGGCACGTACATCCTATTCCTCTCCAGGGGCTTGAGGAGAAATGTCAGAAGTGCGAGCTCTAGGAGGTACACGCAGATGCAGCAGAAACAACGTAAGCTAAAGATTTTAGGGACTTGCGTTCATATATACAACATATTATATGAATAGCCACATCACCAAGCTGCTTGAACTGATAAATACCCAAAATGAGGTCATTAATTACTTGGGAATAATGTCATTCCTCTCATGCCGTCATCAAAGCCCAAATTTTGCAGTCAGATAACTGTATGAAAATCCACGATGCTGAGTAGTAAAGCTGTGGCAGCCAATAAAAAGCTTTGCAACGCCAGTACACTCCCACCCACCCACTCTCACGGCTGTGCTCTGAGCGCAAGTCACATGATCTGCAGCACTCACGAGAGCTTGCATGCTTTGGCTTCCTCTCTGAAATTCTGCCCTAAATCCCTCTACTATCACCTTCCCGCCAATGGTTTTGGGCTCTGCTGCGATTGTCCTGAGTTTTAAGGATTATTGTCCAGCCATTTTAGACCTCAGCCTCACTTGAACTCTGTCCAAATCTGGTATGCCGGGGGTTGCCATGGCAGCCACAGCTTAGCATATATTAAATATTAGCACAACATCAGCGAAAGAAGGCAAGGTAAAGGACAAGGGGAGGCAGCGTGTTCTCTCCGCTGTTGTGGAAAGCATTCCAGATTTGGTGGTCATTCTCATACACACCCATGCTTATGATTCATAGTCACTAGGGGAAATGCTTAAGCACTGCTGAGGCTTTGCTTTCACAGTCCCTGGTACTCTGATGGCCTAGAGCACTGCAATCCCTCAGTATGCTGTTCTGCCGCTGCATTGCATGCGTATCTTAAATAAGCAGCCTCTAGAGTAGGACTCTGACATTGAATAGCCTCCAGCTTGGCAAGTAGTTTGCTTTTTAAAGTGCAGAACAGTCTGCAAAGAGTATGCAGTAGTTAATTTTGATGACTAAACTTTGTTACCTTTCTAATCGACGGCGTCTAGGTTGCTGTGCAAGACCTCTGAAGTAGATCAGTTGGTCGCGTGGCTATTTACTTGTCATTTAAGAGATTGTTATTATCCAAAGCGGCTTACTGTGTGCTGATTGCAGGGCCAGTCTGCCCTAGGCAACTTGGAGGTTTAGTGCCTTACTCAAGGGCACTAAAGTGATAAAATGGGTTTGTGATCTTGGTCTACTTGGATTTTTAAACCGCTACCTTAATCCTTAATCATCAGGTCACTGTTTCCATGTAAGGCTCATTTTCACCCATCTCAACACCTTACTGCTGAAGTGATTGCAGGTTAAGTTTTGAAGTGTATCTTTTTTTTTTTTTTTTTTTTTTTTTCCTTGTGCAAATGCTATTTGTGAGAGACTGATACTGATAAGCAGTTAATCGTGTAGTTGTAACTTATGCGTTATTTTTATTTTAGCTTTCATAAATGTGTGACTAGCCATTTATTGGTTGTTAGTTAACACTGTACAATAAGGTTGTAGAATTCTAACATTAGTTAATAAACAATAATCTAACAATAAAAAATTTGTACAAAGTTACCCTTGCTTAATATTAATTTGTGAATACACTGTTCACTATTGTTTATTGTTTATTATATTATGTAATATATAGTTATTGTTCAGGAATGTCAATTAAATATTAAATTATTATATATAAATAAATAAATTTCTCCAGAAATTCTCTGTTGTGTTTTTCTGGCAATCAAATGAAGGCATAAAACATTTTAAAATTATCTTTTAATCATATGACATCATAGGAACAAACTTTTTTTTGTCAAACAAAGTGCTGCACAACAGAGCGTTACTGTTAATTAAAATATGGAATAAAAATTGTGAATTCCTTAAAGTTAATATAATTTATTATTATTATTATAAGTGTTAGTATTATTATTGCATTGAGACATAGCTAAATTCTACTGTACAACAGTAATATATTTGTCACAATTTCTTTCAATTAAACCAAACTCATTTTGATGGGTTGCCGTGATAACCTTTGAGTTTCTGAGTATTTATGATATGACAATAGTTTTTCTCAAATGAAACGGTAAATGCTCCTGAAGTGACTATCAGAGCGGCTCTGGAGATAAAGTGCACGCATTCATGTCCTCATATAGTGAGGTGGCAGAGGATGAAAGTGTGTGTGTGTGTGTGTGTGTGTGTGTGTGTGTGTGTGTGTGGTAAATGAAACCGCGTGTCTTCGCCATTCATTCAGAGACACGCAGAATATGCAGGATTCATATTTAAATAGTCTTTTTGTGGTTTAATATTCACAGACAGTAGTCTATATCGCAATTTCATTTAGGTGTGCTGACCTACTTTTTATTTATTTATTCATCAATAATTTGACAAATTCCGTGACATTCCACATTATACAGTAAATTCCGTTTTTATGACTGTATTCCACTATACCGTCTGCATTTTCAGCATCGCTGGAAATCTCATGGTTGTAATTAAACAGTTCTTGAGTCAGTACTACATGACTGCAACTGCAAGTTAATCAGTGAGTAATTTGTTAAACTGATTTAAACCGATAACCAATGGGTCGTTAGTCTGCAATGGTAGTGCTGCATGTTTGCTTTTCTTATATATATATATGAGTGCTCTGTTAGACAAGCCACACAGATTTGCTTTTTGTGTTCATTAAAGTAAACGAAACTAAAATAGACCAGAATCTACTCGTGTCAGTGATCGGGTAATACTGAGCAAACAGGGAAGAGCTCCCTGCTTCCTGAAATATTGCATGCTGACAGAGTGCATTTCTATCAGCATTTTTCTGTCAGTTGACAATTTGTTCATCCTCAGAGTGACGAGGCATTCCTGCAGGACTTGCCCCTGCTTGAAACGGAGCACTTCTCCCAAAAATAAACATTTTAATCAGTCTCATGTTGTCACAAACCTGCTATTCATATAAAACAAAACTAGAATTGTAAGTGAACTTTGTCTCTTTTCCATAGACCAAAATCACAAAAAAACAAAATTAACTTTGTGTGGAGATTTATTTACTGAATGTGATGCACCAGTCCTCCAGTGGACCATTTAATTTCTCCAAAATCAATAGCCTTTCATGTTAAAGTGTCATGAACCAATTTTAGCCTGGTCATTCACACGTCTGAGTTGAAAAAGTCTTAAGAAATGGGCATGTAAAGCTGTGGAAAAATGGGAGAGTAGAGGGTGGGAAAAGGAGAGGAGACAACCAATAAAACAGACGTGCAACGCACTCATTGTACAGACATGTGAATATAAAAATATGATCATGGAGGAAAAAACCCCCACAAAAAACAGAGTTGAGGGTACCTTGTGCATTTTAAAAGTATAACCCTATTTGACGACAAATTCCCAAGAACGAGGGAGAAACGCGAAGAACATTTAAAAGGTCTTATAATATTTTCAGTGCATTTACAAGCACTACAGTCTGATCAAATGACACATGTTAGTTTAACACAAAAGAATAAAGGCATAGTTATTTTTTGTCCAGTTTTCTTTTAATTTTTGGTCTACTTCATTGTCTTGTGTATCAGAATAATTCCTCATGTCATCGCATTCATGATCAGACGTATGGCTGTATCAGTGTTCTTATTTGCATATATATTTAATTTGAAAGAAGACGTGATTGAATATATACACATGCACGGTGCTGGTTCTTGTTTAGAGCACTAGAGTATGTGAAATATCTCCATAACTTGAAACAGTCTTACTCCAGTCCGTATTAAATGATCTTTGATCTCCGTTGCGAGCATTGTTAAACTCATTGCAGCGTTCTGCGCAGAAACCACTCTCATGCGCACTTAGAATGTTGCACAGCAAAAATATGTTGGGAGATTTGTCACCATGGGTGTTAAAATTATCACTTTGCGGGTGAACATACAGGTCCATCTTTGCTAGTGTTAAAACAACACTGACAAAAGTGTTTATTATACAAACACTGTGTTAGTGTTTCATTTTAATCACCCAAGGTGTTGAGAAATTATTACTCAAGTGTACACATTTAACACTTTATATTGTTTAATCCCACACACCCAATGTATTTATTTAATGTTGATTTAATGTAAATATTGTAAATACTTATTTTAAAATGGTAATGCAGATTAAATTGAAAACAAACCTATAATTTTCGAAAAATTTTCTTTAAAGAGTGACAATTTAACACAAGATTTATTTTAACTCTAGATATTTTTAACTCCAGTGTAAAAAGCCGACATTACAATACTCCAACCAGGTTAAATAAGGAGAGTTGACAATTACTGTCAGGAAATTATTTTTAACAATTTGCAGAACTATATTGATAACATTGTGTGCACATCGAAACAATCCAGAAAGTTAAATTCAACCTTAGTCTGAGATCATAGTAGAATTCTGTTCATTTAATAAAGTTTAAAAATAAAGACAAAATGCAAACTGTTGTTTTAACAAACTTGTTCTTTATTAACAAACAAGCCACTTTACATCATGAAAGGTTAACTTAAAATAAATGATGAAAGCACAATATAGGCATTTCTGTCATCAGAATTATGAAAGCTGCTTATCAAATGGTCTGTAATACTTCAAGTCCTGTACATGTCAGTGAATTTATCCTGTGTCAGTGAAGTTGATTCCGTACCTTTGACTTAGCAATAGTTCAGTAATGCTTGAGTCAACACAACATTCAGCAGATGTAAAACAGTTGCAGGATATGCGTGGATCAGTGTCCAGTTGCTAACAGTAAAGTTCAGCGTATAATTGTTTCACAGGAAAGGCTGTGCAGATCAAACTTTCTAAAAAAAAATCCTGGAATGCTGGTTCCCTGCTAGACAACACAAAACCAGACCAATTACAATTTAATACTATTTGTGTTTTATAAATACAGCCAGTTTATGGTGGAAAAAGTTGGAATTTTGTGACTCAAACAAGAAACTATTTTGGTTAGATTAAGACTTGAATAGACTGATTTCCAAATAAATGAAAGGCTTGATTTTTCTTAATGTTCATAAAAATTTAAATAATTTCATTAATTACTCACCCTGATGTTGTTCCAAACCAGAAAGACTTTTGTTCATCTTCAGAACAATTAATGAAGATATTTTTATTTCTGTCCCTCCATTAACAGCCTTTGCAACTACCACTTCCAAAGCCCAGAAAAACAGAAAAACAAAAAAACAATTCTCGACTCTTTACAATTAATCTTCAATGCACATTCACACAACAACATGCATGAGTTGTTTTTTTGTTTTTTTTAAACGAACACAACACTTGCGTAAGTTTAATAAAATTGATGTTGTACCACTGGAGTCACATGGAGTACTTCAGTGATGTACCTTTATAACTTTCTGGGGCTTGAAAGTGGTAGTTGCATAGACTGTCAGTGGAGGGACAGAAAGCTCTCAGAATTCATCAAAAAGATCTTCATTTGTGTTTTGAAGATGAACGAAAGTCTTACGAATTTGGAACGACATGCATGAGGGTGAGTAATTAATTAGAGACTTTCAATTTTTGAGTGAGTTAACCCTTTAAGAATAACTTAAGACACTCACCTTAAGAAATCCCAATACTTTTGTAAAGTAATTTGACTGGGCGAATTCAAAATGAGTGTTATGAAGCACAGAAACTCTAGTTATGCCAAATAGTAACAAAGCTATTATTTTTGATGTTTGTGCCCATGGTTCTCTCATGTTATCTTGATGCATCATAGAAATGCTCTTAAAAACACAAATAGCAAAAACACAAAAACAGTACATTTAAGCATGAAGGCATGTCGAAACATTAACCAAAAGTTAAACTGATAAATACATTTTGCATAAATATTTAATCTGAAAGAATTACTTATCCATTCTAAGAATATTGTTCCTTCAAATAAGGAAATAAAGTGACTATTTCAGTGCATTCTTGGTCCGCAGTTTGTGGATTTGTTCTTCTGTTTTTCAGTCATACGGTAGGTGTGCTGGCAAATGAGGGTAAAAGACATACTTTAAACATAAGACTTAAAGTATAAAGTTTGTCCTTAGTTTTAAACTCAGACCCTATTCATAATAAATCAACTATATTAAAATTCCCCAAGTACTTCAATCATTTCTGCAAAATTGAAAATTCTGTCATTATGACATACTATGACATAAAATACATAATGTAAATGAGTTTATGCACTTAGTTTAGGTATTTTCTATGTTAAAAGCAAACAAAAGAAGTCAAAGAAGATACGTTAGAGCAGTCTGTGAGAAAGATTTAGGCGCGCACATCACATTAATATCGTTATAAAACAATATAATGCTATGAAATACACTGTAAGTTAGGTTAAAAACACTTACTTTCGGTGTTTTCCTTGTTACAAGCAAACCTCCTCGTCGTTAACTCCGTATCGCGAGTCAAAGAAGGTGTCGCCTGTGAGAAAAGTTTTGGCTTGTTTAAGCGCACAGCATTTAAATATCACTAAATCAATGTTATAAAATACATATCGTAAATGAGATAAAACACTTACTTTCGACGTTTCCCTGTTAAAAAGCAACCTCCTCCTTGGTCTGTTCCACATCGCGCATCAACGAAATGCCTCAAAGTGGTTTAGCCGTAAACAGCGCACAAATATTGCTGTTAAACAATATTGTTATAAAATGCATATGTAAAGGCGATAAAACACTTATTATCGGCGTTTTCCCTCCTCGTGTGCTCCGCATCGAGTCAAAGAAAATGGCGCCTGTGAGAAGTTTCGGCGAGCACCATACACAAATGTCCTGGATGTAACGAATTACACTGTTATTGAGATTTAACACTACATACTTTCACTAGCATACTTTCACTGTTTACACTAGCAGTGTTAATCCCTTGAAATTCAAATTAAATTAACACTTTACTCTAAGAGTCCTTAACATCAGGATATAAAAACTGCAGATTTTGCTGTGTGTAACATGTTCTTTGAAATCTCCACTGTAATGTGATCTGATGCGTAATACAGCACAGTGATTGGGTTAAAAGAGTTAATTCTTATGAATAAATGCAGAGAAGAGCTCAGAACCGGATGACACAGATTAGTGCCTCTCCAGCCTCAGCAGCCAATCACACTGCGGATACATGCTTCTACGCCAGATTCCCAGAAGAACGAAATTGCTCAGAAAAACGCAAAAATAATCAATCTCCACTTCTTGATTAATGAGTGTTTCTAGTGTTTTTAGTGATATGAAGTCTGTACATATCTGTTCACATATCCAAAAAAAAAAAAAAATGTTTTGGGGTCTCATGACCCTTTCATTGTACCATTTCATTGTAGTGAGAATAATAGGAAAGTGTTACTCTGTGTGGGTTACACTGGTACTTCACTGACACTCTGCCATTAGAGTTTGCAGATAGAAAGTGCCCTGCTAGAACAAGCTAACTAATGAAAATGGTTTACAGTAACTTGTTTTAAAAGGGAAGTTGCCTTGGGGCAGTGAGTTTTGAACAAACAGGGAAATGGTAGTGCCGTTAAAGGTCAAATACATGACATCCAGTCAAATGACCTCATTTTTTGCTGTCAAAACTGACTGTATCCACACAAGTAGCATGATTATGATGCTGACTTGTCAAAGTGCACTACATTACTGCCATTCTCGTCAATGTTAAAGTGGGGTTTTAACACTTACTAGCATGAACAAATATAGACAGACTGTGCATATGAATCGATTTAAGACTCAAACTCTATTCAATGCAGAAACATACCCTTTGTGGGTTCTTGTTTTTAATGTTGATAAATTATACGAGCAAAAAGTACTCCCTTTTGTTGATAATGATTTAATTTGATTGAAGTTATTGATTTAGTTCAATTTATTTATTCATTTATTATATTATATTATATAGATTAAATTTAATGGAATTTTAAGAATTTGACCTAAAACATGACACCATACATTTAATAGTTTTTTTTTTTTTTTGGTAAAAAAAAGGTAATGGGTAAAAAATGCAACTGAAAATCAATTTAAGGGGGCAAATATTTACCCCTTAACGGAAAATTTGTGACTGCAGTCTAAGAGAGGGGGTACGCAGAAGGATGTTAAATGCCTTAGGGGGTATGCCACTCTAAAAACTTTGGGAACCACTGCCTTAGGGGGGTCTGTGCAGCAGACAGTGTGAGACCTGCTTTAACATTTTGATGTCTCTGGTGCTCGCTCAGGCAGGATCTTCAGAAGAGGAGCTCTGATGCATAATCTTTTCTCGTTATTTTGCCCTCTCTTTTTCCTTCTATAATCTGCATTAATGATTTGCTGACTCTGAATAGAGGTGCTTTTGTGATTTATGAAGGCCCAGCATGAACTGCAGTGGCCTTCAGGAGTTAATGACTTCCATTGGGATGTGATGAGGATGTGACAAAACACAATGGCGAACACTCTGTCTTGACCTAACAAACATCATTCCACACAGACTGTATTATGTCATCAAGATTCAAGCCAGAATGGTAGCCATATTCAAAGTTGTTGCGGTTTTCTTTTTTTTTTTTCTTCTTTTCTTTTTTTGTCACAATTTGAATAAATCACAACTTGAGAAAATATGCTGATTTTGAGATTTAAATCTGGGGAATTGAGTATTGTAATTTGAAAAAATGTAATGTGACTAAATAGACTCATGTGACATAAAAATGCATTACATTTTTCATCAGATATCATTTCATTAAAGCGTGCGTCATGTTTTCTATTCAGAAACATTCGTTATGACATGGTTCTTTTTAGTGAGTCAGTCAAAAAGATTCATAAACACTTCAAACTCTTCTTAGCAAGTGGTTTGAATCAGTCTCAGTTAGTGAATCATTCAGAACCATTGCTGAGTTCACAGTTGACCTCACTGAATCGTCATTTAAAAAAATAGCATTAATGAACAAAAAGATATTCTAGAAAAAATTCAAATATTAAACGAAAGATTTTATTGGTTATAATTTAACATATGAAGTCCATTAGGTGTCTATTTTCTATTAATGAACGGAAGCACTTTTCAAATACCACCTTATCAGCCTGGGGTGCGTTTCTTCAAACCATCGTTAACTAACTAACATTGCAAGTTCTGTTGTTACTAACATAGTTCAACGATTTGGTGTTTCTTGAAATCATAGTTCAAACGAACATTTGCAAACTGCATCGCAAACTTGTGTGGTTGGAACGACGGCTCTCCAGCTGTGGTTGGAAAGTATAGTTTTTTGTTTTTATGTAATGTGGACTTAATAAATCGTTATCTTGAGCAAAATACGCAAGCTGACTTTAAGTACAATGTATATCTCTTATTTTGAATATATACAAATGTCTTTTACATATTTTAGTTTGTCAAGAGATTAAGCACCGTTTTGAAGAGTGCGCATATGCTCTAGTACGTAAGAACGAACCTATAATTGAATGTGGAAATGAAGCAAAATAACTGAGATAAATGAGAACTAGTCCTCAGATGCCATGTCTGTAATTTATAGCAAAAAATCTAGCATTCATTCGATATCAAACAGAAGTTGTATAGCAAATGCACCCCTGGTCTGCAATTAGTCAACTAAAGTCATTTACCTCCTAAATATTTAATTTTAGGAGCCGATGTCTCCTGTCCAGCTCTGAAAAACTGTATTGTCAAATTGTCAGTACCTGACAGTATGCTTGTATCTGCTGTTAAAAGCATAATCGGATTAGCTAAAATGTTATATACAATATAATAAACACACTAGGAGTGCTGAATTTGTAGTTATTTTTGAATAGCAATACCAATTCTGTGGAAATCTTCAGAGCTTACTGCAAAGTTCTGCAGATGCAGATTCTTTGTGTGCCTGTCATTTAGCATATCTCTCTAACCTCACCCCAGAATACCCTGCTCATCTCCACATGTACGTGGTGGAATCTCCTGCTCCATCACACCATGCCTCATTGAGCGCTCTTGTTCCATGAGTGATTCACTAACCAAAATACACACAGGCCCATGGCCGCTGCACATTGTAGTTGAAGCAAATGAGATTCATGTTATTGATTAAGCACTGCAGTTGGTTGCACCTGGATCAGCAAAGAATCCTGGCAGCAGTGTCATAATGCAGCACACTGTTGCTTTCAGGACATCCTCCATCCTGGTGATTATGGATGAAATCTCTGCTGTGTCAGAACTGCATGGGGGATGACAGTTTGAGGTCATCAACGTATTCCCCTTCGAAGTGCTGGATATGTGTTCATGTGAGCTTGAAACTGACAGCAAGATGGGGAAGGAGAGAGATCTGACAAGTATATACACTACAAAAACCTGGATGAATCCTCCATGCTGTTTTGAAGCATACACTGCACAAAATCATTTCATCTTTATTTTCATCTTATTTTCCAGTAGCAATACTGTATCTAAACATCCTTAAAATAAGATCAGTTTGCTTGGACTAAAACTGTGTACAGTATTAAGACTTGTTTTTAGAGGGTAAGTTTAATTTTCTTACCCTATTTTTTTTTTACATTTTTATTTCTTTTTAAAAAGAATTCTGCAAGAATTTGGTGTGGTTTATGCTTAATAAAAAACTTTGCCAGTGGCATAAGAAAAGTAAACTTAAGATCTTAATTTAAGAGAGATTCTGTGTGTAAGGTCATAGTTTTGTTTCTCAAGTGAATTGATCTTATTGTAAGGATGTTTAGATATTATTAGAATGGGAAATAAGACAAATACTGATTAAGGGGGCATTTTCACTCCAGGCATTTGTATTGGAACCTGGTGCGTTTTCTCCCTTAGTACGGTTCGTTTAGGCATATATGATATGATTTAGGCTCTAATGCGCACCAAAACAATTGCTCTGAGATGAATAAGACAAAATGTGTTATTAAAAAAAAAGCAGCAGTATCTAATTTCTGTGAGTGAGCACATTAGTTATCGCACTTGAAAACCAAAAAGCACCTTTTCATCTTAAAATGTTATATGCTGTTCTAACGAAGCCTTGATTCCCACTCTAACTGCATTATAAATTTCACCAGCCACTTTTAGGTACTAAAAACCGAACATTCGTAATTCTTAATATAGTGCCATTTGATATAGTGAACTTACTGTCACGATCAAGAAACCAGTTTGAGATTATTTAAGCTTGGTGACATGGTGCATTATCCTTCTGTAAATAGCCATAAGAAGATGGGTCCACTGTGGTCATAAAGGGATGGACATGATCAGGAACAATACTCAGTAGGCTGTGCCGCTTAAACAATGCTCAGTTGGCGCTAAAGGGCCCAAAGTATGCCAAGAAAATATCCCCCACACCATTATACCACCACCAGCCTGAACCATTGATACAAGGCAGGATGGATCCGTAATTTCATATTGTTTACGCCATATTCTGACCCTTCTGCTTTGCTTCAAGGTTCGATGTATTGTGAATTCAGAGATGCTCTGCCTTGGTTGTAATGAGCTATATGAATTATTGTTGCCCTTCTATCAGCTCAAACCAGTCTGGCTATTTTCCGCTGACTTCTGGCATCAACAAGGCATTTTTATCCACAGAACTTTACCCACACTACTGCCGCTCACTCGATATATAGCAGTCATTTCTGAAATACTCAGATCAGCCCGTCTGGCACCAACAACCATGCCACATTTAAAGTCCCTTAAATCACCTTTCTTCTCCATTCTGATGCTTAATTTGAACTTCAGCATATCGTCTTGACCATGTCTACATACTTAAATGGAGTCGCTGCCATGTGATTTGGATATTTAGATATTAGATATTTGCCTGGCTTATTGTCAGAAACTGAATGAATGTCAGATGAACGAGAATGATTTTAAATAGCACTCATGTCTGTACATTGCTCCCTGTCAGCAAATCATCTCGAGCACCTTCCCCATCCCCAGCACATCCCTTATGGCGAAAACCATTTTCACCGTGCTGCATAAATCAGCATAATTAAAGGTATTACAAGGAAGCAATTAATTTAACCCAGATTTGTGTGGTGGCGTTAAGTTCTTGTTTATTGTAAAATGTCAAAATATATGGTAAAATACAGACACACTCACAGTTAATGACATTTGCTGTATGTGCTGTTGTGCTGTAAACTGCAGGATCCACATTATACTCCAACGCAAGTGTCTCTGTAGTAGGGGTGCAATGTTTCACATTACTCATGGTTTGGTTTGTATCACGGTTTTAGGGTTACGGTTTTAGGGTCACGGTTTTGGTATGGTTCGGTATGTGCTGTATTCAGGGAAAATAAGACTACTGTCCAATAAAAATAAAGAAAATAAGAACAAATAATCAAACTACAAGCAACAGCAAAAATCAATACAATAAAGCAAAGATTCAAATAAAATAAGCAGAGCTTTTCAGGGTTTTTCAGGTATCTAACAGAAGTTTTCAGGTACAGAACATGAATAAAGTACTCAAATATAAAATAACACTGCATATTATCTTCGCTGTATAAATTAAATAAAGATTAATCATTATTGGAGTTACAAAAGCTATTCAGTCATTTGTTGTTTGATTATCATTAAAAACACAGGCAGTAGTTCTTTTCCTTTAAGACATAATGCACGATCCAGTACTGTTACACATGCATTATATTTTTTCGGCTGTTATACGTTTACTTAAGACATAACCGACTATTGCTAGGATACTCACCAAAATGGGCATGTTAACATTATTTTTGTGTGAATTTGTTTGTTCAAGTGCAAGACTTGAAAGAGAACTCAGTATTTGTGCGCTGTCTGAGATAAGCCTGTGCGTGCTTCAGATGAGCTGCGCGTACACACACATCTCATAGCGTGCAAGTTCTTTTGCGTCTTGCTCATGAATGTTTAAATTAGCAAGGCTTAAATGAGTTTGGTTTAAACACAGATAGCAACGTGTGCTGTTCGTGTCTTACCTGCGCTCGCGAGCTATCAACACCCAGGTGATGACTGCGTAAACGACTGCTCATATTCGAGCATATGCCACTCGCAGTGAACCAAGTTTACAAAGAGTGACAGATTTGATCTTCGCTGTTGTAACGTTTTGGGAAGCCAGAATGCGTATTCATCGATTGAAACATACATTATCTGAACTCTGTCTGTTTTACAAACCATATTAGCCTATAGATTCATCGTCATTCGAGATGGACCGTGGTGCAAGTGTGCGTCGAACCGTAAGTGGAGAACGGTACGGTTCGGGGTTTGTTTTTTTTTGTTTTTTTTTACCAAGAACCGTTGCACCCCTACTTTGTAGATAAATAAACATTTAAAGCCATTTTCCAGGTCATCCAGATTGGTTTAATCCATATTGTATAACTTTTATGTAATTCGTTCCATGTCTTTTTATGGAAACAATTTTCTGTTCTGTCAGAACATCCCCCACTTTGGAAAGTGTAACTGTACCACTGACCGCGCTGCGCTTTTCATCTCTGAACAGTGGTGGTTTGTCATTTTGCCTATATGAGACAAGCCAGACTGCTACTTTGTTTCTCCCACCCTCTCATTAATCAGGTTTGGAAAGAAATAATATCTTTGCTTTCTTTCATATCACCCTTTAGACCATATGACTTTTTCTGTTTCTTTTCTTTTCTTTGTTTTTTTTTTTTTTTTTTAAGGTTTTTTTTTTTAAATCAACAGCAACTTTTCTAGGCTGCAGGCGTTTTCCAACAAAAACTGAAGATCCCCTTGTCTTAAATTGGCAGATATCCCTACATGCTGTTGTAGGGATCTTGCTTTGATTCCCTGCTGTGTATGCTGGATAATAATTTTTCCCTTTCGTGTCACTGTGATTAGTTTCGACATCTTGCCTAATTGAAATGATGCTGCCATTAACAACTCTGTGAAGGATGGGATGTTCTAATTCACCACCTCACATAGAGGACATGTCACTTTTGCTGTCACACTGCCTATCTGATATTCCACTCGGCTTTGCTGTTGTAACTCTCAAAGGCAGGCACAAAGCAGGCTATATCTTTTTAGTTCACAGGTTATCACACTGACCCTGGCCTCTTCTCTTTCTATATATCCCATCCCCTCCCCTCTCCCCTCAGGGGCCTGAGACCTGGACGGCACCCGGAAGAAGACGATATCGTGCCAGAGCTTGCCAGAAGCATCCACCCCCGAGAGCGACCTGACTGGGAGGAAACCATCAGCGCAATGGTGAGGAGCCAAGTACTCGCAGTCTCGCACAAATTCAACAACTCCCTCCCACACCCTACATTTACAATTTCAGTAGTAAAGAGCAGATAGCATACCCTGAAACTGTGAAAATTAAAGACTGACCGGTTATTACTTTCAGGGACAATATCACAACTGTCATTTCTGAAGGATGATTGTATTCTTTTTTTTTTTTTTTTTTTTTGGTGGATGCTTGATTCTTTTATGCAAGACCCATATTAGTGCTGTAGACTGACATACATTATTACCTGTGTGTGGGAACATGCTCTTGTCACATGCCTGGAGAGGGATAATGTAGATCTGGTCATTATAAAGCAGACACAAAGCAGAATTATTTATATAATTTATGAATAATGAAACCAAAAAATTAATGGTCATGAAATGTAGATTTTAGTTTTATTGAGAATTATTTTATGTAAGAAGGAGACTGCAGAGTGATATGAGAGGAAACTGGTTGCCTGGAGTTTAATGGTCAGTAATATACTTTAGTGATCACTATGTAAAACATTGTAAAAAATACGGTCACTTTTAATCAATTTATTGAATGCCTGCTGAATAAAATTAATTAAAAAAAAAAAAAAAAAAAAAAAAAAAAAAAAAAACTTAGACTCCTAAACCTTTTGAACTGCAGTGTTTCATTAAAATAACAACAAAGTCAATTTTATTTCCATATATTTATTTGCTGGGTAGTCATGTTAATATATTAGTGACATTTTACTCTCAAATTTGGAAAGCATAATGTAGTCAGTTGTTCATTACTGTAAATTATACCCGTCATGAAGCAGCTAACACATCATCTGACTCTTTTGCAATGAGTGGCGACATATCTCAGAAGTCCCCAATTTGACCCATCAGAATGGATTATTCCAGAAAGCAGTGTAGTAATAGCTGACTGTATTTCACTGTTTTGACGATCTATGCCATCTATGATGTTCTTTCCACAGCCTTTGTTCAATACTGAATTAGTTGAATTCATGATTATTTCACCAGCACTGACATACTTGCATTCAGCAGTGCTGATAAAAAAAAGTCTCCATGGCAACCTGACTGTTGGCTGTTGTTTTGAGCACAAACAGATTAGCAAAGATACATCAAGGGAATCACCATGTATCTTCTCACTCTTATGGTGAATTAATTTAATGCTCTTTGGCTCAGTTTTATACCATTGTGTACCAGGGTATTAATTTAACTAGTTAATTATACAGTCAAGGTCATCAAGCTCCAGTCGCTGTTGTCTTTTCACTGTCATGACCTAGTTTCGCTGTCACTTGTAGTGAAGTGAGACTGTGATGATCAACAGACTGGGTGTTACAAATAATGAAACAGAACTAGATTTGGACCAGACCCAGTCGAGCTTTCACACCATGTTTTACACCAGCAGAAACTGGTCTGTTCAGCCGCATGGCTCATTTGAAGGCTGCATGGTCAAGAGACTTTTAATAAGCCTGTTTCTGGCTTCAAAGAGCCACACTTTCAAAGCATAATTCATATTTCATGGGCGTTCTGAATCACTAGCTTGTTTTGGTTGGCCTTGCCAGATGACTCATTTCTCTCAGATCTCTCATTTGGCTAGGCACTGTAAAGACTGGCAACAGAGTTTTATAAAGCATACCAGCTGTCAAAAGATTTAGAGTCATGGCGCACGCTTAGCCTTTGTAAACCACAGTTCAGGGTCATTCAGCTTTTTGGCATATTTGTTTAATGTGTCTTTGAACCTGTTGTAGCTTTCTCTTCCTGTCCATGACTCAGCAGATTTGTTGTATAGTGCCTACAGGTACTCAGTGGCATTAAATTATATTCTTCTTATTATACGGTGTTTTGCACTTTAAGGATGGCACTGTGTGTGAGAGAGATTTGTGTCAGGTTTTTTTTTTTTTTTTTTCTGTCTTTAGCTGATCACATGCTGATCTTTCTTTCAGGCACGGAGTGCTGAAGTTCCAGAGCTGACCTCTGAGCCCCTCATGCGCTCCTGCAGCAGCACCGCCAGTATGAAGGTGAAGAATGTCAAAAAGTAAGTGTGAAACATTCACACACCCAAAGTCAAAAAGGTTTCGGTCAAAAAGCATTATTATACATGTTTACTTGCCAACTATCCCTCATAGCTCAATATTAAACTCGACCTGTGATCTTTTCAGGCTCTCGTTCACCAAGGGCCATTTCCCAAAGTTAGCTGAATGTGCCCACTTCCACTATGAAAATGTTGACTTTGGGACAATACAGGTAAGTTCTTAAGCCTTTTAATAACTGTAAACCAGCTTCAACTTCAACTAGTGGCTCTCAGTGACCGGACTTGAAAGGGACAGTGTTGAAAAATGAGGCAGAGGGGGAGATTTAAATTCTATTGTGCATGCGTGTTTGAATGCAATAAAATGTCAAGGGTGTGCAGATAGCACCAAAGTGGCACAGCTGGGAGAGGAACAGCAGCGTGTCTCTAATGCAAGGCTCCAGGTAATTGAAAAGCAAGGATCAATGTGATTATAACATTCCTCTTAAACAGCACCAGTAGCACTCGTGCAGATGACTCTTTCCTCTGCTTGGGCTGGGCATCGCCAACTACTTCACCATACATCTCGATACATATGTCAAGATTCAATTGTCACCTTGCCTTTAACAATTTGGCTCTTGTCAAAGTTGCTCAGATCTTTATTCCTGCCCCATTCTCCTGCATCCATCGCATTGATTACAAGAACTGATTGTTTGCTTACCATCTAATCTACTGGTAAGATTAGATGGTACATCTAATCCAGAACTTAATATGTGGCCTGGTTAGGAGATGATCAACGATATTCTATTTGCTTCACCTGTGACTGGTCATAATGTTTTAGCTTATCAGTTAATGTATTTTTCACCATCATAAAAATTCACACTGATGTAAGTTTAGTAACAGCTAAACATAAATAGACCAAAATGTGGCCTCATTTTTAATTTTGTTAAAAATGAGGCCACCCATCAGCCCCATCTAAGGTGTTGAAGAGTGCATTTGATTTTGAGAAGCTAATGATTTTACTCGTAATTACGTTCAAATAATCCATGCTAATAAAGCAAAAGTCTTTCATAGATAATAAAAATGAGGGTGTTTTTTCCAGTGTAAGTTTCCACTTAAAAGTGGTTTAAACTTCTAAAAATGTATTTCAAGTCCCTTGCATTCTGTTGAGCTCCATCTAGCTTTAAGAACCATGAAAATGAACCCTGAAAAAATCATACTGAATAAAAATTCTTATTGTTCAGTGAACTGGCTGTGATCAAAACAAATGAACATGACAAATTGAAAGTCTGTAATTATATTCAGTAATTCATAAAATCGCTGCTTATTTAACACTGAAAAAATGCAGGCAAAGGGGTTTCTGATAAAGATGAACTGGCAAGCAATTTAATAGGATAAGCAATTTCTAAATTTCTATCTATCTACAATAAATTTCTATCTACACATAAGTGGAGGGGGGGGGTGTGAAGCATATGACTTGTAAAACATATGACTCATGAAGCATATGACTTGTAGGTTACCACTAGGTTAGAGGACTGACAGTTTAGGTCAGAACTGTGCGTGATGACTTTCGGTGTGAGTCAGTAACAGAGCTCAGTGCTCTGGAGAAGATTAGAGGGCATTCACAGGACACATTTTTCCTTTCAACAAACAGATAGACAGGCTGTTTTTTTTTTTTTTTTTTTTTTTTTAAAGAACTATTTTTAACCTGACTACATTTTAGAACATGATGCTTATGGTGCTAGATGCTATAAAAAAAAAGAAAGAAAGAAAGAAAGAAAGAGAGAAAGAGAAAGAAAGAAAGAAAGAAACAGCGAGCCCATAATGCCCCATATGCCCGTTCCTACTTGCAACATCTTTTGATGTGGGAAAGAAATCTTTACTTATCTGTACCTCAGACTTGGTGAATAGATTCGGCTTCTTCGCAGTGTCTTTTCAGAATTGCTGTTCCCTTTCACATGTATTACATTTCTCATTAAAAACTGTATCAAGGCTCAGTGAAAGCCTAAAAGGATTGGTGGGAATGCTGAATAGCTCCTTGTTGTGTAGGGACAGGAGGTGGGGTGGTGCGACAGTGTCGGAGATCTCTGTGCTTCTGTGTTTGGGATTAAGGGTATAATGGAGTGCTCACAGAATGAGAAAATAGATTGGCATGGTGTCTAGGGCCAGACATTTGGGAGGGAATGAAACAGTGGTTTCTTCAGGGGGCCTTTACACTGAATAGTAATCCTGCTTTTGGCGGAATTGCCCTGGGAAAGCCGAAATATGAGACCGCTATTTTGCATTCTCATTTCTGCATTGCTGTTTATAGATTATTGTCATTCTAGCATTGTTTAAACAATCATGTAGGTGCAGCAGGTTGTAGCCCGCACTGGCATCCAGTAGAGGGCGGCAGCTCCTTTCTTTTATCGTACCATTTTGCAGCTTGTGCAGCAGGGTGCCATGGCGACAATGAAGAACATCAATAATTCTCTTTACTCTGCTACATAGTCGTGGTTTATGCACAACACAGTTAAATCCGGAGAAGTCTGTTACAGCCCTGAATGAATGAGCTTGCAGTTGTACGACAGCAGCTGGCTAGGATATATCAGCCATGTTTGCTGAGTTCCTACCAGAGGCATGTCATCCTTCTGCTGGTGATTTATGAATGGTTTGTAATTACAGGCAGATCACTGACGATACTCCCAAAAGAGCAGCAGAATGAGTGGATTTCTTGGCACTCAGAAATGGCTCCAGAGAAACACTGTTGTCTACAAATTTTCTACTGAATGCTTTGCCATGAACTTGATTTAGTTAAGGATGCATGATATATTGGTACCATACAGGTTATCGTTCATAATCATTAAAAAAAAAATGTATTGATATCGGCTGATTTGAGAGATTTATTTGTGCGTGTTCATTTTGCCTATATTTACATTGAGTATGACAAATTAATTTAAACTGATGCACAATATGCACTACTATTCAAAAGTTTGGGGTTGGTAAGATTTTTGTTTTTGCTAACCAAGGCTACATTTATTTGGTCAGAACTACAGTAAAGACAGTAATATTGTGAAATATTATTTTAATTTAAAGTCTATTTTAATATATTTTAAAATAGAATGCAGCCATTACTTCAGTTTCTAGTATCATTCAGAAATCATTCTAATATGCTAAAGAAACATTTTGGTAACACTTTAGTTTCATTAGTTAACATTAGTTAATATAATGTCCACTCTTAACAGAAAACATGATTTTTTTTTTTTTTTTTTATCTCACGCATGCACGTATTATTGCACATCATGTGAAGAAAATCCCCTCAGAATTTGAATGCTGCACGCTGTCTGTGGGCGTGGCCACATTAGGGGATAATGAGGTGACTTGTGAACAACGGACATCTCTCTTTTCAAACAGATTACATAAACAGAGAATATTTGTTTTCGATTTTGACTTGCATTATTCAAAGCCTGATGTCTCATGTTTGTGTGATAATTCACTAAGTTACAGTTCATTTTCTAATGACTATCAGAATGGACTTCATTGAGAAAGAGACTACAGATCGTGCATCATGTTAGTCTTCTTTATTTTGCAAAAAGCACATCATTTTGTTTTTACTGTGAGTGTACACAAATAAAAGAAGACATTTCACAGTTTTGAATGATGTATAACTCTTGTAAGTCCAAAATTGACAGTATTTTGAGTCTCTTTCGCACTGGTAAGAAAAAAACGGACGCAATTGCCGACCCCTGAGAGTTAACTACTTTAGTTAACATGAAGTAAGAATGAACAATTCTACTACTTCTTCTATTTCATTTATTAATCTTAGTTAATGTTAATTTTAACATTTACTAATACAGTTTTAAAATCAAAGTTGTATTTGTTAACATTAGTTAAAGTGCTGTGAACTAACATAAACAAACAATGAACGACTGTATTTTTATTAGCTTACATTAACAAAGATTAATAAATACTGTAACAAATGTATTGCTCATTGTTAGTTAAAGGTGATCAAAACATTAACTAATGTTAACAAATGAGACCTTTTGTAAAGTGTTACCGACCTTTCTTAAGCATTTATACAAAGTTTTATAGAAAGTTCAAAAACTGCATTTATTTGAATTGCACATCATTTGTACCTAAATGCCTTTACTCTTACTTTTCAAATATCAATTTAATGCATCCTTGCTGAATTAATTTTTTTTTTCTTACTGACCCCAAACTTGTAAATGGTACCGTATAGTTTTTGAAGCTGCCATTTGTAGTACCATTGTTGAAGCTGTTGCCCACATTAATGTGTGCCACTACGGGAGGGGTTCATGGCCTTCACTGCGAAACATTTAGCAATAATCACTGCATTGCTCACGTGGCATTAACCATTTTGCCTGTAGCATCACTCATTGATTTTACTGTTACATTTCTGTACATGGTCACACGACATTGCTTTTAGCAAAACTTTGTTTAGATTTTCTTAAATGCTTTTTCTGTGCCCTGTGCTTATGTTGCATGACATTTAAACAATTGCGGTTTAAGGCTCTGGAGGTGACTTTTGCATTTGATGTCTTAATTGTGCTGTTGGATACGGCCGCCAATTGTATGTTGGTTTATTCTTGTACACAATGGAGGGCTTGTCTTCTGGACCCATTCATGGCCATTGCTCAGCCTTGTACCGCAACCGTGTGGTAACTGGCACCGTCTGCTAACCACAGCCAGTGGAAGACAAAAGCGCAACTTAGATTCAATTACAGATATGTCTTAAGTTCACCAGCCGCTCGGAAATGTGTGTGGATGACACGTGTATGTTGTACCAATGTTCTGAGACTGGTACCAGAGAAAATAGTTTCCATAGACACCCCTCCCTACTAGTGAATGAGTGAGGGCAGTGGCCATGTTTTTAGTGTGCCACTGTCCCTTCCCCCATTTTCTGCTCCAGGCTCATATACTGTAGCTACTCGGTATACTCTCTGGATATACGACCCCTCGACCCAGAGCATTCATTGGGTCGGGCCTGTGCCAGGGAATGTGCTCAATGCCCAGTATTTGCTGTGGTCCGTCGTGCATCTCTTTATAATGTTTGCTTGTCTCAAATCAGTTCCACCTGCTCCTGTTTTATAATATTAAAGTCTTTCATATTTTAGCTAGGAGTGCATGGTGTATTGGTTCTATGGCAGTCATCAACTGATTTTGTTTAAATATTAGTATTTGATATTTAATTGTGCATGCTTATTTCCACTTGTTTATATTTAAATTTCTTCATTAAAAAAAAAAAAAAAAAAAAAAAGATTTGCAGGGCTCGACCAGACAAGTAGCCTGATTAAAATAGCAATATTTTTTTTTTTTTTTTAATTCACATTTTGGAAAAAAAAAATATTCAATGTAAATTTTTACTGCAACATATGATACATTTACATACAACATATAATACAGTTAAGCAACATCACATGACCAAGAGTGTTGCTTTCCTGAATACAATCACATTTGAAAAGGTGACACTGATTTCAAACAGCTAGTGGTTTTGCAAAGTTACTAGCCACCGGTGATGATTATTAGCCACCGAGATGCACCGATTGATATGTCTTTCCGATTCCGAGCCAATCCATTTTGCTACCAGCGGCTCAGGCAATAACGTCAGCTGCGCGTTCTGGCTCTTTCTCTCGCCTCATTCGCTCCAGTTAAATAGTGCTTGTATTGCACAGAATTTTAGTCATTCCTGCAGGTTTCGCGCTCCCACCAAAGACACGCACAAGCTTAGTCTCAAACAGCTTGTCAGTCACAAGTACCAAAATGAGTGGCTTACTGCACTTAAACAGTCAAATACATACAAAATTTTTAAAATGCCGTCTTGGCGAGTATTCAGTTAAACACAGTCAGTTTTAGATAGTTAAATAGTTGAGAAAGAGAACGCATGTTGTGTAAAAGTATTTTGGGTCCATGCATAAACTCTTAAAGTGACAGCAGCCTAATATTCCTGCTGCTGTCAGTCATGTTAATCAAAGAACAAAAGACAAAGAAAATCACTTTCTGCTCTTGACTGAATAAGTCTTACATCTTTAATTGTAAGCTGTATTTAATTTTTACAATGAAGACTGTCCAGTGTTATTTTGTAATTTTCTTTCTTCCCTGAATAAAAAACGTTTTAACCTGAAACTTAGTTTTATAGTTATCTTTATTCTATTGCATTTATTCGTGCTGTTGTTTGCAATTTGTTTATTTTGTACTTATTTTATTTTCACTTTTTATTTTTTTGTTTTTTGCATTGAAGAAAAGTAGATTTTTGTTTGTATATGCTGTCAATTATAGTTCTTAGAAAAAACGAAATCTGCAAAAATTGAAATGCCTATTCAGATCACGCTTAAAAAAAAAAAAAAAAAAAAAATTGGAATCGGCCAAGAAAATTGCAATTGGTGCATCTCTAGTATTTTCACTGGCCACAGTTTTGACATGAATACAGTAGGGAAAAATTGCCATAGATATTTTTTTATATTATTTAAGCAATAAGCAGTGAAAAATAACTCAATTTAGTACTGAGGGGCAGCTTTATGTGCGTGCACTTTAGGTGTGAGCACAATCTGTGGGAAGGAGTAAAAGTCTGCACAATGCACACAATCCCACGTCATAATTCAAGCAAACCATAATCATTCAGAGCAAATAAAACGAGTGAGTGAGGGGAGGCGAGTTTGTGCGTCAACTCATCTCAAAGTATAATGTCTTAATATTCTAATAGAATTTGATCGAATTTAAGATGTTGACAAATGAATGGCCAATTTACTTGTCCCAAGTACAAGCACATGACAAGGCTTAATGTTAAGCCCTGATTTGACAGCACTGTTAAATATAATCTTTAGGAAATCTCAAAATCAGTATCAGTTTTTGATGTATTATAATGTTGCAATGCCTAAATTAACTTGTAGAAATAATTTATTTCAGTTTAGTGTTTTATTTATGCAAAATTGTAGTATTAGCTAATATCACATCAGCCATATGATGAAAAATTATTATTGAGTAAATTACATTATCTGCCAGAATTTTAAAATCATGCATCCTTACTTTTAGGGCTAAAACGTCCCTTGCTGGAAGAAACTTGGTCATACTAGCTAGTCAAGCAATCTAAGCTGTTTTCTGCAACAATGTTAACTAGCTTAGCCTGAGCCAGGTCTACCAGCTGATCAGTCACCAAAACCAGCTAGGACCAGGTGAAGACCTGTTTTGACTAGCCCGACACATGTAAAACCAGCCACCATCAGAAGCTAGATTTTTCAACAGAACACTTTTTCTTTTTCCTCTTTCTTCCTCTTAAATTTTGTCACCAACGAGTTATGATGCATCAATCTTGTGTGCTTCTCAACAGCAGGGCTCATCTTGTGCTATTCTCAGCTCTGTCTCAGGCTGTTTGAATTACCGTCCACAGCCTGACTATTATTATTTACCCTTTGTGTCTCTCTAGCAATCTATCTTCACATCTCTTAGTCATTTATATTGCCTGTGGAGAAAGTCAAATGCTCTTACCCCTCAGCTGGTGCACATGACACATTTATTCCTGAGCTATTAGGCAGCCTGGAGCAGCGATCCAGCCTCTAACCCACAGGTCAGGCAAGCCAGTATGGTTGCTGTCACTGTTCAGCCACCACATTGACATGCTTGTGCCCTCAATGTAAATCTGGAGTGGAGTCACGTAGCACAACAGCAAGTCCAGAGCACGACACTCTTTATCAAATCAGCTAGTTTAATAAGGAGTGGGTGGCAGTTGTGTTTGCAACTAAGGGCTCTTGAATGAACAGAATACTAAAACAAAACGTTCTTCTCACCCCTTTTTCATTCCCACCCCTTCTTTTTCATTCCCACCACAGACCATGAAAGCTTGAATTCTCATCCTGCTTTGGACCGGTCAGCTGTTTATTTTTACGGCAATATGGATGTGTTGATCAGCAACATCTGGTGCTAATGGGCAAGTTATAGGAAATAGCATCTGCTTTGTTAACATTGCTTTCCAGATTTATGAGACTTAGGAAATGCTTTGTTTAATTCTGCCTCCTAGATGACTGAGTATCTATATTTTGTGTTCCAGCATAAAACTAATCTGTTCCAGGAGTTCATTTCCACACATGAATACTCCATCAGTTCAGTTCTTTGTTGTTTAATCCATGGCTCTCATTCCAATTTCTTCAGTGTCTGATATTTGTAGGCACTCTTTCACTGAATACTCTTGTTTTATTTGTTCCAACTGACTTTTATGCATGTTAGCCTATCCTGTTTAATGGTAAACTGATTGCTTGCCACATTGTGAGTACGTGCCAGTCTTCTAGTATTGCACAAGTGTGGCGAAATAGACTTCACAGGGTATTCAGCCATTTTAAGTGAGAATCCAAATCTCAGAGAGCATATACGTTAAAGCACAGGGAACAGCTGCATATAAATATCTCTTCGCATAAGGGTACAGTGGGAATATAATACAAACACATGTTTTTGTAGGAATTCTCTTATGCTGTAATATAGTGAGAATTTTTCTATTTAAAATGACTGCTTTATATTTTAACATGTAATTTATTCTTGTAATAGCCAAGATGAATTTTCAGCAGCTATTACGCCAGTCTTCAGTGTTCTAATATGCTGATTCGGTGCTGTTGGAAGCTGTTTATGGAAACTTAATAATTTTTTGGAAACCCCAGTAAAATGTATGTTAGTGTATATACTGTATAATGTGTAAATACATGTGAATGTGTAAAAAAAAAAAAAAAATTATATATATATAAATTAGAGCTGATCTGAACTTTTTTTTTTTTTTTTTTTTTAAGCTTTGAAGCTCTGTAGTAATCAGCACCGAATATTCGAAGCTTTGGTGGGAGGAGGCTGAAGATACAGGCATGTGTAACGAGTAGAAATATGGTGTGGCCCCTTTAAGAGCTGCGCGCTCCCGGTTGAACTGTGTCGAATGACTCGAGCACCGCATGTATGTGGGTTATTTCTGTTTTTCTGTTGCTCATTTTAAAGTTATTTTCTTAACTTATCTTCTCTCTAATAAATAAAGAACACGCCGTCCCAGTAAAATCTCATGTTTCAGTTTTAACAAGCTCCTATATTTTGCAGTAGATTCATTTAGACTGATAATAACGGGTAAAAAGGCGATTACATTTTGTTTCTATTCTATTTTTTACAATGTCAAAGCAGTGCAGCTTAACCCCAAATACAAGCTCATGCAGTTGTGCGCTTCAGACAGAGAATACTCCAGTTGCAGTGAACACATTAGAGGGCTAAGAAGACAATTTATATTTATTAAGTATAACAAGGTTGGGTTCCTTAAACTGTCCATCATATTAAAAACGGCTGGGCTATATAAAATAATTGTAAAGGAGTATTGTATTTTTGCCATATTTTGTAGTGTAAACATATTCAAGCGTGAATGAGAACCGTTTCGCGAGGGGTATGCCAGATGTGCAAAAAAAGAAAAAAAGAAAAGAAGAAAAAGATGAATATTCGAATCCCAAAATTGAAAATCAAATACCAACCTACCAAACGAATATTTTAAGAAATATAAATAAATAAATAATAATAATAAAAAATATATATATATATATTATAAAATTGAATCTGCTTATTTAAATTATGTATATATATGATGTATTTTCATACTTGAATCCCTGATTTGTGCAACTCAAGTGTAATTTGTGTGTGAGGTTGCATGGCACTCCAAATGTACAGGTTTTGCCAAGTAAAGTGAACTTCTACAGATATCCTTTGCTTAGTGTGTAGGATGCAGTAAACACCGCGTAAAGACCCTGTGAAGTAGAATAGGCATTTAATATTTGGCAAGCTCTCCACTGAGAGATTTTGCATTAAAACATAACTTTTGCAAGCTGGGCTTTTTATTCTTATTTGTAACTACTTTTGCATAACAGTTGCCAAGTCAGCATTGTGGATGCACAAACCCCATGACGTCCCATGTGGCCTGCCCCTCTCTCCATCAGAGCATCTTAGACTGCTGTATGCATATGCCCAACCGTGTGCACATGTGTGGCCACATAAATCATGTTAGTCAGTTGACCCCATGTATGCTTGTTAATGACAAAATGCCTCAGCTGGTATTGTGGGGTAGAGATTTCAGGAGGAAATGGCCTGTGAAGTAGACCTTGGAGAAGGGGATCTTGACTGTCCTGCCAATCTCCCTCTAGCCCTGAAGAGAGGGCCTTTTACTGAAGAATGTCTCTGTAAAGCACAGACTACCCTGTGCAGTCCCTCTACCGGCATTTCAGCATTGTTGCTCGTAAATAACTACTTGCTGCCACTTCCTCTTTGTTGAAACACTGGTCACGCAGGCTGCATGCAAGTAGAATACATGTTTGGCTAAGCCTTACGCTGTTGTACCTGTGTCAAGTGATGTGCTGTTCTGATAGCCTCTGCTCTTGTACTCCTGTGGGCCCTGTTTGGGGAAACCATGCTTTGGGATGTTTACTAGCTGCTGAGATGGCTTTGTTATTGATCTGTGTGGTACAGTGTGTTTTTAGTGTGCAAGCACCTTTTTATGTCTGAGGGCTGAACTGACAAATTAGCCTAAATCATTAAAAGAGTGGGACTGTTCCTGAGAGTCTGAAGCTGTTTGGTACAACTGCACATTGCTGAGGGGTATGCAAGATCCGTGTTGGCGCCCACCTGTATATTGTAACCCTCACAGAAAACTTCTGCAAGTCAATTACTTGGCCTTTGTAATTATTAATTTATATTTGGATGAGGTAACTTACTCACACATCCAGTTGTTTCTGATATCACGTTTGACTGCACACTGCAAGACATAATGTGCTTGTCTGCATTAACAGAACATAGGACCAAAGGCCCAATAACTAGCTTGTGCTTGGATGGATGCAAACGCATCAGGGGTGTTTTTTTTTGTTGTTTTTTTTAATACCTTTTTCTATTGTTTGTAGAATCTGTTTTTTGATACCCAAATAAACCCAAACCAACCTTGAACTCCCTTAATGTCTGTTCGAAAATGACATATTACCAACTATAACTAGTAGATTGTTGCAGAGGATCATTCATTGGCTCATTTGCCATTTCCACTGCCAAAATATAGGTCTCTTCACATTTTGATTTTGGATTTATATTTAGACATTACAAAATATAGGGCCTAGAAAGAGGCCGTCTAGAAAGAGGCTTAGTCAACAATTTTTATTAGTCGGAACTTAGTCGCAGAAAAGAAAAAAAAAAACTTGTGGCGAAGTCACACAGTCCGTGAGGGCCAGATTGTTAATGGCGGGTCCTTGTGGTAATTACAGTATGTTGGGCAAGAAATCCAAACATTCGCCTAACATCCATCAACCTCAAACAACCTCAAATATGGCTTATCATTTGAAACATGTTAGTAGCAGCAACTTTACATGGCTACTCACACTAATGTTAACCTACGTAAATGTGCGCTATTATTAGGCGGATATCCCAGTGTTTGTGTGGAGGCTAAAATATTAGCACGCCCACTGGAAGACATGGAGGCGCTGGCGCGATCACTTGCATTTTTCTGATAACAGTAGAAACAACTTAAAACAACTTTTTGGTCATACAGATAACCAGAGGAATAAAATGCATATTATAATACATTAAAATAGAAATCAGTTAACTTAAATTTTCACAATGGTTCACAACAGTTTTACTGTTTTTGCAAATAAATGTAGCTTTGGTGATGACATTAGAAGAGATGACATTTAAAAAATCTTATAGACCCCAAACTTTTGAACGGTAGTGTATATACTATTAGAAAGAAAAATTTGTCAACCTCACTAAGATGGGTCATGACTGGTCATCCAACAGCAATTTATAGTTCTAGTTTGTTACCCTCCTCCGTCTGTTTTAATCTTATCAACTTCAATCTCCCATCCACATTAAATCCTTTCAAAGCTACCTTGCTTAGTTATGTTATCCTCAGAAGCACTGCTGTATCTGGGTCCCTCCTCTGCAATGAAACAATGGAGCACTCCACTATTGCCCACAGGGCAATGCACTCAAAAACACAACCACTCTGCAGCCCGACAAAAATACCACTCGTTCCACCCCCCTTGGGTTGGAGAGCGTGTGGGAAGAACACTTTATATGCACAGACCTGCTCTTACCTCTGCAGTCCCGCCCTATCCGCAGAAAAGACATTTTTCCAGCACAGTAATGTTTTGTTTGTATTATCACTCTAGAATGCAAAATGTATCTGGCTACAGATCTGTTACAGTTTCTTGACCAGTCTCACCGGACGTGTTCAACTCAGCGACTTCTCGTTTCCTTGAATGTCCTCTCAAAGCGCGATTTGTGGAATCATGTAAAGGATTTACTCTGGCAAAGCTGGCAGGATGCCCAGCTTCTGTTCAGGCAAATCTGGATGATTTAGGTCACTAGTGGATTTTAATTGTATAATATGTATAGCTGTTCAGAGAGAGAGTCTTATTCTAATGTATGATCCAGTGGATGATGCTGTGTCCTGCTCCATAGTTCATTTTGCCAACTTGGCCACAGAATCTGTTTTTTTTTTTTTTTTCTTGATTTCTTCCTGCTTTAATATGTTGGTTTGGAGGTAATCTATTACTCAGGGGAAATTATGTTTGATTCTTTGCAGCAAAACATTTTATAAGATTTCTACCAATGTGAAATCAGGGGGTTCTCAAAAGTGTGAAATGAACTTTGGACTTGAGTATTGTTTTTGTTTGTTTTTTTTTGTCTAACATTTCATCTCAAGGTTTGGGGCTAATGGGTTGGTGTTCTTGTGTTCCTATCAGCCAGTCAGCATTATGATGCTATCCTGTGACTCCAAAGTGTTTAGTCACATGATTTGTATGGCTGAGGTGACTGACTTAAAAAGTGATAAGGAACCCATGTATAATTAAGCTGGTTTAGGGTTATCGTTTGTAGACCCTAATCAGACATGTTTCTTAGCAACAAGTGTACACTAATCACAGCCCTTCAATACAGAATAACTGACATATTCTGATTTAACAAATACATAGGCAAAATTACTATAAGGTTTTATTGCACAGAACTATTAGATAATGCATAATAGCAGGCAGTTTTGAATTTGTTACAAAAGCGGTACTTTGATGTCAGTTCATGATGCATTAAAGCGAATGAATTTGAAGATATTATCTATGTAATCTTGCAAATGTTGTATTATACAGTACATGGTCCTCTTGTGCTTTGATGAAATTCACAGATATAGAACCTGTTTTTGTGGTCCTTGCAGAGAGGGTTTTAGCATGCTGACTGTTTGGTGAAATGTGACCAAAATAATACCCAGGATTTTGAATATTATATTAAAAGTAATTCTAGTAGTTATTATGTAAACAATTCTTAACTACCCCAATTTTTAACATTTATATGTTGCGGTAGATGTTAAGGTTAAAAATAAATGCTATTGAATAAATAAACTATTCAACCTCACTAATTGACTAATCCTTTCCCATCCGTAGTGAATTCCTCAGTTTTAGGAATGTGTATTTTCCACACTCAGCCTCTAGATTTGTTATGGAACTGGATGCTTGAGGGTGTTAAATCTTCCACTGGAATGTGTCAACCCTTAAGAATGCTCTTTTGCAGCTTATCCAGATACATTAGTGGGTAACTGAGTAATCATACAACTTGGCATTTCTTTATTCAGTGCAATCACAATTCTGACCCTTTAAAGGTCATCGTTGTGTGACTTTGCAGGAGAATGTTTCATTTGTTAACTTGCAGTGTATGTGTTTCTAATCTTGCTGGAACATACTCTGTTATCCTAGCAAATGGTACGTCATATGTCATGGTTTTAAGCCAAGGCATTTTTAAAATCATCCTCACATTTCAGTTGAAGTCTCTTAAGCTCTCATATTTGTTTTGGTCTTCATGACCTCTTCCACCTCCATGAAATCATTCAAACACATCTGATGCCAGCCAGCCTCCCTCCTCAAACTCACACATTCCCACTGAAGCAGCCATGTGTTTCTGAGCGAGTGGGACTCCAGGGAAGGATTTCTCATTTCTACAGGTCGAATAGCAGGGCTCTTGGATCTCTCTTGCGTTCCGTGTGGTTGGCTGCTGCATTTCACAACACTTCTCCAGGAAAATCTTTTTAATCACCTTCAGATGTGCTGTGATGGCACAAGTGATGTCATTTGGAGTGACCAATTGCTTTTCTCTGTCCCCTGCACGGCTGAAAGTTGTGTTAGGCCACGTCTTGTCATCATTAGACCTTGATCTAGAAGTCAGGTTAAACTTTCAAAATCAACAAATGGTAATTAGAGTTGCATGTACTTTTAAAAGTTTGATTTCAGTCAGACTGAAGCAATCATTTTAAAATGTGTTGTAAAGGCTTTAGTTATACTGAAATTGTACCAGTCTTGTTGTTGCGACATTTGGACTAACAGACCTAGATAATGTAATTGTAGCTTGACTTTGTCCAGCATGTAATACACATTAATCAAACAACATCTGGCCCACTTTAGCTTTATTATAAATATGTATTTAGACTCATTAGGTGATTTGTCTGAAGAACTCCATTACCTGTGAAAAGTATTGTGAAAATAAATATTGTGAAATATTATTGCAATTTAAAATCATTTTCAATTTTAATAATTTTTCAAATGTAATTCATTCCTGTGATGGCAAAGCTGACTTTTTAGCATTATTACTCGAGATTTCAGTGTTACATGAACTTTCAGAAATCATTCTAATATGCTGATTTTTGATTAAATAAATGAAATAAAATTTTTCATTAACTCACCATTATGTCTAAAGCTTGTTTGTTTGGATGTTGTTTTTTTTTAAAAAATTTTTTTATATATCCCATTGACTTTGTATGGACAAAAACTTGAGGGTGAGTAAACCATTTTTAGGTAAACTATCCCTTTTAAAAAGCTGCATTAATTGGTCAACCTCACCATTTGAATAGTAAGTTTGTTGGATTAGTCAACTGTCCTAACCTGCCCTTATTGTCTTCATCAACGAACATGATAATTAGGTCATAAAAAATGCCTGTGAATAGAAAATACCCCCTGCCAAAGTACGAGACATATGGAGGTTCTTTGTTTCCGTTCTTTGTCTTTTGTGCTACTACAAAAGTGTTATTATTAGACAATGCAGCCCTGCTGCCTCAAGCAGCCATTGTCGTTCATGAAGGGTTCTCCAGACCTTCTTAGTGCAGCACTAACATTTCTCTCTGTCCCTTCTGTTCCTCTCATTCTGGACTGCACTGGTCCCAGAGGATCAGGATCAGAGTGAAGGGCACACGCTCTGTGCTCCTACAAGGGCAACCCCCTCTTCACAGCTCTCCCCACTGTTTCTTTTGGCTCACCGGCCCTGTGCTTTGTCCCAGGGACTGTACCACTGAGAGCTAGCGAATAGGGGAGGCACTGGGGGTTGGGAACGGGGGGAGACCAATAGAGTCCGGAAAAAAACGAGAGCGTGTGGTGAAAGGACACCACAACAGATGCAAAGGGAGAACTGCTTTTTTCATCATACTTTCTTCTGTGTTCTCCAAACCACATGTGTTGGCCAGCAAACTAAGCATTCAGTGAGTGTGCTTGGATGTTAAGGAATTTCAAATAAAATGGAGCGAGAAGGACCGAAGCATCTCATCACAAATTTCTAGGAAAGTCCAACTGCAATGAAGTCCCTGAAAACTGAATTTTCTGCATAAAGCTGACTAGCCAGCGCTTCACTCTGTGCAAGTTTGCAGGAAAGCACCAAAGGGGGAGCCTCAGTCCCCCTGCTTCACAACAACTCATCCAGGACGGCACTCCAGAGGGGGTGGGAAACTCAACTGACATCTGTGTTCTGCTGAGTGGATTTGTGCCGGACAAAAACAACCGGTTTTTCTCTCACACATGTTTGACTGATGGATATCGAAGGCGGGAATCCTTGAATGTTTAGGAGTACGGCTTCTGAATTGAGTTTCCAGCGTGCAGCCAGAATCTCGGGTGAACAAAAGATGCTGCGTTAATCAGAGCAGACGGGATGTTGTGCCTCTGTAAGTCGTCTTTGCTCCTTTTGCTTACTGCTTATTTTATTTTCCCACTTTTATTTTGCTCTTGGTCATACCTTCACTTTAATCTCACTTTATTTACACTTAAAGGCATTAGGTGTCTCTTAAAAGCACATCTGTAGCCTTCAAGTCTCATCAGGGCCATTGACTTCATGCTTTGTACTTCAGATCAGTGCTGCGTAACCATGCGCTATAGAGATTTACACCGCTAAATGGATTTTCTGTAACAGCTCTTGCAGGGAGCTCATACTTCCTGAGCACCCAGAGTGCTTTAATATCTTTCATGCCTATAAGTGCTTGTAAATGATTAGCCGGAGAATCCCCCTTAAAGTCTAGTTGCTTTCCATAAGGGCTCCATCAAACAATAGTTGAGTTGAACGCTGTGTCCCAGCAAGGATCGCTGACCACTTCTGCGAATGAATTAGGGACTTCATATTAAAAACCCTTTGTGGTCACTGCTAAAATATATTTCCGTAACCGTTTAGATTATGGAAGCCCATCCGAGTTAATTTTCCTGGCACTAGTGAGGGATACCTCTCTTTCTCTCAGCACTGGCAAGCTGTTCAAGAGTTAGTTTTAAACTGCACTGTGAATAACTGGGTCAGTACATCTCATGTTACCCAGGGTTTTCCGAAGAGCTGTACTGCTTACCGGACCTTACTGAAGCCCACGGCTTGCAAATTTCACATACACCTGGTTGTGCTTCTCTCTAATCCCTTCCCACTCTTCTCAAATAGACCTTGCTGGTCAGAGGTCTGTTTCTTTGCTCGCGTCAGAGCAGCAGCGTTAGATTTCACTTTTCACTTGTAAGGATGTGGAATGAACAGAAGTCTCAGACCGTGGCTCAGTCGGGCCTTCATGTGGTATTGTTAAGATGTCTAAAGTTTCACTTGCACACACACTGAGACAGATATTTAATACTTCACAGCTCTCTGTAACCCTGCCTTCTTTAAGGGCATAATCCTCTCACTCTAAAGAGTGCAGTGCCACTGAGCTTTCACTCATCGTGACAGGAATACAACCTAATGGCTGCTTTCTGAACTTGAGTCTAATTAACACTCTTATAGGTGAGATTTGACTGCAGATTTCAGGGTTTCGCACAATCTTTTTCTAATTTAAAGGAACATTTGGTACTTTTTATAGAGGCACTTTTCTGTTCCAAAGGACTGCATTGTGTTGTTTAAACAAAGACTAGGTTGGACAGCACTAAAATACTGCAAGTATACAGGTGTAAGATTGGTCCAAAATATTTTGTATTCTGATCAGAAATGCATGTGGCCACATTTGTAGTGTAAATGCTAACATGCCTTAAAGTCTCCCGCACAACAGCACAGGATACAACATGTAATCATTCCACCAAACCAAGGGTTTAAAATCTTGGCAGTGTCCGTTTACACTAAGTGCAAATAGCCAACCTTTTCACTAACACAGTCTTTCTTGCCTGACAGCTTATGATCAGATCACCAGAAATGGATGTTAATATCAGTTGTAAACAAACACAAAGTGGTTAGAGAGAGAGCTGTTTTTATTTTTGCTCTTCCATTCTTATTTGTTCTGCCTTTGTAAACCTCATTCATTCAAGCTATTTAACTAGATGGATGGAGATAGAGAGACACTTTATTGATCTCGAGGTAAATTTTGTGTAAATAATTAAATTATTTATCATTGGATCCACCTGGATGCAACCTTTTATATGCTCTATCAAGATTTACAGCTCAATGCTTTTGCCACCAACTCAAGTACAAGTAGCTGCTGTCAAAGCTTTTATTATAAAGAGCAGATACATTTGCCGTTCTGTTCCTCTTTAAATGAGTTTGATGTTAGTCCAGAATAGAGGCTTTTTGCGTGATGTTTATTTTTATGTGGGAGTGTGACTAGCTGCACTTGACAGAAATGTAGTCACCCTTTGTTTTTGGCAAGACAAAGGTTTTTTTTTTTTCTTTCTCTCTAGTGTTAGGTGATGACCTCAGTGACAGACACAATCTCACAGTATGAACAAACTCAAATGAGTCACAGCAGAAATTTGTCACTCACACAAAACAACAGTCAGTGTGTGAACAGCCTGAGATGATGTAATGGGTAATATTTTAGTTAATATACTCCTAGAAGGGTAAGAGGACTTTTTATTTGAATGATATATATATATATATATATATATATATATATATATATATATATATATATATATATATATATATATATATATATCATTCAAATAAAAAGTATATATAAATAAAACTCTTATAAGCAATTCTCTTATGCTTATGCTTCCTTTTGTATTTGTACAACATTTGAGACAACAAACAGATCCTTTGTGTGTGTAATAACTCTTAGGCTGAGCGTATGCTTTGCAAGTTTAGACACTCGGGAAATCATTCAGTTAACCTGAAAATCGTGTCCAAGCAGTTGGTACAGAGCACGACTGTAGCTTCTGCATGGTAAGTCGTTGGAAATCAAAAAAAGCTGTTTGTGCAAATATTAGGTGAATAGCAGAAAACTGTATGGTCATTCTGAGCTATATTAATAAATATCCTGACACATCCAAACTTTATAATGGAAGTGAACGGGACAAGCATGAAGCTCAAGAAAGTCCATCCATTCATCATAAACGTACTCCACACAGCTCCCGAGGATTAATAAAGTCCTTCTGAAGGGAATGCGTTTGTGTAAGAAAAAGATTCATATTAAACAAGTTATAAAGTAAAATATCTGCCAGATTCTGCCAGACCGCCTTCCATATTCAACTTACGAAAAGGTGTTTTTTGTTTTGTTTTGTTTAAGTTTTTTTCATAAGTTGAATACGGAGGGCGTAGGACTTACTGTAAGTGTTTTGAACTGCGAGAGGCCGTTACACTTTCTGAAGCTGAATACGGAAGATGGTCTGGCAGAAGCAAAATATTTTACTTTATAACTTGTTAAATATGGATATTTTTCTTACACAAATGCAGCACTTCGTGAATATAACACGAGTAAAGCACAAAGCTTTGTTTACAGAAGAAATAGGCTAATTGCTAATAGGTTAGCAATTAAATGTGACATCGCAACCATGGAAACATTTTGGTTCATGCCAAATGAGAGAGGTACATACATACAAGTCCATACATTTAAGCTTTGTCGGCTTTGTATTCTGTTTTGCGAATTGCGATCTGGTCACCCGCTTATCAGAGAATTTAACAATATTCCATTAGTAACTCCACTGAACATGGAATCTTTCTTTTCCCAAATCTTCACTCACGCAGGGGATTATAAGCGTTTCTTCCTTTCGTTCGCTTTTAATTAGGCCTTATATTTGCATTCTTTACTGTGGTAAAGTAGAAAAAACACTGTAGGACAGAAACCTTTTTGCTTGCACGTCAATTTCTATTTAACACAGTTTTTGCTTGTTATTAGACTTAAGGCGCGTCTAGTTTATTTGTATAGCGCGTTTCACACACAAGTGATTTTTAGTTTCCCTTTCTCTGGCAGCGCAAAATCAAACATAGCCTGAATGTCTGAAGATAAAACTAGCTCTTTAGACCTTTTACAAGTGTCAGTAGCTTGTAACATCAGGAGAAAACATGAAGATATTATTAAAGAGAAATGGTCCTTTCCTGCTCGTGTCCCACATTCCTCTCAAAGCGCAGAGTGGTAGGCTATATGACTCATCTTTGTGTGGAAATAAAAAAACTTTATTATTTAGGTTACCATTATTTACTGACACACACACACACACACACACACGCTCCAAATATTTATATGTATGATTACCATCATATTTAATGTTTTTAAAAATAGGCTAGTTAAATAAAATAGTTACAACAGATTTTCCTGTGGTACCGAAATTGGTACCAAGAACCGTAAAATTTTACTGGTATTGGTACCGATTACTGGAATTTTGGTACCATGACAACATTGAAACTAAGTGTATTTGTGTGTGTCAGTGATTGTGTTGCTAGTAGCCTATAAGTGATGTGGATGTACACTAGGGTTGTGCCGATGGACACCATTGTGATGCCACGCCCCCCGCTCCGCTGCGAGTCTTGCGAGTCGACACCATAGACTGTAAAAAAAAAAAAAAAAATACACGCACTAATCCTAGTCTCTTCTATAGACTATAGTTAACCTAAAATCTTTGGATTATCATACGGTCCAAGTCTTGCACTTCCTGATGTCTTTGTGGACAGTGCGTTGACCTCTGGTGCAGTTGCGTACAAAGAATCCTAGGTTTGAATCCAGGCTCGTGGATTTTTCCATTTTCCTTCTCTCACCTATTTTGCTTCTTATATATCTCCATATCCTATATATCTTTGCAGGAATTGCTCTGTAAATTAAATTGAGAATATAACTAATGCATATATGCTATTTTAAATACTGTAGTCAATGCCAGAGACGTGATGTGTGTTAGTCTGTGAAAATACCGTGTCAGGCTCAGTCTGTGCTCTGTCTGTCACTGGATTCACTGTTTTAGTGCTTCTGTATTTATTATTTATAATATGTGGGCAATATGCTCAACTGGTGACAAATCATTTAACACATCTTCAAATCCGAGAAACAGTCTCTGCACCTGACTAAAGAGAGACTCATCGCTGCTAGTCATTTTTTCACAGATAGCAAAAAAGCTTCTCATAATAGCAACAGGATGTGATAGATGTCTTTATATGTTTTCAGCATTAGCAACTTATAGCTGTCACTAAAACAAGAAAGTGCACTGTTCTCTCTGTTCATTCCTTCCTTCATCTCTTTCTTTATAGTTAACCCTCGCAGATGAACAGAATGAAGTGACACGGAATGGCCTGGAGTCAAAAGAGCCTGTGTATTTGGTTCAGATCTACTGTCAGGTAAGACAAGATCTTGTATAATAATGCTTGTCTATGTACAGATGCATGGGCGTCTTTGTGCAATCCATTGCATCTTGTCATTTTTTCCCCCCAGTGTTTTGATCATTGAGCATTGCTTTTAAGTTTCCCAGGTTTAAAATCAACAATTCCCAAAACAAGTAAAGAAGAATCTAGTACCAATCTGCAAATGCAAGAGTGTGGTGATTCTCACAGTGAGAGAGAGAGATGAAATCATCCACATGAGACCTCAGTAAAGCTGTAAATTAAGCCCAACTGTGAGCTGTTGCTTATGAATTTGTGATGCAGACCACCTACATTTTTGCACTAATTTGCTACAAAATTAACTTTTTTTTTTTTTTTTTTCAAAATAAATAAGAGAGTAGTGATAGTAAAAGTGTAAAGCGATAGTTCCCTCATATTAAAATGGATATCATTTTTATTTTAAGTGAAATGTCCCTTGAACTGTACCCAAATCTGGTACAGAAATCAGGCAGTTGTCTGCTTGTGCACTTGATTTGAGCACTGGCAGATCTGACCGAAAACTCAGTGGAAAAATATCTGAAGTCTTGGTTTGTGTGTGGAAACCTCATTCCATCCTGGTGTGTGAGAAGTCATCCAAATCCACAGCACTGCTCCTGTATGTTTAAAAATGAGAAAAAAATAAAACATTAATGACTGAGGGTGCGTATTTGGCCAGGAGTCGTCTGAATGGACAGGGATCAGACACGCAGGAAAAGCACTTTAGTTCCACTCTCATTGCAGTTTTTCCAAACAAATGCACTACTCAGGTCCCCTATGAAATGCATTGGAAGCAGGAAGGCCGAACAACTGTTTGTTTTCCGTATGGGTGCACTAGTACCCCAGAATTTTTTTTTTAATTTTTTTTTCCTCCCCTGGTTCAGAGAGAAGTGTTTAGGGTGAATCATAGACATTTAGGTTTTCCATTCACTGTGGATATGGACTCTGTGGCTTGGAGACTGATGAAATGAAGGAAAAGTGCAGATATTCCAAAAGAGAAAGGAAAAATACTAAATGGTTTTTAAAAGGGTTGGTGTCATAAATTGACTTGATGTTCATTAGAGCAGATAATTGGTCTGTAAAATGTAAATTTAGTCTTATCACATACTCAAGGATCCAAAATTAGTTTTTGTGCCTTATCTTCATACTAATGGTGATGTTGAGAAAATATATCATCATACGTATTTTACTAGCCACAAAATTATTTAACATTGATTTGCTGTGCGAGCAGCTATTTTTAACCCTGCATGAATATCACGAAAAAACCTGTTTTGTAACTAATAAACGTACACATGCTGGTGTATGTCGTTTAATTAGGAAATCTGATTGGTCGGCTGTGGTCAACTGTGGGTCTACAGGAGTGCACAATGTGTTCTAGTCAAGCGGCACAGCACTGTCAGGATGATTGATGCTTTGCACAGTAGTCACAAAGGTATTGGGGCAAAGGGAATCCACCATGAGAGGCAGGAAAGAGAAGCTTAGCATAGTCAGTTTATTCACACACTCTTCTCCATAGAATCCCATCAGTATATTCAGTTTCATGTTCATTAATATCTTCAAATTGGGAATTTTCAATTGCTTTATACAGCTGCTAATGCTCCTATCAGAACTGTATCCTATTGTCAGACAATAGTGTAGTGCAGTTATGTAACTTTAGTCCTTTTAAGAGACACTCGTGTACAAATTTGAGTTGATCCACTTTATATCATATACGGTAAGTTCAAAGGGTTTAGGTTTGTATTATTTTTTTATTTATTTAATTTTTTTTTTGAAAAAATGTTCTCAAAAAGAAGTCCTTTATGCCCACAGAGACTGCATTTATTTGATCAGTAAAATAGTAATACTATGAAATATTTTTACAGTATAAAACAAGTTTGTAATAATTATTTGAAACACAATTCCTTGATGGCAAAGCTGAATTTTCAGCATCATTACTCTTCAGTCAGTCTTCAGTGTCACATGATCCTTCAGAAATCATTCTAATATGTTGATTTTCTGCTTACGAAACATTTATCAATATTTAAAGTTTGACCCCAAACTTTTGTGATGTAAGTTCTTCCCTTTTATGCAGCATACATAGATTATGTAAATTATTTCATTTTAGCTGATAAAATCCAGAACTTGCCTGCTTAAGCTCAGCCAGTGTTGTTTTCTGAACACTAAACATGTCTTTCTTCTGATGCAACATTGAAAAATCTGATCAAATCTTTTGCCCCAAGTAAGAATGACCTAATACTTTTTTTTATTTTTTCACCTCATTATTTTCTGGATGTTTTAAAATGTTCTAAAATCTGAAGTGAATTGGGATTCGCCTTTATCTGACATCCTGAAATACATGTTTGTATTTTTCTCCAAACATTGGATTCTATTCTTTATCTACCCTAAAAGTATTAGTATTTCCTTTAGGAAATGCAAATCTAGTTCTAACTGTAAAAAGTCTTATTGTGTGGTCACTATCCCTCTCCTCATTGCTTTGAATGCTGCTATGTCCAGGATTAAACTCTCACACAGCTGTGGTGTGGCTTCTCTGAAGTGGCTGTTGTGTGTGTGGTCATCGTGGTGCTACACTGGCCGGATGAGGTTTATCCAGAAACCAAGCCCTCGTGTTTACCCTGCAGACCAAACGTCAACACACTCTAACACTTGTTTGTTTACCTTTTGGGTTACTGCCCTCTTTTACTGCCCCGCAGGGACGAAGCTGGATTGTGAGGCGGAGCTATGAAGATTTCCGAGTCCTGGATAAGCATCTCCATCTCTGCATCTATGACCGCCGCTTTTCCCAGCTCCCTGAGCTTCCCCGTTTTGACAGCCTGAGGGAGAGAGCAGAGGTAAGACTCCCAAGCGCTGTTCTTTTAGCACTCCCCTGTGACCAATGAGCCATTTTAGGCTCTTTTTTTTTTTTTTTTTTTTTTTTTTTTTAGGTAAACGCAGAATGGTTAGACCTTTTATACCCAGTGTACAAGGTGCTTATCCTGGAAGATGCCCCTCTCAGAGCAGTTTTAGTCATCTGTGATGAGTGAGTGCTCAGTGAGGCTGGTTAGCAGCACCTAATGGCATCCCTTGAGAGATTGTCAGATGGATATCCCTGTAGTGTACGAAAAAACCTGCTGTGTTGGGCATAACCGGCATTTGTTTCACAGAGTAGTATACTTGAACCGTGGCATATTTTCACAGCTAAATTGATCTGCTTTGAAGTTTGAGTGGCTGATAATGCTGCCCATTATGTTTGCAGTAATGGAAGTCTGAACAGCAAAGTGGAAGCTCCCACGATGGGGTTTCTGTATAACCAGGCGCTTTGAGCTTCCCGAATACAGGAAAACAGCTTTGAGGTCATATTTCACCTATTGGATTGTGCAGTCTTGTTTATAGAGACCATTTAGAGATATTGGTTAAGATGTATCTGAATCTTGAAAAGACTCAGTATTCCAAGCCCTGAGATGATCTTAAAAGGTTAACTGGCTCTGATTTATTGGAATAAACACCTCAAAGGATGATCTCATTATGAAGCTTGCCTATGCATTAAATATGTGATATCTCACACAAATTAGCCTCATTAGCACATGAGAACAACATAACATGGGCAAATAACTAGTGCTGGCCGGTATAACCAAAAATCTATATCGAGGTTTTTTTTTTTTTTTTTTTAAGATTCTGGCGGTTTCACGGTATATTTTTTTATTTTGGCATATTTTACTGTCAGGAGTACAGGGAATATATTATATAAACATTGTAAGGACAAATAAAAATGTTTTTAAAAATGTAATCAGATCAGTTTATAAAGCTAACAATTTAGTTTAAAATGTAATCAAATTAATTTTTTAATTAAATTAATAATATAATTAGGCTACATTTTTACTGTGCAATTTCTGTAATTTCAATGAAGACCTTTTGTTTTTTTAATAAACTGTTATTTTTATGATTATTATTATCTCTATTAATCGAAGTATACTCAATTGTACAATAGTATTTATTTCAAGTTATAACAAACAGGGTTGTGAAGACGTTTGACTTCCTGTGTATATGATAAGACAAATGTCGATAGTTTTATTAAATTAAACGGTGAAATGTTCATAAAGTCACTCTGAGCAGCTCTGCAGATGAAGTTCATGTATAGTGTGAGTGAGACAGCAGACACTGAATCATCGCGAGCGTCACGCGTGCTTCAGTATGTGTAGTAGACGAAAATGCGGTGCTCATTAATACAGACTTCAGATTTAAATAGCAGTCATTTTTTAAGCTTTAATATTCACAGACACTATTTTGTATCGATATTGATTCATTGTACAGCCCAACTTTTGATTTATTCATCCACAGATTGCCAAATTCTGTGATGTTCCGCTTTATACTGTAAGTTCTGTTTGTGACTGGATTCCGTGATTTCATCCGTGTTTTCTGCATCGCGGAAATCATATGGCTCTACGTGGTATGCGCAGTATTAAAGAGAGTTAGTTTGTGAGTTATTTATTGTTGTGTAATAAAGTTGTTTCCATTAGTGTAAGAAGGGTATGCAGTTAATAGAAGTCCGCTCTCTATACGCTCTACATTGCGCTTCATGGCCATTGAACAGAGACAGCAGAGACAGTTTCAGTTTCAGTATGGCGGTTTTTGGAAAATACATACCATACCATATGAACCGGTATACCGCCCAGCACTACAAATAACTGAAGCAGGCAACCGTATCATTAGAGAACGCTGTTCAACTTCTGTTTACATACTTCCTTCACATTGTTCTCTAGTATAGTCAACACAAGCAGAGTTGCCATGGATTCTGGAGGTACTTGAAGCTGTATCAAATATGAGAAATCCTGCAGCTGTCTATACGGTCTTATTTGACCTAATTATGCTTCCCATTTAAAGTCCCATTTGGCCTTTGTTTTACATTTTGGTGAGCCTGTGCCAGCATATATTTGGGAAAATAATTGACAGGAGTGTGGATCCTGGGACAAGTGCAGCTGGAACAGATCACATCAGTGCTCTGTGGATCATGAATAAACTCTTATGGGCTTTCACTGGTACATTTATCTCATGTTTTCTCTCGTGGGCTGTTCACCAGTCACCAAAGCACTTGCTTTTTTTATATTATATTATAATAATATATACACTATATGGCGAATCGCCCCCCTTATTTTGATTATAAAGTTTAGTTTAAAAAAAGCATGTTTTAAAAAAAAAATTTTGTAACATTTTAAATGTCTTCACTGTCCCATTTGATTGATTTAATGCATCCTTGTTGAATAAAAAAAAAAAAAAAAAATGACCCCAAACTTTTAAACAGCATGTGTATTTTTGGTTTATATTTGGCCAAAATACCCTCCAATATTTGCCATATGCATATGCTGTGACTTGAAAAGTATTTAAATAAACATTTTCACCATTCTGTATAAAAAAAAGTGCATCAATTTTATCTTTTCTGAGAGACAGATACCAGCTTGATTAGTGATTTAGATTGGATTTAGTACTTTTGTTTTGACTTTTGCAACTATGCATTATAATTACACACAGGGATGCATTATGACATTTTAAACAAATGAAGTAGGCCAAACTGGGAATATGTGGAATATCACAAACCCACATGTTGACGTTTTATAGAGCAACTTTACCTTCAGTTAATTCTGGAAGCTGAGATTTAAGAAATGCCCTCTTTAATTTTCTCTGCCTAAAAAATCCTCTCTAAAACACACAGATAAACTCTTTCTTTGGAGCTTCTGTAGGTTTGGTGCTGTGAAATTTATTTTTTTTATTTTATTTTTTTTTTATTATACACTTCCAGGTTTTAACATTTAAGCTCTTTGCTGATGAGCTGACATCTTACTGTCTCTATTTTCCACTAGGAAAGAATTTATTATAACTACTGTATTTTTAGTCTTAGCTGTATGTAATGGGGTTTAAATAGGATGTAAAGTTTTAGAAAGAGATGTGTGTTAGAGCTCTTTTATTAGACAGATTTTTTTTTTTTTTTTTTTTAAGCTGTATGAATATGAGACCGCTCCACCTCTCTTCTTCCTGCTATATTAGTTTTTATGCAAGCTGTGTGGAAGTATAATCCAGATCATTTTATATCTCGGAGTGCAACTTCAGCCCTTTTAAAGTAACCACAGTCACCAAACATATACTCTAAAAAACAATGACAGACTGTTATGCCACAAATACATGTACACCAAGCCCTTTACTGCATCTTTGACTGAAGAGACTTGCATTGTTTCGGAGAGCTGTTTTCATGAGTTGCATACTTAAATATACATAGATTTTAATTCTACATGTTTAATGTGTGCTATGCCCAAACGCAGTTTCTAAACAGAAAGCTGCATTCCTTACACCTACCCTACCATTTTATAATGAGAAAGTATGCAAACTCGAACCATTCATTCTTCAAGTTTATGTGCGCTTTTAACCTCCCTGTAAAAATACTCTGTATTTATAGAATTACCCCCTTGGAAGCCGCTATACTTGCTTAGCCCTCCCTCTCTTGCTCTTTTTCTCCCAACAGGCAGTTTCCCAGATGCTGATGGCTTACCTCTCCCGTCTCTCAGCGATTGCTGATAACAAAATCAACTGTGGGCCGGCCCTCACATGGATGGAGGTACTGATTTGATGCCAACTGAGAAAGCTGATTGACCGCTTATTATTTACATGAATAATCAGTGAGTATCAAGGATGTTCACTGAACATAATTCATCTCTTTCTCCAGGTTGACAACAAAGGGAATCACTTGCTGGTGCATGAGGAGTCATCCATAAATGTTCCAGCTATCGCAGCGGCCCACGTGATCAAGCGCTACATTGCACAGGCTGCTGATGAGCTGTCATTTGAGGTGACTGGGCTAAAAATGAAGACCGATTAATGCAGTATTGAAGATCTGTGATTGCCATACTAATAAGTTATTTTGTGAAGAGTGCTGTTAATAATTTTCTCTTTCATTACTAGGTGGGGGATATTGTTTCCGTAATAGACATGCCACCCAAAGAGGACACCACCTGGTGGAGAGGAAAACACGGTTTCCAGGTTTGTTCCATGTGATTTAGTCCTCTGCTTTAAGTGTACATGGCAGTTCAGAAATTGCAGGTAGAGTCCCCCTGGAGCAACAGACTGTTAAGTGCTTTCGCACTGATCATAGCTCTCCAGTCTCTAATAAGAGTTGAACCTGCAAACTATGGCGTTGCCTGCCCAGATCTTTAATCACTTGGCTGCAATGGAGGAACTAGTCAGGAATTACTCTAAAATAAAATAAAATGAAGGAACCAGTGTATTAATTAATAAAAAAAAATAATAATAATAATACTAATAATGGATAAATAATAAGTCACTTTTCAAATGAACAAACAATTAACAAAAATAGACATATGAAATTGTTCAGGTAATGTTTAAAATAAATATACATATTTATCCTTAAAATGACATTTAAATCTAGTAATACATTAATATAAAATTACTAACTTAAAATTGACAATAAACTAACATTGAATGAGATTAATTCATGTTTAAAATGTATTGCATTTAAAATGCATAAAATAATGAATTAATGAATCATCTTTCAAATTGACAATAAACAGACATATATGAATTCTTATTTAAAATAATTAAATGTTAAACATTAATACATCACTTTTCAAATTGACAAATAGACTATTTAAATTTTTCAAAATTATAGTTAAATGTAACAATGAAACAGTACATTAAATAATGTTTAAATTCAACTTTTAAGTTGCATTTTAAAAATGTCTTGGTCCATTTGGCAAGTACTTTTACAAATACTTTTTACCATTTAGTAAAATGTCAAAAACAAGCCGTTGGATTTGTTTTTACCACTAACAAAATGAGTTATCAGTGTAAAATATGGGTCTGTGTGTGAAACAACACTAGTTTAATAGCCGAGAATGGCTCATCCTTCACCTTTGTGCATGGGTACACAAACCCACTCATGAGTCACTTCACATTCTGCCAACCTGCCAAACCGTTCTCTCTTACTGCCCCACAAGCATATGCCCAGCATTGCCGTCTTTGTTTTGCCCTGTCAGTATGCAGTGTTTTGGCATGTTATGCCATTTTTGCTTCTCCACTGAGCCACTGCTAGGGCCTGTGCAGTGAGACTGGCTCATGGTGGCAGATGTGTGCTGGATCCATCGGGGGGCAGTCTGACGCTGAGCTTTGGCAGGCTACAGCTGGGTCAGGTAGCCAGCTTCTGTCTGGATGGAACATGAGTGCACAGCAATGCCAGCTGTCACACCCACAATCAGCACACTGTGATGTCAGCAGGGTCTCAGGGAATGTCAGAGATGTAATCAAGTTCTGATGTTGAAGATACTGAGCTTTGCTAAAACGGTCTGAGATTGTTGACAAAGTCAAGGTTATTCTAATAGACATGGTTAATGTTTTCTGCAAGATAAGCTCTTATGACATAGAAAACTAAGGCTTTTGTTGTTATCTTGATTCTTAAGTAATCTGCAATTGGTTTGTAAATGATAGAATGATAAAATCAGACTAAGTTGTAAAACATGGCAAGCGTGTTAGTTTGTCTCTGAGTGTCCTTTTTTTTTTTTTTTTTCTCGCCAATCATCCATCAACCTCAAATATGGCTTATCATTTGAAACATGCAAGTAATTGCAACTATACTGCAATGCCCACCCCCCACCGCCCTTTTATATTCACAAAAACGTTTGTATTCTACTGTTACTACTTTAACTCCATAAGTCCATTATTTTTTTAAACAAAAGAAATTCAAGATAGATTTAAACCTTCAGTGTTCTTTTTTTACAAACATACTTTGCAGACATTCTTTACAACTTAAAATTACTTACTCTGCTCTGTTATACAGTAACTTAAATAAGCACAAATCAACCTGCCTTACCAAACAAGACCACAGGGAGATGCCATAGGACTGCATATTGCTACTATACAAATACATTCATAATTATTAAACAAAACAAAATAAAAATGAATAATAAAAACATTCTGAATGCCTTGAAACTCAGCGATCTGAAGGCGGGTCGATGTCATCAGTGAACAAGCAATCGTATCTATGTTTGAAGCGCCTGATGCCCATGTGTACATAAACACCACGCTTATCGCATGACTGTCCATTAAAATGTCAAATTTCCAAAGTTCGCTATTCTCATTATTTTAGCTTTGTAGTTTGTCTCAAGAAGAATTATTATAACATATTGACACACTGTAAAATTTTGTTATGATATGCTATTTTCTGAATGTGACTAAGTGCAGGAATGCAGAGTGATATGATGAAGCCTTGGCATGTCTGTCTCCAGAGAAAGAAGGAGCTTTTCAAACCTTCTCTGCGCTCCACAGGTTGGCTTCTTTCCCAGTGAGTGTGTGGAGCTGATAAACGACAAGGTCCCACAGTCTGTCACCAACTCAGTGCCAAAACCAGGTACCACAAAACATACACGCACATACACATACCTCAAATCTTGCTGGGACAGCTCATCAGTTCCTCTGCTCACATCTGTATTAACCATCCCAAAACAGCTTACTTCCACTGCAGGGCATTATAAACAGCACAAACTGAGCAAACATCATCAGGAAACAAAAGACAAGGTCACACTTGCTGTTCATAAGCATTCAGATTCCTCCCAAGGCTGTTGGGCCTTTGAAAAGATGCATGTTTTTGAAGGCTAGCTTGTTACTCATGTGTTGCAGTAAGATATTAATCATGTTTGAGAGCGAGAGAGTTTGGATGGGAACAAAGTGTACAAGAAGTGACGTGTTGAATCAGCCATGGATCGAGTCTGTGTGGTGTGTGTACTTGACTGAACTGGAACAGGTGCTGACTGGAGCCTCTGGGTCCTGATGAATGAATCACAGATCTTCAAACCTCCATGAAGTAAAGACTACAAGCTACAATTTGATGTTTTGGAGCCTGACGTCCTTGGAAACGGTGCAGCTGCTTTTTAAGAAAGTGTCACTTCAGATTTCAACAAATTGGGTGTGAGACATGCAAGGTTTTCAGACCTCGAAGCACGTCGTCAACACACTGCATGGGAAATTTGTGGTTCGCACCCAGTCTACGTTCTCTTTCTCCCCCCCCTCCTCACATAGGAACCCTTTGACCCTCTTAATTTATCACATTCGTAGTTAAATCGGTGTTGCGCTGTTGTTTGATTTCACTCCAAATGGTTTGTTGGAGAGCGTATATGTGCCTTTAATGTATATTACACACTGCTCCAGCATGATACAGTTTATCCCACAACCTCTCACTGGCCAAATACTCAAATGTCAAAAGAAACAACTTGATTAATAGACATCTCAAATGGACTGTTGCTAGCTTTCACAATCCTAACAAGAGTAATACATTTAGTCATATTTGGAGTGGCCATGGACCATGCGGACCGCTTTATGACCAGTCTGTTTACATCATAACTTGGACTAACCGGCCTACCAAGCCCTCTGGAGACTTATCCATCACCTTCAGATGTTTCTGTTTGGTTTTGGCCTTCTTGTGTATCAAATCAGTGCTTATTGGCATTTGCTGAAGGGTGAATCATCACCATGACACATCTGACCAATCAGAATCCTGGCTTGCAGTAAGTGGGCGGGAGGGCTCTGTGGTAAACATTTTGTGGGAGTAATATCGCAGAAATGCAAAGACATGGCACAGCACAGTCAGCCCGGAAAAGAGCCTTATGCTCTTAGTGCGTAATTACAACAATGCTTTTTATGGTTTCATGATTAAGGGCAACGCAAGAAAAAAATGAGGTATACAGAGTTTATATGATTAGCTTTGATTGATTAACAATGCAGAGGCTTTTTGCTGGGGTTTAGCTCATTTTTACTGCTTGCTTATACACCTACTGTGGTATGTATTTGGAATGTATGTTGCATTGCTTTGCACTTACTGCATGTGATGTGTTATTTGACCATGCTTCCTCCACTGCTCCCTCAGCGTCCCCCTGCTCTGGTCTGCGGCCGGCCTCCTGGAGTCTGTTCCCACCCTGTGCGTGCTGGTATATTCTCCCCAACGCCTCCCTTTTTTGCCTTAAAGGGCTAGTTCACCCAAAAATAAACAGTCATCGTGCTCACCTTCATGTTGTTCCAGACCTGCATGACTTTCTTTTTTACATGGAATATTTTAGATCTTTAATCTTAAGATATTATTATATATTATTATTATTATTATTATTATTATTATTTTTTTTTATTTTTTTTCTGGAGTTGGAAAGACTGTTTTAGAAAATAGTTATACCAGTTTGGAATGACATAAGGCCAAGTAAATGATGACCATTTCATTTTTGTTTTAACCATCCCTTCAAACACATACACACAAACAAACACAAACATAGTCACATACCCTCTATCTCTTGCTTTTCTTTTTCTCCCTCTCACACACAGAGACACATTTTCTCACTATCTTACTTTTATCACACTTTCTCCCTATATGGATCAGTTGTCCTTTGGCAGTATCATAAACCTGTTTCTCTTGCATTGCAGCTTAGAGCACTCTCATCCACGATAGACTAGTGTTTGTTTTCACATGAATTTTACTGCACCAGCTTTTATCATTTATGGCACCTTCAGATCTGTTGTGAAATTTCCCTAATGGACAGGAAATGTGGAGTGAGGGGGAAAACTCTCCTAAAAAATTGCTAAGCTAATAGAGCTGCATGTGCAGCTGTTGTTCTCGTGTTCTCTAACTCATGGTACCTCCCTCCTTCCCTCTCTCCTTCTCTACTCTTGGCATGCAGATTTGGAGATGGAGAGTATAAAGCAGGACAGTGCATGGGCACCCGACCCATTAAACCCCTACAGGCTGAGCTCAGGTAGACCAAACTGTTTATCCATGTACTACGTCTAACACGGACTAACCCCAAACTCTCCTGTGCATCTCCGTACAGTCGCCTGCTGCTCATGGGTCTGAACACTACTGGCACTCCATAGCATTAGAATGACGTTTCACTGGTCTTTCCTAACATCACGTGTTAACTATATAGGATCTGGTGCAAGCACAACAAATATGGAGTCTTGTTTTTCACTTTTCACTTCCCACTCTTCTGGTGTCTGTGACTTTGACCCATGTCTTATAGATTTACCCTGATAGCTCTCCCGCTCTCCCTCTCCTTCTCTCTCTCTCTCTCTCTCTCTCTCTCTCTCTACCTGCATTTGAATGCATGTGATTATTTATCAGTGTTTTTGCATTTTATTTTACTGTAATGCTGCCTTATCACCAATTTTTATTTACTTTTTATAGATATTTTTCTTTTTTTTTTTTTCTAGTTTTTATTTTTACATTTAGATTACCTTTGCCCATTATTAAATGCTCATTTAAAAATATTTAAAAACACTAAGATTTTAATAACACTGTTAAATGTAATATTCAGTTTTTCATGTTGTGATGCCTAATTTCACTTATTCTGAAACGTGACTGATTTTTAGATTTTGGGGTTTCATTTTTTACTTATTTAAATATTTTTACATTTTTGCCATCATTAAACAGTAATTTTAAATTAATCTTTGAAAACACTAATAATTGAATAACACTTAAATGTAAACTTTAGCAAATCTAAGAATGCTTTTATTTTTCATAAAATATAATGTTGTATTTTATGATGTATAAATTGATTAATATTTATTTATTTATTTTATATTTAGGCAAAACCGTGTAGAGTTTTAATGTCTGCCATTTATCAGGTATCGGCCTTAACATGAAAATAATTATCAGTATCAGCCAGAATGTTAATGTCAGTGTGTCCATGCTATTTTGACTAAGTCTACATTTAATGTGTCTGTATTCGAAAAGAGGTATGTGACGTCAGTTTATGGCACAGCTTGTCTGCTCTTTCAAGCGCACCACATTGTGTTTTCCAGAAAGTCCCATTGTGAAGTTATTTTGCAACACACTCCTTGGCTGATTTACATGACCCTGGTTAAAAAAGGCTATAAAATAATCCCTGCATTGTCCACTGGCAATATGAACTAGTCTCTCCATGGTGACTCAAACATATTCTTGTGTTCAGCCTTTGTTCATGCTCAAATACAGCATACCTCTTTGCTCCCCTGCAGAGCTTCAGCCGAGCAACAAACGCCTATCAAATAACACAAAACACCTTATGAATCATTCACCTCATTAAGCAAATGCCCCGTGTGAATGGTTAACCTCATAACGTGCTATCTTGCAGGTGGTGTAACAGTGATAAAGGTTGCTGTAAGTTTTATAACATGCATATTCTAGGTTATGAAAATGTCTCAAGTATAATAATTTCTTTCTTGTTACAGACACTTTCGCATTTACAAAATAAATTACATTTATTTCATTCCCTTATTCTCAGCCGTAGCAGGTGCTGCTCCAGATGTAGTTCCCTTAGCTCCCTCTCACTTCCTAACTTCCTTGTGGGGCAACAATGTCTTCCTCTCAGTGGAGTAAAGGGCAGCTGCCTCTGTGAACAAGCCAAGACAGCTGGAAGGAACTGAGAGAATGAGAGACAAACTGTTAGGTTTACATGGCAATATGTGTCCATTTGTCCTTCAGGGGATTGTGTACTTCCTTACTGGCCTGTTCTGAAAAGAGAGATTTTTATATGAACTTCTGTTTGCTGTTGGGTTGGGAGACTGGTCTGTTGTTGTTTGTTGTACTCATACACATTCATATTAATACACTTTTAATGGTTTATGAAGTCAGCAGATATTATGATTTAGATGTAGTTTGCAAGGTTTTTTGTTCTCCAAATTTTATGTTCTTGTATATGTGTGTATAGAATATATGCACACACACTACCAATTAGAAGAAATACCTTTATTTTAAAAGGATGCATTAAACTGATCAAAAGTGAGTGTAAATACAATAAGAATGAAAAGATTTGTTTCAAATAAAAAAAAAAATAAAAACTTTTAACACTTTACAATGAGGTTCCATTTTTAACATTAGTTAATGTATTAAAGTAAATGTTGAAATTAACATTAACGAAGATTAATAAATGCTGTAGAAGTGCCGTTCATTATTAGTTTGTTAACTAATGTAGTTAAAGGGTTAGTTCACCCAAAAATGAAAATTCTGTCATTAATTACTCACCCTCATGCCGTTCCACACCCGTAAGACCTTCGTTCATCTTCAGAACACAAATTAAGATATTTTTGATAAAATCCCATGGCTCAGTGAGGCCTGCATTCCAGCAAGATGATTAACACTTTCAAATGCCCAGAAAGCTACTAAAGACATATTTAAAACAGTTCATGTGACTACAGTCTTCATGAATACTACATACTTCAACCTTAATGTTATGAAGTGATGAGAATCCTTTTGGGGTTTTTTTGGCACACAAAAAGTACTTTTCAACAATATCTAGTGATGGGCGATTTCAAAACACTGCTTCAAAGCTTTACGAATATTTTGTTTTGAATCAGTGGTTATGCTTTTGAATTGCTCTTGCGGTCAAGTCTGCGCAGCGCCGATGTCGAACAAGCCTGAAGTTTCAATAGTTCACCACTGAGGGGGCGTGACTTTGGCAGTTTGATATACACTCCAAACAACTGCTTCGAAACAAAAGATTTGCAAAGCTTCGAAGCTTCATGAAGCAGTGGAAATCGCCCATCACTAGATATTGTTGAATAAAGTTTTGTTTTTTTTGGCGCACAAAGTATTCTCGTCGATTCATACGTTTTTTTTTTGTACACTAGTACACTAGTGTATTTTTGATCAAATAAACAGCTTTGATGAGCATAAGGAACTTTCAAAAGTATGACAAAATCGACCCCAAAATTTTGAATGTGTGATTATCACAGTGATAACATCACTGGGTCAGCGTTACTTTGCAAAACGCATATCTCTGTGTTGTTTGACAGTTTAGCCACAAACCTGTTGCTTTAGAGCTCAGACAAGGTTGTCTTTGTCAATTCCTTATGGCTGTACCGTGTTAGTCTGGGTTGTAAAAACTGAATGGAACATAGCCTTGGCTATGAATGAGTTTCTTTAGAAAGAGTGAATTGTTGTTGCCCTGCTGGTGTAGCTATGTGTATCTTAGTCTGACTTATTGCTTTGTTTTTTTTTGTTTTTTTTATATATAGGTTGCTTATTCTAAGTCTTATGTAGGCTATAGCCTATTAGAACATCACAGGAGACAGCGGTGTTGTACTGCCATTGTTTTGTAAACCACATTCATCACTCGACATTGGATATTTGATAAATGCAACAGCCTGCAGGCTGAAACTGACATTCTCTGGGTTGTGCGGCTGCTCACACCCTGATCTCTGCAGTTAGAAGCCAACACTGTTGAAAGTTGATATTAGGGGCTGGACAAACTTGGAGAGGAGGGAAAAAGCAAAGAGGAAAGAATGCATGCTGACTATTAGCTTTTACCGGCTGGCAGGGAGAGCGAGAGAATAAGCAGTCTGTGATGATCCTTCACCGCAGTGTCTCAAGCTCTTTACAGCAGCTGCAGTCTGACAAACTTAAGAACACTCAAGCACTGTTTTTCTACTTTTTTACTGTTTTCCTTTTTTATGGATATTTAACATTGAGGTAAGTTATGAAGTTGTCTTTTTAGTGCTAATCCAACTATCTTAGACTTGTAGATCTGGCTGAAGTGCATTTAATAGGCAAAGTTGTGTAGGAATTATTTAGGGTTTATTAATTTGCTCCGCTGAAAAATTTGCAAAAAAAAAAAATATATATTTTTTTGTATTATTTTAACAAGTGATTTTATTACTAAAACCAGAAAAAATTGTGGTAAGTCATCTAAACTCACATAAAAAGAGTTTCAAAACAAAGCTGAGCTTTGATTTGGAGGAAGAAAAGAAAAACATATAATGTGTCAGTCAGTCACGTTGCGCTGTGACGTCATCAGTGTCTCCTCAGCAGAGGTAAAGTGCAGCCTGCAGGAAACACTCATTCTTCAATAACAAACAGTGTTCTTGCCGCTTCTGTGAACTTCAACACATGCCCTGTATTTTGTTTGTTGTGGTGTTCAGAATAAGAGGATCTGTGAAATGTGTGGCAGTTATTTTATTGGCTCTTGAAAAGTAGAACAGGAAATTCCTACAACAGCTCTTTTTATTATCAACCTCGACTGGATATGAAAGGATTAACTGCCTTCAGAGCAGTTGCAACTGCTTGATGAAGAAATTTCAATATTTTTTTTTTATGAGGAAAAATACTCCGTAATGTGCCTTTTTAAAAGGTAAAGACACAAAGGAACAGATGAGATCACAGCTGGCAGATGTCCCCTTGCCACGTCCACTGTGGTTTCGGCATGCAAAGAATCACATCTTTAAAATCAACAGGGAGTTAAACTGTTGAAATAAACAACAGTGTGATATTTGCAATTATTTTGCTAATAATTTGTACTCGTTCTACTACTAAATCCACCACATGTGCCCACGCAAACATAAACACAGATGAACCAGTGTATGGTTTTTCAGGAATCCCAGCTGCATTTGTAATAGCTCTGAAATTGTTTCCGGCAACAGATTGTTTGCTGATTCATACAGCTTAGCCTAAATATTACAAACCCAAGAAATATTTGCATAAGCTTGCTAATATTTTATGAGAAACAATGAAAACAACCCAAGTTGAATTGGCAATTGCAATATAGGGCTTTATAGATCCAGTGGAATTACTTTGATGCGTTTTTGTGTTCCTGCCAAATCTTTGGGATTTCTCTTTTGATACTTTTCCTCTGCCGCGTCCAAGAGTTTCTCAATGCAAATTTTAGGTCAGGCTGCTGATTTTTGACCTCTGACAGGCAGTTACTGTCGGTGTAATGTCAACGCAAGCTGCTCCGGAGACCAGACAGCTTGAGACATCCTTCCTGCTTCTTGGCCTCCTTAAAAAATAAAATGAAAGCAAGCATTTATTACTTTAAGAAGACTTTCACAGATGTTCTATGTCAGCCACTCATCGTCAGGCTTTTTTCTTCCAAAGCTGAGCTCTTAGTTTCAAGTTTTGGCATCATGCATCATTCATAGTTGATTATATTATGCTGTACTTTGGTTCCTATAACCGTTGCATTGATCCACAGAGAATAAAGTGGTTTGATTTTGCTCTACAAGATGTAAAACAAACTCCAAAAGATGGAGGATGTACTTGGAGGAATTTAGGTGAATGATGTAATTTTTTTTCAGTTGATAAAACTTAAGCAACACTTACAATGTAAGATTTGAGAAATTCCTTCAGTAAAGGAAAGGTTTTAATGTATAAACTCATTATTCTCACACAACCCAGTGCTTTTACTTTTCATTCTGTAAGTTCTTGGCTCACTCACATGGTGTGACTGACACTGGCCTGTGTTGTTAAACTGCATTTTCTTTGGGTCATTTATTGTTGCGCTGCTTGCGGTATTCCCTGACATGAATATGTAATTAAATGTGCATATTTTAATTTTTATCTTTCAGTGTCCAAGAAGCACGGGAAACTGATCACTTTTCTGCGCACATTCATGAAGTCCAGGCCGACCAAGCAGAAGCTGAAGCAAAGAGGTATCCTCAGAGAGAGGGTGTTTGGCTGTGACCTAGGAGAGCATCTTCTCAACTCCGGCCATGATGGTGAGCTTTGTCTGTTCTGGTCCTAGTCAGGCTCATGGTCGTGCTCCAGACGGTGCTTGACACTAGTTTTTTTTTTTTTTTTTTTTTTTGGACACTGTGTGGGTGGGCTGGAAAGCATAGCTAACCCCTTCCCCTAGAGTCACCCTTGGATCTGCCTGCATGGGTTGCTGTGGCAACAGATTGGCTTAAAGGGGTCTAAAGGTCAGTAGGAATGGTTAGGGGGCTGTGTCTGGAGATTTCTTCCCCATTGATTCAAAGCTCCCTGGCAGCCTTCAGCATTTGCTCCATTTGTTTGACTTCAAATCCTCCCTGAGCCATTGCCTGCCCTTACAATCTAAGCCTTGTCCTTTTCAAACAGGATCCGCACAACTTGGTGCGACTGCTCGACCATTGCATTTAGAATGAAATAAAAAAAAAAAAATAAAAAAAAACATTACTTTTATTAAAATGCCTAAGAATGGACATTCCTTCCCTGAGGAAATTCTTGGAATTCTTTAAAAATGTGTTCCTAAAACTGCTACAAAAGTTCACCCATTGTAGTGGGTGTATAGTGTATAGATGATAAAGTTTAGATTTGCTACCAAGATCTGAACCTTTTGCTACTTTCACTGCCCACTCCCACCCATGAGCGCACACACCTTTAATGTGTTTGTAAAACAGGTAATGGCAGACTGTGTACTCTTTGTCTCAGACACTCTGATCTCAGAGGAACGTGAGACGACATGGCTGAACACTTTGTTCAAGTGGTGAGTCATTAGTATGGATCTGTCATACTAACATAAAGCTCTGCAGACCTCCCTGCAATGCACTTAAACATATTAATCCAATTTTTTTTTTAAAAAATTTATGTTTCTCAGTTGGTGCCAATAGGATGTTTGCTCTGATATAACTTGCTGCATTTTTCAAAGGGCTCAAAAGATATGCTGGCCAAATCAAGCTATTTTGTTGTTATCACTGGCCCCCCTAATAAATAACTAAATGATGTTTTCTGTGCAGCAAACACTACCATTAAAAAGTATGGGATCAGTAAGATTTTATTTTAAAGAAATTAATACTTTTATTCAGTAAGGACACATTAAATTGACCAAAAGTGACAATTAATACATTTTTTTCAAATAAATGTTGTTCTTTTGAGCTTTGTTCATCAATAAATCCTGAAAAACTATTTTCATTCATTGATAATGATAAGAAATGTTTCTTGAGCACCATATTAGCATATTAGAATGATTTCATTTGACTTTTTAAATATAATTCATTATTTGCATAAACAACTGGAAATTATACAGCTGTAAATTAATGCTTCCAAGACTATCACAAGCCATTCACAATTTTGACAATTTGTCTATATTTGCCAGCTAGACAACTTTAGCTTGGTGACATATTTGCAAGACAGTGTATTACTGGCCTTATAGGGCATGTGACAGCTGCATCAGCTGCCCTGAAACACACTCACAATGGCCCCAGGTCATCCTTATTTTGAAGCGCTGAATGATTTTGGAGATGGCTTAGAGACAGATTTTTCGTGCATTTTTAAGGATTTTGTGCTTCAGACTGCTATGTCCGGAATGAAGATGAACAGCAGCTTCTTAGAGCCTTGGAATCACTCATCTGTCGGATAAAGTTTGTCAAGACTAGAGGCCAGTCAGGGTTGTCTGGGACTATGATTCCTCTGGGTGAAACATTGCAAGGTCTCATTGGAGGTCTGGAGTTTGTCTAATGCAGCTGAAGCAAATGTGAGCCTATTACCTCTGTCAGATAACAAATCTGTGCTCTCCTATATAAGCAATCGGACCTGTACTACGGCAACAAAGTTATTTATAGCTTACAAAATCGAAGATTAACTGCACAAAGAATTTGGCATTTTATTCTGTTGGCATTTTGACAAGTCTCTCACATTGTTCCAAAAAGGATGCTCCAGTAACATTTTGTCTAAACCTCTAGTTCCCCAGGTACTCAAGAGCTGCACTGAGTTCATTGAGAAGCATGGAGTGGTTGATGGAATGTACCGTCTCTCTGGGATTGCCTCCAACATTCAGAAGCTGCGGTAGGACATAAACACACTTTCTTAATTGCAAGTAGCAGAGATAGGGATTTATCATACTGCTTGAGAAAATCTGAATGCAATGGCTGAACACTAAGCTGCTGCTAATTACATTTTGTGATGGGAATGTTTGTATTCTCAAATAGGGCAGGAAATGAGGGGACCCAATGAGATTAGATGGGGTTCATTACCATGTCTAGGAAAAGTTGACTTGTTCGCTTGGCCAGTTAACAAGTTTTTCCTCCCCTTTGTTTCTAAATGTACCCTTTTTATTTTTACCTTTTAAATGTAATTACCTTTTATATTATATTACTGTTCCAAAGTTGGGAGTTGCTAATATTTTATTGCATGTTGCATTCATTTGATCAATACAGTAAAAAGAGTAATGTTGTGAAATACACCAATCAGGCATAACATTATGACCACTGACAGGTGAAGTGAATAACACTGATTATCTCTTCATCACGGCACCTGTTAATGGGTTGGATATATTAGGCAGCAAGTGAACATTTTGTCCTCAAAGTTGATGTTTTAGAACCAGGAAAAATGGATTTGAGTGAGTTTGACAAGGGCCAAATTGTGATGGCTAGAGCATCTCCAAAACTGCAGTTCTTGTGGGGTGTTCCCGGTCTGCAGTGGTCAGTATCTATCAAAAGTCGTCCAAGGAAGGAACAGTGGTAAACCGACAACAGGGTCATGGGCGGAAAAAGCTCATTGATGCACGTGGGGAGCGAAGGCTGGCCCGTGTGGTCAGATCTAACAGACAAGCTACTGTAGCTCAAATTGCTTAACAAGTTAATGCTGGTTCTGATAGAAAGGTGTCAGAATACACAGTGCATCACAGTTTGTTGCGTATGGGGCTGCATAACCGCAGACCAGTCAGGGTTCCCATGCTGACCTTGTCCACCGCCGAAAGCCCAAACAGTGGGCATGTGAGCACAAAGCAAAATGGTTCAGGAATGGTTTGGGGAGCACAACAACGAGTTTGAGGTGTTGACTTGGCCCCCAAATTCCCCAGATCTCAATCCAATCGAGCATCTGTGGGATGTGCTGAACAAACAGTCCAATCCATGGAGGCCCCACCTTGCAACTTACAGGACTTAAAGGATCTGCTGCTAACATCTTTGTGCCAGATACCACAGCACATCTTCAGGGGTCTAGTGGAGTCCATGCCTCGATAGGTCAGGGCTGTTTTGGCAGCAAAAAGGGGACCAACACAATATTAGGAAAGTGGTAATAATGTTATGCCTGATCGGTGTATTACAGTTCAAAATAACAGTTTACTAGTTTTATATATATTCAAATGTTTTTTTGTTTTTTTTTTAGGATTCTTAGATAGGATTCTTTGATGAGTAGACAGAAAAAGAACAGCATTCATTTTCAGAAGAAATCTTTACTGCCACTATTGATCAATTTAATGCATCCTTTGTGCGTAAAATAAGTGTTTTATTTCAGCAGTTTTGTGTGCATTTAATTTGCTGTCAACAAATTTTTTTGTGTAAAAGTAGTCTCTCTAGATATTGGCATAGACCATTTTATAACCAATATTGGTTGTCAGTTCCTTCACATATTCCAGATTGGTTGAAATTTTTAAGCACACCAAACAGCATACAGTGTTATTGTGTATCTGCATACATCAAGCCTAAAACACTCTCTCTTTCTCTCTCTTTAGGCATGAATTTGACTCTGAACAGATCCCGGATCTGACAAAAGATGTTTACATTCAGGACATACACTGCGTGGGCTCCTTGTGCAAGCTTTACTTTCGAGAGCTTCCCAACCCACTTCTCACCTACCAGCTGTATGAGAAATTCTCGGTTCGTTTTTATCCCTTTTATTTTATCACACTTTATACACTCTGTCATACAAATAGCTGAGAGCACCTATTATACTAGAACAACCATGATATCAAAACCTTTTTAGTTCTTGATAAAACTGACAAAACAGTGCAGTGGTCATTGAAGGCTTGAAACTATTTGTTCTATTGATTGCTTTTAATGAGCATACAAAATGAATGGTTTGTTTCTTAGAGCCCTGCTTCGTTCAGCTGCATGCCAAACACAGTACTGACATTTACAGCATTTCTTGATAAAAGTCACTGCAAATGGAAAAAAAGGACAGAGTAAAGACTGCATAAATGTTTTCTGGTTGCTATGGAAGCAGTAAAACTATAATGCACAGGAAATGGGACTGACCATGTGCTTTTGTTCACTCTGCAGTATAGTGTGAACATGGGTTTGAAAATATTTTTGTTGTTTAGAGCTGCTCTAGATGCAGTGACCCTGATTTACACCCACTCTTCTCCTTTTTAGGAGGCTGTGTCAGCAGCCACTGATGAGGAGAGGCTGATCAAAATACATGATGTCATTCAGCAGCTGCCGCCTCCACATTATAGGTTTGTAAATGACCACAGTGCCCTCTGTTGGTTGCTAGAGGACTCGCAGTTCTCCAACAAAGCCACATTTTTCTAATGTTAGAGCCTTTTTTATTAATCTATTGCATCAAGTATACTAATTATATAACTAATGCAGTTCAAGTATGTCTATGACTGAGGAAAATGTAGGCTGTAATTACAACATTGTAATTACTTAACATTACTTCAACGAGTTTGCTCCTGAATCAAGTGCCTTATGCTAATTTTAGTTAGCTTCTGATTTTAATGCATCTGTAGGTTTAATGTTTAGTATTCATGTTTCTCTTTTAGGACCCTTGAGTTTCTTATGAGGCATCTTTCCCACTTAGCAACCTTCAGCTATGTAACAAACATGCATACAAAGAATTTGGCCATCGTTTGGGCCCCAAACTTACTGAGGTACGATCTCTGCAAGATGCAACTTTACTGTATTAAAACAGATGTACATCTGGATACAATTTTTATAAAAACCTACTATTCATAACTAATAATTGAATTTTATTCTAAACTAAAAAGGTCAAAGCAAATAGAATCTGCTTGCTTCAGTGGAACAGCAGCCTTCATGGAGGTCCGAATTCAGTCGGTTGTGGTGGAGTTCATCCTCAACCATGTGGATGTTCTCTTCAGCCCCAAACTGAGCTCACTCATACGAGAGGGAACGGGTATGGACACAGAATTCATCGGATGTTTAAACTTTTTTTTTTTTTCAGTTGCTATATATTCATCACAAATGTCTTTGTCGTCTTAGGACACAATTCTTTGTCTCGGCCTAAATCTTTGCTGGTACCCTCTCCATCCACAAAGCTGCTAACACTAGAGGAGGCACAGGCACGTACCCAGGCCCAGATCAACTCGCCCATCACTGCAGACAGCAAGTACATAGAAGTGGGAGAGGGTCCTGCAGCCTTACAGGGAAAATTCCACACAGTCATTGAATTCCCCACTGAGAGGTATAATGCAAGATTTAAAATCTGTAACCATTTCAGTGTTTCTGTTGTCATGAAGAGACAGAGACGAGTGCCTGTTATTCTTATAGATACATTTTGCGCCTTTTTCATTTGTTTCTTAGGAAAAGGCAACCCATAAAGTCTAAAAAGTCTCCAGTTGGCAGTTGGCGGTCTTTTTTCAACTTGGGCAAGTCTTCCTCGATGTCTAAACGCAAACTACACCGCAATCCCAGTGAACCAAATGAACTCAAGGCCATGGCTTTGGCTGGTTAGTGTTGTGCCATTTTGTCATCTCAATGTCAGATGGATATTATCACACAGTAAACCAAGTGGTTAATCAGGCCTTACATCATGCCAAAGGGGTACATTTTGTGATGATGAACAGCTGATTGTATTTTATCCTGCTTATTACACTGATATTTACTGAATGATTAATTACATAAACTCAAATGAATATTTCATGTTCATTTATTTATTTAAGTTATTTAATTATTTGAGAAGAGAGAGAATGCCGTGAGTTAAGAGAGTCAAGGAATTGGTTGTCATACAGCCAATTCACACCACACAAACTCCAACAAATACCAACAAACAAGCTGGCTGTTGGATTTAGAATTTTATGAAAAATAACTATCATGTTCACACTGCCCCAGCAGACAACGATAAACGCTGATTGAACTTGTTCAGTCCGTTGAAAACAAACCCCGACCACCGCCAACAGATGCCCACAGGGGTAAAACACTGATCCGACAAAACACAACAAACGTGTTTGTTGGTGTCTGTCTGTGCGGTGTGAATTGGTCTATATACAACGTCAATATACAGCAATAATATTTGACCACATAACCACAATCAGAATCAAGTATTCCTGAGAGCCATGTAACTGTTTGGTCATGTATAAGCAATTTGTGTTAACTTCTCTGTTCCCACTTTATTTTCCCTTGCTCAGGAGGAAGAGGAGATACTGGTACTCTGCGGTCTGCCAAAAGTGAGGAATCTCTCACCTCCCTACATAACGTTGAAGGTAACATAACTAAATCTCAAAAAAATCTCACAATAAAATTTTAAATCAACCACTGTAAAATTGTTTCTTCTTTTCCTTTAACTCAGGAGAGTCTAAGGTTTACAGGCCACGCAGACCTCGCTCCAGCAGTGATGCTCTCTCTGCTTCTTTCAACGGTGACCTGTTGGATAGCAGACAACACTGTAACTCATATGACAACCTGGACCAAGGGGACAGTGATGGGGATGATGGTCCAATTTGTGTGCCTGCTCTCATCTCCCCGCCCCGTTCCGCTGATGATGTGGACCTGAGCCCCCCTGACATTGGCATGGCCTCTTTAGACTTTGACCCCATGTCCTTTCAGTGTAGCCTTCCTCTGGCAGAGACTTCCATTTTATCACTTGACGCAGATTCAAGCAGTCTAAAGAGGAGTCCGGGCAGTGGCTCAGAGCCAATCTCACCAGTAAGAGCTAAAGTTACAAGCTGTTCTTTGTCTCCAGACCACAGTCCAGCCTTAAAGGATAGAAATAAACTGCCCCCTGCATCTGTCTCAGAGAAAACTCCAGTTCAGTCCATTGAGAGCAGTGAGAAGTCAGCTGTTGTGACTCCTCTAAGCATCTCTGAATCAGCTGCCTCCATGTTAAGAAAAGGTCCAGAGAGAACTGTGCTTCAGCCCTCTTCTCCTCCATCTCCTCTCGACTCTCCTGCAAAAGTGAGCTCTCTGTCAAGAACCACTGATCTGCCCCTGAGTGAAGCCATTCAACAAGAGCTTCTTTCTAAAGCTGCTGCCTTTGAGAGTAAAGAGAGTAAAGACATATTAAGCATTGAATGTTCACAGACACTACAGGTCACCTGCTCTCAAGAGCAGCCAGGTAAGCTAAAATTAAAACACAGGGATATGATAGCTTAAATTTACAATGTTTAAGTCATTGACATTTTTTGACGTCATCTGTGATTTAGCATGTTTTTAAAATGTCAGTTTGATAATACAGTGAGATGCATACTAACATGTCATTGACCCTGATGCTACTGTGAAATGAACAGGTACACTGGGTTTCAACTTCATAAGATAATTATTTGATTTTTCAGGTTTAGTTCACCAGGCTTTTACCAGTAACGCTTTGCATGAGTGCCCTCAATGTAGAGAAATCTGTCCACAATCTGTAGAAATTTAACATTTCCCTCTCTTACCTTTCTCGTGAATATTAGCCTGCCTTCTTGTTTGAGTTCCCTCTGTTTTGTCCATCCGTAGGAGCCGTAGCTCTGGACTCACCAAAGGGCAATGTCCCTGTCAGCTCTGTGTCCCTCATCCCTCCCCCTCCCCCACCAAAGAACGCTGCCCGCATGCTTGCACTAGCTCTAGCTGAATCTGCCCAGCAGGCTTCCATTCTCTCTCAGAGGCAATCCTCTGGACCCCCTACACCAGTGTCCCCTCTTAAGCCACAAGAATTACTGGAAACCCTGGACTGGCCTCATCCTCCTTCCTTGCCATCACAGTCATCCCTGGAGGAAGCTGCTGTAGAAGTGTCAAAGATATCCGCTCCTACGTCTTCACCACCATCCACCCCACCTGAAAAACTAACTCGCTCAGTCAGTCTGCACCTTAACACATCTGATAGTGGGAAGCCATCCAGCATTTCCTGCAACAGCCAGGATGTTGTCTCACCAGAGACCCCAAGCCAGAATGCTATACTTTCTAGTCAACCTTCTCAAGCTTCCCAGACACAAAAAAGCCCAGAGAGGCAGCAGCCTGCTGTGGGCCAGACACCTGTGAGCACAGCCAAAACCACTACCACAACCACTACACCAACTATCAGCAGCAAGGATGCTGTCATTCAACAACCCAGCTCTGAGGTAAGTAGTAGTACATGCAGGGATGTCAGTCGCACTATTAATTCAGTACCAAGGCTAAACGCTACATTGTTTTAAATATTCATTTGGGCTGCACGATATTGAAGAAAAATGTGATATGCGATAACTCGATATGCGATTCTATAATCTTTAAGTGTGTAAAATAAATTTAAATATAATATTTAAATGTATTTAAAAATTGAAATTGATGTAACGAACATACATGTTTCACATTCTTTTTGTGAAACATGCAACATCCCTACAACTTCTGAAACTGAACAGCAGTTTTTTGCTGTAGCATTAGCTGCATAAAAAGTGTCATTTTAATGTCAGTGTAAACCCAGGGGTGTTTAGGGTTTCAAGTAGGCCTACATTGTTTATTTAACAACAGGAATTGAATAATCAAATGTACAAATAAAACACTGCTTAGTCTTCACTGTATGAATTAAATATATACTGATTCTTATTAAAGCTACAAAAGTTGTTTCATCAAGAGCAGTAAGTGATTTTCTCTTTGTCTTTTGTTTGATTAACATTAAGCTGCTGTTACTTTAAGAGCTGCAAGGATCCAATATATTGTTACATGCGCGCTTTCTTTCTCAACTGTTTACTCCACTTAAGACATAACTGACTGTGTTTGCATGAATACTCACCAAGATGGGCATTTTGACAATTTTATGTGTATTTGGCCATATAAGCTGCAGAAGAGAACTGAAATCAGGATTACTCGCTGTCCGTGAGGTGGCTTCCTGTGCGTGTGAGTAGGCCCTACTTCGCTTATTGCGCCTAATAACATTAAGCATGTCACGCCACATGTATGTAAGTCATGTGTCCAGTCTACTCTCTCCTGTCTGCGTCGACCTTAAACTTAGACTTTTCATAATAAGTATAAAAATCATTCAGTTAGTATAAGCCATTGCGATATGCATGCCGCGAATATGTACACTTGTGATATTTCGATAAATTCGATATATCGTGCAGCCCTTATATCCATGATCCAGGCCTTCACCATTGTAAATTCAAAATTTGAAAAGCATGTTATTAAGCATTATTGCTGTTTGCCTGCTGGTACCTCTAAGGAAAAGAAAAACATCAAGAACCATATGTGGAAGTATGGTGGATCAAAAGATGTTGTTTTAATTTAGTTTTAGTATTTATGTGAACTTTGTAGACTACATGTGTTTTTTTTTTTGTTTGTTTGGTATGTAGTTTTATCAAATTGTATTAAAATTGGTATCGAGAATAATTTGATCATTAATCTGGTATTGCTATCACTATCAGTAACTAAATTTACAGCACATGTAAATAATCAAATGAAAATATGTAATATAGACACTTAACAATGTTTGTTTGGGTTTAATCCTTAGATCCGTATGACTGAAACGGTCCTACCAAAATCCACAAAGGCGGCAGATCAACCAGTCGCAATTCTTCAGCCTCAGCCACAAATACAGATTCAACCTAATGCCTCGTTTCGGCCTCAAGTTCAGCCTCATTCTCAGTCTCATTCTCAGTCACAAGCACAGCCTCAGTTTCAGCCCAAATTGCAGCCCAATGCTAGAGTTGCGCCAACCCCGGCAGCGCCTCTCGATCCTGTAGAAAAACCATGGGAATCCATAAAGCCTGTCCATCCAAAGGGAGATAGCGCTACTCAACACCACACTCAGGGAGTGACGCCACCAACACCCCCTGTTCGCTCGATTGAAAGTAAACTAGCAATGGCGGCTCTCTGCAACACTGAGGCCGCAAACCCTGCCAACTTTCATGCCATTTTAGAGACATCCATGCGAGGCTTAGTGGAGGAGACTCCCCCACAGTCTCATCCACCTCACCGCAGGTCTTCCACTCATCAATCAGGTTATATTTACCACTCAAAAGGGGAGGCAGCCCTATTGGAGTCCACTGCAGAGGCATATTACCATCAGCGGGTAACCCCTTCTGGTCAGGCTACAATGGGCTACCATTACCGGCCAGAGAGTGTTCCACCTCATGTTTCTTACGTGTCGAAATCAGAGCCACAGATTTCTTATAGAGGCCACGGTGATGGCCGGTACAATACGATTGGACCCAGGTCCTACCACCAGTCCATCAAATCTCGTGGCCTGCCAAGAGGTGAGTACATTTCTCCAAGCTCAGTGCACCACTCCCATGGCTACAGCCAGGTAGATGGACCTACCGTGTACCCAACAATCCGCAGGGTCCACTCCCTACATGTGCCCCCCACAGCTATCCGCTCAATGCCAGTCACCAGAACCGAGGTTCCACCAGATGATGAGTTATTTTACTACCAGCGCCCAGTCTACCATTGCAAGTCTCACCAACCACCCTCTCAAGCTGACTATCATGTCACACAACTGCAGCCTTACTTTGAGAATGGAAGAGTTCAGTACCGGTACAGCCCCTACTCTGGTTCTCATGTTCTGGATGCCCCTTTCTACGATGTGGATCATTATGGTACAATCCGTTTACGGCATGTCCATTCCTTCAGCGGTCGGGACAGTGCTCCTCTCCTTCGATCTGGAGCCAAATCTGGAGGCTACCACTACCTTTCACGGCATGTCATTCCTTTAAAGGAGCATAGCTTCATAAGCAGGGACATGCCACCTTACGGTGGTTCAAAGGGGAGTATTTACTTTGCGTGGGACCCAGAGGAAGCGGAGAGGCTTCGCATACACTCTATCCGCAGGGAAAGCAGAACGAGGCAAAAGGTGAAGGGTTCTGTTATGTCTCAGTATGACAATGTGGGACCCTACATGCCCGTGGATATAGACATGTTACACTTGCGCAGCAAATCGGATCCCGGCAAAACCGTATTGATTGCCGCCGAAAGCAAGGAGGCCAGATACAATATTGTTCCTGGATCTCAGCATGCTCCCAGGCACTTGATCTCCGATCCAGATGTCCTGTTGTATATGGAAACGGAGAAGCACTGCCAAGGGAATGGAATGGGGGACAAAACCACCAAACAAGGCAGCTCCAGGACCTACTCATCCATCCATTCACATCAATCACAACTTCAACCACGAAGTCTGCAGCACTTACCAGAGGGTAGCCATCTTGACCCAAAGTTTGAGCCAGGGGAAAAGCAACTGAGCAGTAAACATTGGCAGGAACACTCTGAGAGCAGGAGTGCCCAACCTCGTTACGAAAGGTCCGAACTGGATCGCCACATATGCAGGGTTAAAGCCACAAGCAGCGCCAGTGAAGATGAACAAGCAGCTCCTGTGAAGCCAGCTCCTCCACCCAAGCCTGAGAGATCCCATAGCGTTAGAGAGCGGCAGCATTACAACCAGTCCAGTCTTCCCGCACATTTACCGGACAGTTCAGATAGTGGATCCTACTCCCATCAGTCACAGGGGCAAAGACAAAGCAACATTACTTTACAGTCACACTATGACAACCTGGATGACTACCATCCGGTACCTCAGCCCCAAACCTCACTAGTTAATCGGGGTGGTTCCAGCTCCTACCATAGCCCTGGTTTCTCAACTCCACACAGTAATCGCGCATACTCCACAGCCTTGGGACAGGGCGCCTTCATACAAGCTGAGCTTTCAGTGCAGAGGCCAGAGACGGAGATTAATGCTGAGTGAACAGGCATTTGAAAACAAATGAGATAGATTTGGAACATTATTGTAAGTGTCAATAATAATTATAATAATTCAGCAGCCTCTGCGGGACAGTGGACTGCCGCCTGACTGTTTACATTTTCATTTTTTTAAATGTACAAAGAAATGTTAAAGACTTTTTACTGAACTGAATGTACCATAATTTCGGTTGTTTAAACATGGAGATATAACTTGTTATATACTGTAGATACTCTGTGATATTGACAAATGGTACATGAACCATAACCAGATGTATATCTGAGATGATGTATATCTGAAAAGTACTACTGGATATAAGGGATTCTTTAGTTCTGTTTTATTATTTTGAAAAGGTCTGGGATGGGGTATAAATGAAGTGTAAAAGTTTGCATTTTAGAAATGCATGTAATCTATCTTTTACAGAACAGTTCTGTGTACCTTATTGTGTACTTTCTGGATGTTACAGTAACAGTGGAAAGGAACCCCTGTTTAAGTCACCCTACCTTAATTTTAAGTGTACACAACTAGGTGGTACATGAAATTCTTAATTTTCTGCCTTCGGGTTGGGAGCCTAAAATGTGCATTTTTCATTTTGTCCAAACTGTGCCATTACTATTACATATGATAGGGTTTAATCACAAGCAACTGGATTACTTTCTTCATTTAAAAACTTGACAAGATTTGACTGAACTATGCTTGGATAGGTTGCTCGTTGTTGTTGGAGGGACCAAACAATAAATGCGGATTTGATAGCAGAAGTATTAGTTAAGGAGTTGGAGAATGACTGAAAGTGAGAGTGCCAGTGTGAAGTGACTCAGACACATTTCTCTCCCCTCTTCCAGAGAAATCTGTTATTGACAGGGAGCTTTTGATACATTTAGTGATTTAAAATATGTATCCAGGTGATTTTAGACCAGAAGCATACTTACATTTTTGTAACAAACTCTATTACTAAATTTCACATAACTGTAAGGTCCATTTCATTCTGCTTAACAGTTTGTGCTTTTACAATAAGGACAATGTACATTGCTCTTAGAGTTATTCTGTCAGATGGAAATAAACCTATATTTTAGTCATTTAAAAGGACAGTTAATGATCAGTGGACCCAGTTTTGTTCTTTTGCCAAGTCATTGCATGTTACCGTTCTGTCAGACAGTAATTATTGCGTAGCGATAATTTTGAAATTCATGTTTGAGTATTCAAATGAGCCCAAGCTCACAATGGCATAATTTGTATGTTTGTGGTTGATTCCCTGATAACATTTGTTTTTGTGTTTTGCCAAGTCTTATGAAGTTCCTTTTCATTTTGCCAGCATTTTTATGATTGACATTTAATATGCTGTGTTTTCTCATATTTTGTTTTGTTTTAGACTGTGAAAAAATGGTTGGGTGGCTAGTGTGCAAAAAATAAAGGCATTCTTATGTAACCTCTATTTTATGGGACCAAACTGAAGTTTTAATGCAGCATCTCCATGCTTGCATCCTCCTCATGAGGACTTGACCCAAAACATTAGCATTAAAGCCTTGTGGCCTAATTTAATCAAGCTTGTATTCTGATTTCTTTTGGCTTCAATGACATTGTCTTTGAATGCACATTTTTGGAAGAATATTTTCAAATATAGCACAGCTATAGTCTTGATTTAATTTGGCTGCAAAATGGATTGTTGTATATAAAAAAGACCTCCATGAAGACAGCATTTGATATGTTACTCTCAAGCCATTGTACTGTAAATCTATAGCTATTTGGTCATATTCCACCAAACCTCTACATATCTGCCTAAGGACCCACCTAGCTGAATACATTTCTGTAATACCAAGTATTATACATGTTGGCTATGACTGAAACATAATGGTTCAAATATATTTGTGATAACACTTGGAAAATTTCAGTGTCACCTTTGAACCTAAATAAAATTAAGCTTAGCCTGAGAGCAGGAATGATTTATTGATTCCATTATTTACTGCTTATACATTTAATTCAATTATTAGCTATCATGCTTGCTTGCATTATTTCTAGTAAACTAACTGCATTTGTCATTTTTAGCAAAGTACAAAGTTAAATATCACACATTATATTGATAAACATTAAGATAATACAACTGCAGTAGAAGGATTGCAGTCTCTGCAATTACTCGTGTACACTATTGTACTTTTCAAAAATGTAGGGTCGGTAAGATTTTTTTTTTTTTTGGAAAAGTTCCTTATGCTAACCAGGGCTGTTTATTTGATGAAATACAGTAAAAACGGTAATACTGTGAAATATTACAACTTAAAATAACTTCTTTTTTTTTTTTTTTTTTAATAAAGTAATTTATTCCTGTGATGGCAAAGCTTAATTTTCAGCAGCCATTACTGTCACTTGATCCTTCAGAAATCATTCTAATATGTTAATTTGGTGCTTAAAAAGCATTTATTGTTGCAGTTGAAGACAAGTTATTTTTCTGGAAACCTTGATAAAACTTTTTCAGGATTTTTTTGATGAATAGAAAGTTCAAAGAAAGCATTTATTTGAAATAATGTTCTAACCTAAATGTCTTTAATGTCACTTTTGATCAATTGTAGGTGGCAACTAACAAATCTATGAAAGAAGTATTGTACATTTTAGATAACTAATCGGAGACCTTGAACATTTTGTGAATTGTAAGAGTGCCAATTGTCTGCCAGTTTAAACAATTAGCACACAACTCAAACTGATAGACACTGTGCTTCAATTTTAAACATTTTATTTAGTTCTTTTGATATCAAAACAATGAAACAATTAAAATCACACAATTATTTGTTATATTTTCAGAAATGAGTCTGTGTTCTTTCTATTATAAATCTTGGATCAGTCACCCACACAAGCAGATAAACGGCTGGGGGTCAGTTGGAGAGGATAGAGCTGCTCCTCATCTAAGTGCCGATGTTTGGGGTGTTTTCATGCAAACTTTGCAGGGCGAGATCTGACCACTTCATCTCTTGCTCTTTGACTGACTCGGTTGATCCACCGTTGTCTTGTTCTGCTTCTGGAAGTTCACTCTTTCAGAAAAAGAGAATAAAGTTAAATCATTACACAGGCTTAGAGGCAATTTATGGCAAACATGATATATAATACAAATACAAAGTGCTAATACTAATAATTCAAATATGTTCACGTTTGAAATATGTGGCTGATCTGATGTTGGTAAAAATGTTTGATTTGCACATTGCACTGCTGACTGCTGTATTTACAGTACTCGCCAATCGTTGCGAGTGTTACTGGAGATATCGTACGTACATTTTGATGTACGTAATTATAAAAACTAAATATCCAGTCTCACCAGTGGGATTGTGACATCCTCGTATGGCAGTCTGTCTTCTCTCCAAGCATCGTCTGTGAGATCAAGAACTCTTCCATCTCTCTGTACTTCGCTGTCCATGATCAGACTTTGATACACAATCAGATCAAACTACGTTGAAACACTGATATGTTGTGTATGGAGTGAAGTGCAGTACTTGTAGTGAACAGTGACAGTAATAAACGTAATAACAAACCCGTTCAGTTTTGTGCCCACTGCTCAGCGCAGCCGTTTGTTTGTTATTATGTCGCGCTCTGATGACGACATATCCTATTCATTTGACATTTTCTGCAATAAAACTCCTACATGTACTTGCGCATACAAAATGTAGTCAATGGTGCACCTGGATTAATAAAACCGAGTAACTAATCACGGTGTTTCTTTAATTTACTCCGATTTATCTGTAACGCCATTTAGCGATGCACGATTTTCGAACGGATCTTTTCAATGAATCTGTTGAACCGGTTCATAAACCCGTCTGTTCGAATCGACGTATTGTTACGAACAAGTCGCACTGGAAATATTTTTACGACCAAGTCGGTTTTATTAAAACGCACAACAACTTTTAAGCCAATAGATGTAAATTAATTTTAGTACTGTTAATTGTAAAAACATTATATTTAAATTAAAAATGGCTTGTATTTTATGAGCTGAATCGTGGCTACAACAAAATGAACTGGGGCAGATAAAATTACAATAAATATCTTAAAAATAAAATTTTATCAAGAACAAAGTGTTCAGTGTACAGTTTTAATGAAACATTTGGACGGTCAGGGGTCAAAGAATAATTTAATCTGTTTTAAAACGGTTCTTTGAGACGAACTGTTCAAAAGAACCGATTCGTGGACTTCCTATCACTAACGCCATGACCAGATCTCACATCTGTCCAATGAGATGTCAAGACACGAACTCGCGCTGTGAGGAAGTGAGCCGCTATTGGCTGCGTCCGTTTGTGTGTCTACAGTGAAAGCAGAAGGACGGCCTCAGTGAAGGCTTTAACCTCAGTTATTTTCTTCGCTGACTTGTCTTCAAAAGCACCTTTACAGGTGAGCTGATTGTTTATTACAGCATTTGCTTTCAGATACGAACATCTATTATCAACAACAACACAGACTTTGCATTCATTCTGTATAATCTTTTTTTCTAAATCATTTGTCTTGGGAAATTAGTTATTGTTTTAAATATTGGGAAAAGTTTTGTTTTGTTTTTTCAGTGTTTCATTTAACCATTCTTTTTTATTTTTTACAATAAAGCAATGATGCTCAAATGATTTAATTTGAAGCCACCTTCTTTATTCACATTGTAGACAATTAATCACACTTCTGTCCACCTTTTAAGGTCAAAGATGGACCTTGTGCTGAACGTTGCAGATTATTACTTCTTCACTCCATATGTATATCCCTCATCATGGCCCGAGGACGAGCCTCTGCGACAGATCATAGGCTTGATGGTGGTCACCAACCTGGGTGCTGCAATCTTATATCTAGGCCTGGGTGCTTTGAGCTACTTCTTTGTTTTTGACCACAAATTAAAGCAACACCCTCAATTTTTGGAGGTTTGTTTATGCATCTAGCAACCTGTCTTTTCTCATTTTAGGAGGCAAAACTATATATGTTTTTTGTTGTTGTTGTTGTTGTTGTTATTCTTTTGTCCACAGAACCAGGTGCAACGTGAAATAAAGTATGCTTTGTGGTCTTTGCCCTATATCAGCATACCTACAGTAGCACTGTTTTTCGCTGAGGTCAGAGGATACAGCAAATTGTACGACAGTGTCGATGAATCACCCCTCGGTAAGAGAACATAGCTGCGTTTATAAATGCCATTCAAAGTTTCTGCTAAGCAAATACTACATGGACAAAGTCTTCACTTTGTCAAGTAGGTCATAGTTATTGGTGTGTATATACATACATATATATATATATATATATATATATATATATATATATATATATATATATATATATATATTAGTGGAATTTGTGGAAACCACTGGCTTTCAAACTTAAAACAAACTAGACCAGACACATTAAAAATGATTGAATCTGGTTCCAGCAAACTGACAGCCCCAATTTTAGAAAGTGCCAGTGATGCAGCCTGTCAGATATGCTTGAGATAATCATGTTGCTATGGGCATAAACTGTTTCATACTATTTTATGCTTGTTTTCAGGTTGGTCAGGGCTGATTTTCAGCATGGTCTCTTTCCTGTTTTTCACTGATATGTGCATTTACTGGATCCACAGATTTCTTCACCACAAGTTGATATATAAGGTATTTAAGATATGTCAATGCAAGGCAGTTCATATACTGTATAATTAAAAGCAAGGTTTGGGTCATTCAATAAAGATGCTTAGTTGTAATGTAAGGTAGTTTTTCTATTAAAGGGTATAGAAGAATATGCTTTAGTCAAGCTCAGATACTTTATTTTATTAATCAGACTTTATTAATTATAATTTGTCTTAACAGTGGGTAAAAAAAATAGAAAAGGATAAAAATAAAGAGTAACATTTCAAAAGACAGGATTATATTAAGGACAATTATATTAAAGATCAATTAAAACAATATTCCCAAGAAAAAATGTTTTGAAAATGACGAGAATGTAAACAAAAACATTCTGTTATTTTAGTGTTATTACTTTATCAGTAGTATTATCATTAGTATTATTTTATTATTATAGTATTAATATTTGAATTAGCTTTTATTTTTATTATTTTGGTTTTCATTTTAGTGATTTTTATGTGTTATTGTCATTGTTTTTTTATATTTCTGTATAGCTTTAATTTATTTTTATTTCAGCTGTAGTTTTATCAATTTTAGTATGTCAACTGAATTATTTCAGTTAGTTGCAAACTTTCCACTTTAGTTTTGATCTGATATTTATATTTTATTAGGAACTTGTTTATTTCATCCACCATATTAACATCCATATTATGGGTACACAGTAAGAATGAGAATTGAAAAAAGGTGCAACACTCACTTTTAAAGAACTCCAATTTTATTGATTAAAAATCATGACGTTTTGGCCGTTCAAGGCAGACATGTTTCATTAGATTTCATCAGATGTCTGATGGAGGCCTTGAACGGCCAAAACATGTTTTTTAATCAATAAATTTGGAGTTTAAGAGTGAGTGTTGCACCTTTTTCTAATTCACATGCGTTTTTGATTGTTTGGTTGCACCTCCTCTTTTGTTGGAGCACCTCTTTTTATCATTTGTTACATAGTCAGAGTGACCCACCTGCGCGGGTCAAAATATGATGCATATTGTTTCTGATTTTGAACACGCTTTCTGCTACCAATAAAAGTTTGCTCGATATAACACGTTTTGCCATATTTAAAACCATTCTGCATAATTGTGCATTAATTCCCCCTACAGAAAATATGAAAAAGGTGCATATTCCATGTCTTTAATATATGCGATGATCATGCTTTTTCATCCTTTTTCCCTCATATACAGTTTTTTCACAAACCACATCACGTGTGGAAGATCCCCACTCCGTTCGCCAGCCATGCTTTCCACCCTGTGGACGGATTTCTTCAGGGCCTGCCGTACCACATCTACCCCTTCCTCTTCCCTCTACACAAGGTCCTGTACTTAGCCCTGTACGTGTTCGTCAACATATGGACCATCTCCATCCATGACGGGGACTACCGCGTGCCAAACCTGATGGAACCAATTATCAACGGTTCAGCTCACCACACTGACCACCATCTCTTCTTTGACTACAACTACGGGCAGTACTTCACCCTGTGGGACCGCATCGGAGGCTCCTACCGCTACCCTTCAGCCCTGATGGGGAAGGGGCCGCACAACCAAATAAAAAAATTGATGGCAGAAGGGAAGCTGAGCTCAGACAGCATAAACGGCCACACTGATATTAATAAAAATGGTGTTCATGTCAAGAAAGAGTAGGTAGGCACATAAAAGCATCATGTATGGGTTTCAAGGTAAGATTTCTGCTCTTAAAATATTTCCTTTTTCATAAGAGACTCTGAAACTCTACTTAGCACTAAAATAAGCAGTTATGCATACAGTTGCCAAAAGGAAACAAGGACAAAATTTGCCAAACAGAAACATTCACTATGGCTACCCTGTTGGTATTCTTGCCTTTGTGTAACTTAATACAAATTACTTAAATTAACAGGCTGCTATTAAGTAAGCGTCTATAATTTCGCAGTCATAAACATTCAAAGAATGTATGAAGATTGACAGGACTGTCCCTTCACATTACCTCAGTTCATCTTTCTGTTAGCAGTATGTCGTTGTTAAAGTAAACAAGAGTTCCTCCATAGCTCCTTTCATCCATATACTTATCAATGGTTCAGAGGCCATGTGAAGGTTTTACTGATAATCTTGTTTTAAAAGAGATTCTGTGGTTTGCTTTTGATATGAAATGCACATTCTTTCCAAATAATAATAAAAAATAAAAAAAAGCTGTATACAGTATTTTATTGGTGTTGTAATATTGTGCATGGAAATCTGAGGTCAAGTCAGGTCATGTAATTAAGCACACTTATTGACAGAGAAGAAAGTCATATTGCTTGTGTTACATGATAGTTGATGGTGAACTTTGTGGCTTTGAAATCACTGGCATTTTATTGTCCTTTGTAGCATAGCAACAGTTCACGTGGACCATCAGGACACACACAAGAGGGCGCTGTTGAATCACACATTATTCAGGTATTTGTGGTTAAAGTACCAAAAGGTGCAGAAGAAATGAAGGTTTATTGACAAACCAAAGACAACATTGCCAGAATAACTGTTTCCATCACAAAAGAACAGATCGTATTTCTTGTCAATAAGGTGTGGGGAGGAATAATCATACAACTTTATAAATGTAAAACAAACAAACTCAAATTAACAGTATTTGTTCTTTATTATTTAAATGAGGAGAGAAAACTCTAGGCAATGCATTGTTAGGCAAATTTAAGTCATGCTCCTGTTAAACATCTGGGCAAGTTAATTAGTGGCTATGGCAACATTTTTTATGACTAATGCATTGCCACAAAGATTCACATTTGAACTAAGATGTAAAGGCAGTGGAATCACTTGTTGAAGATGCTCACAAACTTTGATTAAGGTGTGTTGGAGGGGGAAAATGTACATTTTGTGTGAGGTTTTAAACTGCAGTCCAGATCACATGACCACACCTGAAAAGCATGTCATATTTTATACAAGATGCTTTACAGAAGAGAAAAAGAAAAAAAAAATGAATAATTGAAGTTGGCAGCTCTATTATGTTATGTATTGAAGTGGGTGGGCTAGCAGGGTTCCTTCAGGTGAATATCAAATGGCATTATGCTTTTAAAGAAGTAGTTCACCCAAAAATGGAAATTCTGTCATCATTTACTCACCCTCAAGTTGTTCCAAACCTGTATAATGGGGGGCGAGATCTGCTTGGTTCTTCCAAATATCTTCCTTTGTGTACATTAGAACAAATACATTTATACAGGTTTGGAACAACTTGAGGTTGAGTAATTGATGATAAATTTGAATTTTTGGCTGAACTATCCCTTTAATTCTTTTATTGAATTTCCTTAATATAAAGTGAAGCACTTATAGCATAATGTGAGATTATATCTGTTTTGTTTGGTTAATTTATGTAGCAATTCTTGCTTATCTTGCTTGTGATTATTTAAGCTACTCTCTTTGTCTAAAATTGACGTGGCTTGGTGTGTCAGTGTTTAAGTTGCCAACTGTTGCGTGCATGACCGTGCGCGTGTGTTTTAGGCGGTGAGAGAGTTTATGAACCCAATCACTGAACTTGAAAATGGTCTTTTATTTCATGCTGGGTGAAATGGCTTTATTATACGGTGGATGTGCATGCAGGCGTGGGATGCTGGGTGACTCATTTGTATCCTGGCAGCTAACTGAGGTACAGGAACACATCATTTCAAAGTTCACACTGTGGGTACCACCAGGAGCACTATTGCTTTGTGCACAACAATGCCACGTTTTCTTACCCATTAATATGATCGCGCGGAACCCAAAGAGGAAATTAATCATTACATTTGTGTCTACCTGGAATAATCTCCACGCTTTATTTGAATCGGTATCATTGCATGCTGAACGGGGGCTGCTGTACTGCAGCTGCGGCCACTATCTTTCAATTACAGCACAGACCAATGCTCATTCTGTTGGGCTTCTAATGATATCTCCAGGCTGTTTACAAATGTCCCTTCCAAAGAATGTATTTCCACACAAATTAATAAGGCAAAGTAAAACCTTTAGGAAATCTTTTCTTTTCATTTAATTTGTATGAAATCCTATTTTAGATGTAGTACAGTGATTGATGCTGATTTGTTTTTGTTTTGTGCAAAAAGTTTTTGTGTTGCAGTTGTTTTTTTAGTGAAAGTTTCATGTCCTATTCACTAATTTTAGTCTACGAATATATCATTTTAACTGATAAGAAATTTAAGCTACACTATAGGCTTGTCCGAGATAGACTACACTATGCCACTGGTTGGCGAGATCTGCTGGTTGCAGGCGGGGGAGGAGTACAGAGATGGCCATCAGATCGAACATTTCGTGCTTTCCGTAGTGTGTGTAACCAACGTCATTCATGGCAGACCACACGATTTTTGTTGATTGTAGCCACACAACTGGATGCGAGTGAAATTCCCATGTTTTGAATATCAGATGTTCAATATCAAGATTGGTTAAATACAGGAATTTGACTAAGCAAAAACACGCAACACACGTTGTCCTTATCACTGAATCTGACCAATGAGAATAAAGTGTGTCGTCATCGAGACTTTCGCAGCAGATTTTGAGGACCTGCAGCGCCTGACCTAGGTGGCTCGTCTCGGTACTTTGATGGCACGTGTGATCGTAAGGTGGCTGCAGCGCTGATCAAAGTCGGATCAATTTTCTAACCAGAAAGCATTGCTTTTGTCAGGCGGCAGCCGATCTTTGCGGCGCCGCATAAAGTCGAACAAGCCTAATGTAACCTTTGGCCCTCTTGTGGTTAAAAAAAATGCACGCATTTTGCGGAAGAACATTGTTTTGGTTGTGCTTCAGCACAATAGATAATGCTTTATAATGAACTCTGTTCTACATATGGTAGTTTATCTGTTTAATAAAATACCTTACTCACCTGTTGAGTCACCTTACTCACCTTCACATCGCTTTTACAACATTTAAAATCCCTCAGTTCTCTCCATATCCAAACAGCCAAGCCAGTCCTGCTTCTGGTTTTATTAAATAGTTTTTCCTCTATTTACGGATATAAAAAGGCACGCACGGGCGAGTGACGCATGTACGCCATTTCCCACAAAAAACATTCCATCAGGTCTAAAATATAAACACTTATAATAGGCTTACCATAGTGAGACAAAAACACATTTTGGAAGAAGAATTGATGATGTACTGACTCACTATTTAAATTTGGTTATTTTTTAAGAAAAAGTACACCGTGTTCCTTCAAGGCAAATATTCAAACATTATATATTCATTTAATCATGTAACAACTTTACAATAAACACTACATGAAAACCATCTTTGTTTTGAAAACCAGGGCTCCTGAAATAACATTATAATGAGTTCACAATTGTAATACAGTGTTGCACATTTTTATGTGTTTGTTATTTGCTATCCATGCTTTAGTGTGTTGTTCAGTAAAGTATGTATTCACCTGATAACATGACTTATGGGGCATTAAAGCATTTGGAAAGATCGTATAGTTGAGTGGAAAGCTGGAATTCCTTTGAGGCCTGAGTTTCTGAGCTGGGGGAGTCTCAGTGAGAAAACATGCATTGTAAAAAATGATTTTCATGATTTCTTATCAGAAAATGTTTTCTTTTGTCAAATCAACTAAGATAATTAATGTGGTTCAGATAACATAATATTTTGAGTTTCTGTTGATTAAGCCAATTGCCTTCATTGTATTAACTCAAATTTTTTATTTCAATGAACTCAAAATTTTAAGGCAACCAGGTAACTTACTTTAAGTTAAACTAACAATTCTTTTTCACAGTGTGGTGGACGCCATGGATCCAGCTTTAGTCTCTCTAAATTGCTTGTACAAAAAAAGTGTTGGAAATTATGATTATGTAACAATTCAGTTTACAGTGGCTTAATAAATTGATTAAAAACATGAAAATGCAAAAGCAAATTTGATGAACATTCTTTGTTCATTAAGGCTAAACATAAAAAACATATTAAAAAAAAAAACAAAAAAAAAACAACATAATTATCATCATCTTGCTCTGCCAAAGTGATTTGAATTCACTCAGGAAGACTTAAACATACCATTACACATTCTTACTAGCACATATCTTAGTTCAAGTTCACTCGTGTATTTGCGTAATTTTGACTATGATTGGATTTCTTGAAGCAGTCATGTTCATCCTAAACGTTTCTTTGGAAAACATTGTTAGTGCACTCTTAGTGTCTTTCTGTTTCTTTTTTTTCGTCAACAGTACGCATAAGACTGAGTTACTCTCTGCACACAGTGTAACTGAAGCCTCAGAGATCTTGTCTTAAATGATCAAAATTAAAAGCATTTTTGTTGGGGTGAACATTTCTATAAATAGTAGGCTAAAAGCAATCTAGTGTTAATTTAACACTTCAAAGGCAATCTAAAGACAATGGTGCCTTTTAAAATAATGATTACTGTTGTCACAATGTGACAAGTGCTGATGGCATTCATCCCTGAGGATTATGATCATGTTTGTGTTATTACTGTATGTAAAAGACTACCTTCTTCCCTAGTGGATTGTATAAAAAGCACTTTTAGCTCTGCCTGCTTCATCAAAAATGAAAGGCCCAAAGCAAACACCTGAGGTTGTCTATCAGTTCCACTTAGATGAAGAACAATTCCTCTTCCTTTTTTAGCACCGCTCTTATAATGTGAAGAAATTGGAGATGTCATTTTGAATTTATTATGAGCATCAAACTGAAACGGAATGGCCTCTTTTGGGGGTTTGTTTGTTTGTTTGCATTCACAGTTGTATACTTTTATTTCTGATTCAGTCGGTGAGCATCTTATAATACTAGAAATGAACTTGTTTATTGCTAGCACAGGGCTGAACTACTGATAAAGAAAGCAACATTCCCTATCATGATATCCCTGAGGGTGCATGTTGCATGTGGATTCATAATTAAAAGTGCAGATTTGCATTTTGCTAAAATGTTTAAACCATAATTCAGTTAATAGTTCAGCTAATGACCTCCCTATAAAAATCAATTCTGCGGCCGTGCTGTGCTACCCAGACAGAATAGTGCTGCTAGACTGATAATTGATAGTATTCACATAAAAGACTGAGTTATAAGGAAAGAACCGCATTTACACATACTTTTTATAAAATAGCATTGTTGTATTAAATCAGTACAAGCTAGCTTATTATGAAACAAGCTGTAAATAAAATACATCTTTAATTAGACCAGTTAATATGTTCTGTATGTTGCAGTGAATAGTTCAACTATTGCAATGAATTGCATCAAAATCAAAAAAGTAATGTAGATAAGACATGTGACATTATGATATGACATTGAGTAAAACTAGAATTAAAAAATGTTGATTTATGTATTTAAATTGCATATAAAAATTCTATCCATTTGGATGAACTTAATGTGATGCATATTTGTCAGTCATGCATAAATGAAAGATTTTTGTAATAGTGCTAATAAACTAAACGTGTTTTAAATACAGGTTTATATATTTAGCATCAATAATTCTAACTTATACATTTTAACTGACTGATTTAACTGAATACATGTGACTGTTTTCACCATTAACAGATTTATGCTGATTCTAAGCAATTTGAAAATGCATCTTGAAAATATGATTATTTAAATAAAATCAAATAGATGCAAATTATTAATAAACTATGCCATGATTGTTTGAATTCAGAAATCTTATGTTTCTTACCCTTTTCATTTATGTAGCCTATGCATCACATTAAGTTTATGAGGGTACGTTTACACGACAACAATGTACTAAAGATGGAAAAGATTTTAATTTGTGTTTTTTGCTTACAGACGACAAAATTGTCAAAGTGATCCCCATTCACACGGATCCATGACAATTTATAAAATGTTGTATTATGCTGCCAGGCCAGTTACTGGCAATGTCACTAAAATGTTGGGTTGTTTCAACCCATGTTTGTGTCAAATATGGACAAACCCAACTGTTGGGTTTAAAAATTTAATTAAAAAAATTAAACCAACAACCCAAACATGTATTGAAACAACCCAGCATTTAGATGGTACGCGCCTAGATTGAACATGTAATATGTGTGCACATGACGTCACTATTTTCATAAATTTGCAGGGCTAGTTTACACAGAGACAAAAACAGTATCATTTTCAAATACTCAAACTTTGAAACCCGTTTTCAAAAATTTGCATTTTCAGGCCCCCAAAACGCCGTTGTCATGTAAACAAACTGCCAAAACGCCTAAAAGGTTTTCCATTTTTCCTGTGTTTTCAGTGTTTTAAACTGTTTAATCCAAATAGATGGTAATTTTACATGCAATTAAAACATAATCTTAAAGGGTTAGTTCACTCAAAAATGAAAATAATGTAATTATTTACTCACCCTCATGTTGTTCTACACCCGTAAGACCTCCGTTCATCTTCAAAACACAAATTAAGATATTTTTAGATATAAGATATTGCCAGCAATGTCACTAAACCTCTCAAGATCCAGAAATGTACTAAAGACATATTTAAAACAGTTCATGTGACTACAATGGTTCAACCTTAATATTATAAAGCGACGAGAATACTTTTTGAGCGCCAAAAAAACTAAATAACGACTTTTCAACAATATCTAGTTATGGGCGATTTCAAAACACTGCGTCATGAAGCTTTACAGATCTTTTATTTCGAATCAGTGGTTTGGAGCACCAAAGTCACGTGATTTCAGTAAACAAGGCTTCGTTTACACGATCTGAACCACTGATTCGAAAACAAAAGATTTGTAAAGCTTCAAAGCAGTGTTTTGAAATTGCCTGTCACTAGATATTGTTGAAAAGTTTTTTGTTTGTTTTTTTACGTACAAAAAGTATTCTCATCGCTTTATAATATTAAGGTAGAACCACTGTAGTCACATGAACTGTTTTAAATATGTAAATATGTACCTTTATGGATCTTGAGAGGTTCAGTGACATTGCTGGCAATAGAGGCCTCACTGAGCCATCGGATTTCATCAAAAATATCTTAATTTTTTTTCCGAAGATGAACGAAGGTCTTACGGGTGTGGAACGAGAGTGAGAAATAAATAGCATAATTTTCATTTTTAGGTGAACCCTTTAAATTTACATTAAAGTAATGTAGAAATGACTACATTTGGAGGAAAATACTAATTTATGCCAATTTCCCCATTCAGAACTGAACCAATAATAATCAATACCTACCTTGATATTCAGTGTTCAGTCTGAGCATTTTCTGACAGCATTTTGAGTTAGCACAGTATAAACGTGACATTATTAGCTTACAGGAGTGCATGATTAGCCTGGGAATTCTGGCTATTTCCTCCAGTCAACACTGAAACCTGTGAGGCACACATCATTCTTTAATATCCACTCTAAAAATGATAGAAAAAAATCTATCCACAGCGTCAGTTGTGCGCTTCCTCACAGCAGGGGTGGCAGTCTCAATCTGAGGGAATTCTGCTGCAGGCGAGATAACCTTCTTAATGAATAAGCGAAGCCTTTATGGAAGACATTAAGAAGTAACAGAACAAAGATGCCGCACTGCTTTTATGTGGGAATGCGGTTTGCATATTGTTTGTGAATCCAAAGTGGATAAAAGCTGGGCTGTTCTCTGATCAAGAGAAGCAAGTTAGGGGTAAAACGTCACTTTCAAGGCAATGCATGTTGGCTGATTTGTCTGTAATTGGAAGAAACACTCTCCTGAGCTTGTAAATAACAGGATACAGTGTAAACACACTTAAATCAGTTACATGCTGAGCATAGTGTGATGGCTTGACTGATACACTCCCTTATTGGAGGTCCTCTTTTAAGACAAGGCCATCTTGTAAAATGTCATGGTATTTATCAGTGCAACTAAATGTCAGCTAGAGCCTCTTTGACTGACTCTCTGACCTATGCATGCCAGAGATTTTCAGATAATATTTGTTTTTATAGTGGTGAAGGACATCCCTTATGGATCTGACACTAAGACAATGTTTGCTTGTGATATAAATGTCACATTGTGTGCTTTCTCAATAGCATGACCAGATATGTAACATAAAGGGTCCATATGTGAATGATCACTAGTGAAAATGACTATTATAATTGAATGCATTTTTAAATAGCAAATTGTAGTATCTACATAACAATTGTGTACAGTATTAAATATTTCTGATTCATTTTATATCATAATATATTGATTTGTTTTAAAAACCCTAAATGCTTTTTTCAGGTTTAAATAGATTTTGAATCCCACATTTTCAATGTACACTGACTTTTGAAGCCCACTCTGCTTTAATTCAATAACATTTCATAGCACATACAAAACTTGCCCTTGCTTTAAAATGGTTTCCCAGTATTGCACCATGACTAAAATATTCTCTAGCTTTGTCTGCAGGCTCACATTTACTGTGATTGACACAATGAAATGTGGTGATGAGGATAATGACCGCATCCTTCTCTCACTCCAGCGTGAGTTCTGCTTTAAAATACAAAGAATTTGTTTTGTATCTTTTAGAACAGCCTGGAGTTTATGACATACAATAGGAATGACACCATATCAGAGAATGACACCATAGCACTCAATTGTGCAGTCATACACATTCATTGTGGAAATTACTGTCAGACTGACCCAAAGCTTGGCCAGGATTGCTCTGCATGATGCAAAATGCGAAAAAACAGTGCAAGGAATGCAAGACTTCAATGATCTCCCTCACTATATCGATAAACAATGACTGCTGAAGTCTAACTATGTTATCTACAGTACTTCTTTATGATTAGCTTAGTATAATGGTCAATACATTATAAGTGTTTAATATTTAGAGGCGCATATTTGGAGATTTTATTTTTAAAAGGATTTTTTTTATGTTTATGTCTCACTGGCTTTATCTTTCTCAGCAACCAATACAACAGTATTACCCTCTCTGCTGCCCCCAGCAGCTCTGGAGCACCCATTGCATTATGTTAAGAAAGAATATACACTGACAAAAGGCGAAACTTAATAGATCGTTCCATTGCAACACCGGCGCCCAGCAGCAGCCCCATTTTGGGGTGAAAGCGACTCGGCAGTCCACTAGTTTCTATGGCAATATCAGCTGCTTTGTTAAAAAAAAAAAAAAAAAAGTACATTAAAGCTGAAATTAGCTGAAAACCTGAATGATGACAACACAGAATAACGTACAAAAACACTAGACTAGTGATCATCAAGGAACACCATACACATTACAACTTGGAAAAATTTACTAATAGAGTACATCTCCATGGAAAACTTGTCTACTTCCACTCAAAATAATAGATTTACTAATAAATATTTACTAAAATAATAGATCAGATTTACATCCTTCTTGGTCATCTCTCATTAATTTCCAACAGTCATGAATCCACTGACCTTCTTTGTCTGAAGCCATCCTCAATGATACACCATCAATATTCACACATGATTGGGGGGAGGGGGGTCAGGAAGAGGTAGCAACACCTACTAATATCAAATATAAATAAAATACTTAAGATTATATTTAAATCTCTTTCAGAGGCAGCCTTTTAATACCTTATCATTAATAACTGTATCAATATTACCATTATTAATATTATTACTATTATTATTATCATTGCCATTACAACTATTATTATTATTATTATTAATAGTTGTATCAATATTACAATTATTAATATTATTATTATTATTATCATTGCTATTACTACTACTATTTTTATTTGTCCTCTTCCTGATCCTTTATCCTCCCCCTCATTCCAGATGAAATTAGTTTATTTGTTAATATGGTTATCATTACTACTATTACTAATACTATTATTACTATTTGTCATTTCGTATTAATTGAATTTATCATTATTATTATTATTGCTATTACTATTGTCACCCTCTTCATCCTCCATTCTCCAGTTTTTTGTGTGATACTATTATTATTATCATTATTATTGTCATTCAATTTTTTTTCTTTCTTTTTTTTTTTTTTAATGTCTCTTGTGCTTCCCTACATGCTCCTTTATTCATTTATTTCCACTCCCACACCCGGTTACACTTACAGTTCAGTTACAGTACACACACACACACACATCTTATTGGCTGTTATGTATGTTTTGTTGGTCTTTGTATTCCTATTTTGCATTTAATTACTAATCTGTAAATATTGTAATTGTCTGTTTGCATAATTTAAAAAAAAAGACTAGTGATCATCAAATCCCTTTAACGGTTTATTATACAGACTTTATTATACAGCCACTGTGTCCACAAGTGGGAATTATGGGATGACGGACACAGCAATGCATCATGTTCTATAATATCATGTTTGTAGCGTGATCCAGGGGATTAAAACGTATATATTTCAGACCTAGTGGAGTAGGCTAATTTACTCCACTTTAATCCCCTGGATCGCTACAAATATGATGATCTTAACTTTATGAATTTATTAATTTACTATTAATAGTAAATATGTAAAGTTGCGTAAAATGGAAATACTCAATAAAGTAGGCTAACTACGTTACCTCAGATGTGGTTGGATTCCACAACTGATAATATAGAACATATATAGGCTAAGACAATACAACATTTACTGTAGGTGTCATAAAATTTACTGAATTTGAGAAATTTTCTATTACGTTCCTGATTTGGCTGTGAGATTCGCCGATTTTGAGTGCGTAAGATGTGATGGATTCTATTCATGGGTTTCATGAGACGTCACTGTGTTTTATCGCCGCCATTTTTGTGTTCGGCCACAGCTGCGCGACCTGTTTCAGTCTATGGTCACAGCAGCTACAACTACAAGAGGAAGATCAACGAAACACTCCTAGAAAGTTCACAGCAAAGTTACAATATGCCTGGGATATGTGGTGCTGTTAGCTGTTTTAACAGTCGTCAGAGAAACCCCGAACTACAATTTTATTCGATCCTAAAAGAAGTTAGATCGGCGGAACTGTTGGCTTCAATCAGAAGGGACCACACCACTGGCAGCCAAACAGCAATGCAAAACATTAATAACTACTGGGACTGTCATTTACATAACATTATAATGAGAACACTATTGTAATAAAACATTGTGAATTCTCTGAATATAACTTAGTTCAAGCTTCACTTGTGCATTCGCCTCATTGTGTGCAGATAAAAGTCGTAATATTACATTTATGTAGTAGCCTATAAATATCTGATTAATCTCATATAAGATGTGAAACGCTGAGGTTAATAACCCGCAGAGCTTTTTTTTTCTTTTTCTTCTTCTTCATCTTGTAATCATCTTGTTCTCAAACAGCAACGCAAAACATTAATAACTATGATTGGAGGCTGTCTTATTCATAACATTATAATTGTACAAACTATTGTAATAAAACGTGAATTCTTTGGGCTTAGTTGCTGTGTTTCGGAGTTGTTACGGGAAGAACGTATCCACAACAGCTACATTATTCTGACTACGTGGTTCAAGTTCATCTGTGCGTGATTTTGTGCAAATAATTGTAATACTATTTTTTATTTTGTATTAAATATTACAATTATCTTATATAGGATGTGTTCCGTTGAGTTAATTAACTAGCTTCAGTTTATGGGTATTCATTCGCGTCAGCGTGCATATGCAGTTCAAACAGCAATGATGTTATTTCAAACAGTCATTAAAGATGTTTACTATTACTGTAATATTAAAAATGTTTCATATTTTTTCAAAACAATGCATTATTTTTTAATAACTAGCACTATATTGTTCTCGTATTATTTTCATTAACATATGGTTTGATTCAAATCATTTCCTTATTGTCTGTACGGAGGGTATTTATCCACCATGGCACATGCAATTTGTTTCTTTATCGTCTTAAGTAATGTTGTCAAATTACTTGTTTGCATTTAGGTATTTTATGTTATGTTATTATTGTTTTGTTTTTTATTTATTTAATTTTATTATTATTATTATTATTTTAGTTAGGCAATAGATTTTTTGGTAACACTTTATCCGGTTTATGGCGATGAATATGTACAATATATCCACCTTATTATCGTAGGCACTACTGTAGAAATGTTTTTAAGGGACAAAACACAGTTGGAGGTAATAAAATGAGGATCACAAACAATAACAGATGTTTTTTTCTTTTCTTTTCTTCCAAATATCAATATTTTTCCCAAATAGTCTCATTTAGATAACATCATTACGGTGGCCCAGTAGTGCACAACACAACGAAATTAAAAAAGCAAACATAAGTTCACAACACAACGGAAACAAGCCACAACACAACGAAATCGAGCCACAACACAACGGAAATGCTCCCGACCATAGGGGGCTCTCAGAGCTCGGTAAAATTAGTTTTCCTTGCCAATGTTCTATAGAGTCGGCAGTGATATCAATACCAAGATTAGTTTCAGCAGTACACTGTATATCGACATGAAATATAAATTCAAAATCAACTACGTGCTCAATAGCTTCATTTTTATACATGTGAATGATTTGACGCGCTGTTGGCACTGACAATTCCACCAAGTGGTTAAAACGTATAATTTGTAAAATTACTTTTAACATTTAAAAACAGACATGTTCAAATTTCAAAGCTTGTCAGTCTTACCAACAGGAACTAACAGGCTTTGGGATTTGAACATGTCTGTTTTTAAATGTTAAACAAAGTAATTGTAATGAATACAAATTATTCGTTTTAACCACTTGGTGGAATTGGCAGACGTTCCCTTCATCGTGAGCCGTGGTAAAAATCATTCACATGTATAAATATAAAGCTATTGAGCACGTATTTGATTTTGAATTAATTTTTCAGGTCGATATACAATGTTTATACTTAAAACTAATCATGGTATTGATATCTTTGTAAGACTGTCGACTTTAAAGAAGTCAAACTAACTTTACCGAGCTCTGAGAGCCCCCTTGTGGTCAGGAGCATTTCCGTTGTGCTGTGGCTCGATTTCGTTGTGTTGTGAACTTATGTTTGCTTTTTTAATTTCGGTGTGTTGTGCACTATTGTGCCACCGTACATTGCTGTTTGAGCAACGCGCGCTGAAGCTGAAGAGAACACACATAAACTGAAGCGCTTTGCTAAAAGGTTAATTAACTCAACAGAACACATTCTATATAGGATAATTCAGATATATTTATACAAGATACACATAATATTACAATTTAAATTTTCAGAAAATCATGCACGCATGAATTTGAACTAAGTAACGTGAATGTAGCTCCTGTTGTGGATGCGTTCTTCCTGTAACAACACGCCGAAACACAGCAACTAAGCCCAAAGTAAGAACATTTTATTACAATAGTGTATACAATTATAATGTTATTAATATGACAGCCACAATCATAGTTATTAATGTTTTGTGTTGTTGTTTGAGTGCTCACTGGAAGCTAAAGGTGATCATCAGTACAATCAAGCAATACTGTGTTAGTTGCCCTGTCAGACACAAAAATGGCTGAGGGCATAGCGGAAGTTGTCAGTTTGACGTAAATTTGTATGAAGTTTGTGCAAAACACAGCTGCCCGTGAAGGTGCGACCTGCCTTGTGTAGAATAAACCAGCTTTTTCTAGTCCATTATTATGACTTGTCATATACAATGTAAAACGTTTACTTGGAGCACATAATTGATTTTTTAATTCAATGATATTTTCTTATGAATCAAAGCAAATAATCAACTATAGCACATTTGCACATTATACACCGTTCTGGCATAACATTATGACCACCTTCCTAATATTGTGTTGGTCTCCCTTTTGCTGCCAAAACAGCCCTGACCCGTCGAGGCATGGACTCCACTAGACCCCTGAAGATGTGCTGTGGCATCTGGCACCAAGATGTTAGCAGCAGATCCTTTAAGTCCTGTAAGTTCCCATAGTGCATCCTGGTGCCATGTGTTCCCCAGGTAAGCGACGCACACTCACCCGGCCATCCACGTGACGTAAAAGAAAATGTGATTAATCAGACCAGGCCACCTTCTTCCATTGCTCTATGGTCCAGTTCAGATGCTCACGTGCCCACTTGCGGCACTTTCGGCGGTGAACAGGGGTCAGCATGGACACCCTGACTAGTCTGCAGCTATGCAGCCCCATACACAACAAACTGTGATGCACTGTGTATTCTGACACCTTTCTATCAGAGCCAGCATTAATTTCTTGAACAATTTGAGCTACAGTAGCTCGTCTGTTAGATCAGACCACACGGGCCAGCCTTCACTCCCCACGTGCATCACTGAGCCTTGGCTGCCCATGACCCTGTTGCCAGTTCACCACTGTTCCTTTCTTGGACCACTTTTGATAGATACTGACCACTGCAGACCGGGAACACCCCACAAGAACTGCAGTTTTGGAGATGCTCAGACCCAGTCGTCTAACCATCACAATTTGGCCCTTGTCAAACTCGCTCAAATCCTTACGCTTGCCCATTTTTCCTGCTTCTAACACATCAACTTTGAGGATAAAATGTTCACTTGCTGCCTAATATATCCCACCCATTAACAGGTGCCGTGATGAAGAGATAATCAGTGTTATTCACGTCACCTGTCAGTGGTCATAATGTTACCTGATTGGTGTATAAAGATAATGCCGTGTTTACTCTGTCACAATTACCGTAATTACTATATGAAACTGGATGTTCTCCTTAGCAGCTGTTCATGCCCTCTGGCTCAGAATAATGCGGTTCTGTGACAACACTATTAATGACAAAATGAATATGTGTAATTTGAGTAATCAATAGACAACCAGAATACAATAACAGATGTAAAATTGATTATAGTTTATTTAGTAGGACATTAGATAGTAATTCAACTCTGTGCTATCAACATCAAACTGTTTTATTACATTTATTTTCAGATTATTCCTGCATTATTAAGGCATTAACAATAGTCACTTATACAGGAATTATACAGAAATATTACAAGATAACAGCTTAACTACATTTTACTGCAGAAGCCATTAGGTTTTATGAGGGTGTAAACACTTTTTACAATTCAAAATCTCGTAATTACTTTAATTCCAGCATGCACCTTATATTTCCTCATTCATACCAACACAGTCTTCTAGTAAATTCTCTGGGATTTCTCTTGTGTCCTCTCTTTGACTTGGCCAAAAGCAGGAGCAAAACTACAAGTCTCAAGCCGTGTATCAACCAGCATCCTTCCATCATCTCTCTTTTTTTTTCTGTAAATGGCAGCCTTCATAGGCTTTTCAGAGGCTTGTGAATGTCCAAATGAGGGTTTGGTTTGGAAGCTAACTAAGCTCACAGATGAGAAGGTTTGCTTTGACTTGGCAAATCATCAGTCGCTCAGGGGTAGAAATCAGAGATTGTTGCCCTTGGATCTTCAGATGTCTCATTTGATCTCTTGCTGTCTGTCTTCCTGAGCCATCCGCTCCATCGCTCTTACTCCCTGCTGTTAGTAGACAATTACATCCTAGTTCAATCTCCAATATTAGTTCTGTCCATGAGTGTTATCAATCCAGTAAGGTCTCACAAGAGAGTTTGAATGACTTAACCCATGTGGTCGAAATAGTGCACAAAATGCCACGACAGAGTGTTTATATGTCTTCGTTTATGTTACTCTCATTTGCTGGTGCTAAAGTGGAGAATTAGTGTCTCCGTTGAGACATCAGCCTTCAGTCTTTAGATGTGGCATGTAAATGAAGTTTTGTCAGGCAGGAACAGGAGGTGGTCAATCACTGCCTACTTTAACCCCAGCCACTTAAATAGCGGCCCTATCATACGCTTCCTCAATCCATATTTAATGTAAGTGAGGACATGAAGAATTCCAATTTCCTGGTCTCTTTAGGAAGTCATCTTCCGCCAATGAATAAATATCAGAAATTACAGACATTTTCGCATCTCTCTGTGCTGTAATGTTCTGTGAAATAATGACTTAGGGTACTCAATCTGTCACTCGATTGCTGTCCTTTTTGTTACTTTATATGGGTTTCTAATCACGTCATGCAGCAAATGACATCTTTTTTCCACCGCTTTGAGTAGAAGTGCTGCTCATCGGCACATGAAGTAGTTCTCACAGATTTTAGTGTTCACGTATCACTTGTTTGTCAAATCCTGTTTGTCAGTGTCGACTTGACAGCGCAGACATAAGAGAAACATGAAGCATAGCCAGGGATGCCGGCACACGTCGTATTGCGCGCAGAGCTACAAAAAAAAAAAAAGGAAAAAGAAAGGAAAAAAAGGTGAAGGCAGCGAGACATCAAGTCTGGCAGATCTCATGCCACCAAGTGACTGGATAGAAATGGGGCTTTGTTATTACAAGTGCACACTTCAGTAAAACTGGGAGCTTGTCAGAGCAATGCACTGCTGAGGAGAGTGAGCCAAACAGGCCCTGTCTCTCTCTGAATTTCTAGCTGAGACACCGCTCAGTTCTCATTAAAATGCACCCTGTCTCTCTCTGCTTTTGCTACTCATGTGTGCCCTGTCCATGGTGTATCAAACGGATTCTTTAGTGTTTCGGTGCCTCTATTACAAAATCAGAAAAGAGTGATGTACAAGTCCTACCATGACTGCGAGCTCAAGGCTGAATAAAGGACATGCAATAATCAAGGGGCCTCGAGTCCCCGTTCAAGAAATGAGAAAGAGTCAGACATGTCTTGCAATCTAATCCCCACTGATACAGAACTCATACTTTGGTTAAGAAATAATTCAGTGAATAAGCAAATGAATATTTTTTATTTTATTTATTGCATGCAACATTTTCAGATGCTTTTCAGCAGATCCATGTTGCAGTCAAGGGCTCAAGGCCGGACTGGTTAGCATGGCACTTTTAGCCCCAGCTGGCTGATTGCTGTAACTACACCTTTCAGCTGCAGTATGCAGCTTTCTCCACTGGCAACAACGGTATCAGTATCAATGTATCCTGAGATGCTTGATCTTGCCTTTGATGTAGTATTATCATTAATAAAATCATAACTTGCATAACTGGAAAATGCTGAAACAAAAATACTTTTTTTATGACTCCAAAACTTACTAAAATAACATGACAAATTCAAGTTTTAATGTCTGATATGTAGTACACTGCCATTGAAAATGTAGGGTTCGTTATTTTTTTTTTTATAACCCCTGGTGTTAAGACTTGTATGGCTTAATATAACATAAATTATGTCTCCTACTGAAATATGTAGTAGAAAACTCATGAAAGATTTGTTATTTAAAAAATCCATGACATATTTGGACAATGGGTGGCGCCATTTTGTTTGCGTTCTATGTCGGTGACGTCAAATGGTTGCACTCACTGCTCTACTGACACTGTCATATTGCTATTTTTAACGCAACGCAACTCGGAATATAACATACGATGCCACATTGTGCAGCTTTTGGTTGTAATTTTCAGTCGATGAGCCACAAGAGAAGCGATGTAGGTCTTTACTGCTTTACTAGCGATAAGAGGAGAAAAGAATAGGAAGTTGTGCAGAATGTGGGCGAATAAAACGTCCTAACTGCGTCTTTGTTCTCTTCATTTTAGCAATGATGACTGAGGCTTTTTATCTGTATGTTTTGGGGCAACGGTAATCTAGTAATGCATACAGGTCTTAATATCCGCGGGGTTCCTTTTAAAACACGACCAGCCATTTCAATTTGAGCCAAAACATCTAAGCTGTGCAATGTCTCTGTGGCTATTCGAATGTCCAAATATGTCATGAATTCTTTAAATAACGTAAATCTTTCATGGGATTTCTACTACATATTTCAGTAAGAGACATCATTTACGTTATATTAAGCCATACAAGTCTTAACACCAGGGGTTCTCTTTAAAAAAAAATGTGGGGATGTGCAGGAGATAGTGCTTGACTCTTGCATTGTCAATACAAGATCTTGACCAAAAATTGATATTTCCTTTAAGAGGTGCCCATTCATGTGCAAAAATGATTCTTTATGCTCCCTCCCAACTATTCTTTCACAATTTGAGCCTGATGACTCTTAGCTTTGTCATTCTGGAATATGGCCATGATGTGTCTTCCTACATGGTTGTTTAGGAAAGCTACACACTCCCATCAATTAGGGTTAAAAGAACCGTTCCCAAACATACAGTATAACATGCTAGAAACACAATAATAATCCATCCATAGACTCTTAAGAATATGCCTATTTAAATCCAAACAGCAACTTTTTTTTTTGCCCGGGTAGTGTATGTTAATATATTAATAGTCTGTACAGTACAAATAGTGAGTTGTTCATTTGTAAGGACCACCCGTCGGCCCAAAGAACGGATTCCGACGATTTCCTGGGCGAAGGGAGATTTTGAAATCTTCTCTTCAGATGAGTTTTATTGCAGGGTGGTTGATCTCAGCTTTTGTCTTAACAGGAAAATCAAGTCTTACACATTCATTGTCACATAATTAACAAAATTATTATTGTTTAACATAGTTTATAAGTAAAAATTGGAAAATGTCATTAAGGTGAGACACCCAAGGTGAATAAAGGGTAAAAAAAAAAAAAAAAACTAATAGATATCACCATACTTCCCCAGCTGATTGATAACATTAAAAACTGCAAACATTTTTTGTATTACAAGTTTTTTGAAATGTTATGTTTGAATATGCAAATGAGGCATTATCTAATTAAATATGCACTAATTTGCATTCATGTCTAGAACAGAAATCTGAATATTGGATGAAGTCAGGTTCAAAATTCTTGTTTTTTTTTATTTTATTTCAATTATTTTTATTATTTTTTGGACATATTAAATTCAAAGGGTTTTTACAGAGGGAATTTTGGATATCTATTTTTATCACTCCATAAATCAGAAAATACTGTCAACAGCCAGAAAAATTTTTTTTTTCACTTTTTTTTTTTAGGAACAAAATGTACATAAAATGTATAAAATCAGGCAAATTATATATCAACAAATCCCTCTGTAAAAACCTTCAGAATATAGGAATTAAACTGTAAGTTTTGGTATATGTAAGTTCTGCTGAAGTGGAGATTTCTGACTCATTTTGAAAAAACTAATTTTGAGAAAACGGCCTTTAAAGATATTTACTGTAATTGAAATCTACAGATGCAAATAGATAGAGTGCTATAAAATATACACTTAAAAGTGTATTTTGGAATGTTTTCTTTCCACCAGTCTGAAAAAACACTTTATGAAAAGCCAAAAAGCACAAAATCTCAAAACAGGCAGGCAGGCAGGCAGGCAGGTGCCTGAAAAAACAGTTGTTTTTGCCTGTAGTGTCCCCACTTAATTAGGTGTTTAATCTTTAAATCAACCTTTATTGGACATTAATTGCATTAGTATTGTGTTCCTTAATCCCTCTTTATATTAGGTGACCTTAACTACTATGAACTTGCATAAAAAAATAAGTACAATTTACATATTGTGTTCATATTGTATTGCAGAACACTTTGCGGCTATTGAGCTGGATACAGGTAAGGTTAGGGACAGGTTTGGTTTTATGGTTAGGTTTAAGGCTGGGTTAAGGTGTAAAGGATGGGTCAACAGTGTAATTATAAATGTAATTACATAAATTAATTAGAGATGTAATTACATGCAGGTTTTTTTTAAATATAAGTACAATGTAAAAACATGTATGTACACAAGCGCATTGTATCAAATGATTAATTTAAATGTAAGTACATAGTAGTTAAGGCCAACTAATAAAAAGTGGGACTGAAAATACAAACACTGATGAGATCACGTTGTTAATATAGATTAGGGTTAGGGGATAGAATATACAGTTTGTACAGTATAAAAATAATTATTTGGAAATGGAAAGTCCCCATAAAACATGGAAACCCAACGTGTGTGTGTATATGTGTGTACATGCGTGGGTGTGTTTGTGTACTTAATGCATTTCTAAACATTTTAAAGGTACACTAAATATGAATGCAATTAATGTCCAATAAAGGTTGGTTTAAAGCACTTAATTAATGACATTTTCAGATTTTCCATGACCTATAAGCTAAAGTTAGAACTATTTACTCCTAAAAAACAATTAATAATTCCTTTACTACTGGTTTAAAATACTGTACAGCATTTATATTGTTAATAAGTTGTTAAAGCATAACAAAAATATTATAAAACTGATAGTTCCGGCCCTTAATTCTGATTGGTTGAGCTGCGTTCGAAGCCATTATAAAATTCCTTGAAAACATACAGCTGACCACATTACATAAGTATCACTGCGCCACTGAGTGTGTATGTTACTCTTAGCATTGTAAACATATGTGATTTTGTTGAAGCTACTGTGAGAAAGATATCGAGTGACCAGATGTATTACCTGCATTCAGATTTAGCATTTTCCTTCAGGTCAGTCCTATGTTTATAAAAAAAAAAATCTGTTTGAATATCCGCTGCGATCCTGTCCTTTTAACATTTATTGGGTTTTCCTGTGCCCTGCTGACACTGACAGCGCTAGTCAAAGCATTTGTCATTTGCGTCTTGTTTCAATATAAAAGTCTTTGCAACTGAGTGACTCGCTCATAAAGACAGTCTTTGCCGCCATCTAATGCCGTAATAAATGTAACTACGGTTGCTGTTCATGGTCAGGGACTATTTTTTCCAGTGGAAGGAAGGCTTTTAATGATTTTACTTCATGAAAGTTGCACTGATACATATTTTTTGGCTATAACTCCGCTCTGTGTTGTGCCTAACAATGCCCCTAACAAAGGCTTATTGCTTTAATCTAACTATTTTATGACTAATTTAACAATAATAATTTTGTTAATTACAGTGTCAATAAATGAAGAACTCACTATTTGTATATATTATCAATGTAGAGACTACAATAAATAAACTATGAATAAACTATAAGCTAATAGTTTGTTAATGATTTGTAAGTACTTTATTACTGTATACTTATTAAGTGTACCAAAGAAACGTACTAACCCCAAACTTTTGAACAGTAGTGTATACTATAAAACTTAAAACCTGTACTATACAACTTTTATAACCTGTTAGCATTAAACATAAAATTGAAACTAGGAAACTCAACTGAAAAGAAAAGACATTAAATAGAAATAAAAACTAAATTCAAAAGTATAATAACCCTGCAAGTCACTGCTCAGTCAGTGCTATCATGATGTCATTTTCCTGCAGCTCTAGAGTCATTAGTCACGGCTCAGCTGATTGGCTCAAAACAAAAAGGTGACAAGATTGAGCACCCGTGAGCAAAGATGGAAGATTTCAAATCACGTGATTCCTGGAGTCCTGTGCCAGCCGAACAACTGCTATTGAGAAGAACGGATAGCTGTCTCCAGGTATTATAGACCTCCTTGGCTGCAGTAGAGAGAATATCTTTGAATATGCATGTGTGTAGTCCACTGGCTCCTGAACTGCTGGCTTCTCAGACCTGGCAAACTGAGAAAAGACCTCTTTTGAACACCCAAACACAAACCAATCTTGACAAGGCAGAGGAGGTGATTCTAATTAGATCCTGCACATCTGAAAGCTCACATGCTCTGTATGGAAAATGATTCAGCTTCTCTGTGGATGCAAGTCTTGCTCCAGGAAATCCAGTTGCCTTGAATTCTGTGCCAGTGCTAAACACTTCCCACAGCAAGACTTGTGTTTAACGATATAAAAAGGAGGAAGAGCACAGCAAAGAGCAGAAGTCTTCAGCACCCCTGATAATTTCAGAGGAATGAGTGCATTGCTGCTTTTTTGGTCCTAAGTTGTCTCCAAAAACTCAACAGAATATTCTCTAGTTTTTAATTCTTTATTTTTTTGAAAGGTTGAGCATGCCAGGATGGCTTTATGTGGGAGTGATATTTCATTTTAAAAGGAAACGAGTGAGGTCTGGAGTGACTCAAATATCTTCAGATAGAAGATGAAATGAAAATGAAGTTGCAGACTTGGAACAGTTGAGAATTGATTGTGCTGTAAAACACATTGACGTAGACATCTTCAAACCCATGCATGCCAAAAGATGACCTCTACGGATGAGATGCACAATCAATTAAAATTAAAAGTGATGTGAATAAATAATTGTGAATACAGCATTACCTTTATACCTTTTTTGGAACTGAGCATCATATTCAAATTAGCCTGTAGACCTATCAGTAACTACAGCTGTTATAATGAGTTTGAAGCAAGATTTGTATTTTAAAACTAAAATAACTAATTAATGAACAGTTCTTCTTTCTGTACACAAAATACAACCTGAATTCTGGGACGTTTTTTAAAATTTGAATAAAAAGAAAACTAAAAGACTTTCAAATCACATGAGCCAATATTTTATTCACAATAGAACATAGATAGTATAACGAATGTTATATTTTACACTTTTATCCACTAAATGAGCTCATTTCAAATTTGATGCCTGCTACAGGTCAACTTGGCATGGGGCAACAAATGGCTGAAAAAGCAAGAAATTTTGAAAAGATTCAGCTGGGAGAACATCGAGCAACTAATTATATTAATTGATATCAGGTCTATAACATGATTAGCTATAAAAGGGATGTCTTAGAGAGGCAGAGTCTCTCCAATCTGTGAAAGAGTGTGGAATACTTTAAAAACAATGTTCCTCAACGTCAAATTGCAAAGGCTTTGCAAATCTCATCATCTACAGTGCGTAAGGGATGAGGCCATAGACCTTTATTGGATGCCTATGGTCTTCTGGCCCTCAGATGACACTGCATCACTCATCGGCATGACTGTGTCGACGACATTACTAAGGGAGACCTTCCAGTGTGTTATCAGCGTTCAGTTCAAAAGCCAGCATCTCTGATGGTATGGGGGTGCATAAGTGCGTACAGTATGGGCAGCTTGCATGTTTTGGAAGGCACTATGAATGGTGAAAGGTATACAAAGGTTTTAGAGCAACATATGCTCCCCTCCAGTTGATGTCTATTTCAGGGAAGGCCTTGTGTATTTCAGCAGGACGATGCAAAACCACATACTGGAGCTATTACAACAGCATGGCTTTGTTGTAGAAGAGTCCGGGTGCTGAATTGGCCTGCCTGCAGTCCAGATCTTTCACCTATAGAGAACATTTGCCGCATCATTAAACGAAAGATGACCACGAACTCTTCAGCAGCTGGAAACCTCTATCAGGCAAGAATAGGACCAAATTCCAACACCAAAACTCCAGAAACTCATAACCGCGATGCCCAGAAGTCTTCAAACTGTTTAGAAAAGAAGAGGAGATGCCACACCATGGTAAACATGCTCCCGTCCCAACTATTTTGAGACCTGTAGCAGGCATCAAATTTGAAATGAGCTCATTTTGTGAATAAAATTGTACAATTTCTCAGTTTAAACATTTGTTATGTTATCTATGTTCCATTGTGAATAATATATTGTCTCATGTGATTTGAAAGTCTTTTAGTTTTCATTTTATTCAAATTTAAAAAACGTCCCAACATTTTTGGAATTCGGGTTGTAAGTGTAAATATTAATAAAATGTCAATGTTTTTAATAGAAATGAATTATCCCAATTATAGCACCATATTTTCATCATAATGGCACAGCTTTACTTTATAGTTTTTCTGGTTTTCTTCATTCTGTAATTTTCCTCTCTCAACCCTGACAGACATGTGTGACGGGATGAGATAGTCTACATGTTTTATCTATGTCTCATCTATTTGTCACTTGAAAAACACTCAGTGGCACCAATCCCTGAGAAAAATATCTTTCAAATGGAAATTTTCCCAGATATTTTGGGATGACGCAATGGGGGGGAAATATATACCCTGTTATTATTTTTATGACTTCACATGGAACTATTCATGAAAAGATAAACCACGACGAAAAAGAAGAAGGAGTGTGTTCATTAAGCGAGAATACTCAAGTCTCTGTCATGTCATATATCCTGATGCCTCTTTCATAGCCGGATGAATACATGCTGTCCTCTGTAAATCATTAGCAGTCAGAGAGTTGCGTTGAGCGCCTTTACCAGCGCAGACAGTCAGAGCAGCACTCTGAGCTTTGAATGAATGCTGGAGCCAAGCTAAGCTGTCAATCACACACCTCAAGAATCACATTCTGCCCACTTTATAGATTACTATACATTACGCAATATCTGCTTTGGGGGTCATCAGATTACACTGGCACTGCCACACTGAAAATTACGGAGGGTGGCATGGAAACAGTCTCTCTCACACTGGCAATTAAATGGAGTGATATGTGTGGGTATCTCTTTTACAGAGCACTGCTGCTCAAGTTTGATAATATTCCTCAATGGACTTCATTTTGGTTTATCTAAACTGACCAGGGTGTCAGTGGTTATATACCTGAGTGCTGTCAGTGAAGTGCACAAAAATGATAACCTAAGTGGACCTGGACTGAGACCGAATTCTTAAAATATCTTCAAGCTTGAGGAATATGTGAATACCTCAATAATGTACAAAATTAAAAGGTTTGTTACATTTATGCAATACCACACAGGTAAGAGTAGCGATGTTCTGACTGTTGATATTGCTTTAGCTGTACATCATCAGTCAATACATCATCAGTCCGTCTTCCACCAATGATTACAATATTGCGTTACTCTCCAAAAAAGTAACTTACTTTCTTACCTACTTTTAGTTACTTACTTTTTTCATGAAAAGTAATGTGTTACATTACTTTTGCGTATATGAATAATTATGAATAAGCCTCATGCTGAAAGAAAATGCAAATTTACGTCTGTACAGAAGAGGGCGCTGCTCAAACAAACCTTTCAGCTGTGCTGCTATTCTGGATTAAAGAAGGATAGGATACAGGAGAAGAAAGTTCAACACTATTATTTCTAAATCTAATTTAAAGTAATTTTTGCTCATTAGTATGGTTGAATTGGATCATTGAAGGTCAGCAGCAAAGACATTGGTTAATAAAGTGAGATTAAATACATAAAGTATATTTGTGTAATTTAATCCTTTGACGTGTACGATCACACCGGTGTGATCAGCAAAACATCCACTTGCACATATTTGACAATCGGAATATCAGATATTTCATGCTATAGTTAACAAATTTGTGAATATTTTGAATAAAAAATGAAAAATGAAATAAAAGCAGATCATCAGTCACACAGAGCTGTGCTGTGTTACATGACAAGCAATGACGCATCACCATGGAGACAATAAAGTGATACGTTCTAAATAACAGTCGCCTTAAAAATATTTTAAATTTACGTGCGAAATATAGTTAATTATTACAGGTTTTGCGTAAAATTCTGAGACTGCATTACACTGTTTTTATTCATTTTGAGGAATACTGAATGTTTTCGTGCAAGTGAGATGTTCATGTTTAGTCTAGAACTACAATAACCATCATGTTCACAGCGCACACAACACCGCTGCACTTTATTTCTCTCAACATGGAGACAGGAAAGCTGTCAGTCAATAAATGTGAAAAGTAACTTGCGTTACTTATTTGAAAAAGTAACTTAGATATTTTGTTGTAAATTGAAAAAGTAATGCGTTACTTTACTAGATTACTAAAAAGTAGTCTGATTATGTAACTCAAATTACTTGTAATACGTTACCCCCAACACTGCCATATTCACTATGGTAAGCCATAAGCATTTATATCTCAGACCTTGCAGGAAATTCCGTTTCTGCAAGAAAAGTTGCTCTGGGCGTTGTCACAATGAGTGAGACAATTGACTTGAAACAGCTAAATATTGAACCTCCGGGGAATCATCCGTTTTAAAAAGAGTCTGCTGACAAAAAGAGAACGTAACAGAACTTGTAATAAAACAAGAATCAACACTGGCTTGGCATTTCGGAGATGGTAAGAACTGAGGGATTTGAATGTTGTAAAAGCATGCAGAGATGAGATGGCATTTTTTTTCTCAACAGGTAAGAAAGATATTTTATTGAACAGATAAATTGCCATATGTAGCTCTCTAATAGAGTTCATTGTAATGCTTTATCTATTGTGAAGGGTCATTTCATTATGGTTGTTGTAGCACTGTGCTGGAGTTTATTATTTTTTTTTAATTTAAACTGGTTATATCTCTCAAGCCTTGAATGTTTTATGAGCAGTTGGATTATCCCTCCCTCTCTCTTTTTTTTTTTAGTTATGAGAAAGAACCATATTCATCCACACAGTCACGCATAGCCAAAGCACAACCAAAATAATATTCTTCCGCAAAATGCATGCAGTTTTTTTTTAACTGCTAGAGGGACAAAAGTTAAAAAAGTTAAAATTAAGTATTAAACCTTTTAGTTACAAAATTGCCTGTTACTTTGTCTATTTTTTCTAAATGAAAATAGTTTCAGTCAAAACCAAAGCTAAAGACTACTAAAGAACTAAATACACACACTTGGAACATCTCTCAGTCAATACAATTCAGGGACTAGAACTGTTGTGTAAAATGGCACATATATTAGTATACAAAGATACCATACCGTGAAGTCCTGAATGATTTTTTTTTTTTGTAATCATTTAGCCTGTAAGTATATGAAACTTTGGAGAGATATAGTATGTAATGTACTTACTCCTTTAGTACTTCTAGTGTTTAACTTTTGTGAGGGGTTGTGTGAGTCATTTTGGTATTTGTTGACAATGAAGTTGTGTTTTGAGGGAATGTGATTAGTGTTATAGGCAGGACACTCTCAGCTGTCTTAAACGCTTCATAGAAAAATAGTCCTCTGAGTGACTCAAATCACAGAGAAGGAAAGCAATATAATTTACGATCACCTTTTATTACATGGAAAACCCATTATATCTGTCTTTTTATGAAATCTTTTTATTACAGATGGGAAATATGTTAGTATTTAAGATAAACCTCTTGGTCGTGTCATTGACAAGTTTATAAAAGTAAACTGTACAACTTTAAAGATCTATACTTTTGTGCTGCCTTAAAAAGATGTAGATTTTCAATTGCAAGAACTAGTCATTTCTCTGGTAATTTATCAAGTTGATCAGAGGTAAATATTTTCCAGATCATATTTCACATATATATTTCACGTTTAATATTTTAATAACGCATATAATATTAATATGAATATTAAATTAAAATAATATTAAGCTTAAATTAATATTTGAATATTACCTTCTAGAAGATAATATTAAATAATATATTATCTTTAAAAATCTTTTATTTAAATTTGGACACTTGCTGACTTTATAATAACTCGATTCATTTTTATGGGTCTTTATACAATATACAAGCAGCTATACAGTGTATATATATATATATATATATATATATATATGTATGTATATATATATATATATATATATATAAAATATATATAATAGAGAGAGAGAGAAAATATTATATTTTAGGAATTGGGTTTCTTGCAAGGGAATATTTAGGGGTCTGTGGAAGCAAAAAGTTTGAATCTGCTTAATTATCTACATGCACATCATCCCACAGGATCCTACAAAATTCCTACATATGAAAAGAAAGTAAACTTTTTTGTCTAATGGTCGTTTGAATGTATTCTCCCACATGTCATTGCCCTGACTTTCACAATGTAAATGGCTTGACCTGTCATCCAGGTTTGGCTCTCGTCACTGTCTTCCAACACTGTCAACTGACAGACTGCAAACAGCAGATATATCCTGCTGATATCCAAGCACCTGCTGTCATTATTTGAAATCAAGCATGACCAGATGCAGTAATGGCAGAATTCAATCATCCATACGTCTGCCTCTCCTTCAGTTGACATTAAACGAGCAGTCTCTCTCTTTCATCTTTTCCTGCGTTAACTGACCTCTTTATTACGATTCCTACTCTGCACGTTGTTATGTACAATCACAGTCTCGCTTCAAGACACAGAGAACGAGTGTGCTGTCATTTGTCGCCTTGCGCAAACGTACCTGTCATGCGCGTCACAAAACCCTGTTTTGATATTTGTTTGTCTTGTCAAGAGGTTCAGATCAGTTTCTGTGACAAAACACCCCCTTGTCTAAGATATTTAGTCAGGCAAGCACTGTAATTCTCACTAAACTGATATAAAATGGAAACTCTAAATGCGCAATTGTTTTTTGAACCTTGCCAAAACAAGGAAATACACCTTGATCTTCCTCAAAGTTGTCAGTTTGGAATTACTTTGTTCTAGACGCTTTCTAAAATCCCCATATTTCCCCAATTACATTGTCATTCTGACTGGCTGCCTGCACTAGAGCAACAAGCTGTGCTGAATATTAATATAGTGAAAATAACAGGTAGACTCCTGCTCGATGTCAGAACAGCACACTCCACATCACGTTCCTGCCGCAGTGAAGACGGCGCATGTTCGTGCATTCATTTAGCAACCAAACAACCCGGCCGAGCTAAATTTGGCATACGCTAACAGCCTCGCCAAACCCAAATCAAAAGGTACGGAGGCATTCGGCTACGCTAAAGCGTGGCCACTTTGAAAGCCAATCTTGGTATTTCAGTCACGTTGCCCGTGGAGCTTTCATTCGAATGATTAAATGCAAACAAATAAACACAAACTGGACTATTCATTGGGCATTTTATGCCAAGGGGATCCAGGTTTGTGAAGGGACTTGGCTTTCTGTTGTGATCCAATCTCTTCTCTTCTCCCTAGCCAGCCTAGCTGTATGCTATCAGGGCTAGCCATAGAAATATGGCAGACAATAGTGGCTCCACTGAATCCTGCACTAACTGAGCTTCCAGATTTGTTAGCTCAACAAATATAGGCAATGAAGCTTTCCTCGAGCCACAAGACTCTTCAGCTCCTGCCAACGGGCAGATAATAAGACGGGCATACTTTTCCAGCAGACACTTCTGTCAATATTTCTCTTTGCACAGAGCAGACAGCTGGTTGCTATTAGAGATATGCTGCTGGGTGAGTGTGTTTGAGCTGGCTCTAACTGTGACACATGACCAGTCAGTCATGACACACTGGCAGGTGGAGGGACTCCACTTCATCAGTCCATTTACAAAAAAAGAAATGGATTAAAAAGAAAATCCTTCTGTGTGTGTGTCAAATATGTTGAAACGGGACATTCTTTTGAATTTTAACACCTACAAAGTAATATCACAGTTAGCTGGGCTTAATTGGAGGACTGATATGTTTCATGGGATGGAAACTAGTTAAGGGTGCCTGCAGTGTTGAGGAAAATCTAAAAGTAGTGATGCTACTAAACTAGTTTTCAGTAGCATGACAGTAGCTTAGATGCTTTAAAAATACAATAATTTTTACTATACATATATATATATATATATATATATATATATATATATATATATATATATATGATGTTTGTTATTAGTAGTACAGTTCAGCAAACCCACACTATGATTATTTCTTGTGACATTGGGAACAATATAAACATCAGTCACAACCTTTAGTGGGATATCTCTACCCAAAAACTTGTCACAACCAGAACGGAGCTAACATAAGTAAGGGATAATCCATGGCTAGGTGTGCATTGTGGAGGCAAAGAACCATCCGAAGTGAAGTGGAAATTTTAATGGTAAAAATGGAATGGTTATTTTCGTCAGTTATTTTGTCTACCGGACGTTAGATCTAGCATTCTGCGCACTTTAAATCAGACACAAGAACAAAGTAGTTTGGAAAGATTACATTTATTTGAATTAATTAGAAAGAGAGATTGTACATGTGTGAATTACCTTTGTCTATGCAGCGTCTCTATTTAATAGTGAAGATGTGTATTGAATTACTTCAAAAACAGCAATCCCCACCTCATTACTGAGAAATATAATATAGCGTTTCAGTTGTGAAGCTATTTTAGTAATAAAAGTCGCGAGCAGCGTTGACAACATGTTTCTGTGGTCCTGAACCACATAATGAACATGTTTCTGTGTGTGCGCTGCACAAACTCTCTGTGTGAGTTACTGTCTGTATGTGTGCGCATGTGCTTCAGTGAAGCCATACAGTAATGAAGCGACTGACGTCATAGCTTTATGGATGCAGGCTCCAATTCGCCCTGGCCCAAATGCACCCCAATGTGCATACCCTGCATACCCAGACACTACACCACTGGTGATGACGTGCGGCGAGTATAAACCAGGCTTAAAGTCACCATGAAATCGAAATTTTTTGGCTTTTAGTATGAATATGTTAGCCTTAAGGCTGATTTATACTTCTGCGTCAAGTGTATGCTGTAGCTATGACGTAGCCTGACGCGCACCTCTTCAAAAATGTAACAACGCGTCAATTCTACATGGACCGCAACTGCTGTGATTGGTCTGCTAGAACCCCTCCCTCAGGTCAAAAAACTGGCGCGGAGCAAGTGGAGAAGGGCGAGTGTTTTTAACTTCCATAGGAATGAAAAAAACGCTCTGTTTCAGGGGACACACACCGTCTAACTGCAATAAAAGTCGTTGCCTATTTATCACTGCTGAAGCTTCTCTGACAAAATACATGACAAGCTGCTTCTTCTTCGGCTTTTGCTTTACTCAACATGATCCCTGGACACTGCCTACTAGCAGTCTGCATGCATGTCGATGCGGACAAGAAGTATAAATGAAAGCAGACGCATAGCCGCAGAGGCTCCGGCTTAGGTCCAACGCAGAAGCATAAATCAGCCTTTACTGTTATCTATAAGCTATAGTGTGCTTCAAAACAATGAAACAATTCGCATTTAGAAAATAAGCATTCAAAACTTACCGCCAATATGGATCAATGATTTGAATCTGAAGCATCCCACCCTCTACACTATAAATAGATGCTAAAGCTTTGGCTGAAATCGGTTACTTGTTCACACATTACTATTTTCGATATGGTGAATGGCACATAGTGCACTATATAGGGGATAGGGAACTATTCAGACAGTGTAAATATGGTTTCCATTGGGGTGAATGAAGTCTGGTTTCACGTTAGCACCACACGAACCACCACAGCACACACACAGTCTGCTCTGTTCCAGAGACACGACAGCACAAAGCAGATCATATGCACGAGTCGGCACAGACCAGAAAACGTATCGGACCCATTTGAATTCTGCACGGTATGCTATATTTTATAGCGATATGGAGGAGATTAGGAGGAAACTGCAGCTTTACCAAGATCAGTGGCTCTGGATGCTAAATGCTATTAGCTGTTTTTAAAAAAAAAAGGGAAGAAGCTGTTCAATATGTCCCAACCTGTCTTCCTGTTTCAGTGGAAATTACGTCAACACACTGGATAATGCTGCACATTTCAAGGCAAGTTTCAAATGCTCATTAAGGCTGCATTTGTTTGATCAAAAATACAGTAAAAACAGTAGCCTAATGCTTAATATTTTTGTGGAAACTGTGATACATTTTTTATAGGATTCTTTGATGAATAGAAAGTTCAACACAACAGCATTTATTTGAAATCCTTTGAAACAATATAAAATTCTTTACTGCCAATTTTGATCAATTTAAGGTGTCCTTGATTAATAAAAGTACAAATTTCTTTACAAAAAGAACTTTATGACCCCAGACTTTTGAACACATAGTGCATTTGTGTGAATAAAACCATGTTTTGTATTTAAAAGATAGTGCCCTCTTGAATCAATGCAGTTATCAAAAAAGTACTAGTACGTTAAAATATGATTGGCATGTAGCTTGGTAAAGTAGCTTTCCCAGCTTGGCATGTCTGAGAAAACTGAAGGATATTTGCTGCCTTATAGTATTTAAATGGACTCGGTAGTGAATACATTTGTACTGGTGTGGAATAAAAACAACTGGGGCAGGTAAATGAGAAGGAAGCCATTGAAACCAAATGCAAGATTCTTAACTAAGAGCCATTCAGAACATCCTGAAAATGTCGAGTAACAAATCCCTGCTTAGTGGAAAATATGCCCTTTATTTTACAACTAAACTAATTCTCCAATGATGAGGATTAAGGGTTTATGTAGTGAGATAATACAACAGTCAAGGTTCTTTTTGCTGCTCATATTTGAGATGGTAATTCAGTCTTTAGAGAACAGAGAGTGTTGGACAGTTCCAGAGCAGAGTATGTGCTTTTCCAATACAAAATTATACATGTTTCCCTGCCAACAGAATACACTACAACCAGTATGCAGTTTAACTTCTGCAGTTAATTACATGCCACCGCTTTCATCTGATGGATTCATAATGTTTTAATTTATGTCTGTTTAATTAATCATGTCACTTCTAATAACCAGCTCTGCTCATTTAACAACAGAGATCAGTGCAGGTTTATTGGTGGTGAAGGTAGTAGTGCACCTCTATGGCAACCGCACGGTTCCACAAACACTAAACGCTCATTGAACTGGAGCTCTTAATGTGTGAGTTAGCAAATTAACCTGGATGCTTGTTATTATTTCTGTTCACAGAAGTCAAATAAAAGCAGAAATGCTGCTATATTTCAATTGTGGGCTTGCAGATTGAAAATATATTCTGTTTCTTATGATTGAACAGCTTTTTTTGTTACAAGCAAGAAGAAAATAACAGCCCTGACCACGCCGGTGAAGTATTTGCACCACTGTCCACTCTGAAGTGCCTGTTTCATATGCATTCTCAACAACAATACTTCAGCACCTTGGCTACAATACCCAACTTATCAGCTGAGACTTCAAACCTCTTGCTTAGAATTACCTAGTAACAGGAGGGTGTTTGAGGATCCTTAAAGTAATGATCCCTGGCATCTTGGGGAGTTCAAAGTAAATTGGCAAGGGTTATAAAGCACACCGTCTCTTGATTTGCACTGATCAAAATAGAGAAATCAGCCAACTATGTTAAATAGAATTTTCATCACTGCTCAACCAGTGCCACAAATAGGTTATCTTGGATAATTACCGTGAGGCTTCATTACCTCCTTATCAAATTAGATTTCTTTTTCTCTTCAAGCTAGATTTGAGGCTGATTACGAATTTCACCATAAGCTCCTCAAAACTCACTAAAATGGAAAGCGCTTTTTGAAGAAGTGTGGTTATTACCTTCATTTCTTACCACTATTTGGCTTCAACTTTGCATGAGACTCAGGCCTGCTTGAGATGAAGAACACAAAGCCGAATCAATCCTCAGCTTATGGCGAGGCAGGCTTGTTTCCCTCCAATTTCACAAAATTTCCATAACCATAAGGCTGTTTTTCTTTGCTCCGCTGAGCAGAGAGTGTCTAATATTGTTGAATTTTAACAGGGCACGACTTTCTCCATTGGTTCCCCGTTGTGCATTCATTCAATCGTGTTTCAAAGATGCCAATTTTCACCATTCTATACACCTCGACAGTGACAGACAGCACCAGGGTTTGCCGTCCCATATCATATTTAGGTTTTTTTTTGCATGGTTGTCTTGGTGACAGCACATTGCGGCTTTAAATTATCAGCGGCTGCCTCTGGTTGGCTGGTGACTCGCATTGATTTGAGGTTAGACTGACAGGCATGTCACACATGGAGCCACTGAGGGCTGCCCAGGTCCACTGCAGCAGAGCTGGCTGATGAAACAAGAGGTAAGAAGGGACCACTGATGCTCGGAGAGGGAAATGGCCTAAACTAGCTCTGCATCGTGTCATCTTCTTTGTGAGATAGTCACAAGTTGGTAACCTCAGAGCATGGAAAGCGCTCATCCAATTATGCCGCGCAGGTCGTGAGAGCCGCGCTCTCTTTATTTAATTAAATCTGGCGAGTGATAAACACTTCACTGCCAACCGGTTGCTTAAGCTTCGGCTGCTAATACTCACTGTGGCATAGTGAGTTTAATCTCTACGTACCCTAGATGCTCAGTCAATGAAGATTTACAACAAAAACAGAAGAAAAAACCTGCACTGGGAGCTCCTTATCGCAAACTTTTTGTTCTGCCTGAACTAATTGTGTTTTATCATATTGCTCCAAGCTGGAAAATGTGCTTGTGCTGCTTATGATTTTAGAGTTTCAGTTTGACAGACAAAGTTACAGACTGTTGTCATATATAGGTATTCTTAAAATGTATTCATATTTGTAGTATTGTATATGCACCTTTTTTTTTTTTTTTGCCACTTGACCAATCGATTTAAAAACTGCACACAACCCCGCAGCACAATATGAATGCAGCAAGTGTTTTGATAATTAGCTGCTAAGTTACAGAGTACATGCACAAATATTAAACATAATTGGACCATAGTCAGCATGATCACAGCCAATTAAAATTAATACAGCCTGTTTAAAGTGCTTTGTTTAACTTTGAAGCAAAAATAAAATGTCAAATTTGTCTCACTTAATGTCAGTTCAAACTTTTGATAAGTGATCGCCCACAAAGCCGCACACTGTTCCAGCATTAGACAACAGAGAGTGTAATTGGCTATACAAATTCCTACTGCTTTTGATAAAGGAGTTTATGAGCGGAGATCTTTAAACGTTCACTGTCCTGCCTGGGCAGACTGTGTAGCCAGGGAATTGTGAGCTTAAACACACACCGCACTACAAGGACGTTGGGTAGAAATGAGCACAGAGGTACATCAAAGGTCTTCCCATGAGCAGCTTTCCTTAAATTTCCTTATTTGTTTTACTACACAATTTTAAACTTATTTCAGTCATTATTATTAATAGTCACCTTTTGCAACAACACTCTAAAAAATAACTGTAAAAAAAACAAAACAAATTTACACAGTAAAATACCATTTTCCATTGAAAGAGTAATATACCTGGGTAATATTACTTGTCGTTTTTGAGAAAGTAACCTATTGGCTACTTTCTCTAAAATGACAAATATTACCCACAATGCATTGTTTTTTGGTATATTACTTTTTCAGTGGAAAACGGTATTTTATTGTGTAAATTTGTTTAATTTTTTTTAGTTATTTTTTTGGAGTGAATACAAAAAGACATGAGTAAAATACAATAAAATATACAGTGGGTATGGAAAGTATTCAGACCCCCTTAAATTTTTCACTCTTTGTTATATTGCAGCCATTTGCTAAAATCATTTAAGTTCATTTTTTTCCTCATTAATGTACACACAGCACCCCATATTGACAGAAAAACACAGAATTGTTGACATTTTTGCAGATTTATTAAAAAAGAAAACTGAAATATCACATGGTCCTAAGTATTCAGACCCTTTGCTGTGACACTCATATATTTAACTCAGGTGCTGTCCATTTCTTCTGATCATCCTTGAGATGGTTCTATACCTTCATTTAAGTCCAGCTTTGTTTGATTATACTGATTGGACTTGATTAGGAAAGCCACACACCTGTCTATATAAGACCTTACAACTCACAGTGCATGTCAGAGCAAATGAGAATCATGAGGTCAAAGGAACTGCCTGAAGAGCTCAGAGACAGAATTGTGCCAAGGCACAGATCTGGCCAAGGTTACAAAAAAATTTCTGCTGCACTTAAGGTTCCTAAGAGCACAGTGGCCTGCATAATCCTTAAATGGAAGATGTTTGGGACGACCAGAACCCTTCCTAGAGCTGGCCATCCGGCCAAACAGCTATCAGGGGAGAAGAGCCTTGGTGAGAGAGGTAAAGAATAACCCAAAGATCACTGTGGCTGAGCTCCAGAGATGCTGTCAGGAGATGGGAGAAAGTTGTAGAAAGTCAACCATCACTGCAGCCCTCCACCAGTCGGGGCTTTATGGCAGAGTGGCCTGACGGAAGCCTCTCCTCAGTGCAAGACACATGAAAGCCCGCATTGGAGTTTGCTAAAAAACACCTGAAGGACTCCAAGATGGTGAGAAATAAGATTCTCTGGTCTGATGAGACCAAGATAGAACCTTTTGGCCTTAATTCTAAGTGGTATGTGTGGAGAAAACCAGGCACTGCTCATCACCTGTCCAATACAACCTGACAGAACTGGAGAGGATCTGCAAGGAGGAATGGCAGAGGATCCCCAAATCCAGATGTGAAAAACTTGTAGCATCTTTCCCAAAAAGACTCATGGCTGTATTAGTTCAAAAGGGTGCTTTTACTAAATACTGAGCAAAGGGTCTGAATACTTAGGACCATGTGATATTTCAGTTTTTCTTTTTTAATAAATCTGCAAAAATGTCAACAATTCTGTGTTTTTCTGTCAATATGGGGTGCTGTGTGTACATTAATGAGGAAAAAAATGAACTTAAATGATTTTAGCAAATGGCTGCAATATAACAAAGAGTGAAAAATTTAAGGGGGTCTGAATACTTTCCGTACCCACTGTATAAACATATAATATTATATGTTTATTATTTTCTAATCCAGTTGCCTCCTTGGACAACATGTCCACTGTAGAGGACACCAAGACTTACAACATCCTTAACAGGCATTTTAGAGAGACATAATGAGTGAATATGGAAGAAATTATAAATCAGTATTTCTATGAAATATGAGATATTATGAAAATGTTGAGAGTTATTACTCTCATTATTATAGAAATGTACTTAAAGGTGCAATGTGTAATTTTTAGGAGGATCTATTGACAGAAAATATAATATATAACTATGTTTTCAGTAGTGTATAAAGTCCTTACATAATGAACCGTTATGTTTTTATTACCTTAGAAAGAGCCATTTCTGTCTACATACACCACGGGTCCCTTTACATGTTAAGTCGCCATTTTGCGCCGGCATGTTTCTACAGTAGCCCTAAATGGACAAACTGTTCTATAGAGCACATTTGTTTAATTGGCTACTCTCTGCTGTCTCAAACGAGACATCTTTGTCTTGTGTTGGCCACCGTAGCTTCTCTATATTGAAATTCGCAACCTCACCGTTAGATGCCACTAAAATTTACACACTGCATCTTTAAAGTGGTTCCAATTTAACACAATTTCATTATTGTAAATAGCATAAAATTAAACTTAAGTACATCTTGAGTTGTTTCAAAATAATACATTTAATATGCACTTAGTATAGTATAATTATATTGTATTAAGTAACATATTGTGTTTAGTACCATACCATAGTTGACAATCTTGTACAACAATGTACATAGTTTGGTACAGGCGGAAGTTTCCTGGAACTGTTGAAGTCCTGAAAACCATGATTTACATTAAAGATGCAATGTCTAAAATTTAGGAGGATCTATTGAAAGAAATGCCCTTACATGTTAAGTCGGCATTTTGCATGTTTCTACTGTAGCACTAAACAGACAAACTGCTGTACAGAGCGCATTTCATCACTACGTTATTCTTCTTCTAAATCGTTCGTTTTTTTAGAGGCAGCTTGCATTGTCACTACGTTGAATACGCATGAAGAAGAAATAGTAGTAGTAGTTGTCTGGTTTATTAGAAGCAGAGAGCATTCTTTGTTAGAAGTAAGAAACCTCATTGCTTGACTGGCTACTCTCTTCTGTCTCATCTTTGTCTCGTGTCGGCCAGACGGCCACTGTAGCTTGCTTCGAAAGGGAGGCGTGAGCGCCGTTGTTTGCAGTTTGCAACCTCACTGCTAGATGCTACTAGAATTGACACACTGTACCTTTAAATATCTGTTAAATGCAGGCACTATGCATACAAAATGTAAAATATAAACATTTTTTCTAAACATCTTTTTCCAACATTATATCTGTTTTAAAGTGGACAAGTTATATAAAAAATAGCCTGTAACTTAAAAATTGACTAGTATACTGAATATATATAAAAACATTGTTTTGGTTATAGAGTCTTATTTTCATTTTCCTGAGTCCTGGTGTCCTCTACATAGGACATATCACAAAATATTATTATTATTATTTTTATTTTATTTATTTATTTATTTATTTTTTAGATTTTTTTTTTCACCATTTGTTTTTTATACTCAAAATAATGTAATAATGTTAAAAAACAAACTTACAAAGCATTTTTTTTCTATGGGTCTCAGAAGGATAGATGGATGGATTGATTGATTGATTGATAGATTTATAGACTGACTGATAGATAGCAGAAGTTATAAAATATATATAGATAGATTGATTGATTGATTGATTGATTGTTTAATTGACAGATACACTGTGTGTAAAAGAAAAAAATATCCATGTCATGGATAAGGCAAGTGCAGTTTACTAGAGCAGTTCTTTTTTCTGTCCTCACCGACAGGCACTATTGACATTCAAGTCGCATTCAACACTTCCGTGGACAGGCCATCAGACGAAAAGGATTTGACCCAAAAATGAGGACCACAAAGCATCCTGACCTTGTGCTGAACTACCACATCAGAAGGAAAGCCCCTGTTCACTTGTCTCATCAGAAATGGTCACCATACTATTGCCGTCATTTGCAGGGGAAACAAAACAATCGACAGTTTTATTACACGTCTCAATCTAGAGATTAAACTTTGGCCTGTGAAAGGGAATCACTCTGTCCAGATTCCTCTGTCGCATCTGAGTATGATGCAGTGTCCATTTGGCTGAGAAGCTCAGAGATTGAAGTCATTGTGTGGGCTAAATACTGTCCCCCCGTAGACACAACGCAATTACTCCTCACTCCTCTCACTGTTTCATGTGTTCCCTCATACAACAAAGCAATAACTTCTTCAAAAGGCAAGCCTGGGCAAAGCTCTCTGCAGGACTGCATTATGGATCAGCTTTGGGAGGCTCTGTCAAGACATATTATGAAGGGGAATTAATAAGGGAAAAATACTTTGCCTTGCACAAGCAACCATTGCACTGTTCTGCCCTTAAACATTGTCCGCTTTCCCCATAGAGGCCAATGTGACATAACGTTGGTCTGCAGGAAGTATCATTCAGAGTCCTTTGTATTTTTAATAGATGTTTAATGGATACAAATAGCGAAATAATGTCATCTACAGAAATGTCAAAAATTAAATAACATGAATTTGGTATCACTGCCTTTGAAGATAGCACCCTAACTATCATGGAAACACATTTACAACCCAAATTCCGGGAATGTTGAGACATTTTTTAAATTTGAATAAAATGAAAACTAAAAGACTTTCAAATCACATGAGCCAATATTTTATTCACAATACAACATAGTAGTATATAGTATAGTATAACGAATGTTTAAATGGAGAAATTTTACACTTTTATCCACTAAATGAGCTCATTTCAAATTTGACGCCTGCTACAGGTCTCAAAATAGTTGGCACGGGCCAACAAATGGCTAAAAAAAGAAATTTTGAAAAGATTCAGCTGGGAGAACATCTACCAACTAATTAAGTTAATTGATCTCTGGTATGTAACATGATTAGCTATAAAAGGGATCAGAAGTAAAGATGGGCAGAGCTGTGAAAGAGTGCGTAAAAAAATTGTGGAATACTTTCAAAACAGTGTTCCTCAACGTCAAATTGCAAAGGCTTTGCAAATCCCATCTCCTGTGCATAACATCATCAAAAGATTCAGAGAAACTGGAGAAATGTGCGTAAGGGACAAGGCCGAAGACCTTTATTTGATGCCCGTGGTCTTCGGGCCCTCAGCATCACTCCGATGACTGATGCTGAGGGCCCGTCATTTGCATCCATGATTGTGTCAATGACATTACTAAATGGGCCCAGGAATACTTCCAGAAACCACTGTCAGTAAACACAATCCGCCGTGCCATCTGCAGATGCTAACTGAAGCTCTATCATGCAGAAAGGAAGCCATATGTGAACATGGTCCAGAAGCACCATGTCCTGTGGACCAAGTCTCATTAAAAATTGACTGTTTCAAAGTGGAAAAGTGTTCTATGGTCAGATGAGTCCAAATTTGACATTCTTGTTGGAAATCACGGACTCCGGGTGTCCTCCGGGCTAAAGAGGAGGGAGACCTTCCAGCGTGTTATCAGCGTTCAGTTCAAAAGCCAGCATCTCTGATGGTATGGGGGTGCATAAGTGCGTACAGTATGGGCAGCTTGCATGTTTTGGAAGGCACTATGAATGCTGAAAGATATATAAAGGTTTTAGAGCAACATATGCTCCCCTCCAGATGACGTCTATTTCAAGGAAAGCCTTGTGTATTTCAGCAGGAAAATGCAAACCCACATACTGCAGCTATTACAACAGCATGGCTTCATCGTAGAAGAGTCCGGGTGCTGAATTGGCCTGCCTGCAGTCCAGATCTTTCACCTATAGAGAAAAATACGTCAAAGACGACCACAAACTCTTCAGCAGCTGGAAACCTATATCAGGCATGAACGGGACCAAATTTCAACACCAAAACTCCAGAAACTTAAAACCTAAAAAAAAGAGGAGATGCTACACCATGGTAAACATGCCCCCGTCCCAATTATTTTAAGACCTGTAGCAGATAACAAATTTGAAATGAGCTCATTTTGTGCATAAAATTGTAAAAATTTCTCATTTTAAACCCGGATTTCGGGGTGTAGAACACTACATAAGCAGAAACTCAACAAATAGTTTTCAGTTAGCTTATTGCTGAGCATAAATATACAGGTCAAATTGCTACTTAAAATTGCATTTTAAAAAAAATCAATTTATAGTTTTGTATTTAGTTTGCAGTAAGTGTTTTCCTAAGCTAAGAGCATGAGTAATATGCCTAAAAATACACAGTACTCAAATATTGGGTGAAATAGCTATTTCTTTATTAAATTTGAATTGAAATGGTAACCTTTTAAATAAATTTAAAATCAATACTTTTGTATTTAGCTAAACAGTATGACCAATATGCCTAAAATATTGACATATACTTAGTGAAAGGGCTCATATTTAATTGATTTTCACTGAGCTCATCTTGACTTAAATGCAGTGACACTATTGGGTGAGAACTGAATTGAGCTGGATGATTTCACTGTTTTCTGCAGAGCTGCTTTATAGATGAATTGCACTCATTCCATAATTGATTAACTTTACACAGTTATTGAACCAAACTAAATCAACACTGATTTCAACTGAATAATGACTGTTTACTCTTGGCTTTTTAGAGCTGCTTTACAGCAGAACTGAATTCTGTTTATCACTGAATCATTATTTTCCGGTTTACCACTGTAAAGCTGCTTTGAAACAATCTGAATTGTAATGAGTGCTATATAAATAATGGTGCTTTGACTTGACTTAACTCCTCACATTGCATTCTGGGTTTGCTTCTTTGTGAAAGATAATGTGATGCTGTCTTTGCTAAACAAGGTTTCTCAGAAGGCAATGCAATTACTAAGTTGCTTACATTTTGGAACATAATTTGTTTCAGTCGAACGCCTATGAAGCTTTAAAACACTGCCTCTGCATGACATTTTCACAGTAATACATGCAACACACTTTTACATGATCGTTTTCATTACTGAATATTTGCATATGATTTTTTTCTCATGAAATGCAACAGCACAGAAAGGAAATAGTCTAACATTAATTTCTATCAAGGACATTGGGATCATAAAATTGGAATTGAAAGCAGGCTAAAAGGGTCTTCAGACAAAGAGACAGAGGTAGTGTTCTCTAAGGAAGATTACAAATTACCGCCGCTGCCTTCCTGTCCTTTTCCCAGCTGAGGTCCAGTGACTGTCTAGCTGTCCCGCACGTCTGGAGGACCTTGCTGTTTGTGGTGATTGGTGACGCGGGTACTGACAGCTCCCCATTTTGTCAAAGTGCTCTTGTCACAGCCCGTGTTAATGCCTGGTAAAAATAATTCCCCTTGTGCCACTTCTGAAGGTTTCCAATAAATACAGGTTTTTTGGACTATGCAATTGCTCTTCACTCCTTGGGCATTCAGAGGGGAAAGGGGCTTGTGGGGAAGCAGTGACACATAAATAGTAGTTGGTGAATGTTGGCATTTAAGGAGGAGAAAGGAACACAGATAGTGACAAAGCTTATCTGTGGGTGTAGGAGGCAGGCCAGTTAAATCCTTAGATAAAGTAATCCTGTGGAAGAAGTGAGTCACCGTTGACCAAAACTCAATTAAAATACTGTGCATGAGACTGTATAAAAACCCTCCACGCTAACCTACAATTATTATGACACCCTGTGTGTACACACAATTGATGCCTTCGCTTATCTGCCATATGAATACCCAGGTCTCTTTAACAGGTGGAATTGGAGTAATTCTTTACCATTATTGATTTTTTACTGTCGCACCATCTTGACTAATGAAGGCAATTAAGAAACCTATTTTCTTGATGATACAGACATTAAGGGTACCAGTGGGAAGTGGTTTCAAACAACAGATGTGTTTAGTGCATCTTTTCTGCTGAAACCCCACCTTCTCTCTTTCTCTTTCTCTCAATATCCACCTTCTTGGCTGCCAGGCCTGTGGCTCTATCACTTGTCAAGGCTTTAATCTGACAAGGTCTTGGACTGAACCTTTGAGAAGCTTAAATGGAAGGAAATGCAACAATATGTCTCCCTCTTCTCACACAAAAAGTTCATTTTTTGGAATCTTTCCCGGAAAACTGTCACTCTCACTAGACAGTTTTACAAAATGGGTCTTCTAATTACCCTAAGTACATTTCAAGAGTAAATCTCTCTTGTAGTCTATTAAAACATCCCCTGCTTGGTCATTTCTGAGCATTAAATGCACAGGGAAGCAAGTAAATGCTATTACACATGCTCTCAAAGTCTGAGCATCTGAAGAGCTCTGCTTTAATTATCCATGCTCAGATATATCTCTTGACCGTTTGAACACAACTACTTCATAATTACATGTTTGCAAAAGCACATCAGCAGTTCCACTTCTCAAATTTGATTGTCATTGGCATTCCAACTGATGTAACAGTCCAATAGTAATGGGGACTTTTCACAGTTATAGTACCACTCCACTTGTCTATGTTTGTTCTTTCCAGATAGACTGTCAGTATGTGTATTAATGAGGACGATTTTCAGTAGGTTCAATGAACACACCAGTAGGTGGCAACCAGTGACTGTCTTTATGTGTGAGTCAGTGATTCATTCAGCCAACTCATTTAAAAATGCAGATTCAGAAACAAAACTATTGACCATCTAAATGAGTTAGTAATTGAATCATTTACTTAACTGATTTGTTCAAAACAGATTTCTTTAGGAATGAAACACCACTACAATATATGTATGTATGTACAGTTGCATGAAAAAATATGGGAACCACTTGCAGAATCTGTGAAAATGTGAATAATTTGAACAAAATAAAACTACTTATTTCACCCAGGGGTGAAAACTTTTTGAATTTGAAGATCAGGGTAAATTGTACTTCATTTGTCTTCCGGGAAACATGCAAGTGTTGCTTTCGAAGGGCAGTACTAAAATAAATAAATAAATATTTCAACAAAATAAGAAAAATTTGGACATCCTGTTAATGCATCGTGTTTCCTTTTGGAGCATCAGTGAATGTTTGAACCTTTTTTAATAGTTGTGTTTGAGTCCCTCCGTTGTCCTCAGTGTGAAAAGATGGATCTCAAAATCATACAGTCACTGCTAGAAAGGGTTCAAATATGCAAAAAATCCTTGAAAATTGAAGAATCTGCAGGCCCTAGATGATTTTTCTGAATAACATTAGGCAGTTTAACTGCTCGGGACAAACAAGCGACTCATGAACAATCATCACAAAACTAAAGAAAAAACAGTCGTAGATCATCCAGATAATGACACACAGTATTAAGAATCAGTGGTTCCCAAACTTTTGAACTGGGTTATTTTAATAAATTTACCTATTTTTTTCTTTTCTTTTCTTGTAGACTGTATGTAAACATCTTTTATGTAAAATATCTTACTCAGGACAGTACTAAATAAAAAATAACATGCATTTTGTATGATCTTTCTTATTTTGTTAAAATTATTCACATTTTCACAGGTTCTGCAAGTGATTCCCATACTTTTTCATGCAACTGTATGTATGTATGTATATGTTTGCGCGTGCGGGTGTGTGTGTCCGTGTGCGTGCATTTTTGTGATTTATGAGGACACAAATTTGTATAATGACATGGGTATTAAACTGGTATTACGACGTAAACATAAAATATGAGGACATTTCATGAGTCCTCATATTTAAAATAGCTTTAAAAACATACTAAACAATGTTTTATTAAAAATGTAAAAATGCAGAATGTCTGTGATGGGTAGGTTTAGGGGTAGGGGTAGTGTAGAGGGATAGAATATACAGTTAAGGTACGAGAGGCTGTGCTGTATCAACCTAAACAAAATTTTGTCTTGGCAACTAACCGAAATACATTTAAGCTGAAGCACTAAAATGATTAACTGGAAACTAAAAAAAAACTGAACTAAAACCATATTTTATATATATATATATATATAAGTTTTAAGTCGGTACGTTTATTTATTTTTTTATTTAGAAAGAAGTTTATGTTCACCAAAGCTGCATATCAAAACATAGTAACAACAGTAATACTGTAAAATATTATTAGAAATAATTATATTTAATATTAATATATTTTAAAATGTAATTTATTCCTGTAATGGCAAAGCTGAATTTTTCAGCATTTTTCCTTTTTTTTTTTCAGGATTCTTTGATGAATTTTGAAATAGACATCTTTTGTAACATTATAAATGTCTTTACTGTCACTTCTGTTCAATTTAATGTGTCCTAGCTGAATAACGGTATTAATATCTATAAATAAAAAAATCTTATTGACTGACTCCATACTTATAAATTTTACTTTACTTTTACTTTTGAAAGATAGTGTACTTTTGGCACATATAAATATTTTTTTTTATGTCAAAAGGAGATGCCTTGAACAGTAGTCTATGAGTTTATGAAGAAAAGTGTATAAATGTTACAATTGCCCCAGTCTACCCTATCAGGAATTAACCTGTGCAGCTCTCTGCGCTCTGCTTCGGCCTGTGACTCCTGAAGACTAAGCTCAATAGCGGTCTGCAGATCGTCTTTATATATATATATATATATATATATATATATATATATATATATAAAATACCACAAAGTTACTAAACATTAAATTAAAGCAAAAATGAAAACTGAAAAAAAAATATAAAAAAACTAATTCAGTAATAAAAGCTATAATAGTATCTGAATAATACTAAAATAACAATTGCAATATATGAAAAAGAAATCCTTCAGATTTCACCAGTCTACAGGTGCCCAAGCAGGGACTCTATTAATTTAGAAATGGAAATGTTAAGTGCAGTTTTAGCATTTCAGTGCACTGACCATCAGAATTCCGCATCTTCTCTTACGCCCCGGAAAATGTCAAGATGTGGTTTATGGAGTTCAAGGTTATAACATCATCATATTATCACCATACAGTCAGGAATTCCACATTAATAACAGCTCTCAGATCCTATTCAGATGCCAAGACATGAAGGCCAGGTGGATCAAGGGGTTTGGAGTTAACTGGGCTGCCACGGCCTAGGCGGTGGGGGTCATTGTCAAAACAAAGGAGGGCACAAATTACCCATGCAAGTGATTTTAAATGCAAAAGATGCAGAGAATTTGGAGAGTTAAGTCAGAACCTGGATGCGATTCAACACTTCCTCTTTTTCATCTCGGTGCCAGCCACTTAACCAGATGTCCAACAACATGCCGCCTTTTGCCTGATGCCTTTGTGGAGCTTGCCAACGGCTGCTGGAATAATTGAAAAATAGAGCTCATCTCGCTTAGCGGGGACGCTCTGGTCCCCTGTGAGTATGTGAACACTGCAGGAGCCAGAGGGACCGGGAGGTGATAGATGAAGTAGAGCGGTCACATAGAGAACCAACACCTCTCTCCGCAATGCAGACACACCCCTAAGCCCAGCAGAGTCAAAACAAAAAAAAAGATCATGGAGCCTCTTTTACATTTTCGGTCTCCCAACCAGACCAGTGAAAGGTCAGAAAAAGGCTTGTAAATCCCATCATCCTCCTCTGCTTTGAGAAGAGACACGAGCAGCTTATTCAATAAAGAAATGAGAAATACCACATGCTAATTGCACCACTGTCTGTTTGTAGGGCTTTAAAGAGAAGAAGCTAAATTGGGATGGATGGATCATGCCCTTCTTTATCTATGGGACTATTTTTCTTAGTCCGGTGTTGTTGTGCTGGGTGCCGGGCTCGACATTAATCAAAGCACAAAAAGAATGTCAGCAGCCTCATGCGGGCTGAAGCAAAAGAGAGAAGCCAGTCAACTCAGATTAATTTCATTCCTGAGGATGTGCTTAATTGCGAGATCTATCAAGTTGTTATATAGGACTATGTTGGGCTGACTGTCAACAGACAAAATCACGGACTGAAAGTAAAAACTGCATGTTTCGAACCATCATATGTCTGAAAACGAATGATCCAAACATTTTTGAGCTGGACAAATGGCTTGAAGTAAACTAGTTATAGATCTATCTATTCAATTTACAATAATGCATATAGCAAAACAAAACGGCAACATTATGCAACACCATATCTGGTCCAGTCTTTTGCTAAAATGAATGCTCTTTCATCTTGGGATCAAAGCCAGGTGTTGTGGCTTTTGAAGTTCGAAAAAGAGAGCGAGAGAAGGAGAGGGAGAGAGAAAAGAAATGTACTTTTATTGACTTTTTATCATCTGCTCATTCATGTGACCTTTCCTAAGCCCTCTCCCTAATATTTAGTATGAAGGAAACCACCCCCAAAACCCTCATTTGGAATTTTACAGTGTCAAGCCATTCTCTGTGTTTATTCAGCATGGGCAATTAAGATAGCGTAGGCATTAAGGCAGCGTTTGTAATTCAAGTACAGCAGATACTGAGAGTAAAATGTGTTTGTATTCAGGGCCTCCACTAGGAGCTGCTCCAACGCTTGTGTGATTTCAGGTCCTGTAGCGCACAATGACAACCACATAACAAACCCTCAAATACATCTGTGCTAAATGAATGAGTCAGTCCCTCAGAGATTAGAGAAGAGCACAACTGTATTTGCTTGTGTCTACTGTTCCTTGACACATCTCTTTCCTGCATATTGTTTGATCGCTAATTATACTTCGCTGCACGCTGACATTTTGACAATATGACCGATAAAGGTGACAATAGAGCAAAGTATGACTACTCCAGACAGCACAAATAGAGCTGAATGCTTTACAACTGTAAATGCCACATTCTTAATGATACCATTATGAGGACATGAATGTTTACATAATCAAGCAATGCTGTTCAGAGAGGTTACTGTACTGAAGGTCATTTTAAGCACTAATTATGGCAAAATTCTACAAAGCAGTGTCTTTATGTTGCACAGACTGAACAGAGGTCATGTCATCCAGAGATGAAGATTCCCACTTGATACAGAACACAACATATTTAATGGAGCTTTAAAAGTTTCACCACTGCGAGATGTGTCAGTGTGCAAGGTTCAGTTCACGACCCATATAATAATAATAATATCGTATTTTATCATAGTATTTTCATAATAATATAATTACATATTTAATAATAATGATTATTTATTATTAATATGAATTATTATTATTATTATTGATTTATATTTGTCAATAAATAAATAACATTTATAATATAAAATAATATAATATACAGTAGTATATAATAATAGTACAATAATATACAGTAGTGGTCAAATATGATATCCGCCCCTGACATCACCCTTTATTCTAAAATTAGTAGACTTTTTTTCCCCATAGTATTTTCATAATAATATAATTACATATTTAATAATAATAATAATTATTATTATTATTATTTATATTTATAATAACATAATAAATAAATAACATAAATATTAATATAATATAATATAATACAGTAGTATATAATAATAGTACAATAATATACAGTAGTAGTCAAATATGATATCTGGCCCAGGATAACTGACATCACCCTTCATTCTAAAAAAAAAAAAAAAAAAATTCCCATAGTATTTTCATAATAATATAAATACATATTTAATAATAATAATAATAATTTATTATTAATAATAATTAATTATTATTATTAGAATTGATCTATTATTATGTCAATACATAATAATATAATATAATATAATAAATACATTATAGAATATATACTTTCGACATTTCTTTTTTTTATTTTAAGCATATTGCATTATTGTGCTTGTGATAACACAATAAAACATGCCAAATTGTCTGGACATAATTTTTGGCCATGCTGTCAAAGAAATTATGAACACATGCAAGCAGACAGCAGTCTTATGAAAAAGAGCCATTTTGAGTTTGCAGTGACATGAGGCTGACTGAAGATGACAGAAATTTAAGTAAATGATCTGTAGAAGACGCATCTGGATTGTAACATAATTTCCACATGACCAGATTTTTTATAGTGAATGCGCGATAGCTTTTTAGACAAGCGATTTTTGTTTTTGCATTAAAATTCTTCTTGGGTCTCTAATCTGAGAGTACACGTGCAGGTTGGATGGACATACTCCTCCTGCAGCAGTTTTAATGCAGTAAAGTGCAGCATATGAAATAAAGCAGCATCACCCAGCATCTTTCACAATGAGTCAGTCTCTCATGGCTGCACGGAGCATCTGCATACGGTCTGGCTGTGCTCAGCATTCTCCTGATACTTCACAGGCGTCTGCTGCTAGGCCATGGGGTGTGCGTGGAGACACTCTGCTTTGTGAGGCACAGAGATAAGTTTCAGCCAGTGGCGCACATGCATTCCCCCCCACCCCCGACTCGTCATTCCTGCATTTCAGCTCATTACCTTTATCAGGCCTCTGAGTGCTCAGAAAAATCCTTCTCTCAGCTCCTGTGGGTGAGCAGCGCAGGATTCATGGAGGCATTAACTGCTTCGCCTGTTAATTCCTCCGGACTTCCACTTATCATCCGCGGCCAGAAGATTGAGAGATGCCGATTTGCCATTCTGATTAGATAAGAAAAGGTGCTGGGTGACCTTTGATGTGCTTTGACTTGGTAATAAGGGCTCATGTTGGGTAGTTACCAACTAAAAGTAGAAAGCTACTAACTTGACTATATTTTTAAGCAGCACGACAGTAACGAGCAACTTTCACACATGGAGGCGTAGCAAAGCAAAACCCGACATTGCTTTTCTTTTTTGAGTTTTTTTTTTTTTTTGCTTTGCTTTGCAGCTAAACAAACTAAAAAAAGAACAAAAATGCTTTCATGAACTGTGCTCTGATACATTTTAGAGAATCGATTGATGTGAATAGTAAAAAAAAACCCATTATTTTATTCACTGAATTTGAATGTCTTGTTTTTATGTAAAATGCTGCTGTTCATCACAATGTTTTGATTTACCATAAAAAATTATGGTTAATTGTATCTGTGGAAAACATTTATATAAAATTTTAAAACAGAATCTTAAAAATTAGTTAAAAATATATTGCCCCTTAGCTTCAATATAGCTGATTTTTCATCCGTAGCTAGTTAACTCTATGTCAACTAACTCTCATTAGAGTAATGGTGCATTTAATGCTGCCTTCACATGCTTTCGGAAATTTCATACTTCCCACTTCTGAAGTCGTGAATACGAGCTCATTGCATTCAAATTATGACTTGAGGCGTTCGTGTCCAGTTTTTTAACTAGGAAACTAGTATTTAAGATAATTTCGAACTAGCGCGTGAAGGCAGTAATAGTCATGTCAAAAAGATTGTATTTACAATCTTAACACACATGAAGGCTACCACAATGTCCTAAATGTGGGAAGCTCTAGATTTTCTTTATTGCTGCCTTCATGTGCTATTGGAAATTTGATAATTCCCACTTCTGAAGTCGTGATTACGAGTTCATCGCATTCAAGTGTCGAAATTTGAGGGCGTTGATGTGAAATTTTTACGTAGGAAACTCGTATTTACAATAATTCCGAGAGCATGTGAAGGCAGCATAAGCCCCGATCTGTACAAGTTGGGAGTGTGTCAGTGAGAAACATGGTGGAATACCACAATATTAAGCAGTGACACTGTCAGGCTTTTCTATTTACAAGGAAGTAAGCTAATTGCCTGCACAAAATATGATAGCATTACAATATAACATAATATGTAATGTATGTAATATATGTAATATGTAATGTATAATATAATATGTAACAAAGTTTACAGTGGCTTCATAAATTAATTAAAAACATAAAGCAAAACACACCTGGTGGACATTCTTTGTTCTTCATTTTCTAGAAGTAGAAGTGCTGTTTTTTTTTTTGGAATTAATTAGTTGTTTTTTTTTTCAACTGCTTACACACAAAATCTACTTGTCACACAATTTTTGAAACCTGACACTCAAACAGCAGAACCACACATGAAATCTGCAAAACCATACACTAATTCTCTGCCTTCGACTCGGTTTTCAATTTCATAAAACACTTTTTGCAAAACACAACACAATTCTCTATGTAACACACAAAAATCTAACAGGAAGTATCTTGATTTCCTTTTTCAAACACAACCAATCAAAATGCCACACTAATTCATCAGTGCCTCATACTAACATGTGCAAACACTCATTGCTTTACTTAACACCAACCAATCATGGCTTTAGAATAGTTTAGAATAGTCAAGTTATAGGTTTTGAACAACTTTTCTGTTGTTTACTTTCTTCCATATTCATCATTTCTAAACCCTATTGAGGAATTTTTCTCCACATGGTGCTGGAAAGTGCATGATTGTCGTCCCTATGTCAACGTAACACTTCTCCAGGCAATGGAGGAGGCATGTGGAGACACTGACACTGCCTCCATCCAAGGTTGGATAGGCAAGAGAGAACATAGCATGTGACGTGGATGAAGTATTGTGGATCCAGATCCAGCCAGGAGGAGAGATGGAGCCTAGATAAACCCAACCATCGCGCCCACTAACAAACACACACACATGTTGGGTTTCCATGTTCTATGGGGACATTCCATAGGCGTAATGGTTTCTATACTGTATATTCTGTATAAATGTCCCCACAAAGTCAAAATGCACTGGTATTACTATACTTGTGAGGACATTTGGTCACCTACCAGGACACACATACACACCATTCCTTTGGAATATTCACCTTTTTCAAAATTATGCTATTTTGTTTTGGTTGCTAGTTTTTTTTTTTGTCCAACTACACATGGTTGATGTATTATATTTTCTTACATACTGTGCAATACTGTATTCCCAACCACAAATGCTTACAGTAAAAAAAATAAAAAAAAATAAAAAGTTTGGTTTCAATCTTGCTTTCCTTGAATTTTTCAACATCTCTCTGCCAATTACTTTCAATCTTGTACATAAATGTACATAGCAGCTTATGAAAGAAGAGCTTTAGGTTTTGAATAACTGTGTGTATATGATATATCCAAAAATGGAATATGGCAAATGTGTTCGAAAAGTAAGACAAATGTTTGCTTTTGAGATGTGAAGAGATGTGAGGCATTTTGCGTTTTGTGTGTGCAATTCTTGGATTTGTGTGTAAAGTTTTAAAAAAAAGGCAAAGTTTTGAAAATGTGTGTAAGCAGTTGTAAAAAAAACTGTAAGAGAAGGTAGGCCTACATCTTACTCCGATGAAAGTGTCTTGAACGCACCTGCCATCATAAACATGACTTCCCACCTCGTAAATACGAACTTCAAACGAGGATGTGAACGCACCAGTAGACTGTCTGCTTACAGATTTCATTATAGGATAAGAATAAGATCTTTTCATTTCAACTGTATTACTACACACAGAATGAATGAGAAATACAGCAATTTGTTTTTTCTAATTCTTTACATAGGCCGAGTAATTCACTTGCAAAAAAATAAAAAGTTGAAACAAAAAACAAACAAAAACAAATTACCAACATCAAAAACATTTTATGCGTGTGTTCAGTACTGGAGTCCCAGCTGTGCCAGGAGCGTTTCTGTGTGGAGTTTGTATGTTCTCTCTATGTTGATGTTGGTTTCCTCTGGGTTTCCCCTCTGATCCAAAGACATACATGACTGGTAAATTGGAGACTGTAATGTGAATGTGTGTGTGTCTCATCCCTGTGATGGACCGTCCATCTGTCCAATGTGTTTTCCTGCTTACAACCCGAGACGCTGGGAAAGGTTTCAGCCTCCCCATGACCTTGCATAGGACAAGCGCTTTGGAAAATGTATGGAATAGATGGATGGATGTACAGTGTGAGGGTTCTAGTCCTCCCTATCTCTGCCACTCTTCTTTCCCCACTAGTCTTCCTTTATCCATGTTTTCAAGCCAAATCTGAAGCCATCTAAATTGACAAAAAATGACTGAATTTTTTTTTAACTACTGTAAGAGAATAAAAATATGGCACCTGCGTCAGCTGCAGCTGAAATTCCAATTAGTTGTGTTTGGATCAATTATCATTTAATTTCATTATAAATATTCTGCTAAGATTTCATATTTTAATATAATGCCTGCAGAAATGCCATCATTCTGATTTGAATGTGCTTTTATCAGTTTTGAAAGCAGTGTGTTAGCATTCGAAAAATGTGCAGCAAATATATAGTGTTTTGCAGATGGTGAAATATGACTGACAAAAGTGTTCATGGATTCCGGAAAATGTGGTCACTGAATGCAGTTTGTGTGAAAGCAATGAAAAATGATTCATAGTTTGGTCCTCATAGACTTCTGTTTCGCTGAATGTGTGAAGAGCTTTGAAAATTTGGCCTCAGTATCGACCAATGCCTGTTAGCAATTGAAAAAAAAAACTGTAATATCTGCTAACACTTTATTTTGATGGTCCCCCAGCAGACATTCTATGAAGAACGAATAAGACCTTTGCTGTGAGTATATCAGGGCCTTAAGAGTATAACTTTGCAACTACATGACAACCAATTCGACTTACCCAAACCCAAACCCTAACACTTAACCCTAACCTAACAGTCTACTAATACTCCAATAAGAGCTAGTTGACATCTAAGTTACTTATAGTTAGTAACTAAAGTGGACCATGCATCGAAATAAAATGTAACCAACTACTTTGTTGAAAGAATAAATATTTAATGAAGTTTTACAACTTTAAATTGTGAGTGGCTTAAATCTTGGGAAGCTTCTGTTTCACAGTAGTTTCACTGATGGGCAAAAGAGAACTACATCACAGGTGGTCTGTGAAAATGCAGTTTACTCCAGATCCTCCATGTGGTTTATGGAGTCTCTGCGTTGAGTGAGCAAATTAGCAGCTGAATGTATCAGAGTCTGCTTGGATGAGGCACCAAAATGGTGGATATTGTCCTCTGCTTTATAATTATGTTTTAGAAAGCACACAGTGCCTTGCTGTAGGGAGAAGAGTGTATCTCTGAATGAACTGCTTACATGAAACACGGCTTGAATTTCAACCAGTGGAAACTTGCATATTGAAATTGAATTTGTAAATACTGAAATATTCCAAAGGAATGAATAGGAAACTCATCAAAACAAAGCATCAGTTTTTCTCAAAGTGAGTTTAAATAATGCTTGCAGTAAATTTGCCAAGTATTTGATGCCCTTTTTGTTAGTTGACGTGGATTCTCTATTAATATGCCTCATGTGTCTATCAAAACATCATAAACAAATAAAATAGAAATCATCAATATTTCACTCTGCTGAGCAGAAAATGGTTTTGACCAAAGCCACGGCTGCTAGCGTTCAACAGCCTGATTGCTCGTCATGGACGAATGCGCACAAGATCACTGCAATAAAAGTCTGAAACACCTTCATAAAGTCTTCATATTTTTAACAAGAGATTAAATAAATAAATAAAAAAATAAATACACAATAATAATTAATATTAACATATGGGGAGAGTGGGATAAGCTCTAAGTTTTTACTAAAGTTGTCCTTTAGTACTATAAAAGTTTCATAGTCAGTAAAATTTAAGGTATTTTCAACATTTTGTGATATTTCCAGCATTTGGTAACAAAGCTTAATCGTAATTAATTAAAGATGCAGTGTGTAAATTTTAGCGCCATCTAGCGGCGAGGTTGTGAATTGCAACCAAAGGCTCAGTCCCCACTCCCTTTTGTAGCACGTAGAGCACAGGACAAAGATGTCGTCTGAGACAGAAAAGAGTAACCAGTCAAGCAAACTTGCTCTGTAAAGCTGTTTGTCCATTTAGGGTTACTGTAGAAACATGCCGGCGCAAAATGGCGACTTAACATGTAAGGGGACCCGTGGTGTATGTAGACAGAAATGGCTCATTCTAAGGTAATAAAAACATAACAGTTCATTATGTAAGGACTTTATACACCACTGAAAACATATTATATTGCATTTTTGTCAATAGATCCTCCTAAATATTAAACACTGGACCGTTAAGCTACTGACACACCTTAACGCTACTTTTACTTAATTTACTGACATGCAATATTTTGACATGCAAATTTGTAGCATTAAAGGGTTAGTTCACCCAAAAATGAAAATTCTGTCATTAATTACTCACCCTCATGCCGTTCCACACCTGTAAGACCTTCGTTCATCTTCAGAACACAAATTAAGATATTTTTGATAAAATCCAATGGCTCAGTGAAGCCTGCATTGCCAGCAAGATAGTTAACACTTTCAATGCCCAGAAAGCTACTAAAGACATAGGAAAACAGTTCATGTGACTAAGGTGGTTCAAACTTAATGTTATGAAGCGACGAGAATACTTTTTGTGTGCCAGAAAAACAAAATAACGACTTTATTCAACAATATCTTGTGATGGGCGATTTCAAAACACTGCTTCAAAGCTTTACGAATCTTTTGTTTCAAATCAGTGGTTCAGAGCGTGTATCAAACTAAAAAGTTACGCCCCCCGTTTCGAACCACTGATTCGAAACAAAAGATTCATAAAGCTTCGAAGCTTCTTGAAGCAGTGTATTGAAATCGCCCATCACTAGATATTGTTGAATATAGTTGTTATTTAGTTTTTTTTTTTTTGGTGCACAAAAAGTATTCTCATTGCTTCATAACATTAAGGTTGAACCACTGTAGTCACATGAACTGTTTTAAATACGTCTTTAGTACCTTTCTGGGTATTGAAAGTTTTAATTGTCTTGCTGGCAATGAAGGTCTCACTGAGCCATCGGATTTTATCAAAAATATCTTAATTTGTGTTCTGAAGATGAACGAAGGTTCACCCTTTAAAAATGCTCATTACATTCTTCATGTAAATCTCTCATGATCAAATGGCAAAAATCATGCACAGTCTGATAGATTAAGGAAGTGACACATCTTACCATTTCAACCATTAATAGAGCATAAAGTCTGAATGAAATAAAGACAGTTCGATGCTGCTCTTGGAATGAAATGCAGTGCATCATATTGAGCTAAATCAATCTCTGCTCTCCCACAGAGACACAAACTTTTCACTCTAGAATAAATGGGAAAGTTGTCTCCATGCACTTTTTTTTCAAATTAAAACTATTCTTAAAAAACATTCAGTTGATAAAGATCAATTTAGAATTAATGGATTGGGAAAAAAATGGCGAAAATACCATTTCTGCTATTTGTGACTTGACCACCATGAGTTGTGACCGCTGTGAAGACAGGCAATTAAAGTTGTGAACGTGTGCACGCATTCCAAACCCGGTGAGGCTTTATCACAAAGCGCAAGTCACGCAAATTAAAGTAGATTTCCTGACAAAACATAATAGAAAGCAATGCAGTCTCTGAGATAGAACGCCAACAGTGTCATCACTGCAGTCCATTTGCAAAAGAGCCGGAGGAGAGATTAATGCTCCACCACCAGGTGAACAGATTAATTGATTCCGTACCTCTTCCCTTCACCAAAACCTTTTCACTGGGTGACATTTATACAAACAACAAAATACAAAAATGTTGTTGCAAGAACATGAGTGCGATCTGACCTTATAAAACCGGGGGAGAGAAGGCAGAAAAAAAAAGATGTAAAAAAACCCAAAAAACATGGCAGTTGTGGTTGTTGTGAAAGTGATGTGTACTCAGGGTTGACAGAGGGGCATCTGCTATTACACACCACAATTACTGAGATCCCAGAGCTCCAATGAGAACCTCCATAAATGGACTGTGTGTGTGGAGAAAGACACACAGAGAGGGACCCCTGAGATTGCAAATGCTCCAATGCTGAGGCTCAGCCAATTATGAGCTCTCAATGGCTTAGGTCTGCTATCAATGGCCAGTCATATGCAGTTACTTCTGCCAGTAACCAGCATGAAACGCATCAACGGCACCATCAGCACTGTGTAATACTGACAAATAAAAGACAACAATATTTACTCACAGTATGTTACTTAATAAAACGCTGTATAACAAAGCGAGAGTGTAATTCTTCAAAGCACCTCGACAAATAATCAATTCTGCTCCAGTCAACTCATTGCGGTTCAACGCAATTTGAGTTGTTATAACAGGATCCAGCCGATAGCTTCCACCATCCCCGCGGCATTGGAGAACGCCAATTCCAATCATCACTGAGATGCTGTAGTGGAATCGCCTAATAATGCTGCTCTATTGAAACTGACAGGGCAAACGGAAACTCAGAGCAAGCTGTATTATTTTGCAAACTTATCAGCGATTGAAAGTTATATTTCTGTGGAGGTGGATAAACATAAATCCTTGTGGGACGACTGGATTAGAGGTACATTTCTTACATTTTCACACTTTCACATATGTACTGCCCTCACCAGTCTGCTGTTTAGGACAAAATAAAGTGCATCACTGCAGCATTTTTAAATATCAATATTATGTTTTTTTCTTTTCTATTGATGGAAATGCAATCTCCTTTTCCAGTGAGTGCTTTCCAACAACAGATTTCTGATTTCGCAAAGCCTATAATGAATCTTTTTGGTTTTTAGCAAGGATGATGCTAGAAGTAAACATTCAGTGCATTACAAGCACTTTCCATGAATCAAGTACGAAACAGGCCCTGAAACTCTTTAAAAAATATGCAGTTGTCATTTTTTCCTTCACTAAATATTCAATGAAAGATTTTAAGCTTGCAGAAAATGTCCATTCCAATTTATATGAGCGGTTTCATTTTCAGTTCATTGTAACCTTGTTACCAAAAAGGACATGTCTAAAAACATTACAGGCCTGATTTGTGTTATTTTTTATTTTTCTATCAATTTTGTTTTTGCGCACAAAGTATTCTCGTCGCTTCATAAAATTGAGGTTGAACCACTGCAGGCAAGTCGACTTTTTTAACAATGTCTTTAGTACCTTTCTGGACCTTGAAAGTGTTGGTTAAATTGCTGTCTATGGACGAGTCATATACCTCTGGGATTTCATCAAAAATATCTCAATTTGTGTTCTGAAGAGGAACGAAGGTCTTTACGGGTTTGGAACGACATGAGGGTGAGTAATTAATGACAGAATTTCCATTTTTGAGTGAACTAACACTTTAAAGGTAGGGTAGGCAATAACAGAAGTGGTCTAAATATCAAAACATGTACATACATATTATGTGGAAGTCTCAGGACCAAAAAAATGTTTATCCAATCGTTGCATTCGGTCTGAATGATGATACAATATTCTACCTTTCTGTCATATGTATTTTCATACCTACGCACACCTTCCTCACGCAGACATCACACGTCATCAGCGCATTATGCAGAGTTGTAGACAGACAGTCACCAAGTGCCACAAACAAACAGCATCCGCATTTTACAGTTCATCCTAAACCAAAACAAAAAGCTTATGCTGCGTCCACGCCATGTCATAACCGTAATTACGAGATGGCAACCTGTGACGTTCCTCCCGGAGCTGTTTACGTCCTTAGACTCAGATTTATGCATTTCTATGTCAGCACTATCAACACTGAAATGATTCTGCAGCAGTCAGGTGGTACAACTAGAGCTCTGTAAGTTGTTTACATTCATCATTATTGTAATGTTATGTGCTTTGAGACCAGAGGTAATTTAATGGCGTCTCTTGTCTTGTGACGCTTTGCAGACTTTTGGAGGAGGCGTGGCTTTGGAGATGTTCTGAAGGGAGGGATCTTATGCTTTCAAAGCTAGCTTGCTATTGCTAGCCTCTCCGAAATTGCCTACCCTACCTCTAAATAAACAAGTTATTCAGACAAAATGAAGGGTAACTTGAATTAATCAAAATCAAGCTGTCATCCAAAAGCAACCAGCAAATTTTATTAAAGTTAAATATACTATAAATTATAGAAACTTAAAGTAACTTCAGTAACAGGGTTGAATGAGCATTGCAACTGGATATCCTGTGCCAACTGAAAGATTGATAGAGAGGACGTTTTCATACCTGCAATGTAAATGCAAACAGTGCTCTTTATCATATTTCAGCTTGAATGGATGATTACTGAACAGTATTACACTTGCTGCTATACTGCTGTAGGTGTACTATAGGTGTATTATATAACAAACACTGTTACCTTCATCAAAGTCTCATTAACGCCCTCTCGCTTCAGCTAAAATCAAAGCAAATGTTTGCCATCTGGGAAACTGCAGTTTGCGAGCAGGTTGGTGCAGTTAGAGCACAACACAGAACTAATAAGAAGAATATGGGGTTTGTTTCACAGATCCTAGATCATTATGAAGTCGTAGAAAAGAGCTGTTGTTCCTCAGACCCCCCGAGAGGCTGTCGCCAAGGCAGAAATCTCTGCATCCCGCTAACAAGAGATGAGAAGAAAGTCAAGCCAAAAAGACTTCAAAGACATAAATAAGGTTCACAGCGACTTACATGCTGTTAGCAGCCTTATTACTCATTGTGACACAACTAGCGAGATGTTTTAGGTGACACCAGCTGGGATTTGTTTTTCTTTTATTAAATAGAAATAATGGATGCTGTACACAAACTCTGCTTTAGACTTCATACAGGTCTGCTGTACTTTGCTAACAGTGTTTAGTTTCTTGACATGTTGCTGACTGGCTTGATCAGCAATTGAATTAAAATCAGTTTCAATCAGCAAGAAGAGGAGTGAAACGAAATTTGCAAATCACATTGAGGGCAAGTGTTTTTCATCGTTACCTCTTAGCGTCTAATATGCTAGTTTGCATCTTAATGTATAGCCATCTGTTTCGCTTAAGTAGCATTCATAAATGAAGTTGTAAGTCATTCTAAATGGCATGGGAAGGGTCATTATTATTGCATACATTTAATTACCAGTTGTTAGAGCAAAGAAAGTCTTTGCATTAAACAGAATTTTTTCAATCACTTCTGAACATTGATTTTGAGTGGATGTGTAAAGTAATTTCACCTCATGTTCACACGTTGAAATAAATGCCAATTGTTTAGATATTTTATTTCATTACATTTTAAAGCATCCAAATCCTTTTTAGCACCACTGGGATTTACGGCTTAGGACATTCATACAACTGGGAGTCAAAACCATTTGGAAAAAATGGGATAACAGCCATTGGTTGGTGTGTGATTAATCAGAGATGAATCACACTATGATTAATCTCTGATTTCTGAAGTCAAAAATGATGTCATAGCACACAGTCTGTCCAGTCTAGTCCTATAAATGCCTGTATTGAGACAAAACCCCATATTGGATTTAAAGGATTATTCATCCATCTCTATCCTTGTAAATCTCTTGCAATTTCAGGAATCAGTCCCCTTCTCATCTGTAGACCCAGACTGCAGTGAGTGGAGGGCCAATGCTATTAAGACACACTATTGTTGCTGTGAATGACTTTCCCCTTTCCAACTACCTTCAATGGATCCATTTAGAGTCTGTAAAGGTGAGATCGCAAATTGGGTGAACTAACCCTTTAAGTATCTAGTATTAATGTACTTACTACTTTAGAGTTAGGGTAAGATTAGGATTTGGTTTAGGGTTATTTGCATGTAATTATGCATAATTTACAGTTATTACTTACCATAGTGACTACATGTAACGTGTAACAATGACAGTAAAATAATGTGTTCTTAAAAATATAATCAAATATGATGTTGATAATTAAACACTAGAAGACAATAAAAAAAACTGTTTAAAATGTTATTGTTTTACATAGATGTGTATGAACTAGTTTATGCTCAGTAGTCAAACTTTAGTAGTATAATCCTTTAAAAAACATCAGGTTGTAAATATGACATTGTGAATTAAAAAACAAACAAACAAACCTTAGTTTTTGTAATAACCAGGATCTATTTGCTTCTAAGTATCAAAATCCGCTTTTTGTCTTCAATGAAATATCGTTTTAAATCGCAACAATTTGCTCAAGAAAATGTCAAAAAGTATTAAAAAGTGATTTTTAATACAGATAGTGTAACTTTACAGGCTCTGCTGTAATCTAGCAAAGCTACATGACATGATGAAATCCTGCCATCGCCTTGAGCCACAAAGCGCTCTCTCTTCTCCCTCAGACCTGGTTCTGTCTCTCTCTGGAACGGAGATGATTCCACGTGACATCTGTGCTCCTCTCTGCCTGTACCTTGAGATCCATCCTATCTGAGCAGAGGGTGACTTTGAGCCTTGGCAGTGTGACAACCCTGGTGCTGAGCTCCTGCTCAGGCAATCAAAAACCAGGCATCATATAGAGGGAGGAAAAAAGAAAAAAAGCTACAACTCAAGGTCAGCATCTGCAGAGTGTGTCGCTGAGATTGCCACTGGGCGGCGAGGTCAGGGTGCGGGCATGAGACAGCTTGAGAAAGAAGCGGCAGGAAGCGTGCTATACCTTGGAGAGATGTTCTTTCTGTAGGCTGCTTCGGTCAAAGTTCAGCTGAATAAAAGCACAATGCAAAAGTGTGACAAGAGCTGGAGAATGCCAAGGATAACAAGGAGATGGGAAAGTGTGAGCCTCCACTGGATTTCTTGAACTCGCTCTAAAGCAAAAGTAAACTTTAAAGGCTGGTGTTTTAGCAGCCCTCTCAATGTATTTAGAAATAAAATGAGCTTATATAAGTATCTGTGGGAACACTCTAAAAAAAAAAGAGAAGCGCTATAGCACTAAAAGTGGTTCTTGGCTCGTAATCATAGGGGAACCACTTTTGGTGCTATAGCACAATATCTTTAAAGGTCCCATGACATGCTGCTTTTTGGATGCTTTTATATAGGCCTAAGTGGTCCCTAGTACTGTATCTTAAGTCTCTGTCCCGAAATCCTTGGTGCAGAATTTCAGCCACTATGAGCCAGTCCCACAATGAGCTTTCCTTAAGACGTGCCATTTCTGTGTTTGTAGCTTTAAATGCTAATGAGGAGGAGAGAGGCGGGCCAAGGTGGAGGGTGGATGTGTGGCCTTAACCAGCTTACGGTACCATGCGCTAATGTTGACAGTGGATGTATCGCAATGGCTCGTAGACACGCAGTCGTTCAAGCTTTTCAGTTTGACCCAGAATCTGATCCGGATGGAGAAGCACCGGATGAAGAAGCTGCAACTCAGCGGCTACAGCAGGACGTCTCCAGATGGTTAGTTTAAAATATTGTGTCTGAGTACGGTACTTTAGTTGGTTTATGTATGCTGTTACAGTTATCATCATGTAGCTAATGCTAGCCTACGTTGTTGGCTTTTCATGTTGCTCTGATTTGCTTCGCTTGTTTGCAAGCCATGATGTCTCTCGAGGAATAAAAAAACGGTAGTAGCTCATTTTCTCATGGGCGGGCAAAGCAGAGAAAGGGGAGGTAACCTTTCCCCGTATGACAACATATAGGGAAGATTCCAAATTGGACCATCTGAGCTTTCATTTTCTCAAAGGCGAAGCAGGATACCCAGGGCTCGGTTTACACCTATCGCCTTTTCTAGCCACTGGCGGACCATAGGCAGGCTAGGGGAACTCATATTATTGTTAAAAAACCTCACAAAGTGAAATTTTCATGCCATAGGACCTTTAAAGGTGCTCTACAGCACCTTTGTCAAATGGTGCTATGTAGAACCCATAAGAGGTGCCATATTGTATTTTATTTCTTCAACAAAAATGGTGCTAAACAGCACCAACAGTGGTTCTTTGGCTCGTAAAGAACCTTTAAAGGGGCTTAACAGGTTCTTTGTACGGCAGTGGTGCTATATAGCACCATAACCACCCCAAAGAACCATTGAAAAACTGCTTAAGAACCATAGAGGGGCTTAACAAGTTCTGTATATGGTAGCGGTGCTATATAGCACCTCAGTCATCCCAAAGAACTGCTTAAGAACCACTGAAGCACCAAGATTTGGTGCTATACAGCACTTAAAGTGGTTCCCCTATGATTACGAGCCAAAGAACCACTTTTAGTACTATATAGCACCTTTTTTTTTTTTTTTTTTTAGAGCGAACAAATCCAACACTCTTTGTTGTGGCATACAGCACAAAGACTCTTTGTGCACAGAAATCTATTTGATCACATAATGTATGAATATTTGCGTCTTTATTATGTAGGCATTACGTTCACTGGCCTAAAGAACACGCCAAGGACATTGAGAATAGCTGAATTGTTAAAGACAGTTTAGGAATATTTGATGTAACTTTTTTGTGTGGAAAAAAGATAGAAGATGTTGAATCTCAAATATTAATGTCACAAGCATCTTGTAAGATACACATAACACATTTTCCAGATGGGATTCTGTCAGTTTTCAAATGGATTCACTTCCTGGTGCTGTGTAGATCACTGACGACAGCAAAATAGATGTCTTTTCATTCATGCTTTCAGAAGTTTGACTTTATCTTCAAAAGATTTTCATGTAATGTAACAGAAAAAAATAACACCACCAAAACCAACATTACTTTGAACATTAATATCTTTTCTTTTTTATTAAGACAAGAACTCTCCATTTTTTTTTTTTTTTGTAAAAATGTCTAATATGAACAAATACAAAATGTGTATGGGAATGTGGATATCATTTTTCTTCATTAATACACAGTAACATTGCCCAAGTACAGCAGAAAGACAAAAAATAACCAACCTAAAAACAATGAATGATAAACGTTCAAAACTTTCCAACCTATCTGGAACCACAGCGAGAAACATGTCAACTTTGAATTCCAATTAGTACCTGTTTTCCCCAACACACTCTCATGGCAATTCGTAACTATTTTATGTTTTGGTTGATTGGGGGTGAATTTGTAACCTCACTTTGTACGTTTTCAAATGATCTGCTTACGCCCCAACGAGGGACAGATTTAGTAGTAAACTATCATGCTTTGTTTTTGTTTTTTTTCTCTTTTTCTAAAATAATTACGTTTTCTCATGAGATCAGGTTGGTCCTTTACTGTCCTCTCTGTGTGAAAGTAGATCTAAAGAAAGATAATACTCAACATACCGTGTACATTACGTACACGTTTTACAGTGCACAAAATAAACGACAACAAAACTAAAAAACAAAACATGTAGTTCAAATGTAAAATTCTCTATTTGATTTGAAATCCAGCTTGATTTATATTTCCACTTTCTTAATAGGGGGCCGTAACTTTGCATTCTACCTGAGATGCAAACATACTGTTTATTGTACGTGAACCTGAGACAGGGCTTAAATAAAACTGTCAAGTTCAAATTAAAGAAATCAAGTTCCATCATTAACACTGTTGCACTATCAAATCAATGAAAACAACAAACACAACAACAGAAACGACAAAATTGAAACCAAACCCAATTCACATCGCAAAACAAGTTGTTATATTTGGACACTTTCAATAAACCTTTTTCGACTTGCTGTACAAGAAACAGATGACTGGCGTAACCGTGTCTTCCCATCGACGTCTATCTGAAGTCCTCAAACGCCTAGTAGAGTGGATTAAACCACATTAATCACATTTAAAACAGGTCTAACATAACAAGTTGAACAAAATGTACATCGGCCCAGTCTAAATACCACAAATTAGTATACTGATGTCATGTCTCCCACATATGCAAAAGAGGAGAAGGGATGTCTGAAATCCTGTTCAGAAGCTGCCAGACCAAAGCTAAATGATGCTCACTAGTTAAGCACAAGCCACACAACTGTATATCTCAACTGCGACGGTAACCATCAAGCTGCAAGACATTCCCTCTGATTTGTATTCTACGTAAAAACAAATGCGTCCAAAGTGTTTCTCATGGTTAAGGAACATACTCTTAAAACGTCTCAGTGGATGCTTGTGTCTTTCTTTCTTTTTTTCTTTTTTTTTTTTTTTTGAATAAGAAAATAAAGCAAACAAGAGTGTTTTCCCCCTCAACCTCGCTGTTTTATTTACACACTGAGGTTGGTTTCAGCAAGGGTCTAAACTATGGCATCTAAATTCACTTACACTACAGCGAGAGTCATGAGGAAATGTGAAGAAATGCTTCTCTTTAGGAAAAGTACTTAACCACCTTACATTATGTACCCTTAACGGGTGCTACGTTTGTAGCTAGGCTTTAGTGAAATGTCTAATGTGTTCACAGGAGCGAAGAGAGCATGATACTTGAGCGTGTCGGCAGAGCTTTTTGGTTAGCGTCATGTGTTGACAACGACTGTAAATATAGGGGAAAATCCACATATGCAGCTAATTACATCATAGACTGTTTTCTTAAAATATTTGGAATGTTATTAAAAGCTTTTTCAATTTTTTTCTTAACAGTATCTGTAATAAAGACTGTTTCACTCTCCATTCAAACTAACCCATTTTAAGCCCAGGACTATTATGTATAAGCAGGAACCCGGAGGAGCAACTCACAGCAATTATAAACAATAAAACACACATTGTTTACACTTCAAGTGGAAATTATTTCGCTGTGGTGCTTTTTCGCACCATGGAGTCTAGGATATTTGGGCAGTTTATATTCATGTACTAATATCACTAGGATAAGCTAGCTGCAATTGCCACAGTTTCCTCTGAGGAAGAACAAACAGGCAATTAACTTGACAGGCAATCATATACCATTACACACTTGTTGGACTGCTTAACATCAATGTCACATCCTCACTGACTCACCTACAAACGAGATATACAAATGCAGATGTTTTTTTTTTGTTTTGTTTTTGTTTTTTTTGGCTGTTAAAATGCATTTTAAGGTAGTAAAGTTACAGTAATCAAATCATTTCCAAATCTTCCCTCTCTGTACATCTACAAACATGATGGTTGTGGCGCTTCCCCCCTTGAGTCTGGCTAAACAGACTCGAAAACCAGAAAACGTCTCGCTTTGACACAATTTTAGGTAGTTATTTACGTGTGCTAGAGGCTCACCTTCAGCAGCCCTGCGTGGAAAATTACAGCATAAGCAAGAAAACAAAACGTAAGCCACAGCATTTAGACCTTTTTCAGTGACAGCGACTCTTTCGTCGTTATGGCATGTGCGTTTCTGGATGAAAATGCAGACAAAACCTAAGACATCATTATATTGAAACAATAAACAACTGCAAGGGCTTTCGGCTGTGTCTGTCTAGGCAGAATGAGACGATAAGCCTCCGTAGGTGCAGAGTAGCAGGAACCATTCGTCTGTACCTCTGCCCATTTCGAACTTCAAATGTACTGGCACATATAGTATAATTGAAAAAAAAACAAAAAAAAAAAACAAGTAAATGAAGTAAACAGAAAATAAAAGCAGACTGCCGCAATCCTGTCAAAATGAAAACAGGTGCAACTTTCAGGATCACTTCTTCACCGGTCTCATCAGATTGTTGGGGGACAGGAAGGATGGAAGCTGCTTGTACTTCCCTTCATGATGCTGATGACCTGGGATTGAGTAAATCAAAATGTTGTCATGTGACTAGGCCTGCTCTTAGTACAGAGGATATGGCGTATTGAAGGAGATGCCCACAGTGTAGGGGAATATTTTGAGGTGTGCACTCATGTACCTTCATAGGAAAGCTTGACAGCATGTTGATAATCGGAGATGACGATGGTGTGTGTATGTGTGTGTCTTTCGGGAGGGGGGCTTTAGAGGTGTGACATGATCAATGGTGTTTAAAGCATGACTAAGAAAAGAAATTCAGAACAAGGCACAGAATTCTCTGCAAATGGTCGAGAAATGAACGAAAAATACCAGCAGTTGGGGAGGTGCTGTGTGGTGCCGCTTTCTACACTTATATCTGGCAACGTCTGGTATCCCGCCCACCCCAAAATCCCAACCCTGACCCCGATCCCGCTGTATAACACAAATACCTACATCTTCTCAGCTGCCCGTGTAGCATTCTACGTCATTCAATCCCCAGGAAAGAAAATCAAACAAACGGACAAATCAACAAAAACTCCGTAATCTCAGTTCCCCCATGCCCCACCCCCTCCCACCAAAAAACAAAACAAAAGAAAAAATTAAGAACAACAGAGGCCTCGGGACTCAGATATAATATTCCTTCTTCTCGTCCGAGTTGTTGTGGCCCCCTTCGGCGTTGATGATGGCTGTGTCGGCGTCCGCCGCATCGTCTGCCCCCTTGGCTTCGTGTGTGAAGTAGGTGCCTGTGTGGGTTTCAAAGAAAAGCGTGTTGATAAAAGCAATATCTCCAGCACCTCAGGGCCTCTGATTGATGCAATTGTGGGGTTTTAAAAGAGATTAAAGACCATCTGGAGCAGCTTCTCTAATTTAGAGTGAGGGTCGATTCAAGGGACTTTACCTGCCCATAAATAAGGCATTCATTTCACCACGCTGCACTTGGTTGCATTATACTGTCTTTCATGTGTGAGAACAACAGGTAATACGTTCCCAAACTAATACCTCATGATGGAGACACTTTGATTACAGCACGGCAAATGGAACCTGACTCTCTAGATCGAGCGCTATTAGATAAAACAAACAAGAAAGAGACGAAAACTGAGTCTGACACGTACTCAGAAGAATAAAGCTGTTATTTGTGGCTAATAATTCAGGAAATTTCCATAACACCCTCTCCAGGTTTGGGTTTGGTTTGACTTTGCGCTTTAGAATTAACCTTGGAAAGTGTTACAAGGTGGTGGGAATAAGCGATCCACTTCAAACTTCATTTCCGAGTGGGATTATTCCCATCCTCTCAGTCTGTGGCGTGATAATGAAGGCAGTAGCCCTGATGAAAAGTGGAGATGCTGCGCCCACTTTATATTACAGAACACAACAGCGTGGTGCACTCAGAAGGATAGTGGCCTTAATGTGGTCATAGCCACAGGCCAATTCAAAGCACCTGCAGAGCTTCCACAGCAGAATGACTTCTTTGCCTATCCAGAATCTTATCCAAAATAATTAGAAAGTCTATTGACCTTGGAAATGTGCCGAAAGACAGTCTGGGGGCTGAATTACCTTTGTGTCTTGCAAAGTATCGTCCCAAAACGATGAGAAGACACAACATGGCGAAGACCACGACGGCAACTACGCCTCCAATAACCGCATGGTCCAACGATCTCTGTGCTTCTGTTCCTGCTTGTGAATCTGAGAGAAAGAGCCAAGAGATGATGTGTTACTTGCAACAGTTTCAATAAACAGAAAACTGAAAGTGCATATGAAGCCTTTATATAATGTATAATGCATTATAATAACATCTTATATTATTGTTCAAAAGTTCAAAAGAGTCGATAAGATGTTTTCATGTTTTTTGAAAGAAGTCTCTTGTGTTTGCCAAGGCTGTATTTATTTGATTAAAAATGCAGTAAAAACAGTTATAACAGTATGAAATCATTTTATTAAATTTTATTTATTATAAAATGTATTCCTGTGATGGAAAAGATCTTCCAGTCTTCAGTGTCACATGATCCTTCAGAAATCATTCTAATATGCTTATTTGCTGCTTAAGAAATATTATTATCAATGCTGAAAACCGTTTTGCTGCTCAATCTTTTTGTTGAAACCTTGATACATTTTTTCACGATTCTTGGGTGAAGAGAAAGTTCAAAAGAACAGCATTTTTAAAAAACAAATATGTTGTAACATTATAAATGTCTTTACTGTCACTTTTGGTCATTTGAATACATCTTTGTTGAATAAAAAGCTAAAAATGAACAGTAGTGCATCATATTAATAATTTGTGCTATTTGTGCTATAATAATTATAATTATATAATAATTATAACTGTGATTAAATAACATACAGCTGATTATGATGTGACTTATAAGGTAAAGGTATCATGAACAGATTTTAATGCAAGGAAAATATATTACTGGAAAAAAGTAAATCATGAGAAGAGAAAAAACAGAATTTAGTAAAAATAAAAACATTTAGTTAGGAACATTTAATCATATTTAATCAAAAGTGAGGTGTGTGTAGACTTTTTAAATACAGCCTGCGATAAGAATACAAGTACAGTACTGTGCAAAAGTATTAGGCCACCATTAGATGTTGTTTTAGCAATGGTATACCATATATAATTATTTATATAATATTTATTTATATAATTATTTCTTAGTCTCTTTATTAGAATAAGGTAACACTTTATTTTACAGTGCCGTAGTTACACGTTACTACTTAATATAGTAATAACAGTAAATTATGCATAATTACAAGTAACTAACCCTTAAACAAACCCTAACTGTAACTCTATAGTAAATACATAATTAATAGTACTCAGTACTTATTTGAGTAATTTCAATGTAAAAACTACAGCACTTTAAAATAAAGTGTAACCAAATATAACCAGAAATACAGTAAATGTGTATGCAGTATTAAAAAACTGAAAAATCAGAAAGAAATGACTTCTATAGGCTAAAGTGGCAAGTATTTAGTAGGGGTGTAACAATACATCGATATAGATCAGTACATCGATCTAATGTCTAACGATATGATGCATCGTTGCAACGCGTAAAAAAATCGATACCTGTGGGCTATTTATAGAGGCACCTTTGTTTTAACTCTCTCCACATTTTCACACAATGTCAGTCTATACATTATCGCCAACGCGTGCATTCTGGTTTAAACTACTTTTCAGAACTTGTGAAAGACGCTCTGGACAGTAGATGGAACTGTCACTGTCCCAATCGGACTAGTGCTGAATCTTCACGAAAGTTTATAATTTACTTGTGTTTAAAGCCTTGCAAAAAGCAGCATGCGCACATCTCAAACAGTGTCCGTTAGATCACAAAACTGGAGAATAGAGCGCTATGAATCGTTCTTCACACACATAGTAACTGAAATTAAAACTGTTAAAAGAAAATGCTCAATAAACTGCTGCATAGAAACGCAGCGCACTGACTCTGTCTTGCTTCAAGCGCATCATTCTGCACACGGGATGCGCATACGTGCTTTGTGCCGCTGTGTATTGAAGCCTTTATAATACTTTTGCACAATGAAAGAATATTAATAGCCTGTCTTGTTCTGTCCTACCTATAATATGTTGCTGCTTTATTAAAAAGCTGCGCTATACATTTAAAAGAAATGTCTTTTCATTTTATTGAATATAGGCCTATATACAATATATACACATATATAAAACATTTCCTTGTCTATCAGTTTTTTGACATTACACGTTTTAGCACAGAAGCCTAAAATACTTGACCGTTGTCATGTCATAAGCTGTCATTAGATTACTGTGTGAGTTTTTTATTTGTGGATGTTCCAATCAGGGTGCAGGATGTGAAATTTTGAAATAATTGTTCATGTTATATGATTTGGTTGCAGTTGTGAGTTTAAAAAAATTTAACTGGTAGTGTAAAATAGGCACATAATATCATAATATCGAAATATCCGATATACCCCTGAATCAAATCGAATCGTATCGCAAAACTTTTTGAGGTATCGGAAAATATTGTATCGCTGGCTATGAGACTTGATATTGTATCGAAATGTGACAAACTGTCTGATTTACACCCCTAGTATTTAGTGACCTCCCCTTACACTTCAGCAATAGCAGGAACTGGCTAATGTAAACTTAAATGAAATGGAAAAGGACTGGAAGGCCAAGAAAACTGTCAAAATCTGATGAAAAGTTTCTCAGATTTTCTTCTTTGACAAACTGGCCAGGAGGTCCCACTAAATACTGATTTTTGCTTAAAGAAGCCATTTTGTTCTTTTTTTTTTAACTTTTTTTTTTTATTGGTACATATTTCCTGTATTTTCTGTTTGTATCATAATACTTTGCTAAAACAACAAAGCTGGTGGTGGCCTAAGACTTCTGTGCAGTACTGTATCTCTGAAATCCACCTCTCTGGAATAAGACCTCCAAACTATAGACAAGCACAAAACAAGCAGAACTGATGCAAACAGATAGCGTGAGAGTGAAAATAGTTTAAACATTTACGAGTCTGACAGAGGAGCTCTGAAGACACAGGCCTTGTTTATATTCTTCTGTCAACTACAGTCCTGACTATAACTCAAACGAATCTGGCACAAACTGTGAACTGAAGCCAGAGCTAAAGAAATATACTTTGCCCTCTAGACTAAAAGTGTGAATCACAAGCAATTTTTTAACAAAGATTTATTCCATTCCACCCAGAGAACAAGGCAGGCCTCTGAGGCTGTGCGCGTAATGATATGTGAAGTTTATTGATCAAGTGTAGGGATCCATGACAACCCAATGTTAATGCTGGTTTGTGGACTTGATTGGTTCTTCACAGAGCAAAGGAGGAGCAAAATTTTTCATCAATATCTCACGCTCGGCACGGAAATGAAAGAGTTTGAAGAGAAGTACTGATAGAAAATAGACAGGAGACACTGCTCTAGAGCCGGCCAGCGAAAGACATGAACGATCTCCATGTCACTAAAACCGTTAATTATATGCGCAACACTTTTCTGTTTAGATCAAAGTATGTTGCTTTAACTATGGGATCATTTGGCCTCGTAGACTTTTAGAAATGATCATTTTTGTCCTTTTTCCTGATGATATTAAACATTTCCACCACACTTCAACTTTAATAGCATTCTGTTGTAGAAGTGACATTTTTAACATCAAATGTTAATTTATGTATCCTAAATACACACAATTACATATTTTTACACTTAGAATTTGCCTAATTAGACAATCACATAAATTGACTGGAAATGACACAAAAATATTTTGTTCACATCTTATGTTTACCTTCCCCAATAAACAATAAACAGTGAAATGGTTTGTTTATGTCAGTCTTTTTTTGGATTATTATAGTTTTAATAACATTTTTATCATTTTAAATGTTAAATAATTCATATTTTGATATTGAAAGTCTGGGTCTGGAAAGAGAGTAAAACAATAAAATCTATACATAAAAGCAATCAAAAAAAGTAGCAAACATAAATAATGCAGGAATGATAAATTGTTTCCGAGACGGTTTTAATGCAAACTTAACATTACAGAAAAACGTGAAATCCCAACAGGGAGGAGAACATTTGAACTCCCTGCTACATCTCCCAGTCCATGTACTGTTTTATCAGTCTGCAGGCTCATCCCCACTCCAAACATCTCACTCGATAAAAAACGCGATGAGAAGGGAAAGGAAGCGAGGGGAAGGATGTCTCGACTGAGCAATCCGATGCTTGGTAATCCAGTCACGAGGAGTTGATCAGCCTTCCCGTGTTTACCCACGGCAATCTCCCGCTCTCATCTGTGGCCTGAGCCCGAGAGCTGAGGGGATTTCCTGGGGGAGTTCAAAAAACAAAAACGGCAGGCCACAACTTATTAGAGGATAGCGAGAAAGCACAGAGCGGTGTGCTTGTACAACATCCCACCCAATCTCACCTCATAAACAACTCCTGTGTGAGAAGGGTGGGGGTGGGATGTAGGGGTTGATGCCGCCAAACCCAACAAAACATGACTTGATAAACCTAATAGGCTAGTTTGACTTCAGATTTCCTTTTTTTTTTTTTTTTTCTCCAGAGGGAAGGCAGATTCAATTAAAGCCAGAGGGAATCTGCTTGACACCTAATTCACGCTTGTCAAAAGGCAGGGAGGGGTCTAAAGACGTGCTTTAACGCACATTCCTATTAAGATGTTAATGTGTACTGGACGGAGGGATAAACAGACCAGGAATGGCAGAGATTGCTCTTACTCTTAAACCTCTTTCCCAAACCACTTTGCTGCAAGATACCATTGCTAGTTTGTCCACAAACGCAGATGGGCTTGGTGCCTGCTTGGGTCATTCTCTCACTGAATGGATTTGATAGGAATTAACATAACTCAACAAATGGAGTGAGGACAGGGACAGGACTGTCTGTTCCCATCCAGCGTCAAGTGATTTTAATGTCCTCTTTCTCCTTTCCACCCTCTACAGCCTGAAGATAAATGAAGGGGTGTGCAGAGCTCAGCCACAGCGATGAGAAAGTAGATTGAGGCTTGCGATCACGCTACGTTCAGAGGTGCGCTGGTGTGTTGGGCCGCCCTTAACACAATGACTGAACCGTAATTCAATAAAAGTCCACTGTGAACCAACAGTTTGGCTAATGTGTAATTTGAGAAGCAGATGGTTTAGAAATGAGTAATTCTCAAGCAACCTCCTCTAATCTCAGCAGCCATTTTGCCTCCGGAATATTCAGTAATTCCAAGAAATTGCCATCTTAATGAAACCCTAGAAATTTGCTCTCATCTCAATTTGACTAGACGGAGTCATATAATTACACGTATTGCGTGGTGCTTATGGAAGAATCATTACCATAAACAGTATTCCTGTTTAACGTTTATGACTCAGAATAAGAGACTGGAATACCCAATTACCCAGTCAGATAAGTGAAGGCAGTAAGGGAGTGAGTGAGTGAAGGAATGATTAACTGAAGCTAGATGGAAAGCATATGAACATTCTCCAGAAAGTGGCAAAAGCGAGCGCCATCGGGCACTGATAAAAGCTGACTTTGATCTGATCCAAATGAACAAAGTCTGAGATGGGGTCCAATTTTTGTGCATTGGCATTTGTGGGAAGCTCATCCAAGGTCAGCACTAAAGGATAACTTCAATTTGGAGTGTGCTGTTGCATCGCACTGCACCTCCAGCTACAATGAATCGCTAGTCAGGTCTGACACTCATCCAAGAGTCCACAGTCTCCAGTTTCTAAAATATCTCTCCTGTGGTGAAGGAGGATTGCTGTGAGCTCTCAGGATTCACACCTCAGGCTGCTGGAGGTGGTGTTGAGGAATATGAGATGGGAGAGAGAGAAAGAGAGAAAGGTAAAGAGCTTCATCAGTCTCAAGACGATGCACTAAGCATGTTTTTTTTTTTCACCTGGAAATCACCTGGCTGGAGCGGACGCCTGCTGAACTACAGTGAGAAGACATGATGAAAGATTCTATCGGTTTTGCTGTTCCGCTGAACAGTTTCTCCAGCAGAAATGATGCAGTAATTCTTCTGCACCTGATATACAGAAAACCTGAATATTCTCTCATTTTGCATGAGCGCACTCTAATCCAGTTACGTTAAAATGAAGTTATCACACTCAAACACGCAGACCATTATGTAACTTTTCATTAGATTCCCTGTTTCTTGCCTCAATGTAGTTTACAGCTTTGGCTTGCAAATTGAAAAGAATATCTAATCTACCGCCTCAGCCTCCATGGTTGGGGAGTAACTAACTAAAAGTAGTGACACTACCAGCTGAGCTGAGCTGCTTAAAATATACTGTTGCTCTTTAACATGCCACTTCTGCAATAAGTTGAAAAAAATGAAACACTCGCATATACATCATTATATAACTAAAACGTCCTTATACTATTATATTATTAAAAAATGTTATGGTAAAGCACCTGTTGAAAACAATACGGAAAAAAATCTCTCCATATTAACACACAGTATACTGTGCCCTCTTCTATTTAAAAATACACTTCAATGCATCTAGCTACTACTCTTTTTTTTTTTTTCATAAATAATCCTATATTAATTTTTTTTAAAGTACCTATAAATATATATTTATAATTATATATTTAAAAATATTTTCTTAATTGGCTTCAATGGAGTTAGCTACTTGTTAATATGATTAAAAATATTTATAAATGAAATTATATAAATAAAAATAATGTATAAATATATAATCATAATTGTATGCAAAAAATGTTGCATACCTTAAAGAATAAGTTCACTTTAAAATAAAAATTACCCAAAGCTTTACTCACCCTCAAGCCATCCTAGGTGTATATGACTTTCTTCTTTCTGATGAACACAATTGGAATTATATTAATAAATATCCTGACGCATCCAAGCTTGGCAGTGAACGGGACCATCTAGTATGAAGGTCAAGAAAGTGCATCCATCCATCATAATTATTTAACAAGTTATAGAGTAAAATATTTCGCTTCTGCCAGACTGCCTTCTGTAAGTTGAACACGGAAGGTGTAGCATTACACCTTCTTCGTAAATTGAATATATAAGGCGGACTAGTGGAAGCTAGATATTTTACTTTATAACTTGTTAAATATGGATATTTTTCTTACACAAACACATCACTTCACTTCAGAAGGCCTTTATTAACCCCCCGGAGCCGTGCGGATTACGTTTATGATAGATGGATGCACTTTCTTGAGCTTCATACTCGTTGGTCCCGTTCACTGCCATTATAAAGCTTTGATGCATCAGGATATTTATTAATATAACTCTGATTGTGTTCATCAGAAAGAAGAGAGTCATATACACCTAGGATGGCTTGAGGGTGAGTAAAGCTTGGGGTAATTTTCATTTTAAAGTGAACTAATCCTTTAAATACAGTTAGCTTCTTGTTAATATAATTAAGTTATTTATAAATAATTATATCATATAAACAAAAAGTTAATTATAAATATATATTTATAATGATATGTAAAAATATGTTGCCCATCTTAAATATCTGCAGTTAGCTACTTGTTGTTTGTTTAAATGGTTGCTTCATTTTTAAAAGAACAGCATTATTATAGTTTATTCTACATCCTCAAATTCATCCTCAAATAATTTAAAAATCACAATTGTGGGATTGCTTCAGTTGCAGAGTTTCAAAGTAAAGCTATTGGGCAGAAAACACAAATCAAAGAATACTGATGTAACAGGCATGCCTAACATCCTTCCATCACTGCTCAGGCCTTATTTCACACAGCAGAACCAAAAGCCAAAGCTGACATTTAATTCTGGTGTTCAAAGTCTAAATGAAGACAAAAGGTGGAGGAAAGAGAATGAGTGCAAATAGAGCTCTGCATGATGCCAGGACCTTAAGTTATGAGTGAAATACCACTGCAAAAGCAATCTGGACTGAAGGAGGACAGGACGTGTCTCTGAGGGGTTTGAGGTGAGGACCCTATGGGCTGAAGCGCCGCAACACATCTCTTCCTCCAGAAGTCATGCTTACTGGTTTGAAGAAATCTCCCAAGACAATAAAGTGTGATAGCTGGATTGACTTCAGAGGGTCATCCATCCCATCAACACCACTGTGGAAGAACGACTCAGTTTCTCAGTCAAAAACAATGGTACGGAAGAGTCTGTGGCCACTAGGGCACAAATAACGTCATCTCTTGTGTGGAGACCCAGATACTGTACCAGCAGTTATTGATTCCACTCCTTTTGTCTCCATCAGTGTTGACATTTTCAAGAGTGGAAGACTTTTCAAAGAATGACTGAAATAAGCCTCTTTTGTGTCTTCACGCTATCGTTTTATCATCTCTTCCTTTTCAAACCAGTACAAGTGCATCTTCTGAGAGAAGACAGGAATAACAACAATCATTGACAAGAAAAGACAGTGGAACTGTGGTTTCGATCCTGTTGGCCATGACAAAAGGTTAGAAGTGTACAGCTCATATTCAGAATGTTCAAAGGCAGCTGGAGAACACAGAGTGCTGTCAGTTTACGCCTCACTGTTCTTAGCACAGGTGTGAGAAGGAGATATGCTGCCGTTTTCTTCATGAGTTGAGCCAGTGGCTACACTTGATCTTGCACTCATAGTCAATTACCTCACTTCCTCAGGAAAAAGCTTCTGTTGTTTTATCGTCCTGGACTCAGGCGGTCATTGCCCATTTCTAATAACTTTCTCAAAAGAAGCCCAAGCAGCAATAGATACTGTGCTCCAGTGGAGATTTGAAATGAACTTTGCTGTGGCTCACTGGTTATCCACATACGTCAATGTTTATTTATTTAAACTTTTCCTAATTTGGTTTTCTTTCATTTTTTTCATTCTTTTTTCAGATTTTTCCATTTTGTTATATATACACATAAACACACATATTTCTGAAGGATTATGTGACAAAGGAGCTTTTGCCATTACATTTAAAAAAAATATTAAAATAGAAAACAGTTATTTTAAAATGTAATATTTCTTTTAATATTACTTTTACTGTATTTTAGATCAAATAAACAATCTTTGGTGAACATAAGAGAGTTCATAATTAATTTTTAAAGAACCCTGTGATGATCACATGATTAGGCTCTAATTATACAGCTCCGCACAGAGCCATTTCATTGATCTAAGTCTTAGCATGCATTCAGCCATTCTCTATAACTATCATACTGAACCATGTCATCAATGGCATAATTAAAGGCTCACATTTTAGCTAGTAATCCAAATATCATCAAAAAGAAGCACTTCATAAACAAACATCTGCAATAAATGACCTGCAAGGTGATTTGTGATGATGAAGCTGCTAGTTTATATCACCAATGGTCATGTAAAAGGCCAAATGGTGCTCTGTGTGTTGTCCTTCATGTTTTAATAAAGTTTAATAAAGTCCTCTATTCAGATATTTCTTTTTACTTTTTACTTTTACTCACTCACAAAAATTCCGCATCAGAATGTCTCTTTTAGGGGGAAACACAAGAATTGAGTCAATATTCAATAAGCTTCCAATCACTGAAAAGTACTGACAGACAGAAACTGAACACCCAAAATCTTGCCTCAAATCAGATGGAAGCATTATAAAAAAGCCAGTTACTCTGTATCAGGCTTATCTGTTTTGACTTTGAAAAGGAAGGAACGTCTGTGGCAATTTTCTTAATTCTTCTCTCTCCATATGCCATTTCCATGATGGATGGAAATGTTCCCTTTCTCTACATAGGGAGATAAAATACTGCACTTCATTGCATTTTACTTTTACTTTCAAATATTGCTCTTAGACTAAATGATAGGTACAGTAAAATATGTGCTAGATTGAATGGTGGCTTTAAAAAAAAAAAGAAAAAAAAAAGTAACAATAGTGATCAGTGTGCAGAGTGGTAGTTGATGGACTTGCCCAGGTGTCTTGTATTAATGTGCAAAGGCAGGGTCACCCCATCCACGAGCAAACAGAACCCATCGCACTCACTCAAGCGCAATCGATTTGACAAGGAGGGAAAAGTCTACCCTCTGGCCAACGAAAGTGTCTCATTTCAAAGGATGTGTTGATTTCAAAGACAGCAGATCTTCTAATTAGATCCTCTAATCTTGTAATTAAGCAAAAGTGATTGCCATGGTGAAAGTGTGAACAGATTGCAATGAAATGACTCTGCTCTTGGGCCTGTGATCAGATGGATCACAGATGTGTTATTGCAAACCCTGTCTATATTTACCTGTTCCTTCAGCCCAGCAGCAGCAGTCCTGTGCTGTAATGGAAATGTAATTAAAAATCTCATTGACCCCCTGTGTTGCCGTCACCCGATCGGAGGCTTATGTATAGTGCTCAATTTTGCAATAGCCACTTAGAGGTAATGCATATGCTGTGGTCTTGCACGGCAAAATTGGATTTGAATGTATTTTACCTGGAGGTATTTTAGTGTTTCTGAAAACAGGTTCAAGTTATTTCCTGCTTTAAGGGCAATAGATATCGGCATATCAAAGTAGATGCTTTCTATTTGGTAAACATAAAAGTGTCTAGTCATAGTCCAGATGAATTTCAACAGCAATGTTTGAATGAAAAAAAAAAATCAATCATGTTGCCAGAGACAAAATGAAGTCAAAGTCATGAACAGAAAGATTTAATCTCTCTCTCTCTCTCTCTTATAAACTTTTTGTTTCCTTCTGCTTGGCCTGTGTGGAGAAGCTTGAGATAAAGGGTGTCTCGGGTTCCTTCAGACAAATCATTATGATTAGCGATTACACTCAAGCGTGGCCTATTGTTGATGACAAACACCGGTTATATTCAATTCAATTTCCACTCAATTTCCCTTGCTAAAATCTCCGGGGCCATTCCGAAAGGTTTCCACTTAAACATATTAATGTAATTATTTCAAAATGAACTTCATGATGGCAACAGACTGGAGAGTCAAAAGCATCGTAGGTAGGAAACATCCCATGAGGAGTTGAGGAACGTCTTCAGGTCACCCTCTCCTCTTCCATACTGTCTGTTTATCATCCCTGCTACCGCGGACACTCCTCTTTGTCAGTTTCCGCCTCAAGCTCCATCAGTGCTGACTTATACGGCAGCCTCCACAGATTTATGGTTACAGTACACAGAGGTGGACAGAACTGGGCCATGCGGGGTGTTCGGAGGCAGGACATGGAATGAGGGCAACCTTTACAAGCTGCTTAGATGCCATGGATTTTGAGCTTGACATGTGCGCCTGAGGCATACTCGTGGATGACGAACCAGATTCTCTGGTTAAGAGATGCTTGATCATTTGTACATCAAGTATGGCCATGTTTTTGCCTCGGCTTCTCCTCGTCTGCCCTTCAAACATCAATAAATCCTCAGGCTGCTTCTGCTGCTTTTGTGGACTAACTCGCATTCACAACAATCCAGCATTATGCAAATCTGGGAACAACACATTCTACACAAGGGACTTGCGTTGTTCCATTCTGTGAGAAGCAGGGGAAGTGAAGTTTGTCAGAGCTAATCCAGGATAAGATGTCCCTTCCAGGGAACCGTACAAAGCCACGGGCGAGATGGGTGTATTCCTCAGATGCCGCTTCCCTCATTTCCCTCGAGCTTAGGGATCAGTGTTAATTCTTCCCCCTCAGTCGCCAGGAAACCGACAGAGCCAGACAGCATCCCATCTCCTCGGGCGGAGCGGAGGCGCAAACTCAGCTCAACAGGCCGGGGTCATCCACAGAGTAGAGATCTGCCTCACACCCTCTCGCTGACTTTATCAGAGGTGCCGAATAAATGGCTTTGAATTCCACAATGAGCCTTGCAACGGTACGGAGAAAGCGTTGAATAAAATGTCATACTATGTATTGTAAGGGGGACGTATCTGGTAGAGCCCCCTGGAACCTCATTTTGTGTGGCTTCTAGCGAATTTCTGTTGCTTTGAGGGCTAATGGAGCGATGCTGTATCTCCACCGCAGCAGGTAAACCACTTCCTGATGGTGTAAATGAAAACCTTTGGCTGGTTGACTGGAGGAAGCCTGCACAGGTGTCCATCTAATACAGTTCTCACATGAAAAAGGAAGTTTGCTCTAGCTTCAATGCATGGGCTGGAGAGAGAAAAGTTTCCCTGCTCTCAGCGTGAGATTTCTGGCCGGCTATAGTTATATAGACAGCGGGAAGGAGATTATAGATGTTCAAACATTTATTTTTTCCTCAGCCAGCTGGACTACTAAGAGTAATGTTTCATGTGAGATTAATTGATGCTCAAGGACACTTAATTGCTAGATAAAAGAGGCAGGATGGACAACATAGTTTCACTTAATAATAGCGCTTAATAATAGGGGTAATGCACCTTTTGGGCAAACAATTTTTGCAGGCAACTCTTGAAAGGGAAATGCAGCCTTTAAATAATGAGCTACTATGTTAAGGCCATGTCTTAGTGGTTAGTGATCTCCTCTCTTCATCCAGTAATATAATATAATATAATATAATATAATAATTAATATAATATATAATATAATATATAATATAATATAATATAATATAATATAATATAATATAATATAATAATAAATATAATTTGATAATATTATATTATCACCTCCAGCCAGGTGAAGTGAATAACACCAATTATCTCTTCATCACAGCACCAGGTTGGTGGTATATATTAGGCAGCAAGTGAACATTTTGTCTTCAAAGTTGATGTGTTAGAAGCAGGAAAAATGGGCAAGAGTAAGGATTTGAGCGGGTTTGACAAGAGCCAAATTGTGATGGCTAGACGACTGGGTCAGAGCATCTCCAAAACTGCAGCTCTTGTGGGGCGTTCCCCCAGTGCACTGTTCCACTGCAGTGGTCAGTATCTATCAAAAGTGGTCCAAGGAAGGAACAGTGGTGAACCGGCGACAGGGTCATGGGCGGCCAAGGCTCATTGATGCACGTGGGCAGCGAAGGCTGGCCCGTGTGGTCTGATCCAACAGACGAGCTACTGTAGCTCAAATTGCTCAACAAGTTAATGCTGGTTCTGATAGAAAGGTGTCAGAATACACAGTGCATCACAGTTTATTGTGTATGGGGCTGCATAACCGCAGACCAGTCAGGGTTCCCATGCTGACCTTGTCCACTGCCGAAACCACCAACAGTGGGCACGTGAGCATCAGAACTAGACCACAGAGCAATGGAAGAAGGTGGCCTGGTCTGATGAATCAAGTTTTCTTTAACATCATGTGGATGGCCGTGTGCGTCACTTACCTGGGGAACACATGGCACCAGGATGCACTATGGGAAGAAAGCAAGTCGGCAGAGGCAGTGTGATGCTTTGGGCAATGTTCTGCTGGGAAACCATGGGTCCTGCCATCCATGTGGATGTTACTTTGACATGTACCACCTACCTAAGCATTGTTGCAGACGATGTACACCCTGTACAGACCATGGCCTCTTTCAACAGGATAATGCACCCTTCCACAAAAAAAATTGGTTCAGGAATGGTTTGAGGAGCACAACAACAAGTTTGAGGTGTTGACTTGGCCTCCAAATTCCCCAGATCTCAATCCAATCGAGCATCTGTGGGATGAGCTGACCAAACAGTCTGATCCATGGAGGCCCCACCCCGCAACTTACATGACTTAAAGGATCTGCTGCTAACATCTTTGTGCCAGATACCACAGCACATCTTCAGGGGTCTAGTGGAGTCCATGCCTCGAAAGGTCAGGGCTGTTTTGGCAGCAAAAGGCGGACCAACACAATATTAGGAAGGTGGTTATAATGTTATGCCTGATCGGTGTATAATATAATATAATATAATATAAAACATAATATAATATAATATAAATAATTGGCAGTTCAAGTAGAGAAAAAAAATCATTATTGTTGAGGCTGAGTCTGTGTCTGCTGGGAGATTAAAGCTGCCTCAGACCCACCCTATTTCTTCCATCCAGATCAGCCCATGTGAGCTGTCCCTATGTTCCTACTTACTAGTCAGCGGAGGAGAGTGCCGAGTGGAGAAAGGTGCGCATTTGCCATCCCAAATCCTTTGCTTCTGTTAATGCTGCGCAACTCTCAGTCTAATTACTGCAGCATATGCGCGTCACCTGCGAGGCCCCTGCAGGCAGTCCTAAAGGCGCCTCGGAGCCCTGCCTCAGCCATTCACACGCCAGCATTACTCCAAACCCTGCTCATCAGAAACACTACACACCACAGCAAAGCGCCACTGACAGCTATACATCACTCGCTCAAACCAAGCAAGTGTGGCTGCAAGAGGAAAGATATGAGAGAAAAAGGGAGTAAAAGCACACTTGGAGAAAGTCTGCAAAGGAGGCGACCCTTGAAGCTGCAGAAGAACTCGTTCCTGTTGATTGATGAAAGCCTTGGCTGTGATGGCATCCAAATGTGACAATTCGGGGACATTAAAGGCGCCAACTCTTCTGCTTCACCTGCTGCAGTCCAGCTGGGAACAAAGTGGTCATTATCCCACTGTATTCTGCTACGGCACTCCCTGTGGTTCAGAATCTGCTCAATTATCTTCTCCTCCTGGGCTAAAGCTGACAGGCATGTTGACAGGTGTGTCCTTTCCATCCCGTTCACCTCTTGACTACTGGAGGATTAGAGAGTGAGGGGGGCATCGACTAAAGCTACGGCTCCAGAGCTGTTAACGGCCCTGCCCTTTCTTGCCCTGCGAACAGATGAGTGAAGAAAGAGCAAATGCTTGTCTTTGGAGATGGAGCAAGGAGACCAGGCCTCAGATGAGCATTACATATAACCGTCTGTCAGAGCTTCATCAATAAGTAATATCAGAGCAAAGATGCAAAAATGGTGCATTTGACAGAGGGGGATGAAAGTCAGATAGATCTCTGGAGGTCTGAAAACAATTTTTTTTTGTATAAGCCAAAAAAATATCAACAATATTTAAGAACTGAACTGAATATCAGCATGACTGTGATTCATAAGTTAAATCAGATCTTTAAAAACATGAAAATTCTGTCTTCATTTCATCACCCTCAAGTCGTTTCAAACTTTCTTCTGTGGAACTTAAATGAAGATATTCAGAGAAATGATTAAACTTTTTTTTTTTTGTCCACACTGTGAAAGCCAACTTGGCCAAAAACAACAGTGGACCCCATTGACTTTCATCGTATATTTATTTTTTCAAACTTTCTTCTTTTATGTTTCACAGGGGAAAGAAAGCCATACAAGTGGAAGACATGAGGGTGATTAATGAGCAATTCTTTTTTAGGTGAACTAACCCCTTTAATATTGGGTACATTATATTTCAGAAATATCTGTATTTAGTCTATTAGTCTATTTTTGATCCGCTAATAAAAACAGTTGAAGACGAAGTACGTTGCTCAACAACACAAACAGGAAATAGCAGAGTGATACAAAGTGAAACATTCTAGTGCAATCATCAGAAAGAGGACAAGAACTAAAGAGAATTATTTGCAAAGGCAATTAGATGCATATTCTCATTTCCATGTACATCCTCTCAGATTCAGACCTTCTCTTGTGAGCTGTCTTTTCTTATGCATGAAGGGAATTCAGATCAGAGTGTTTGAAAACAAGACATTAAGTAACAGGCTTTACTATGCCACAACGGGCAGGGGAATCGTCATGGCGACTGCTTTGAAAGGATGAGGGAGATGCAGTTAACATTGGCATATAAAACAGCTTCACATCAGAGGTGGCTAAGTTCATGTCAAACAGCAGCTTAGATTTACCAGTGAGAGAGCGAGGAAGAGATAGGCTTAAATAAGCCTTTGCTTAATTTTGGCACCATGTGTGACACTCATAGATTTTCATTCATCCTTTTCTAAAGCCTGCTATTTATTTTAGAGGCTTTGTTTCACAAAAGACATTCTCTTTTGCATTCATAGGACAAAAATGTAGATTTAATTCATATCTGCCATTATGAAAAGTGTGACAGAGGTGTGGCCACAGCGACGGAAAAAAGAAAGTCATTATATGAACAAAAAGAGCTCCTTTATGAAAAGGCAGACTCAGTCACGTTGAGAACGAGAATCGAAAATTTTTACTTTTATAATTGCGAGCAAATAGTCCTTCAAAACTGGTTTCACTCCAAAAATGGAGTGATTTTCCATTTGTCGCAATCATGGGCAAAGAAAGCGGTTATTTTACACCTGGTTTCTTACAGGCTCTTTGCTGCATTGTTACTTAAAGCACATCATCAAAAGACGTCATCGTCATGTTTATCGAGCCCTGCCTCAAACATGTTGTGTGGTGCGACACTGAATAAAGGATGATGAAATGACAAGAAGAAGTGAAGTGTGTTCAATCATCCTCTTTGGAAATGAACAGGAATGAGGAGTACGCCTGGATGGAGCGATACAGGGAGAGAGAGAAGAGAGAAAGCCAGATGAAGGACCTACTGAATGGGCTTCTCACCATCTGAATTCACTGCAGATCCTGAATGCAAAGGGTGGGGGATCTACATATATTGCTTTGAAAACAGTGACATGATGGCAATAAATCAGCTCCAGGAGAGGCAGGCAGAAGAGAGCGTGACCGTACACGCAATGGGTCAGGTGAAGTGAGGTGTGATTAATACCGAGGGTACCAGTGTCTGATGATAGAAAGAGTTTGACAGGGTTGCTGACATGCTGATAAGAATTTGATCTATCTGACCCTGCCAACCATGTTTCTTCTAGTCTGCATTGTAATTCGTATTCAGCCACAGCACACAACACGTCCCGTTAAAGACAACATGGAATGACTGTCAGAACACATGCAACTTCCATATTGTGACACATTTCAAGGGAAACTTATTTCAGTGGGGAAAAAACTTTTGTATTTAATTCGATTGTGAAAATCCAGCTATTTTATTGATTAATATTATTGGAGGGTCATGGTTTGGCTGAGAAAGAAAGAAAGAAAGAGAAAGAAAGAAAGAAAGTTTATAATACACATTTAATATGAATATATTTATAATTAATACATTTAATACATCAATTACTAAATTAAAACAATACTACTACTACTACTACTACAACTGATAATAATGAATGAATGGTATTCAGATGAGATTGTTTAAAAAAATGAATAATGCAAATATAAGAATTTTAGTATTATTTTAGTATTATTACTAATATTATCAATAAGTCATTATTATATGCGGGAAAATTAACATACATGCAGGCATGAATATAATAATATGAATATAATAACATTCACCAATAATAGGGTATCTGGATCTTTACAATTTGTAGCTTTATAATGATTGGCTTGTAATGATCCTAAAATCTAGATGGAACTGCTAATTTGTGCACAATAACACTATCACGACTGCTATTAAAAGTTACTTATTAATTAAATGAATATAATACATTTTGGATTCATGTTGTCTGTAAAGACCCCCTGTGGTGTTTTTTTTTTTTTTTTTACTGTTGTTTTTATGTCTATGTGGTGTTTTTAATATGCTTTAAGACAAATTCATCAGTCAATGCTATTGCTGAGTACTTTCTCTTTAAAACGGCAGTGAACCAAAGACAGTTTCAAAAACGTGGTTTGAAATCGCCCTTGTTCTCTATGTCACAAATACAACCCCTGATGCAAATTTAACCCACTAATATCTACTCTATAAAATTTTGGCAACAGATTATAAACAATATCATTAATTAAATTCAACAAATAGAATTGAGTTAGAATTAATCAAATTCATTCCTTTTTTGTTCCTACTTTTAAGGAATTATTAATTCTTATTCATTAATTTGATTAATTCTAACTCAACTCTTATATGCTGAATTTATTTAATAATATTGCTTGTAATCTGTTGCCACAATTTTATTGAGTAGATAGAGCGTATTACTTTTTACAGTGTATGTTTCTCCCCTGATGTTCAAAGTGTTTTTTAAGGACACTGATTTTTTTTTAAGGCAGCTGTCTGATTTTGAGATGGTGAATGGGAACATGGTTTACATGTTACAACACATTATTAGCTGTTTGATAGTCAAGCAAAAGGTTAATCATCAATTGCCTTTAAGTGTCCAACGTTGTAGAGAGCACAAAACGCATTACCATTCTGATACACTGACTTGTAGACAAGCTTGTATAATTCGCCCTTCCACTTCTAATTCTGAATCAGTTTCTGGTTCAAACATATATGGCTGAATTAAACCAGTATTTCCACTTTTGAACAGTACAGTAAAGCTGACTGAGTGGATCAGGTATTCTGAGCTTGTGTGATTGAGTGGAGCCGGAGACTCTTTTGCATATGGATCTGCGTATACTAAATGAAGCAAGGGTGTAGAGTTACATTCAAGCTATTTTAAGGCATGAACAAATTATTTTCACAGGAAAAAAGCATTTAAATATGTCATTCAGGTGATTAATGATGAGTTTTAAGGAACTACAGGGGGGCTTTAACACAAAAAGCCATTATTAAACATACAGTATGCAAACATAGTTTTGCAAAATTAAAGGTTATGTCAAATTCCACTGATCATTTTGCACAATAGTGTACAGACAAATAAAAAGGAGATAAAAATGCATTAGAAATGAGACCAGCAAATGTTTTCTCTTTTACTGCTGTAGCTTTCTGTTCTAGTAAGGAATCTTGTCCACTATGTCAGCCTCCTACCTCAACCTCTGCTGAAAACCCCACTTATTGCTTGAACAGCTTGTTGCTAGGCTACACCAGAGAGGGTAAAAAAGACTGTTATCAGAGAGAAGAGAAATCTCCTGAACAGCGAAAGTAGCACATCCAGGAAAATAAGATGGTAAACAGAGTATGTGCATGAGCTACAAAAGTGAACCACATAAAACACACAAGGTGTGACAAGATGCAAATGAGAGGATCTTCTGAGGAGGAACATGGATGCTTTGCTCTGCTATCATGAGCTGCTCTCTGTGCTAGACTAGACTAGACGTCTTTATTCTGGAAATGGCAATGTGACTTAATTCTTGTGCAATGTGCTCATTTTATACGACAGGGGGCGAAATGCTGTTTGCAACAAAAACAAGCATCTTAACATTAGCAGAAACACATTTGCAACAGGTCAGGACATCAATTCCACAGTCGGATTAAGGAATGGAGGAGCATGCTTGACATTTTACAAACAAGGCATTTCCTGTCCATTTCGAAAATGAGTAAGTAGACAGGAAGCATTGAGATGACTAACCCTTTTCACTGTTCCACAACATCATAAAAGCTAGAGAAAAAAAAAAGCTCATACCTACCAACATAAAGATAAGAAGCACTACATTTAAAACCAATTTGTTTCATGAGACAAAGCCCCCTGGGTTCAACTTGTGTTCTCTTAGCATGACCGAAAACCTTTTGTAGGATCAAAAACTGCTTTGGATTACTGGAAAGCGTACAGTGATTCAGTTATACATCACTGCCAGGCTGATATAACTGTACAAGGTTAACATTGGCCTTGTGACATGGTATTTAGAAATGCAGTGAACTGTACAAAAGCTCAATTATAGCTTTTCTACACAGTCAAGCCTGACCACGTTCTGTAGGCACGTCCAAATTATGCACATGCAAAAGAATAGCCCTAACCTTTAGATGTTCTGCCGCTTGTATTTGGTCTAACCTTTTCTATATGGAAAGTTGCAGATACATGTAAACAAGCGGCGACACCCCAACTTGATTCATTCGCAAGGTGGCAGGGGGTGCAGAAAAGTGTCAATTTTGAGGTGTGATCCGGTGCGACACACAACATGACGGCTAATTAAATCATTAGAGGGTGTTACATGAGGCATAGGTGACATAATTACACAGTATCACGAAAAGCCTTTATACTAAATCTAACACATTTACACAAGCATCTGCCACTGCAAACTGAGAGTGAGGATAAAGGGCTTAATGAATTGAGAAAGTGCTTTCGTGGTATATTGTAAAACACAATAAAGCCCGTGAGCTATGCAAATGGTCCCCGTTCTGTGATTTGTGTGCAGAGCTGGCGCACCAAGGTGGAGTACAATGCCATCTGCGTCATGTAGAGAAAAGGCTCTCCGTTCATTTCTCAGAAATCAAAAACAGCCATTTGGACGTCATTTAAATTCATGAAAAATGATTGCAGGCGGATTATGAGTGTCTGTTGGGAGCTGTGTGAGGACTCGAAAAGGTGAGAAGTCAAAAACGCCAACAAGGACTTGAGAAGGGCTCGTGCAGGGGGGATGGATGTGCGACGTGGCCTGGAATTACACAGTGAATGCTCTGATTAAAACTCCCAGAGGAGCGCCGTAGTGAACAGGTGGGTCTTCGCGGGTGAATGGCAATAGGGATAAAGGATGTGACATACAGACAGACAGACAGACAGACAGACACATATACAGCAAATCCACATTAGTTTCATTCCCAAATCCCGTGCATGTCTCCGTTACGTGCCGTACTGTACTCAGCTGGCATGCAGAGAATGCCATGCTGTGCTGGCAGAAGAAGGAGGGAGAGGTACCAACCGTGAGCTGCGGCTTCAGTGCTGGGCGCAGCGTCTGAGCACACGAGGAGAGGAGGTGCGGTGGAGGAAGGAGGAGGGAAACAGGAGGAACAGCATGCATAAAAAGGAGAAATGGGGGAAAAAAAAATGGAACTGATAAGCAAGCATTTACACACAATTACAACAATGACCAACACTTTGAAACAAGCTCACAAGAGAATGGTAAGGACAAAATCAAATGTTTTACACATCGAAACAAACTAAGCTAAGACTAGGGGTGTCATAAGTAGGTGTCATAAGAATCCCACAGAATCCAATCCACCTTCCTCAACATAGCCATTTCATTAGCAGAGAGTGAGATTTCTATGGCTACTCTATTCTGTGCCTGATTAGAAATGGTAAATATTTTTAATCCCAAAAATATGGTATTTAAATGCATAGTTCACCCATAAATGAAAATGCATTCCTGTTAATGTCAACTTGACTTACAGTGTTATGCAGAACACATTGTTCTTACAATGAAAGTCAATGGGGCCAAAACAACACTGTACCTCAGTGAGTACCACTGTATCGATCAATCAGTCAATCAATCAATCAATCAATCAACCAACCAAAAATATTGAGACATTCCACAGAAGAAAGACAGCTTCCATATTTTATCATATTTTTCATGATAAAAAATATCATAGTGTATATTTTATCATAAAATAAAAAATACATAGTGTACTGTACCATTTCTAATCAAACACTAAATGACGGCAGAATTTATATTTTTGGGTTAACTATCCCTTTAATGTCCTTTAAATTCCACATTGCGCATCACATTATATTACTGAATTTAATTGGTCATATTACTCAAATTTCACTTACTTAATTTCACTTAAGATATAGTTTTTAGCAATGAAGAAAGGGAATATGATTCTGCAGGGGGATCTGATTTGTGATAAAAAATATCCATAGCTCAGTAAAATCATATAATGTCTAAATTAGACATGCTTAAATCATTGGTGTGTGCTGCTTTTTAAACATAGATCATTTTCAAATGGTGAAGACAATCACTACTGCGGCCCTAAATCAATATAGTGTGACCGCGGGACCCCTTTTCATATGCTTGCCTTTCTTATAGACCCAGCTGTTGAGTCAAATGTTGAGTGTGGGACGTTCAAATCACATGGACTGGCACAATCATACATTATATATGACATATGAATATGATGCAGAATAATATATGAATGCCAATTGAATGCCTTTACAACTATCGTACGTAATTAGTCATTACATCGCACCAGAAGGCCACAGACTTTTTGAAATGTTGATAACTCAGCGCAAACCTGCACTACTACTTCAGGTAGTTCCTATGATATAACAGAGGAATTCAGACTGCCTTTCTACTTTGAGCTGATGAAATGCCTCGCCTGAAATATGGAAGCGAGTGCATAACATGAGGAATGTGAGCCCTTATCCTGGTGCATTACCTTAGGGCAGAGAGTACTTCAAACACACCAGGAGAGCAGTGATGCAGAGGTGCTCATTATGGGAAGAAACATTAGAGATGTCAATCACTGTTACGGCAACACAAACTTTGCCCTTAAAGCATAACTTCGTGTTTCTCTGCTCGATTAGACAGGATCTACTCTTAATCCAGTTGTTGGCTTTGATGATTGAGTTGAGTATTCCTCAATATTTATCAGAGATTGATGGAAAGAAGTGGTGCAGATGGTGCCCAGAATACCAAGCAATTCCTTCACAAAGGTAGATGAGTGAGGCATGTTTGCTGGATCAGAAGGTGGAGATCAAGAGCACTACAAAGAATCTGGATGCTTTTGGATGGAGAGGTTCTTAGATTAAAATATGTATTACTGTACGAATACTGAATTACCATTACGAATACTGTACGAATACTGTTTACCATTTATCCAATGCGACTTGCAGTGCACTTTTGACAGGGGAAGTTGCCTTGAACTTACCTGGCCTTTAGAGCTTGCCCTTTCCAGTGTTTGAACCTGTGACCTTTGGTTTTAAAGATGAGATCTTTAACCAGTGCAGGTGAGGGTTGTAAACCAGAATTGACCTGTCACTAAGCTCCATCCCTCTTGGTTACTGTTGCTAACTCAGAGTTTTACAGAATGTCCCATAGGAATGAACTGCATGATTATGTGATTTTTGGTAAAAAGTGCTCATAGAGTGGTAAACTTTTAATGATTATTATTTTTACTTAAAGCTACAATATGTGGTTTTTTCGCCGCTAGAGGTCGCCTATTCAAAACAAAGGCGTAGCTTGATGATGCAGAGTTTAAGCGTGGAATATTGGGAAATGTCGTGGAAAAAAAATCGGGACAGGACTCGAGCAGAAATCATGTTCATGGATGCTATTATTAACGTTACTGTAGTATGAAGCAGCACAGGTCTGAGTGATGTTGGACCTAAATGAGGCCAGTGGAGCGATTGCTAATGAGAGATGAACGCGACACATGTCTCGCGAGCAGTGGAACTTTTATTATGCCGCAGTCGCCGATGCCGCTTCTTCAGGTTAAGCGTATGAGGTAACACAGCGCTGAAAATTATGTTATATTGTTACTCTGAGCGTTCGCTCTGCGGCTGCTGTGAGACACTTCTTGCACACTGCAGTAAGCTAGATCAATTTTAGAATATCATATGAATGAATGCTGGATGGCTTGTGTTTATAAATGGCATGCAGTTAATTTTAAAATGTATTGTATGATGGAAAAAATGCTGTATTACTTAGCTACTTAAATAGAGTTTTTCTCCGAGGCATTGTAAAAGCATGGTACTCTCGGAAAAACAAGATTTAAACAATAAGACTAAATGTGTCTATAAATGTAACCAAACAGTTGTTCCCTTGTCTAATAAAACATGTAATATATTAAAGCGTATTTGGTGTTTCCATGGTTTCTACAAAATAAAACTGGAAACCGAAGGTAACACGGATATGACGCCATTGTATTTTACTGCAAAATTCGTACATATTGTGCCTTTAAACTGGAACTGTGTCATTGCAAAGCATTTTTATCTGCCATACTTCTTGACTAAGGGACAGCAAATTAGAATCAAGGCAAATACTTCTCAGTCATTTGAAAAAGTGATTACAAGTTATAAAATTTTACATATTAGTAGGATATTATCATTTTGCATTTTCTAATGTCCATAAAATAAAAAATTGAAGAAATTAACACCAGCTAAAGTAAAATTACAGTTGAAAACAGTATTAAAAAACATGATTAATCATGTTTTTTTTTTTTTTTACAATTTTACTATTTACAGAACCATCTGGTATCTTGTTTCAGTCAACTAAAAAGAGAGATTACGAGTGATAAAATTACAGATATTATGATTTTGCATTTTCAAATATAAAATCGTATTATAAATTGATGGACCTCTTTATGGAAATAAATGTTGTGATGTTATTTCCATTAAGAGGTACATAAATATTTGGTCAATATCTTGCATTGACAATGCATGAGTCGAGCACTCTGTAAAGTCTCCTCCTGCACATCCCAAAGACTTTATTAAAGTCTGGACTCAGAGGTTCCAATTCATGTGTGAAAATGATTCTTCATGCTCTCTGAACCATTCTTTCACAATTTGAGCCTGGTGAATCTCAGCTTTGTCATCCTGGAATATGGCCATGATACGTCTTCCTACATGGTTGTTTAAGAAAGCTACACAATCCATCAATTAGGGTTAGAAGAACTGTTCCCAAACATATAGCATGCTAGAAATATAATAACCACAGCAAATGATCCTGTTTGCCTATTTAAATCCAAACAGCGACTTTTTGGGGGGCCAGGAAATGTATATATATATATATTTGCAAACGATTAATCACTTTGACAGCACTATTATTATTATTTATTCAACTAGTATCTTATTTCAGTCAACTGAAAAGAGAAAAGCCACATTTGAAACTAATAACATTCCAATTCTGTTTAATCCTTTATTTTGAGGAGGTTTGTGAAAGGCTCGCAGGCTTCAGCTATGCTATACTCAGAGAAAAGCTATCATGTAACCAAGAACTAGAAAGAGAAGGCTTTCTTGCATTCCCTGCTGTTAGGCCTTCAGGTAAAGAAATTTCAGGTGGTCAGGGACCCGTATCAGCACACTGTGTTAATGTTAGACTGTCTTAAGGTCTTAAAAAAAACAAAAACTCTCTCCATCATTAAAGGCGTTCATCTGGCACAAAAGCACAGCAAGGCCTTTAACAATCACTGCAAGAACTTCTCAGCATACCGCTGCTGTTAGGTCCTTCAAAAGGGCTTCACCATCAGAAAAATGAACGACTTAAATAACACTGCACTTACTGCTGTATGGCAAGCCTTTGTATAAGTCTCCAGCCACTGTGCCGTTGGGCGGAGATGTTTGAAACATTATCAAACATTAACTGTACTTAAGGCGAACAGTTCAAGGAGAGAGTCCTGAGATAAAGCATTGGCCTACAAATAAGACACAATCAAAATGAGCAATAATATCTCCAGGTTATTATTTGACATTAAGAGGGAAGTGGAGGGTTTCTATCACTCCTTGCATGCTGTGATTCCCATCAGGCAGATGGTCTGGAGCGTGTTTTCGCTGAGAAGGGAGGAGACACAGAGAACGCAGGAGGGACATAAGGGAGCTGTCCTGGTTATTTACTATTATCCAGGGACAGAAAAAAGGGGGGGTCTGATCCAAAATGAGTATTACAATCTTCAAGCTGTCCTCCAACTCTCAATCATCAGAGGGCCTCTGGAAGCCTGCTAAGCCCATTACTGGTTCAGGCAGAAGTCCGTCAATAAGTGTGCTGATGAGCAATGTCCTTCCCCCTCGTGCCTGGCCCTTTGTTTCAGTGTGGGTCACCTGAGGCAGTGTCCTTGCTTACATCAGCAGCTGATATCAGCAGAGATGACAATAGGCACACAGCTTCGTGGCTAATTGTGACAGCTTTGTGTGGCACAGGAGACGACAGCGAAACATGCGCCCGGTGCCCAGGGGAAGGGCACAACTGCTGAATCTCAGCAGCACACAGCTCTTCATGGAAAACGTGAAAAAAAAAAAAAAAAAAATTACTAGAGTAACATATTGTGATGAATCTATTGTGCAAAGAAGGCTTAATTAAAGCTGTTTATGTAAACCCCTAAATACCCTTTAAGGGCACAGAAAAAGTGTTTTCCTGAAAGTTGTGACAATACAACCATAAGAAACACAACATAAATTCACAAATCACAATTTTATTTGTTCGCTGTACTCCAAATCTTTAGAATCCATATGTTTGCAAGGAAAAGATCCAAATTCAGCCCTTTAACCGGCGATCTTTATCTTCAAATGAGTGCGTTCATGGAGAGAAGCCGGATTCATATTTTCATGGATTAATAACTTAAATTCTGCTCTGTACACCATAAAAAACTATTACCGACAGAGAGGACTGCGACTACAACTCATCGTTATTTGAACTACTTTTGGTACCACTTTTGACATTTTCACAATAAATAAAATATTGTGATTACACTTGTTTGTCTGTTATTCTTTTATTTATAACAGTACATAGTTTTAAGAAAAGGTTATAAAATGGCTATAAAATGATAAAGAAAAAGGGAAATTATACATATATCTTTATGACATGAAAGATTTGTAAATATTGTATATTTTATGCTGTTAAAAATGCAATAATGCTACGTTTAAATGCTGCCAATATGTCCATATTGTACGTTTCAGCACCTATCCAAACAAACAAAAATAAGTAAGTTTTATGTCTTTGAAAGTTACGTATTAACAATGAGACCAGGCTGACATATCATTAGCAATCTTTTAAAAATTACAATAAGACAGAAGGTGAGGTTTGCATGCTCAAATCATCGAATGCCCTCATATTCATTCAGTTTACTTTGTCACAGGCAATTGTCAATTGTTTCCATTGGCAAGTGCCGGCAATTGTGTTCAATGACACCTCTAGTGATTTCTCAGCACAATGAATGGTCTGTATATTTACATTATATACAGTATCCCATTTAACCAAATGGAGAATAAATGTGTTTTTGGTATAATACATTAAACACCTGTTTGAGTATGTGACTGATTGGGACAATAATGAGCAAATGCATAAGGTTTTTTTTCTTTCATTAAGTGTGGATTATTTATGTGTGTGTTTAGGCAGCCTGTGATGCCAGGCTTGGCTCACTGAATATTTTCTGCCGTTCTACCAGGCTTTATCTCCAGTTAGCCATCATAAAATGTAATCATAGCTTCCATAACAATATACCTCTACATAAAAAAGACTTATTGGGAGCATTTCTGTGTTTGCATGACGCTAAGTGCAATAAATTCTAGGGGATGGTCTCCTTGGGTTGTGTATCAAAGCACTGCAGTGGTTGTTTTCCCTGTGGTAATGCAATTGACCTTTAGTGAATTAGCCTTTTCTCTGCCAGCGAGCCATCTCTCTTTGTCTGGCTTGTATTCTGCTGCAGGAATCAGACAGGGAGAGAAATGGACTTCTATCTTATGCACAAGTGCTTTTGCTGGGCAATTCATTTGTTCAATTCCAAAATCAGTTTACCAGATGGTGTTTATGCAATTTAAGCCCTGACAAAAGCACTTTTTTCTCCTCCCTCTCCCCTCCCTTAGTTTTTTTTTGTTACTTGCTAAAATGAATCGGATGCCGACTTCATTTATGCTCTTTCATCAATTACAAAAGAAAAAAAGGGCAAGAAAAATCGTATTCTCCAGTGTTTTATTAGCAAGACCAAGCTCGTCGTTAATGAATTTAACATTGTTTTGGCTGTGCCTTTTGTAGTGCCCATTTATCCAGAATATGGCATTTGCTTTATATTGGTACACATAGGAATATACAATATTTTACAGTAATTGTGTTAATTTTTTTTTTTTTTTTTTAAAAAGCTACTTTTAATTGCATATTTTTATTAGATGTGCTTTCTTGGGCAGTTATCACTAATACTACTGCTCTTACTCATCTGAAATCATCATAAACAAAATAGCATATTGGCTGTTTATTAGTACTTATAAAAGCACATATAAATGCTTTATTCTGCATGACCATATTCTAAATCTCTTCATCCAACCCCATACACAAACTTAACTCCTACAACAACTAACTTACTAACTAACTATTTTATTGAGGCAAAAGTCGTAGTTCATAGTGAATATGTGATTTCAGATTTCAGATGCCAAGTCCATCTGACACGTTTTCTTTTAAATGATTGTATGTTTAGGTTCAGTAATTTTACTTTAATGGCAATGAAAAGGTTATTAGTCAGTTACTGAAATACCTTATTTTGAAAAATGTCACTTTAGTTAATTCATTGGTATTTAACAAATTTGACTGTCTTTTGCTGCCAAACCAGGTAAATACGTGTGTTTTTTTTTTTTTTTTGCAAAAACCTCTAAGTCCACCTCTTTGGACAACAAGAGGTTTTACAGCAGTAAAAGGTACACTGTTGTGTTTACTTGCTACTTGCAAAATCCTGTCATTGCCAACAACGATGGACAAAACATGATCGCAGCTCGGCAATTGAAGGCTGGCTCATACGCACACCATCATTCATCTTGAAGTCATATGATTTGATTTGTGTCTTCCGATTGGTTCTTTTGTGGACTTGAAGGCTTTTGCTGACAAAGTGGCGTTTAGAGGTTTCTGCCAACGAACCGGTATATCTAAATGGGCTGATGCTGGGATTTAGCGGCTTTGAAGAAAAAGCATTTGATAAACATATACTATTTGTGGAGAACATTTGCTCAATATCATTAATCTCATATCATGATATTGAAGATAAGACTGAGCCAAATCTATGGATCAGAATATCATATATTTTATCTTGGGCCAGTAAGCAACCACCTAGCCACCACACATAGCACCCTAGCAACCAGCAACCTAACTCATTTTCTTCTAAAAATGTAAATCTAGTTGCTAATTCTATAACGATTAACCAAAGTATCACTATCTAGTGTAACACATTAGTACCAAGTTCAAATTGAATTAACACTTTTTACATTACATGAAATTGCTGATGTCAATTTCTTTGCTCAATCTAAAATAGAAAAAAAAGGAACAGATAGATAAAAGAAAAAGTGAGGAAGAGAGTGGTTTAAAATGGACCTCATTCTTACTGAGCCTCTCACTCTTACTGAGCTCTGAATTACAGATTTTGGGCAGTAATATATAAAAGGGCTTGGCTACAAAAATAAACACAATAGTCTGGGGAAAATGGGGACATGTGAGGACTAAACACATTCAGAGTCTTCCCTTTTCAATGCGCCTCAAAGTCACAGATAGATAAATGGACAGAAAGAGATGGGGCAAATGACGAGAAGGGAGAAATGAGAGAGATGGAGGACAGATTGTGTTGTCAGCCACAGAGAAAGCGGCAGAGGAAGAAATGCCTCATCTTTGATCAAATTTGCAAAAAGCTTTGTGGGAAATAAAAGAGCTCTCAGAAATATCGATAAACATCCATTTCTGAGCTGTGTTTAGCGGAGAAAAAAGGCAATACAAATAGAAATTAATGACATCTGTCCCCATTGCGTATGGTGGCAAGCAAGGCCCCTCCATTTAGCCATTTATTTTTCAGTGTAAATGGCAATTTAGTCATCTCTAAATGTCACCTCCTGAAGCTGTGGAGCACTTTAGCCTTGCGTTAGGGCTTTAATAGATTTTTTAAAAGTGCAGTATAGCCCATTCCATTTCTCTTATAGCCAGTTTATCAAAAATGTATTAAATTTCTAAGTGGCCTCCACCTCTGCGGACTGATAAATTCATGTGGTGTTCCTGAACTATACACATCCAGCCAAAGGATAAATGAAATCAACAGAAGGAGGGAGCAGTGTGGCTGCTTAGGACCCACTCTTCCTATTGAAGTACATGGGCATAATAGGATGCGATTTAAGGGAAAAACGCAGCCTGATATAGCACAGCTATAGGTCTGCACGGCCCGGCATTTGGAAAGCTGAGGCTGTGCTGGAATCATTTCACACAAACAACGCAATATGACTGTAATTGAATAATATTTTCCCTATCAGGGCCGTTTATCCACAGCGATGCCTGCGGGTTGGACCTCTGGAGGATTTCAATGTGTGCAGCAGGCAGCAGTGTTAACGAGATTCATTCACCTCGTTAATGAAGAAAGAGGGTGTGTCTCATTAGTATGCGTCATCGCTTCTTTCATTAAACACAATCATGTAGCCTAATCACAGCCGATTCATTTCTCAGCCCTTTATAGATTCTCTCAAATCATCCGCACAAGTCAGTCCAAGATTTTGATTGCTCGTGTAACCGGCGGCCGCTCCCACTCGGTTTCGCGAGTACACAACAAAGCTCGGAGCCGCATCTCTAGAAATCTGCACGGTTTTCACTGTAATATAAAGAATTGCCTTGAGGAAGGAGAAAAACAGAGAGTAAAACGATCTCAATCGGTTGCTTCAATATCACAATCATTACAGGCAGCAAATTACATCAGGGTCTCTTTTAGAGATTGAAACCAGCAGCAACATTGATTTAGCTTTCCATCATCTGGGGCCGTATTAGCTTTTGTGTGCTTTTTATGTTGAGTAGAGTGGATTAGAGTAGCTAATGAGCTTGCGGTGGTCAGTATCGCAGGGGCATTGGTATCGTGCAGCAACAGAGCTGGCCCTACAATCAGAGTTTACTCAATTATAAAACAAGCAGGTTCAAATGAACCTGCTGCTGCAAAAAAAAATTAACTGTAGCGACTACATTGTGGCCGTATGTTTGGTTTTCTAAGTGTGGTCAGAGGCCTGGCCATATGCATAGATTTGTCCTCCAGTAATGTATCTGTCTTTTTTAATCAACACAGACACTAGTTAGATGCTGTTAAATTAAACAAACTGACTGAATATCCCCATTTGCTTGGTACAGAACCATTAAAAATGTTGGGGTCAGTAAGTTTTTTTGTTGTTGTTGTTTTTTTGTTTAAAATAAATAAATTGTTTAAAAGTGACTGTAAAGACTTGTTACAAATGATTTTTTCTCAAATAAATGGTGTTCTTTTCAACTATCTATTCATCAAAGAATCCTGAAAAAAGACTAAAGATTATAAACTCACTGACCCCCACCTTTAAATCAGTTTACAAAGCAATTCATTGCATACCGCTCTGTGATTGAGCCCTTCTTTAAGAATTTGGAACAAATATTTTCCCACCATGTACCTGTGACATACAACACCCATATAGCTGTGTTCATGTGACACACATACAGTAAACGAAAGTGTTGTTGCGTCACTCTTCTATGCATGATGGCACCAAATTAATGAAAACACAATATATATTGACCCAAGTTTTGTTTTCTATCCTGCTGGCGTTCTGACATAGAACCTGGATGTGCTGCACTGTGTTTACTATGTGAACAGCGTAGGAGACTGGCAGGGTAGAGAAAAAAATTGTTGAATAAAGTCGTTATTTTTGTTTGTTTTTTGCACACAAAAAGTATTCTCGTCGCTTCAAAAAATTAAGGTTTAACCACTGTAGTCACGTGGACTATTTTAACAATGTCTTTTACTACCTTTCTGGGCCTTGAAATTGGTAATAATGTTGCAGTCTATTGAAGGCCAGAAAGCTCATGGATTTCATCAAAAATCTTAATTTGTGTTCCGAAGATGAACAAAGATCGTACAGGTTTTGGAACGACATGAGGGTGAGTAATTAATGACTGAATTTTCATTTTTGGGTGAACTAACACTTTAACATAGTAGCTAGTGTTGTAGTAATCAAGACCAGTCTTGGTCTCAAGAACATTTTTCGAAGGTCTTGGTTATGTCTCGACCGCATTTGTATTCGGTCTTGTCTTGATCTCAGACTAACAGGACTCAGAATTTATCTCAAGACCAGTCAAGACCACTAATGTAGGGATATCACACAATTGCCGGTGCATTTTCTGATTTATTTGTTAACATCATTAATGTAATTAGATGTAAAACCTCCTGCTTCAAATGCAATCAATAACTACTTTCGAATAATTTATTTTGTTCAGAAATTAATGAGAGATTGTCAAAATGTCACCAAAATTAATACAAAGCAAATTCAAGATATGATATAAGATATTAAATATTATAACATGATATACTGAAGCAATTTCACAAGAGCAAGAGAGCTGTTTTCACAAATTGCAAACATAATATCATTTTTATAAGCGTTTATTAATTTTTTATTTTTAAAGCAATTCAGATGCAGTTTAAAACCAATTCAGATGCAGTTTCCGTGCGACCTCTGCAGTGCAAGATGAAATTTGTTGATAGTGATTTCATTTGATTGGTAACAGCTATATATAGTGTCTTATTCTTTTAACTGTATTAAATATAAGACATTTCTCAGGCAGTAAATGTGTATCTTTTAGATGAATTTAAGAAGTGCTGGTATAATCTTGGTCTCAACACATACTGGTCTTTGTCTTGACAGTTTATGTGGTCTTGACTACAACACTAATAGTAGTTATGCTTATGCAGCTAGCCCCAGAAATTTGTGATTATTAGAAAATGAGGGACTATACATACCTGTACCATGTTTTACACCCCTGAAAGCACCTTAAGTCACTTTGGATAAACAAAAACCAAAATGTGATAATACACTACTAAATACCAGATTGAACTATAAAAAGAATAGCATAGACGGGGATTTGATATAATGAAACAAATTGAAACATAATGAAACAGATTTTTGTATCATTATACCTGTGCAGTTGGATGTAGTTGGCTCGGTAAATGAGAAATCCAAATATGTACATGTTTGATCCTGGTTCCTCTTGGCCACAAAGATTCTGCTGTCATTGACAGCCCACAGGAAACATAAAGGGGGTTCTGTAATCCCCGCACCAGACAGGCCTGGATACAGCGCCAGATCCTGATAAGATTAGGCCGCTAAAGGAGTGAACCGGGCTAAAATTTGAGAGAATTGTGAAGAGAGCCAGCTCTGACATGTGGCACCGACAGCACTGTGAGCCCTGCCCAGCCCTGGCCCGGTCTCATATGGGACACGGTCCTCTCATAATCAGCGAGAGAATCTTATCAGGCCTGGCTAGCTGCTGGCGGTCTATCCTTCTCTCTCTTTTTCTCTGTCATCCACACACACACACAAACACACTCAGGTTGAGCAGGTGGATGGAGGTCATACCATACCTTGTATGATGTCTGGAGGGGAGGTTGTGGCGGAGATGGTGGTGGTGGTGGTGGTTGTGGGTTTAGGGGTTGTGGTAAGGGCATCTAGATGGAAAAACACAACAAAAAAACATGACATACGGGGAAAATCAGGAAAAAACGAAACCAAACATGATCAAATCAACAACAATGAGAGACAGATTTGTGTTGTGTATTATGTGTAGCTTTACTCCACAGATGGCAAATTAGTCTATAAACTAATGGTGAATTATCAAGCATAACTACTGTACAAAATGAAATATTACTCTCTGGCAAAGAAGTCATTACACAAGGTAACTGTGGGAATAGTACTGTGGTGACATATTCTTATGTGTGTAAACATTTACTGCTGATTTAATGTTTGGGAAATAGAATAAAACAGCATTTAACAATTAAAAGAAACCGAACAAAAATGAAATGATGACATGAGGGAATGATTAGAAATGAAGGAAAACATAAAATGCAGATGGTTATGCATTTAAAAATGTCCATGCTAACAAATGACCATAGCGATGACACACAGAAGGGGTCCTGGCATACATTCTCCTGTTTGTTTTTTGCATTTTCACACTTCATTAGCCACTCTCCCCCCTTCTATCTACTAATGTTGCTTCTGATTTAGCAATTTGTAGTGTGGAGTGCTGGACGCAATATTGATAGAACCCAGAGACAGCGGCGGCGGTTGTGACAGGCTTAGCGTGTTTGATGTCGGCGAGTTAACCCAGCGGGAGCGTTAGCCAGTCCGGCGTGTGGGGTGATCAGGATTTTTCACGGAGAGACAAACAGGCAAACATTAATGAAATGAGGAATGGGAAAGGAGGGCGTGCGGGCATGGGAGATAACAGGCGTGAAAAGTGACGCGGCCCACACCACTGTTTGCCCAGCGCGTCCAGACAGATACCACTGTGTTAACATCTGTGGTGGGGGAAATTGGTCGCCTGTCTCCCCTCCCCACTTTGTTGTCTGTGCTCCATCAAAAGAACTCGGTGGGAGCCCAGAAACGCTTTCACTCTCTAATGATAAACATCCAGCAGGATGAAGCGCGGGCAGAGGAACTCTGCCTCCATCTCCTCTGCTGATACATGGATCACTCAGAAAATGGCAGCTATGTATTGAGTTTCATGCCACACTACAGGCCTTTTAACACTGTGCTAAACACTTGCTAAAGCCTCTTTTATCCCTGCTAAATTTACAGTCGATAGATGTGCAGTTGTAATACAGTCTTAATGTGTGCATGAAACATATTTGGTGTGAAACACGGAGTAATATAACATAACACATTTTTAATATAACATATATTGAGATACAAAAATATAGTTTGTTTTGTAAACATACATGACAGATGCTGACACTGTTGTAGGTATCAAAAAGAATTTTAACAAGGCTATGATAGTCAGGGTAACTGTTACTTTTAGTAATGAAAATATTATCACTGAATTGAAGAAGAAAAAAATCGCATTGAGAAATAAACATTACATCCATTTTGAATAATTATAATGCAGGCCCCACTCAGACTTAAAACACATTTTTTTTCTGAAAGCACTGACATTTTTGCTTTGATATGCGATTATGCTATTCATTTTCTTGCCCTTACCACTATAACACTTGGACTAATTAAATTCAATATTAAGATCCAGTGTTTCACAAATATAAATTATTTAACAGTACTATTTTAACAGGGGCATACACTACCATTTAAAAGTTGATGAGGTTTTTTAATGTTTTTGAAAGAAGTCTCTTATGCTCACTAAGGCTACATCTATTCGATATAAATGAAGTAAAAACAGCAATATTGTGAAATATTATTACAATTTAAAATAACTGTTTTCTATTTTAGTATATTATGAAATGTAATTTATTCCTGCAATGAAAAAGCTGAATTTTCAGCATCATTACTCCAGTCTTCAGTTTTCATGATCCTTCAGAAATCATTCTAATATGCTGATTTGCTGCTCAAGAAACATTTCTTGGCATGTTGACATGCCATTTAATATTTTTGTGGAAACCGTGATAAATTATTTTTCAGGGTTCTTTGATTTATTTGAAATATAGATATTTTCTAACACTGTAAATGTCTTTACTGTCATTTTGTATTTTGTATAGTGTATATACTTAAAGTATGACAGGTATTTAAATAAAAGAAACAGAAATACTAATGAACTATCACACGATTAATTAAGAAAGCAAGCACATTAATTCTTTATAATAATAAAAAACTATAGCATACCCTACAGCACTCTATCTGTTTCCTTAAGAGACAGGAACGGATGTGACTGCTTTACTGCACTTCCTGACGGAAAAGATACTTTTAAAGATTTGTATGTTTGGCATGCCAATAAAAAACCGTAATGGATCACAGGATGTCAGCAATAAGTTGTTACCTGTCTCAAACTACACTGATTCACAAGGCAATCGCAGCTAGGTGAAAATTTCTCTCCCAGACATCTTGCAGAAGTGCACAGCAATGTCGATTTCTCCTGTCGGAGATGAAGAACTTGCTCCCATATAGCAGCGAACAGACTGAACCTGCTAAATTGTGTAGGATTTAAACACAATCATGCATCTCTCTAAAAGTACATGGGCTAAAATGTTTAATATTTGACACATTTGGTCATCCTTAATATCCTAAGGCAAAAAGGGAAAAGGAAACAGCTGACCAGGGAAACTCAGTGAGCAGTCAAGCATGGAAAATACAGGCTAACGAAGAGCTATAGAGCTCACTTTACAAGCAGCAGCACATTTGATCAATAGCCACTATAGACTACATTTGCATTAAATAACGTGTGCTGAGTCTGAGAAGCTTAATGCTGTATCAACTAGCAGATACATAAATGTTTTAATAAAGAAAGATAGGAGAAAGTGAAACCCCCACTTTTTCAGTTAAGCTCGGCACAATATCCGACTCAGCGGAGTGGCAACTTTATTGGCGCCACTCCGTTATGAACTGTGAATGCCCAACAGATGTTTGAGATCACCAATGTCAATAGCTCATTAAAAACTTGGCAGGCCGATTGGATCTATAACTCACCGCGTTTAGAAACAGCCCGTTTTTGTACATGTTTCAGAGGGTGTCTTTTTAGAAGGCAAACCGATGCCTTGGTGTATCAAGGCTTATTGACTTTCACAGCATATACCTGCCATGTCATCCCAGCATGTGTTTATCACGGCACATTATGAATCATAGCAACAGGCCGGGGCATGTGTGTGTGTAGAAGGCTCATTAAACCGGGGACACTGCAAAATACTGCCGGTTACACTGATTCCCCAGATACGCAAAGGCTAACGCTAGAACGAGAACTCATATTTTACTCTCTCCCTCGCTGAGCCACTCGCTAAAACGCTGCATCTCCCAAATGAGATGCGGACCAACGCATGAGTGGCTCGCAAAAACGCGGAAGGGTATCAGGAGAGCGAGGTACATACAAGGAGCTGACTAGATGAGTACTTTAATCGGCATGGCATTTTCTGGCATGTCCTGGGACTCCTAACGGATAACAGTCATTCAGGAACGACACAGAGAGGGAAAAACACACATGAGTAATAGTGTGATTAGCAATGGGCGCTCAGGGCTGTTGATTTGCCCATCAGCAACCTTCTGTCATCAGGCAGCTTTGCGAGTTTGTTCAAGGAGATTTTTGCTTGCTGTAGCAAAACTAGAAAGAGGAGGGGAGGGGAGGGAGCTTAACCCAAATATTGTAATGTGTATGATGGGGCTATATGGCACTTTTAGGTTTGCTCCCTTTGGAACAAGTATAAACAAACACACACACACACACACACACAAAAAATGGTTCTTAAACTGTACACTAAATTTCCTCTAGGTGGTACTTGAAACTAAAAAACTACTAAAAATAATTAATCCTAAAACACATCCCAAAAGTATATCCCTTTAGAACTGCAGTGGCCACACAGATTAGATAATTTTATCTCTGATCAAAAAAAAAAAAAAAAGTCCACCAAAAAAACCAATGCGATCAAATGCTATTTCCAGAGGTGGAAAACATGCAAAATCATATGCATGGAAATTCCATCCAACTGTTTAATATTATGGTTTAATTATATCAATAAATGGCAGAAGTGGCACATGTGCCTTGCTATAGCATAAATTCAATTAAGGGTGCATTCATCCTCCATAGATTGCACATTCCTCCTCTCTATAGAATCAATGGACGAGAGGTGAGTGAACAGCGTAAAATAACAATAAGTACCTACAAACCTGACACTGGCAGCAGCAACTCCTATGAAAGGCTAATGAAGGGAGGGCTTAGGAGATGGCCCTTGTTAATGACTCTGGCAAGACGGGATGAAATGGGTGTGGATGGGAGAGGCTCCTCTGCCTTTGAGCTATGAGACATGAAACAGCACACATCTAATCTGCCAGCTGAATCATGTTATGGGAGATTTATAAAATGTTTCTCAATAATTTCAAAGCAACTCTACAGTATGATTACTCCTAAAAAAAACAAGCAACACTTACCTATTCTGTAAACCCTAACGCTCAAAATAATTTATTGGTTTGAGTAGGACAAACTTAAATTAAACAAATTAGTTCAGTCAAATTAACTTTTATGAGTATTTAGCACTTTCTTTTTTCTTTCAAGTTCACAGAGCTGATATATTTTGAGTAAACTGAACTGTTTCATTGTTTTGAGTTATTTCTTTTAATTTAGACAAACTTAAGTTTAACTGAAACTGGGCTGGGATTTCTTTTTACCAGCATGCTTTGCCCATGGCACTCGAAAGGGAAAGAAAATGTTAAAATTAAGTGTCATATAATGTTTTTTTTGCAAGATTAATGTTAAGTGGTAGATTTAGTAGTGATTAATGTTTTGTTATGCTAATTTAGAAGAGTTTCTGTTAATGTGGGTTTTTGGAGAGTTACCATCATGGTGACAAGTGGAGCATGTGGCTTGGTTTGAGAGCAAGTAATGTTAAATGCTTTATATTACTGCACTCATTCAGCAAGTGCATGATTTGGATTAATAATATAATATAATATAATATAATATAATATAATATAATATAATATAATATAATATAATATAATAACACACATACAGAAAGTAATTGTACGCACATCTCATGCTGCTTGCTAATTACTTTCACAAAGTTCAGACAAATTATCCATGGTTATGAAACTTCGTACTTTTACATCAATGTAAATGACGGTTCAGATTTACGGTCCTAGTTTTAGCTTAGATATGGAAGCATGCACATCATTTGCAATGCATTCTTTCATCTTCGCACATCCAGTAGGACAGTTTTACATTGCCAACTCTAATACAGCACATTTGCATGCCTGAATTCACAGATGACTAGATTTTTGAACGGCCGGCTGCCGAGGCAGTGTTTGACAGCAACCAAATTTATCAGGGCAATCTGACTTTTAAATGTGTGCGTCACCAATACGATGAATTGTGAGGGAAACACTGATAGGGCAAATTGAATAAAAGTAAGCGAGCTTTAATAATGAAAGGAAAGTATGGAGAGAAGTGATTTACGGCTCCATTATTACAGCACAGGGATGGGACTGGACCCACAGTGACAGCAGTGTTTTATATTTTTTCTTTCCCTACATATGTTGAGCTCGCTGGACCGAGGCTGCATCTTCTCGAGTTACATGCACTGCTAGGAAGACTGCTGTTCCTCCAGCTGTTCTTTCTCAGTACTCTTCTTGTGCTACACATGTTGTTGGATATAAGGGACAATTAGGTGCCTCAAACAAGTCTGAGGACTGTCACAAAATCAGACTGTTTATCTCCATGCAATGTGTTTTTTTCAGCAACTTGTGTTGAATCTACATTATGTGTGAGGGTTGAGGATTTAGGTCTACACTAAAACAAATATCTGTTTATGCTTGCCATTTACACAACCACACAGGGGATTCCCTCGGAAGAATGCTTTACTTTGGCCTGTGTTCGGATGTACATTTTCATAACCACAAGCACTCTGTGGCTACAACACATTGTTCAGGGGTCCCACATTTTTTGACTTATTTTTCAAGACCTTTTCAGTCATTTGAGAATACTGGATAAGATTAAAAATCATTTAAAATCTGTGAGTCAGTTTGACAGATTCATTGAAAACAACAGACTCAAAAAGAATGCTACAAATCAGACTATGATTCGCAAGAAAGTTTCACTCTAGAGCAATATTTAGCCAATTAAATGTCTTGGGTCAGAGCATAATTAAAAAAAAAAAGATTACTTTCCCAGGCCTGGAAAACACTTTTATTTTAGGAACCCTGATTCTTGACCCATCAAGTGAACAAAATCGTGTTTGTGTTTGGGTTTGGTATGGCACTCTAAGCGCAGTTAAGCAAGTGTATTGCCGTGATCGATTTCTGCCGGGCGGCTGTGAGATACCAAAGGAAAGCCCTCTAAGCATGGAGGAATTGTTACGGAGAGGAAACGTGAGCGAGGGTGACAGGCAGAGGAGGAGTGCGCAATATTAAAGGCCAGGGCTGCGAAGGCAAAGGTAGTCTTTATTAGGTTAGAGGCGCTCTGTAAACTTGTTACAGGCCGGTGTGTTAGATCTTATTCCCCCGCAGGGGCATGCTGGGATGGGGGCCCTGGAAAAGTGTCTCAGGGAATGTATTTTTTCCCCATAACCAGTTTAGTGCCAGCCACCCTCCAAGTGTTCTCCATCACTTAGCTTCACAACAGTTGGGGAACAAACGCATTAGAGAAAAATTGCCTCTGCAGTACATCTGTTCTGGTTGTCTATTGAGGGCCCAGAAGCTCTGCAACCAGAAATCAAGAATCTGATATCAACTCTAATGTGCTGAATGCTTTTTAGCTCATTCATAAGCAGACACTGTGGAACAGAAGAGTCATGCCCTTTTAAACTGAGGGGGCACAGATGATTTAATGATTAAAAAAATAAAAAAAATAAATTTAATTTCAAAATGTTTTAAATGTAAAGTTACATGATTATGATAACTTAATGAATAAATGCAGTGAATAAAATGTACTTTTCCAAAGTCTTTGAAAAACTGATTAAAGTTGATTTTGATTTAAAAAAAAAAAAAAATCTGGTCAAATTTTGTAGATAATAAAGTTGCTTAACTAAAACTTTGCAGCATAAATCATGCATACACATGTCTAAATTTGGTCAGTCCAACTCATCTTCTGTAGCTTTAAACTCCTACACACCCTCATGATGCTCAAGATTTTTTTCTCTTGGAAGCTGCTCTTGAAACAACTAAAAACAGATATGTTCATGTTCAAAAAAAGTAAGGATGGATTTCCAACCTGGATATTCTTCCTTACTCTTACATACAGTCATCTAGGGTGGAATACAGAACGGGATGTCTCCTCCCACCAATATTTCATTTTATTTCATAACATTATATATCATATAGTTACACATGAAATAAATTTAGTTTTTCAGGTACAGTAGGTTTATTTAACATTTATACATTTATTTAACATATTTTGTTGACGGGTGTTTTAGGTTGCTGTCACTTTAAGACTGAATTCTAGGATCTAATATACTGACACATATCCCTATCCGGTTTTCACCAAGCTGTTTACGTTCCCTTAAGCCATAACTGACTGTATTTATGCGAGATACTCCACATGATGGGCATTTTGACAACAGTGTCTGTATTTGACCATTCAGGCACAAAGAGAAGTGAATTCGGGATTGTGCGCTGTCTGAGAGAGCGCTTCTGGTGTTTGTCATTCAGCACAATAACACATTTAGTTCTTTTTTCACAACGTACTGTATAATACCTTTATAAACTCTTTTTGAAGCTCCTCATTAAATGTACACATAGGATTCTTTGACATCTCCTCCAAGGGTTCTAATATCCCGCTTTCACTAACTGCAAGTTAATCGATAAGGAATTGTGATTGGATGGTAATTTTGTTCTCCAAAATATACTGACAAGATTGGCTACCTTTGATTAGGCTATTCTCGCGTAACAGAAGACTGCTACTCGCTTTTAAATGATAACCTAGCAAAGATGATTTAGGAAAGAAGAAAAACAGGACAAAATATGATTTTTTCATAACAAGTCAGGACCCTAAAAATAGAGCTGAAATACGGGACTGTCCTGGGAAAAACAGGTCGTCTGGTCACCCTAGCATGACCTCATGGAACTAATCAAGCAGGAGAATGGCTGGGACAATGTTGACGTGTGTCATGGAATGGTGCCACTTGAATTGCGTCTAGATCTGCAGATTTATTATTATATAGGAGTGCTGAAAATGTTACCAACCCTTATAGTGGTTACATAAGGCCATGCATGAATAGCTTCACAATTACCCTTCCAACATGCAATGCATTACATATGCCGACTGTATGAAAACGTACTGAGACAGCTTGCTAAACGCTCATTTTGCCTTCCCTTTAACATCTCTGTAAAGTAGAGCGTTTAATTGAACAGTGCCTCGACAGAACGGTGTAATAAGCCAAGTATGCGAGGAGAGCTGTGGGTCTTGCTGAACGTGTCAGGGCCACTGTGTTTGTAATACGCAGATGTCATCCTATTAATTTGTGGGAGAATAATTATAAGACTATAGAGTACCCAGATGTCACCAGCGCCTGTCTTTATGAGCGCACATGTATGTGTGTGTTGAATATATTTGACTGTCACTCTGTTAACACAACAGAGACGCACAGCGCTAGATTAAATGGTAACAGCCCTGTCACACAGTCTCGTTATTAGCAATTCTAATGTCAGATATGTGGTTGAATTGTATAGATATTAAAAGCAACATCATACATAGAGTGTTATATTCAACGCTGTTTATAATAGGGGAGGGATTTGAGCTCTTGCAGCTCCATACGTGGCTATGTCACTCTCTCTTCTATTCTGTTGGTTCAACTGTCATGAATTTCTCATGGAATTACTGCCAAGCCGCTCATGGGAGAAACGTGTGAAAAGCCTGTCGCAATTACTGGCGCATTTGCACTTCGTGCTGGGGCAAGTTTTTGGAACACGCACAACCCGGGCGAAGCCAAGTTTCTGTGGAGACCCACCGACAACATGCAATGCTCCCACACACACACAGACACATATAAACAAAAAAGTTTGGCTTCTTTAAAGCTTATTCACAGTATCATTTGACAAAATGACTTGGAGTGAATCTGAATTCGCTGGGGTTTGCCTCCCTCGCTACTGACATAAACTGTATATCTGTTCACTTAAAGATCCTCATTGCAGGACAAATCCTTTTTAAAATAGCTCTGAGTCCATTGTTGCACTCTGAAAATGGAGGACAGCAATTTCACCACAGGCTTAGTGCAGCAAAAGATAGCAGAAGTAAATTCCAAGAGGAAAATGGTCAGATTAGAATGTGTCCTAGAGGAAAGGAAATGTCATTGAGATCAATGTTATTGACCCATGACTCAGATGGAGTGGTGAAGTGAGTGAAAGATCAAGAGGTCGAAGAGACAGAACTACTCTGTATCACTTTAAACTTACCTCGCACAAAAAGGATGTAGTCATCATAGGCTTCACCCACAGAGTTGGACGCCACACATCGGTAAGTGCCGTTGTAGGACTTGTTCAGGTTCTCGATGAAGAGATCTGAGCCAGTGATAACCGCGTGAGATGGCACGTCATCCTCCACCCTCACCCAATTCACCTGTTGAGGTCTGGATGGAGAGACAGAGCAGAAATGACTTTGGCTCAGTGTTGTGTAGCCAGACCAACAAGTATGGTTCACATTACAGCCTTTTCTGGCCAAGGGACCCATCACTTAGGCAAAGAGGTTGTCTGACCAACATGTAATGTTTTATGGGACATTGTACACCAGGTAAATCCAAACTTATATATAAACCTTTAAGCAAAGCAGAAAATACAGATCACAAACACAAGTTGAGTCTATTTCAAAGAGTCAATGCCAAGAACCAGTGTCTAGTCAGGATTGCCATGGCCATGGAAAATCTGGAAACAACAGGGAATGTTAAAATTGTAATTTCCATTTCTGGAAAATTCCAGAAAATTAAAAAAAAAAAAAAAAAAAAAAATCATGGTAACTTTATCTTTGTTAAATAAAAGTTGGTAATTAAAAAGAAAAAAAAAAGAAAAAAATGCACCTAAAAACATTTTAAAAAAATGTATTACATGCAGTTTCTTTGTGATTATTTGTGAAATGAATGAAAAATGTTTCAAAGCAAATCCTACACCATTTCTTTCAGTGTTTATATATAAATATATAATTGCTGTATCAAGTCATGGTAAATCAATTAATCAATCTAACAATCTATCTATCTATCCACACACACTCAAATTTTGTTCAAATTACTCAACGTTTCCATATCTTGTAAGGCCTAGTCCACATGTACACGGGCATTTTTATAAACGTATAAGAGTTTCTCGTCCTTTGTTTAAATCACGTCCACACAAGCACGGTTTAAAAAAAAAATCTCTATCCACATGAAAACGCAAAAACATGCTATGGAGCACTGTCAAAAGCCATGTTGGCCAATCAGAAGCCTGGAAAAAAGTTTATTGCCAGTTCCAGTAGGCTAACAACATTGTCATTTTATTAAGCATTGCTGTAGCCCCTATTGTAATTGTTATTGTTAGTTTTCTTTTTCTTATTATTATTATTATTCTTCCTCCCCAAAGGGAGTCTATGGCAGCCTTATCAACGGAACATGAGAAAATGATGAAATTTGGCACAATTGTAGAGATGCTCATGAATAGTGATTGGACCAAATTTGGAGTCTCTAGAACCAACTCTATAGCACATATATACAACTCTATATATCAACATTTTACATTAAGTCTCCACCCATTACAGTAGCGGCCATTTTGAAAAGTACAGTATGCAGTTTTTTCGCTACTCCAATTTTGTCCAAAATTTGATCAGATGATCTTTGGACTGAGCCGCATAGAAATGATTGAACAGATTTTTTTTTCTACTGGTAAAAAAAAAAGAGTTATGATGTCACAAAGTTAACGAGATCGACCCAAAATTGGTTCAGAGGCTGTATCTCGCACAAACTTTGAGCAATTGAAACAAAAATTGGTACGCTTGATTGGAACCATGATCTGAGGGTCCATGCCTAATTTCGGAACAGTGCCGGCTACAGGTCATGAGATCTGAAAAATGGCTATTTTGGCCAATAACTTTTGAACAATTTTTTAGAAAATCAAGATCTCAGTGTCTATGGATTCCTTGGGTCGAATCCGAGGATTTTTTCAACATTGGATTAACCTCGTGTCTACCATTTTGAATTTTGTCATAAATTGAAATATCTTTTAAACAATTTGACATATCTTCACAAAAATTGGTACATATCATCACCAGAAGGGCCTGAAGGTACCCGAGAAGTTTGAACACAGCGCCACCTAGTGTTCTACAGATATAAGGATTTTTGCAAAAATGCTTATAACTTTTAAAAACATTGTCCAAAATGTGACAAAATGCTTTATGTCATTTTATTCCCTGGCTTATGCTGATTCCGACTATGTGTCATTTGTCATTTTCCTTAAATGTACCTGTCCGACATATTGAAGTAAATTTCGCTACTCCTCCTTTTTTTGTCCAAAATCGGATTTTTGATATTCGCTATCGTTCCAGAGATATTCGTTTCTGAATGTAACCTTGCTTGTGTTTGTTGTCTTATGGTAATTAGCTTAACATGCTAATTGGTTAGCATGCCAACCAGTTGTCATTCTTTCTAATATAGCTCTTCAGCTATCAGGTTAACTATAAGCTTCATTAGCATTAAGTTAGCTTAGCATGCTAATCTGGTTAGCATGCTAAGTAATACTTTTTTGTATATTCTTTCTCACACTAAAAAGTTCTCTTCAACAGCTTGTTGAATGTGCGTCCTCAAGTAGCTCAATATGTAAAGCTAGATGTCTGATGAGCACCTTACCCAAAGATAGTGGGTTCGAATCCAGGGTGGAGCAGTTTTATGAAATTGTGTGTTTTGATTCCTTTATTGCCTCTTGGATTAGAAATAAAAGTTTTTTTTTTATTAATGCTGTGTTCATTTAAACTTCGTTTTTCCTGCTCCGCATTGCGCTACAGCATGATGAGCTGTTGAATGATCTAAACTAAAGTTATTAAATATAACATGTGGTGCATTTTTATGAAAATTCTTCATTTAGAGTTCATTTTCACATGAACTACTGAACTACGGCAAGTATATAAACACATGTCTCCCCAGTGGTGCAACAGGATGAGTTACAGACACATGACCTAAAGATTGTGGGTTCGAATCCCGTGTGGGACAACTTTGTACAATTGTGTGTAATGCTGTGTCATTTTGATTCCTTTATTATCAAAGTAAGCACTGTACTAATCTTTATTCCTATTGGATTAGACACAAGTGTTTTTTATTTATTCTGTGTTCGTTGTCATCTGACCTTCTGTTCATTTTTAGTTCATTCTCACCCATACTTCTGAACCAGCTGTTTTTAATGTTCATTCAGTTGCTGCAGTTTTTTCTCTTCCTGCTCCGTATTAGGCTACAGCCCATTCAGGGGCTTGGCCCTGTATCGCTGCTTGCAGCTATATTTATTATTATTATTAATTCCATAAACCAGAACAATACAATGAGACATATTCATTCAAAGTAAAAAAACATAAGCATAAGCAGTCATAAACAGTGTGTAGTACTGCATTCTGACACCTTTGAAATGCAATATAATGGGAGAACTGTGCATGTATCTGTATATAGCCAAACCAAAAATTATTCAGACATTTTTATATTTTTGATATATTTTTACTAGTGGGTGCAGGACACTTTAGTTCATTTATGTAAGTGAGGATAGCAAAATAAAGTAATGTGTGACATATTATACCCAAAAATTCTTCATACAGAGGACTACCAGTAAAATTGATAAAAAAAATGGAACCAAAAATTATTCAGACACTTTGACCTGACCATGTTCTGTTTAAGTGTTATCTGACATAATTAAGATAAAATTTTTCTGACACAGTGTAACTCTGAGATCTTGTCATATCTTATTACCATTTTTTTAAACTATAGTGAATAAACTGTATTAATGAATGAAATGTTCAAGGTGTCTGAATAAATTTTGGTTTGACTGTACATGTTATAAGCCCTGTTAGCACAGTTATTAGCAGCAATATTTTGTCTACTTCCGTCATTGCACAGACTCGCACAGTTATTCATGTAAACAAAGGAGATAGCACCGCACAATCTGACATCAAACAATGGAGAAAACAGCGCACACTCCGATGGAGTGGCCAAAATCTCAGGTTTCACCATCTACACGACAACGCTGTAACCGGAGTTTCTAAAAAAACACATAGAAAAAAGCTAGTTTTGAAAATACCCGTGTTCGTGTGGACAGGGCCTAAGACATCAGTCAACACCACTCCAAGGGTGAAAAGTAATTAACGAAAAACAATACCTCTACCTCAGAGTTAAAAATCTAAAGTCACTGAAAAAACATGGAAATTTATTGGTCAGAAGATGTGGGGAAACCTGCTAGTAATTTCTTGGAAACAACAGTTGTAGTAGCCTGGGAATTTATAGATTATTTTATTTTCCAGCTGACTAAATATCTGTGCACTGTACTCTTGTATGTGCAGAATCCAACAAATCAGACTTGGTTTTTGTGTATATTTGTTTTCATGTTAATATGTTAAATGTGTGTTGTTTGAGGCTGAAAACAGCTATGGCCCTACCTTCAGAAAAAAAAAAGATCAGTTGTGGTCAGTAACACAGATTGCGGGATTCGACCAATGTCGCAGCCTACGGCATTGGCAAATGAACAACATTTTGGCAAAGTAACAAAAAGCGAAAGGCTGTGATTTTCTCTTGTCTGCCTCAATTAACTGCCACTGCGAGCTATCTCCTTTTGTTCTATAAACACCTGAGCCGAGGACACAACAGCCTATTCTACTTTCACAGTGATGAGCAGAATGAGCTAAACCTACTGTGGAAAAATAAAAGAGGCTCTAAACTCTGCTCGGCTCTCACAAGTTTCAATGGCACTGCTGCAGTGTAGTTATTTCCCAAGAGCATCTGAGGAGGCTTTCCCTTGTTGTTCTGGTTTTTGTGTTGGTGTTTAAACTTGTTACCATCCTCTGTTTAAAAGGGGAGAGAGGGGAAAATACAAAAAAACAAAACAAAACCTTCACAGTTTTGAAACAAAGGATTGGTTCGCGTTCAATAGCAGTTGATCCTTGGCCTCTGAGGACGGCAAAACAACATTTGATGGCGAGCAGCGAGTGGGGAATCTCAAAGAGTCTCAATCTGAGGTTAAATATACATGCGTAGCATAAAGATGCAGACGTTCCTGATATGGAAAGGGAGAAATGACCTAGAAAAAGTGCCTTATTGGGAAGAAGGCATGGGGAAAAACACACAGTGGAGGGGCTGCAGAGAACCTGGCGTGAGGCGGAGAATACAAATAGGATGGCAAGCCAAGCCCTGCACTGTCTGACAGTAATGACTGCAGCCCCTCTCCAAGCTTTAATGAAAATGACTTCCAATTTTCTGCTCACTGTATTGATTGTATTTTCTTCTTTATAAAATGAATTTGGGTGGCGCCTCTTCTGCTCGCAGCATTTCAGTTTGGGTATGTTATGGGGCTTGTTGAATGTAAAAACACCAGAATGGCTTTCATTACATATGCTCTCATTAAACTAACATTGATAACTTTCTTTAGGCTCATGTGAAGTGGGCCCCAAAAATATTTGAATATTTTTGTACAAATAAAATGTATGATTATCTTTGCATTAGATACAATACATCAAACCAAATGGAATCTGAAAAGAGAGAGAATAAAACTAACTTTCTTAACTTTGAACCATATATCTATTGTTTTACAAATTTCCTTTTGTGAAAAATTTTGCTTGGAAAGTGTTTATAATAAATGCCAGTTGGTTTGATATTCTGATATATGTAATGACATTCATAAAGTTTGGCTTAATTGCACAAATTTTGGGGTCACTGTATATATTTTGGTTTGCTCATGCAAACTGATTATCATGACCCAAATACATGATCAGTAGTGATGGAAAAATATGGCAATCGGACAAATTCATTTCAGGCTTTTCACCAAGTGGCAACCTTCCGTTCTCTCTCTTGAAACAAATACGGAAGTGACTTAAACTACAATTCATTGACTGGCCGCTAGAGACAGGCTCCGAAAGTGAGTCAATCCCATAGACCCCCCATGTTAAAATGCTCAACTTTACAGCAGAAAAAACGTATTGGTTTATATAGCTAATTTTGCCCTTCATGACAGTTTTAAGGGGGGTGAATTTTGTTTTATAACTCATTCATTTAAGCCTTAAAGTTCTGCATAATTAAGGGCGTGGCCACTTGAGTGATAGGTGGATTGCCGCTGCTGTCTGGTAGCCATCATTTCACCTGAGCTAATTCTAGCCGCTGAACTTGGCATCATTGTTGGATCGTCTTGGCATTGGCAAAAAATTTTGTCTGTCAGATTTGCTATAATGACAATGGCTGGAGAGTATGCCTCTCAAGACACCACAAAATCCGACAGCACTGCTTGGATATTATAACTAAAACAGCTGCACTATTTTGAAAAATATAATTTGGACGCGGGCTCATTTGTTTGTGAGTTTTACAAAAACAGCGCTCAGAATGATGAAGGAGAGCAGATCGTTCAGAATAAATATGATGCAAACAATGGACAATATATCAATATTTCATGGATTTAATGCTTTTGTGGACTAAAAGTGCTGTTGGATGTTTTTCAATGGATGCTTATCATGGACATTTTACCCAAGTGTGACAGATTGGATTCATCTTGCGATCGCTATTTCATTACAAAGGTATTGTAATATTACTATTGCTGGGGCATCTATATCGTAAGATTGACCGTAGATTGACAGTAAACTCTTTGAACTTTTTAAATGATGTATAATTTGTAATCTTTATTAATATTTTAGATAGTATCTAAGATAGACAGATAGCTCCTTAGCCTGAGCTAACTTGGTCACATTGAGCTAGGCAAGCGTGGTTTCAGCAACTAGGCACCTCAGCTCCACCCACATTCCGCCTCTTTGCCCATTTTCGGTTATCCAGCTCCACCCACTTTGGGCTTCAAAAATACTCTTCAGAAACCTACAGGTGACGTCACAGACACTACGTCCATGTTTTATACTGTCTATGTTTTTTACACTCAAAATATTTTCTTCTTGTTCAATTTAATTAGTTTTTTAATGATTTCAACTTAATATCACAAAATATCTTGGAATGCAGCTTGTTTAATCAGATCAGGACCAGAATTGTTATATAATTAGGTCTATTGCGTGCTTTTATTTTTTTCGATTGTAGAGATGGTAGTCACACGCTTCGCTATGGGTTTTGTTAGAGGGCTGTTCTCATCAGGGTTGAGAGCCCATGACACAAACTGATCCAGATCAGAACAAACCTTTGAAATGTTGCCAATATAGTCAGAGATAGAACATACAGCAGAGAGATGCAACTTACTCTGGTTTGCCTTTAGCTTGGCAAGTCAATTCCAGATTCTCCCCCTCTCTAATCGGGCCTGAAGGAAACTCCACCACGATCTTCACCTCAGGTTTATCTGTGGAGGAGAAAAGTAAAGCACATCAACGTCTCGTGCCCCCAGGCTACATGAAACTTTAAACAGCCTTGGCTTTGTTCAACACTTATTGGATTGTTCTCAGCCGTTTGAGTCGACTCTTCAGCATTACCATTGTTTGTTGCAAAATGTGTGCATGCTGTTTTTCTATTAACCTTTAGAGTCATTTAAACATAATCGATACACCCCGATGTTTGCCATGTATACAGTCAGAAGTCATGACATCACGAATGTCCATATTCATACTTGTTCCTATGCGCTCTCAGCATTGACCTTTCTGCTCCGTAAGTACTGCCCTTTCTCATATCTATTAAAACGAATGGCCGCTCAATGGTTCTATTCTCCAGTGACTGGCAGCAGGTAGCCTGCTGGCTTTTTGCACCTTGCGTCAGCCTTGCCTCTCAGCCGTAGCTGCTACATTTAGCATGAAATGTGCACTTCTCCTTGGCAAGTCTCAGTTCTTTTCCAATTCAGCTGGGATTAGACTTCCTGCTGTGTTTGTACAGTGCAGCAGGAGGGGTGACATTCAAACTGACGTCGGACACATAACTAACGCTCTCTCATGTAGAAATACCCTGTGCTGCGTGTCTCAAATAACATCGGAGGGTAGGATCTGACATACACATCCATGCAGGCTGGTCACTCACCCCACATTTGTGTAAACTCCTTGCATAACGTTATTACACCTGTGTGCCAATTTCAGATGTTTAATAAGATTTTTCGGTCTGTCTGGCGCTCTAATGACATGATGAAACTTAATGGCAAACAGCTTATGTAAGAAAATCACAGAGACATTTAGGACCCTTGGCATTTAATGGACTTCACAAGGCTGCGGCTTTTATAGAATGTGTCTAATATCAGGCAAATACTAAATAGGTTCCTGTTTGCCAGAGAGTGTTTCTACATGGACATGACAGGCAGAAACAGGAAACGGCAACCTTTGTGTTATACTAAGTGCTAAGTGCAGCAAGGAACTAAAACATAAAAGACACAAAAAAATAGAGCATAAATAATGAGAGGCATACTGAGAGGCAAAAAAAGTGTTACTAGCCTTTTATTAGGCATAATGGATCCAAGGAACAACTGTTAGGTATGCCAAAAGAGAAAAAAAAAAAAAAAAAAGCCTAGACAGCTTTTGCCAATAGTAATTATATTAAAAGAAATATAGGGCTATTAGTGACGGTACCAGCACCATTAACCCCTTTTGGACTGAACTTGAAATCAAAATGGACCCCATTTACTTTCTCAGTGCATGTTCTTGGTTTTATTGTGAATGATTAATCTCATTCATCTTATGTTGCAAAGTCAAACCTGTATGATTGACTTTCTTTTGTGGAACACAGAAGATGATATTCTGAAAAACTGTTTTCGTTCATACAATGAAAGTCAATGGGCTCCAAAACAACAGTCAATTAGACCCCACTGACTTTCATTGTATGGAAAACAAACGAAACATTCCATCAAAATGTGTAAAAGAAAAAGTCCTACAGGCTTGGAATGACATGAGAGTGAATGATGAAAAAAATTTCCTTTTTGAGTGAACTATCCCTTTAACATTCCCAAGATTCATAGGAGGCCGTGGTGTGCTTGCCAAGTCCACCACGGTTATGTAAGTGGGCTCCACAGGAGATGCATGCTCTGAGGTTCCTGCTGCTTCCTTGGAGGTATTCATCCTCTGAAACTGACAGGTTGTAATGCCTGAGCTATGCCTTTCCAGTCCTATGCTCCATTCCAGCACTGGCTAGCATCCAGCCCTCTAGTTTCTCAAAGGAACCCAAATCTAATATTCTTCCAGTAATGGAGGTTGAAGTGGCGTTCCACAGATGCTTATGTGACAGCGTTGTGCGTATGTTCCACGGACGTGGGGGAGATATTAGAGCTGCTCCCAAGTGAAACTTTAATGACATCTTTGCATTCACTTTGGCAAGCAATGTGGGTTAAACGGTAGACATGCACTGATGAAAACAGTGGGTTTGCAATGTAAATAGTCCAGAGTCATTAGTATGCGTAAATCAGGATAAGCAGCAGACCTTGCGTTGGAGGCAGGTCATGCATAAGGGCCGAGGAATTTACTGAAAATCCACACAGAGAGATGCTGAGTGTCCCTGTGGTCTCAGAGGTTAAAAGATTATTTCACTGACACCAAGTCAAAGTCGCCCACAATAACCCCCAGATTCCACTCTTTCAATTTCACCGGCTCTTACGGCACTTTGAATGGACTGGATGCTGAGTGAACGGTGACTTCACTTTGACCCACAGATTTCACACTTTCTTGAATTTTTTTTTAAAGTGCACAAGGAAGAAAAAAAGCATCAAAGTCCTGACAAGATTTATCACATTATTTCGGGGCTTTTTGGTGATCGCTAAATTTGTTGAGTGCTTTGCCCACTTGATGCTTTTCTGTTTGACCTCCTCTATCAACAAAAAGTGATCTGTTGGCCTTCTATCTTTCCAAATTACACCCTGTCAGAGCTAACATTTTTGTGTCCATGATTGACAGCCTGGTCTGAAGTGAGAGAGAGAGAGAGAGAAAAAGAGCGGTCCACTTGGAAGTTCTGTAAGAGGAATATCCACCTGTTTGTCTCAGCTCTATGGAGACTCCTTCCATTTCTCCCCTTGTCATCTTCAAACTCTTCGCATGAAAGGCTCTGAGTGAAAGTTTCTTGCTTTGAAGCTTCCTCTGCATTAGTTCCTTTCCAAAGCTCTCTCTCTCCTGGGCACACAAGCATTAAATCCACAGAAAGCAGCGCCACTGGTCTCTGGTTTCTCACTAGCTGGTATGCCGGACAGAAAAGGTCACTAATTCTAATAACACAATTATTGACACAAGATATTGTTGTCATTTCTTACCGCCGCCACCAACATGGAGCATTTAATTTCCCTCAAGCTGCTGAACTGCATAAAATGTTTGCATGGTGTAGCTATCAATATTTCTGGCTTATTTAATATCCACAGCAATGTTTTTCTATTTTCTATTGTAAAAATAAACTCCATTAAAGCTTCCTTCACTCAATGATTTTTAACATTGATTGTTTTTCCAGTTTCAGCAGCACAATTTGAAAGAGGAGTGAGCCAGACAATGACTCTTGCACCAGCTCTCCCCAGAGCATGACAAAGGCTGCCCGTGAGCACGAAATCCAGTTAAATAGCATGGACAAATTGGTTTTACATTTTTCTCCTCTAAGTTGGGCACCAAAGCCCAAATATCACGAAGTTTTAGGAGATGTGTTGCCTTTTAAGATAAAGGTGGGTAAAGCAGCCTTTGCAGTGATCTTCTAAACCCTGTGGCAGGCAAGAATAACATCAAGAAAAATATGCTTGAGGACCCAAACAAAACGTCTTTAAAAATCATATCTGTATGTGTATCTGAGGATGAAGACAATGCCCAAAGCTCTCATACAATCAGAGGCAAAATCTCTGTGTCATGGCTGAATTACCAAAGTGCAAAAACACACTTAATCTTTCATCATAGGCCAAGTGAAAGGGAAAGGATAGGCCTTACCGATGTCTAACAAAAAGACACAGTTGAGCCATGTTTTTTTTACTATTAATTTTTTTTCTCCTTTGCAGACACATCAGACCTGCCACCAACTGCAGGCTGTGGTCAGGATGAAGTTTCTCCGATGTGCAAGAAATGTATTATAGTCAGTGATGACATCATATAGGACAAAGTTCACTTGGTTTTAACTGACTCTGCCCAACAGGAAATCAGCCATGTTGGATTAAATGTGTGATTTTTAAATTTCAGGGGCTTACCATGGCTAAACACTCATAAAAGTTAACAGATATACTATATATTTAAATAAATAATAATGTTACCACCATAATATAAAATTAATTTAACAATACTAATTCTATATCAGTATATTTACAGTAAAATGCGGTCATACTGTCCTCACTCACATTGCACTTAGAAAACAAAATAAAATATAAAATAAATAAACACCATTATCTACTCTAATATGCATTATGACCACCTGCTTAATATGGTGTTGGTTATCTGTGTGCTGCCAAAACAGCGCAGACCAGCTGAGGTATGGACCCTTTAAGGTGTGATATCTGGCACCAAGATGTTAGCAGCAGATCCTTTGTGTCCTGTAGGTTGCGAGGTGGAGACGCTGCGGATTGAACTTGAATTTGTAGGCCAGGGCAACACCTTGAACTCTTCGTCATGTTCCTCAAACTACTCCTGAAAAATGTGTGCAGTGTGGCTACTTCCACCAGGAAACACCATTGTCATGAATGGGTGTACCTGGTCTGCAACAGTGTTTAGGTACGTGGCACGTGTCAAATTTACATTCACATAAATGGCCAGACCCAGGGTTTCCCAGCAGAACATTGCCCAGAGCATCACACTACCTCCACTGGCTTGTTGTCGTCCTACAGTGCATCCATCACTTTCCCAGGTAAGCGGTGCACACATACACGGTTATCCAACGTGATGTAAAAGAAAGCGGGACTCATCGGACCAGACGACCTTCTTCTACTGCTCCAAGGTCCAGTGTTGATGCTCATGTTCCCATTGTAGGTGCTTTAGATGGTGGACAGGGATCATCACAGGCACTTTGATTGGTCTGCGGCTATGCAGCCCCATCAAAGCAGAATGCGATTCACAGTGTGTTGTGAGACATTCAGTCCATAACCATCATTAAAGTTTTGTGTGACTTGTGCCACAGTAGAACTTCAGTCGGTTCAGACCTAACCAGGATAGCCTTTTCATGCATCGATGAGTCTTGGGCACCCAACACCCAGTTGCTGGTTTGTTGTTTGTCCCTACGCTGACCACTGCTGGTAAATTCTCACCAGTGCTGACCGGGACCAACCCACAAGCCTGGCCATTTCAGAAATACTCTGACCCAGTCGCCTTGCCATAACAATTTGGCCCTTGTCAAAGTTGTTCAGATCTTTATTACCTTTCTGGGCCTTGAAAGTGGTACAGTAACTGTGTTGCAGTCTATCGGAGGGGAGATAGCTTATGGATTTTATCAAAAATATCTTAATTTGTGTTCCGAAGATGAACAAAGGTCTTACAGATGTGGAATGACATGAGGGTGAGTACCTAATGACAGAATTCTCACTTTTGGGTGAACTAACCCTTTAATATGTGGCCTTGTTAGGAGATGATCAACAATATTTGCTTCACCTGTGATTGGTCATAATATTTTAGCTCATCAGTGTATAACTTTAAATCTTTAAATCATCTAATTTTCACATAATAAAGTAAAATAAACACATTAATCTATCCAAAGATATCATGTAAAAAAAAAAGTATATACATACACATACACATATATACACACACTAATATTTAATACTACATTTTTAATTAGTATTAATAGTAAATCTATGTCTATATTTAAAATACTGTCATGCTGTCCCCTGCTCACTCGCATTGTACTTAAAAAAAAATAAATCTATCCAAAGATAACATTTCAAATTCTTTTCACATAATATAATATTAATATTTCATTCTATATCTAAAATGCTGTCACACTGTACTCCGCTCACTCACATTGTACTTAAAAAAGTAAATAAATCAATACAAACATCATTACTTACCCAAAGAAATCTTTTAAATATATATTACTAATACTTAATATTCACATAAAATAATATTTAATTCAATGATATCATATTAAATATTTAATTCAGTAATAGTAAATCTATATCACATTGTCCTCTGCTCACTCTACTGCCAAAAAAACACCTTTATCTATTCAAAGATATCACTTTGAATATATTTAAATATCTAAATGAGTATTATTTTAATATTAACAAAATATCTATTTAAAGTGTCGGCTCACTCACATTGCACTTCCAGGTACTTCTGCGCCTGGAAGTCTTTGACCGCTGGATGGTCTACAATGCAAACCACAGGAACCCCATCATCCTCTCTCGTGACTGTAAACCTCAGCCAGCTTGTCACAGTGAACATCCTGTCGTAAGTGTTCTCCACTTTAGACTTGCCTGTGAGAAACACAAACCAATGAGAGACACAGAGATGATAATGAAAGTGATTAATTTTGAATTCTATCAAGAAACCACAGGTGGCTAAATGTATTGAAGGCCACAGTGCACGTTACATCCTGTGAGCCATATAACAAAGCAGATCCCCTAACGTCTTGCACATATGTGACATATGGCAGCTCACTGTAGCTTATCAATGACATGTGTATAGTAAACGGCCCCCTGCAGCAGCACCTGAAATGTGACCATATGGGAGGGGCCATGTGGCTGAAAAACAGCCCTAAACTGCTTCCTGCCGATGCTTGTTATGCAGCTGTCACTCATTGGCAACTGTGTGGGCTGTGATGGTGTGTTTGTGTTTGTGAAGTGAGATATAATGGCTGTAGTGGACGCATCTGACCCACACCCCTCCTTCAGCAGCATCAAGTGGGCATGAAGAACACAAAAGACTTGAAGTCATTGTGCGGCTCCAGACAATAGCCTTGCAGCAGCGCACAGACCTCCATCACTCAATTACTGCTCTGGCCTTGTGGAGAGAAACAGGCGTGGGCGGAAAGAGAGAAGGGAGAAGAGAAGGGCTGAGTGAGAAAGCAAGAGAGAGGGGGACCTATTGTCCTGTTTGTCTGTTTGTAAAGAAAAAAATTCCACTTGACCATTAAAAAAATGAATTAGATGTGGGAGTGACAGACTGAAAGAAAAGAAATCCAAAAAGGTGAGTTTGATGGAGAGTAAACAAATCACACTTTATTATAAGTGAAGTGTATCATTTATACACCACTAACAGCACTAATCAGAAAAGTGAATATTATGACTCTTTTCAAACAGGTTTCCTTTCCCCCACTTTCTGTAGATAGTTTTGTTTCTGTACATACAATGTTGGACCCCACTGACTTTCATTATATAAATAAGTTTTTCATTCTTAAAATATCTGCTTTTGCTTGGGAAGTTTTAGAACAACATGACAGAGTAAATGATGAATGATGAATTGATGAATTTAAATTTTTGGGGGACATCTCCCCCCTGACAGCAATCCACATGTACCAGATGTGGGCCGGATCTGGGCCAGACTATGTTGCCGTCTGGGCCCTTAATCTAAGATTGGAAAAAGTACACTACTGCTCAAAAGTTTTTGGTCTGTATGATTTTTTTAAAATGTTTTTTAAAGAAGCCTATTATGCTCTCCAAGGCTGCATTTCTTTGATCAAAATAAAAAATAACGTTTCTATTTGAATATATTTTAAAATGTAATTTATTCCTGTGATTCAAAGCTGAATTTTCATCAGCCATCAGCCATTACTCTAGGCTTTAGTGTCAGATGATCCTTCAGAAATTATTCTAATATGCTGATTTGATCCTTAAGAAACAGCTCTTATTATCAATTCTGAAAATAGTTGTACTGCTTAATACTTTTGTGGAAACAGTGATACATTTTTCAGGATTCTTTTATGAATAGAAAGAGAAAAGCCAACATCAATGTGCATTTGAAATAATAAAAAAAAACTTTAACTCTATAAATGTCGTTACTGCGACTTTTGACCAAATTAATGTTGTCCTTGCTGAAAAACTATTAATTTCTTTCAGAAAAAATAAAATTAAAATGATAGTGTATTTTGACATAAAAATTATCACACTTGCTCTTTAAATTCTGTATGGTCTTACCACAAAAGAATAATAAAGACTTTCTTGGTCCGTGATTGCCATTTATATGTGGTTTCTATCTTTCTTTTGCTGTTTATGTGCAGAATACATCTATGTTTTGACTGTGTTATAAATGTTAATAATCCACAATGCTAATTTTACCGTAAATCATAAAAATGCCCGGAAATGGCACTGCTGTGTGGAAATTTGGACATCTCAATACTCCAGATGTATTTTCCTGACAATTCCTGACAATTCTTGTCTTGAGCATTCATTCTCCCTGCATTCAGCATTATCAGAAAAGAATGAATAGTCAGACAATCATATCTCAAATAAGAGAAGACACAGAGCTCATTGAGAGCCCAGAAGCACGTCTATATTCTCCCTCACAATGCCACAGTCACAGCCGATAAAGAGATAATCACAGGTCAATCACTGTCATTCAGACATTTCTTCATTTCAATAACATCTCCCTTTTTGAAATGCAAAGGAGCTCTGATTAGTCCCGATCTGCAGCGATACAGTGGGCTGAATATCAAAAGAGATCCTGTTCCCTATTGAATTCACCATTTCTTAACTTTTTTTTTTTTTTGGCTCTATAATTTGCATCATTTTTCAAATTATTCATTACCTTCCAATGGAAAGTCATTCCCTCGAAGAGGGCAGTCTGCAGATCTGGGGCCAAACGAGTATTTAGCAAACTTCCTTAAAGCCATTAAAAATTTTGAATCAAGCCATTGTGTTTCAGCTAAGCTTAGTTGGCTAATTGAAATGAGATTATATTTTTAAGCAATGACACAATGAGCAGGCCGACATTGCCTGACAGGAGGAAATTAACAACTTATTGTTTCTCGATGTTCATTCAGCTAGTCTTATGAGACAGGTGTGTATTAACAATAGAGCAAGATGTAAAACAGAAGCACTAAACGTGGCACAAAACACGGATAAGACTGGGTAGGCTGAGTTTGCTTGAGCGAGAGGGAGAGTGAGGCGGTACATCATGGGGGCGGCTGAGTTTACATTCCGGGGCTGTATGGGTGTAACCTTTAAATGATATTTAAAAAAGCCTGATTATCCTAGAGGTAATTAGGCTGAATGATGAGGACATTTAATTAAAAATAAATCCGAAAAGGCGCAGGGGCCAAAAGCAATTTCCAGCCATTGAGTGCCAGCGTTGCACTGCCTGTGTCAGGAGAGGAGTCCCTCGGTTTCTTCAATCACTTTCACCTCCTCCATTCGAACCGTTTCGCTATACAAGAACAGAATATTCATGTCCTGCTGTCCATCTCACTGGGGCGAACTTGCTCTTCTGTAGTGCAACATTTGTCCAACTGTCCAATAATATATTGATGTTACATAAAAACAAAACACCCACTGACAAATGAACAGAACAATGCTTTGTAATAGCTGCTGAAACTCCCAGAGGAGAGAAACGGAGACCCCTGACTGAGCTTATCGCTAATTACCAAATGAAAACATCCGTCCAGGACTCCAATTTAGCAGTCTCGTTTTGGGTAGCTGTTATTAGGACAGCTTATATGCGGTAATTTGTACATAATACGCAAATTGCCTGTGTCTAGACGACTGCGGGTCAAAGGTATGGCCTCTCACTCATCCTCACGGAGTGATATGGAAAATGAGCTGAGCTTCTGTGAGGACTGTTTAGGTAAACAGATGTTGAAAAGGAGTTGGTGAGTTTATAATTATGACGGTTATGAAAATTTCACAAGACATTCAAAGACCAATAAACTTTGGACTAAAGTATGCAGATAAGGGGTATGTCAAATGATATTTTTAATGATTTTTAAGATAATAGCTATTAACTTTTTAAATATATTTTAAAAATGTAATTTATTCTTGCCATGGCGAAGCTGAATTTTCAGCAGCCATTACTCCACTCTTCAGTGTTACGTGATTAGTGTTGAGGAAAGTTACTTTTAAAAGTAATGAGTTACAATACTGTGTTACTCCCTGATGAATTGCGTTATTTAGTAACTTTTTATGGAAAGTAATGCGTTACATTACTTTTGCATTACTTTTTCTCAGCTGGGCTGGACTTGCTTGTTTGCTTTTTTTTAAAAAAAGTAAAATTTTGGCAGTGAAATGAATAAGCCTCAAGCTGAAATGAAATGCAAATTCACGCCTGTACAGTAGAGGGCGCAGCTCAAACAAACCTTTCAGCTGTGCTGCCATTCTGGATTGCAGAAGAATAGGACACAGGAGAAGAAAGTTCAACACTCTTACTTCAGTAAAAAAAAAAAAATGAAACCTACGTGATGTTTATCTAAAGTCATTTTTGCTTATTTGTATGATTGAATTGGATCATCGAAGGTCAGCAGCAAAGACACTGGTTAATAGAGTGAGATTAAATACATGAAGTATATTTGTGTAGTTTAACATTTATTTACTGCAGGTTTGTGTAATATTCACTGTTTTTATTCATTTTGATGAATACTGAATCTTTTTTTGCAAGTGAGATGAGTAAACTGCTCACATTTAGTCTAGAACTACAATACCCATTATGTTTACACAGTGCACACAGCACCTCTGCCTCTTACTCCACATTTCTCTCAACCTCGGGACAGGATAGCTGTCAGTCTATTAATAGGAAAAAAAAGTAACTTGCATTACTTATCTGAAAAAGTAACTGAGATATTTTGTTGTAAATTACTTAACTTGCATTACTTGTAATGCATTACCCCCCAACACTGCACGTGATTCTTCAGAAATCATTCTAATATGCTGATATTATTATCAATGTTAAAAAAGGTAGGGCTGCTTAATATTTTTGTGGAACAGTGATTGTCAGGATTCTTTGATTAATCGAAATTGCAAAACATTTATTACAATAGAAATCTTTTGTTACGTTATAAATGTCTTTACTGTCACTTTTGAACAATTTAATGTGTCCAATAATACCAATTTCTTTAAAAAATACTGAACCCAAACTTTTGAACAGTAGTGTACATTAACTAATGAACTGCTAAGTATTATATAAATGTAAAAATGTATGTTGCTAGTTGCTAGTAATGAATGTTGTTATATAGTGTTTTCAATAAAAGTATCACATTTCTATATACACTGCCCGGCCAAAAAAAAAAAGTCGCTGTTTGGATTTTAATAGGCAAATACTTATTTTTCTATCTATGGATGGATCATTATTACAGTGATTATTATTTTTCTAGCATGTTATATGTTTGGCAATGGTTCTTTTAACCCTAAAAGATGGAGTGTGTAGCTTTTCATTTCTTAAACAACCATGTATTAAGATGTATCATGGCCATATTCCAGGATGACAATGTCAAGATTCATCAGGCTCAAACTGTGAAAGAATTGTTGGGAAGGAGCATGGAGAATCATTTTCACACATGAATTGGCACTGACCTTAACCTCAGTGTACCTCAGTCGATGGAAATAAATGTGATGTAATTTCCATAAAGAGGTGCATCAATTTTTGGTCAATATCTTGTATTGACAATGCATGAGTCGAGCACTCTGTAAAGTCTCCTCCTGCACATCCCAAAGACTTTCAATGAAATTAAGGTCTGGACTCAGAGTTGCCAATTCATGTGTGAAAATAATTCTTCATGCTCTCTGAACCATTCTTTCACATTTATAACCCTGGTGAATCTTGACATTGTCATCCTGGAATATGGCCATAATGTGTCTTCCTACATGGTTGTTTAAGAAATGAAAAGCTACACACTCCATCTTTAAGGGTTAAAAGAACCGTTGCCAAACATATAACATGCTAGAAACATAATAATCACTGTAATAATGATCCATTCTTAGATTCTTAAGTATTAAAATCCAAACAGCAACTTTTTTTTTGGCCGGGCAGTGTATAAATTATCAGAGGAAAGTTCACAAGGGAAAAACTTGAGCTGTGGTTTGCACGACAGGGAGAAAACCTGGTTTGTTTGTGTGTACACAATGTGACTTGACCCACCCTGTAGCTCTTTGTCTCCTTTCATCCATCTGATCGTCGCGGCAGGTTTGCTGCCCATGGAGGTACAGGTTATCTCCGTCTCGTTGCCCTCGCTGACGATGTCCTCACGGGACTCTATGATTGGGTTTCCTGGTGGGACTGAGAGAGGACAGACAGATTTTAGGCGGTCTGTAAATCAAGCACCACTACATTCACATTTAGCAGAGGGTGCATGGATGGCCAACACAGACACTAACACTGAGGGATGGACACATCATAGGATATGAAGGGGTGAGTGTATTCATTCTTTTTTACAATACCCAGATAAAGTGTATACTGTGATGAATCAGGGGCGACTACAACGCAATAGTGACGGAACATCTTGTGCTACAGAAAGCAACACAAACAGGTGACTAGAATAAATCTACTAGAACATTCTACACTGACCTGGATAAATAAGAATGATCACAGGCATAACGTATCAAGGATACAACGCAATACATGTATCTTTTCCATGTTAATCAGAGTTTTTATCCTAACCAGCCGCGACAGAAAAGGTTTCTATTTTTGCAGCATCGTTGTAGGAACAACAACATACAAATTATTACAATGATAATCTCAGGTAATGATTATGTGCTTTATTTAATCTTAAAAGGGTCTAACATGAGTTTGAATATCATTTTGCATGACCTTACTGCCAAAGTGAAAGCAACAGTGGATAATTCAAGAATATTCAAACTGTGAACTCAATCTGAACAAACAAGTGTATTTTTATGACAAAAGATTGTTTCAGTAACTTAAGTATGTGTTTTTTAATGTTAAAATTATTTAATATTTATGAATTAGTTGTAATAATTAATATTTATTCATTTTGTTGTGAGTGCAGAGAGACTCCGCCCACACTTTCTTCTGATTAGCTGTGATATTTGATTGATTTTGTTTTCGTGTAAGCGTAACGTGTCTGATGTGGCAAGACAAATTGCTTATCGTTGGAATCTTGTTGCACTGTGCCTAGTTAGGACAAGGTGTAAAGCATCTCTATAGGCTTCTGATTCATATAGGCGCTCAGTTGGATAGACTTGCGCTTCTTCCAGGAGGATCACTACTTCTAAAACGATTACCTGAAAAGGTCACTTTAATCCTAAAACATTCTAGCTATTTGGTGTAAATGTGCTGCATTTTATGGTCAGGGTAATTCAGTAGTAGAGGTTTCTTGTTCTACTTGAGCAGCAGGGTTCCATTCAAGCATTCAGCTTCAGCTTGGGCGTCTGTAGCTCTGGAACCAGCCACTCGACTGCATTCAGCGAGCTCTCTCTACAATCCCGCTCCCTCAATATCCACCCCGCACTAAATTCCGCTCTCAAAACGGAATAATCACTTTTAAGTGCAGGTGATTTTTCCATGCAGTTATGTCAAGACGCAGAACGCAGCAAAGCGTTCACATGTACACAAAGAAACGCGCACAAACACATAAACAATAATTCTGCTGAATGGCCCCACCATGCAGCTGAGTCCTCAAAGGAAGTAGCAGGTGAAGTGTTTGTTGAGTTTTTAGAGAGCTTTCAGGAGCCCCTCCAAAAAGCAATGAAAGTATGTGTGTGTGTGTGTGTGTGTGTGTACACGTGTTGAGCACTGGCTCCATTCTGAAATATGAATGACTCAACGTTCAGGATCTGGCTTGGCCGCGTCTCAGGCCTTCTGTTCGGTGAAGATGAATGGCTATATCTTGATTCTACACTGCTGCAGCATCTCATAAAAGCTGCTCCACTCTAGTGATTGATCATAAAAGGATTCCTCAGGAAACAAAGAAGCCCTGCATGTGTGTATCTGTGGGTGTTTGTTTATGCGGCAAGTGCCTTATGGGAAATCTGGCAGTCAAAACAAAAGGTTCAGTTTGTCTAGTCCGGTGGCTCTCAACCTTGGGGGTCGTTTATATATATATATATATATATATATATGACCCGTGCTGGCAAAATGAGAATCGGAAGGTGCGCGGGTTAATTTTGATCTACAGGCAAAACAAGTGAAAAATTTTTTGGAAAGGTCAAAGGAAAGGTACTTCTCTCTCAGAAAATGTACAAATAAAGATACTTTTAGATTTTTAATTGGTATTTGGAGCATTGGGATAGCTAGACGAGCGCTTCATGCACTCATTTTTGTAAAAACCTCAATAACGACCAAAATTTACATTTTACACTTGTTTTGCCTGTAGCTCGAAATTAGCCTGTGCGTATTCTGACTCATTTTGCCAGCACAGGTCACATATAAATCATATCTTATATGATTTATCTATTTATATGTATGTGTAGATGTGCACATGGGTGTTCATACTTAGCACAGTGATGTCGGCGTAGGCTTCCTGTGGGGGGTCTGTATAGAGCTGGCACACGTATCTTCCCTCATCTGAGAGAGACACGTTGGATAACGACACACGCAGCTCGTTGTCTGAGAAATTGACCAGCTGGAATCGAGCATCTTTCAGGGCTGGAGGGTCGATAGAGAAAGACAGCAGATATTAGAATGAAAAGTCACATCTTCACACTCCACTTCTATTGCAAGCAACAATAGAAACATGTAGGAGATAATTAACAGCATTTTTCCCATTTGAAGTCTAGATTGTGTTTCCACTGAGGCACATGAAGGCAGCCATATGCTTCTTTTAAGCCATTGCTTATAACTGATACCAGGGGAGTATAGCAAACGTGCAGGCTACAATATATTCTTTAGATTAGTTAAAAGGTGCTCCATGGGAATAACCAAAATGATTGAGATTGCTTCACACTCGCGCATCTATTTCTAGCATCGCCTGACCTGAGCATCGTATCACTGGGGTTTGAAACAGGGACAGTATCCATGGGACATGCCATGCTAGACCACTGTGACACCTAAGTGCCTTTTCATTTTAACACCTAAGAGAAAAAAGGTCTTGCTTTGTGTTGAGCATGTACATTATGTGGGTGCTCCATGAGCACTTTTGTCTCTGTGGACTTTTAGCAAGTATGTTCCATTAAAATACACCTATTTTGTCAACCAGCTATGTCCAACAGTGGATACATGCAAATGGTGTTATTGGTTTGATATTTCTGTGGTGGAAATTACATTTTTGGATTAAAACTGACTTCTTTAGTGTTCTTCTAAGGCAAATTTCATAGGTAACAACTATGTTATACAGTAATTTAAATATTTTCACACTTTTTGCACAATACCTTACCTTAGTAACTAAGTAAACAAACTAGGCACTTTTGGCATCATGGCCACTCTGACTGGTTGACTCCTTTCTATCATGGGCAACATTAATTAATTAATTTATTATTATTATTTTTTATTTTTTTTTTTATTTGAGCTACAGTAGCACTTCTGTGTGATTGGTCCGGATGCAAATCTTCACTCCCCACATTCATCAATGTGCCATGACCCTCACGCCAGTTCACCAGCTGTCCTTCCTCGCACCACCATTTTTTGTTGGTACCAAGTCATACTGGGAAAACTATGACTTGCCATTTTGGAGATGCTCTGACAGAGTTGTCTAGCCATCAGTATTTGGCCCTTGTCAAAGTCACTCAACTGTTTTAGCTTCCCCATTTTTCATGTTTCCAACCAGTAGTGAAGCTATGGGTGGGCCCAGGTGGGCATGGATCCACCCAATTTGAATTGAGGCCCACCCAATCAAAAGTTGGTAGTTTTCCAGTTAGATGTATGAAATTATTTTAATAAACAGTAATAATTGTAATAAATGTCTTATCACGCTATAACTTTAAATAAATAACTTTATTTATTTTGTTTATTTATTATTTAGTAAATGCAAGTTTCCATGGTCAACTGCAGGCAGTTTCCTAGTTTTTCCGCTCCCTATAGGTGCATATGGTACGCTTGTCGAAATTAAACATAAAATACTTGTAATAGTAAGAGTTGTGCATTTGTGGAGTTGAATTTGAAAAAGGCGAGACACATATCAAACAGATAATACTTTAAAATGTCTAAATTGGATATCCCAATTGTACTGCTGCAAGAAACCAAGTCTAGCAATGAATCCGAGCGATTCCTTTAACTGACAGACACGTGATTATTATGAGTTCATCTCCGTTTTTAACCAGACGTTCCGTCATCTCAGAATAATACTGCAGGAGGGCATGTAAAGGTAAATGCAAACATTTTCTCAATGTTTAGAGTTAAACACAAACAAACAAACAATGAAAATAGCTCTTTTATTGTTTTTTCATGCACTGTAAACATTTTTTATGATCAATAAGTCATGGCAACATTTGTTTTTACATTAACTCATAAAATAATTTAAGCAATTCCAACTTTCTTTCATTAGTTATACAACACTAGTTATACAAGTTTGATTTTTGAGTCAGTTTTAATACAATTTAAGTTGAAATGACTTGGATTACAGCAAATTGGATTATACTTAAAGCAGCAACAGAAAGTGTTTAAGTTGAAATAAGTAGAAATATTTATAGGTTGTTTGCTTTTTTGAAACTTTGAACTTAAAACTGTGCTGTGCATATACTGTGCATATATATATATATATATTATTATTATTTTATTTATTTTTTTTGGTAATTTGGCATACAGTTTTCATACTTTACGCCCAACCTGTTTCATGAAGACCCACCCCCTTGAACATTTCTGGCCTCATTCCTGCTTTAAACACATGAAATTATATATACAGTATATATAAGTTTAAAGCGGATCAAGTTTCAACGCGACTGTGAGAATCTCACGCCGATCCTGACTTACGGTTCTTTCTCCTAATTACGTGGAGGAACAGAACTCTTTCGTCCCAGAATAATGAGGAGTCCATTAGGGCTTGCTTTGCCTGTGTGGGAGGCTAAGCGTGAAAAGTTAATGGTGCTAAGGGTGAGAGAGTGAGAGTGAGAGTGAGAGAGAGAGAGAGAGAGAGAGAGAGAGAGAGAGAGAGTGAGTGAGTGAATGAGTGAGAGAGAGAGAGAGAGAGAGAGAGAGAGAGAGAGAGAGACAGAGAGAGAGAGACGACATGAGATGAGATGAAAGGCTACCGGCAACCCCCACCCGCCCCCTACTCGCGGATAAATTCCAGGCCGATCGACAGACCATTTATGACACCGAGAGCACTCGCACATGCGTTTGTTCTTGTCTGCAACAGCAGAGTTCAAAGTAGCACAAAAAGAGGACCATGAATAAATAAATAAATAAATAAATAAATAAAAGGGGAAATAAATAAAGAAATAATCGGGCATCATTAGAGATTTTTGAGGCGATGGGATCATGAAAGCAGGCCCTGATGGCGCGGGGTGTTGATTGTTCTTGGATCCAGCTGGTTAGCCATGCTCTTTCGCTTTCATTCAAAAGAAAAAATATCCAGAGAGCTACAGAGAGAGAGAGAGAGAGAGAGAGAGAGAGAGAGAGAGAGAGAGAGAGAGAGTGAGTGAGTGAGTGAGTGTGTGGGGAAAAACATATTGCTTTACAAGAGTTGCAGTCTCTCTGTGCACACCGCAAAAAAGGAAAAAGATCTTCACTATTCTCTATTACGAACGGCTTTCTTATACTTCCATTTTCCTGTGCGAGCCCCTTCAAGCCCCCCGTCCGAACCTGCCGCTGCTATTTGCAGCGTGGGAGATGCCGAGCTCCCTCTCTCAGTCCATTTCTCTCACAGATCACCACACACGCATGTGGAGGCCACGCAGGAAGACCCAGCTGCCAAGGCAACGCATTTCTCACCTTTGATCATGATGTCAGGGCGGCGGTAAGCTCAGAGCGAAAATACAAATAAATAAAACATTAAGCACATGTAGCTTTAACATCTATATTCCACTGAACACAAGTTTATTCAGGTACATGTCTGAGCTTGGGAGTAATCAAGTCACAGGCTTCCAAAATGCAGCGCTATGATCTCTAGCAGCCATTGTGGTGGTCTTTGTTTTGAAACACCAAGCAGCGCGCCTTTTATGTAGCCGCCGCGTAATGTGCGACTAATTAGAGCGGCCAGCTTGAAAGCGGGAATGTGGCTGTCAAGGGGAGGGCAGGCAGAAGCCAATGATTTAATTCAATTTATTGATTGGGGAAATGTGAGTATTAAAATAAACCGATAAGGAGCAAGAAGCCAAAGCGGTTAATAATCTATTGTGACTGTGCATCAGGTGGAGAGACAGCAATAATTAGGGCATTATGAAAACATGAATAAGTGCGATGTCAGCTCTAATTGAGAAAAGACAGGGCAAGCAACTAAGGAGCCCATATCAGTGAGGCGAATAAAACCGGGTAAACACCCTTTCATTCCAGAGAAGAATTGAGAAAAGTCAGACATAACAGACTGTCTTCACCGGTATGTGGGTCAATGAAAAGTAAGAGTGCCCATGACAAAGAAATGGAAAATTAAAAAAGAAAAAGAAAAAAAGTAATCATAAATTTTTTTTTAATTTAATGTCATGTGGTGTAACCAAGTAAAATCAAGTTTTTAATATATGTTTTATATTTGACTAATTTTTTCAATTGGTATTCAACGAGGGGAAAACAGGAGTACCAATAAGGGGGTAAAAAGTGTCCTTCAAGTCATTAGTCAGTCATTTTAGAGATTTGGCGAAGATGGAAAAAACTGGGCCTGACAATTGAATTGACTTGTTTGTCCAATTTAAGGTCACTATCAATGATAAACCCCAAGTTTTTTTTAACATATGATTTAATGTCGGGTTCGAGATGAATGAGTTTGGCTTTTAAAGTGGCTGAAGTGGATGCTGGACAAAAAACAATAATCTCAGTCTTCTATTGATTGAGATACAGGAAACTTAGAGACATCCAGTTTGCTAGGTCTTTCAAACAGGCTGCCAATGTCTCAAAATCGCTTGTGTTTCCTTTTTTTTTTTTCAATGATAAGTAAATTTGGATATCGTCTGCAACACAATGGAATGAAACTCCATGTTTTCTGAAAATATTACCCAGCGGGAGCATATAGAGGGAAAATAAAATGGGAGCAAGAATGGAGCCTTTGCTACAAATGAGGTACAGTTTACAATATTAACTGTATAGATACTGAACTGTATGTAAGATGTAAACCATTTAAGAACATTACCCTGTAGACCCGCATAGTGCTCTAAGCGGGAAATAAGAGTGGAGTGATTAACTGTATCGAATGCTGCTGTTAGGTCCAAAAGTACTAAAACCACAGAGTTTCCAAAATCTGTACAAACCAATAAATCATTACATACTTTAAGAAGAGCTGTTTTGGTACTATGGTGTGCTCTAAAGCCTGATTGAAATATATCCAAAATATAGCAGTCAACATTTGAAGTGGATCAAAACCTTTCATCAAAGTTAAAACCTAAAACCTTCTTAGGACAACTTTGAAGAACTTTTTTGATCCACTTCAAATGTTGACTACTGTAGAATAGTACTATTTAGTACTATTTGGTTGAAGGGGAAAGATCAGGAGAAGATGGAGGTTGACAGGGAAAGATCAGCGACTTCAGTTGAAAAGAAAGTTGCAGGTGTTTGTATAATGAGCCCCAATTATTCATTCCCAATGAAACCAGGAAAAAGGTAAACATGGTTTATTTTGATTTTATGTTAACTTTAAATGAGAAAAGTGCACAAACAGGCAGTTGTAAAAATTAATATGCCTTCAGGACATCCAGACATAATTTACATACTCGTTCTAGTTAATTTTTTTTTTTTTAGAAAACCTTGGAAAAAAATCAGCGCTTTGTGACCCAAATAATAACAGCATGTCTGACTGCGTACATGCCCTTTGCTGCTTGCTGCAGCATTTTCGGACACAGCGCCGGACATGGTGACACTGAGAGCTTGCAGGGCCCCAGGAGGTTGTCCCACCGCCGTGAGAGGGAACGCTTCTGTCGGCCAGCTACATCCAGCGCGCTGTGGGAGCGGTGGAGAATGAAGCTCAGCGTGGTTTCCAGTCCCTTCTGAGGGCATGCTGCCCAGTAAACCAGCTTCTCTGCCTGACAAAACCCTTTAAAGCTTATCACCCTGAAAAAAGCATGGACAAATGCTTTTGCACTGTGTGTTCCTTTTTTGCTTTTTGAAACTGTCTTTCATTTGCTGGGGATTTTTACAAGGCTTTAACCTGTATTATGTTCTCAGACTTTCATTTGGGCAGAGGGCGTTGGGGAAAGGTGATGCTGGTCTCTGTTCGTCGTTTTAATTCTCGTCACAATGAGTGTGTCGTAACATATGAGGACAGGCATAAACAAAATGGGCAGCATATGCCATACAGGAATCTGAAAGGCTCAGGAAGTAAAAAAAGAGAAAAGATTACATGCAGCAAGGACAAAAAGACAATCCGAAATAACACTGTCACAGCTTTGTGTCCTCTCAGCATGACATTTCAGAGAAAATAGAAGACTTGAAATATCATGGCAGTCCACATGCACTGCTACATAGCAATTTCTGCGAATAAACCTGAAATCTGTCCTACCTTATCTCAAAAGATGACATAAAGAGACATACTTGTCATTAGAGAACATTTAAGGCCCTTTTACGTGACTTGTGGCAATGTTCAAACTCATCAAGTCTCATCGAGTGTAGTCAGCACTCAAAATGCCATATTTTAAGATCAACTATTGGAACTTTGACCCCATTTGCCACTGACCTTTTAGAGCATGGCCAGTGAACGCCGAACAATTTGTATGACGCATAGAATGTCCCGTCTGTGCAGTAACATGTCCAACATTTTTACCTCACTAATGATGTACAAAGCAATAGGGAATTACACATCACACCATCTTTCACCCAGTAACCTTGTAAATCGGCCTTCTATGACACTATCTGAAACATCTTTCACGGAGGTCAAAGCAGCGCATTGTGCTAACTTTTAAGCCCTGACATGAGTCATTTGAAATGGACTTTGCTGAATAAATATAATAAATTAATAAATGTTGCTTTCTGCTTACACTACATGGTATAAGAGGTGTGTAAAGAGGAGGAGGTGCTTTAGAAACTCCACAGTGGTTAACGCCTCCTGCTGAACTAGTGCTGAAGACTGCCAAGGATTCTCACAGTTTCCTTTTTTATCTTCACATTTCCTTCACCTACTAAGAAGCCAAAAGCTCAAAAGAGCCTTTACATTCAAACTTGCCAGCACCTTAGGAATTTAAAATGTCTAAATTTAGTCTAAATTTAAATGTCCACTTTCTAGAGCCCCCCTCTTTGGGAAGAGTTCCAAGTTTTGTGGTTGAAATAAAATATTTGGAGGGCCATATATACTCTACCCTTTCAATTGAAAACCTTTATTTAATAAAAAGACTTTTTGAGGTGAGAGACTTGAACAAACCTATTGCTTATTTGCTTCCAAAAAATAGCAAACAACAACACTCAGAACAAGAATGCTCCCTCTGTTTTAGTCCATTGTAATTTATTCAAAATTGACTATTATAGTCATAATGAATGCAAAATAAAAAAATATATACACATTGAAAAATTTATCAATTCTACAAGGTCAGAACCACATTGTCCACAAAAATTAGTCTTCCACTTCTTCATCTGTTAAATTCAAATCCTTAATATAATTAATGGAAGGGCTCCATATATAATTTCAAATACATGCTGTTTAGCCTTTAACATGCAAGTTATCTTTTCTAATGGAAGGCTTGACAACATCTGTTTTATCCATTGAGTAGTACTTGGTCTGTGAATCTTTGTCCACAACAGAGCGACACATTTTTTGGCATAAAGCAAGCTGAGGTCTATAAACGCTCATTCACTTCTACTATAATTTTGTTTCTCTGGGTATAAGCCCAACAGAAAAAGCTTAGGGTCCAGTAAAATTTGTTTTGAAATTATCTTCTCAATTATGACTCTTACCTCTTTCCAGAATAATTTAATCTTTCTGCATTGCCAAATAAAGTGAAACCAAGTTCCTCTAGCTTCCATACATTTTGTACAGATATCTAGTATGTTTTTATTATATCTACTTAATTCCACTGGTGCTACATATGTCTGCATTAACCATTTATACTGTATAAGTTTAAGGTGTGTATTTATAGACATAGTGTGAGTCTTAGTTTTTTAATTTTTTACAGAAAAACCTTAAATTAAATTAAATTAAATCGCTGTTTGGATTTTAATAGGCATACACTTAAGAGTCTATGGATGGATCATTATTACAGTGATTATTATTTTTCTAGCATGTTATATGTTTGGCAACGGTTCTTTTAACCCTAAAAGATGGAGTGTGTAGCTTTTCATTTCTTAAACAACCATGTATTAAGATGTATCCATATTCCAGGATGACAATGTCAAGATTCATCAGGCTCAAATTGTGAAAGAATTGTTGGGAAGGAGCATGGAGAATTATTTTCACACATGAATTGGCACTGACCTAAACCTCAGTGTAAGTTTTTGGGATGTGCTGGAGGAGACTTTACAGAGTGCTCACCTCTTGCATTGTCAATACAAGATCTTGACCAAAACATGATGCACCTCTCGATGGAAATAAATGTGATGTTATTTCCATAAAGAGGTGCATCAATTTTTGGTCAAGATCTTGTATTGACAATGCAAGAGGTGAGCACTCTGTAAAGTCTACTCCAGTACTTTCAATGAAATTAAGGTCTGGACTCAGAGGTTCCAATTCATGTGTGAAAATGATTCTTCATGCTCTCTGAACCATTCTTTCACAATTTGAGCCTGGTGAATCTTGACATTGTCATCCTGGAATATGGCCATAATGTGTCTTCCTACATGGTTGTTTAAGAAACGAAAAGCTACAAACTCCATCTTTAAGGGTTAAAAGAACCGTTGTCAAACATACAACATGCTAGAACATGCTAGAAAACATAATAATCACTGTAATCCATTTATAGATTCTGCCTATTCTTGCCTATTAAAATTCAAACAGCGACTTTTTTGGGGGGATGGGCAGTGTATATATATATATATATATATATATATATATATATATAAAATATACATGCCTGGTTCACTCCTTTTAAATTCACTGAAGTTAGGCAGTAGACTACTTGAAATAAAAATGACACTTGAAGCAACCTCAAACGAGATGTTGAAGAAAACTTTCTTTGTGTATCAATGGCTGCTTCTATTATCTGTGCTCATGTCTCCTTCTCTTTCTCCCGCTCACACTCTGTCTCATTTCCTTTCCTTTGCTCTTGTGCTCCTCTTCCGAATCTCATTTGTATTGTTTTCTCAGGTTTAATCCTAGAGGCTTCAGGACACATGCTGCTTCTCCTAAATGGCAGCAATCAATTTTGATTACCGGCCACGGTTACTTTGAGAAGAGCCCATCAAAGTTTTATTAAGAAGACGGGTGATAATTACAGCCTTGCACGGACCAAAAACCTGGAGTCTGAGCCTTGCTAATGATTGGAAGCTGAGAGATAAAATGACGGTTCAGAAGACCTTAATCCAAACTTTGAGAGGACCGGGCACACAATTACTTTAACCGTTACTTGATGAGGACAGTCCCTCAGGCGACTGATGGCTCTCCCGTTCACTCCCCTTGACTGGGACGCTCTTTAACCACAGTGGCGTTTATGGAGAAGGAGATGAAAATGACTCGGTCTGGCACCTCGGCGAAGCTTATCATTATTTCAGAGAAAAACCATGAAATAAAAAGGACAGACCTTTCCGGAGACCGTTTGTGGAGACAGGCGCCACGTCTATTGACACCACCTGATATGTGCCGGATTGAACTCAGACTGAACTCGAAAGCACTCTGGAACTACTTAAAAATGATTCCTGCTGCAACTTCTGCACAAAGAAAATACCATAATCAAAGTGCTTTTCTGCATATGACATGGGAATGGCGGGTGCAATATTTCATAGGGGTGGGAGAGATGAAACCCTTTAGAAAGACTGTGTAACTATAATTACACAGTGCAGCTGAAGGGAAATATCAGAGCGGTCTTGGGGAAGATGGATCACATGAGAGCAAGGCAAATCGCTGAAAAAAAAAAAAAAAAAAAAACATGCCCTCACCAGCCAGCTGGGTCTCTCTATCGACTGCCCTCAAAAGCGCAGTGGATTACTCTGATGCATTAACACTTCCGCTCCACTGGGGAGGCTTCCTGGGGACACGTGGCCTGTTTGTGTGTGTGGGTGTGCGTACAGTATGCTTATGTGTACTCACGTCTGACATCTTTGAAGTAGATGGTCTGTCTGTTGGGGTTGAGGAGCTGGATGACTGAGTCGTCATTGTTTTTGACTCGACAGCTTATGGTGGCTGTCTCCCCCTCCACTACAGAGACGTTGTCCGCTATGAGATTCTGGCTTTGGACTGCAGAGGGACAGAGAGACAGAGAATTGAAGTTGAAGATTAAAAGAGAGGCAAGTATGAGGTGATGGCGGGTGATATAACAGCCAGCCAGGATGACACTAGATATGTTGAGACATATATATTTATCATAGACATATCAATCAATCAAATCAATCCATCAATCAGTCAGTCAGTCTATCTATGTATCTATCTATGTATCTATCTATCAGTCTATCAGTCTATTAGTCTATTAGTCTGTCTCATAAATCCATCCATCCATCGGTGGCAATGAACAAAATGACAAAAAAAAAAAAAAAAAAAAAAAAAACTCGAAAAATGGCACTACTTTCCGTTTCCTTAAAACAGAGATGCAGCCCTGCATCATCTAAACCCACAATCTCACACTTACATGAGTGCACAATGAAGAACAGGTGGCAAAACACAGCTAGAGTGGGTGTGAATATCCAGCAGAGTGTGAAAGTGTCCCCCCCCCCCCTCTCTTTCCTGCGTAGTGTGTGCTTCATGAGATTGCCTGTTTTCATGTTACACATGCTTGGTCCAAATCCCCTCTCTGGATGAGATCACCATGTGATAAGAGCTGCCAGTGCCACAGAAATTGAAGATACAGACATTGGCCGGTTGACCAAAGCAAGAAATGTATACCAATAAAGGGGATAGTTCAGCCAAAAATTTAAATTCTATAATCACTTACAGTATTCACCTGCATATTGTTGTTTAAACGTGTATAACTGATTTTCTTCTATAGAACACATTATTATTGATCACTGAGTTCAAATTAAGAACAAGATCAATCTGATTCATGAACGAATTTGAATTGTTCAGTTATGTAAAGTAGATCTGTGGATTTAAATGAACATTTCACTTATGAATTACATCATGAATTACTTCTTTCATGAATATGCCAGGAGAGCTAGGGCAGATGGAAAGAAATCCACTGAATAACAAATGAATTTCAGTCTAACCCTGACACAAAGCTATTTGTATGGCATACAGAATTCAAATATAGTATAATAAATCATATGGGCTACTTGTATACTATTTCTATGGTGTTTTTGTTCTAAATCACTTCCATTATATTGAAAAGAACAAACAGAACAATTTACAATTTCTCTTTCAGGAATACAAGTTGGGGCCAGGTTCAGACTACACAATATTTTTGTTGGTTACAATAGTCACTATGTCAGATTATACGATTTTGACTCCTAAAATCTTGTCGTGTTGGGGACAAGAAACATGTCAGACACGTTGCTACCCGACCATTCATCGCTTGCTGTCTTTGACGTCATGTGCTTTCATCGAGAAGGCGGGACTATCGACTGACAGAGGGTGCCGTGAGCATAAACAAACAATAGCTAGTAGCGTGTTTTGCTCTGTCTTGTCATCAGAAAAGCCCAAAAGTGGACACATATCTGGATTTCATGGATATTTGGATATTTGGTTATTTCCTCCAAAAAGAACTGAGGTAACGTATGTTTTATTTACATTTTTTTTCTGTCACGGTAGTCCCTCGAGGAAACATCATAAACACAGGAGTATTGTTGCCATAGCTCCACAAACATTTCCTCCATTGTAAAATTCCACCTAGTAGGAACGATACCCATTTAAACATGCTAGTCTTTCTGTCGTGAAACATCGCAGACGCAGCATTGGTTGTTGTCCACTATGACACACTACACGAGCTGAAACGATCGAATATTGCGTCCCGACGCCCACTGTCTTTGAAAAATCGGACTAAAATCATGTAGTCTGAACCGATAATATAACAAGTAAATAATAAGTGTTTTTTTGTTTTTTTTGGTGAACTGACCCTTTAAGAGTTAGATAATTCACAATGAAACGATATTTTTACTGCAACTCGCTCTGATAAAAATAAATAAATTAATAACTACCCCACAGCTGCCTACCCTGCAGAGCTAAGAGAAAACATGAATAGGCTAAAGCTGGAGATAAATAAATATATTAATGTGAAATGTGACATGACTTTAAGACACCATCAAGTGCTAATTTGCATGCCTCAGTTGTCAGGCACCTCTAAACAGCCTTGTCACTTAAAGCAGAAGGGAAGAAAGCAATCAGATCGTGTGATGGCGACAGATAAGGGGAGACAGTTTAACAAAACTGAATTCAATCAGCCTGCCAGTAGCACAAAGTCAAAACAGACCAAAACAAATGAACCTTGTGCGGGAGCGACTTCCTTAAGACTCGTCAAAGGGGATGAGGTGTGAATTGAGAGGACTAGATTGGAAATGCAAATAGAAAGACTGTTTATCCCAGAGAGGGGTTATGGATGAAGGTCAAGCTTGCTACAGCGGTTGTCACAGAGACTGCGCTAAATACCGGCCAGCCCAGCTAGTAGGTGGTAATCATCCTAAGTGACAGAAGATGCACTGAAAGGGTAAACACATACATGAGCACGCACAGCAACCCTGTTCGGCAAACTCAATAGGGGGAAAAAAACAAACAAGCTTTTAGCATGTTAAAGCTAGTTGGGGAAGGTAAGGTGACTAGCAATGAATAGAATACTAAATTTAAAAAAGTAAAATATTCACTTTATAACCTTATTATTAAAATGTTCTCTTCTCATGTCCTCCATGACTATATTTCTTGTTCCCCCCCCCCCCCCCCCCCCACTTAGTTCATATCCAAGCCTCTCATCCCCCCACAAAAACAAATCCCATAACTCCAATCTTGGCTGAGCACTGTAATATTTTGAACTTAAATATTGCTCAAAAAGTCATTAAAATGTAGAGTGTACGTGATAAACCATCTTCGATGCAATTAGCCAGTTCTGTGTTTACTTTGCACAACTCTGGGGTGATGAGCTGGATGCCATTTTGTTGTGTGGGATGAGAGGGATGATTTGAATCATCGGTAGACCTCCCGAGACACCGCACATCTCCTTTACTTCCAAAAAGTTTTGCACAAACTTTGGCAACAAATCTTGGTGAGATGTCATTTAACTATTCATGGGCTGGAAAGCAGATGCTTACCCTACAGCATCAGGAAAACATGAAGCCTATTAAAAAAATCTAAAGGAACAAACATGAACCACTAGGGTATGCCAATGAGTCAAACTCGATGAGGAAAAAGGGGAAACGTGTTAATTGCTTTTTTGGCACATTCACTGCTGCTTTTACATCTTCAATATGTTATTTATTCCATAAAAGGAGTAACATTTGTGTTCACAACATTTTGTGCAAGTGTTTTGCAAGCTTAAACATTCTACTGAAAGGATTTTTTCTTGTGATAATATTTTTTTAATAAACATTTCAAACTTTAAATTGTATTATTAAAAATATGCCATGATAAAATGCTTTTTAAAAATGTTTTACAGGATTAAATTTTAAATCAAAATAAATTTTAAACATTCTGCTGAAATTTTGATTTCATGTGATGATATTTTTAATAAGGTTTTTTTTATTATAAATATTTAAAACTTTAAATTGAAAATTTAAAAAAAGTGTAAAATTAAAAATGTGTAATGATAAAATTCAAATTAAGTGTTTTGAAAGTTTAAATTTTAATTCAAATATTCACAAATATTTTAATGAGATTATATCTTTAATGTTTTTTATATATATATTTAAAACTTTAAATTATATAAAAAATGTGCCAAGATAAAATGCAAATCAGTTTTCCCATTACACTAGATCAATCATATTAATAAAATCATATTTCTTGCATCTATTTTCTTGCATCTACAGCATGTCAACATTCATGTTCCTATGTAACTCTTATTATGAAAAACTATATCCCAGATATATTAGCTGTTAAGTAAATATTGTCCAGGGATCATTCCATATTAAGAGAGGAATTAAACTTGTTTAGGCCCCAAATTATTATTGATTATTGGCGTGCAGCTCAGTTTAATTAAAATAATTGTTTGTGTCACTGGAACTCGAATGATGAATTCCTTAAATGAAGATTTCATTAGCCCTAATGCTTAGGCAAAGACCAACAAAAAAGGGCCCCTGACAAAAAAAAAAAAAAAAAAAAAAAAAATTAGCTTTCCATGCATGCATCAACAACAAACAAGGCATCGCAAAAATGGCAAAGAAATTTGTGTACTGTGCATTTGCATAACTTGTTCAAACAGATCTGTGACATTATCTCTGTATTTAATTACCGACATTCAAAATAAGTAGCACAGAACATTGATCATTTTGGTCTAGATTAAAGCTGTCAGAGGACGATACTCCACTCTCAGTGAGGCAGACAAGCCATTTATATCACTACAGGCCCAGCACCACCCCAGTGCCCCTCATACATCAACCCAGAGGAACACCCAGAGCGCACGTACGGGCGTGCACGCATGTGTGTGTGACAAGGAACAGGCTAACGCAGGAGTGCACTGCCGCGCTGTAAAGGTCAAAGCACTCTACTGTCCGCCTCAATAGCTCATCCTGCTTGCTGCACTTTTTTAAACAGCATGTGCGAGTGAGGAAAACCATGGCTTTGAATTAGATCTGAATGGAGGTGATTGTAAAAGAGTGAGATCCACGTACACCTGTGAGCCTGAATCAGTGAGAGTGAATGTGATACCCATCACTATTCAGAGCCGCAAAGGTCACCGTTCTTGCTCGAATATTACAGTCTGGCTAATAGAGGAGAACTCCATGGTTACGGTTCTGTGTGTTCAGAGGGTGTTGAACTTTCGGAGCAGAATTTTCATTTGTGTGAACTTCCTTCTGAATGATTGGACATAGGATAGAGAAATCACAAATGAGATAGCTTTAATATCTGCTGAGATAGAAAGGAGACCTTTTTTTTCTTTAAAGAAATTCACCCCAAGTCAACAGTAATCTCACATTTTCTCTTAATAATCTTAATAATGTCTCAATCTGTGCTCAGATCTGACAATATACCCACAATAAAGTCTGAGAACCTCTCCTAAGGAATATTAGGAGAAACATCCGAGAAAAGTACATTAAACATAATCAAGACCTCAATCAAGCGTCCTGAGTTATGAAAGAGCATCCTCTGAGCAATAGTCTTTCTTCTGTGTACTTTAGTGTGTTCAAAAAGTTTGGGGGCCGTAAGATTCTGTAATATCAAAAACCTGTAGTAAAAAAAAAAAAAGGATTTTTAAGGATTCTTTGATGAATAAAAATTTCAAAAGAACAGCATTTATTTGAAACATTTCTTACTTTAAGTGTACACTTCAAGTTTAGTATGCATACTTAGTATGTAGTATGTTAATGGAATAATTCATCCAAAAATAAAAATTCCCATCACACAAAGCTATTATATGTCTTCAGAAGACTTAGAATATAGCACATGAGTTGTATGGACCACTTTTATGATACATTTATAGTGCTTTTGAAACTTAAGCACCATTTACTTTAATTATAAATAAAGGAGCAGTCCGAATATTCTTCAAAAATGAGAAACTACTTAATAATTTTCATTTTGGGGTGAACTATCCTTGTAATTTTATCTGAATAAGATGTTAAATCTCAATTAAGACTGGGAACAATCTAATATGAGAACATGTTCTGCATATTACCGTGTCATTAATGCTGGTTTATTGTAGGCCCACAGGCTTAGTCTGATATCATTCGTTCGAAATCACTTTAAGCACATTTGTGTTCTGATGACCAGCAGCTCTTATGGTAAGCTCAGCACTGGCATTATGTCACTGTGCCCTTCCATCTGTGAAAGGAGACCTCCAGACACACGTGCCAACATCCCCTTTCAAACTCAGTCACCCCTGTTAAAAAGACCAGCATATGCTCCTTTAGATGATGCGGTCACCATCAGGCCTCTTAAAGGGATAGTTCACCCAAAAATGAAAATTCTGTCATCTACTCACCCTCAGGTTGTTCCAAACCTGTATGAATTTCTTTCTTCTGCTAAACACAAAAGATATTTTGAAGAATATGGGTAGTCAAACAGTAGATGGGCACCACTATGGAAGTCAATGGGGCCCATCAACTGTTTGGTTACCAACATTCTTCAAAATATCTTTTGTGTTCAACTGAAGAAAGAAATTCATAGTGAGAAAATTACAGAATTTTCATTTTTGGGTGAACTATCCCCTTTAACTAGTTAAAGCAGCCCCAAACTAAGACTAAAAAGCCTGAAATGCCAACACTAGTCTTTTCACCAGAGGCTATTTCCACGTTAGAAGCACAAATTCAACATCAAGCCTCATGACACATGGACAAATTTACTAAATCTTTTTAATAGAATACATCAAGCTTAACTGGAATAAGTTAAGCCTTCAGGAGTGTCTCTCTGCAGATGCTTTTGTGATAGTTCTGCTAAATCCTTCACAGACATCACTTAGCTTAATTCAATTAAGTGACTTTTTGCTTTAGTGTACGATTAACCCTACAAAAAAAGTGCAGATTGTACGCTAATTTTACATAGTGTCTAAATATAGTTATCCAATAATATCAGATATCTAAAATACATCAGATGTTTACTTTTTAATATTTAAATTATTTAAACAGATTCATTATTATATAGAAGATTAAAAAAATAAAAAATGCAGTGGTGATACAATCAGCCTAAAAGCATAAGAATGTATTTAATGCAAATATTATAGTTGTTATAAGTTCCAATGATGGACCCATGAGAGTTTTCCAGCTTTGTTGTGTTTAATTACAAACAATATTAGCTTGTTTAACAAGCAGCGTTTAGAACAGCATGTGTAAACCCAACTTTTGCTGCTTTCTCTTTGAAACAAACCTGGAGCGAGTTCCCTTAAAAGGCTCAGCAAGCCCCTGAGCCACAAAGACCCCCTCCCACTCTCTGTGTACGCTGAGGAGCCGTGAAGCGTTCACACAAACGTATGGATAAGTAAATTGTGATGATACTAGTGCTAATGAAGGGTAAAATGCTGGTTGGATGGGAGCAGCAGTGGAATGTGGCGTGTGGGAAGGGATGGATGGCAGCCTGATGATTAATGCGTCAGAGAGCCGACGGGGGCCGGGCACAGCACCAGAGGCCTTGCCACCCCTGCTCGCTCATTTGGAAATTTCTCTCAGCAGAGGGAGAGGAAGAAAAAAGGACTTCTGCCTCTGTGACTGAGTCTCAACGGCAATGGATAAACAAATACCCCTTTTTCACTAAAACGCTGCTGGTGCAATCCTCTTTCAGACACTGTTACAGCATAAGCTGTCCAGAAATAAACACAGCACATCATGTCTTCAAGAGTTTTTTTTTTTTTTTTTACATTTTAAACATCTATAGCAACTTTAGTGTCTTTATATGTGAAGTTTGTTTCGATGCAACCATCAAAAGTTATGTTAACTAAATTTTATAGTTTTTTTAAAAAAATATATAAACATAAAAAAATAAATATTACAAATAATGTTTAAAAAACAATACAATATAGTATTACTATTTTTTATTATAAATCAAATTTACATATATAAAGAGTTTAATATTTTAAATATTCAAATAGCAAATAAAATCCATGGTTATCAATTTACTTATGATATTTATAAATAATCTTACCAGTCAGTTTGGGGTCAATGTGTTTTTTTGTTGTTGTTTTTTTTTTTTTTTTAAAGAAATTATTGTTCACTTATACATTAAATTGATCAAAGGTGATATAAAAAATTGTAATGTTACAAAAATACTAAGCAGCACAACTGTTTTCAACATGGAGGATAATGTGACACTGAAGACTGGAGTAATAATGCTGAAAAATCAGCTTTGCCATCACATGAATAATATATATTTTAAAATATATTAAAAGAGAAAATAATTATTTTAAATTGTAATAATATGTAATAATATTTATTATTAAAATTATCAAAATGAATGCAGCCTTATTGAGACTTTTGAGATATATATATAGTTCTGTGTCAGCCTTGCCAGATGAAGATGTTGCTTTTATGCCCCTTTTTACAAGATGTAAAATAAGTCTCTGGTGTCCCCAGAGTGTGTATGTGAAGTTTTAGCTCAAAATACCTCACAGATCATTTATTATAGCATGCTAAAATTGCCACTTTTTGGGTGTGAGCAAAAAAGTGCCATTTTTGAGTGTGTCCCTTTAAATGCAAATGAGCTGCTGCTCCCGGACTCCTTTCCAGAAGAGGGCGGAGTTTCAAGAACTCATGGCATACCGGCAACAACAAAACAGGACATCTCATGCACCAAAAATGTCAGAAAGGGCATTCATGTGCCATTTTTAGCTAGGAAACTCTTGTTTACGATAATTCCGATAGCACTTGAGGGCAGCATCAGTTCTGGATATGAAGTTTGCAGCACAAAGCGTTGGTATTTAGCCATCTTTCAGAAGCAACCTTTGTGAAAATCCATCGTTGAACAGACCCTCGTTTGTGAAGCAGACTGGCATAAAATGATTGCCGCCAACGTACAAGACCTACTTTCTTCGGGACATTTCCTTCAAAATTGAAATTTAACTCAGATGGCAGACACAACACTTGTAATGCCTCTTTAGCGGAGACATAAAACTCCAGCTTGTACCGTGAGGATACAGAAATGATGGACTCTGTGCTTGTCATTCAGGGCTGAGTCTATGCTAATAGGGCAGATCATCACCAGTTGTGGGCAGGGCTTCTCCTTATGGTAATGTCATCTTAGGTGATAATCTGAATCAGCTTGTATGAAGAGACTGTTTCTGATTGATGGGAATTAGTGGATTTTTACCATTACAGGCTGGTTGTTCTCACACACTGTGGACAGAGTTCAAACACCTTATAAAAGTGAATTGTGCATAATAGGTCCCTTTAAAAACTTTACTTGATGCTGATGTTATTTCACCTCCAAGTCTATGATGTCATTGATTCCTGATTTGAGAGCAGTTGATGGGCAAAAAGAAGACCAGATAAACAAATGGCCAGAGAGAAAAGAGATAAAAAAAAAAATAAAAAAAAGAGAAAGCAGGTAAGAAAAACACAGCGGAAGAGCAGAGACCTTGCCCTCTCTCTCTCTCTCTCTCTTCTCTTCCCTTCCCAGCATTCCTCCTCTCAGCAAGATGGTGCACCACCAGGACCTCCAGCACCTGTCCCTCACTCTGGAATCAGTGAGCTGTGCCGGAGTCACACGGCCTCTCATCGCCATCCATCTAAATACGACATCCTTGAGCCGAGATTGCGCGAGCAGTGCGGTGTGTATTTTGCATTGTCTCAGAGCGGGCGTCCTGATCTAGGAAACGTCTGTGCACATAAGGATAAAAATCCCCATGCAGGCAGCAGGAGATTAACTGCCCTCTGCCTCTCACATCTTCCTCTATCGATCGCCATAGATAAAAAAAAGTCCTCACACACATTCACTAAGATGACATCACAGGCAAAGAGGCAGAACAAGGACTCCTTGTGGCAGAGCCACGTCCTTGAGGTCAGAGGAGGCAGCACAGAGACAGAGAGACAGAGAAGGATGAAGAGCTTTGCTTTCCCCTAGCAGCTAACATTAAAGTCAAATGAAATCACAACTGGAGAATTGTCGCTTTGGGTTCATGCCAGATAGCTCTGAAGTTGTCTATATAGCATACTCATAAAAATAACAAAATTAGCTTTACACGTTTAAAACGTACAGTCTTTCTCTTCCAGGAAAATGGACTGAAAATATGGATGACTCATCCTGCACTGCATAGACAAAATCAAATGCTCCACAGAATAAGAATGTCTCCTCCATAAATTACAAGCACCACCTGAAACTGAATAGCAGGTCATGGCTGATTTTCAGGCCAATACATTTAGCTCAGTTATTATTATTATTATTATTACTATTATTTTACAATTAGCTCATAACTAACCAATATTAAAATGCAATACTATTTTGTATAAAATAAAAAAATAAAAAATGAAGCAATACAGAAAACATTTTAAATGCCATATAAATAATAATAATAATAATAATAATATTTATTATAATAAAAATGTATTTATTAATTTTATTAATTTGTTAATTTATAATTATTTAATTTTGTTATTTTATGAGTATGCTATATAGACAACCACAAAGCTATCCAGCATGAACCCAAAGTGACAATTCTCCAATTGTGATTTCATTTGGAGATTATTTATTATACATATACATTATCTTCATTATTATATAATAATGGTAAATAATAATGAACATAATACATAGTATATAAATGGATATTAATTGAGATTTGCAAAAGATTACATTTACCAGTGTTATTGTATTTGCGTTTTTTAAGGATAATTTTAAGTGAGCATTGTGAAATATGCAATATTGGCCAATTAATATCACATATTGACGTACATAGAACAAAAAAAAAAAAAAAAAAAACAAAAACAAAAAATCCCTGATAACTGCTATGGTACTGATATTGTGCATCTCTACATTCCATTGGGTCTTACAGTTTTTCTCGATTGCTAACACACTATAACTGATTCATTTGATTAATTCATTCAGGATATTGGGATAATATAAACAGAAGCACAGGTGATTGTGTTTTAGAAATTGCATCCTAGAATCATTGACAGGGTTTTATACTACTTACACATACAGTATAATTACAGTACATCGTAACAGTACTTTATATGAGAGAAATTTCACTATTGTGTGTCCAGTAAACTGTAGCACATGTACACTCTCAAATTTGTGATTGTCAAATTTATTTGTAGACATTTTTTTTTTTTCAGGTGCTGTATTTTTTCAGAACTAAGAGACGACTGCCTAACTGCTAACTGCTATAGTATTGTATACTGTAATGAAATTTGGCTGAAGGATGGCACATTTAATTCTTTATTTATGTATGACTGTAATTGACAGTATACTGTACTGTGTTGCATACACATATTTAGTTCTTTGGTTTATGAACTTTTCTTCTTCTTGTAAGATATCTTGTAAGATATAAAATATTTTGACTGAAATATTTGATTTTGACGTGAAAGTTTAATGTTTGTACAAGTTGGTGTGTAGTTACGAGATTGTGTTTATAGTTGTGAGAAAATGGTGAATTGTTTCATGAATTGTGTGTTAGCAGCTGAGAAAAACTGTAAATAAACAAATAAATAAATAAAACAGTTTCTTTTGATTTGTCAAGCTAAGGGATAGACAAAAACATGGAGATATCACTGTTGCATTATGGGTATGTTTTTTGTAAGTGTTGCCTTGTGCTAATGTGATTAGTTAGCACAGATCTTCTGGATCAAGTTACAGTCATTTCACAGGAGCCAGCTAACACAATAATAGAAAAGTCATCAGCACGGTCCTCTATTCAGTATTAATGGTGAGTGTATGTCTTTGGCAAGAGAGCATTCTGTTTACAAGCAGAGCTGGAGGAGAAAGAGGGCGAGAGAAAGAGAGAGAGAGAGAGAGAGAGAGAGAGAGAGAGAATGCGGCATAAACCAAGCAGAAGGCCATGAAGGACTGGGGTCTATACCAAGGACTGGGATTCATCCAATCTCCCTTGGGAGTGTCTTCTTCAGCTCACTTCTAATTTATACCCATACAAATAACTTGGCTTCGATTAATAACTGAATCACAAGGCAAAAAAAAAAGTAGTGTTTTTGCCAAGAGCAGGGTGTGTGAGAGCATTTCTTCTGTGCCTCAGCATGATTGGCCTGATAGACTGTGGAGGAGAAGGGCATTAATCGTAAAGGGCTGCTGGAGTGTGGGCTAAAGTTGCTGGCCGTAATACTGTCTTGTCTGAATCATCGCCCCCCTTGAGGTCCGGAGCAGGGCGAGTGTCTAGTTTTACATTCTAATGTGGCCTGGCACTCAAAAAGAAGCATCATTCCTCTCTCTGTGCTGATGAGAGTACATTAGGGCAGAGACGATTTAGTAGGGGATAAATAAGGCCGTTTGTGAATGTTTCTTTGATGGCTTTAGATTAGAAAAGCAACAATATAGAAACTCTGGCTAATACAATTGCCAATAATTATTTTTATATTATGCCCAATAACAAATACTATGGCTGATATTATAAATCAACAGCGTTCACACTACAGTTCCAATTAAAAATTATTCATGCTGAAAAGAGGCAGTATAATTAAAAAAGAAAGGGGAGAAATAGTAAAAAAAAAAAATAAAAATAAAAAAATAACCCCTTATATTATCTACTTCTAGTATTGGCCTGGTACAATGTAACCATTATTATTTTTTTTATTTATTTGTATAGTAGTTTTCATAATACACATTGTTTTAAATCCGTGTTACAAAGAACACTGTCTTACTTACCAAGGAGGTGCTGGTGCACAATTTTATACATTCTGCACATATTCAAATTTTAATTTGAACAGGCAGAAGCAATCTAGATGTAATTTTAAAAACATCTAATCTTAGCTGATACCAATATGGTCACTAATATATTATGGATTTCTATTTTCAACATTGTATTTAATTTATGTAATTAAGCCTCCAGGTACTTGCGATTCAACACAGAATGTGTTCTTGAAGTTTTGTTATGGTAATTAAAAAGTGAGTCATGAGACACTCATCAATGAATTATAGTGTGCATTATATTTCAAACCATATCTAATCATCATGAATGAGAAGCTGCACATAAGTACAAGCAGCACTTATCAAATAAAAGGAATTCAGCCTGGTTGCATTGGATGAAACTGGCTTCTCAAACATGAAACCATGTTATCACTAGGGGCTTTTACAGTGCTTTTGTATGCAACCTTTCTAAACTACACAACACAACACGTAATATCATGTCCTTAATCTAATAATAAAAAAAAATCTAAAACATTCCGGTATCTTGAATCCTTGCTTGTCTTCAATGAGCCTTAGCAAAAATAAGGCAAGAAATAAAATGAAGACCTGAGAGGCGCTGGCAAGACATTGATAGAGTGAAGAGTCGGAGTACGGTCTACCAAATGACTTATTTTACCGCCCCCCTTCAAAACATATGCCCCACATTTGAAAGAGGAAATGATTGCATATCTGGAGTAAATGTGCTCTGTGAAAATGAAGAAATTCAACTGGATGAGACACCAGAGAGAATGAGGTGTACTTTCTGTCCTGAAAGGTGAGAAACAGATGATGTTAGAAGGAACGAAAAAGATGGAGTGCTGGAGAGACACAGCACCTGCACCGGTGGAGGTTGAGGAGAAAGAAAAGTCAGTGAGTCAGAGGCTGAAGAAAGGCGAGATGGTTTCGGTTATGACCAGCACTGCTAGCTGTAAAGGATAAGCTATTTGGGAAATGGGGTTTGGAATGGAAAAAAACAAACAAAAAAAAAAACTAACGCACAAACACAAGAGGTAAAAGGGAAGCCATACCTGGGAACTGAGCAGCTCCTGTGTGAAAGGGGGAGAGAAAAAAAAAAGAGAGAAAATAATTAGGAGGAAGCCATTCACCAAAAGACGATCCCCAGCGTCATGCAGTCAGAAGAATAAGACAAACAAAATGGCACATTTAAAAATGCTAAATCAACAATAACCTTACAAGGTCAGGTTCGATGTTTGAAAACATTAGGGGGGAAAAAATCTAATTTCAAAATCATGTCAATGTGGCTGAAACAAACAATCTGACTGACTGATCATTTCATGGCATATCTTGAACAGCCATTAAAAACAGTAAAAACCTCATGAATATAACAAAAACAATGGAAGGAGAAATTCATCATCAGGTCTCCTGCGGAACATTACTTTATCTCATTCAGTGCTTTCTTTCGACGTGGCGTGCTGTGAAACTTCATTAATTGCAACATGTCAACAGCACCTGTTCTTGAGCTCATCTATCGGCAGCTAAGGCCCCAAATCAGAGGCTTAGCTAATGCACCGCCTCTGGTACCCACATAACAGTTTTAAAAAGCACTTAGAGCTGACATGGCTTTATGAAACTGTGCAATGAGTCAGAGTCTGATTAGAAAAACAATTTTCTTATTAGCATTTTCACCAAATTTTCATCTTAGCTAATGTGCGAATTAGCATTCGTCTTCTGGGACTCTACGCAAAGCCATTGAAGACGGATATTTGTGCCTCAGCTTTGCTCAGAGCATCTGCATGTCAATTGAATTTAAACAACATTAGAGAAAGTACACAGAAATCCATGCAAATATCCATGGGTGACCACGGCATAAATCATCTCTCAGTACCAAACAAAACTCTTCAAACCCGGCCGCTTGAAACAAGACCCTTGAGGCAAGTACAAAATAAACCTCACAGAGCTTTGCGTAGGCCTATAAAACAAGCTTGTGCCCACCAGGCTTCCTTCATCAAGCAGTAAGACCATCCTGGCTATGACTGGAAGATAGCCTGGTCTAAGCAGAGTAGATTTTTAGACACTTGGTGCCGTGAGAGAATACAGTGCGTTGTCTTTATGATTTGTCGCATGATTTGGTTGAGAGCAACAGGAGATCAAGGGCCACCCTCGAACTCAGACCCCTGGAACACAGGCCACACGAATAGGGTTATCCATGTTAAGTAAATGTCAGCCGTCAGAATATCTCTGCATTGGCTTTTCTGCCCTAGGCTTCGCTGAGCCCCTGACCAGAGAGCTAAGGGACCGCCCAGTCCATGTCACACTCTCTCCCCCTCTCTTCAGGTGAGGTTAAAATCTCTGACCAGTGCAATGCATTAAACATGAGATATCCCACTTGAGAGACGCTCCCTACTCCAAAATGATAGGGACATTAACTTTGGGGTCAGCATGCATGAGCTGCATTAATGAACCCTCGTGTCTCACTCTACATGCACACCAACCGGAGAGCACTTCAGATAGTCAAAAGCCTGAAAATAAGGCGTGTTTAAAAATATGCTGGGAATTTATGGCTACAGTCAAATTCATAATATAATATAATATAATATAATATATAATATAATATAATAACTGATGTAATGAAAAATTCAATGTGTTTGAACAATGTATTTTTGACAAAAGTTTTGACTTTTTTTATTGTCAGGTGGTACAACCAAATAGTTGTATGTATATTCTGTAGTTGTACAACCTGACATGGAAAGTGTACCAACCTACTCACACTTGAAATTCTGCAACAAGGATCAGTTAGGGTCCTCTGGATGATGCATTATCATATTTACTGTTATAGACTCGTCAATTCATAATACAAGTTTTAAAATGTTTCCAATTGTGCCACCCTGACATTTCAGAATATACAAATTGCTGGACAAAAGTTTTTCAATTATCTCTACATAATAAACTACTTTTATACAAATAAAATATACATTTATACAAATTTGTTTATATGAAAAGTTAAGCTAATAAAACACAAAATAATATGTATTATTTAAATGTACTAAAAATGAATCCAATCTAAATAGGTTTTATAGAATAAAGTGATATATGTCACGAATCTATCAAATTATTTAAAAAGGAATTAATGCACATCATGTCACTGACACACTCACACACACTACATTTCAGCTCATTCCTGGCCAGCCGCCTTTCACACAGGTTTCCACAGTATGATCTACCTAATCAAAACCTAGAAATCTGCTGCCTATGAGGTATTAAATTAAACATGATAAGTGGACCCATTAAAGCACAATTATCAGTGATCTGCAAATGTGAACATGAGAAAAGCTTTTTACAGCTAAAAATGTCACTGGACAAAAACCGTTGGATTCACAGACTTCAAAGTCAGTGGCAAAGTGCAAGTGTTTCTAAGGATCAAGTCTTTGTCCTATCAGTCTGCTTTAGTCAGAAAGGATTGAAGCGTGTGTACCTGAGCCATAATAGGGAGGGATTTATTGTCTGTCTGCCGGGCGGTGATTAGACACCACTGCTGCCACTCTGATAAGCTTCGCTGATGGGAATAGACACTCCAGTGTCCTAAAACCACCTTGGAGGAGCCAGAGAGAGAGGTCACATCTGGCGGCTCCAACCATCCGCCTCTGACTTTGAAGTGACTTTTGAGGTTTTCTTAAACTTTAGGGACACTTAGAACTTCTTCAGAGGAGTGAGTGTCATTAAGCGAGAGAGAGAGAGAAAAAAAAAGGAATTATAGCCCTGACATTACAGAATTCAGCACAGGATAAATCACAAATTTATTCCCTTCTGCTTTGGGAATACCAGCATTGCTTTCTGACATTACACAGAACATTCACAAAAAAATTCAATGTGGACAGCCAGAAATGTGCGCCAGCTAACATGCCATGAACAGTAGGATATTTTCAAAAATCCTTTAAAAACTACCCTGCTGAATTCCCGTGCTGGTCAGCACAGCCACGATTACTGAAGGGTGTGCAAAACTACATTTTCAAAATTGACATCTAAAGCACAGCACGCTAATTAAAGCATTGCCACTACAAAATTCAAAATTATATACTAAAACATACCCCATCTAAAACAACAATTAGGCTAATAATAGTAATAGGCCATGGATGTTTAGGCATTCTGGGCACTGATGAAGTACTATGAGCAGATGTACATACCCTCAGACATGGAACTTCCAGCCTGACCTGCTGAGCCTTCGTGTAATTAAAAGGTTAGGAGAGTAGAGTCATATTTTCATCTCAAAAGGGATTTGATGGAAAGGGCAGGGTTGTGTGGCCTAGCACAATCCACACAACACACAGATTGACCTTCACATCCATTCCTTTCTGAACAGCATGCCAAAGAGACCAAATGAACACCTCTATGCCACACACAACGGGGCTACAAGGATTGTGATGCTATCTTTTTTTAGAGAGAGAGAAAAAAAAGAAAAAAGAAATCTGATTTAAAATCCTTGAAAAGAGGTGACATTTACATTGGTCATACTTTTAGCAAAGATAATACTAAAAGCTCATACAAAAAATGGAATAGAACAGAAGGAGGACAATGATAAGACCTGAATACCAACAATATTGCTATTAGATGTTCAAAAGCGGATCTGAATGTTACAGTCAGTGGGTGAAAATAGCTTCAGACGAAAGCCATCAGGTGTTTGGGGACAGAGGGGGCGAGACAGAGAACTGATACAGCAAAGGGACAGTTGGGGTGGTCACAGACAAGACCTAGAGACCAGAAAGGGAATGCTACCATTAATTTTGAATGAAAGGCACAGATCTGCAGTAATTGCTATCTGATAGCACACCCAGCAGCTCGTCAATCTCAGGACATATCTCTGTGGGATCACCTGAGGTAAAGTGACCCCGTCATAACTTAGAAGTCACTACATTTACAAAGAACCACATAAAATCACAACACAAAGCTTTGAGACCATCTATATGCTAGTGTACTCGAACTGTCTTTCTCCTTCAGGAAAAAATAAAAAATACTGCAGACTCATGATGCATTACACAAATTTTCATGCAATCAAATGCTCTCTGAAATGAGCAAATGTGAAGTAACTAAAGCATATTGGCAATTTTTTTCATATGTCCCTAACCAAACATCCTGTTTAATAGGAAATAAGTCAAAATGGTTGCCCATCAAGGGTACACAAAAGTAGAAACTCTACTATTGCAAATATGAATGGTGAATGGACTCTTCCATAACTAATTACCTAACGAGAATAGAGAAAAAGCAGTGAGCACGGTTACTTCCTGCTGTTTGCAAATCCTAAAAATTGATTGGAATGTCGGTCACATAATTTGTGTAAGGGTCCTTCAGCCAAAACAAAAACAAATAAATAAATTATAAAAAGTACCATTTCACACAAAATCAGTACTGCACTCTGAATGGCTGACCCGCTAGAGGCCGTGGAAAATATTTTGGCTATTGTGAGTGAACGGAAAGGTTGGTGTTCTGGAAAGACAAGGTTATAATCACAACAAATACTAAAATGAAATACAAACATTTTAAATGATGGCTTCTCCAAAATAGACAAGGACAAGGTAATTTTTTGGTCTCTGTAGCCAACACAGAAATAAAAGACACATTTTAGGGGTGCCGCAGTGTGACATAAATTTGCTGCTAACATGCTATCTGGATGTGAGAGAAATTTACTTTTTTAAGGTTTCAAAGTCTCTAAAAATGGAGGACCCTTCCTTCTTTGGCACTTACTCCAAAAGCAGTGCTTTGTAGTACAAGACTGTACAACTCCTCTAATGTGAGCAAAATAATTAATTTGACTGCACTTACTGTACAGTATACTGTGTAAGCTGTAAAGTTCACTCAAAACATGAACATTGTCATGTTTTTTTGTTCCACTATCCCTTTAAAGTATAAATGTAGGTACAAATATAAATTTATAACAACAACAATTTGTTTGTCCAACCAGAAAGCAAAAGTACTGTGTTATCCCAGGTGAAAAAAAAAAGGAAACTTCTATAATGTACTTAAAATTCTCTGTTTTCACGCACTAATTTTGTACTTAATATACTAAAAATTCTTCTTAAGAAAATCTAAGTGTACTCAACTGTGCTATTTTGAGACACTAAACTAAAATGAACTAAAATGTGAACTAAAATGTGCTTTTAATATACTATCTCTGTATTTAAAAAAATATATTTAGTTATCACTTGTAGTACACTATGGGTTCAGATGTACTATAAGTGGTATATAAATAAATGTTTTAAATACAGAGATATATTAAAAGCACATTTTAGTTCATATTTCATGGTGTCTCAAAATAGCACAGTTGAGTACACTTAGATGTTCTTAAGATTATCTTAAGAAGTATTAAATTAGAATTTTTAGTATATTAAGTACAAAATTAGTGAGTGAAAATAGAGCACTTTAAGTACATTATAGAAATTTACTTTTTTTTCCACCTGGGAGACACTATAAAAAGAAAATTAGGGAATTTGTTACCACAACTTAAATAAAAAATTAAATAAATTAAATAAAAATTCTAAATGTATTGTTTTAATTAAGCCTTTTAAGTTGTAAACATTATTTTGTAGAGTTCTGTTTACATAATAATGTTGATCATTAAATTTCTGCGTTAATTGGCTTTTTTTTAAAAAAGAAAAAAAAAAGGTTGTAGTAACTGTAATGAAACTGTCTTGATAACAGAAATTAGGCAGTGGATTTCTATTTCCAAGCATGCTTTGCATAGGACTGGATATAGGATAAATAAATGTTGAAATTAAGTGTTCATTTATTTGTTTTTAATGAAGGGAAAGACCTGTTACTGTTTAATGCTGCATGTTTGACATTTAAAAGAGTTTCTGTAATGTTGAAGTTTTTGTGTTTACCATTGTGCTGAAGATACATGAAAGTAAACATTGTCTCTATAAGCAATGGCTGTGCTAATGCCAGTGACAAGTAATATCTTACTTGTGCATTAAATATACATGTTAAATAAGTTATGCTAGCACATGCTATGATAGCTGTTGATTTGAACTAAGATAGATAAGATTAACTGGTTCCAGGGCTACAACTCTGGTAGTTAGATTTTTTTAATCAGCTTAAAAATTTGTGTTTATGCTACAAATTATTAAGTTCCTCTAACTCAATGTAGCTTGTTGGTTAAACTTAAATTCACTCAAAGTTGTCATAACTCAAAAAAAATGTATGCATTAATTTGTTGCGTTAATTTGTTGTTGTTGAGCCAACACATTATTTTTTAGAGTACCACACAATTATAGCCAAGCAGATCATATCTGACGTTTAACATACAGTTATGTAGATCATGATTTTTAACCAATGAGAAAGAAACCAAGCGAATGACAAAATGTCTGGTTGCTTGTTGTGGTTGGTTAGGAATGGTATTAAAGTCCGAAGATCAAAAGATGAGCACAGTTGGTGAAAGGATGAATGGCTAGTATAGAGATTAATGCCGTAAAAACATTCTCACGGTACTCTGACGCTGAAATGACTACGCATGGTTGCCGAGAGACTACACATTGAATTCAGCCTGTCTGTCTGTGCTTTGTTGGCTTCTCCCCTTCGCTCTCAGGTCTAGCTTTTTACTTAATTAAATCAGCCGAGTCCTCATATCAGATATTCTTTAACAGAATACTAAAGCATATCCATTCCCTAATGCCATTATAGTGAGCGGAGGGCAGGCAGATGTTTTAATCCCCTGGATCAGCCTACACAAAAGAAAGAGAGGCCGCCAGTCTGCCATTAGCCACATATTTGCTCCTGGGCTGGGTACACTAACCTGAAGCATGAATTCTACGCAACCGACAGATATGACTGGCCCTCCCCAGGATGCTCACCAGACAAAAAACTCCCTTTTTCAGTAGTTGCAGTGGAATGACTGATGTTTTGACATGGCACATTGGTGCCCCCATTTACATTCCTCATCTCGATACCACATTGGCTGCAGCAAAATGCAGCCAAAATGAAGTTGTCAGAGTAAGAGGAACAAAGCATTAATACACATCATGAAAAGAGAAAGGTTTAAGGTACTAAAGGCTGAACCAAAGCAGCTAAATTTTATTTTATGTGGACGGGGAAGCACTCATAAAATAGTAGTATATACAATATTTATCAATATCAAGTACTATTTTGCCTGTGACACAATCAGTATGGTGGAACACAGTAACTTTCAGAAAGCTGTGGTGGTGAAGATGAAAGTATGCGCATGGGTACGTGCCCTAGTTTGACAGAGCAGGTGGATTCCACTCCCAGGACCCATCTGTGCGGTCGGGCATTTGACTATATGGAGAACCCTACTGAGCCTCGAGCCCATTATTGTTGCTCCCGACAACCCCGGCATAATCCGCTCATTTGCGAGGTCATCGCAAATCATTATACAGTAGGGTTCCATTCCTCCAACATAAATACATGACCCCAGGGATCTGCTCGGCCCACTCTTCCCTGTCTCTCTTTCTCAATCCTACCGCTCTGCCACTTTTTTATATGAGTCTAGAAAAGCGTGTAATTAAATCTGCAGAGATTGCATGGGCAAGAACAAGCGATGCAGTCAGGCAGAATATGTGCATTCCTGTACAGTGGGATAAACAGAGGCATGATGAAAGATGGAAAGGAAGTTTGCAGTGTATCTGACAAGGCAAAAGAGACATTCTCACAGCTCCAAAGCACACACAGAGGGTTTTTCCCACTGCGCTGCGACAAAGACTGGGTACGCTCATTTTCCGCAGCAAGGGCATTTTTACACATTCCCATGTTGCGTTTCTGCTCATCTCATGTCCCCAAATCCCCTGCAGAAAAATATAGCGTGCTGAAAGTGATGAAGCACTTGTACATATTCCAAAGTCTACAAAATATGTCTTAAGTTGTACTAGAGAGGAATGAGCCGTGAACGAGCCGACTTGCTTCATTGATTAGTAACCAGCACAAGTATATGTTCATTGGTTTAATTGAAAAACAAAAAAGGATCGTTAGGAAGGTTTTGCAGACATCCATTTCATCCCAGGAGCCAGTGATGCAGATGGGACTGCAGTGTGCTCTGCCTCTAAAATCGCCTTAGGTTCCCGTAGCACTTATATAAGTAGTTCAGAGCTCTGCAGGGAACATGCATGGAGCACCGAAGAACACGACGACACCAAAGGCTGACAATGCATTGTTTCTACAGAGTCCCATAAATAATTAACAACAATGCAAGCTATTTCCATAAAAACAGAGGATGCTCCGAACGCAGATCTTCTCTAGCCTTCGGCACTACCTCAAACGTACCACTGTTATGGTATCATGGCACCTGCGATGACATAGGGAACATTCCCTCCACCTTGATGCCTGTGGAGAAACAACAAAAATGTCCTCTGAATAAACTCATGCATGCATCAGTTACATTTCTATAGCTAAAACTGTCTGATGGGGTGACACAAAATCCCTCCTTGAGGCTTTGAGCTATGTTTTCCTATTTTTCTTTATTCAGAAGGCTGAGAGAGGGGTAGGTTGTGTATTCTGGCTGGAAAAGGGACAGCTGCTCCTTTAGGGTCCATCATTTATCATCCTCTCAGATGGTCTTCATCTCCTCCTGCTGTACTCGAGGCTAAAACACATTTACCTAAAAGGATTTCTGCAAGCTAAGGTGCTAAAGCCTAATTTTGCAGGGGTAGAAACGTAACAGCACACATCCGGATACTTGACCCAAACTTTCCACATCGTGCAACGAACTGCTGACGCAGTAGTGCTGTCAAATGCATTTAGAGCGGGTGCCCGAAACAACGGAAATTAATTGTCAGCTGTTGTTTTAAACCGCCCCAAGTTTTCAATTAATCTACTGACATTTAGCTACAAAAGAACTGATTAAGGAGAAAAGGTTACATCGAAGCTGAAGCTTTCCGATGGAATCGAGCGGGAATCACGTGATGGCTTTGTTATTTAGATGGAAATGTGACTTTGAATGAAGAACAAATATATCGCTCTCGAGACTCAACCAGCCATGTGAACAAATAGTCCCACTACTATGCATCCCATCATTCCGCGCAGAGGGCTGATTGTGCATACTTGCTGGTTTCATCTGAAGTGCTGCTTCATTGCTATTATACAGGCAGGATTCTTCAACAATATTGCACTCCCAGCCTGAGGATAGCCTCAAAATTGAACTCTTATGAACACCCGGTTTCTGTGAGGATACCAAGGCAACGGGGTTAAAAATTGTGTTAGTTGCAAGAGAGAAATAGAGCTCTTTGAGAAAGGATTGCATGCCAGTCAAATCTAACACTGGAAGATATATAAAGTATGGTGGCTTCGAGCTGAATCTCCATTTAATTAATTTCATGTTTATTTGTAGGGATACATAGATATGGGATTTTTGGTTGATGCTGATAACCAAACATTGTTTATATTTTAAAGCAGATAACCAATATATAGGTAGCAATATGTATTTTTAAAAATGTGTGAGGCCTCGATTGACAGCAAGATAATTAACACTTTCAAATGCCCAGAAAGTCACTAAAGACGTATTTAAAACAGTTCATGTGAGTACAGTGGTTCATCCTTAATGTTATGAATATGTATACTTTTTGTGTGCCAAAAAACTAAACTATGACTTTATTCAACAATATCTAGTGATGGGCGATTTCAAAACACTGCTTCATGAAGCTTTGAAGCTTTACGAATCTTTTGTTTTGAATCAGTGGTTCGGAGCGTGTATTAAACTGCCAAAGTCAAATTTCAATGGTACACATGACTTTGGCAGTTTGATACGTGCTCCGAACCACTGATTTGAAACAAAAGATTTGTAAAGCTTCAAAGCTTCATGAAGCAGTGTTTTGAACAAAGTTGAATAAAGTCATTATTTTGTTTTTTTGGCGCACTTGTCGCTTCATAACATTATGGTTGAACCACTGTAGTCACATGAACTGTTTTAAATATGTCTTTAGTACCTTTCTGGGCATTTGAAAGTGTTACTTATCATGCTGTCAATAGAGGCCTCACTAAGCCATCAGATTTTTATCAAAAATATCTTTCATTTTTGGGTGAACTAACCCTTAAAGTAATACTAACATCTAGAAACCTCATTGTAACGTTTTTTCCATTTGTGTCATGTTAAATGGGTGCCATGCCTTTGCCAGCCTTGTCTATATGGGTAGAACAAACTATTTTGTTTTGCATCACTTGCTGGCGCAATGGTGCAACAAGACCTCACCGTTTAGATGTAAAATTCTGGCAGGCGCGAGTGTGAGTGTTGACAGGTTCCATTGCCACGTAAAGCAATATTAAGAGTGGACGGTTTGTACACATGCCTCTGCAGACCAAGATAGCTCCGCCATGCTGTCAAAGGCAATAACACGAGTGCTAGTCTGTTACCCATTTTGAACGGCATAAGGTTTATATTCACCAAAAAATGTCACAGACCGACTCCATTCTTGTCCAGGAGACAGAATCAGCAGACACAGGTGCCACTAATCAATGGTGTCCGCACAGACACGACTGCGTGCACCTGCCATATTGGCACATTATGCCGTCACGTAATTCAATTTGCCACTCCATCCCATTTCCATGGGCTGTCATATTTACATCGGGCTCCATTGGAAAACACACACAAACTCTGAGTGGATAGGAAATACTGGTTGCTGAGAAAATGGAAACTTGGAGGAATAAGAGATAGAAAAACAAGCTCAGTGATGTCTCAATCAGAAAGAGACCCGGTATCATTTGGAATTGGATTATGTGGAAAAGTCAATACCAAACAAACAGCTTTTCCAGTTAAAGCTTAACTTACAAAAGGTATTAAGATTAGAGCAGATGATAAAAACGGAGCGATTCAATGCGTCTTTTGTCTTGGGATTGTTGGCAGAGAGAGTGCCAGCATCAGTTAGATGCCGTTTTTTGTAGGATTTCCATATACTGTGCCACGAGCCGTATGGATTTTTTCCAGTGTTCTCTTCCTGGAGTCTATGGGGGGGACTTAGAGGGGATTCTGGCAGGTTGCAAACGTAAACGCTAAGTGACTGATAAGGTGTCAGTGTTTGACAACGCTGTGGATTGCTTACATAACCTGCGTCTGAAGTGTCATTCCTCCTTATTTCTTCCTCTCTCTCTCGTACTTCATCTCTCGTCTTCCCGTCTCAATATGGAGTGAGAGGGTGAAAAACAGCTTTATCTTCCTCTCGCCACAAATCAGTGCAGTGACCAGAGATCATCTTTTCTAATGCCATCTCTTTTTATCTGCCGCTGACACACACCCAGGTGCACCACGGGCCATTTGTCCCAATAAAGGTCACGCTGGTGTGGATAACACTCATTTCCTCTCTTTAAAAGTCTTGTATTTAAAATATGCTAAAATCAGACCAAATGCGGCTACAATGGAGGGTAGACCAGCTTTGTCACACAGTCATAAACATTCCGCAAGGGTTTCTTTCTTTCTTTTCTGAATCTCACTTTTCTAGTCTCTCACCTGCGCCCTCCTCCCACGCCGCACCTGGGCTCCTCGGAAACACGGTCTTGGGATTGCATCCCAGGGTGGTAACATCCATCAACCCTGACACCAATCACCGGAAACCCCACAAAATGCTTCCTCCAATTTGTTTGCTATTTCAATGTCTTTCAGTGAAGCCTCCATCACACCTGTCACAACCACCTGCTACCTATTCCGCAAAGCACGGAAGGGAAAGGGAGGGAGAGTTTATAATCAGCCAGAATTGCTAATCTTCAGCTATTATTTTTACCCACCAAATGCCATTCTGTACAAACACTACTCCAGGCTAAACCACAGTGCACTGCTAACAGACACATCTGCTAGAAAACAACTCCATTTGTGGGACTAAATTTTTGGACAGGAATGTTGTTCCAGGATTAACTAAATATGTTGATCCAGGAACATGTCTTACTTTCAAATCACAGTGACCATACACCGATCAGGCATAACATTATGACCACCTTCCTAATATTGTGTTGGTCCCCCTTTTGCTGCCCAAACAGCCCTGACCATGGACTCCACATGACCCCTGAAGGTGTGCTGTGGTATCTAGCACCAAGATGTTAGCAGCAGATCCTTTAAGTCATGTAAGTTGCGGGTGGGGCCTCTGTGTTTGTTCAGCACATCCCACAAATGCTCGATTGGATTGAGATCTGGGGAATTTGGAGGCCAAGTCAACACCTAAAACTCGTTGTTGTGCTCCTCAAACCATTTTTGCTTTGTGGCAGGGCACATTATCCTGCTGAAAGAGGCCACAGCCACCATGTCCCAATTGAAGAGTCTCTTTAAAAGTGCTTGCCAGAAGTGTTTAGGGAGGAATAACATGCTCCACAATCGACTGCAAACTCCATTCTGGTATGAAATGCCTACTTTTCTTGAACCAATCAATTCCTGAGTAAATCCTTGCACATTTATTTACTTGTTAGGGCTGCTTGCTAAGACTATCACTACCATTTCTGCTCATTCTTATTGATTTAAACAAACCCTTAAATGTAAATATAACACTACCCTGTGCAACTCATTCTGTTAACCATGCAAAAAACCCTGGCAACCATCCACAACACCCTACCATCATGGCAGCAAGTTTTGCAAGAAAGAAAATAGAAAAAGAAAATAGTTTAAATAAATAAATAAATGACCAATAATAAAACAGGATAAACATAAGTAAAAATGGAATAAAATAAAGCAATAAAATAAAAAAATAAGATATGATGAAATATTTTTAAAATGATCTGGTTTCAATCACTAATGTGTCACATTACAATAGCTTGCAAAAGCATTTTATTTTGTCCTCAAAGGCTTATTTACAGACAGAAACAATCCTGAATCCTAGCCATGAAAATGCCTTCAAAAAGTTGGAAATTTGGTTATAGCTTTAAACTGAATTTATTGTTGAGAAACTCTAGATGGTGATACGGTGATAAATAGTAATCAGATGATTGTACAATTTAGAGGGAAACTTACTAAGCGCTATTCTTAGCCGGCAGAGCATGGATCCCTGAAGAAAGCACAGTATTTCACATTAGCAGTGCTGTACCCCCCAGTGTCCATATTCATCAGAAATGATTGCTTGTGTAAGGCTTAGCCAGCCACTCACACATATTTCAAGCTTACAGCACCAGGGAAGGGGCTGGCTGATGCAATCTAGCTCAGTTCTCCCCCTGTTTGTGTGTATTTGAGCAGAGCGCTGGGAATCTGACAGTGGTCTGACACTGCAGTGGTCTTCTGCTAGAAACGCCCCCACTCCCCCACCTCCTCCAACCTCCATCTTATGCCTGTCCTTGAGACCCAAACAAAACATCCAGTGCTGAATTTGAGTCAATCACACGTCAACACGTGCTCGGCCCCTGACAAGACACGACACCACATGCTAATGGCTTTCACCTGAGCCTCTGACAGACCAGGGGAACCTCATCTCAATGACACACAGTAAGGAAAACAGTGAACATGGACATCACACATTCAACTTCATGGCTTCCTGGGGAAGATCGATCAGGCACGGTCTGGAGAGTCGCTGAACTTTCTGCTTCACTTCTGACTTTCCGTCCCATTAGTGTGCAGGGTTCCTGCTCAGGGTAATGGGAGGGAAACAGCCCTGCAGAGAGAGTCTGATGGCTTCAATTAGAAATCACTAATATTCAACATGACTACAGTCAAATATAAATGTATCACAACCCCCAGGGTTCCAGTCGATCCCTGGAGTGCCTGAGTGTGCTTAACATCATATAATGTTTAGCACAGCTTTTTTGCCTTACTAAAGGGGTCATATCATGAGGAATCAAGTTTTTTTTTTCTTTTGAAATAAAAGAACATGACTATGAAAGCATAATGTAAGTTTCAGAACTCAAAACTTCCTCCCCAGTTCAAATGAAGATTAAGAGGAAACATCTTGTGCTGTTCCTCGCCATGAAGTAACCGATTCTCTGCACGTCTTTCTAAAAAGTCTCAAAGTTAGAAACAAGTTACTAAAAACTATTTTTAACAAGGTCCTTGATCATTTCAATCTGATTTTAAATGTTTATGCAGTACTTCGTTGCAACTGGTTTAATCAAATTTGTCAATGTAATTCAGGCTTAGTAAAGAGGATGTTAAAACACAGTTGCACTATTCAAAAGTTTGGGGTTGGTAAGTTTTTTGTAATGTTTTTTTTAAAGAAGTCTCTTATGCTTACTAAGGCTGCATTTATATATATATATATATATATATATATATATATATATATATAAACTTCTATTTAAAGTAGCTGTTTTCTATTTGAAGTTGTGCTGCTTAATATCTTTGCGGAAACTGTGATTCTTTTTTTTTCTTTTTTTTTTTTTTTTCTTCATTTTGCTCTCTGTTACACATTAGTATTATAAGAATCTTGAAGGTTCTTCTCTTAATATCCAATCCTATTTTATATGCAAGACACCCTGCTATCATAAACTCACCTCCTGAGGGTGTGTGTATATGCTAGAATAGCTTAGTGCTGTTAAAGTCTTGTTTCTATCACACTTAAAGTTGTTCAATGTTTTACTCATAACTGGAGTATCACTAATCATGCCAATCACAGCTACATGCTCTTATCTAACGAAGTGTTAGATAAGTGTTAGGATATTATTGTCTATGACCAAGAGGTATTATCCTACTATAGTCTATAAATGTTCTCACTAGCGTTGCTGGGACGTCTAAGGCTGATTCCATCAGGAATCCTTACAAATCAGTTACTTGACCCAAATTCTTTTATTGATAAATTTTTCCCTTTTGGGCTAATTTGCTATAAAACATGAATAGAGTGTTTCTTAATGACTGTCATTAAGTATTAGAAGGTTAATAGAAAATGGCTGTGAAAAACAAATGCTAAAATTATATGTAGACCTCAGGGCAAGCAATGAAATAATTCAAATATGTAAAATATGACCCTTTTAATGTTTGTAAGCAAAAAGACCTGTGGCCAAACCACTGAGATCTTTAAAAAGAGTTCAAATCAATTAAAAGGGATTTAGATTTTTTACAATTTAACTGCAGGGATTAAAAGCGTTTAAAGTCACCCCAAACCTCACATGCATTTAAGCCGCTTCTAAAGAAATCCCATAAAATGTGCAAACATAGATGACAGCCTAAAAAGCAAACATTTGTTGGGTTCAACTCCAAATCCTGTGTGTATACTGATGGAGAGCCCCTTAACGCATGACACAGTTAGTAAATAGACTTATAGTGTTCCTTTCGACATTAAAATAAAGGGGCATGCTTGTGGGAAGAAAAAAAAGGCATGCTTGCTCTACAAAGCAAAGCCACAGTGGGTTTATGTAATTGGGTTATTAGTGTTTAAATGGGTACTATGGGCCTACAGCCCCACTCAAACAGGTCCCCTGGTACAGGAAAGGCAAGATTTTGCACCCCAATGGTGGGTTCCTCACAAAAATGTATTTATCAGAGTCGAAACCCAATGAAAATCCTGCCAGAGTTGAGATTTACAGCTGTCTGGGCATGAAAGAGCAGAATTAGAGCACTCCACAATATGATTGGGATGTCTGCGTGTCTGCCATAGCTAGATCCAATTCCAGCCTGGCTAATCCTTAATTTACTTAGCATGGAAAACCAGCATCTTTGTGCTTGCCAATTTTTTTAGGCAAGGAAGAAATGATGTAAAATTCAAATTACATTGGCTGATTTAATGCAACATTACTGTGATTCGCCTGTTACTGGAAGACAACAGGTACTGTCTGTCTTTATGAAAAACAACTAATCGATCCGCTAAATTGCATATTATGAAAAGCCAAACAAATGGACGCAAAGAGATGGAAAACATCCAGTCTCTCGCATGTTCAGACAGAAAGATCAATCGTCTGCGAGTTATGCAAGAGAATATGTGGTTAGAAAGCGGCGCTGTTATCCATCAGTAAAATGGCACTGTCACAGTATTTAGAGAGAGAGAAACTTCTGCATGGTAATATGATGATTTGACAGCCTGGTCTCAATGGAATCGCCACATCTGTGCTGTCAAATTCGGCCAGCTCTTCCCCCTATTGTCACTTTCTTTCTCATCGCAGTGGAGCACAGATCACAGACAGGCCTCTCTTCTCTGTGAGCTCAATAATGGATTATTAGATTTTACATTATTGTACAAGACATACAGCACAAAGGAAAGGAAAATAATGAAACTTCATTTATACAGCCCCCTTTTTTCCTGTTTAGGCTTGTATTCATAAAGGAAGCAAGGCCGTCCCTCTCATCTTCAAAAGCTGCGGTCGCACGCTACTTTGAAGAAAGCAAAGGATGCTTAAATATCAACGAAGCGAGGGGAAATGAAATTCGGGTTCTGATAATAAACAATGTTTTGGATGCAGGAGCTCGGCTTAAGGAGGATACCAAGGGTCTTCACACCAGGTTTCATCATTAGTAATGCTTTGTTCCTCCCGGACGGACTTTGATATGTGCATTACTGCAAGAGCATGCAATCTGTGATCAATACGTTTATTGATTTGTAAGAGCTTTGCAGTATAAAAAAAAAAAAACACACAAAAAGGGAAAATGCTGATGAATGAAAGGTCATGTGCAAAAATGGGGCATTATGACTCAAAATCAATTGCTGATACCAATGTGAGGATTGTGTGGCACTTAAAACGTGAAAGTTTTTGTTGACAAAACCTGTTCATATAACCAAATTAAGCTGCAAAGCACTGCTATAATTATCAGCACCGCTAATGTCAGTGATATCCAACATTTTAACTAAGCAAACTCTGAAAGGAAGGCTAATTAGGGCTGGATTAGTCAGATCCAGCATACAGACTAAAAGCTCTATTGAATATTGCCCTCCAGCGACTCAGACGAGGGGAGTACAGCCAGACAGAATAGCTCACATGGTACACAGCTGTCTCCCACGCTGCTGATCGCACTACACGTTACACACAATCGCTGACATCCATCAGCCATCGATTTTGCCTTTTTTCTTGTCAGAGCTAATCTTTTCACTGCTGTTCAGGCTCAATTAGATTAAAAACAGGACAGAGCCTCATCAAAACATGCCTCCCGCTAGTTACGCCGCTCGCTGTGGTAAATAAATGCAATGGATGAGCTATATGAAATGGATAAGGAAGTGTAAGGTCACATTCAAGGAGAAGCCTATAAATATCCACAGCCCAATCCTCAATGTATCCAAGAGCTAATGTCAATATCAAAAACGCTTGCTTGTCGCAACCAACTAGAATATACTTATCAACAAAAATGATTTGATTTTAAAGGGGACCTATGATTCCCCTTTTATAAGATGTAATACAAGTCTCTGATATCTCCAGAATGTGTCTGTGAAATTTTAGCTCAAAATACCACACAGATCATTTATTATAGCTTGTGGAATTTGCCTGTATTTGGGTGTGAGCAAAAACACGCTGTTTTTGTGTGTGTCCCTTTAAATGCAAATGAGCTGCTGTCTCCCGGCCTGCTTTCCAGAAGAGGGTGGAGCTTTAGCAGCTCGTACTTCAGTTTCTCAACAACAACAAGGCTGGAGAAATGAAAATGACGATTCTCAGTAACGGTGTTCAACAAGTAACATATTAATTGGAAGGCTAATTAGGGCTGGATTAGTCAGATCCAGCATACAGACTAAAAAGCTCTATTGAATATTAACATATTAAACATATACTCTAAAAAATGTCAGCTTTGCCACAAGTTAAAACAAAGCAGAAGCATCCATTTCACACATTATATTGTCAGGTTAAACACAGCCCAGTTACATTAAGCACTTTAGTCCATGCTATTGACAGCCAAATGAAATTCATGTTTGGGTCGAAAGTAGAGAGGCTTTTAAACGAAAGCTTGCAACAAGGGTGACAGCCAGTTGAGTTTTCACCATAATCTACGTCTTTCCCTGAGGACAGGTGGAATTAACGAGAGCCAGATGGCAGTTCCTGTAAGGTCACCACATTTGCTTCGAAATGCATATTTCTCAGTGTGTCATTAAGTAGCTCCTTGGTATCGTGTTACAGAATGCACAACACATAGATTTCGACTAAGCACAACTAAAAGTAAACTGGTCTGACAAAAAACACTTATCAATCAAGCATGAGTAGGCAACGGCTGCAAAAGTCATTTGCAGATGAGACGAATGGACAGTTGTTAGAGGAAGAGTCCCTGCAGAAAAGACTAGCTTATATCAGCATTAATTTCAATGCTCCAGGTTGGTTTATGCATCAATGACATAGCACTCATTTTTTGTCCTATTGATAATACATTAAAAATGCAATTCATACATCAAATCAGAAGAAAATATCACTTATAAAAATATTCATAATGTACATTATAATGCATTATTTATTTTCATAATTATTAGTAAACAAAGTTAAATTGCATTATAATATTTGCATTTTCCTTGTTACATCTGAAATTGGTTTTCTCACGTGTTTTAATGCATTATCATTTCTAGAGAATTTCTAGAAGTATTATAATGTGCTATAACTGCGGTTGCAATTATTCATGAGACCATACAATGCATACGGTGCATTACAAGGCATAAAAAAAAAAAAAAAAAACTTTTATAATGCATTATATATAAAGGCTTTGAGTAAAGTATCACCTTTTTTCCCCCTCAAAACCACATAAAAACAAATATGCATATAAAGAGTACATTTCTAAGAGCTTGGCACATGCATTTTAAATTAGAGAAACTACAGTTATATATATATATATATATATATATATATATATATATATTGTATACAATCTTATATGCTACTGAGTGGACCAACATGATCTATATCAGGGGTGCCCAATCCAGTTCCTGTGGATCTACCTACCTGCAGAATTCAGATCCAACACACCTGTCTGTAATTACCAAGTGTTCCTGAAGATCCTAATTAGCTGGTTTAGTAGTATTTGATCAGAGTTGGAGATGAACTTATAGAACTTGATGAACTGGTAGATCTCCAGGAACAGGACTGGGCACCTCTGGTCTATATGGTAAATCTGACTGACTTTGTCATCTTTTGCTAAGCACCTAAGGGTGCTTTCACACTAGCACTTTTGGTGTGCACCCAGGTTCGACTGACATCAGAGTTCGGTTTATTTGCATGATGTGAACACTGTCTTCCGAACTCGGGTGCACACCCATGAACCGTACCCTAGTCTGCTTAGGGTGTTTTCACACCTATGGATCGTTTGTTTTGTTCCGAAACAAGGACTAAATTTGTTACAGTGTTGCATTTTCTTCTTGGTTCGGTTCGCTTTCACAGGAAACATACCAAAATGTGTTTATGCAAGTCACATCCTCTTATTGGTCAGAGTTTTCTCAGCGTCTTCCATCAAAATGATTGACAAGTTAGCTCTATGAGCTTATTGTGGCTTTATTTGTAACTATCGAGACACATGCAAACACTATAGGAACTTAGCCGCCATTCCCGCTGTTAAATTATATTCGTATTAATTCATACGGCAGATAGGGCCAGAATCAAGGCTTCATCGGGACAGCATTCTTGCACGGGGAAGCGCAATTACACAACATTTTAAGATGAAGAGACACTATTTGGTTTTCAACTATGGTAACTAATGTGCTCACTCACAGAACCAGACACTGCTGCTTTTTATAAAACACATTTCCCGTCATGAATTACGATATCGTTTGGTTCGTTGGTCCATCGGGTCGCATTGCTTTCACATCTCAAGAGAACCACTCCAGAGTTCGTTTGGAAGCGTACCGAGACCACCTCTTTAAGAAGGTCTCGGTATGCTTGTTTGCTCGGTCCGCTATTGGTGTGCACCTGAGTGCGACTGATGCATTCACATCTGTCCAAACGATTCAACTGAACTAAATGAGGCAGGTGTGATACAGTTCATATGAACTCCAGTACAGTTAGCTGCTGATAATAATGCAATCGTACTTAATCGCAGAAGTGAACTGCTATTAACGACATATGATTTAAAAAAAAAAAAAAAAAGTGTTTTAGTGTTTTACTCACTTTCCTGACAAGCGTGACTGGCGTACTCCAAGCAAAGAGCTATATCTCATTTCTGCTCGCCATTCAGCATTCTTTAGAGCATTTGCAGTACATTCACGGCAGATAGACGCAAGTGACGTGATGTACTGAAGCTTTGGGAAAAAAAAATCAATGGTTCTAAAACAAAAATATAAAAATGAGGTGAGCAACGCTATGCATTTTGCCTCCTTTCCCTGCGCCATTGTTACCAAGCAACGGAGTAAACAGCTGCTGCTTTGATGACGCAAACACACCGCGGTTCGGACCCAAATAATATAATCTGAACACAGTTCAGTGAGGGCAGAAGGAGGGGGAGCAATCAGGAGGGGGAGCAATCAGGCAGGGGTTCGGATCAGGCAATCGAACAAAGTGTGAAAGCATCCTAAAACTTGCTGGTCTTTTCACTAGGGCATCAGAGGCTTAACTGTATCAAACTTTCTAACAGGCTGAGGGAATGATAGAAGAGCACCTTTAACTAAGTTGGCCCAGAGAAATGTGTGTGTGTGTGTATTTAGTGAAGTGCTTCCTGATGTATATCTACATCTTCAGCCAAAGCATGAGACCACAGATGCCTCCACCTTAACAGGGTGACTAAGGCAGCTGTCCCGAAGCCCTTAAGTGCCCTCGGCTTCTGTCACGAAAATGCGCCCGTGCCAGTGTTTTGAAAGAGAGTCTGTCCGTCCGCATTTCTAAGTGCGTATTGCTTAACAACGACACACTCAGCCATCAATCCAAACCACACTGTATGAGGCGCATGAAAAATGACGTTCTCCACTCTGCAGAGTTGCCTCCTAAGGACAACAATCCCATCATAAATCAGCTAAAGTGGTATGTATTTCAGAGTGCAGGCACTCGCTCTATAATAGACCTGACTGCTAAATAGAGCTCCAATTTGATTAAGGTACAGAGGAGGGGCCTGAATCAATACTCTTGTGTTATGCACCCAGACTTGGCTCCCGTGCTCCCCATTAGGGGCCTATACCTGCTGCCTCCTTCTCCAAGCCGTTAAATCTCACCAGAGACAATTAATACTCGAGCCCTAAGCACGGCATCCATTATTTGTGCTCTGCATACCGTGCGAGAGACACAAACAGACTAAAGGAGAAGAGAGACACTACATTACCAAACAAGCGTGAGAAAAAAATGTAAACAGTATGTCACTGGTTTATTCACTTCTCTTTATCTCTCACGGAGCGATGCACAGGCTCCACATTGCAGGAGTAGCGATGGTAAAACACTCCTCCACTGTAGTCGATTGGCTCAATGAGTCAATGGAAGTCATCGCATCTCCTTGCTCGCCCTTGTGAGAGTCATTCGGACGCAACGCTGCCTCAAACAGTTATATGACGTACAGATTCAATAGGCCCCTTTTTTCCTGATCTGACACAAACAAAATGAGAAAAACGAAAGCACTCATCTGTGTTTATACATCCATGTCTTAGGTGTAAATCCACTATCAGCCCATATTCTGCACCTCCGCTAACAAAACAGAGCAGTGGTGCGTTCATTTATTCAGACAAGCGGAAACATTTCTCTTTACGGACACCCCTCGATGTAATGAAGAGTATATTTCATAACAGAAAGTAAAATTAATATTTGATATTGGCACAGCACTTTTTCAGTTTCAAGGATAATTAATTATTTGTGTATGCTTTGCAGAGACAGCCCAGCTCTGCTTTGAACGTTTTGATAAATTGCTGAAGAGTATGTATTAAAAGGGTAAGATACATTATTATCAATCATCTAGGGTTTTAATGGAAGAGACTGGTTCCCATCCTTTATTTGGCAGTCTCAGCTCTCGGATTTAAGGCAAACGTTCATGTGACCAGGGGACCACTGGCTGCGTGGTTTGTATACAAAGGTAGGATCTTTCTTCTAATGTAAAGGATAAAATAACAGTTTGCATTGGAAAATTATTGTTTGGTAGTCCAACAGCTGATTATAAAGCAAGCAACCAAATGCTAAAGCAACATAGCAATGTATAAATGCACGTTTTTGATCTTATTATGAACGATTCATCCATATAATGTATATCATCCATCCATCCAGAACCTCACTGACTTGTACAGAAAATAATAAATAGATAATAAATAAATAATAAATAAAAAGTGAAATTTTTATGTACCATTATGTACCATTATTTATGTACATTCATGTTTGGAACTAACTGAAGGTTAGCAAATGATAGCATATTGTTTCTGGATGAACTACTGCTTCAATATAATCCATTCATAGAAAACAGTCTTTAAAATATTATTTTGTCAACTAAACATAGATTCCATTTCAGTGAGAGTAAATGTAATGTAAATGTACTAAAGGTAAAATTTATAAATATAACATGACAAAATATTAACTAAACATAAAATGTATTTTCATCAAAAGACAAACTATTAAATAAAAACTGACTAGGCTATACACTGTGATAATTTTCCAAAGAAACTCAGAGTGGCTCTTTAGCCTCTGTACTCTCTCTATGTTTAGTATTTAAATACAATTCTTATCACACAAAACCAAGCCTCCAGCCCATTCAGAGGAATGCGGAGCACAGGTGAACGCTGTACACGGACCACTGTAATGAATAGCCAATGTTATAGCTGCTATAATAGAAGACAGTCAGCAGGGGCTAGTTTGAATAGCTTGTGCAACTGTAAGTGCTGTCATGGCCAGAAGGAACAGTCCATCCATGATAATGACACTGCGGTACCGTTGCTCTCAGACTGATGCTTTCCCTTCGAGTGCATTGGGGTGTCAACAGAACGCACTGCAGCATAAAGAAAGAAAGCCTTCTCAATGGCAAAATCATCTCTATCAGCTCAGGCGATCAGCCCTGAGCCCTGGTTAGTGTCTCCAACTGGAGGTCACAAACTACTAGGGAGCCATTAGTGAGGAGGGTAATTTGATTCTAGGGACTGATACCATATTAAATACTTTAGAAATACTGCTTAGGTTGGAGAAAATCCTGCCTACATGGACAACTAAAGGAACTTGTTATAATGAATGCCTGAGCAGAGGCATTTTTGCTTGATGACAAAACTAAATTATGCTCAAATCCCCCTGTAGTCAGGGTTGCCAGGTTTTCACAACAAAATCCACCCAATTGCTACTCAAAACTAGCTCAAAACTAGGAAAAAAGAAAAAAAGAAGAAGCATTCCGAGGGGGTAAAATCTGCATTTTGGCAGGGTACTCCTGGTAAGATTTGCATTCCAGGGGCTAAATATCATGTTATTTGTGGTCACTTAACCTGTGGACATGAAAAACAACCCACGGCAACAGTGTTAAAGTAGCCGAATTCCATGGGAAAACCACAAACTTGGCAACACTGCCTGTAGTCAAGGTAGTAGCTGGTGCAATTTCTTAGCACATACTGTATTTAATAATCATGTCAGTTGCTGAATGTTAGAATGTATATTAAATAAACCATCCTGCGGTGTGACATGCTAAAAATACTGTAAACATTAAGCAAAATTAAAATCACGCAGTTTCTATGACCTCGATCATTTTTAGGATATACTGATATATGAGGACTCATAACAGCATGCAGCCTAGAAAATGAAGATATGGCATAGCATCCACTGCCCTTCAACCTCCATCCATCCACTGTGGGAATAATCTTGGAGCAGAGTTTTGTGATGGACATTTGTCTTTTTTGTCATTCTCTAGAAACTGGATTTAAATAAATTGTGGATCCAAATAAATCACTGTTTGGTGTATTCTTTGTCCTTGTTTATAGTGGAGTTCTAACTTAAAAAGTAACAATTCTTCAAAATAATTGAAATTAAATAGCTATATTAAAATTAAAGTCTTAAAATGAAGGGTAAATTTAGTCTACTTAAATTTAGTTTAACTACAGAAAAAAAAAACAAGTTAAATTTAATGCAGTAAAATTTGTGCAATTTAATATTTTGAGTTACCTAAGTCAATAAATTTGAGCTATTTTAACAGATATTAGTTCAATGAACTAACATTTTTTATTGCAATACTATTGTAATGTTAAGTACATTAAACGTAAAATGTCTTGTTTGTTCAAACGAGAGAAAATCAACTTTTTTAGGGTAACGAGTTTCCATACATTTTTTAGGTTCAATCAGCTTGTACGGGCTGTGTACTGACCAATACAATCCAAAAAAGATAAATAAAAATAGGTGAGACTACATGGTATATTTCTACATTTAAAAATAAATAAATTGATTGAACATTTTAAAAGTGTTAGAAACATACACCAGAATGTCACCAGAAACATACGCTTTCCTACATACATTCAAAAAAAGGTACACTCCATGTCTGAGACTGTTTGAGTTGGACCATGTGTGCTACCTGCTAAGCTACAGCTCTGAATAACCTAAGCATTTTCAGCAACAAAGTAAACGTGCAATTGTCCATCCTCTCTCAATGTGTTCTTCAATGTTGATTTACGATGACCCACATACCAAAACAGTGAGGATGACTAATGATGCTATGTGAACGAATGAGGCATCTTTTGTTTCTTTACCTCATTTTTCTTCTCTTTACATCACTGAGGCCCTTCTTCCGTGCACAAATAAGCTCTTTCATATGGGTGCTATCTCCTGTGCATTATCTTCTGAGGGTCTGTCTCCCGGTCCCTCATGTAAAGAGCTCTGGCTCTAAGCCTGTGGATAGTCTCCACCAGACACTAAATTTGGTAGCTCTGCTGCTCTTTTAAGTAAATGCCACAGAAATCTGCCACAGCGTATCGTCCACTCTGCAGACCAAGATATGACAACACCTTTTATACTGAGTACACACCAACCCATTCCACCTATTCAACACACTCAACTCCCAAAGTGCTTACTTAACATTTGTGTCAGTGAGTTCTATGGTAATAGGCACACACCCATTGATTATCTGCCATTTTCTCAGTGTGGCGAGCTGGGCCTGTGGCTCGGTGTCTAGATGCAATGGGACTACCCACTGAAATGCCACCGCACATATAATTAAGAATCTCTGGGCTTTTTTTATTATTCGTTTTTATTTACTCACTTTTTTTGCTTTAAGAGTCTACACAAACACAATGAATAGTAGTCTTAAAATGAATATATGAGCTTAAAGGGCATCCATGCTGAAAAGACCAACACAGTATGGTGTCCCTACCAAACTAAAACCTGTATATTAGCTTACAGACAGACCGACAGATTCACTACAGATAGACAGATTCACTACATTACCTTTAGAGAATTTCTTATAAGTATAATTCAGTACCATTCTCTTCCTGTCATTGCAATTTGAATTCCAATTCAATTTCCTGTGAGGCATGGCCAATTGAATTTAAATTTCATACTCATGAATTGAAAAGAAAGCCAGTTCTTCAGTTCAGAATTTTGCCCAACCCTGATGGAAATTCATGCTGGTTTAAGGGGCCTTTTCAACAGAAATTGAGCAAAGCGTGTTTTCGTTAGGCAGCAATAGAGGGGCAGCCATCTTGAAGGTCTCAAAGCCTAATTAGGTGATGTCTGCAGACGAGCTGCCCTCATAGCACAACCTCCTAAAACGCCCTTCAACCTCTTTCTGACAAGGCTTCACAAATAAAACACGCACACAGATGAAGGCCAGGGTAACACAGTCAGACAAGAGCAGCAGCTTAACCCTTGCACCAACAACATCCATCAGCTGGAGAAATCAGAGCTACTTCTGCTCTCTCATCCCAAACATAAGGTGAGATCCCACACTCAGACAGGTGTGACTGAGAGGACAGCTTCCTGGAGGATCACCGTCAGCCGGCAACCTTTAAATGTCATTCCAGATGAAGATTTTGATACTTAGCATGAAGACGGAGGAATGTTTCCACTGTGTTTCGAGATGGACTGTATTATGCATTGACATTGATCCATTCTGAAACAACAACAAGCAACTCAAATGCGTTGACATTCATCCAACGTCTGGAAAATAACAAACCGGCACACGGAGCGAGCGCAGACATCTTGCACAATTCGCCTCGCAATATTGTGCGAATTTAATTGGAGGTTGTATCCTTTGTGAAAAACAAATACTTTTGAGAATTAGTGAATTGAGTGTTAAGGCAGGAGAAGTATTAATAAGACACAGCTCCAGCAAGTGGTTTCACAGCATATAAAGCTTGTTCGGTTTACTTTCGAAATCCACCACTACCTTTATTTCAGCACGTATATCGTTCTGTCATCAACAATCTTCAAATTAATATGACGAGCAAACACGGGAGCTGCATGCAGAGGCTCTTGGTTTCTGAACTGAGTGCAGCTGCCAAGGGCAATCAAACAAACCAAAAACATGGCTGGCTCTATGGAGAGACCAGTTCCCACTTCTGAAAAACACATGGATACACACATACTCAGAACTTGTGGAATGGATCATTTCTTATCAGCTATTCTCTATACAGCAACTGTCTAGTTTTCTTATTTTTTGCGCATCTCACGCACACTTCTAAATAATAAAAGAATTCCTGATCTGTATCCTATATATTCACCTGACTGAACCTGTAGGCCTTGTGTTTCTGAACTCACAGCGGCCGAGAGACATTAGTTGTTCTGGACAAACTCTGCAGCCACAGAAAGCGACCCAATCTCTCTATTCCTCCTAATTTCTCTGAGAGAAACAGAGAGAGCAAAGCAAACAGGAGAGAAGTGCAGATCATGAATATTTCATTGAGCAAAACACAGCTACTTTTTCAGACACAATGAAAACAAACCGAGGCAACTCTGGAGTGTGCTGTCAGCCATGTCATGATAGACACTCTCTTTGCCTGATATTAACATGTCTGTTGGCATACTTACGCAAGTACTTTTTGTTAGAGGACAAAATCTAAATTTATGCCTGTTCGCAGTTAGAACATCTAAATAGAGATCAGAAAGGAGTGAGGCGGTTTCCCATAGTTATCGGCATATGGTGGAGAGTTTGAAGAACAAACCCTCAAATTGAACCTCCTCTAGTCATTGGTTACAAATGAGGGCTTCAGCTGGGTACTAGATATCACATTAGCCAGGACAGGTAATGTTTGATATGTCAAAATGTGTTATGTCAGGAACTTACTAAAATGGGGATTTTGGGGACTCCTAAAGCTTTGCAATAAAACCCTGCACTCCACACATTTCCCCCATATAAGTTAACTAAATATGAGGAATACATAAATCAAATATAAATTTCTGCATGTAGCATTTCAACCATATTATTGGTCTGTCTGCCTGCAAAGACCTATTTTTCCCCTAAAAAAACAGGCTTCATCAAGCCAACATTCAAAGTCTTGACAAACTGTATAGTTAAAAATCAGTTACACTGTATACATTTCTTTGAATTTCAATTTACTTTAATTTTACTTTCTTACATTTAAGTTCAAATTCTGCATCCTGCTTGCTACCTCAATGCAAATTAAATTCAAACTGGAATTTAAAAGGCATTGTCACATTGATTCTGAAAGGCACACTATCCTGATCCTGAATGAATTACAGAGACAAGGATAAGGATTTGCAGCAAGCAAGTACTTATAAAGACAAAAAACCCAGTCACGGGCGGTAAGGCTGGTGTCATTTGTTATGCCTGACCATGCCTGGGCAAGCATGTTTAAATAAAGCGTAGTGGGCTTGGCCGCGTTATCCATATAGTATTAGTAAATGTGATGCAGACATCTTTCTTCCAGTTCGCAAGGCTGTGGAAGTCCCTGCTGACCTGAACTCTGCTCTCTTAGAAATTTTTGATTAAGTCAGAAATTTATAGTATGCTGTTCTACGCCAGTTAAATGCATCCCCAGAGTTACTTTTTTCATTTCCAAGATCCATGCCCTCGTATTAGCCCACTTCGCTAATACAAAAGAGCCAAGCCGCTTCATCTCTACTGCCAGCGCAGCTAAATGGCTCTCATCCCAGCTATAGATCACACCCATTCACGATTAGCCAGAGGATAGGGGCAGGTTTATATTATAAAGCCCAAGGATCACGCTATGCAACATGTGTGGGTGTGTGTGACCAAAATTGTTCAAAGAAGCTCATGGGAGAGATCAGGGTGCTGGGGGGGCCTCCAATGTATCAAAAGCCTGGCATGTCTGGAAGATGCGAGGACCACTTCATAATTCAAATGTGCAGATGGTGGGCTAGCGACATCTTTGCTTGATCAGTGCATCTCTGTTGTTTTGGTCTGGGCGGCAGGTTGAGGAATGATGGAGGATGAGGAGATGGAAGCCTGGCCAGGTCTGTTTAATCTGTGAGTCTGCAATGGGCAAAGCACACAAAGCAAAGAAGAAATAAATCATTACATTGAGTATGGCTTCCCAGCTGGTCTCTTTCAGTGGTGTTCGTGTTTATGAGCGTATATGTAGGTTTAAATGAAGAACATGAATTTTCTCATTAGCGTCAGGCCAATGGAAAAACTTGTGGGAGTGTGGCTCACACACATACACTGATCAGACAGGCCAGAAAATTGGGGCTGTGCTGACGGAAGCTCGCTTGTGATCTTGGCCCACATTATCAGCCAATTAAAAAGGGGGGTGACAGGTAGACAGAAGCGAATCTCAGTCAGGAAGGATACTAAACACGGGAAGCCGTCGGACTTTGATCAGGCTCTTCTGTGGCCGTCTTTGCCTCTCCAGGGATTCGGCCATTACCTCCACTTATGGGTCCAACTCTGATGGGTAGGAGAGCAGAGCACCAACCCCCCCCGCCCCTTATTTTCAAAAGGAAGAGATGGATTCATTTTCCTGAAAGGATTTAACCAAACAAGGCTTCCAGGGAAGTAAGCAAGTTATCAGGCTGAATGGCAAATATCACACAGAAATTAGAAAGAACATAATCAGGACATGATGAGCTAAAGCATGAGCAACACTGTAGATATTTATCTGCTGCTGTGAAGATGAAGCTTGCACAAAAGCAAGCAGCATGTGGGAAAAAGTGCAGAAATAAAATGTTTCTGTAAAAGCAATTAAAGTTTAAAACTAAACTACTCTTGACATTTTTAATGCTAAATAAGGACTGAAAAAAAAAAACTCGACACACTGTCCTTACATGCCTAAAAACTCAGCCTCATATTCAGCCAACATGTGCATTGTGTCGTAAGAGTTGGCAAGTGCTAGGTAAATTGGCTAGTTAGAATTACCCATTCTCATGCAGTAATTAGTCATGGGTAGATGCAACACCAAGATGTTCTTCCTTATAAAAGTCTTCTACAACCCTTTCAAAGGGTAACAGGAGTCAGAAACAACTGTGCAATACCGATTTTTGCTAATCTAAAAGGTGAAGGGGAGGAAAAAATAACTCCAAACGTCTCTCAGCATGGAAAGTCCTGATTGACAACCAACACTTCTGTTTACGAAGAAGGACATGGGGAGATGTGACCTCCACAGTGCAGACTGTTGGCATGACCGCTTTAGTCAGCCCACGATAACCATGATTAGCTTTGAGAGTGGGCATACCAATCAAAGGGGAGGAGGGTTGATCTCAATCAAACATGACATAGGGGCTACTTAAAGGTGTATGTGCCCACCTCGAAACATTCGCTCTCCTTCTGCACTATATAGTCATGCCCACTTACTTTCTAAAACCCCTAGTGTGCTTTCTTGATTACGGCTGATCATTACATACACATAATTGAGCCCTTCGCAGTCTTCCAGGGAAAGGAAAGGGATTCTGAGAATAACATCATATGAAACAAGGGGATGGAGGTGGCAGGCAAGATCAAATTAAAATCATACACTTTTCACTATTGCCATCATTTATGAAAAAAAAAAAAAAAAGATCCTTTCCCCTTTATGGCTGTCTCTCTGCTGCAGGAATGAGGTTGAAAGCGGTAATCAGATGAGAGGCAGAGGACTCATTTGCCAGCCTGCAGCGGTGGATTGCTAATGTCAGAGCTAGCTGACGGGGTAAGCCAGAAAGAGCAGCCTATCACTTAAAAAAATGCCCCATTTGCATGCACGCAGCAATTACCAGCACGGTGGTGTGCTATCCAAATGTGCACTCTGCCTCATCTGCGGCACTGGGAACTGGACGAAGCACTCTGTGTGAAGTGGATGAATGGAACTTGGAGATTACTGGCCAATGTAGAGCTTTGTCTATGTAAACCAGGGGAAGTACACAGGTAAGATGTTGATTAACTATCTGTATCTTCACAGTAAAGGTGAGAAGGCCAGGGTTAAGAAGCTTAATGGCTGTCCGGGACTGGCTGCTGTCACCTGGTGGAGAGTTTTAAGTATTCCTCTGAATCGGTGGGGATGGAGGTGGTCATGGCTGCCTGGGCAGAGGAGGCGGCAGCAGCAGATGCTGGCCGGAGCTGAAGGCAGGCCCCTCTAGGCCCACCTCACGCAGCTGAATCACCGGTGAGACAGAGCGTGCAGCTGCCAGGGCCCAGAGGACAGCTGGAAGATGAGAAGAACAGGGAGTGGAAGAGATACAGTGGGCATTACCTCTTCAATATGCCAACGACGACGGGCCCTCTAAGCCTCTTCTTCCTCCCTAGGGGCCAGTGAGCCGGGATGGGCCACATCAACTAGGTGCCAGCGAGTGTGCTCAAGCGTGTCTCTGAAAGAGTTTGGACAGGTCTTCACTCACACTTCCAGTCTACTTCCCGGGGCTCAGTGGGCACGAGTTGGCTTCTGAGGATGTCATGTTAGCCACAGCCCAATGGATAAGGCTGTTAGGGAGTCAGCGTACGTGTTTGAGTACATCACGGGTTGACCCATGGACCCTCAAACTTGTTTGGCTAACGATGGCCCTCGTGAGGTGACTAGGAACAGAGCAACACAACAGATTTCTCACCCAGACCTCAGCAAGATAAACTCAGGCTGAGTCTGTGATGTACATGCGATCGATCGTGTAGGATCCACTCGAATAAGGTTGACAGTGTGTTGTCCTGATTAAACGCCACAGTGTACATTTAATCTCCTCTGAAATGGTCTCTCATCTTTCATTTCTGGTATTGCAGCAGGGGTGCGTGTATGTGTGTCAAGGATATTTAGTGTACGCATGTGTTTATATGTGCGTTTATAGAGGCATAAAGTAGTGGGTCCCTTTCCTTTCCCCCGATGCTAAATTAAGTATGACACACACAAAAGACTAATCACCTTCACAGCTTCAGCCCTGGCCTCATCTCCCTACTGGCTTATGACCCAAGGAGTTGCTATGGCAACAAACAAAGTCTCATTTATCTAGTCACATTTGCATTATTTTTCATGGTGCAGAAAATACCCCACATTCTCTCTGCTGCAGTTTTGCTAGACAGGAAGCACACAACGTGCTTAGCTGTGGCATGTAAATAGACGCCTGCATGTCATTTTCAGAGAAAGCAAAGCACAGTATACTGCAACCACTGCACAAATTATCAAAAGCAAAGTTCTTAATGTGGATACAGAGTGTCCAAATGTTTTTGTAAATTGGATAAGTCACCTAAAAAAATGAAAATTCTGTCATAATTTACTTACCCTCATGTTGTTTCAAACCTATATGACTTACTTTATTCTGTGAGACAAAAAAGGAGAATTTCTGAAGGATATCCTGGTGAGTCTTTTCAATAAGTAAATGAGAACTGGGCCTTTCAAGTTTTAAAATGGCCAAAAAGCACCATAAACATCATATATTCAATGAATTGGTGGATTCAGTTCACAAAATTGGTCTGAATGGTCACAGATGAATCAGGCTGATTTGATTCTCTTGCTATATATATATATATATATATATATATATTTATATTTATATTCAGCTATTTTTTTCTTGTATTTTATGTAAAATATTTTATTGAGTACCGTACTAAATAAAAAATAGCATGCATTTTGTGTGATCCCTCTTTTTTTGGTAATTAACATTGTGCAGATTCTGAAAGGGGTATGTAAACTTTTGAGCACAACTGTATATATAAAATATGTGTAATAGCGGTAAACAGGCTCTGCTTAGTCGTGCTGTGCTCATGGCCCTCACTGGGAATGTGCTGATGGATCAGTCTTTGGGTGCCTCATGTACACCTCCAAAATGCTCCATAAATCACAGCACCACAGCCGGAAACACACCCCAGCCCTGACAGCAGAGGATGGATGAAATCAAAGAGCCGCTGTGTATTAATACCTCCGTGTCCTGTGCATACGACAGGTAATTGCGGCACAATGAATGCAAATACAAACGACATAATGACTCCCGCCCAGCCAAGCAGCACTTATGAGAAGCATCACACAGACAAATTATCAATATTCATTTACGAAAATAATCGCAGAGAAGGAAAAAAACACAAACACACACGCACACATAAAAAAAAAAACAGGATAACCTGCTGCTTACCACAGGCCTGTGGGAGAATCTTAATATCAAAATGTTTCCTCTCTCTTTTTCGATCCACTCACTGAGGGTTGAATTGTTTAAAAAGTACAGTACAAGCTCCTTTTGTACTGAGAGCAAACCGCCGGCAATCATTTTTAAAACAACAGAGAGCAACAGAAAGACTCATCCACATCAGAAGAGCCAGAGACGAGGATCAATGTGCCATTATCTCGGGCTGTCAATATTCCAACAGGGGACATTCAAATTCCTTTCCTTTGGCTTTCTAAGACATATGACATGTATTTTCACTCAGGCATCTGCTGACAGGGCTCAGTTAATCCATTTCACTTCCCTGCCCTCAGTTTTCCCCGACTCAAAGGCCAATCATAACTCTTCCCTGTTCAATACAAATGTGCGGCATTAAGTGCTCTGCCTGGTCAAAAAAATATTAAATCTGTAAATCTGAAATTCTGCATTTTAGTATAGCAGGGGTCTCTAAAATATAGATAACTATAAAATACAGATAACGAATAGCACATGGAATATGGGAGGAATAAAATTGCAGTTGACGTTCAGACAAACAGTTTAGCTCATTGGTAAAATTTATTTTAGATTGGGTAATTTAGATGTGGTAAGTTTAAAGAGATAATGCCTAGAGACTACTAGCTGCTAGTATTCCCATTCATATCAGTTGAACCAATTTCAATACTATACAGCAGAAAATGCCATGTGAGCCTTCCAAAAATAAAATAATAAATGAAAAATAAAATATAAGAAAAAACATATGCACAAAAAGTGAAGTTAAATAGTGAAGTCTAGCCACAAAATAATAGCCAGAGTAGCTTTCCCAATGTGCCAGGTTAAGCCTAAAGACTGCTACTCTCCGTCTGTTTTCTGTCACTTTGAGCAGGGTAATTGTCACTACTTAGCACCTTTCAGCTGTGTAACTGTAAGTTGAGTGTTCTGTCAGTAAACACAGATCCATGTTAAATTCTTAAAGCTCACAAAGGCCATGAGCTGATAGCAAGAGGCACCTGTGCCAAACAAAAGGAGCGAAACAAGCAAGCAACCTCATTTTGTAATCCACCTGCAGACGTGGAGAAAAAAGACAATCACATGATGCCTTTGAGGAGGCAATACAAGACAAAAAACTCCCCGGAGGGATTAGTCAGGTTAAAAACCAGATTGCCATTGCAAATATTGAGTTTACAAGCTTGTGATGGTTCTCTGATTCTAATTTAGGGGTGAAGGGGTTTTTACACTTGATTTGCACTGGAGATTTTTTTTTTTTTCCTAAAGCTCTGTATGCTTTGTTAGAGTCTAAGCGGGAGGCTGAATGCACCGCAAGCACCAGGATCTACATACTTTAAACACAGTGAACTCTGAATTTCCATATTAATTAGGACTTTTGGCCAATGACCTTCATCATGTGATGAAGGTTATAAACAACAAAAACAAACTGCAACGTACATGTTCAACCATGAGTCACCAACTACAGTGCCCCATCAGATTATTGTGATATGCTTTCATGGGTCATTTCAGTCTCCATGTCCTGAATCCTAATCAAATCCCATATTTAAAGGCTGTAGCCATAATAAGATATGAAGCAAGATGCCTATATGGGTTAATGCGGTGTGCCGTATGACTTTAGGGTCAATGTAATATAATAACCAGTTTCCTCTCGTTAATTAGTAAAGTGCAGAGATGTTAAGCCCAATGGGGTGTACCGCTTACACACAATCAAGAGAAATATTACACAGGCATCATGTCCTTTGGCATTCAGGGATAAAGTAAAATTCTAAACCTGGAATGATAGCAAAAAGAAGTATTTAAAGGTTGGAGTCGCTCTTTTAAGCGTGAAATTATACCCTCCTGGTGCAGATTTATTCATAACTCTTAAAAAAACCTACTTTCACAACCTCTGGAAAGATAACATGGTGGTTTTCCCAACACAAAGTGCACTGCTGTTGTAGTTAGATGACGGCATGGATAAGAATAAAAATGCAAACGAATAAAAATTTTGGACTTGGAATGCCAGCATGGACTACCTAGGAAGACTTTAAAATAGTGTAGCACAGAGGTTAAAGATTTTAGCTAGTACCACTACCAAGGTTGTCAATGTGCCCCTGAGCAAAGCACTTAACCCTGAGTTACTCCTGGGGGACGGAACCTGTAATCTGTATAAGTCACTTTGGATAAAAGCTTCTGCTAAACGACTATTTGCTTATGTGTTCCAGTCAAACATCCTTCTCGTAACATTCAGCCAGTTTTGTTGTACATAAAACAACCCAGGGCTCATGGCCAGGCTATGAATTTTTTTACTTGGAGGCTCCAGTTTTCCGCGATTGTAGAGAACAATTAATGCATGGCAATATCTGGTGTGACACATATTGCCCGCGCATAGGAAAAACAAAGACAAAATGCCCGACCTTTGCTTTCAAACTTACATCCTATGTGCCTGTATGAGTCTGGAGTGCAGAGCAGAGTATGTCTGAATTCATCATTGCCGGCAACAGGAGGCTGGCAGCCAACTACACCTCTAAGTTAAAAACTATCCTGAGAAGCCAGTGAGGTCAGAAGCGATCCATAAATTATCCCGAGACAAAGACTCTGCCACTGTGCATTATTCAACGAAAGATCAATACACTTTTGCGAGTCAAACTCCACAACCTATTCTTCTTGCTTATCAGCAAACTTCTAAACAGGCACTTTCCCATGGTCAATTATTCAAATAAGCCCTGAAATTGCTGGCTTTGTAAACATACAGGGGTCTTCGGTTTTATTCTGCTAGGTCATTTTTTGTACCCAAATGGCTATTAAAATTTCTTGTTAAAGTTTATTACAGTGATTAAGTTTTACTTAGTCATAGTAACTGATAATTCATCAAGATCAATTGGATTAGAGCCATTATTTAATTATCAAATGGTGTCCTGGCAGAGGACAGTCAGATATAAGAATTTACTGCGCCTAATCTGATCGTATTAAGTCATCTTTGACCTCCATGGTCACGACGGTTAACAAACAAAGGCCAGCATCAAATGTGATAAACATCAGTGCATAAAAAGCCAGCGCCTATTGATTTGTATGGCCAATACTCTGACATTGTCATTTTGAAAAAGAAATCCCCAACACCCCTCGGAAGGGATTTTTATATATATATATATATATATATATATATATATATATATATATATATATATATATAAACCCACAAAAAATAATAAATCTGTCGTCATTTATTCACCCTCATGTCATTACAAACCCGCATGACTGGCTTTCTTTTATTGGTCAGTATACACCTGGAGTTTTTGAGCTTAAAAAGGATGCAAAAACATTAAAGTATCACAATAGAGGCTCATGCACCATATTCTAATTCCTCTGTAGCCATACGGTAGATTTGTGTGACAATCATAGGTTTCGATCATATTCTAGTCTAGTGAGTTGAACTCAAGAACCAGATCAATCTAATTCATAAACACTTACTTTACTTTTTTTTCTTTTTTTCTTTTTTTTAACTGGAGCAATTGATTCAACTCAAAAGAATGATTCATTCACAAATCCTTTCAATTTTCTTTCATGATATCTACAAGAATGACCAGAATATTATTCAAAAGATGTGTTTCATGAAAGAAGGAAAGTCATACAGTGAGTAAACACTGAACAAACTTTCATTTTGGGTAAACTATCACTTTTAGGAAAGTTGTGTCAAAACAATTCAGCTTTGCTAGGGTGCCAACAAGAAAACCTTCAGCTCTCCTTTAAATGTTGATCAAAACAGATCGGAAGGTAGTCAGGCTTAAGAGTAGAGCTGTAAGAATAAAGACGACTTCAATCTATGGCTCTCTGCAGGGAGTGACACATGCAGACCTCTCTGATAGCCTTCCTTCCCAAACAGCAATGGCTGCCAGGAGTCCTATATTGCTCAGGGAGAATTAATCAGCCTTCATTTCCATTCACCACAGGGCCCTCAATGAGCTCAGACTGCAGATGACTGAAGCGAAGGCTGTGTGTCTGCCTTACAATCAACTCCTTAATCCACTGAGAACTCCAGCTCCCACAAGCCCTTAGGAGAAATACCAAAAAAAAAAAAAATCTGTGCACAGATAAAGAAACACAGACAAGCCACCCTTATGCCTTTTAAAGAGATAAAATAACTTTTTACCTGGCCTTTTATCTGTGCTATCTGACCTTTAGCTAGTGAGAGGGATGGCTGCCATTATAAGCTGTGTATTTTTTTTTTTTTTTTTTTTGAATGATCTTTGCTGTAGGCCACACAGACCTTTTCCAACCTTCAGTGTTCAAAGGACAGAATCCCCATTAGCTGCCTAGTACCTCACTTTGTATCGGACAACTCCTAAAAGGAAGCTGACAAACACAGATACGGCAAGATCAAAGCATGGGGTGGGTCTATTAAACACCCTAATATCCATAATGAAGCCAGTCGATACTTTTTATCTCTTCCATGTTCAAGTTCTCCTCCTCCTCTGACACGCGACGTACCAGTCATTCACTCATCTCCATCCGACCAGCTCCCTAACCAAAACTATCTTCTCCTTTCGTTTCCCCCTTCTTCCTTCCAAAGGCTTAAAAATAAAGATTTTTGTTTTCTTCTCGTTTATTTCAGAATTTTAGTGGGCCTGTAACATTTTCACTGGTCCTAGCAATGAATAAGAATAAGAATAAGAATAAGAATAAGAAGAATAAGAAGAAGAATAATAAGAAGAAGAAGAATCACCATATGGTGAATTTATGAAACAAAACTGATTCAGAAACATACTACTAAAACAAGTTCCCTTTCAAGGGAACTCGCGTTGCGTCGAGAAATTGACGCTTTGGGAACGCAACGCGTGATGTCGTCATGAAGCACGTGTGAAATCAGTCCAATGGTGTGTCGAGACGTCAGAAGCGGGTGACGTCACGGCCAGGAAGCTATAAAGCACGCTCAAACAAAGCAACGCTAGCTTCTGTGTCTTCAGTCGCGCTCTGTGTATCTCGTATGTCTTATTTGGTGTTGTCTGTCACTTATATATATCTATATTATGGCTGAAAAGCAGTTTAGATCTTGTGTTCATCCCTGCCCACGTTACATCTCGGGTGGGGATACACATGATCTTTGTGTTGCCTGCTTGGGAGCGGAGCATGCCCGGTCAGCACTCGAGGGTGCTGGCTGTGAGCATTGCATTCATCTTCCATTGCGGACGCTCCGCTCCCGCCTGGCGCTGTTTGATGAGAGCGCTCAGGCTCGCGTTCCCCAGGGTTCGGATCCCGCTGCTGCCGAGGCACAGCGTCGATCCAGATCTTGGGGATCGCAAATGGATCTGTCAGAGGTGTTTGAGACGGGCCCCGCCCTATCTCAGCCCTCACCTGACAGGTCCAGTGCTTTTTCTCAGTGTTTGGAAGCACGCCTTGCGGTTCCTTCCACACCGGGTGAAGCACCGGTACTCAACGTATCCAGCTCCGAGGAGTTGGATATGGGGAGCACCGATCTTGCAGAAAGTGAGGACTCGCCATCCCACTCTCCTGCTTATGAGGAGCTGGTGGACGTTTTAACTCGCGCCGTGGCCAAGTTAAATATAGATTGGCCAGCGGAAAAGCAGTACGTTCGTCCTAAAAGCAAGCTCGATGAGCGCTTCCTGCCCTCGCGAGCACAGCCTCCTCGTCGGGGTCTCCCGTTTTTTCCCGACCTCCACACTGAGGTGTCGAGGTCCTGGAAGAAACCGGCCTCCTATCGTGTGCATAGTGCTCAAACCACGTACTATGCATCGATAGTGGGGCTCAAAGAGCACGGTTATGGGACGATGCCAAAAGTAGAGGAGACGCTTGCTAGCTATCTCTCTCCACAATCGGCATCTCCCCTAAAGGCCCCGACACCGCCCACCAAGCCCGTCAGAATTACATCTAGCTTTGTGGGCAAAGCTTATCAGGCCTCGGGCCAGGCTGCGGCATGCCTCCACACCATGGGCGTGCTGCAGGCCTACCAGGCAGAGCTTTTGGGGGACATCGATGAGGGAGGGGGAATTACCCCCGACGTAGTCGACGAGCTACGTCGGGCAGCCGATTTATCTCTCCGGGCCACTAAAGAAACGGCCAATTCTGTCGGTCGTGCCATGGCAGCCCTGGTGGCCACGGAGAGGCATTTATGGCTTAATCTCAGTACCATCAAAGATAAAGATAAGCACCTCCTTTTGGACGCCCCGCTTACACCTCCTGGCCTCTTTGGCGACGCAGTCATTACTGTCGTCGAGAGGTTCCAGGAGGCCAGTAAACAAGCGGCGGCGTTCCAGAAGCTCCTCCCTCGTCACTCTCATACCACCGGGGCTGCTCAACAACTCCAGCAGCCCCATACATCTAAAGCCAGCTCCTCCCAACAACACCGTGCCGCCCAGAAACAGAGCGTCACCACCCGTACTCCCCCTCAGCGACACGGGGGGCCGGGTGGCCGTTCTCAACCGCAGCCTTCAAGGGGTAGGATGGATCTTCGATCCGTCCTTATCGCCAAGAAGGCTGCGGGGAAAAAGGGCAGCCCCCTCCGAAGAGAAGTGTTTTACAGCTCAGCATTTAGCGCTCACTTCTCTTCGGTGCCCTCAGGGGACCGCTCTGCCAACCCTGCCATCTCGGGTGTTCCAGGGCGCAGCGGCCCCCAGCGAACATTCACTCAAGCATCCACCCGTAAGCGTAGCGGTGCTGGGGTGTTCGCTCCCTCCGAGGAGGGTCTCAGAGCGATCAGTTCGGTTGCCCCCTGCCGGTGCGCCGCATCGGGGCACCGAGCTGGTTATTCAAAATATACCAGAGGCCAGTCTCGAGAGACTGGTTCCCTTAGTAGAATATCTGACAGCGTGGAAGCTACTGCCAAATATTTCTCAATGGGTCCTGCGTACAATCGGAAAAGGTTATGCCATTCAGTTCGGGTCTTGCCCACCCCGGTTTATGGGGGTCCTACCCACCGTGGTGGGCCCCGAGCAGGCTCTGGTTCTGGAACAGGAAGTGAAAACTTTATTGGAGAAGGGAGCCATAGATTATGTACTTCCCTCCGACGCAGAGAACGGTTTTTACAGCCGTTACTTTATTGTTCCAAAGAAGGATGGCGGGTTGCGTCCCATTCTAGATCTGCGTCAACTGAACCAGTCCGTTATGAAACTCAAGTTCAAGATGTTGACACTGAGGCAGATCGTTTCTCAGATCAGGTCCGAGGACTGGTTTGTTACGATCGACCTCAAGGACGCATACTTCCATATCTCCATCCTTCCACATCACAGGAAGTTCCTGAGGTTTGCTTTCGGGGGCAAAGCTTACCAATATCGGGTTCTTCCTTTCGGCCTAGCGTTATCACCCCGCACATTCACCATATGTATGGACGCAGCCCTGGCACCTCTACGTCTTCAGGGCATTCGCGTCCTCAATTATATAGACGATTGGTTGATGCTGGCTCATTCACAACAGTTAGCGGCTCGGCATTGAGATGTCGTCCTCGCTCACATGAAGAGCCTGGGGTTGAGGCTCAACGCCAAGAAGAGTATGCTTTCTCCAGTTCAGAGAACCACTTTTCTGGGCGTGGTTTGGGACTCTGTTGCGATGCAGGCGCGTCTTTCTCCTGCTCGCATCGAATCAATCCTTTCTACCGTAAGCCGGTTAAAACTAGGCCAGTCACTCACTGTAAAACAGTTTCAGAGGCTGTTGGGGCTGATGGCAGCGACATCCAACGTGGTACCTTTTGGTCTGTTGCACATGAGACCCCTGCAGTGGTGGCTCAGAACCAGGGGATTCTCCCCGAGGGGAAATCCTTTTCGAGGGGGTCTGCGGTCACGCCCACTCTCCAAATTGGCGCGCCAAACCCTCCTGTGGTCCCAAGGGAAATTTCTGTCACTCAGGGCAGCTTATATCCCCGGGGTCCAGAATGTCGGAGCAGACGTCCTGTCGAGGCAGGGGCTGAGGCCCGGGGAATGGAGGCTCCACCCCGATGCGGTGAAGCAAATTTGGGAAGGGTTCGGCCAGGCTCAGGTGGATCTGTTTGCGTCTCGAGAGACTTCTCACTGTCCACTCTGGTTCTCCCTCACGCATCCAGCTCCTCTCGGACTGGATGCTATGGTACAGACGTGGCCGAGGCTTCGTCTGTACGTATTTTCCCCGATCGCTCTGCTCCCGGGAGTTCTAGAAAGAGTTCGCCGGGACCACGTCCGGCTCACCTTGATAGCCCCGCGCTGGCCGGGCAGAGTGTGGTTCTTGGACCTAGTATCTCTCCTGGACGGCTCTCCCTGGGAGATTCCCATCAGGAGGGACCTTCTGTCCCAGGCAGGGGGCACGATTTTCCACCCCCGTCCAGAGCTCTGGAGCCTGTGGGCTTGGCCTCTAAGGGGGCCCAGCTCATAAATTCCGGTCTCTCAACCGAGGTTGTAGGGACCATTCTCCAATCTAGAGCTCCCTCCACGAGGAAGCTTTACGCCCTGAAGTGGAAACTTTTCACTTCTTGGTGCAGTAGTCGTCAGTTTGATCCAGTTTCCTGTCCCGTTGATACGGTTTTGGAATTTCTGCAGGAACGGTTCACTGCAGGGTTATCTCCCTCCACGCTAAAGGTTTATGTGGCGGCCATTGCGGCTTACCACATACCCTTGGCTGGTTCTTCTCTTGGTAGAGACCCACTTATTACTCGCTTCCTCCGTGGCACCTTGAGGCTGAGGCCCGCGGTACGCATGAGGGTTCCGGCATGGGATTTGGCCGTGGTGCTCCAAGGCCTATCCCTAGCCCCCTTTGAACCGATTGAGGAGGTTCCAGTTAAGTTTTTGACCCTAAAAACACTGTTCCTCCTTGCCATATCTTCCTTGAAAAGAATAGGAGATCTACAGGCCCTTTCGGTTGCCCCCTCGTGCCTGGAATTTGCACCTGGTATGGTGAAAGCCTTTCTTCATCCCAGACCTGGTTACATTCCTAAAGTTCCCACTAATGTGGCTAGGCCCATTGTACTGCAGGCCTTCTGTCCTCCTCCCTTCAGGACGTCAGACCAGGAACGCCTTAATTTGCTTTGCCCTGTTCGGGCCCTAGATGCTTACGTCCACAGAGCTGCTCTGTGGCGTAAGACTGAGCAATTGTTTATCCTCTTCGGGTCCCCCAATAAAGGGGCCCCGGCATCTAAGCAGAGGATGAGTAAGTGGTTAGTCGAGGCTATCTCACTTGCTTACGAGTCGGCCGGACTGCCGTCACCTCTAGCAGTCCGAGCCCACTCTACCAGAAGTATGGCGGCCTCCAAAGCCCTTCTTTCGGGAGCCTCTTTACACGACGTCTGTGATGCAGCAGGCTGGTCCTCACCGCACACATTCGTCAGGTTTTATCAACTTGACCTTAGCTCCCCCGGGGCCCGGGTTCTCTCTGGCGACTGACGAGCCACACCAGACAGGCCCTTGTAACTATGGCGGCGTGGGTATTAACGTTCCCAAAGCGTCAATTTCTCGACGCAACGCGAGTTCCCTTGAAAGGGAACGTCTCGGTTACGACTGTAACCTTAGTTCCCTGAAGAGGGAACGAGACGTTGCGTCGCCCTGCCATACTTCCAGCACGCCTGTCAGCGCTTACTTCAGACACTTTAAGCTAGCGTTGCTTTGTTTGAGCGTGCTTTATAGCTTCCTGGCCGTGACGTCACCCGCTTCTGACGTCTCGACACACCATTGGACTGATTTCACACGTGCTTCATGACGACATCACGCGTTGCGTTCCCAAAGCGTCAATTTCTCGACGCAACGTCTCGTTCCCTCTTCAGGGAACTAAGGTTACAGTCGTAACCGAGACGTTTTTCTGTTTCTGATTAAGACAAAGTTTGTTTTTTCAAGAAACTTTCTTACAAAAAGAATAAAATTTCGATAAAGTACACAAACGAGAAAAATAAAATAAAATAAAAAATATATATTTTTAATTTTTAAAATTGTGTTTTTCACTAAAAGGTCAAAATATATATAATCATATATATATATATATATATATATATATATATTTTTTTTTTTTTTTAAATGTGTTATTGTTTTTAGCCTAAATATCATATATACCACAAACTTCAAGCATGTTGGATAAAGATATGGTGCAAATCATTACTTATTTATTTTTACCTTTTATGCCCCTTTTACAAGATTTAATATAAGTCTCTGGTGTCCCCAGAATGTGTCTGTGAAGTCTGTGTGTGTGTGTCTGTGAAGCTCAAAATACCCCACAGATCATTTACTATAGCTCGTCAAATTTGCCCCTATTTGTGAGCAAAAACATGCCATTTTTGTGTGTGTCCCTTTAAATACAAATGAGCTGCTGCTCCTGGCCCACTTTCCAGCATAGGGCAGAGCTTTAACAGTTCACGCTTCAGTTTCTCAACAACAACAAAGCTGGAGAATCTCACACAGCCAAAATGACGATTGTCCTTAACCGTGATCAGCCTTACACAGGAAGAAGTTACGACTTATAGAATGCAAATGCACGAGTCTGAATGGTTAGTGGATACATTTATGTAGTTGCTGTGGAGTTGATTCAACTCATCGACTAGCATGTGCCATCATGTTAATCTTTCGAAAGAATCCAGCTTTGAATTGACCCTCGTTTGTGAAGCAGTCCGGTGAAAAATGACAGCATGGTAACAACACTTTACTACAACAACTCTTCCTCTTCTCTAAAGCAGCCCAACATGGGGCCTTTGTTGCGTGTTCTTGGGGGCAGGGTTTATGTAAATGTTAGGGTTAGTGATGTCACTAACCCGGGAAGAAGCTCATTGTAGTCCCTACCAGCAGTTTGTTGTAGTCCTTAAAGGGGGGGTATAATGCTATTTCATGAATTCTGACTTATTTACGCTGTTAAAGAGTTGAATTATCATGCTAAACTTGGCCCTGAGCGAGAGCGCAAGAGCACGCCCATCAACGCGCGTTCGGGTTTACGGAAGTCGTCGGCAGCGCTGCACAGGTCACGGCACTGCATGAAATCAACAATGTCACTAAAGAAGTGTGTTTTTAGTTGTGAGGGAAAGATAACCTTGCTTCCCAAAAAACCCAGAGTTAAGTGGAGCTGAGAGTTCCCTTTCAAGGGAACTGACGTTGCGTCGAGAAATTTTTTGGGAACGCAACGCGTGATGTCGTCACGAAGCACGTGTGAAATCCGTCCAATGGGGTGACGAGACGTCAGAAGCGGGTGACGTCACGGCCAGGAAGCTATAAAGCACACTCAAACAAAGCAACGCTAGCTTCTGTGTCTTCAGTTGCGCTTTGTGTGACCTTGTGTGTCTTAGTCAGTCACTCACTGTAAAACAGTTTCAGAGAGTGTTGGGGCTGATGGCAGCGGCATCCAACGTGATATCTTTTGGTCTGTTGCACATGAGACCCCTGCAGTGGTGGCTCAGAACCAGGGGATTCTCCCTGAGGGGAAATCCTTTTCGCATGATCAAGGTCACGCGGCGTTGCTTACGTGCCCTGGCCATCTGGAAGAAACCCTGGTTCCTATCCCAAGGGCCCGTGCTGGGAGCTCCTTGTCGTCGCAAAACGCTAACGACAGATGCTTCCCTCACGGGCTGGGGAGCGGTCCTAGACGGACCGCTAGACGCCCCACAGACTCAAGGTCTGTGGGGCGGTCACCACCTCTCCTGGCACATCAACTGCCTGGAGATGCTGGCTGTCTTTCTGGCTCTCAAGACTTTTCTCCCGGATCTCAGGGGCCACCATGTTCTTGTCCGGTCAGACAACACATCGGTGGTCGCCTATATAAATCACCAGGGGGGTCTGCGGTCGCGTCCACTCTCCAAACTGGCACACCGAATCCTCCTGTGGTCCCTGGGGAAATTACTGTCTCTCAGGGCAGCATATATCCCCGGGGTCCAGAATGTCGGAGCAGATGTCCTGTCGAGGCAGGGGCTGAGGCCCGGGGAATGGAGGCTCCACCCCGACGTGGTGAAGCAAATATGGGGAGTGTTCAGCCAGGCTCAAGTGGATCTGTTTGCGTCTCGAGAGACTTCCCACTGTCCACTCTGGTTCTCCCTCACACATCCAGCTCCTCTCAGACTGGATGCTATGGTACAGACGTGGCCGAGGCTTCGTCTCTACGCATTTCCCCCGATTGCTCTGCTCCCGGGAGTTCTAGAAAGAGTTCGCCGGGACCACGTCCGGCTCACCTTGGTAGCCCCGCACTGGCTGGGCAGAGTGTGGTTCTCGGACCTGGTATCTCTCCTAGATGGCTCTCCCTGGGAGATTCCGATCAGGAGGGACCTTCTGTCCCAGGCGGGGGACACGATTTTCCACCCCGCCCAGAGCTCTGGAACCTGTGGGCTTGGCCTCTGAGGGGGCCCAGCTCATAAATTCTGGTCTCTCAACCGAGGTTGTAGGGACCATTCTCCAATCTAGAGCTCCCTCCACGAGGAAGTTATACGCCCTGAAGTGGAAGCTTTTCACTTCTTGGTGCAGTGGTCGTCAGCTTGATCCAGTTTCTTGTCCTGTTGGTGCGGTTTTGGAATTTCTGCAGGAACGGTTCACTGCAGGGTTATCTCCCTCCACACTGAAGGTTTATGTGGCAGCCATTGCGGCTTACCACATACCTTCGACTGGTTCTTCTCTTGGTAGAAATCCACTTATTACTCGCTTCCTCCGTGTCACCCTGAGGCTGAGGCCTGCGGTACACACGAGGGTTCCGGCTTGGGACTTGGCCGTGGTGCTCCAAGGCCTGTCCCTAGCCCCCTTTGAGCCGATTGAGGAGGTCCCAGTCAAGTTTCTGACCCCCAAAACTCTGTTTCTCCTCGCCATATCTTCCTTGAAAAGAATAGGAGATTTGCAGGCCCTTTCGGTTGCCCCCTCATGCTTGGAATTCACACCTGGTATGGTGAAAGCATTCCTTCATCCCAGACCTGGTTATATCCCTTAGGTCCTCACTAATGTGGCCAGGCCCATCGTACTGCAGGCATTCTGTCCTCCTCCCTTCAGGACATCAGACCAGGAACGCCTTAATTTGCTTTGCCCTGTTTGGGCCCTAGATGCTTACGTCCACAGAGCTGCCCTGTGGCGTAAGACTGAACAACTGTTCATCCTCTTCGGGTCCCCCAGCAAAGGGGCCCCGGCATCTAAGCAAAGAATGAGTAAGTGGATAGTCGAGGCTATTTCACTCGCTTACGAGTCGGCCGGGCTTCTTTCAGGAGCCTCTCTACAGGACGTCTGTGATGCAGCAGGCTGGTCCTCACCGCACACATTCGTCAGGTTTTATGACCTTGACCTCAGCTCCTCCGGGGCCCGGGTTCTCTCTGGTGATTGACGAGTCACACCAGACAGGCCATTGTAATTATGGCGGCGTGGGTATTAACGTTCCCAAAGCGTCAATTTCTCTACGCAACGCGAGTTCCCTTGCATCGCCTGGCCATACTTCCGGCACGCCTGTCAGCGCTTACTTCAGACACTTTAAGCTAGCGTTGCTTTGTTTGAGTGTGCTTTATAGCTTCCTGGCCATGACGTCACCCGTTTCTGACGTCTCGTCACACCATTGGACGGATTTCACACGTGCTTCATGACGACATCACGCGTTGCGTTCCCAAAGCGTCAATTGTTCCCTCTTCAGGGAACTAAGGTTACAGTCGTGCTCATGCATTACATTAATGCGCTCTCGATATTTGTTATTAAAATAACCATAGAAACTGATAGTTGCAATCACTTTTTTATTGGTTAAAATGAATGTGAACGAATCAATGAATCGTGTTTTTCCGTGGCTGCTCGAGCCCCTTTAGGATCAGCGCTTATGGTTTCATAAACAAGGCCCAGTTCTACGCTTGATTTACAGATCATTTGAAACTGAAAGATGGAGTGGTCACAGCGATAATGATCCCGGTCATGAGTCGGAACCGCAGGTGGTGAGTAAAACTGCTTCAAATGTGTGTTTTGTTGGCAATAGGTGCGTAAGTGCATATAATGTAAACAACGCGATATATTCATAAATTCATCATTCATACGCTATATTTATTATAGTGATTCAAAAGTTATGCAGGGATAATGCGATGGTGTATTGTGTGTTTAAATACAGTTGTTTAGCTGACCATTGATAGCTTGTAGACGATCTCTACACAAAAGCTGCACGTACTCGTGACTCTTTAGCTCTGCTCACACGAAACGCCTCCAGGCGTTCAGCTGTTTTCGGAAATACTTGTATGTATCTTTTATAAATATGATTAAACTAAAGACTTTTTGGAGATATGAAGGATGCACTACTACTCAAGATTAACATGAGATTGGCATAAACTGTGTGCGATCCCCCCCCCCCCCCCCTTTAAACAGCAAACTCTTAAAAAGAAAATATCTGCCTTTGCATTAAACTTTGAGCGTCGTAACTTTGCAGATGTTGTTTGTGCTCTAACATCAACATTACACACTAACGTTTAAAAAAGTGAAATCATAATCAACCACCCCTTTAATGGTTATATTATAACCCCATTCTAAGTGATGTTTTCAAGACTATAGCTAGTCATTAGTAAATTCAGCAAAACCATCTGTATTCTACGTGGAATGGGAGAAGGGGTGTGGAACGTCAAGGTTTCTCAACTCACCCTCCATCTCATGCTCTTGAAGCTCTATTTCCTAAACCCCTCCCAACCAAGCAGAAGCAGAGCAGAGCAGAGCTGAGCTGGTGGCTCTTAGATACAGCTGCCCAGAAGCCTTTCCATCAGAGGACTGACATGTTTAAAAGGTTTCGATTTCGACAGCACTCCCCATGGGCCCTGGCGCACATGGGAAGCAGGTGTCATGGATCTCTGACAGGTGGATCCCCTGTCATGAGAGAGTCGTTTACTTTGAGATGAAGTATACAGGCTGTATATAAAAAAGACCTGGTCCGGACTGTCTCTACACACACACACACAGTCATATTCCATCCGCCTGATTCACACTCGGTGAACCTAACACTCGGGCACCGAAGCAGAGCATGGGCAGAGCACTAGAAGTAATTAGTGATCTTGATAATGGGATGACGCCAAGAAAGGTTGTCGCTGATCTGGCCTAATTGCTCAGATCCATGCCAGCCATGGTAGGACACCGAGCAGGATAATAGCCTTGGCATGACGAGCCTCTCTTAGCACAACGGAAAGTGGCTTTCATTTCACAGAAATATCCATTTTCATCTATGCCTCTAGGGAAGAATGGAATACAAAACACATAAGCAAAAAAGAAAGGTCCGGAAGAGCCCTGCAACTCAAAAGTGATGAAAATCATTATGCATTCAGCATCAAAATCTGCCTGATATTTCAAAAGGCACTGCAGAAATGAATACAGACACAATGAAACAGAGAGGTGTGTAAATTTTCTTTAAGATGACAGTTTTTCATCTTCAAACGAATTATAATGGTGAAGACGTGGAATAAGATGCGAAAAGGTCACTGATATAGTCACAGAGTGGCTAAATTTATTATTTGTTTCATTCAATACAAAGTTCAGAGTCTTTGGGGCAAATTGACGAAACCTACACTACTGTTCTAAAGTTTGGGGTTGGTAAGATTTTTAATTTTTAATGTTTTTAAAAGGCTGCATTTATTTGATAAAAAATACAGTAAAAAAACAAAACAAAACAAAAAACAGTAATATTGTGAAATATTATTACAATTTAAATGTATTCCAGTGATGGTAAAACTGATTTTTCAGCATCATTACTCCAGTCTTCAGTGTCACATGATCCTTCAGAAATCATTCTAATATGCAGATTTGGTGCTCAAGAAATATTTCTTATTGTTACCAGTGTTGAAAGCAGTTGTGCTGCTTACTGTTTTAATCGTACTGACCCCAAACTTAGTGTATATACCACTTTTGCATGTTTTTTAGCACAAAAACCTGCATTTTATAATTCAGTTTGAACAGATACATGCTTCTTTCACAAAACTCAAAGCTACTGGCCAGCTGCAATTAATGTAGCACTATGATTGCCGATGTTTAAAGGGATGTCACACTTTCTACCAATCATGTCAGCAGTTATTCAGAAAATTATGTTATTCAAACCAGACATATGAGCACATATATATATATATATATATATATATATATATAGATATATATGCGGAGCAGACAAGCACATTTTCGCCATTTTACAGCCCCTCACTCACCGGTGGCCCAAGCGGAGAAAAAACAACAACAAAAAAACAAATATCCAAACCAAAGTAGCACTTAAATAGGATCCATCACACCTGAGTCGAGAGCCCAAATCGGCCATGTTCAGGACTGCTGACGTTGACCCTGGGGCAGCAAGAATTACATCCAAAATGTCAAGGAGAGACTTACCTAGAAGCAAAGGGAGAAAAAGCGATTAATACACAACTCCAAAAAAAAACTTTTCAACTACTTTTAGGGGCTTATGGGAGGAGGAGAGAAAAGGTAAGACAGATACGTCCTTCTGTCTGACCTCACTGTTCATTCATTTTTCCCAATGTCCCCAAACTCAGATTAGCCCGTACACTGCACACACACCACTAACAATCTGACTCGGAGGCACAATTAACAGAGAACTTCTGAGTCGCATGCAAAAATTGCAATGAGGCACCAAACACTTTATTTTCTGCATAACATTAAGGCCCTGACTGATTAATAATTTATCGTAAAAATGCATCTTGAAATTAAAGCTTTTTTTTGGTGTGCGGCAATGGCAGCGGGCAGAGAGGGGGAGAGCTGTTTTGAAGGATGGAGAAGCAACGTCGGTACTTAATAACCCTGACACCGAGGGATTGCAATTAAGGGTTCACATTATAATCTGCAATCTTGTTTTATTAGGTGGATGTGATGGTAATAACTAGTGTTTCGCATAGATAATTTCAGCGCCAGGTAACCCAATGACTGTCCACCAAGAACCGTCGCTAAGGAGCCGGAGAAAAAGGGAAAATCAGTGAAGGAAAAAAAAAAAAACTTTTTATATCAAGGTAGCAATCATGGCTGTTCATCAAAAACATAAAAAAGCATATAGCACCTCACATCACTGTCAGAGAGTTTTGTTTCATGAGGGCTTCATGCATAATGCCGCACATGAAAACTGAGCTTGGTGAAAGATGACACGGATGAGACCTCAAAGAGGAAAGAAAAGTAAAACGGAAAAAGAGTGGGAACTTTGCAAAGTCTGCAGGGGAAAAGCCATTTAAGGCACCTCAGCAGGATGCGTTGGCTGATGAGCCCACAGACTCGACTGAAGCCGTTGACTTCGCTCTCATACAAACACACAAAGAAGAAAAAAAGCGCTGTGTGATTTCAGCTCCCTTGTCTTATGAAGAGCTCTTTGAGTGACACTTCAGCCATTTTTTTGTGCTCCATCTCTCAGACGTACACAATAAATCTGACATCTAGGTCTCAGATAAAGGGAGAATATTCAAGCCAAAAGATTGCACTTAAACGTATAACATGTCTGAAAAAGCAAGCGGGAGACACACGCTGAATGACAGCTAAACGTTTTGAAGGGAGAAGCTAACAATGATATATGATATTTCATGTAATGAAGACGTTGATTCACTTTGGCACAGAGCAATTATGCAAATCGCACCATTCCTACACCCAAAAAAAAAAAAAAAAAAAAAAAAAAATCAGTTGATGGGTAATAGGAATGACAATAGCAATACTCCATGAAATCAGTTTAGTGGGTTATAGATCATGTCTCATCTATATGCTAGTGCACCTTTATCAGATATGCACTGAAAATTGATCAAGAATACTGATGACACATCTTGCACTACACACATTTTTGACCAATCAAATGCTGTGTAGAATGGAAATGTCCCTTCTTTAATACCACCAGCAACTCACTAAAAATTAAAGGGTTAGTTCCCCCAAAAATGAAATTTCTGTCATTAATTACTCACCTTCATGTTGTTCCACACCCGTAAGACCTTCATTCATCTTCAGAACACAAAAAAAAAAAATTAAATAAATAAATAAAATCTGATGGCTAAGGGAGGCCTGCATTGTTAATTTACACTTACACATATTTAAAACAGTTCATTTGACTACAGTGGTTCAACCTTAATGTTATGAAGCAACGAGAATACTTTTTGTGCGCCAAAAAAACCCCCCAAAATAACGTCTTGATTCCACAATTTCTAGTGATGGCCGATTTCAAAACACTGCTTCATGCTTTACGAATCTTTTGTTTCGAATCAGTGGTTCGGAGCGCCAAAGTCACATGATTTCACTAAACAAGGCTTTGTTATATCATAAGTGTTTCGGAATTTCAATGGTTCATGTGACTTTGGTAGTTTGATACACACTCTGAACCACTGACTTAAAACAAAAGATTCGTAAAGCTTTGAAGCTTCATGAATCAGTGTTTTGAAATCGGCAGTCACTAGATATTGTTGAATAAAGTCATTACTTTTTCTTTTTTTTTGGCGCACAAAACGTATTCTCAGTGCTTCATAACAATAAGGTTGAACCACTAGAGTCACATGAACTGTTTTAAATATAACTTTAGAAACTTTCTGGGTGTTTGAACATGTAAATTATCTTGCTATAAATGCAGGCCTCACTGAGCCATCAGATCTTACCAAAATATCTTAATTTGTGCTCTGAAGATGAACGAAGGTCTTATGGGTGTGGAACGACATGAGGGTGAGTAATGACAGAATTTTCATTTTTGGGTGAACTAACCCTTTAAGCATTTTTTTTTTTTTTTTTTTTTTTTTTAAATTGAAATATACATTTTTGATTTATAAATAAAATTGGATTCTTCTTTAGGTCTAGCTTTTAACTGTAAGAAATGAAAACAAAAACCAACCCGGCATATAAGCATCTCTCCATCTCACAACATGCCACTTTCAAGAATAGTTTGTACACGTTCTATCTTCCTAGGGCGATTTTCCTCACAAGTGTCATGTTTATCTTGCTCACTGGGGGGTTTTAAAGCAGTATTCTCTGTAAAACAGTTTTGGAGCTATATTTACTGAGAAAAGTGCAATACAAATACATTTGAATTGAAAATGTTTCTCTTCAGTTTTATACATCGACGAGTAGTCCAATACTAGGTTAAAAAAAGAAACTGTCAAACGAATCATATTTTGATCATTTCTCTTTACTTTAGCACAATGACAACATGTCAAAGAACATATTGTCCTTATATCACATTTAGTATTTTTCTCACGCAGTATGACTGGGTCCCTGAAGGGAGGGACCTGAAAACCTCTGATCTATATAGTCTATCACCAATTTTTTCTTATCCATCCATTCGATGGGGGCAGTCAAGGTCTAATAGTTAGAGTCAGACTGGTAATCCGGAGGTTGTGGTTTTGAGTCTCAGTACCGACAGGAAATGACTGAGGTGCCCTTGGGCAAGGCACCTAACCCCCAATCACTCCCTGGGCACCACAGCAAAATGGCTGCCCACACCTCTCTGTGTGTGTTAGTGTGTTCACTACTCCTAATGTGTGTGCACTAACTGGATGAGTTAAATGCAGAGGACAAATTCCAAATATGGGTTACATATTCACATCTCACTTTTACTAAGGGATACACAACATGAATAAGCAGTACCATTCTGGTATTTGTCATTACAGAGATTCATTTCACCATAACTATGGTGAAACACACAGAGGTAGACAGAGAGACAGACTGAGACGGAGACCGGGAAAGGTTTGGAAGCAGAGACAGACCCGTGACAGGAAGAACACACTACTGCTGACAGCTTGTTTGTGACTTGATGTGTTCGCTAGCTGAAAACTCTTCTGTTGAGTCGATAGAGCAAGGAATTACTCTCTTTTGGCAAACAGCACCTTACACTATGGAAGACGGCTGTGAGAGCAGCATACTACCTGAGTGCCCGGGCTGCATATCATTCAAAGAGAGCGAGACAGTAAAAGCATACCATACATGTGGTGTGTTTCTACAAAACTGACACAGGTAGCTGTGCTCATTACTCACAACATACTCATACTGAAAACAATGGCTGACTTGACAGTGGTAACAGGAATGAGGTACAAAACTGATTACTGATACTGATACTGTAGAAAGACGTTAACAAGACTTAAACAAACAACAACAAAAAATAGATTAATTTAAAAATGTAAAAATATATTTACATATTTTGTTTTATATGTAAGTATTTACCAAGTTAGTTCATTATATTATATAGACAGTGCTAGATTTTAACTGTAATAAAAACAAAATTGCATATAGTTTTGCGATAAATAAATATTATTATTAATCAAACCAAATCAGTATACTTTTAAAGGATCATGTGACACTGAAGATTGGAATAATGCCTGCTGAAGATTGTAATTATATTTCATAATATTACTGTTTTTACTTGATTTTTGGTCAAATAAATGCAACCTTGTTGAGCATTAAGAAACTTTTCAAAAACTTTTTTTTTTTTCTTTTTTTAAATCTCCCAAAAATGTACCAACTGAATTGAAAATGCTTCTCATTAGGTTTATTAATTTAACATACTCTAATACAGGGTCAAAAATATAGCATTATTACAACTTTTTGGGGGGGTAGAAAGGGGGAGGGGTGCATCACTCCAAATCTTTAAAGATTGTAGCATGGAAACTAAATGGAAATCTTTTTATGCGTTTTGGCCGTTCATTTACATGATAACAGCATTTTTTCAAAGTGTACGTTTCTGTATAAACTGCAAAACCACGAATCTTTGAAAATGGTGGCGGCATGCACACGTGTTTACTCTATTCACCTTATTTTTCAATGCAAAGGTAAGGTGTTTTCTGTGAATGTGTGAGACTTCCGATTTATTAGCCGCTATAGGGAAATAATAAGAAGAATATCGAAGTGCAGTAAACTGTAAATTCTGGCGTGAGTGCTCTGTAAAAGAATGTCTTTACAAAGCGACATCGCCAACTACTTGTCTAGCGTGCATAATACAGTGTTTTAGTCATTTTCGCGGATCCGTGTGATTGGGGATAGTTTTGATAACGTTGTCATCTGTACAAAGAAAAACTCTTCAGTTTTTAGTACATCATTGTTGTGTAAACAATTTGTCATGCCTTATGAGTTTCTCCTTAGTCATTTGCATCATCGAAACTCTATAAAAGTGCATAGTCTCCCCAGCGAGTGCACTTAGCATGCACTGTGCAAACTGAATTAGCTGTCCCCTATCAAACAGACCTGATAATTAGCATGCAATCATTAGTGCACGTGGAATCGTCTCTAACTAATACTCATCAACCCCTGAGCTTCACTTCGTGCATTCATATCCCTTTAAAAGTTACAAATTGAACGTGTAATAGATTTCCACTGATATGAGCATATTGGAATGGTGCATATTAATGATAACATTAACTAGCCACCATCACACTACATTAAAATATTAATGAGCTGTCCCAATGAGAAAATTAAAATATTTAATGTGTTGGTTGGATATTCTTCCACAGAGCTCTTGTTTTCCGTTACGGTCCCAAAAGAGAAAGATGGGATATTTTTACTCGAGAGTTTATGTAGATCTCTCTGCATTCAGGTCCCGTCGGAGGAACTCTGATGTCTTCTTCTCCTGTGTTAGCTGAGCTAAATTTCCATTCTTGTGCATTCACACACACATGCACACACACACACACACACACACACACACACACACAGTATTCTTCAGATGGCGACATGTCTTCCTTCGTTGTGGCTGGAGCAAAGCATTTATGGCAGGAGAGCAGCTCTGGCAAATGACTCCTCTGAGGGGCGAATCAAAGCAGAATGACATCTTGGGTGACCTAGATTTCATTGTGAATCCATAGTAAGAACAGTCAACTGACTGTCATCAATTATCAAATGTCTCTCAAAAAGTAACAAAGAACAGTTTGTATATATGCAGGTAGGGAAGTTTGGTGATGCAGTAATTCACATAATATATTCAGTATACACAACTACTGTTCAATTGAGTGAAACAAAGTCAGAGTGATGAAAGCAGCATCTTATCCAATCATTCTGTGGCTATTCTTGGACGCTGACAGCAGTTCCTGGTTGTCTGCCTTGTTGGCACCCCGCACAGTGAGAGAAGCCAATAAAGAACAGGAAGTCAGAATAATCACCTGCTTAGTATTCAAGATCTCCCACCTTAAAAAAAAAACCCCACAAGTTCAAATCTAGTAGGAGGAGATCATTTCTGTAGGCAGGATGGACACATTAGTGCACCAAAATACCATTAGATGTCAATTTGACTTTTGATGTCGGATCCCCTCGGGCAGGATATCTCGCGTCATGCTGTAATCATTGGCTATGTTGGTATTAACTCATTAGCATCAAAGACTTGGGGCTTGATGAAAAGGCTGTGGTCAGGACCCTTGTGCCATCCACAGTCATGAATTTCACAAGGCCAAACGTTGCCTGTGCTGAAGAGCCCTGGTTTGATAGGAAAAGGGCGAAGGCATCATTTGCCCTGCTCTTTCACTCCAGCTTCCATGTCACAGATAGCCTCAGCAGTATGAAGAGAAAGCTTTGCCTCAGACATGCCCAAGTGCATATCCTGACGTGATTCTAATATAACACTACAACGTTCAGGCTAAAAATGTCAAAAGTTAAAGGTGAAGTGTAAAATTCTTCCAATGTTGAAATACCTTCTCCTACTGAAGTTAAATATGCAGATACAGCTAAAAGTAGTCCAACCCATTCATATACTCACTTCCAAAAACATGTTGCCTTCAAAACATTGCTGTTTATTCTATAAATCTCTGGCACAACCAATGGTCTGTATTTGGGACAGGACTAACAATATTAAACAAATGTGTTTGTGAAATCTGTCTGGGAAACTATCATTTTCTCAGTATCATAATCACCTGTCACCTCTCTACTGCAATCTTGGCCCATTCCTCACTTGAAAAAGCTTCCAGATCACTGATAGTCTTTGGTTTCCATGTTACAACAAATTCCACCAAATATTTTCAATGAGATTCTGAAGACTGAATCTGAAGACTGTACAGGCCACTCAAGAACATTCTAAGACTGATCCCTAAAACAAGCTTAAGTAGATTTGGATGTATACTTTGGGACAGCTGTCCTGCAGGAAAGTCCATTGATTATCAAGCTTCAGTCTCTGCACCGATGGCATCACCATTTTTGCCAAAATGGCTTCATACTTCAAAGAATTCATGATGTCCTTCATACAGTCAAGATTTCTACTTCCTGCAACAGCTAAGAACCTCCATAACAAGACTGGACCACTTCCATGTTTGACCAGGGAGATGGTGTTCTTCTGCTCATAAGCTTTGGCTTTTTTGCACCAGACGTACCGCTAATCCATGGGTCCAAAAAGTTCCAGTTTGGTCACATCCCTCCATAAAACATTCTTTTACAACTCCACAGGTATATCCAAATGAATCTAAGCATATTCAGTCTTTTATGTTCTTCTTGGTCAAGAGTGGCATTTGGCAAAGCTTATGAGCAGAAGAACATCATCTCCATGGTCAAACATGGAGATTGCAACTGTATACAGTGGGTACGGAAAGTATTCAGACCCCCTTAAATTTTTCACTCTTTGTTATATTGCAGCCATTTGCTAAAATCATTTAAGTTCATTTTTTTTCCTCATTAATGTACACACAGCACCCCATATTGACAGAAAAACACAGAATTGTTGACATTTTTGCAGATTTATTAAAAAAGAAAAACTGAAATATCACATGGTCCTAAGTATTCAGACCCTTTGCTCAGTATTTAGTAAAAGCACCCTTTTGAACTAATACAGCCATGAGTCTTTTTCGGGAAAGATGCAACGAGTTTTCACACCTGGATTTGGGGATCCTCTGCCATTCCTCCTTGCAGATCCTCTCCAGTTCTGTCAGATTGGATGGTAAACGTTGGTGGACAGCCATTTTTAGGTCTCTCCAGAGATGCTCAATTGGGTTTAAGTCAGGGCTCTGGCTGGGCCATTTAAGACAGTCACGGAGTTGTTGTGAAGCCACTCCTTCGTTATTTTAGCTGTGTGTTTAGGGTCATTGTCTTGTTGGAAGGTAAACCTTCGGCCCAGTCTGAGGTCCTGAGCACTCTGGAGAAGGTTTTCGTCTAAGATATCCCTGTACTTGGCCGCATTCATCTTTCCTTTGATTGCAACCAGTCGTCCTGTCCCTGCAGCTGAAAAACACCCCCATAGCATGATGCTGCCACCACCATGCTTCACTGTTGGGACTGTATTGGACAGGTGATGAGCAGTGCCTGGTTTTCTCCACACATACCGCTTAGAATTAAGGCCAAAAAGTTCTATCTTGGTCTCATCAGACCAGAGAATCTTATTTCTCAGCATCTTGGAGTCCTTCAGGTGTTTTTTAGCAAACTTTAGCAAAACCTGCTAAAGTTTTTTAGCAGGTTTTTATGTGTCTTGCACTGAGGAGAGGCTTCCGTCGGGCCACTCTGCCATAAAGCCCCGACTGGTGGAGGGCTGCAGTGATGGTTGACTTTCTACAACTTTCTCCCATCTCCCGACTGCATCTCTGGAGCTCAGCCACAGTTATCTTTGGGTCAGTCTTTACCTCTCTCACCAAGGCTCTTCTCTCCCGATAGCTCAATTTGCCCGGACGGCCAGCTCTAGGAAGGGTTCTGGTCGTCCCAAATGTCTTCCATTTAAGGATTATGGAGGCCACTGTGCTCTTAGGAACCTTAAGTGCAGCAGAAATGCTTTTGTAACCTTGGCCAGATCTGTGCCTTGCCACAATTCTGTCTCTGAGCTCTTCAGGCAGTTCCTTTGACCTCATGATTCTCATTTGCTCTGACATGCACTGTAAGCTGTAAGGTCTTATATAGACAGGTGTGTGGCTTTCCTAATCAAGTCCAGTCAGTATAATCAAACACAGCTGGACTCAAATGAAGGTATAGAACCATCTCAAGGATGATCAGAAGAAATGGACAGCACCTGAGTTAAATATATGAGTGTCACAGCAAAGGGTCTGAATACTTAGGACCATGTGATATTTCAGTTTTTCTTTGTCAACAAAAATGTCAACAATCCTGTGTTTTTCTGTCAATATGGGGTGCTGTGTGTACATTAATGAGGGAAAAAAATGAACTTAAATGATTTTAGCAAATGGCTGCAATATAACAAAGAGTGAAAAATTTAAGGGGGTCTGAATACTTTCCATACCCACTGTATATATATATATATATATATACAGTGGGTATGGAAAGTATTCAGACCCCCTTAAATTTTTCACTCTTTGTTATATTGCAGCCATTTGCTAAAATCATTTAAGTTCATTTTTTTTCCTCATTAATGTACACACATCACCCCATATTGACAGAAAAACATAGAGTTGTTGACATTTTTGCAGATTTATTAAAAAAGAAAAACTGAAATATCACATGGCCTTAAGTATTCAGACCCTTTGCTGTGACACTCATATATTTAACTCAGGTGCTGTCCATTTCTTCTGATCATCCTTGAGATGGTTCTATACCTTCATTTAAGTCCAGCTGTGTTTGATTATACTGATTGGACTTGATTAGGAAAGCCACACACCTGTCTATATAAGACCTTACAGCTCACAGTGCATGTCAGAGCAAATGAGAATCATGAGGTCAAAGGAACTGCCTGAAGAGCTCAGAGACAGAATTGTGGCAAGGCACAGATCTGGCCAAGGTTACAAAAAAATTCTGCTGCACTTAAGGTTCCTAAGAGCACAGTGGCCTCCATACTCCTTAAATGGAAGACGTTTGGGACGACCAGAACCCTTCCTAGAGCTGGCCGTCCGGCCAAACTGAGCTATTGGGGGAGAAGAGCCTTGGTGAGAGAGGTAAAGAAGAACCCAAAGATCACTGTGGCTGAGCTCCAGAGATGCAGTCGAGAGATGGGAGAAAGTTGTAGAAAGTCAACCATCACTGCAGCCCTCCACCATTTGGGGCTTTATGGCAGAGTGGCCCGACGGAAGCCTCTCCTCTGCGCAAGACACATGAAAGCCCGCATGGAGTTTGCTAAAAAACACCTGAAGGACTCCAAGATGGTGAGAAATAAGATTCTCTGGTCTGATGAGACCAAGATAGAACTTTTTGGCCTTATTTCTAAGTGGTATGTGTGGAGAAAACCAGGCACTGCTCATCACCTGTCCAATACAGTCCTAACAGTGAAGCATGGTGGTGGCAGCATCATGCTGTGGGGGTGTTTTTCAGCTGCAAGGACAGGACGACTGGTTGCAATAGAGGGAAAGATGAATGCGGCCAAGTACAGGGATATCCTGGACGAAAACCTTCTCCAGAGTGCTCAGGACCTCAGACTGGGCCGAAGGTTTACCTTCCAACAAGACAATGACCCTAAACACACAGCTAAAATAATGAAGGAGTGGCTTCACAACAACTCCGTGACTGTTCTTGAATGGCCCAGCCAGAGCCCTGACTTAAACCCAATCGAGCATCTCTGGAGAGACCTAAAAATGGCTGTCCACCAACGTTTACCATCCAACCTGACAGAACTGGAGAGGATCTGCAAGGAGGAATGGCAGAGGATCCCCAAATCCAGGTGTGAAAAACTTGTTGCATCTTTCCCAAAAAGACTCATGGCTGTATTAGATCAAAAGGGTGCTTCTACTAAATACTGAGCAAAGGGTCTGAATACTTAGGACCATGTGATATTTCAGTTTTTATTTTTTAATAAATCTGCAAAAATGTCAACAATTCTGTGTTTTTCTGTCAATATGGGGTGCTGTGTGTATATTAATGAGGAAAAAAAATGAACTTAAATGATTTTAGCAAATGGTTGCAATATAACACAGAGTGAAAAATTTAAGGGGGTCTGAATACTTTCCGTACCCACTGTATATATATATATGTGTGTGTGTGTGTGTGTGTGTGTGTGTGTGTGGTGTGTATACATACATTTATACATAGTGCTTACATTTATTAGACCACCTGTCATAAAGAGACAACAAATATTTTAGGAATCTGTCAAAAACTATTGTTTTTTTTTTTTATCTAATTATTTTCATTTATTGGGCAAATAACAAACTGAAACAACTAAATAGTCTTTATCCACACATAACTAAAAGAATAATATATTTTATTTTTATTTTGTATGGCCTCCTTTGGCCTTGATAACAGCTTGCATTCTTGCTGGCATTGTTTTTATGTACTTTTTCACAGTCTCTGTTGTTATTGACTTCCAAATAGTTTATAGTTGTTTCCAAAGACTTGTTTTTGGTGAAACTTTTATGCGATCTATATTTGAATCCATTAAATCACAACAATAATTATATTATAGCATTAGAAACACTCTACTGTTACAAAAGAGCTTACACGTGGTTTGTAGTAACCATTACAGAAACATAAAAAAAAGAAGAAAAAAAAAAGATTACGGACTGCAGTTTTAAGACGTGGAATCAGCAAATGCACTTCAGAGTTTAGGTATAGAAACTGTTTTGAGAAAGAAACTGTGGAATCGGTGCCTAACATTAAACACAATAAATGTAACTGTCATATGAGGCTCTATTCAGTCATACAAAACCCCACAGGTGACCACTTTAATTCTGAACAACATCTTGACGACACAATACCTACATTCACTTGATTAGCCCTATAATTTCAGAGGCCAGCAGTCATTTTCAATAGTCTCCCCCACTGCTGTAGCAGTTGGCTTCATGTCTGTGATCAGAAGCATCCTGCATCCTCCATTGTTCCAGCTTCTCACGGGCTTCACTAGTTTTATTTCAGCCTTAAAATCCCTCCATCTCCCATGTTGGCTCCCCAACCTCCTGACCCCTCCCGCATTTCCACGACCCTGTCCAAATTCACCTGTCACTCACGTCTCCTCTCTGACATCTCCCGGCCAATGGCAGGCTGGCTCAGATTGACACAGACAGCCGCAAGTCACTGGGCTGGAGACTTATCACCAGCAGGCAGCTTGTAAAGACTGAGAGGGCCAGCGCTGCCAGTTTCACATCACAGCCGGCTTGCTTGCCCATTTCTGCACTGCTTTAAACAACTACAACATTTGTCAGTAACTGCCAAGAGGCAGTTAGTCTACTAGGTGTTTCTCCCAAGAAGAACTTCTCAGCGAGTACTTACACATCTCAGCAGATAATCTTTTATCACTACTCTCTCCTTTCAATCACAGTATGAAATTGAATTACACATTTGATGGGATATATTGCAGTTGCATTTCAATTTGGTTGATGCTACAGAGCTTTCATAAGACAATGTGTCAAGGCGGAACTTTGAGAAGATGCGGCAAATCGCAGGGTGAGATACAATGCTACACTTGTTCTGACAGTCAATTAATTTGAGCGGAGACGAGAGATAAAGGAGACGGTGAGGAAAACCTGACAAAATGCTTGTTTTATAATACTGCTGTCTCGAGAGTGACTGGTCGTGATATTCAGAAGCTCATTGTGGGTGGTTAATCCTCAGCGGTGAATGCGAGCAGACAGTAATTGCAAACCCTTGATGACAAACTCACTATTCCACTGCATTAACAAACCCATTTCACTCATCAACAACCTCCCCACCCAGCACAATGCTGTATTTGTTCATATTCCTTATGCCAGCAGCAAATAAAAGCACACAGGTGTGTGTAAATACAGTTAAATTAAGGCTAGAGAGCGACCCTGTCCTCCTCTCGACGCACCACTGTTGACAAACATATTATCTGCAGAATGGGATGTATGAGGCTGGGAACGGCTCTCTGCAGAATTCACAATCGATCCTCCTTGATTTTTCCCTCCTACTGCAAGTTAAGAGAACCCAGTCAATTTCCCTACTAGTTCAGCCTGTTTATGTAATTGCAAGTGGCCCAGCAATAAAACATGACAACTGCTCTGTCATGATATAGGCTACTGTATACATTTACAGGTTTCAAAAGTCTGAAGCTTAATTTAAAGGATTAGTTCACTTTCAAATGAAAATTACCCCAAGCTTTACTCACCCTTAAGCCATATGACTTTCTTCTTTCTGATGAACATAATCGGAGTTATATTAATAAATATCCTGACATATCCGAGCTTTATAATGAGTTACAACGAGTATGAACTGAAGAAACTACATCCATCCACATCCATCCATCATAAACGTGTGCTCTACATGGCTCTGGGGGGTTAATAAGGGCCTTCTGAAGCGAAGCGTTTGTGTTAAAAAAATAAAATAAAAGAATCCATATTTAATGAGTTTAGCTTCCACCAGACCGCGTTCCGTATTCAACTTAGGAAGAAAGCGCAACACCTCTCGCAGTTCAAAAAGTTTACGCTACGTCCTACGCCATCCCTATTCAACTTACGGAAAAAGCACAAACGCATCGATTTGCTTCAGAAGGCCTTTATTAACCCCCAGAGCCGTGTGGAGTATGTTAATGATGAATGGATGTGGATGATGCGTTTTCTACAGCTTCATACTCGTTGGTATTGCTCACTGCCATTATAAAGCTCAGATGTGTCAGGATATTTATTAATAGAACTCTGATTGTGTTCATCAGAAGGAAGAAAATCATATACACCTAGGATGGCTTGAGGGTGAGTAAAGCTTGGGATAATTTTCATTTGAAAGTGACCTAATCCTTTAAATCTGAAAAAAAAAGAAAAAAAGAAAACATTATGATGTAAAAGAAATACTCTAACATATACAGTTTGAATATCTGTATATTTTTAATTATCATCGAATAATTTTAGTTTGAACTAAATACAAACCAAATGATTCAATAAAAAGAATAATATAAAACATAAAATAAAACATCAGGGTAAACAAGGCTATGAGGGAAATCTTTATGAACTGTATAAAGGTCCTAGATCCCTTTCAAAACTGTTTTATAAAGTTTTTGTCTACTCAAAGAGATGTTTCATCAGCTGAACAAATGGCAAGTTGCTAGACAAAGGTGCAAACCATTGAACACACTGTTCTTCTATTCCCAACAGCCCCATTTTAATTCCTGTGAAAGTTTAAATATGGCGCTACCCCGACTATATTCTCTAAAAAAACATGAATTGTTAAGTAACTAAAATCTTTATATGGAATTAGAGCCAGAATTTTTAAATATATTACAATGCTATTTGTATTCTGTACAGTTCTTACAAATCCATACATGGAAGTTTTATAACCCAACCCTGAGCAGCAGTAATAGTGGTGTTTGCCTTACTGAGCAACACTAATAATTTAAACATCAATACTTCAGGCCTCAGTGTATTCATTCAATGTGGTAACATAGGTGTATAGCAATACTGTCTTGAATCGATTTCCCCCTTCCACCTGTATTTTCCCAATGCCAGCATCAGCTCAGGATTTACGATTTAAGAGCGAAGAGTGACGCCTATAGCACAATGTTATGACTGTGGCTTTATGTATTATCTCACTTAAACCCAAATACAGATCTGTATCTCCTTAATTACCTCAATAGCGAATGGAGTCTGATGTGATTTTCTTACCCCCCTACAAAAAAAGCTGCAGGAGATTGAACTCTCTCTGAATGCTGCAGTCTATTTTAAAACATGTCAGGATATGAAACTTAAGGACCATTTTACTGACAGTATCTCCACTGCTGGAGGCACTTCTTTGACACAGGAGGCAGACAAAGGTGAAGCATTTAAAGGGGGATTAGACGTCTTCTTTACATGTATTGAATTGTGTGAAGCTCTTGTGTGGACTGCTGTTCTGGAAAACCACAAGGACTTTGTTTCCAAACCTTTTGAGAACCTTGTGGAGAAGGAGGCAGGTACCTTCAGGCATTGAGTTTAAAATCCAAACCTCTGGAAGCAGGAAGTGTCTTTTCATGTTACCGGACCATATAAAATAAATGACTTCCAGTCTAATACCCTTCATCAAAGATGAAGAAATATTTCTAAAGTTCTTTCACAAAATGAAAGAGCATTTTCTTTTCTTGCCATTTTTTAAATATAACATGACTATTTTCCTTTTTCCTTAACTTTTTAAACCTTTTTCAACCACTTTTTGATGTCTGTGATCTGTCAGATCGGATGACAGAACCTTGTGACATACACGGCAAAACCTCCCTTGATACAACACTACTAAGAGGGGGAAAAAAGCTTTCATCTTAAAACTTACTGAAGCTTGTGGACTACATGCTGCTGAACATTAAGAAGATATCATTGCTGAAAAATAAGAGATGGATGGTGTTTGCCAAAAATGTTATGGCTTTTTATTTAGCATTGCTCTTATATACATTTTGAAAAGAGAAGTGTATAATTTCTGTGATTCTGCCTTCCATATTCAACTTACTCTTTACGAAGAAAGTGTAATGCCTATCGCAGTTGAAAATGCTTATGTTACGTCCTACGCCTTCCGTATTCAACTTACAAAACAAGCGTAACTGACGCGACATCAGTTATGCTTTTTTTGTAAGTTGAATACGGAAGGCGGTCTGGCAGAAGCATGATATTTTTCTTTTCCAACATGTTAAATATGGATATGGAGTATGTTTATGATGGATTGATGCACTTTTTTGAGTTTCAAACAGGTGGTTTTTGTGCACTGACATTATAAAGCTTAGGAGCATCAGGGTGACTATTAATATAACTCCGATTGTGTTCATCAGAAACAAGAAAGTCATATACACCTAGGATGGCTTAAGGGTGAGTAAATCATGGGTTAATTTTCATTTTAAAGTGAACTAATCCTTTAAAAATAAAGGTTCTTATTGAGGTTCTCATTGACACTGATGGTTCCATGAGGAACTTTTAACATCCATGGAATTTTTCCATTGGACAAAGGGTTCTTCATAGTGGAAAAAGGTTCTTTAGATTATTAAATAGTTCTTCACACTAAGAAGAAAATGGTTCTGTTTCAGAACTGTTCACTGACAGGTTCTTTGGAACCCATAGTGGTTCTTCTATGGCATCACTGCAAACCCTTTATTTTTAAGAGTATAGCCAGATGTGAACCGGGATTTCCTGCATGAGAACTATGGTTCACTATAGCTAACTACTAAGGCTCAGACAGATTCTTAAGGGATAATTTGAGGTAATAAATTGATTTTGGTTTAATGTCTTAAAAAAATGTCTTTCATTTATTTTCTTCATCCATACATAATGACATGTTTAGAAATAACATGTTGCCAGAGAAATTCTGAGCTTAAACTACTTTAAATTCACCTTTCAAGCAGGAGACAGATACGCAATGGCTGTAAATAGCCATGTTGACCACCATTAGCAGGCAAAACTTCAAATGAGATGTCATATGCAAAGAAAACCACAAAATGCTAACAGAAAATAAAATATGGCTGCTTCTCTTCATATCCTGACAGTGAATGTTGGCATCTGTCATTTTGTATTGGCTAAATAAACAACAGTGCACATATTTGTCCAGTGATTAGTGTTGACAAGGTCTCAGCTACAGATTTAAAATCTGACAACAACAAAATGGGACCTAAACACTCTAAAAGTCTCTGCTGTTTGTTCTGAATATCTCACAGTAGAAAATAGAGGTGAATAACAGCAAAACAAACACCTATCGGTATCAACGTTAGAGTCACTTTGAGGTTGATTTTGCCACAGGTTTACTATCCGCCATGAGAAAGAAGAAAACAAACATTCCTTTTCTTTAAACATGCAAAAGAGATGAACAGTCTGTGTGCTTATATTAAATGGAATCACATTACTCAGCGTATGCACACAAGAAAAGTTTCTCTCAAACATTTGCTTGATACACCTTCATTTGAAGAACGAAAACCCTTCACCACAAATTCATTTTCCTCAAAACACAAGCTACTTGTCTAATGAAATCTAGAGGGATTATAAGACTTTGCCAGCACAGCCCACATCCTTCACCTATTTCAGGAATATCTTCAGGGTGTAAACCTTTTTTCCCCTCATATCTCTCCTGCGCTCGACCTTAAAGGGATTAGACAGAGAGCACGCACAAAACTCACACAAACACACCCACCTCACCAGAATATATTTGTACTTTTTCCATCTTCAGATAATAGAAGCCTTGTTAATTATTAATAAATAAAACACAAGTCTAACAATGAGCTTTCTGTATGAAATTGATTTAATAAATCAAAATACAACACTCAATATATAATAGCAATATACAGTTCTGTCATTCGTACTACCTACATGAAACCAACTCCAGGGAGCAATTAAATTGGGCAGGTATTGCGGGCCTTACTCTAAACATAGGGCTGCACGATTGATCAAAATAAAAGTAAAATTGTGATTATGACTTAATGCGTTTATCAAATCGCGAAGACTGCAATTTTAATTAAATATATTATATATTATATCAATATATAATCACATTTTTTGGCTAAATTGTGCAGAAGCTAGCACATCAAACCTGGAACGAAAAATCATTTGAAATAAAGAAAAATTGCAATTCGATTTTATTCCCTAAATTGTGCAACCAAACATTCTTGGTTCATATTTGTACAAGTTTTTAATTTTCAGGAATGTTACATTGCTGGTTTAGGATATATTTTTAATACCACAAGCACTAAACAAAGTCGTCATTAAACAAACTGAGGATGATGACAGATCTCCACAATGCTGTCAAGAGATCTAATTCTGAGCTAGTAACAGAAGAAGAAGAAAAAACGCAAATGGAAGCTTCAGCGCATTTGTTTCAAGGAGAGATTGTAAGAATCCTGTAAGTGGATGGTTCAGGCACCCAGATAAATGCACACACAATTACATAAGTTCCTGTGGCACCTGTCATGAATTCTTAGCATTTGTTGAGAAAATGGCTCCGTCAATTACGTCAATAATGCTTTCTGCTGATTTGTCGGAGATAATTAACAACTCTAAATGCATCCTCAGGTAAAAAAACAGAGGATCAGAGAGTAAAATGAAAGTGCAAGAGTCTGAGAGAGTGAAGACAAAGTAATGCAAAAGAGCTGGCATGTTTGTTTTTTTTTCTTTGAAACCACAAATATCTCAACCTGCTGCTATTCTAAGGCTGAGCTAAATACAACAATATGCCTGGTGTCAGGGCATTACAACACTGCTATAGTTGTCTATGCTGCAGTGTACCACTCAAAGTGCTTTATCTTTGTAACAGAGGGGAAAAAAGTAGCAAAATAAAAAATAAAAAAAATCTGTCCCACAGAAGGGGCTGCCAGGAAAACCAGAACGGCAGCAGCTGTTCCCCGCATGCTGCTGCGGCTGAAGCCCAATGGGATTTAGCTCAAGTTTAGCTCAGGTAAGAGACAGCATTGTGGGAGATTCTGTATTTACTACCTATTTTTCTGACTGGAGCAGTTTTCCTGCACACTTCTTCTGGACAGCGTCAGCTACAGATGCAGTGAAAAAAAGACCACAATTCCATTCTGGTGCAGTCTGCAAAGCACCCAGATGTGTTTGACAAGGGTGCCCGAATATACCTTCCATGCCCGTGGGATTTAGGTTTTGTGTCTTCAGCGGAGAAACTGTGGGACAGGATGTCCTGGACAGGTATGGACTGAATGTGTGGTGTGAACAGCAGGGATTTGTGGAGAGGCAGGGCCTCAGCTCAGGCCTGTCACAGGCTTTAATGCACTTGACTACACTTAACAGAGGCAGCGAGCCATGGAGAGATGCACATGGGAAACACGGATGGCTGGACGGGTTCTGAACACATGGGCCGGCCTCTTTCTGAGAATATACACTCAAACACAAAAGCACAAACTGAACACAAAAGAGACAAATGTCAAATATAGTTTTAACTGCCCATCTCTTTTGTAAAGCCTGCATTATGTTGTGACAGGAACACAAAGCAATCTGAACTAAAAGGAGTAACACAAAAACTATTAATATTGTTCTGAAATCAGAAACCTAATAGGTGTCACTGATGTGTAAACATGGGCGTTTATGTGTTGATGCATTCATTGGTGCCACATTGTGAAAAAAAAAAAAAAAAAAAATTAAGATCAGTTTCAGTAGACTCACTTTTTGGACAAAGAAGTTCTGAGAGAGAAAAAAAAAATCAGTATGTTTTCGTATTACATCATATTCTTTTATCTGAAAAGATCAAGGGGAGTTTGATTCCTCATGATGTGACCCTTTTAAAGTTTGGTATGGTATCCTAACCAAGCATGATGCACAATGTAATGAAAAGTGATAATGTAAGTGAAATCTCTTTCAAATAAATTTGTTTTTAACCAAACCATTGTTTGGTTTATATTTCTGTGGCCTCTGCCTACTGTCGAATCTTACTGGTCCAAAATCCTGCTCCATATAACTGTACATTAACATTCAAATCTGAATAACTACATTTTCACATTTAGTGCAGGCACACAGATTGCTTATCATTAGAAACTTGGTAAGGATACAGATATTAAGGAGCGGTCACATTAGCGAAATGTCAGACTAATGTCAATAGTGTAGCAATGTATGAAGCACCATTCACACAGAGGTCACTTTCAAACCAAGCAGGATTCTGTTAGTCAACACAGCGAACTTGTGTGAACATTTTGAACATGAGTGAAATCTGTGAAATAGGAATCTGCAAAACTCATGATTGTGCAGATTCCTATTGAAACAACAGGAAACTGTACTGTTTGAACAGTGTAAATGCGACTATATACAACCTAAATATATGCAAGTAGGAAAATCAATAGCAATATTATAAGAATGAGGACCAATCACATTTCAGTATGCAAATATTACTGTCGTCACCATCATTACATCAGTGTGAATGGGAGATTTTCAACATTCATTCTTAAATAAGTTTGAAGTCTGTTGAAAAGAAAACTGTTCCAAAAATGAAAGAAAAAAAAAGTGAGTGGAACAAAAGAAAATATGATTTTTTTTTTTTTTTCTGTATTTACTTTTAATCTATACAATGAAATTCAGTTAGGTGTAGTGTTGGTTTGGATGCCATTAACAATCATTGTATGGGCAAAAACATTCTTTAAAATAACTTATTTTGTGTTCATACTGGAATGACATGAGGAATTTTCATTTTTCAGTGAACTATCCCTTTAAGCATTTCAATCTGAATAATTTAAAAATCTGGGGTAAAGGTTTAGAACAAACCTGTTACTAGCAGAATGTTTGAGGAATATTACGTCTGGAATATCAATACCTACCAATGTAATCCCAATTACTATCCCACTCCTAAAGCTGCAGTCAACTCTTCCTGTCAAGGTTCTGATGGTGAGCTGGAGAAAACTGAACTAAAAAAGTGAACTAAACGGCTCAAACTGATGCCATAAATCTTACCCTCAATAAATCTCATTATCACCTTTGAGAAGTTAGAAGCAAATCCCCCTCCCTTCATTCCAAATCACGCCTGTAACTTAGACATGGAGAAAAGTGCAGTGGATGGATGCTTGATTACTCTAATTTATAACTACAGCTTTGCAGGGAGACCTGTCTGATAATTAATGTCTCAGTTCTGTTATCTCTCATTTGTTTCAAATGGGTAAAGGTGACTCTTTCGGACGTGGGGGAGGGGACACTGGTTATTTGTGAGTGGGGACGCGTAGAGGGTGAGGAGTCCAGCTCAGGTCTGGGTAAACCCAATCTACCATCATCCATCACATTACAAACACACACACACACATATTCTGTCTTATTCAATCCAGCCCATGGAGGACCTCCTAAGAGGCAGAAAGCAGCCCAGCAGGCATGTGTGTGTGCTCTTATTCCAGCTTTTTGTAGCGATACCCGACCTCAGATGCACATTGGAGACTTTTAAATCCATAAATCTCACCATATTCAGCCTGCCTGGCATGGAACAAGAAGCAATTAACAAAAGCATTCACGCAGGAACGCCATTATTAACATTTTCAATTGGACGCCCAATACTGGAGAAAGAAAACTCATTAGGGCTATCGAACATGCATTCAGGTTTGCTGTATATGAGGCAGCTTTCAATTACAGCTGGTTCCTTTCATCAAGACAACTTTGTACATTTACCATATTTATGGCTATTATGATGAATTTTCTGTTTTATTTTCTATCTTAAGGTGCTAAATATCACAACATTCCACTTCGAAAAGATACAGTTAAGCAAGCATGATTCATATTGTGACACGAGATACAGTAAGCTCCAGGAGCTCATCAAACTGTAGGCATTTGAATGAAAGCAAAAAGTCCAGATTTCAATCTACAGAGTACTTAAACTACAATAACCCAAACATACCACTATCAAATATTTATAAATATGCCACTCCGCCACAGGGCGTCCTGACCTTACCATCAGCTTTTGATTCACATACAGCATCCTGTTCATAGATAGAGCCATTATACTTTGTGTTTTTCACTGGTGTCAGGAGTACCTTTACAACTTGAGTGACGTGCAAAACACTGGCCGTCAGTAGCACAACAGTGTCCAAATAGAAGGAATAATTCTAGCCCCTTGAGCTACCAGTCTTGTTTTGATAGCTGGAAGTAAAATGTCAGGCACAACATGGGTTTAGTTTTGTGTTCTTTCAGTGGCAAAGGAAAAAAAATCAATCCATATTTTGCCAGGGTAAAAAAGCACAAAGAACCCTGGGAAGCTCACCCCTGCAGCTCACCCACGGGCCGATGTACCACCCGAGTGTCTTGGTGTCTCTCCAGTTGGGCAGAGGGAGAAAACCGCCACATACAGTAAATAGGTGCTATAGGCCAATGCAGGTCGTGGACATTTAGCAATGTTGGTGTGTTACGGTTTCAAATAATTGCTAACAATTGGCCTTTAAGCATTTATTGTCAGCACTGGCAACTTGCACAAAGAGCCACCATGCAGCTGTGATTATCTTCTGTACCTCTTTCAGAGGGACCTTTTTAGAAAAAAAATAAATAAATAAATAAACTAAGTACTTTTAGAAAACTAAGGCAGAAAAACAATCTTGCACAGACGTTTAAACATTTTTAGACAGATCAAACATGTTCGATTTCTGCAACTCTGTTCTGAACTGGTTATAACCAACAAACTCCCTAAAGTATAAGAAACAAAAATGACTTCAACTACATCAATGATGACAACTGGACTGCTGAAGCTATATTTATAATAATAATAATAATTCTGAGATGTCCTGTTATTGAACCCACACTACTATTTTTCTCCTCATGCATAATTTTGACAGGTCAATTATTATTAAAAAATATTATTCTATTCAGTACACTGCATATGTGACCCTAGACCACAAAAACAGACGTAAGGGTCAATTTTTTTAAATTGAGAGTTAAACATCATCTGAACTTGAATGAATAAGCTTTCCATTGATGTATGGTTTGTTAGGATAGGACAATATTTGGCCGAGATACAACTATTTGAAAATCTGGAATCTGAGGGTACCAAAAAAAAAAAAAAATCAAATTATTGAGAAAATCGCCTTTAAAGTTGTCCTTAGCAATGCATATTCACTCACAAAAATAATTTTGTTATATATTTACGGTAGGAAATGTACAAACTATCTTCATGGAACATGATCTTTACTTAATATCCTAATGATTTTTGATATAAAAGAAAAAAAATCAATAATTTTGACCCATACAATGTATTGTTGGCTATTGCTACAAATATACCCGTGCAACATATGAATAGTTTTGTGGTCCAGGGTCACATATAGCCTTTACATACATATTTTAAATCATAGTATATATCAGATTGTTTACTGATATTTACTTTACATTAAAAATAATAATATATTCATATAGCTTAGTGGTGATATTTATTTGTAAATAATATATGCACATCTACATGTATATTAATAAATGAAATTTTTTACTAAATCATTACGAAATTTGTTTACTTATTAATATATATTTAGTCTCATTCCTTTTTAGGAACTTGAATGCCAGAAGATGGGATTATTTAAAATAAATAAATGATACAAAACTTACATTATATAACATTTGAGTAACAAATTAAACATTTTCAAAACAGCAGAACATTATAAATATGATTATCTGAGCCACATTCGACCCTGTTGTAAAATAGCCGATATAGAAGAAAGCTGTGACTATGTGAATCTTGTACACTTTGCAAGACCTCTACCCGTTGACATTTCTACTGTCGCACTATATATTTACCATTACGCCCAGTCCTTTCTCTAACTCTAACAATGTCAAAAATGCCTTCCAGGAGAACAAAACCCGAAGCCGGCTCTATCTGGCACACAAAATGCGTTCCTAACATCTGTTGAGAGAGGAGCAATGAGAAATATGTTTTCTTTCTAGTGTCTGCGCTGGCTGTACTCTGAGGAGAATATGTTGGCGTGCTGCACTGAGATCTTCATCTGCTCGGAGATCTTTGATGTTGGCCTTCCTCAGCTGCCGTTCCCTCCCCCCCCCATTCTCCTCTGTTTATTTAACCTTTACGGTGTCCTCATTAGCTGCCTCACCCACGAGAGTGCACTGGATTGTCAGTAGAAGGCTAAATTAACAGTTGGAGCATTGATGTGACTAATGCCTTGAGCTGGGATCATGTTGGTCAGTATGCTCTGTGTAATTACTTCATCACCATGAAGCAGTTTTCCTAAGTGATTAATCGCATATGGTTTTTTACCCCCCCTTCCGCCTTTGCCCCGATGTCGAAGTGCGCCGAAAGTTTGTTATCTGGCTGTTAAGCAGCATTCGCCAGGGCTCATATGAAAGGATTGCTCACTTTAAGGGCTCAAAGCCGCTGACATGTACCGCATTAATGGATTCCATGTCCTAGAGGTGTCTCGCCCAGCGTAGTGGAGCAGAAAGCAAGTGGATGGGGATAAAAAAAGTCAAAAACCCACCCACGCTCTAATAGTGTTGTGGACATGGTCTGAAAATGCATGTGTGTAATTTGGTAAGTAATTAATTAGGCATGACAAAACATATACAAGGCGCCGCATCCGTAATCAGCGTGCGCCTCCGCCAGTGGGCAGAGTCCGGCGCTTTACAGAACAAAAAGATCAGCTCTCTTTTACTCCCTTCCAGAAACATAATTATCGGCAGGCAAGGTGGCACACAGAGGAATGGTTCAGGGCCTTACAGAGTAAACAGAAGGAGAAAGAGAGCAAGAAAGAGAAACAAGAACAAATAAGGCAGAAATCCAGCCAAAGAAAGCCAGAGAGGATGGTCCCCGCAGAGGTCTCATGCCCCAGGCCGCTGGTCACACTCACTACAGGGACACACAGAAGCGCATGCTGTCCTCACTGTAGCATGCAGATGACAAAAGGGAACGGCACATAGAGACAGAGAAGATGGAAGGAAACACAGGCCAACAGGTACCGTGCTTGTGATCTTTCAGCTTTGGCTGCACTGAAACCTCATTATCAGACAGAAAGACGTGAAGGTTGGGTAATGAATCCCAGCTGTGTGTATGTGTGTAAGGGTTAGCTTGGAGAGAAGGCTCTGCGTTTGGAGCGAGCCTAGCGAGAGGGAGGCACATGCTGGGCCAAGCGGACTCCTGAAGATAATTGACAGTTTGCCTCAACAGGTTGCAGCTTTTCTCTAATGCGTTCTGCTGCAGAAGGCCGACCGACATTTGATAATTGGGTGGCAGTGGTGGGTGAGTTGTCCCCTGACCAAGGCCCTTCTCCACAGCTGGCCCACCCTCAGACTTGTTTGACAACTGCCGCCTTGACATGGGGGCTTCAGAGGCCCTCTGGGATACAGTTATCAGTCAACAATACTAAAAATAACCTGAGGGGACTGTGGCATCACGTTGGCGGCCATTTTTTATTTCTTGATGGCAAGATGATAACACGAGATAACAGGACACAGTGGTGGAAACGTTTCGTGATCAAGCTGGTGAAAGCTGACCAATTGCTAATTTGGTGAATGTAGCTTAGAGAACACCAAAAGAACAAAGTCCCCTTGTTGTGAATATTAAGTTTTTAATGTTGTTTATATGTCTATGTGGTGTTTTTAATATGTTTTAAGACAAACCCTTCAGTTTCAAATTCTTAAGTCAACACCACTGTTGAGTATTTTCTCTTTAAAACTGCAGTGATCTAAAGATCTAAACGTGATTTTTTTAAATCGCTGGTGTTTGTTATGTCACAAACTAATCCCAGCTGGATTTAGCATATCATTAACTGACCGTGTAAGGGAGTCTCAAGCAAAGCCAGGTTACCTGGTATATTTTTCTGTTGATATGAAAAATCGTGTAGATTTATCGGGTATGATTTGTTCAAAGCTATTCTAAGGATATTTATTTTTTGAAGGCAGCTGTCTGACAGAGATGGCGAACGGGAACATGGTTTGTATAACATTAGCAACACATTAGCTGTTTGATAACATAGTCAAGCAAAAGGCTAATCATATTAATTACCATTATGTGTCCGACATTGTACAGAGCGATACCACTGTGCAGCGTTTACCTTAAGTTGAGTGGATCTCTGAGCTGGTGTGAGTGAGTGGAGGTGGGGCTAATTTACATATTCATGGCTGCGTGTATACTAAGTGAAGCAGGGGTGTAGAGTTACATTCAAGCTATTTTAAGTCATAGGGAAATTTTTTTACAGTAATTTTTTTTTTTTTTTTAAATATGTAATTTTGGCGATCAAAGATAAATTTTAAGGGATAAAATGATTGACTAGAGGATGACCTGCATGACCACAACATTGACAATCAGAAATAATATACAAATAATGTGTCAAGAAATTAAAAATTATTATTGCCAAATCTATCAAAAAAATATACAGTATATATCAGAGTCAAAAAAGTGTCAAAATCCTCACTTTATGAAGGTAGTAACACAGTGTCCTAACCAGACACGATGCGATAAGATTCCAGCGACAAGCAATTTAACTGTCCACACTAGACACGACGCGACAATGATAAGCGATAAAATCAATCAAAAACCACAGCCAATCAGAAGAAAGTGTAGGCAGGCTCTCTTGGCAAGAGCACAGCAGACACAATGAAAAGGGCAAGTATATGGAGTGACTGAAACAATCTTGTCACAGAATACACTTGTTTGTTCGCATTGAGTTGACAGTTTGAATGTTCTTGTGCCCATTTATTTATTTTCAAGATCTGAGGTGACCCATGAGGTTGTTTTTATTACAGCTAAAAAGCTGGGAACACAGAATGATATTCAAACTCACATTAGACGCTTTTGACATTAAATAAAGCACATAAACACTACCTGATATTATCATTGCCATACTTTGTGTTGCTGTTCCAGCCGCGACGTCGCAGAGAAATAGAAACTGTTTCTAAAATACAATTGTCGCTTGTCGCGTGTCGCAGTCACGGCTGGTTACGACAAAAACTCTGCCTGATGAAGACCTGTTGGTCGAAACGTTGCGTTATTTAATAAATTATTTATTGGAGCAGTTATTTTCAGTGTGCGGACTTCACATTTCACACTTTCACTTTTTTTTTTGGGATGTGCACATCTACTTGAATATTTTGATTCTTAAGTGATATATAAAACATATTTGGGTTGAATTTCCAGCAAAACTATATTTCTGATATACTATATGCCATTACCATAACACATTCTGGTCACACAGCCCACCTCTAGGGAACACATACTGTTCTGTGGCTGTGAATTTTGTATAAAACAGAACGAATTGGCTGTAATGTTTCCCTCACTAATTCTGAAGTGTCCTCCCACACTCTAAACTAACATGCTCTTTCCTCAGAACCGACAGCAGCACAAACAACCTCCTAGCACACATTTGCAAAGCGGCTAAAGCCCCCTGAGTGATTCCGCATTTTCCTAGCCCTTCGTAATAACCCGCCGCTTATTCCAGCTCAGGCCTGAAGCTAATGGATTCAGGAGGTTGTTTCCTCTCTCTCTCTCTTTTTTTAATTCAATGGCTTCCAGCCAATTGGCAATAAGACACTCTGCTTAGGGTTTAGCTTTCCAACTTCTAAAGTCTCTCCTTCGTTTAATGCGTGGGGAAAAAAACAATTTCCTGATTGTCCTCTACATCCGTAATGAAACATTCAAGCCCTCCACTGAGGCGCGATTATGAGGAGTCAAGAGGGCAGCCGTAGTGAGTCTGCACACTTATAAAGATGATAAATATCACTACTGCCAGCTTCCGTGCTAAATGTTACCCAAACTAGTGCCATCAACAAGAATGTCAATGGGATATGGGCACATGGGTCTTCTGAAATATCTGAGCTAGTCGAACATGTTGCTGTAACCATTTTGAACACATTCATGATGATTTGTTCGAAATGCACACTAGTGGTATAAAAAAAAAAAAATCAAACACACATGCTCTGACGCAATTATTAAGACCAAGCGGGCATCACACTTCAGAGACGATAAGGACGTTTCTGTTGAATAACCAATTCAAATGATTCATGAAGAAACTGTATCTCTTAAATTAACCACTTTAGTGGGGTGAAATGAACCGACTCTGCATCTTTTAAATGAACCGCCTTGGGGATGATTTTACCTTTCTATATCTCAGCACATACAACGTCGGAAGAATTCGACATTTAACAAGAAACAAATCCACTGCGGCATGTTGGTGCGCTGTGTGCCCGCCTGTGAAGGGCATGTAAAAAATGGACGTCACCATTCATCACAGTCGGCTGAATGTACTAAATCTTTTTATCCTTGGACGTTCAATCAATGTTTCCGTGGGTTACACCGATGGAAAGATAAGCCAACACATCTTACAGAATTGCTCCTATTTTTCCCCTCTCTGTCTGCTCCAATGAAGCCAGATTAATCTATTTGCATGCATTGATATGAAATCTGTTCCTGAGATTCCATTGAGTAGCAATGAAGGGAGAAATAGACAGGACTATCTTCCTCTTTGTGATCCTTTTGCTTTCAGATTAATCATTCCACGCAAACGTCTTTGCACATTATAATGCTCCCTTCAAATAATTAAGCAGGGGCATAATTTCTTTTTTAAAGCTCTTACTGAATGCTGATTGTTTTTGTCTATGCCCAAATTGGAAAACAGCTCTGCAAGGATTGGGTTTTATATTACATATTCATATTATAATCATCTTTTAAAAGGGTAAAACAACAGGGCACTGGGGAATTTTGGTTCATACAAGACATTCTATTTGCAGCATTTATAATATCAGGAGGCAGACTGAAATTATGATAAATAAAAACAATAATTAGCTTAGTGATAATAAATTGTTTCTTACACACAAGATCCATCCTAATTGAAAAACCTTCTGTATATGATGGAATGTAAAAACTTTGGCCTGGTGGAGTGCAGCCAGTGTAGAGTTTCACATTAAATCATTTTCCTATAATCTTTATCTAATTTATCTACACAGAAACTTGGATGACTACCAAACAATAAAGAGATATACTAGCTATAATCATAAGAGGTGGGAATCAAGAACTGGTAAAATAAAACAAAACTGTATTTGCCAATGACACGCAACAACAAACATACAAAAAGCCAATAAATCAAAAAAAAAAAAAAAAAATAATAATAATAATATTATATATATATATGATGGCAATAAAACAAAAGTTATTAAAAAAAAAAAAAAATGTATTACATACTTTAGTTAGAACCAATGGGCAGACAAACTTCATTAAAAGTAGTGAACTTGTTAATTGAAGTTCGATCTACGAAGTCAATGCAAATTGTTCCCAAGATAACAGTCTGCTGGAAGAACATATCATGTTTTGTGCAGTGATTCGCACTGCAAGAAAAAAGAAGCTGTCATAGGCAGATGTCCTTTTGGTGTATCTAATGCCATGATTTGATTAGACTTAAAATGTGGTTTAAAACCCCACTCCATCTACAATACAATTAGGTTTTTTTAATGGTGAACTGGTGATCCACTCCATGCACTGATCTCCATTGGCTTATCTTCCTCTGTGTTGCTTTTTAATGGTGAAATGTTACTGCAATTATATGGTAAATTGAAACTATAATTGGAAACGAGCGCTTCATTGGAGGGACCTAAATCAATCTCGGGTGGGCCATGAACTGCTGAAAAAGGTGAAGTCCTTCTCTGTAGACATGATACCACACGGGACAGCAGAGCATCGGCTAATCACAAACAGACACAAGACAGAGAACTGGAAGCAACCAAGCCTTTGCTAGTGATCTTTGGGTGAACAGGAAGAGAAGCTTGCACTTTAAGACACGCCTCACACTGTAATAAACCCTATTTAGAGAGTCAAATCCGATCACTTTATTACAGTCCAAATAGGAAATGTCCGTATTTTTCTACCACCACTCTATTGGAATCAAAATCTGTCAAATTATGTATCCGAGTTTACATAGAGTAATTGGCCAAAAAGTTGTTGTTGTGACAACTGACAACTGCATTGTAAAAACAGCTTTGCGAGTAGCTAAAAATCTTGTAATACTTGAGTAAGCTTAACGTGCGAATAACTTTTCTTCATCACTGAAGGAATAATAAATGTCAGGACTTCAAAGGGCTGCTCTTTGAATAACTATCATCTTCCAAACACAAATACATTTTTTATGAAATCTGAGCAATTTCTGTCCCGCCATTTAATGTAAATTTCCCAAAAACGTAAAAGATCTAAAAAAGGTTATAAAGGCATCGTAAAAATAATCAATTAAGCGGTATAATCCAAATCCAAGTCTTCTGACACATTGGCTTTATGATTTACGACGCACATACTGCAATAAACACGGATGTTCAAATGCTTGTGTGATGCACAAAAACAACGCAAAAGTGAGTAAATAAAGAGATCATTTTCATTTTTGGATGAACTAATAAAGATTAGAACGATTAGAACTATCATTGATCATCTGAAGCACATACGCGCTGGAGCGGCTCTCCTCAAAGTGAAAGTGCAAACATAATTTAAATCGGCGTAATTTAACTTACCATATTGTGTTTTTAGTTTTGGTAGTATGATGATTCAAACCATTTAAGATTGTTTATTCTTATCATCCTGTAAGTGTATAATCTGCACAGGTGGCTTGTCTATGTAAAAGAGATGCCTGCATTGAAAGCGCGAGTGTACTGCGTTAGAAAAAATGAAAGTTTACAGAGTTTCAGTAACAATACTACATTAAACTACTATATTTAATGTTGATATATAATGTATAATAATGCAATGGGGCAATATTTGTGGGTCCTGATAATGTCAAATATCTGTAAATAATTTTACCAGTAAAAAAGGGCTATATGTATAGTACAGGCCTAACTCTGTATTTTCAGGTTCAAAATCATGAATATTTTTATTCTGGTGTCAACATTGTTTTACTGCTTTAAGAAGATCTCTGTTCAGCTATCCTGATTCTAATGTCATGTTAAAATTCTGTTTTATTGTTCAGTGACACACCTAGTCAATTGTTAATTTACATACAGAAGGTCCAAATTAATATTGTAAATTCTTTATTAAGTTGTACAACAACAAATGAACTTTGACTGAACAAAATGAACTTTCACTGTTGTTAGTTTCACTCAAACCATTCTTGTTCACATCACTTAAAAACTTATGTAACCACATGAACTTAATTTAACGGAGTTGTTTTTACAAAAAATGAGCATTGTCAGCTTTACTTAAGTGTTTGTTAAACATTAACATTGCTGAGTAAAACGCACAAATTACTGTTGACATAACTAACTGGACAGTGGATCCGTAGTTCCAAGCATGCTTTGCAAGGGACTGCATTAGGAGAGTAAATTTAGGGATTAAAGTGTTATGTGTTTTTTCAGTAAAGATGTTGTTAGTTTATATTAGTGTTTAGATATCTTGAACATTTTGAGGAGTTTCTGTAATGTTTTTGAATTTTGTGGTTACCATTATGCAGAAGAGTGGCACCTGTTTAGGCTGTGGGCACTCACATACACATATTTATAAGATGGAATTCTTGCCCTCAGTTCAACAAGGGTTTTTTTTTTTTGTTTGTTTTTTTGAGTGCATTTTGTAGAGCAAATAGATAATTAAATATTGTAAATTAAGTCAATAAATGTGTTCACCTTACGTAATAAACTTTTAGAAATTTAACAACATTATCAAGTGACCTGCACATATTTAACTACTGCACATTTTATGTAACAGTGACAAATTCAAATGATTTGTATTTACTTCAAGAAATTTCATTAGCTTTACTTGAAATTCTTTTGTTTATAAAACCAAATTGTTATTTGTACAAATTACTCAATATAGTTGTGTGGAACCACTTAACACTGCTTTTTTAAAGTAAATACAACAATTAATTTTGAGTAAAAGTTCATGTAAATTGTTAATATTTTGGAAATAAAACTGTTATTTGAATTTTAGTTAAATTTGACATTTTGTTCAAAATATCGTGATACCTATTATATTGTGAACCCAGTATTGTGATACGTACTGAATCATGAGCTGAGTGTATCGTTACACCCCTACAGTGCAACACAAACCTTGTTGACAATCAGCTTTAAATGAGTCAGACAGACATGGTGTGATTGAACTAATCTGCAATAAAACAAGTCCCCGCAATGCAGAGCAGCCATTTATTCCTTTTGTATTCAGTCGATACAGGTGGACGAGCCCACTTCTAAAACAGCATGGCTGCCTACACCACAAACACAAGGCAGGATTTTAGCAGTAAGAAGGCCTGTTCCTTCACATAAAATGCCTTGCAAGAAAGCCTTTTCTTTCATTCCATACAAAACCTTGCTAGAAGGACTTTTCTTTTCATGATTTTTTATTTATTTATTTTTTAACAAAGCCTTGATCCCTGCTGACAACAAGGCTACATCATTTATACATGCCTTCTACATTGACCATTCACGTTAGGGCTTTGGACAAATACAAACCTGCCACTAACAAAGAAGTTAATTGTTATGAATACAGGACCAGGTCTGTAATTTCTGTGAGCGCTCAGAATCTATATATAGGGATGAACAGAATTAAATTACACTGCGCTTCCTTAACAATGTTATTTAAATTACATTAGGCTTTGCAAAATCTAATCAATAGTTTTTAGCTTGTTTAACCAATTTACTATGACAAATAGCTGGCCCTCCTTTGCAAACAAGCACGAAATGTCACATCAAATGGGCCGCGAACTCAGACGGTGCGAAAGAGGGCAACACTTCTGAAGAAGAGGCGTCCAAAGCACTCAGTAATGAAAGTTAATGAGAACCACAAAACCATAACACCATAATGGCAAACTATCTCCTTTAATTTGACCATGATTTGGACAAATTTTACTATTTTAGCAGTGCATAATTAAAAAACAATGCTCTAAAGCATTTGTATCATTTTATCTTGATAAGTAAATTAAAAACCATTTAAAGGATTAGTTCACGTCAGAATTAAAATTACCTGATAATTTACTCACCCCCATGTCGTCCAATATGTTTGTCTGTCTTTCTTCAGCTGAAAAGAAATTATGGTTTTTGAAGAAAACATTTCTCCATATAGTGTACTTCAATGGCTACCAAAGGGTTGAAGGTTCAATTTGCAGTTTCAATGCAGCTTCAAAGGGCTCTACATGATCCTAGCCGAGGAATAAGGGTCTTATCTAGCAAAATGATCTGTAATTTTCTAAAAAAAAAGAATGATATACTTTTTAACCACAAATGCTCGTCTTGCACTAGATCTGCGATGCGCCATACATTAAGTAATCACGTTGGAAAGGTCACGCATGACATAGGCGGAAATACCGTGGTAGGGCAAAAAACTCCATCTCAGTTTCTCTTCCAACTTCAAAATCGTCCAATATCATTGTTTTACTTTTTTTTTTTTTCTTTGCCGTTTGACTAAGTCTTTGCACGTTCTCATTGTAAACACTTGCTCGGTACTTCCGCCTACATCACGTGCAACCTTTCCAACGTGATTACGTAATGGCGAATCGCAGAGCAGATGCGAGACGAGCATTTGTGGTTAAAAGGATATAATTTTTATATTTTTTAGGAATTGACTCATCGTTTTGCTAGATAAGACCCTTATCCCTCGTCTGGGATCGTGAAAACTGCACTGAAACTGCAATTTGGACCTTCAACCTGGTAGCCGTTGAAGTCCACTGTATAGAGAAAAATCCTGAAATGTTTTCCTCAAAACCTTACTTTTTTTTTTTTGACTGAAGAAAGAAAGACAAACATCTTTGGTGACATGGGGGTGAGTAAATTATCTGGAAATTTTAATTCTGAAGTGAACTAATCCTTTAAGACAGACTAGAAACACAGTGATCAGCACTTTCAGATGTGCTGCAGTTGTCTGTATCATTTAGAACCGAGCATGCTCTAAGTGTCTTCCATTAAATCTGCTAAACAACTCCTCTGGTACTGCACAACATGATGAAGACTACCACAGATTATATTTAAGCAATAAGGTATTATAGGCAGTGCCAATAACTGTATATACCAAAATAGTTCAACCGTCTAGAACAGTAGTCCCAAGCCAAAAATGATTTATACAACTTAACAGATCAAATGTAATAATAATAATAATAAATCAAATAAATAATGTATCTGAGTTTATGTATCAGAGTTAAACAATAAAATAATAAATAAACAAAGTAACATATTAACAAATAAATACTTCAGGTGGATGTTTATATAGTAAGTGTACTGCTTTCTGTTAAAGGCTTACATACTAAATATTTCATTAACCTTATTAATGCCCCTAGGCATTGTGTGCCTAGCTCACATCTTATAGTGCTTTAAATAGAGCACTCAAACAGTAGAGTACAGTGCTAGCAACACCAAGGCCATGGGTTTGGGTTAAAAACAACCCAAGCTGGGTTAAATATGGACAAATCCAGCAGGTTGGGTTAAAGGGCACCTATTATGCCCTCTTTCACAAGATGTAATATAAGTCTCTGGTCTGGTCAAGTGTCTGTGAAGTTTCAGCTAAAAATATGGGCGTGAGCAAAAACATGCCGTTTATTATATTACTATATGGCTGGCTTAAAACAAACCCAAAATTGGTTGAAAAAAATGGCTGGGTGAAAACAACCCAATCCCTGGGTTTGTCCATATTTAACCCAGCATTTTTTAGAGTGTACCATTAAGGCAATGCAAGTTGCTTTGTATAAATTTAGACCTGCCAAATGCACAAATGTGAAGGTAAAGAAGTCTGGAAAGGAACCGCGGAGTGAATCTTTAGAGACAAAGCAAATCTTAATCTCTGCTGTTCGATGGTGTTGGCTCTATGGATCTTCAACCTCCTGTTTGCATACCACACACGCAAAGGGATTGCTGAGGCAGGACAGAACGCCCCTATTAGTGTGTCGTTGAGTGATTTGTTTGTGTCGACTCAAATGTTATTGTTCAGCACAAGTCGTTCATTAAATCCTGCGTCAGTTAAGACCACCTTAATCCGACCCCTGCTCCTGGGAATTCAAATGATTTAGACGGAGACTGTTATAACCAGGCTGAAGGTCTGGCTCCATTGCAGCTGCTCACAAACGTAGTCATTACCCAGGAGAGAGCTGCTCCAGCCAGGCAGGACAGAGGTGAGGGCACCTTTAATGAGTGGTTCTCCAAGAGAGAAGCTACTCCAAACAAAATCCTTTCATTTTAGGTCAGCCTCACTTCTAGCCTTTTCACTCAAGCTGCTGGCTCAAGTGAAGTCTAAAGGAGAGAAAATTAGCTGCTCATTCTGACATGGCTCTGAGCGTAAATACTTATTCAACGGATCGCTGAAAAACCCCGTCTGACTTGGAATACGCAACTTTGTTCTTCTCACACAGGGATTTATACAACTCATATGGCTAATTTCTGCCTCCAACAATCGCACGTGTTTTCAGTGTTGATCCAACAGATTTGCTGGAAAAAAAACAGAAAAAAAACAAAACAAAAAAAACAACAGGAATAGGAAATAACATTAAAAATAAAATAAAATAGAAAATAGAAAATGTAAATAAAAATAGAAAATGTATACAAAAATAATTTAAATAAAATATGAAAAATAAAATAAAATAGAAAATGAAGAGATAAAAGCTTAAAACTAAAAACAAAGATACAAATACAAATAATACTATGAATGTAAATGATAAATTTATAACTAACCAAAAGCAAAAGATCATAGTAATCTACAGACATCATGAAGCAGTGACATTCAGAGGACATTGCAAAGAGAAAGTATGTTCCCTAATTAGCCAAAGACATTTTTCCTTCCCCCATTAGATGATTTCTTCTAAATGACCACTATACTAAGCTAATATGCAGTCTAGCATGACTTGATTTGCACATCTTCAATTTGTAAAGTAACTAACTGTGTTTTGATTCCTCTAGATGTGCTGTTTTAAACAGATAAACTCAGTTTAGTGTCCATTTGTCCGCAAGGGAGCCTTTGTCCTCAAGGGTGCGACCTAGACGGTGGAAATGAGTCTAACCATAACCCAGAGTCCATTGCAGAGCACTGCTCACCCTCCGGCTACAGCGGGACAGCCCATCAAAGACAAAGAGGAAATGTCGAGGTCTGACACACGAGTATATAATGCCAAAGGGCCATTGAGCTGTTCATTCATCAAAGTAGATAAACTACCTCTCTGTGCTTGAGATGGCTATTGATGTCATGTGCTCTGAGGAAAGTTTCTTCATGAACAGAACATGCATTTATACTCATGCTATAATTACAAGTGGATTTCCCACTCAAAAGAGGGATGGCAAGATTTAATGATCTTGAAATCAGGAAAATGGGTTTAAGTTGTAATCAAGTCGCAGTTGCTTGCTGAGAGTATGAACGTCAGTGAAGGCCTTTCATTCTTTTTATTTTTTTGTGGTAATGAGCTACTGAGTTTCTATAGTTCTGCTTGCACTTGACTAGGTGGAGGTATGGATTTAGTTCGACAGGTGGAGCCACTGGAGGCCGTTCTGAATGGAGCGAGTCTGACAGATCAGCCACAAGCTAGCTGAATAAAGGTCTCAGAAGCATGCAGAGCCATTGCTGCCCATGTCAGAAGAACAGAGACTTTGGCGTGATCATGGGGGAAACAGTTGCACAATTTATGATTGACTGGTTGATGATGGAGCCATTTTTTCAAGCTCTTTCCGCTCTGTGCATGTAGCTTCTCTCCTCTGCTAAAGACTTAAAATGACATGCTGCAGATGATGTGTTTATTATTTTAACAATTAGCAGAAACACGGTGACCAGCAAAATAGATACTTTTGCTAAAACAATGCAAAAAATGAGAATGTACAATTATTTTTATCTGTCATATACTGTATATGACTCCAACCATTTAACTAAACCAGGTTTGTAAAAAGTTAACACACCTTTTGTGTTAATGTTTTGTTTTCCCCCCATACATTTAGCATTATTAATCAGCATGTTAAAAGCATTTCATAATAAACAATGTTATAATTTGGAAAATTATTTAGAGGTGGCAAGGAAAGACAACAAAACTTTAAAATTACTAGTTAACTTTGTTTTCTGCTCATGATGAGAGTGTTTTGATTATTAGGTTATGTACGTGTGTGTGTGTGTGTGTGTGTATAGTTTATTATTTTGAGAGATTTTTCTTAAGAGGAAAATCCTGCAACCTCTTACAATATGCTTTCTCAGTCACAAGGCCTTCCATGTGCCATACAAATAGGCATCTAAATGTAAAAATAATAATATCCTGATAAAACATCCGATCTTACCTTTTATTATTTAGATCCAATTGGGCTCAACTGATGAAATATTTACTTTTTTTTTTTTTTTTTTGGTACTTTTCTTTTGGTATTATGGATTTTTTTCTTTTACAAAGCACTACTGCAGACAAAATAGAGACCAGACCCCTTGGAACTTTAATTGAAAACTTTACGTTTTAATTAACTTTAAAGGCCAGCTTTACTAAACAGAGCATATTAGCGCAATTCCAAAAAAGTGCAGGTGGGAGTGGAAAGTTCTGCGCGTGATCTACGGATGACGCACAAATTAAAGAACAATTTCCATAATGACCAACGCAATCTACCAAGAGCTGCGCATATTAGCGATTTGTTTAATACATGTTTTTTTGGGATGGTGAATAATGGTGAAAACACCAATGAAATGATTAGCACAAACCTTAGTAAATCACTTTGCATTATTCATTTAAATACTCTCATAATTTGAGTCTGAAAAGGAAACTCCTACAAATGCATATGCAGCTTCAAAAATAACTGTCTACGCCTTTTCAGCGCTAATTTTTCACTGTGTGTCTGACAGTCGTTTTTTTAATGCCAAAAGAGGGTTTGTGTTGGCGCAAGCTGTTAGTAAATCAGGCCCTAAATGTTAAAATTGTTTGAGGTGTTCGATTCCATTAGACTAACCCTGGGTTTCCCAGTCCTGGTCCTGGAGTACCCCCAACATCACACATTGTGTATCTTTCCCTAATCAAAAAACACACCTGATTTAACTCATCAGCTTGCTAGCAGATTTGGGTCAATTGGGTTAATCAGATAAAAAAGACATCCTAAATGTGTACTGTTGGGTGTTCCACAGGTTGAGAAACACTACTCAAAACACTACTTCAAACTTTGTGATGCCATACTGTAGGCCTCCAAATATGATGATTTCCTTGCAAGGAAATTTCTAAAATATAAAAGAAGCTTTATTATTTATTATTGCATGTATTGCATATATTTTTGTTAATGACATTAATCATTTTTTAAATCCTTTTTTAACTGTTTTTAAGACATTAGATATTAATCTAGATATTAATAAGAAATGTTTCCTTAAAGTTGACACTGCTATTTTTCTAACCACCATTAGTGTGCTGTCACAACCTGAAGAGAAACATACAACTATGGCTGTCAAGATAACAAAAAAAACATTAAATCTCATGATTTGATTTTTTTGCAAACACCTGGTTTTACCAGTCAGATGGCAAGATTGCCCATTATGTCTTACGTATCTGATCACAAAAAAAAAAAGTTTAAAAGTTTTTGAAAAACCAAGTCAATTACAGCATTTTCATTATTACTTCAGCGTGCACAAGCAGCACACAGAATATCTGTTTCCTGAAAAAGTCACATTGCCACATGCTGATGTAATCTGACTGTCATTTTAATTGTATCTTGAGGCAATACCTGGTAGTGTTATGACAAGATATGACAAGAACCATTGGCAAAGCTTTCCCTGAAACACACAAGATGAATTTTCAATGACCGTCAAAAAAATAAAAAATAAAAAACACCCCTGTAGAGTGGCATTTGTTAAAATGTGAAATCAATAAAAGTCTTTGTTTAAACATTACACAGAGAGACGAGTTGCACGCAGTGACCAATACACTGATCCCTTCTACTTGCCTGGATCTCCTCTTCTCAATAATTTATATGAAAGAAAATGACCAAAGAAAAGAGAACAAACATTTGTTATGGGCCACAATGGGCAGCAGCCTGTCTCCCTTTATCTCTTTCATTTCCTCTTTCTCCTGGGCCAAGCTTCCTTTTGTTCTTTGACCCAGTGGCCGTGATAAGTGGCATGTGTGCCCGTTTCACTTCCTCCCACATGCCAATGGGCATCCATTAGCATAGATCTGCTTCACACCAGGCCTAACCTCTGCCCCTCTCCTCTCCGGTACCGCCAAACCTTCCTAGCTACGAATGTGCCATGGCAACACCACTTCAAAAAGAAAACGTGGCTGGGTAGATGTTACAGAAACAAGATAAATCACTGCTTCTCACCAAGAAGCAACAGCTGATAAGCATGCGGCAGGATAATAACTTGTGTGCGCCCACCTCTAATGGAGCAGCATATCTCAGTGAAAATGGAAATTGGCTTGGCAAATAATCATTTAAGGAGGTATGGGATGGAGGAAATTAAACATAATCCATGGTTCTTAGAACAGTAAAAAATAAAATAACACTAGACCATGGTCCTGCATGCAATTAACTATTCCCATGTACCCATGCCTGTTAACCTTTTGCATTTATAAATAATGCACAAAACCAGAGAGTACGATCCATCACCTGAACAGCACGCTTCACAAACCAAGTACAAACAAGCACACATACTCGAAGTGAATCCTATAAGCCTTGAAGAATGCACGATTTTGGCAGGGCTGATGCAGTCCAGTAATAATATGTATGTAACCCATCTAAATGACATCTTAATACTTTAATCTGGACTCTCTGCAGACATACTGGTCTATAACAAGTCAAGACAAATCCCTATGTGCTTCTACTGTACTCTCAACACTTGTTTGTAGCCTGATCCACATTATAAACTAAATGTAGCAGCCGTTGCACTTTAAAAGGTATTGTTTCTATACTGCATGTGCCACCTTCTCACGTTACATTACTTTGTGACTGGACTACATATAGGCTGGATTTGAACTTAAACAAGTTTATTAACATAGTAAAATACATAATCTTAAAGGGTTAGTTCACCCAAAAATGAAAATTCTGTTATAAATTACTCACCCTCATGTCGTTCCACACCCGTAAAACCTCTTCGCTACACAAATTAAGATATTTTTGTTAAAATCCGATGGCTCAGTGAGGCCTGCAAGATAATTAACACTTTCAGATGCCCAGAAAGCTACTAAAGACATATTTAAAACAGTTCATGTGACTACAGTGGTTCAGCCTTAATGTTATGAAGCGATGAGAATACTTTTAGTGCGCCAAAAAAACAAAATAACGACTTTATTCAACAATATCTAGTGATGGGCGATTTCAAAACACTGCTTCATGAAGCTTCGAAGCTTTACGAAGCTTTTGTTTCAAATCAGTGGTTCAGAGCGTGTATCAAACTGCCAAAGTCACGCCCCCCAGTGGTGAACTATTGAAATTTCGAAACACTTATGACATAAAGCTTAGTTTACTGAAATCACGTGACTTTGGCAGTTTGATACTCATGAAGCAGTGTTTTGAAATCGCCCATCACTAGATATTGTTGGTCGTTATTTAGTTTTTTTGGCACAAGTATTCTCGTCGCTTCATAACATTAAGGTTGAACCACTGTAGTCACACCGTTTTAAATACGTCTTCAGTAGCTTTCTGGGCATCTGAAAGTGTTAATTGTCTTGCTGGCAATGGAGGCCTCACTGAGCCATCAGATTTTATCAAAAATCTCTTAATTTGTGTTCCGAAGATGAACGAAGGTCTTACAGGTTTGGAGCAACATGAGGGTGGTGAAAATTATAATTAAATTATAACCCTTTAATGCAGTAAACAGCATGTAAAATTTTACATAGCGAAACCTTGATTTGACAGCCTGTAATCTACAAATGATATATATAATCCCACGTCAAGAACTTGAACCGAAAGGCAGACTCTATGACAATTCATACTTCTGATTCTGTGCTGATTTCTGAGACCTATACAGTTTTTCAAACACCCTTCAATTATCCCATCCTTGGAAGGATAAGACTGCATTTAAATTTCTATAGTGATCATGGTCCACTTGAATATCACCGGGTGTATTGTTATGAGCTGTGTGGGTGGAGCTGGTGTACAGTATGCATGTAAGTGTGTGTACAAGGCCAAGGATGCAGGACTCTTCCAATGTCTTACTTTAGAATATGGGTTCTGAACATTTTTATTAAATCTATTTCTATAACGGCACTAAAAAGAATACAGAAAAAACCTTAACATTGCACATTGCATACAAGTTAATGATATCAGTGTTAATGATTTTAAAAAATGGTAATTAGGTGTTTATAAGTTACACTTTCAGTGAATGGTTTTACATCTCTATGCATTGAAGAGCAACAAGTAAAAAAATCTTGTCAAATGCTCACCTTTCCACACATGCCAAGCAGATGTCATTTCACATAAATAACACGTAAATGAATTCATTCAATTAGCATTGAAATAGCTTTATACTTTTTAAAACAAACATCCAAAACATACAGGTTCCAAGTAGGCCTTCCTCTGTTTTCCCCCAAGTGCACAGACATTTATAGAATGTGTCAAGTCCCAGGGAGGTTAATTATGTGGGGCGTGATCTGTTTACTTATTTAACCCGTCTGCAAGATGTCTACCACCTAGCTATAGGTGGAGAGATGGCTGGAACTGGAGCTAAAAAGTTAGGCTACTACAGTAATTCACTTTATAATCTCCCTCCACTGTGAGTTTATCGTTTCGCCAATCTAGCGGAACACTATCCCAATATGAACATTTTTATGTAAGCAAAACATAATTCACAAGGGATAGTTCACAAAAGGACAGAGTTTGGGGTCAGTAAGAAAGAACTCTTATTATTTTTTTAATACTGTAATTTATAACTGTAAATGGCAAAACAATTTTCAGCAGCCATTATTCCAGTCTTCAGTGTCACATCATCCTTGATAAATCATTCTCATATGCTGATTTAGTGCTTAAAGAGTTAGTTCACCCAAAAATGAAATTTCTGTCATTATTTACTCATGCTCATGTCGTTCCAAACCCGGAAGACCTTCGTTCATCTTTGGAACACAAATTAAGATATTTTTTATGAAATCCGAGAGGTTTTTAGCAACCATATAGCACCATAGAAAGCAACATAATTACCACATTCAAGGTCAAGAAAATCAGTAAGACACTGTTAAAATGGTCCACTTAAACAAAACAAAAATAACAACTTTATTCAACATCTTTGTCACTCGCATGCTTGTGATGCTGACGCAGGAGCTGGCCAATACTGAGTCGGTGTTCTGACGTAGAACACGGAAGCCTGCACCGTTTATACAACATACACATTGTAGGAGACTGACTGGAGAGAGACGAAATTGTTGAATAAAGTCATTATTTTTTTGTTTTGTTTTTGTGCACAAAAAGTATTCTCATCACTTCATAACTTTAAGGTTGAACCACTGCACTCACATTGACTATTTTAAAGATGTCTTTACTACTTTTCTATACATTAAATGACTGTAATTACATTGCTTTCTATGGTAGATTAAAAAAAAAAAAACCTTTAAAAAAACTCTGATTTTATCAAAAATAACAAATTTGTGTTCTGAAGATGAACAAAGGTCTTACGGATGTGGAACGACATGAGGGTGAGTAATTAATGACAGAAATTTCATTTTTGGGTAAATTAACCCTTTAAGAAACATTTCGTATTATCGATGTTGCAACAGTCGTACTGCTTAATATTTATTTAACGAATATTTTTTTTTTTTTTTTTTGATGAATCCAAAAATATATTATGCGGGAGACAAGAGACAAGACTTTTTCAATCCATTCCTTTTCTCCTATCAGTTCCTGTCTTTATTTCCAAAAAGCCAACAATTTAATAAAAATCTCTTAGCAAGACAATTACTGCAATAGAACAAATAAAGCCAATGCACTGTTCGACTGCTTCATTTTTGCCGAAGATTCATGTGCTTCTTACTTAAGACAAGATAATTTCCTTTATTTAAAGTGAATAAGAATCTCTTAGTAGCAGCCATATATTCTCTCTCTATCAGCGAGTTGATTGTAATCCTAGACAGCATCATTAGCATCTCCAGGCAATATGGGCTCATCACTTCAATAGTGTTCCTCTCAGTCCTTGATTGTCTCGGATACGCGCCAACTTTATGCACCCAGCACCGGAATGAAAAGGGGACATTCCTCTAATATCATCAATTGGCATCTAGGGCAGAAGACCTTCCCTGTCCTACACTCTCAGGCTTGGTGAGACTGACTGTGGTGCGGCAAGGGTTTGGGATGGGGGTGGGGGATATTCATTACTCAGTGTTTCACCCAGCAGAGAGTATGACTGTAAAGGGCCAATCCAACCCTCCGCACCATCCATTCCCATAAAACCCCTGACCTCCCGCTCTCTTGGATCAGTTGCTCATAGGAAAGTGCTTTCAACCGACCCGGCTAATGTATTATAAATCAATTATCTTCTACTATGGGTTGAGCTCTCTAATCTTTTTCTGACATCCAATTAAATAATATGAGCGCAATACAGATGGGATCCCACCCAGTCTATTCACAGTGATGCTAACATGTTTCAGAAACTATTTAAAGAAGATCTATGAATACAGTGATTGATTTCCATTCATTAAATCTTAAGTCATGCTATAGGCCTCTGCAGCTTACAGAGCAAATGATGGTGGGCTGCACCCCAGGTGAATGCTAACAGCATATGAATAATACAAAAAAAAAAGAATGAAGAAAATAGCTAGAGATATTTAGTGGAGTGCAAAAGCCCGAGATCAAGGATTTAAATTTTTATTTAAAGATTAAAAAAAAAAAAATTCATGGATTTTTAACCATTAAAAACATTAAAATTAATGCAAATATTTTAAATTCTACACTACTTCCAGATCACTAATGAAGTAACCAAATGCTAAAACATTCTAAAATGTTAATATTTAATTCATATTTTCACCCAAATTTTGCACGTAATATACATTTATAATGAAAAAACAACAAAATTAGAAAAAAAATCCAAGTGGTCTCAGACTTTGTACCCCAGTTTCATAGATTTATAGAAAATGTTACAACTCTGAGAACCGTTAGTGGTAGAACAGGATCTAGAAAAGTTGCAAACCATCATACACTAACCTATGAGCCACAGCTCTGACCAACTATGCACATACTGTAAAATGTTTCCCAAAAACAAGTGCTACGGGAGCTTTAAAGATCTGACTGAATGTAAAGGAAACATGTGTTCTGCACTGACTCCGACTTGCTAAATGTTCAGGGTTTTGTTCTTAACACAGTAATTTACAGCGGGAGCCACTGGAGATCTGGTAATGATGCCTCGGGTTTGACTTTTACACGCGACAGACCTTGCGCAGAGTTCTATGGGATAGAAACGGAGCCCCTGAGCACTTCTCCATTTATCTCTCAATTGCTCTCATGACGATACCCTTCTCTATCACAAGTACATAAGAACACTGGTGTGCGCACGTGCCTCCCTGGCTTTGGCCCCATTTACACCTGGTAAAACCTGCCTCAGGGAACCGATCACAAATTGTCAAGGGAGACAGATCAGTGTTAACCTGTTATTTACATGTCTCCTGTGTCCACAATCTCTGGTTTCGAGATATGGCTGATTACATCAGTGTGTGACAGAGAAACAAAAACAACACAAAAGTCAGTACACTATTGCTTCCGAATATATGTTTACTACTGACAATATATTGGTAATTTATCCATTATTTTTATCATATAAATATTAACTTACATTAAATCACATTTACTATCTTCAAACTGTCACTTAAACTTAAAGATTAACAAAATAATTTAATAACAGTTGAATGTAATTTCAAAAGAAATATCCATTTTTTTATACAGCGTGATGTCTAAAAGTCCTTGAAGCACTGCAAATGACTGATTTTAGTTTTTATTATTAATTTATTGACATGAGATAATATAGAATTTTAATAACGAACATTTAATCGTTTATATGATGTGATATGATGTGATCATGCATTTCTAACCAACTCTGAATGTGATCTTAATGATCAGATCACGCAAGAAGGATTAAAAAAAAAAAATTACTAACCACCCATAATCTTCATTTTATAAAAAATACATCCATCTTGCATATTATAGTAGCAGAGTTTGTGCTGAATACAGTATAATCAGACCGTAGTGATTATATATGTTATATGTAACAGAAATAAGCACAAATGTCAGGGCATGTCAAAACACCTCCAGGGCCAAGAAAACACCTTAGACCCCAGAGGCTTAGTAAGTGTAAGCAGGATATTTCAGTCTCTCATAGAAACATCAGTAAATACATGAACTAATGAACTACCTCAAGCATACATGTGCAACTTTTCTTCCACATATACTTAAAAAAACAAAACAAAAACAAGGAGTGGGGCAATAAAGAGAAAATAACTGCCGCCCGCTTAACATCTGTATTTGAAAATGCATGCGATTTCTCACTTATCACAGGCTGACACAATCACATCTCTTTTGCTTCAAACCTACTTTTGAGCACAGTGAAGAATCCCTGAGTTTCTGGTGGAAAACAAAAGAAAGCCAAGAGCATAGTTTTCAAGGCTGTGCTGCGTAGGCAAGCGGCCGATGTAGTCAAACAACAAAAAGGGCTAGACTGAGAAAAGGTCGGTCAGGTGGTGATGGGGTCTGCGATTGAAAAGGGTGATGGAGAGCGAGAGCTCCACGCTGGAAAGGCGAAGCTGGCGGCGGAGCTTTTTTAATGCGGTATTGATGAGTGAGGTCACTGGCAATGATTAAACTCGCAGTCGATCATCAGCGCGTAGCAGGAGCCCTGCGTACTGTTTGCACGGTGATGAGATGAAAAAACAGGGTGGCGGAATGGAGTGCTACGCTGCACCTTAAGCCTTGATTTAGTGCCTTCATGGGGATTGATTGAAAAGAGCAGCACGTCTCTGCTAATCTGTGGGACGGAGGGGCTCTGGAGGCCCCTGCTGCCGCCACACATACTGACGAGAGCTGGAACCAGCCGGTAAGCCGGAGCGTATCCCATTAAAAGAGGTTACGTTCAGATCAAACAGAACACGCATGCGTATACACACTTTGTATGCACGATTAGAGCATGCAGTCACATATACACAGATACAATTACAAACAGCCAAGCGCAAATACACTAACCTCAATAGCACACACATACAAATTAAGTCAAGCATCACACAATATAATATAATATAATATAATATAATATAATATAATATAATATAATATAATATAATATAATATAATATAATATAACATAATATAATATAATATAATATATATAGTTATTTTATAAATATCTTTTACAACTATAATCTAAAATGACATTTTTCATTGTACAGCTAATAATATAATATATAAACACATATTGCAAAATAAATTATTATTATTATTATTATTAGTCATCATCATTATGTTTTTTTATAATTAAAGGGTTAGTTCACCCAAAAATAAAAATTCTGTAATTTATTACTCACCCTCATGTCGTTCCACACCCGTAATACCTACGTTCATCTTCGGAACACAAATTAAGATATTTTTGATGAAATTCGATGGCTCAGTGAGGCCATGATAAGCAAGATAACTAACACTTTCAGATGCCCAGAAAGGCAATAAAAAAATATTTAAAACAGTTCATGTGAGTACAGTGGTTCAACCTGAATATTATAAAGCAGCAAGAATACTTTTTGTGTGCCAAAATAAATAAATAAATAAAATAACGACTTTTCAACAATATCTAGTTATGGCCGATTTTAAAACACTGCTTCATGAAGCTTCGAAGCTTTATGAATCTTTTGTTTCGAATCAGTGGTTCGGAGTGCCAAAGTCACGTGATATCAGTAAACAAGGCATTGTTACTTCATAAGTGTTTTGGAATTTCAATAGTTCACTTGACTTTTGCAGTTTGATACGCGATCCGAACCACTGACTCGAAACAAAAGATTCGTAAAGCTTCAAAGCTTCATGAAGCAGTGTTTTGAAATCATTCATCACTAGAGATTGTTGAAAAGTCGTTATTTTGTTTTTTTGGCGCACAAAAAGTATTCTCCTCGCTTTATAATATTAAGGTTGAACCACTGTAGTCACATGAACTGTTTTAAATATGTTTTAGTAGCTTTCTGGGCATTTGAAAGTGTTAATTATCTTGCTCTCAATGCAGGCCTCACTGAGCCATTGGATTTTATCAAAAATATTTTAATTTGTGTTCTGAAGATGAACGGAGGTCTTACGGGTGTGGAACAACATAAGGGTGAGTAATTAATGACAACATTTTTTGGGTGAACTAACTCTTTAAATATTTATACATTTATATTACAATCATTTTAAAACTAATATTATTTTACAATATTGAACAGCCATATGCTATGATGTGATATATGAGATATATGATATAATATATGATATGAATGTAAACTTGAAATAAAATCTAATCAGCATTTTTATTTCTACTACTACTAGATATATTATAAATAACTCTGACAAATACTACAATGTAAACTATAAATATAATAACTTTTTTTTTTTTTGTCCAGCTCTACAACCTACTATAGCAACTCTCTCACATATACAAGCTACAATAAAACTCCCATCCTGGCTTTCTAGTAGTATCTACACAAAACTGCACATGCATTCATTCAATGTAAGTCTTCCCTATGAATAAAGCTGAATCACACAGCAGTGAGTGCAGAGATAGACTTCAATTTATACTGTACAAAGATCACATGCTCAGTGCAGTAGAGAGGGCAAGACCTTTTTCATTCATCTTCTCAACGTTCCTTTACATCCGTACTGAACGCGCTCAAAGAAAGCATTAGCGGTATACTTCGACAAGCTAAGATTTCTACAACATAATTTGCCCTGCGAACAATGGCTGTTTGGCCCCTTCAGAAAAATAACTAAGTTCAGTCTTTAAAAACGAACATTCTGCAGAGGCCCTGAGAGCGCTGAGTACTAAGGAATGGCCTGAGGCGGTGGGATTGGACTGGAATGAAGATACTAATTGCCTAAACGAGGAGAGGCCCTGTGTCATCGCCACTGACTCTCTCTCACTTCCTACAGAAAAACTGCCAATTGTTTTAAGTCTCTAATTAGCTTGGAGGCAACACCCTCAATGACTTCCAGATTAAAGCAAAAGTGACACTTTGCTTCTATGGCAACGTGCATTGCCCTGTCAATCATTTCCAACAAGCAAAAAAAATAAATATGCAGATAACTTGATTTTGACAGGATTTTTAAAATGAAAGATGAGAATAATTTCTAAATGTCAATTTAATGTGGGTGTGTGCATCATGTGGTGCACTTCATAAAATATTGGGTAACACTTTATTTTAGGGTTTTTTAACTAGTTGCTTATTAGCATGCATATTACAAGAATATTAGCTGTTTATTAGTACTTATTAAGCATATATTAATGCCTTATTCTGCATGACCTTATTCTACATTCTTAATCCTACCCAATACCTAAACCTAACAACTACCTTACTAACTATTAATAAGTAGTAAATTAGGAGTTTATTGAGGGAAAAGTCATAGTTAATAGTGAATACATGTTCCCTATACTAAAGTGTTACCAAATATTGTTAAAAAAAAAAACACAATTTTATTTCAATTTGTGAGGTTTCCTCCAGTCAGAAATTAAATATCAACATTTATAAGCTTTTCCAGCAATTTTCTTATTTTAAAAGCGTTTGAGAAAAAAAGACATAAGCCTCAGCATACCATTAAGGCTCCTGAACTATGAAAGAACCTATGAGCAACAATATGTTTCTCTAGACATATGTGGAGAGTATTCAGAGAATATTTGCTGTCTGCATACATTTTTGTACTCCTAAAAAAGCTGTTAGACTCAGTTTGCACCTCAATATTTGGAAAACAGCTTTGCATATGGCTCAATACACAGCAGGCTCAGCAAACAAAAGAATATTATGGCATTTATCTGATATTTTGTGACGGAATGGTTGAAAACAGTGATAACAGATGGAAAATTACAGAGTAGATGACAACTACTGTCCAAACAATATCTAAACACTAGTACCCTTGCAGGTTAATAAGCAGCGGGCACTACACTAAGAAGCTCAAAACCCATTAATTCTACTCACAATCATCTTGGTGAATCCTTATTCCAACCAGACACGCGAATCCATGCACAAAGAGCCATTTCAAAAGGAAGAAACTCTGTTTTATGTCTGCATCTTATGTCAACATTCATTTTTGGCTGTGCTGCCGCTTCACTTTAAACCAATAAATTCAAACAAACCTTAGAGTGAGAAGGTCACTTTTTTTTTTTTTTTCATTCTCTGGCCTCCCAGCAGGCAACAGAAAAATAATCCCCCCATAGCCCTTTAGCCTAGAACTACAGCTACAACACAGGAGGAGTCGCTGAAGCCCCAGGCAGGGATAGATCAGGGCCCACTGCTGCTCTGAGCCATACCAAACCATGTACTGACAAACTGAATTAAGGGATAAGTAGACAGCTCAGGCCAGGCTCTGCTTTGCACTCCTCTTCCTTCAAGAGAATGGTCAGAGATAAAAGCTCAGGTAGCATGAGCAAGTAAGTGCATGTGGACCAAACCCGCATCTCACCTGTAGACTGTAAAAGGTTGACTATTTGACCCTTTGTAGAGTATTTTGTACTTGAGCCTTATTGATTGACTAGCGATGGGCGCTGACACTGATTCGATGTACATTTTGCATACATATGTGTATATTATATATTTTGCTTTTGAAAAATAAAAGACTAAAAATAAAATCAGTTTTTAAAGCAAATTTAGGCATCACAGCATTATAATGTACAGTATGAACAATGGATATTCATTTTGAGATTTGCTGAAGATTACATTTAATAGTAAGTAGCATTTTTTGTTGGATGACAGCAAATGTAATCTAAATATAAAAACAGATGAAATGAACATTTACAATTAAGCATTTAATATTGACCAAACATAACTAATATCAGCAAATACCGTTAAATGTAACATATTGTATAGATTAATTTTAACATATTATATAGATACATTTAAGATTAAGCTTCCGATATTAATAATAAATAGCAATATTTTACCTAACCCTATAGAACATTATTATTATTATTATTATTAAAAAGTCTATACAAAAGGTTGTTAAAAAGGTTGGGTTCAGTAAGTTTTTTTTCTTTTTAAGAAAGTCGGATGAAATGGAAGTTGCGATAGTCTTTTCACCGATCAGGCATAACATTATGACCACCTTCCTAATATTGTGTTGGTCCACCTTTTGCTGTCAAAACAGCCCTGACCCATTGAGGAATGGACTCCACTAGACCCCTGCTGTGGTATCTGGCACCAAGATGTTAGCAGCAGATCCTTTAAGTCCTGTAAGTTGGGAGGTGGGGCCTCCATGGATTGGACTGTTTGTTCAGTACATCCCACAGATGCTTGATTGGATTGAGATCTGGGGAATTTGGAGGCCAAGTCAAGACCTCAAACTCATTGTTGTGCTCCTCAAACCATTCCTGAAGATGAAAGCAGGGGCGGAGCCTACCCCCGATGGATGGACATGGTGGTGGTGGGGAGGATGAAGGGGAACGTCAGGGTCATCAACTGCGAACGTGAAACAGAGAGTTCTTATATACTCCAGGTGTAAAGCAGTGATTAGCCAGACCTATGAGTATGAATGAATGACGTGGCATTAGAGTCTTCCTGATAGAACCTACGCTAATTTCCATGAAATTTCATTTCCATGAAAGGGTGTACATGGTCTGCAACAATGCTTGGGTAGGTGGTACGTGTCAAAGTAACATCCACAAGGATGGCAGGACCCAAGGTTTCCCAGCAGAACATTGCCCAAAGCATCACACTACCTCCGCCGGCTTGCCTTCTTCCCATAGTGCATTCTGGTGCCATGTGCCCATGACCCTGTCGCCGGTTCACCACTGTTCCTTCCTTGGACCACTTTTGATAGATACTGACCACTGCAGACAGGGAACAGAGTTTTGGAGATGCTCTGACCCAGTCGTCTAGACATCACAATTTGGCTCTTGTCAACCTCCCTCAAATTTTTCCTGCTTCTAAAACATCAACTTTGAGGACAAAATGTTCACTTGCTGCCTAATATAACCCACCCACTAACGGGTGCCGTGATGAAGACATAATCAGTGTTATTCATTTCACCTATCAGTGGTCATAATGTTATGCCTGATCTGTGTATATCCAAGTGAAACGGCTTATTTTGTCCATCCGGAATTGATTGGATCGTTGTGGTTTGCTATTGCTGTGATCTCATGTGAGTGTCCCGCCCTCATGCTGGTGAGATGACCATTTTATCAGAGAAAAGAAGTCGTTGCAAGAGAGATTGGAAGTTATTTTGATTAAAGATTATGAGGGCACATGGATTTTTTTAAAGAAAGTAATGATTTGCATGGATAACTCATTTTTAATAAATACTGCAATATTCTATAAATAATAAGAATTGTCAATTTTGATTTAATGGTGACTAATATTTTTATTCAGCAAGGATGCATTAAATTGATCAAGTGACAGTAAAGACTTTTAAATTCTATTTTAAATAAATACTATTCTTTTGAACTTTCTATTCATCCTGTGAAAAAATATATGTTTCATGGTTTAAGCAGCACAACTGTTTTTAACATTGATTGAGCACAAAATCAGCATATTAGAATGATTTTTAAAGGATAATGTAACACTGAAGACTGGAGTAATGGATGCTGAAAATTCAGCTTTACCATCAAAGGAATAAATTACATTTTAAAATATATTCAAATAGAAAACAATTATTTGAAATTGTTATAATAATATTTCACAATATACTGTTTTTACTGTGTTTTTGATCAAATAAACTGGTGAGCATAAGAGACTTCTTTCACTTTTGTTTGGCTAAATAAATTAAATCTAGGTTTAAAGCACCACACGTGAAAGGGTAAAAAAAATAAGATCTGCATAAGCACAATGGCATTGCTAGCATGCATACTAACGCTCGTGCCAGCGGTCAAGTATAAACCAAGCTGGTGATTTCTGCATGTAGCTTCATAATGTACAACACAACGATGGCTTACATCCTGAGAGCTGGCAATTGCTTTGAGACTTCAACATGTTGAGTTAATGGAGTTTGGTTTGGCTTAGACGCTCCCTCTGCCAAACTACTTCCATTAAAAGCGCAGGAATTGGGCAGACATGGGCTCATTTAAATCATGGTAGAAGCAATCATTCGTCTCCCGCATCCACAATTAGCGCCATCTGGTTTAGGGGCCTCCAACTCTTTAATGAGACTCCATTTATCAATTTGGGAGTGGACCCTTCCTGGTTCAGGTAGCAAAATATCAATTATGCCAGGATATCGCAGCCTGCTCTGTGTGAAATAATGTGAACGCTATGGTGTGGTGAGTCAGGGTGGTATTGATGGGTTGTTTCTCTTTTGTCTCTTCGAGTTTTTGTGAGAGGTGCTGGATGTGTTCGTGAAAGCGTGGAGTGGCGTCTCAGCATGTGTGTGAACGCATAAAAGTCTATGCCTCTGTTGCCCAGGGCAAGGTATAGCCCCTTCTAAAGGCCACTGTACAGTAGACGTCTAGCTGAGCGATATGAAAAGATTGTGGAGAAGAGTGTGTACGTGTGTGATGTCCACATGTGTCTATGAAGCAAAGTATCTGCCTTTCTGGGCTGTCAGTTTGGGTGATGTGTGTCAGGAGACAGATTGCTGATTCAGCAGGGCCTGAGGGTTCTGGCTCCTCTCTCCAATGCATTAAGTGTTCAGTGGAGTGTTACATCACCTTCATCGGTCTCCTACACTTCATACAGAACAATCTAGAACACTAGGGCGACACAAGGTACCCCTTATTCAACTGCCAACACAGCGCAGGGCGGGCAAAGTGCTTACCTATGGGGAAAAAGAGGAGAGAGAGAGAGAGAGAGAGAATTTAAGCACCAGCTGCATTATGTTACAGTCAGCAGTACATATTACAGTCAACCATCCATCAGCATAATATATAACATTCTAGGATTATCTTATCATGAACTGGTCAATTTCACATATATAGAAGTCTTTAACTATGGACACTTTTTGACCTTTTATGATATTATTAAAACTAAGAGATTTCAACAATTCAAAACAGTTTTTGTTACAAGAGACATTCAAATAAATGCCTTATGCAAAGATTGACCCCCCCCAAAAAAAATCCCATTAAATTAAATTTTTTTTTTCAATAATCATCTGAACAGTGACAATATTCAAACTATTTCAGTATTTAAATGTACGAAAATTCTATAATTTTAGACAATTATGACTGACATGAAACCATGAAATCATAATAAGACAAACTGAATATTTTATTATGCATTTCTATTAAAGCTTTTAATTTAAAATACTAAAAAATGTGAAAATATATATATTTTTTTTGTATATTTAGAAAATATAAAATGCTAGCTATAAAATTAGGCTTAGAAAGATAAAATGGCCTATCATTTTATTTATTTATTTATTTATTTTTAAAATGTATTAGTTATAATTTTCACAGAGTAATAGTAATTTAAGGAATGGAGGAAATGCCACCGTAGGAAACAAAAAGAAAAATAAATATGACAAAATTACCTGTGATGCATGTAAGTACACTGTTTGACATTGTTAATGGACAAATTAAACAAGTGTGAGAGTGAAAAATATTTTAAGCAAGTTTATTTACTAAAAAGGTAAAATGTCCATAGTTGAAAAAACAACCATAAAAACAGTCAAAGAGGTGTAGGGAGAGAGAGAGACAGAGGGAGAGAGAGCGCGAAATGAGGAAAAAAAAAAAAAAAACAGTTGGCAAATGAACTTGAAACTGCATGTGCCCTTTAAACCCTTCTGCTGGTGCCAGTAAGATGCCTCCAGGCAAACACTTTACCGACTCTACTGATTTTCTGGCCTCAGCACAATCAGAGCATAGGAGGACGTCCACCATCAGCCGAGCTCTACAAACAAACAAGCAGTGCCATTCTCCAAACTGCTGGACTTCAGGCCCTAGGAGGCTGCATGGATGCTCTGACTTTGCAATCAGCGTCTACATCAGATATCAGAATCTAAGCCGACCAGTTTTCTGACATGCTTACTGTTGACAAGCCCTACAGGTTAGCTTTTCAACGGTCAAATTATGAAAGCTTTAATGTGAACAAATTAAAGAGGAAACGAGGAGTCATTTCAAATTACATAACGATCTTAAATGGCAAAAAAAAAAAAATATCCGCAAGCTATGGCTTTACTGCGGCAGTTCAAGCTATGAACTTATATAAATATGTGAGGATTCCATCAGCTGCCGCAATCAAAGCAGACATCTAAAATTGGCTGTGAGGAGCAGGTACTAATGCTCAAACCAGGGGGGAGGAAGCGCACAACAGGAGCTGGAGGGATTGAATTATCAGGGTTCATTTATTCCACCGACTCCAGCCAGTGCCTGAATCAAGACTGATCGAGCTTTCATTTATCCTGGGCCCAAAGAGCAACGCAGCTCGGGAGCTAATTCTCAAGGAATAAGAAAAATCCCACTGGCAGAGTAAAAAGAGCAGTGGTAGCAATCTTGTGCTATGACCTCGTTTGTCAAGAAATAAAAGCTGTTCCCTTGTAGAACACAATCCCTCTCTTAGTCTGAGGAACGATTATGAGATATGTATTGTATCCGAAAGCGAAAGCGTCTCGGTCAGAGTGCCTGCCTCAATGAAGCTTGTCTGGTGAATAAGATGCACATTCTCAGCTATACATACAACAGAGCACTTTGGCTTTAGAAAATGATGTGAAAAACTGGGTTCCCACACATTTTGATCAATGAATTTATGTTTCCATGAATTTACTTTTATTAAAAAATAATTCAACAGAAATTGCACTCACAGAGAACAATGTCTAGCTTTTCAAACATAAAAACAAACTTTTGAAATAATATTAATATTGATGTTCATTCCTTACAGAAATTCCAATGACTTTGTATGCATTCATTTATTTTTCCAGGCCTGAGAGTGATTTCTGTAAAAGAAAATATCTCCCTTTGTATTGAACTTTGAGTGTCGTAACTTTGCAGAATATATATATATATATATATATATATATATAGGCCTGGTGTCACAGACAGGGCTCGGATTAAAGGAGTCCTTGATTGTGATTTCAGCTTTTTAACTTTAGTTAGTGTGTAATGTTCTGCAAAGTTACGACGCTCAAAGTGCAATACAATGTGCAAGTGCAATATTTTCTTTTACAGAAATCATTTGCTGGTAGGCACTGCAAGAAGCTTCTTCCCAGGATGGTGACATCACAAACCCTAAAGTTCAGTAGCCCCGCCCACTGATTCGAGCACGACTAGTGGTAGTAGGTAAATAACAGATGTGACGCTAACACTGGATCGAGCAACAAAGCGATAAACATGCCTTTGAAGAGTGCAAAAATGTTGTGCAGTGCCAGGCTATGGAAAAACACAGTAGCTGCATTGGATTTGCAGAGAGCCTGAAATAAAAAAAAAAAACTATGCTGTGCCTGGATTCCGACAGGAATGGCTCAACACACATATGTGAGTAAAAAAAAAATTCTGTCACTATTGCTTTGTTACAGATCGTTTGATATGTACAGATTATGTGTAAATGTCTAACCAAAATCACCAGTGACCAGTTATTTCTGATGTAATGATTCATGTAGGCCTACAGTCAGATGTTTTTGTCTCAATATCGTTTATTGTTAGTAAATCAAACTAGTGACTAAACCGTCGACTTCACATTGTTTCTCTTTTTTTAGACCATGATTAAATTATATATAGAAAGCAATCAAAGAACGCTCCCTTTACAATCACTGGATCTGTCAATCAAACAGAGCGAGTGTTCTGGACTCTCGCCAAAACTCCCGTTAGAATCAACATCTCTTTTTTACATTGTGTTTGCACTGTTAGTTATGATGAAAGCATTCGTTAGTGTGCAGAAATTGAGTTACAATGACGAGATCACTGCATTCATGGACTCAACATGTCTGTAATCAGCTACATGCTCATCACTGCAACCTTTCATGCCACGGTCTAAATATACTGCAATAATCAACACTTTTCACGATTAGTAAACCTTAGAACTGTAATAGTAAAAATGTGCTAAAAGTTTTCAAGATAATTCTTTGTGTAATCCTTAGGTATTTCCATGCAAAATGTTAGCCAATCACAGCAGTGGGTGTTTACACTAAAGTCTCACAGCAGAAACACCCCTTAAAACAGCGTTCAAATCAAAGGCCTAAAATCAGGGAAGGAAAAATGCCTTTTATTTCTAAATTATGACAATATTTGATGTAAAAATCATACTAACATTATAAGCGCACCCCAGGAAACATTATAAAATAAAATAAAAAATGATGCAGTTCATGACCTCTTTAAGCTAGGATTAGCCTTAGATAATCACATAAAAAAATAAATTAATTAATTAAAAAAAACATTACTGTTGTCCATCTTGAGACAAAATAATGGCACTGACATATTTTGAGATATGCCAGTCTAAGGTGCTTTCAGTTAAAACAGCACAAACATGTATTTTAGTCTGGGACAAGGCTGAAGCCTTGTCTGTGAAACCAGGCAATAGTATACTAAAATAAATAAAAATGTATTTTTATATTCTAATTTTATTAATTGATTCTCAGTCCTGGAAAAATAAGCAACTAAGTAGCTAAGTACTAAATAAACAACCAAGAAAAAATAAATAAATAAAGTCCATAAAAAGTAAATTAAAGTAGTAGTAATAATAATAATAATAATAATACTATGCTTGTACTGGGGTTCTCCTTTATTTGACCAATATGCTTATTATTTATTTAAGTTGTTTTCAGAAATGTAAGCAAATTTCTTCCACCTCATTACATTAAGTGGTATGAGAGCCAATCCCAGCGGGCCATGCTGTCCCCTTTGTGAACTCAAGGCGTATGGCGCCTGTGCATGGGTCAGCTTTATGCTTCAATATTGTTACTGGCTAATTTGTGGAGAGCTTTGAATGCAGTCAATCAGACAACAGCTGGCCTCAGGAGGACTCTGCCAATCGATGTCCGTGATGCAACCAACTCGCCTGTTCCCCTTTACCACCCAGATCGGCCAGACTAATTAATGAGATCTCATACTCTCAAAGCGGGCAATGATAAAACAATTCCTTGAGAAGGACTCTGAAGGGTTTTATGAATGTTCATAAAACTGAGCAGAAATCCCTGACGAAGGCAGACAGCTCTCCAAATGCTAATTTGCAGAACAGGCTGGAGATGATGCAGAACAAGGCTTTCACCTAGTCCCGCTATAAATTATTCATACTATTGACTGGCGAAGCAATGCCACTTCATGCACTGGGCGACCACGGGGGTGCCACTTTCACACGCTGGGACGAGCCAACGAATCCTGACCAACTGTGCAGCTCCACAAGGCCAACAGCGCAAAGCACAATAAGTAAAAAAATCCAGATGAACACATTAAAACCATAATGAATTATTACATTTTCACAGTATTTATATGCGTAAAGTACACAAACCGCGTGTATATGAGAGCCAGGATACAATGCAGCCATTGTATACACGGTCTAGAATTATTAATGGATCGCTGCACTACTCCCAAAGGGTTCATGAAAAATAAATTAATGTGTGCTCCTTCATATGACCCACTTTGGTATATCCCTCTGCAGATAACAAAAAGAGATTCTGGCTCTGGTACTTGATGAACAGAGAGCAGGATAAAAAAAAGAAGCCATTTATTTTTGATGTAAGAATAAACAGGCAGGCTTGTGAAAAGGGAGTTATTGCTGGTTTGAATGTGCGCTGTGCATATGGCAAAGTAAAGGGGTGTTCACACTCAACTGACTCAAAACAGGAAAAAAAACAAGTCCCTCTAAGACCCAGATCTGCTGCACAGATGGTACCCGACACTGGACCAACTCAGCTAAATCTGATAGTTGGAGACTATTCTGAGCACATATGCAACAGAATGCTGTAGCGATTCCACACAAAAGAAACCTACCGATTCTTTTAGATGAGTTTTTTTTTTTTTCATTATCATGAGAGCTGAGCTGTTCGATAAAACTTAGGCATCATCACTTTGCCGAAAGCTGTTCTTTCAAAGTGTGGTAAAACTTATGAAAAACACTGAAGCGCAAGCGGCTATCTGGACCGGCTGATTAGCACTGGGCATCCTGCGTTAATGGGACATAAAATGCTAGTTGCTTTCTAAAATCCTTTGTTTTAAAGGAGTCATCCAAGACACACGAGAGTTGTTAGTTTGATAAATCGCCCAATTAATAAAACGTCTTCTAACAGGACCCCTGCAAGCACCACAGGGGCCTGCGCTACGCCACCAGTTGCTACGCTAATTAAAATCATCCTTGTTTTATTGTGATACTTAAGAAGCAACAGCGATGGCTATGAGTTAAGATCCCCCCTCCCTTTCCGAGTCGTCCTATCAATTTGAATTAGGCGGTAAACAAACAGAGAAGACGGCAGAGAGTAATTACAAACGCACAAAGACAACCCAGCAAGCCATGACACATGCCAATAACAGGAGGGGAGCTTTTGTGTACAATCATTATGATTACTTCATCAAATGCAAGTTTTTACAAGCCGAACAAGTCAAACATTCATATCGGAGCTTTGATGAGAGTGACTGGCATCTCTCAAGAGCTTGGGCGCAGAGCGGTGCTACAGCATGTGGTCTTTGAATAAACATCTGCAGGAAAATGTCTCTGTCAAAACAAGTCCTTGTAAAGGGCCGCTTTGTTCGACTGCTATTTCATGCTGAATACCGCAATTGATAAACCGGTAATGCCATTTGATTGGTTGGATTTGCATAGCACTTAAAAAGGTCAACGGTGCCTCTTTGTGACGTGCATTAAGAATGACAATGGCCTATCATAGTCAATTCTGAGAGTTGATCCAAGCTTTTGATAAAGCAGCATCGCAGGTGTCGCTGCGTTTGTGTGCTGTCATTTGGAATTAGTGTCTTCTTCGGATTTGTGGCTTTAAAGTCAAAAGGGTGAACGATTCATGGCAAGTTTTAGGTATGGAAGATGAAACAGGGCTGATAGAAAGATGTGGAAGAGGTTAATGGAAATTTCAACACCTTGTTTGTGACTGAACCCTTCAGGAAGACGACAAAGAAAGGAGTGTGACCAGGCGCCAATGGCGTAAACTGCCTTCCCGAGGGATGAGGTGGTAATTAAACTGATCATTAAAGCAAAAATGACTTTAATAATTAATTGGCTAAGTCAGAGTTGTCCTTTACAAGTCAAATTCAATTTCCTCTCGAAGCAGCCGTGGCATTTTAAGATTGGCCTTATCAGTCAAACGATTTCACCTCAGGAGGAGTGGACGATCACATGCACTCACATACACTTGATATGGCCACAGCTCACCGTTTCTCCTCATCTTCTCCAAACGCTCAGAATAGACCTTAAAGTTCCAAACAAGATGCTTCCGGCAAGTCACAAGATAAAGCAATTTCCTTCAAAGAGTAGGTTTCCAAATAACAAAAATCATTTGAAAAACACTGTGTACAAAAATTAGCCTAAATCCCACAGATAAATAACCCATAAATAACCCCAACAAATAAAGTTTCCATTTTGCCTTGGTGTTGTTTTTCAAATGTGATTTACAACCTGTTTATAAAAATTAATCTGCCTTTGACTCCAGAGAGGGAATGAATAATCATGCATGCATTATTTAATTTTGTTATTCAAATTTCGACTTATCACCTTGTGTCAAAAATGAATAATTCTGCCTCGACAATATCAATTTGAGACAGTTGTAAACTAACAGAATGCTGAAAACTGTTATTAATTGATGGGTACCAGAACACGAGAATGCTTTTAAAAACAGATGGGACTGTGTCATAGAGCAGACTATCAGAGGGCTCTACAAACATCTCTGTAACAATGAGATACGCTTTCTCTCAGTAATAGAAGGTCATTGGCATAGGTTCCCTCTCTCTTCTCGCAGCATCTGGAAAAGGTACTGACTAGATACTACTGTCTGCCTACTGGGTGCCAAGAGGGAGCTGTGGCAGCTGCATACTTCTGTCCTGCTCTGTCAATGCACCCCTAAACTGTGAGGTTCCCTACTGCATGCTAAAACAGCCAATATATACACTGTAAATGGTCAAAATTATTAATTGGTTTGAGTAGGTCAAACTTAAATTAAACAAAGTAGTTCAGTCAAATTAACTTTTATGAGTATTTAGCACTTTCTTTTTCTTTCAAGTTCACAGAGCTGATATATTTTAAGTAAACTGAACTGTTTCATTGTTTTGAGTTTTATAAACGTATTTCTTTAATTTAGACAAACTTAAGTTTAACTGAAACTGGGCTGGGATTTCTATTCCCCAGCATGTTTTACCCAGGGGAGAGTAAATGTTAAAATTAAGTGTAATATAATGTTTTTTTTTTTGTTTGTTTTTTGCAAGATTAATGTTAAGTGGTAGATTCAATAGTGATTAATGTTTTGTTATGCCAATTTAGAAGAGTTTCTGTTAATGTGGTTTTTTGGAGAGTTACCATCATGGTGACAAGTGGTGCATGTGGCTTGGTTTGAAAGCAAGTGTGTTAAATGCTTTATATTGCTGCACTCATTCAGCAAGTGCTTTACCATGTTATTTGTTAACATGTTAGCAAATTAACAAGTTAGCATTTTCTGAATTAGCTTGTTATACTGTAGCTAGTTAAGTTTACACTAATACAAATTTTCACATTGAAGTTGCAAGTTAAATGTATGAATTAGTGTACTCAAATATTTAAAATTAAGAACAATTAAAATGTATGAGTACAAAATAAAAATCTGCCAGTTCTGCTTACTTAAACTTCGAATTTCATAAAAAATTGAGGCACGTGATTGCCTCATATTTGTTTTAGTTTTGCCAACTTATTCGGGTTTACAGTGTAGAAGAGACATCAGTTCAATCTCTCTCAATCACATTCACAGATTCAACTTCCTAAAATGATTTATCATTCACTGATTCATAACAATACAAAGCAAAACATTCCTTTCTATTAAGTCATTTGGCAGACATTTTTATCCACAGCTATTTTCAGTCTCTTTTCCAGTAAAAATATCTGTAAAAAAACTGTAAAGATTCATTTACTACAGAAGCAAAATATGCAAAAGCAGCAAAAGATAAGAAGCATAAGGTATTAATTTGCAGATAACTTCTGTAACTTAACAGTCTTTTGTTAATTCTAAACATAAACTTCTCTAAATGTTATTGCATTTATGCTTTTACAAAAAAGAAAAGAAAAGCATAGGTAAAATAAATAGTTTTTTTTTTTTAATAACTTAAAATAAAATTTATAATTTTACACAATTCAATTCCTAAAACAAGACAAAAATTCTGCTTTTCGGCACAATGATGAAAGCTCGTAGGTTATTAGCCTTGAGATACACCACACCACCCCAAACAACCCAGTTTCCATTAACAGCTGTTTTTCTCCTGAGAGCCTTTTATATCAGACCTTTTCAGGTTGGACTGAAAATAAAAAAAGCTTGGTGTCATTCTATAGTTTGCTTTAGCTCATCTGAAGGTGTGATGGTCTTCCAAGAGGATTCTTAAATCTTTTTGGCTGTTGTAACGTCCCTTAGGAAGGACAAAAAAAAAAAAAAAAAAACTTTTTTGAACTTTTGTTTATTATAATATACCTTTTCAGACACTTCCTGAATTCAGCTGCACATAAACAAGGGCACGCTATGCCCTTCAGACCTTATCATTTGAGTGCAATTTCTGTGCCGAACAATGACATTAAGCAGCAGCCCTGATGGCTTGAAAACCGCCCAAGGGAGGTCAGCTCTGTGGGCGAAACTCATCTGTAAATACTTGAGCATTCATACACTGTCAGACATAAGAGACTAGCTGGCTTTCCATTTGACTGACATTTACATTAGAATTAGCTTCATAGTGCTTCTGAGAATAAAAGCAAAAGAACCCCAACATTTCACCTCTGTGAATGAATCCTCACATGCAAAACTTTGCCACTCATCCTCACGCAGAGATCAAAGACAGTTACAAGACAGCATCACTTTGCATACCACATTATTTCATCCATGCTAGCAGCACATGCAATTTGCATAGCAGACAACACTAACATGGCCACAGGTTCAATGTCCCCAAAGCGTCTAGAAATGGCCAGATGTATCAACTGGAATATCTGGTGATGTGAAACAAATGCAGAATTTGCTGCAGTTTTGTTTGTTTGTTTTCCCATCAAATGCAATTGCAAAATGGCCGTCACCATCTGTGATTTTTCCAAAGACTCTCCCCAAACTTTGGTTGGTTGAAGCATTAAAATAACTGGTTAAAAATAAAGTTAATTAATTAATGAAATATGAATTAATCAATCAATTAAAAGAATGAATTCATGGATTAATTGATCAACTGAACAAACCAACCAATAGAAGGAATGAATGAAAGAACCAATTCAAATGAATGAACGAACAATCCGATCAAACAAACAAATGAATCAATCAATCAATGAATCAATGGAATTAATCAATGAATGAATAAATCAATCAATCAGTTGAATGAATGAATTAATTAATGAATGGAATCAATCAATCAATCAATTGAATGAATCAATCAATTAATCAGACGAATAAATGAATGAATGAATGAATGATTGAATCAATTAATCAATCAATCAATCAGTCAAATGAATCAATCAATCAATCAAACAACCAAATCAATCAATCAATACATAAATCAATCAATCAGTCGGTTAAATGAATCAAAAAGTCGAATGAATGAATGAATGAAAGAAGGAAGGAAGGAAGGAAGGAATAATCACGGTATTTATATCACAGTATTGATCGTGATGATTAACCTGCCTGTATTTTACCACTGAACTCACAGCAGCTTCAAGGTTGTAACTGCATCTGTGTGACATTCAAGAGAGAAAAAGAAAAATCCCATCAGCTTAATCAAGATCTCTATTTTCTTCCTTGCTTCTTGTTGTCATTATTATCTTCCCTTCTAAAAGCTTCTTAAGTGACGAGTCGGAAACGTCCTCCTGTGCTTCATTTTTGTTGGCCCCCAGATGCTCAGTGTGGCATCTTCCAGGAAGCGCTAAATTCAGTGAGCTGGGTGAGTACTGCCCTGAGAGCTCTTCAGTCCAGCGGGAGCAGACTGACGGCAGGAGGTCACCGCGGCAGAGGAAGTGTGCGTGGGCGGGAACGAGAGATAGGAGGAGGGCGTGTGGACCATAATCTCTTTCTCCTCAGTGATGGGGGCACATTAGTTCACTTCTTGGCTTGACAAGGGAGGGGGGGGGGGGGGGGGGGCAGAGAAAGGAAAGCAGTCATGTTTTTCTCTTGTGACGTGTTCCCAGTGGTAGTGAAGGCTGGTGAGGGGAAGAGAGGAGAGATAACCCCAACTTAATCCACATAACTTCCAGTCTTCCACAAGGTGAATATGTACTTTTTTAACTTAAATGGGGCATGGGTGAATCAGATCTAAATTAGTTATTTCAGTCCGAGATGCACCTGTAAGGCTGGAGTGCTGAATTACAGAGGAAGGTCAATAAGAAGGTCGGGCTCTCAGCCCTAATCTACATTTAACATGGAAATGTACGTTTATTATTGCTTGGTTTAATTAAAATCATCCAGGCTGTGACATCCTCGCTAGCCATGGCAGAGGGAGTTCTTCTGGGGCGTGTCGAGGTAGTCCGAACATCTCAGCTGGATGGTCCGGTGCGCCGCGGTTAAGAGCTGATGGTAGCAGACGACCTGAAAATTAATTAGTGCCTGTTCTCTTTCATGTCAGGATTACCTTGTGGGTCGATTTGACTTCCAAGTTGCTTCAGAAAAAGACCCAGACTCTTTCTAATAAGCCATCTTAATGTTAAATTGGACCAAGTATATACAATATTTTGGGACAATGAAAGCTCACTAAAAGGTTTTCAAAGGCATTTGATGTTCAAAAGAGCAATTGCAATGAGTGACTTTGTATTCACAGGCTCCATTCATTAAGAACATCATCATTTCTACGCTCACTCTCAGTCCAAGTGAATGAAGCAGAAACACAATCAGCCCAAAAAACGTGTTCAGCCCAGATCGGCTATTAGCATGCTCGCAACAAAAACAATCACTACTCAGAGCCCGCTCTTAAAAAATAGCAGGCTCTCTTTGGGCCTTACGAATCAGTACGGATATAGCAATGATCACCACGCAGCTTCCAGAGCCTCTTCTAATAAATGAGAACAATAAAAGCCCTTCATTACAATCAAACTTAATCAAACTGCCCTTAAAGTGGAGAACACAAATATAAATGCATGCTCGCCTGCATATGTATACGAAATCAAGGCAGGCAAAGGCATTAATCAAGATTTTCTCTGGGCAGAAAATTAAATAAGAAGACAAAGAAAGTGCGACCCTTGACACACTAGAATATTGAAAGACTGTGCACTTGGCCACAGCTTCTCATCTATTTATCATTGACATAAAGGTAATAGAGCTTCACAGCAGCGCTAACGATCAACGACAGCCTCCCTCCAAAATAGATGAAAGCTTCCAAGCAATGAGTGGGGCTTCTAAAACGAAAGACAGTGCGGCTAATGAGTAATTAGGCCGTTGTGTAGGGGTACAGGCCTGGGGCTTAAAGGCCACCAGTAATTTGAGGAACTCGACACGGAGATGACACTAATTGTGTCCGTCAGAATGGCATTGATTCTCATTTGAAATAAAACTGGCCCGAGTGTCTTTTTGATGTGCTGTGCTGACAGCTACTGTCTGCTGCTGAGTTGGCTACCCAAGAGCCCCAGTTTGCTGCAGTGCCTCCAAATTGGCTCTGGTATCATGACAGGAGCCGGTGTTTCTGCTGGACTAGGTAATGTTAGTCCATTGCCTGCCCTTTCTCATTCGCTTTAAACCATCAAATTGGTCTTCAGCTCTTAATGGACTCAGGGATTCATTGAGAAAAGCACATTAAGGAAGATTCTTTAATGCATTTAAACTGAGAAGGTTTAACAAATAGGCTATTTTTATTACCTGTTGTGAAAAGGTATTGGATGGCGTGCAAAGTGCATCATGGGAGAGGTAAGCAAGGCCCTGGTTAGTGTGGAGTTTTAATATGAGTTATGTTGATGTTAGGGCTGAACAACAATTCAATAGCATTATTTATATCGCAATATTTTTTTTTCCGATAACGGTGATATGATTTTTAAACACATTTCCAATATTTCAATATACATTACAACATTTGTCACTGATTGACGTTCAGAGCGCCACCATCAAAAAGAGTAGAAAGGCAGCGTGTCCAACAAAGCTGGCTAAAAAAACAATAGGCGCTCTGCTGAAAATGGCTTACTGTGAGCGCTTGAGAGCGTTTCTTTTTTTCAGTTGAGACGCTTTGCTTGTTATAATACGGAATATCCACAGACGTGTTACTAGTATCTCATTTCATTGTTTCTATATAAAAATGTCAATACAATGTAAATATTTGCTCTGGCTCTGGTTTTAAATAATTTTGTTCCATTATTATGCTTGTTACTGTCATCTGTGGCGGTTGGTCAGTGTTGTATTTGTCCCGCCCCTCCACCACTGTGATTGGACAGCTGGGTAAAAAGTGAGAGTGATAAGCGCTGCGTTTTACCCAAAGTTGAACAATCTTCCTATATAAACCTATGTTATAGTTTAAAGTTAAAGATGAGTCTCTGAGTCTGAGAGTCTTAGGTTTACTTGACAGTGATTTCACATTTTTTGTTTGCATGAAGGCTAAATACAAATAAAAGTTGAACATTAATTTATTTGTACTGTTTTTATTTCTAAAATATTATATAGTTCTTTAGGAGGTGGTGTCATAGTCTTGGCAAATTAATTTTTTAGAAATTTGTAGGTACAGACATCTGTAGTGGGTGTTCTTGGCAGTTTTTCTGAGGCTTTTATATTGTTCATATTGATATCGAAATTATATCAGCCGAAATTATTGTGATATAATATATTGTAATATACATTTTGGCCACATCATTCAGCCCTAGTTTATGAATAAGGGTTACTATTCTTGTTTATTTGCCTTTGGTTGCAGGGGTTGCGATCAGGCAATGAAAGGGGAAAAAAAAATTGGCAGAACTTTAAAGGGGACCTATTATGCCCCATTTTACAAGATTTAAAATAAAGGGGGTCGCACACCAGATGAGCAGCTCAGCGCCGCGCCACATCTTTAAAATTCGAACGCATTGTTTTCTATGAGTGTACGCACACCGGCGGCGACATTCGGCTCCTGTCCGCGGCGCCCAGGAAGTTGTTCAAAATCCTGCCGTGCCACAGAGCGCCATGTACATTGTTTTACATTCAATTTATTTTATATTTCTCTCAAATCGTCATTAATGTACATACTGACTTCACCCTGTGCTGCAAGATACATTGGTTTTACATTCTTAGTTTAACAGCTTGAATAAAGTCTAAAAATGTATAATAAACGTAGCCTTTTCTTTCATTTTGCTCTGTTGTGCTATTTTTCCATATACACTAACCTCAGTGTGAAATATTAAAGCATAGGCATATGTAACGTTTCCCTGTTGACGTAAAACTCGCCCATCATGCAGCTCTTCTATCAGGAGTCGATTCAAAATTGAGCTCGCGCATATATAATGTGCGCGTCCGGTGTGCAATACCTGTGAGTTGTCCAAGACACTATGCAGCGCTGCGCTGAGTTTCTCGTCCGGTGTGTGACCCCCTTAAGTCTCTGATGTCCCAAGAGTGTGTATGTGAAGTTTTAGCTCAAAAACAGCTCTGTTCACAGCGAGCCGTTTTGGTGCATGTCCCTTTAAATGATAATGAGTTACTGTTCACCCCACCCCTATCTTCCGTGAGCGGGCTGTAAACACGTATTGCATTGAACTCACCGTTCTTATTTATGCAGTTATAAATGCTCAAAAACTATTAAAATACATTTGAAAATTACTTGTTAGTCATTAACTAACACCTTTATAAACCTTATTGTAATAATACCATGTTATCTTTACATAAAATGTACACTGTTTGTAATAAGACAATCACCTTAATGCATTGTTCATTATACACGTGCAGTTATGAATTACAGTAAGAAGGTTCTAAATAGAAATGATAACATATATGTTTGTTCGAGTGTATTATTTTGATAATGAACAAGCTGTGATGTCACATTTGTAGTGCTTTGTTGTGTGTGCATGAGGCGTCGGTGCGATCAAACAGCAGTCTTTGCAAGGGACTTGCCTCACTGTCATGGCAACTGTTCGAGGCCAGGTCAGATTACGTCAGAGTTTGTTGTCGTTTGCTGGAAACTCATACCACACTTCTCATACATTCCCCAACCCAACAAACGCCGATTAAACATGTTTAGTCGGGTGAAAACAAACTCCGAGCAACGGCAACAGACGCCGACAGGGGTATCACCCTAGCTGCGTCTCATTTCAGAGGCTGCGTCCTGATCCAACAAACTCCAACAGACGTGTTTGTTGCCATTTATCTGTGCGGTGTGAATGGCCTTTAACTTTAGCTGCATTCGTCGTGGAACTTGCTAACTAGCACATTATTAGGAAAGGCGATTTGCAAAGATTCATAAAAAATCTATAATGTTACTCACGTCTTCTGGAGGTACTGATCCACCCTTCAGGAACATTTTAGCAAAACAAACTTTTTAGCGCAGACATAAACACAGAGATAGATCCGGGGGTGCATTCCCTTCAAAAACAAAATTAATCCACTGCGTCTCTAGCGGCTCAGATGTCAAGAGTAAAGGACGACTGCTATGTTCATTCTTATATCCACTAACAAAACGCCTCAGTTGCTTTGGAGACATTCTTGTCTACACCTGCGCGGAGTCTAAACAATGGCGGACTGTCTGTTTACAGCTCACTCAGGGCGGGTCTATGCTAAAACGGCAGTGTCCATCAAGAGTTGTGGGAGGGGCCTGTGCAAATTTACGTCACTTTGCCAAGAATCTGTAAACAGCTTGATCTGACAAAGTGCTTATGATTTGTGGGGATAAAATATATATATATATATATATATATATATATATATATATATATATATATATATATATATATATATATATGCTGCATGGAGATAGAACAGGTATAGTTTAGATTAATTACAGTTATAACTTTGTCTTCTTGTTTTTATCCACTATATTAGTACAAGCCTGTTGTACTGGACCCCATCCGAATGATGGCCAAAACTTTACCAATGAGTTTTATGTTTACTGTACTTCACACAAAATATGAAGCGTCTGTTTTCACTCTAGAAAATCACTGTAAGAGCTTAATAAAACACAGTGCAAGTGTGCAATAAAATAGTATCCATAAACTCTCTCTCCCTTGCATTATCATCAACATACATAGTGAAGTACACAGAAACACTCGTTACAATTAACAGTAAACAAATATATACAGACCTTATGCCTTTTCAGGTGGTGCTTAATAAACTGGTACACTTTATATCCGTAAATCAACGCTGATAAACTGTTATAAAGTGCTCTTACCTTCATTACTGACATATCCAGTATCACTCTGGAGGCTGTAAGCTGGATCACAAACAGTTTGTACTGATCTATCCTTGAGTAACAACTTTTTAGCACAAACTCTGTTTTGTATTGTCCCTTTGTATTGACATTCATTCACGAAGTCCAGTGTGAAATGATTCGATAAACGAATTTCGGCAGAATTCAGAGAGCATTTTCTTCGAAAACAAAATGAATCCACCTCGTCTTCAGCGGCTCAGATTTAGGGAGTAAATGGAGAGAGCTATGTGGATTAAAACATCCAGCTACAGAACACCTAAAACACTCTGGAGACATTCTCGTCAGTGTAGCCATGGCGGACTGTGTACAACTCGCTGTGAACTCGCTCAGGGCGGTTTTATGTTAAAACGGCAGTGTCTGTCAACATTCGTGGGCGGGGCCTGTGGCTAATGTGACGTCACACTGCCAGGAACCTGCAAACGGCTTGTTCTGAGACACTGCTTATGATTTATGGGGATTAAAAAAAAGAGGAGTGGTTGGATTTATTATTATTATAGGGTGGTTGTGTACCCTAATTCATACTCTATTTCAGAAGTAAAATGTTCAGTTTGCATAAAAAAACATTCTGCTGAAGAAGATTAAACAGATTTTAAAAAAAAGTTCAGAGACAAAGCAAGTTGATGCAAACTGAATAACTTTCTTTAAAACTGAAAATGTAGAAAGTAGACTTATGTTGATTTTATGGGAAAGAAATTCATAGCAGCTACTGTATGGAGCCAAATGACTATTTGTTTGAAAGAAGGATAGTCAAACATACTTAAAGAAAGTAAATGCTGCGGGTAAAGTATTTTCAAACACAGCATGCTTTGCACAAATATTCAACCAGTCTCAGCATGCCATGGCACAAAAATAAGTTTTGCTGGGGAAATGAATTGTCGGCAAACATGACGACAATAAGCATTCCATCTAAGGTCAACTTCTCAAAGTCAACTGCAGAAGCTTTGTTTTGTTTTCTTTTTTTCCCATGCTGAGGCAAATAGCTACGCATGAGAACAGGCAATACCAAAAAACTGTCTTTCAGTGGTCTAGGAGGAAGGAGGGAAACATAACCCAGACTCCAAAACTCAAATAAGATCAGACCACAATTCCCAAATCTGTTTTCTCACATATTGCAGTTATGCTCCTAAATTTTCATTTAAAGCTTCCTTGAACTGTAAAGTCATCTATCTAGTTCTTGTCAACATAAAAAAAAAAAAAAAATTAAAAAGTGTCTTACGAGAGTTTAAGGGAAAAGACATGAAGTATTTGAAGCAGAGAAACACCTCAGAGATTTTTTACTCTTAATTGTGTCATATCTGTGCGCTGGAGAATACGGGCAAATCTTCTGGACTCTGAAAGGTTCACGTTTAAAGCTGCTGCCCAATGGAAGCTGCTTCTGTGCCAGCATGGCTTCTTTGTGCGCCAGTGAATTAAAAGCAGATGAAAAGACGAAAGCTTTCATTACTTCCTGATGAAAGCATCAGCACAGAGCGAAAAAGAGTACCTTTTACAGGCACGCTCAGAATTGCATCTGCCCACCGAGATCTTCACATTAGCATGTGATTTTTCATGCTTTCCTTGAAGAAAAAAGAAAAATTTAAATTCTGCCATCATTGACTCATCCTCATGTCGCTTCAAACCTGTATGAGTTTCTTTTGTAAAACACAAAAGATGATATTTTGGACAATGTTTCAACTGTTTTGTCCTTACAATTAAAGTCAATGGGGTCCAAAACAACAAGAGGACACAACACAAGCCTGGTTCAATATGAGCACCAAGACTCAATGTGTCTGAAAAGCGTGTGATAACCTCTAGGCTTCAGCTCCATAAAGCTTTTTAAGACTATAAAAAAGGCCAATTCGTCAAGCCTATTTGACTCTGTAAGATGTAAATCTACACTACGTGCCTCAAACTTCCTTCCAGTCAGCAGTCTTTCACACTTCCGCTTGGGGGAGGAAAAAAAAAAAAAAAAAAGATGCAGCACTGGCATTGTTGTACATTATGCATGCTTCAGACTCCTCCATCACATCCAGTGAGATCAGTTTCACAGATTTAAACACTCATCTTCCCCAGCAAACAAACACACGCTCACACACATGCACACACGGGAGCTAAGAGGTTAGGGCAGGATAACATTTACAATCCGTAATAATAACATAGGATAGCTGGCACTTTAATCACCCTTGAACTCAGCTTAGCCCGGCCTTATTGCAGTTATTACAGAGGTAATTCCAGGCACCGCTGAGAATCTTTAGATTTCATTTAAGACTTTTGGGATGATGCTGAGCGGTGACAATGGCTATCCATCTTTCTAAACACTCCTAATCTTAACGGAGGATCCCAGCCTCCGATTGTGCCGTTGATGGATAGCTTTCTGTTTTTCCCCCATCCTTTCATCCGGTCTGAAGAGTTTCTGCTACCACAGCAGGCAAGCCATGCAGCCGGGCAAACATCCGAGAGACTGTGGCTTTAAATGTGTGAATCTGTAAGGTCTTAAATTAGCTTACTTCGAAACAGAATGTGGTTTTAGAAAGCTCTATACAATTTTAGAATAATGTCATAATTCTAAGATTTTACTTTTGTCATTTTTACATTTATGACAGTAATATCACACTTCATAAATAATGTGTCTGATAAATATTTTATATTCTTTAATTTATTATCTTTTATATAAAGAATTCTTATAATTTTTTTATATATATTTTAAAATATTTTAAACTTTTAATTTTTTTAATAAATATTTTACAAACATGGCTCATCCAATGATATTTATAATCAGTTACAATCTGTATAAGCAGTTGTCATTCCATAAATAAACAAACTGTGTGTAGATAAAGCATAAAATTAAAAAAAAAAAAAAAAAAAATCAAATTAAAATCCACTTTACATGTATGATTGTTTGATGCTGGTATTTCGGTTTCCAATTCAGCAAATTGTTTACAAGTTCCTTTTTTTATTCCTCTGGTTTATAAAAAAAAAAAAAAAAAAAAAAAAAAACTTACTGTAACTACATCTTAAACAGCAGTAATGGAGTAGCGTAAAACTTCATGGAAACGTTTTTCCCCTCCTTTACCTTTCTCCTTCAGTTGAATACAAGAAGCTTTTAGTCACGCCTCGCAGAACAGATTTGATTGGAGAAATTTTGGCCCTTAGTCATTCACTCCCTTCCACAAGAGAATGGTTGATTTTTTTCAAGGTAACACTATCATGAATTGCAGTCACAAAATCTTTGGTTTAGTCACACAGGCTGAGAGGCATGACTGACTTATCCCATGGGTCCACCATCGGCCTGTCTTTTCTTTGATCAGGAGATTCCAAGGATTGTTCTTCAGCACTCAATAAATTTAAAAACCACCGATGTCTTAACTACAACAGAGAAAAATCACACCTTTTATTAAAATCTGGGTACATGCTCGCTTAGTATGTTGTACCCCAAGTGAGCAATATGTAGAATAACCAAAACAAACAAATATTTTTGAAAAGTTTATGCAACCAGGATGCCTATGGGACAAGAGGAAAGACTGAGAGAGTATTCCTTCTAGTCTGAGTGTTGGCAGCCTGTCATCTACACTAAACCATCACAGTCAGATTATAAGGAAACTATCTCCACCCTTCTAGAGAGGACCTTATGCACACAGGGAGAGACCCAGACAAGGGGAAAACAAGCTTAACTGCTCAGGATTCAAGGTAAACAGCTCCCATCCCTTCTGGATTTAAAGCAAAGCTAGCAATTTTTGTTCTGAGGTGTCCCTGCGAACAACGCCAGATGAACAAATGAAACTCGATTCACATTCACTCTGATCTGAGTGGAAATTAGTTATTTAGCTGACTATTTTATTCAAAACGACTTACAGTACACTTACTACAAAGAAAAAACAATGCTAGAACAACCTTGTTTAAATGGTAGTTTACAAACCATCCTTTTTGCAGTTTAAACCTTGAATCTGCCAGATTAAAGCTCATTAACCACTTCAAAAAAATAAATAAATAAATAAAACACCTGGAAAATTTCCCTGAAAAAAGACTGAAATTTCAGCTTAATTAAAACTAGTTTTAAAATATTAAATGTTTTTATACAATAATTCACAATCTGTCATACTTTTTTTTTTTTTTTACACCAAGGCCATAAGTGCGAAACATCATTTCACATTTTCACACACAAAAAGTAAAGAAAGGAAGAAAAAGAAAGAAAGAAAGAAATTATTTTACACAGTTTCAAGGTCCAAGGCTTGATTTGTCCACTTCTTCAAGGGTTTGAAAGGCCACATGCTTTGAACTTTTTACGGATGGTTAAAAGTACACTCTGATATTTTGATTACTGACCTTTATGCACAAATGTGAGGAACACCCCAACTGATGCATGATGGCCTATTTTCAATGAGTAACGGCCTCCCAGAAGCTCTTTTTAAAGCGCATCACTGCGGCTCAGGTGGCACATTGTTTACCCGCCATTGAGAGAACTTTGAAAGGCTGTTTACTGTCAGTGTGTGGTACGGTGCAGTCATTAAAGAATTAAAGCAAGCTTCAATGCCTAAGGAATTAATAGATAAACGCTTCCACGACTAAACAGACACACAAATCCATCAACCATCAGAGGCCTCCTGTCATCTTTCACTGTAAGCCAAACATCCCATCTGTAATTAACTCATTTTGGGACAACATGACAGGGAAAAAGAAAAACTCAAATTAAATGAAAGAAAAACAACTCAAGTAGATAAAGTTGCAATGGAAAGTTTGTCCATCCCTAATTTTGCACATTTTAATTAGTTATTTAAAATGAAACTGTAAGTGAGCACATACCTTTTCTTTCAAATAAATAAATAAACACATGCTCTAACTAAAATAGCTGTAGTTCATGAACGATTTGGTCTACCCATTTTTAAAGTACGCATGGTAGTTTATATGACTAAAACTTATTTAAAATCAGAATAAATTAAAGACAAAGCAAAACAGTAAAATCTAAAAATTTACTGAAAAGTGCAATTTATTTGCATAAAATATATTTTTTAAGTTACTGGCCTTGAAAAAAAATCTTAAAGGGCACCTATTATGACCCTTTTTACAATATTTAAAATAAGTCTCTGATGTCCCCAGAATGTGTATGTGAAGTTTCAGCTCAAAATGCTCGAAACGCGCCATTTTAGTGTGTCCCTTTAAATGCAAATAGGCTGCTTCGCCCAGCCTAAGAGGGCGGAGCTTTAAAAGCTCATTCTCTGGGGTCAGGATGCACTAATAATGTCAGAAACTGTAAATATATACTGTATGCTGCATGGAGATAGAACAGGTATAGTACAGTTTAGTTTAATTACGATTATAACTTATGTTGTCATCTTGCTTTTATCCATTATTGATACAAGCCTGTTGTACCAGACCTGTCCGAATGGTGGCCAAAACCTTACTGATGAGTTTCATGACGTTTATTGTACTTCACATAAAACTCGTTACAAATAACAGTAAACAAATATATACAGACCTTACTTCTTTTCTGGGGGCACTTAATAAACTGGTACGCTTTATATCCATAAATCAACTCCGATGAACAATAATAAATTGTTATTGCCTATAAAAGGCAATATTAAAATATTATAATTTAATAATTTTATAAATTAGGTTTGTAAAGATTGTATTAAACTGTCTTAATAAATTATTAGTGTTTTTAAACATTAAGCATTATATATAACAGAAAAGGTCATTTAAAGGCACAATATGTAAGATTTTTTATTAAAATATCCAAAAACCAATAGAACAAGGTTATATATTTTGTTGACTTGTGTACTTACATTATCCCAAATGTTTACAAGAATGTTTAAATCGAGAGAAATTTTAACCAGGACACGTGTCCGTGCGTCGCCTATCAATTACATCATACCCGCATTACCCTCGGTTTCCGGTTTTATTTTGTAGAAACCATGGAAACACCAAAGACGCTTTAATATATTGTGTTTTATTAGACAGGTGAGCAACTGTTTGGATACATTTATCGACAGAAAACTAATTGTTAAATAGCTCAACACAGTAAGTCTTATTGTTTAAATCTCGTTTCCCTTTCGAAAGGGAACTTCTACTCTGCGTTTGCAACGCTATGGGGAAATGTCACGTGACTCGGTGTTCGAAAGCCAACTATCCAATAACTCCAAATCCTATTGGCCGGCGACAGCCTATGACGTCATACATTGACGAGACGTTTGCCAACTATCTCGTCACGGGCAGAGCACCGACTCTAAAAGCTCCGGTTTTGCCGTCCAGACCCCTTAAGCAAACATCCCGTCTGAACGGCAGAGCATATGCTGCTGCGGGTCAGGCTGGTGCGGCTTTACACACGATGGCAGTGTTACAGGCGTACCAGGCTGATCTGTTGAAGGACCTGGATCAGGGGCAAGGTTTGTCCCCTGATGCGGTGGCTGAGCTACGCCGCACCACAGATCTCGCTCTCCGGGCCACCAAACAGACGGCCGCCTCGATTGGGAGATCGATGGCGGCCATGGTGGCCACGGAGAGGCATCTGTGGCTGAACATGGCGGACATCGGGGAGAAAGAGAAGGGCTCTCTTCTCGATGCCCCGGTTTCGCCAACTGAACTTTTTGGCGGCTCCGTTGAGACGGTGGTTGGAAAGTTCAGGGAGGCAAAGGTGCGCTCAGTAGCATATAAAAACTGCATTCCGCTCAGGTCCGATCCTGGGCCCAGACAGCCGGGAGGCGCTGGTCCGTCTCGAGTCGAGGCTCTGAGGCAGGGCCAGAGGTTTAGCGTCGCCGCTCGAGCGCCTCCTCCACCTCGGAGCAAGTCGCAGAAGCGGCGAGACACGAGGAAGAGGAAAGATGGTTTAAGAGAGGTGGTTGATCAACGGCGCCAGCAACGCCGCTGATCGATCCCCTCTCCTGGCGAAGATAAAAGTTGCCTTCGCCCCTCTTCCTTGGCCTCCCAGGGCGTTTTTTTAATCACTGTGTAGGTTCAGGTAACGCCTTTGAACAGTCAGGCTGACGGCCGGGCCCATGATGAATTCTTTTCTGAAGGCCCGCCTTCTGGCTTGATAGTGAAAGGGTTCTTTGGGCTTCTAGTACCATGGATGTTTTGCTTCCCATGTTTGTGAAGGAGCAGCCTTGGGTCTTCGAGCCTCGAGAAGGTAAGACAACGTCAAATTTAAATCTCTAAATGTTGACTGTGTGTTGTTACCTGTATAATTCCTGAACATGGCATAGTGAATGTAACATTGAGAAATAGTATTTATAGGGGTTTTTTGGGCAAAACTGGAATGTTGAGACTGACTAAGCAGTTCACAGAATGGCTGCTGCTTAGTTTTCTCTCTATGTTGAGTAGCCTCTCGACTATTTTCAGTATAGTTTGAGTTGGCACTCATTGCTTCAGTTTGTATGTCTACGGCGGCCCTAACCGGCCGCCTGACTTTTCAGCTTTGAGCTTCACTTTATTTTTCTCATCATGAGATTTAGAAGTGGAGATCAGACTGTTTGTTATGGTGCCTGTTGTATATAATAAAGAAAATAGGCCTATAACTTGGCAGCCAGGCTAGAGCTAGGTGATGTGATATATGAATTAACCCCATATGTATTCACTATCCTTTCAGGATTTGTTTCCTAGTTCTGGTTTTCCTCCCGAGGGAGTTGTTAGGCTGTACGCCCAATTATCCCCTTGCTGGTGTAGGTGCAATTTGAGTTTTACAGCTAGGTTGTAGACTGTTTTCTGACTCCCTTATGCTGTTCCTCAGGTGGTAGGCCCTTATCTTTGCGTAGATAAGTTATGCAGGTGTGTGCTTGGCCCCACTTTCTAGAACTTTCATGCTAAAAGGAATAACTTTCTCCTGAGCCACTTGATAAATTTGTTTTATCAAGTTTGAGTTGACGTTGCTAGTTTTTAGCTCCTGTCCTCTGGGGTTTAGATCAGATTTGAGGATCTGTGTGGGAAGTGTTTTTCTTTTTAAAAAATAAAAGCATGTAGATCAAAGTTTGTGTTACTTTGGGTTCTAGACTTTTGCCCTACACTGTATGTGAGCCTATGCTGCCACAGGTTGGCACCTGCTCTCATAACAGTAGGCCCTTTGCTGTGAAAGTAGGCCTTTGTTTTGAGTATTTGGTGACTTGTACTCTCCAGTCTGAGGTCCTTGTCACTGGGTGCATCACCTGTTGGATTGCATATTCAGGGTAGTTAGTGCCACTTTGTTGAAGAAAACTGGTATCTATTGGCTCCCTTTTTTAGTGGTCTGGTTAACGGTTATACTGCTTATAACTCGGATTGTAGGCCTTATGATATTCGGCCTCCTTCTAGTTAGCGGTTGTTCTACTATACTGTTTAACTGATCATAATGTGCTCACATATTTTCACAGGTTTACGCTGCCACAGGCCATGCCGCGTGTCTGTCTGAGGTAGTAGGCTTATATTAGCCTTCCTTAGACCATGTTGGCTTTGTTTGGTTCCCTTTAGTCAAAATGTGTATTTAGGGTACATTGCCTGTTGGAATGTGTAGCCTAGCGCAGGTTGCAGTTAGCTTCCCATAGCTTTTTGGGTTACAGCTGGTTCCCTGTAGCTTGGTTCACTTTAATTCACGAGCTGTAGCCACGTGTTATTGAATTGGCAGGCCCCTTCAGGCCTCCTTTTTAGTTTACGTTTGGCACAATTTGTGTTTTAACCTGTGAGTAGGCTGATCGCCACCTGTTACTGGAATGGAGGCCCCTTTAGGCCTCCTTTTTCTAGTCGACTGGTTGGCAGGATGCCTGGGAAACCATGCCACCGTCGGCCACACCCCATCACTGACGGAGAGGCCCTAACAGGCCTGTTCTCTGTGTTTGGCAGTGTTTTTCATGTGTTAATCATGACACTGTTAATACGTGGCCTCTGGGTGGTATGGTTATGGTTATGGTAGCCACTTGCTGATGCCACGTGTTTACTAAGGCAGGCCTACTTCGGCCTCCGGTGTAATATGTGGAGTTCAGTTATATACTCCTCTCGCTGTGAGGGTGACAAGGTGCTTTTTACCGAGTATTTCGAGTGGCTAGCCCCTCAGGTTGGTTTGGCAGCAAAACCTTACTGAAGGTTGTTTTTTACCTAGATCTGCCTCCCTGAGTCCTATTCTAGTTGAGCTAAGGGCCACCTAGCCCCTAGCACCTTCTGTAGGGCCTTTGAGGAGGTCCTTCATGGAGTTTAGCTTGGGCTGTTGGCCAAAGGGAATGCTGTCACTGACAGCCTGGTGTGACCCGAGGGAGAGTTGCCAAGCAGTTTCTACTGCTCTGGAGCCTTTGTCTCAGCCATTTTTCTTGGCAGGCATTCTCCTCAAGCATGGCGGCGTGGGTATATCGTTCCCCATAGCGTTGCAAACGCAGAGTAGAAGTTCCCTTTCGAAAGGGAACGTCTCAGGTTACGAATGTAACCAGGGTTCCCTGAGAACAGGGAACGAGACTCTGCGTTTCCTTGCCATACATCGGGCTGCCTGCTGAACAGTCCCTCAAGACGATGGATAATGACTGCTTCCCCAGGCGCCCCTTTTATACTTCCGGGTCGTGCCTGTATGACGTCATAGGCTGTCGCCGGCCAATAGGATTTGGAGTTATTGGATAGTTGGCTTTCGAACACCGAGTCACGTGACGTTTCCCCATAGCGTTGCAAACGCAGAGTCTCGTTCCCTGTTCTCAGGGAACCCTGGTTACATTCGTAACCTGAGACGTTTCTTGATTTACTATGAGTACCATGTTTTACCTTAACTAATATCAATCTAGCTTACTGCAGTGTGCAATAAGTGTCTCATGTCGTGCTTGTCTCTCATTAGCAATCGTTCCAGCAGCCTCATTCCACTCTGATGGTTTTCAGCTACACCCTGCTTCATACTACAGTAATGTTAATAATTCTTTAATACATTAGCCCATCCATGAATATGATTTCGGCCCAAGTCTCATTGGATTCTTTCCACCGGTTGTAGACGTGAAGACAACACCTCCCATGATTCCGCGAAATCAAGGTGTCATCAAGCTACACCTTTGATTTGAATAAGCGACCTCTAGCAGTGAAAACTACATAGTGTGGCTTTAAATATATAAATTAAATAAAAATAAACTTGCACAATTAAATATCCAATATAAATTAATAGCAATAAATAGCAATAAAACTCTACTAGCCGATAAAACCAATACAGTTTTGAAATAGTCCCAATAGTCCCAAGTCCCATTGAGAAATAAAGTACGGATTAACATTGTAACAGAACAATGTTAACAAATGTAAATAAACAAACTTTGAATCAGAGAGTGGAGATCTTACACTCCAAAAGGATAAAAAAAAATAAATAAATATGTAAACACAAACTAACTTCTGGAAAACTAAAGCTACTACATAAAAATAAAACCAGTTTAATCACATGCAATGACAGTCCCAAACTTCATTGCAAATTTGAAGCACGGCATAAATATTAGTAAATGAGGGAAAATTTGACAGGAACACTCTCTCTCTCATCTGAGTGGTGAAAGTAGTCAAAATGCATTACAATCAGTTTCTTGTTGATGCACCTGCAGAGGTGCAATTTAACCAGGAGGCCTCGGCTCTGCAGGAAGGCTGAGGAGGAGTGGGGGGGTAATGAGCTCGGTGCAATTCTCTCATTATCACCATGTCTGTTCTCCCATCTCCATTCTCGCATGCTAAACTGTCTCACCCATCAATCATCTTTATGGTCTGTGGGGGGATTCATTAGGCCTGTTATACTTGCAGTCAAAGATGAGACGCCCCACCCCACCACCCACCCACCTACCCACCCCACATTCACATGAAGTTTTAGCAGGGCAAATGGGAGAAAAACAGGTTATTTTGACACATGGAACATACGCCTAAACATCCAACTATTTAGCTGCGGTGGCTGCTGGAGAGGAAGTGCAGCGGCACAAAAGACATGTCAATACCAAATGGCTCAATATGCTAAAAATCGCAATTACCATTAGACATCCACAATAACTTTTTTTTGTGTGTGTGTGTGTGTGTGTGTGTGAGACATTTTTAGATATTTAATATGGATGTTAAAGCTAAATATTTTCTCATTACTAATTTAAAGTAACTCATTGTACACGAAAGCTGCATACTGTAAGCGCTGGTGTCTTCTAGCAGTGTAAAAGAGTGCATAGTTTTGCATTTCATATCTTCTCAAGGCCTGTTTCACACATAGGTAATAGTTGGAGGCAGAGAGAATGGAAAGATGCTCGAGGCAGCATTTAATATACATTTGAAAGGAAGGAACTTCAAAACGTACTGTATGATTAACTCTGAACCTGGATCAATAGTAAGAACCCTGCAGGCCTGAAACAAAGAAAATCCATTGAGTCATGTGGAGATAGAGCTGCTATATCATTGAACTATCTTTGCCCAGGTTCACCTGTCATCCCTTAAACTAGACCCCAAAATCCCCCTGCTGGCCGATACTTCAAATGAACTCAAACAGAGCAAGGTATGATTTTAAATCTGGATTTTGGTTTTAGAAATATATATAGACTGATGAACTAACTAAGAAACATGTTTTTAAGGCCATTGCTGGGTGGTTGCTATAGTGCTGCTAGGTGTTTGCTTATTTAAAATCATTACTAATTATAAAAATATGAAAACTTAGCACAATTTTTATTTAACAATAAATTGCAAATAAATAAATAAATATATAAAGAGTCATGTTGAAAATACTGGCCAACAGGGGAAAAAAATCTTATTGTTGTGATGATGGATTTACAGTAATTTTGAGATGGTTAACAATAAGAGTGCATAAGTGATTGTAGTAGAATGAATCTTCTATAGTCATGTAACCTTATTTTTGGAGCCTTGTCTCAGACATGATCTAATATGATATAACAAGGCCGCCGCACTAACATTTTGGCAAGCATCTCAAACAGTTACGCAACACCATGAGCGCACAGAAGCCACTCCACCTCCAAAGCTACATCTCCACTAGAGCCTAAAAATAAACTCATTTCATATGATTTTTTTTTTAAATCCCAATGAATAAAAAATTCAGGTGCACAGAAACAGAAGGGCCAGGAGACTGGTCCATTCCCAACCCAATACTCATTTCCTGAGATTTATTTCATGGTGGTAATGAGCATGTTGCTAGTGATCAGAATAGTGTTAAACAAAACCAGCTTTACAGTAGGTGGCCGAGATCTGGCCAGCCATTATATGTGGAAGCTAATTATGGAAACAGAATGGATGTTTTCTCCAAAGTGGCAAAGAAAGCCAGTGCCTCACAAATTCAAATGAGATGATTGACATTAAAGAAATAAAACTAAATAAAGCAATAAGCCCCAAGAAGCCGTGGTTTACAGTGAATTTATAACAGCTAAGGGGCATTGTTAGGCACAACCCCCTTTCTTCACCCTAAATTCATTGTAAACCACGGCTTCACGTGGCTTAATGCTTTTATAAAACAGTTACCACACAATACAAATATTAAAGTCAAAAAAATATGTATCAATGCAACTAAATGCAAGTAAAATCATTAAAAGCCTTCCTTCCGCTGGAAAAAAAATAGTCCCTGACCATGAACAGCAACAGAAGTTACATTTATTATGCCATTAGAATGCTAAAGATGCTAGATCTGAATGCAGGTAATACATTTGGTCACTCAATATCACTCTCACAATACTCTTCTACATAATGCAGTAAGCTTCAATGAACAAAATCAATTGAGAACAAACATATGTTTACGTTGCTAAGAGTGGTTGCTAAGACAGACGTAGCAACATACAAACTCAGTGGCGCATCGATACTTAGCCCTATGTAATGCGGTCAGCTGTATGTTTTCGCAAATTTTACAACGGCTTTGAAAGCAGCTTAACCAATCAGAATCAAGGGATTAAATCAGAATTAAATCATTTTAAATGCTACAAGTGAATTCAAGCATTACACCATTATAATGTACAGTATAAAAAATGATATTCATTTTCAGATGTGTTAAAGATTACATTTAAGAGTGTTATTAAATTATTGCTTTTTTAAGGATGTTTAACTTTAAATGAGCGCTAGATGATGGCAAAGGTAATCTAAATGTAAAAAAAATAGTGGAAATGAGCATGCACAATGAAATATGGAATACTGGCCAATTTAGGCTATGTCTAATAACTGTTATCAGATATCAGAAATCAATAAATAAAATAAAATAACCATCTTAAATATCAGCCAATAACCAATATGACATCAATAAACTGCACATCCCTAAAGATAATGTAAACATACAAAATAATTGACGTTGTTTGCTTTTTGACAGTGTAAATCATGTTCCATATGTGGGAACTTTCAGAAGTTCACCACCATCTGGCTGACTCACAGTAAAATACAGAGGGGAAAAAAACAATACATCACAAATAAATAAATAATTTCCATATTACTGAAATGGAAGAGCAAAATAAATGCACTGTTTTCAGAGTTGAATAAAATCACAATCATGTAAACTGATAAATAGTGTTATCTCTAAAAAATAAAATTGAAGCCATTTTAGGCAAGATACAAAAGCTTTCTGTTTATCCCCAACCCATGATGGTGGAAGAAAAGACTGAGCTGCCTTTGTGTTTTGCTCCGTCTACCTTCACATAGAGTCCTTGTTACAAAACAGAACATACGATCATTAGCCAAAAGTCAGAACGGCAAAGTTCATGGCTGATTGACCCTTTTAGCAGTAGTAATTAATAATGACATTGGGTCTGGCATCTGGACCCTAGAGTCGATTGTGTTTCTGAGTCAATCACTCAGGGCCCCAGTCCTTTCAATCGGCAGCTTGGCTGCAGTCTCCTGGGCTTTCTGCATGCACTAATGGGCCAACCTTGTAGTCACCAAGTCATAATCCTATCAATAATAAAACAGGAGGTGCATCTGTGAAAGCGCATCCCTCTTCGTCGCCACTTTCCATTTTCTCAAATAAGCTTCTCTAAACCGCCCATCCACCTTAAGCATCCCCCCCTCTGTCTCTCATGCTATCTCACACCCTTCTCAGCCAAAAGAGCTCTTTAATTGTGTGTGAAGGAGTTGGTTGCCAGCTTTGGTTTTATGCAGCTCTGCTTGAAACATTTTCTGCATGAGGTACCAAAGGAACCGTGGATGGCATCTAGTAACCCCATAAAATTCTTGAGCTCTAAAGTTCATCCATTTTAACAGCCAAATCAAAGACATTTTCAATGTTAATGTGAACAAATAGTCGTAAATGAACACAAGGGCTCTTCAGATCATTTTATAAACATTCCATTCAAATCATACAAAGTAAAACTTAATGATCTCGTAAATGTTACATGCGTCATTGATCAAACGGTTATTAAAACACTACTGTCACAATACCAAAATCTTCAGTAGTTGATACTAATCCCAATTTCTATGGAAGTAAAATAATGACAAAGATTTTTTAAACAAAACCACTTTTTTTTAAGCTGTTTTGTTTCAAAAACATTTGTTATTATTTTACTTCCATATATATATATATATAACTAAATAATAATTAAAATAAAACTAAACTAGAACTAAAATAATTTAAATAAAAAAATAAAAAGTAAAATAAATCAGTAAATTGTCAAGTCTGTTTTTTGTTTATGTTTTTTTTTTTTTTTTTTAAGAAAAAAAAAAAAAAAGAGTTACATGATCCACAGCAGTACAGAATGGGGTCTGCCAATTTTAGTAGTTGATACCAATTTCATGATACTCGAGTGCTTGGCCTGAAAAAGGTCAAAGACTCTTTGAGTACTCCATATTACCGATACTGCAGAAGCATCCCTGAAAATGGTATTTACACTGATACACTATCGTGACTAGCAAAAGGCAGCGACAACATTCCTGATAGGTGTCCCTCATGCCTTTTTGAAATTCTGGCCAGGTGCCTCAACACAGGTAATGTCTTTCTCTCCATCTATTCTCACAAAGGTTGAGCAATCACACTCTGCAAAGAATAAACACCTCTACCTTTCTTTGTCGCCACAGTTTAGACAGAAAGAGCCTAGGACAAGCACAATGGAAGTCAAATGCCTTTTGTACTTGCCGAGACGAAGCACTGTTGCTATCAGCCCTGCCATCATCATCCCTGGATCTGAGAACACTGGGAGTCATTATAGAACCGAGGGAAGCCTAATAGACTGACTGACAGATATGAACTTTCAAAGACCTAAGGGGCAAGGAAGAAATCAAAAGGATGGCAGAACAATGCAGTTTGCCTCCAAAGACTTTGAAAGAGTGCAATCGGATGGAGATCCACAATGCGCAAGCTGTGGAAAAACATCCTTTATTGCAGACTACACACTGGAACATGAGTGATTTGGTGTGTTAGACTTTGAGAAAGCCATTGACACTTGTCTCAAGAAAGCATACAGATGGTCAACAGTGCAAAGAAGACATCTATCCATCTATCTACCTACAGTACCTACCTACTAGAGCAGGGCGATTTTTCAGATTTTTTTCAATTAATTCAAATGTAATGTTTTGCCACTATTTTATTATATTTAAATCGAAAAATGTTACCAAACATTACATTCAGACATACTGACAATTCAGCAATGATAACAGTTAAGACAAGAAAAAGATTCCGACCACATGATGGCGTGCCTGATTAAATTCGTGACACTATATGAATGTAAAACACATCACTAGTCATAAGTGGCTGTTAACTCAGAAATACGTTATTGCGTTGAAAAAACGAGATGCGGGCAGTCAGCGAAATGGGAAAAAAGCAAAGGTTTAAGACGCGAGTTGAACTTTTTCTTAACTTGAGCTCCACATTTTTAAAATCCCGTTTTATGGATGAAACTGATAAAGACGCGAGACACGAGTGCAACAGCCAAACACATCCACCAAACATAAAAACAATAGGAAAAATAGCGCAATAGAATGCAAAAACCTGTAAAGAACTACTGTATGTTTGATATTTTATGTTTGCATGCTGGTGACAGGCTGAACAATGCTGTTAGCCTATTATTTATTGCTATAGTGTATAGGATACGTTTAAGATAAGTTTGTACAATATTTGCCTTCATATTTCATGCATTTTGTTATGGAAAATATTTAACTAATAACAAGTCATTTATTTTATTCCAATTGTTGGACTTAAAACTTTTTTTTAACCAGATTGTTATAGTCAATTTTTAAGTTGACTAGTTAAACATTTAAAAATATATCGAAATTGAGAATAAATCGTTCTAAAAAACAAGATTTTTTTTTTTTTTTTGCCATAACGCCCAGCCCTACTACCTACCTACAGCATCCATCCATCCATCTATATCTATATCTATAAGGTTTTACGATACGACTTGCTGCTGCTAAAAATAGCAAAAATTAAAAAATAAATAAATCTAGATAAGCTAGTCATCCTCACTAACTGACTACCTGTTCATTGGACAACTAGCTGACCATCCTGACCCATCCAGAGTAAGAGAGCTCAGCTAAAACATGACACCAGCAATCTGGCTGAGATTTTGGCTCCATCAGGTTACCATGCATGCCGTTCAATTAGCTGGAGAGCGCACACTCTTCCGGGCCCAAATGAAAGCAGACTGTGGTGCATTAGGGGCACTTGCTCTCCATCTGTGAGACAGAACAGAGATGCATACGCAGTGATGAGGAAAGGCTCTGGTGGCTGAGTAGGGCCTCTGGTGCCCAGGTTTTACGCTCAGCTGTTTCCATGCTAATTGCCCAACAAACAGAAGGGCTCAAGCCTCGCCCTTGCACACACCAGGGCCTGAAGTGAGGCGGCAATTTATGGTGCCTGTCTCACTGATGGCACCAGTGTTTGACAGCAGTCCATTAACCAATGCAGAAAGATCCAAAACCGCCACCACAAACGTTCTCCATTCCCACTGGGGCTCCACTGAGACACGAAATTCTGTAAATACTACCGACACATGCTAATGAGAACCACTAAAGTTTAAACAGCTAATGTCAGCTTTTCTTCACATTTAGGTCCTGCTCAAGTTGTAGAGAATGAGCTAGCACTAAAAATCGATAGGAATGTGATGTTAGCCTACATTCTCATGTGTACTGTATGTCCAGGGGAGCAAATTGGATTCAGATGAGTGAAATTTCACTTATGAGGAAATGACAATTGCAATATTTCCTTGCCTGTTGTTTTTTTTTTTTTTTTGTTCCCCAATAATACTTGTAAATTTAATTGAACATAACAGGATATACCTGTCACTCACAAGTCCCATCACAATAGTGTTCATGCAAATCAACCGTGCTGATGCTGATGCCTAATGGAAAATGACGGATTCTTCTGTACCTCTGATAAGCAGCATTACAAACAACTATAAACTGTGTTCCTACATCCCTGGAGCACAGTGGCGCTTGATACCATTATGAGGGAGTAATAAACATTAGCACCAGACCTATGGTTAGTCCCGCAGGAGATGAGATAAGGCCATGGACACCAATGTTTAGCAACAGACACCTCATATTAAATTTATAGGCCATTACAACAGTTAATAAAAAACACTAGTGACTCACAGCTACAGCTGAAGCTGTGTCCAATGACCTCTGATTGTATTCTCAGTTTAAGGCCCGATGTACTTCCACGCAAAGTTCTTTTTTCGTTCTTTGTTTAGGGGTAAAACAAAATTCGAAATATGTGAGCAGCGATATACTGTTATCGAACATCTGACACTGCTGAGAGCGACGGTTAGATGAATATGTAAATATGTGCTGCATGCTTTACTCTCAATAACAAAATAAACACACAACAAAGCTGAAAAACCAGCAAGCATTTTAATAAAGCATAAGAAAAGCATCTGATCATAGCAACATAGATGTGTGTTTGCACAAGCTCTGTAATTCGGCACTCAAGTAAAAAAAGCCACGTTTATATTATACCACTTTTATACAATAGATTGGTTAAAATCAAGCAGTTTTACCATATTAAACATGAAAAACAGTGTCATTTCATCAGAAGTACAACTTCTTTTTCAATTATAAAGCAGCTCTCCAGTGTTCACTTTTCGAGTGAGTTCGCTTTGGTAAGCGGTTTCGGACTTCCAAAACAAACTCCAAACAAACTCCAAACAAAAAAATATATCAGGGCCTTTAAACTCTTAATAACACGCTTAATATAATGCAACATAATACACATTACCATGACATTTATATTTCACTCATACCATCCACCCCTACATTAAGAAACCTTAATAATGAAGGTCTCGTAGGCCGCATTTAAACTGCATGGTTCAAGTGACCCAATTCTGTTTTTTTTCCTCCCATGCGGCACAGATCAGATATGAGCAGGAAAAAAAGCACATGGATTCCAGTATTTACAGATCGGTTTCAGACCTCATTCATATGTGGAAATATATCAGATCCAGCTGACAGATCCAACGCTATCTCGCGACCAATTTGTACAAACCCAATTCCAAAAAAGTTGTGACACTGTACAAATTGTGAATAAAAAAGGAATGCAATAATTTACAAATCTCATAGACTTATATTTTATTCACAATACAATATAGATAACATATCAAATGTTGAAAGTGAGACATTTTGAAATGTCATGCCAAATATTGGCTTATTTTGGATTTCATGAGAGCTACATTCCAAAAAAAAGTTGGGACAGGTAGAAATAAGAGGCCGGAAAAGTTAAATGTACATATAAGGAACAGCTGGAGGACCAATTGGCAACTTATTAGGTCAATTGGCAACATGATTGGATATAAAAAGAGCCTCTCAGAGTGGCAGTGTCTCTCAGAAGTCAAGATGGGCAGAGGATCACCAATTCCCCCAATGCTGCGGCGAAAAATAGTGGAGCAATATCAGAAAGGAGTTTCTCAGAGAAAAATTGCAAAGAGTTTGAAGTTATCATCATCTACAGTGCATAATATCATCCAAAGATTCAGAGAATCCGGAAAAACAATCTCTGTGCGTAAGGGTAAAGGTCGGAAGACCATACTGGATGCCCCTGATCTTCGGGCCCTTAGACAGCACTGCATCACATACAGGAATGCTACTGTAATGGAAATCACAACATGGGCTCAGGAATACTTCCAGAAAACATTGTCGGTGAACACAATCCACCGTGCCATTCGCCGTTGCCGGCTAAAACTCTATAGGTCAAAAAAGAAGCCATATCTATACATGATCCAGAAGCGCGGGCGTTTTCTCTGGGACAAGGCTCATTTAAAATGGTCTGTGGCAAAGTGGAAAACTGTTCTGTGGTCCGACAAATCAAAATTTGAAGTTCTTTTTGGAAAACTGGGACGCCATGTCATCCGGACTAAAGAGGACAAGGACAACCTAAGTTGTTATCAGCGCTCAGTTCAGAAGCCTGCATCTCTGATGGTATGGGGTTGCATGAGTGCATGTGGCATGGGCAGCTTACACATCTGGAAAGGCACCATCAATGCTGAAAGGTATATCCAAGTTCTAGAACAACATATGCTCCCATCCAGACGTCGTCTCTTTCAGGGAAGACCTTGCATTTTCCAACATGACAATGCCAGACCACATACTGCATCAATTACAACATCATGGCTGCGCAAAAGAAGGATCTGGGTACTGAAATGGCCAGCCTGCAGTCCAGATCTTTCACCCATAGAAAACATTTGGCGCATCATAAAGAGGAAGATGCGACAAAGAAGACCTAAGACAGTTGAGCAACTAGAAGCCTGTATTAGACAAGAATGGGACAACATTTCTATTCCTAATCTTGAGCAACTTGTCTCCTCAGTCCCCAGAGGTTTGCAGACTGTTATAAAAAGAAGAGGGGATGCCACACAGTGGTAAACATGGCCTTGTCCCAACTTTTTTGAGATGTGTTGATGCCATGAAATTTAAAATCAACTTATTTTTCCCTTAAAATTATACATTTTCTCAGTTTAAACATTTGATATGTCATCTATGTTGTATTCTGAATAAAATATTGAAATTTGAAACTTCCACATCATTGCATTCCTTTTTTAGTCACAATTTGTACAGTGTCCCAACTTTTTTGGAATCGGGTTTGTACATATTTTTACGAGGTGGCTAATTCGTACAACCTCACTCATGAATTCATATAAATTTGGCAATTCATAAAATATGTACGATTTAGCAACAAAAAAAACAAAAAACAAACAAAAAAAGTACAAATTTGTACAAATTAGCCACCTCGTAAAATACGTACATATTGCAGTGAGATTGAGTTGGACAGATTCGATATTCCCCTGTAAATTTTCGCAGTACAGACATACCTATAACAAATGAAACATCTCTAGTTGACTAGCAGAGTATTAATTTCATTCGTTTGTGTTAAATAAGTTATGTACGCAGCACGCTTCCATTTTCCAAAATGCAGACATCGGATACAGGTCACTTTTAAAAGAAATGTAAGCATGTCGTCCAAAAAAAACTGGCTATAGTCACAAAATCAGAAATGATCATCTAGACCTGCAGTGTAAATGCGACCTTAGAACACCATGTTTGGTTAATAAAATAAAAAATAAAAAAAAGACTTAAGGAAATATTTTACATGTGACCTGGCCATATGCAATAAAATTATTTAATATCTTCTAGACCACATTATCAACACTCACAGATTTGTTGATGCAAGGCATACATTTTTTGGCAAGTAAATGGGTAGGTCACAGATTTGCGTATGGTGCACTACAAATGCACAATCTAATGAGAAAGTGAGTGAAATTTTCTCCTTCAAACGCTTAAATCATTACCTCAGTAGGATGGTTTGACTCTGTTTAGTGGCTTAATGTGATTCTAAGCCTGCAGGTGAACCAAAAACTTTTTCAAAAGCAAATCAATAAATCAATTTTGTCAGGGCCTCTCGTGAGGCTTTTTTTTTAAGCCTGTTTTGCCCAAAATCATTTTTTAAAGCTGTGGACAGAACAAGGTCCATCTTATCAGCGCAAACAAACAGCGGCCTAAAATGAAACCGAACAGCTGTCCTAGCAAGGGCAACAACCCCACTGCACTGTCCGCATGGCTGTTTCCCTCCATCTGCTTCACGGCACATAATCATAAGACTCTTAACAGGCCTTTTAGTGCTGTTTTGACTGACAGCGTCCTGATTAAAACAAGCTTGCACATGTTGAGACAACTCCCCAGACCAATTACAAATGACCAGCTTATTATTATAGCTCCCCTCTTTCTTTTTTTTTTCCACCAACTTCATCTCCTCAAACAAATTTGGCCGTATCCCCACGAGATGCGTGCATATATGCTGGTTGCTTCGCTTTCGTTTGAAAACTGCTTCTGAAAACGTATTCCCAAAACATTAATTTGTGTCAGCGTCTGTTTTTGTTATCTGCCGCGTTCTAAATGATTCTCTACGTTTGATCCCCGTGTCCTAATAAAAGTGGATGCTGCCAGACAAATGCTCCTTTAGGGTACTATAAACTGAGAAGTCGATACATCAGGGGAGGTTAAAATTTGCACAAGACGACAGAGATGAAGGAGGGCTTGAGGGAAATAAATGAAGACAGGAGAAACCAGGTCAGACCTGACAGGTCAGAAATAGCCACTGTCCTCCCCAAAGCTCCCAGCGTTTATCACAGAAGACTGGTCAAGACTTCCAAGAGGCAAGTCAAGTAGATTAGCCTAAGAAAAACGCTCAAGCATATTCATGGAAGGGAGCACATCTGAGTACATTTCATGCAAAGACAGATGTAAAGAAGGTGCCTGCTGACTCTTCCGTTGGCAGATGTCGTGTCACCTACGTCAACGACATGGAAACGAGAGATAGAGCTGTCTCAAGCTCCACTGTGCTGCTTATGCTGCCAAAAGACACAAAACAATGGTGGCCATGTTTAATGAATTTTCCCTTTGATATGCCATTGCTTTGACATCAATAAATGTCAAACGTAGGTCATCTTTTCGTCTTCAGAGAAACTCAGAACTGCTGTGTCCAGTGCTGTGCTCATTCCACGGTCTGTTAAATGTTTTAAAGAGCAACTCAAACTGGGAAAATCCCAAATTGATAATGACTTAGCATTTTTACAGCCTGTTAATATAGAAGAGAGCCATTCATTCTCCCTGTTCAGGCACTAGCCTCACTTCCATAACTTATTACCCTTTTGAAAGTTTAAAGCCTGCCTGGGTAATAAACGAAAGCACTTGCACATGTTAGGGTCTGTTCGAGCGTCGCAGGAACATTCGTTTGCACTTTCAAACAGCAGGGATGCCATTCTGATTTTGAAAAATGCACTTCAGCATTTAGGCCCTCCAGAAACCCAAACTTCAAGGCAACCATTGTGTTCAATCTTTGATGTCATTGGTGCTTGTTATTTTAAGCACGCCAGTCTGGGGATTCAGTGATGTTATATTTTTCATTGAGTTGGCTATGTTTGCGGTTATATAACTGCTGCTTGTGACTCGGAGAGGAAAACCATTGAACACCTTGATGAAGGAGACAGGGCTGAATATCACAGGTGGCTGGAACCGCGGGGGCTGCCCAAATCTCCATTACTGACCCTGCAGTGCAAAGCAGCAGAAGGAAGGATGCAGAGAGAAGCGCAATATGGCTGCTTTATTTTCACCTGGCCACACAGTTTGACCCCTGCCAATGTGTCAGCCCTCAGGAAGAGCTTAAAAATAATTAAGAAGCTCATACGTGAGACTGACGGTGTCCTACAGTGTGGCCATGGAGGACATGATCTTGCTTTATTCTGTATTTAAAGCAATAGTTCGATAGTCAAAATTCAAACCTGTATGATTTTCTTTCTTCAGTGGAACGCAAAAGATGATATTTTGAAGAATTTCAACTGATTTGTCGATACAATAAAAGTCAGTGGGGTCCTAAACCAGTGGTTCTCAACATTTTTTACTCGATTTCCCCCCGTTGAAATATATGTACATTATACTAATATATTATCAATAATTTTTAAATATAAAACAGTTGAGAACCACTGTGAACATTTGACCCCACTGATTTTCATTTTAATGAAGAAAAAAACTGAAATATCAAAATATCTCCTTTTCTGTTCGACAGAAGTCAGTTTGGAACTGGTTTGGTACGACGAGAAAAAAACACTTAAATTTTGGGTGAACTCACTCTTTACACAGTTTCACACAAGCAAAACTAAATATCAGTATTCATGTCCAATCAGTTTAAAGAAACTGTAATACAACGTAACAGATCTTGGAATACTTTTTTTGCCTTTTCACCCTTTACGCTATTCTCAGGAATGTTGTATCTGTTCTAATCCATAAGGGTTTGTTTACAGGTGCTGGTCTGAGAATATGTCAAGCCTAGAGCTGCATGTCTGTGCAAGCACTGAAACTATGTGTACAGCCCAATTGCATCAAGAGGTCTCAGATGTTCACCTGGCAGATCTATGGTTAATGCAGCTTCCAGGGGCAAAGCTCCTGACTGGCGACCTCTACTCGTCATGCAGAGAAGAGAATGGTGAGAAATCAGGGTCTCTACCACTCTTGCTGCTGACCAGCGTCCCACACACACACACCCCACTCACCTTCACCCACTGTGCACAGGTGGCCGGGTTCATTTCAGTTTTGCACAACTTATCTATCGTGCACTGAACACAACTGTGCACAAACAGCACAAAAATAATGTAAATTAATCGTTTAAAATAATAAACAATAATTCAAACCAATGCCAAGCCTTCATGATTTTTTTTTTTTTTTTTTCAAAAAGAAATCTGCTCATCAATACAATGAAAGTGAATGACGACCAAAGGTGACCAAGTTTCAAAATGACCCAAAAAAAGAAAGGGAAAGAAAAACACCTGAAAGGTCATTAAAGGATTAGATCATTTCAGAATTAAAATTCCCTGATAATTTACTCACCCCCATGTCATTCAAGATGTTTATGTCTTTCTTTCTTCATTCGAAAGAAATTAAGGTTTTTGAGGAAAATATTCCATGATTTTTCTCCATATAGTGTACTTCAGTAGTTACCAATGGGTTGAAGGTCCAAATTGCAGTTTAAATGCAGCATCAAAGGGCTCTACACAGTCCCAGCCGAGGAATAAGGGTCTTATCTAGCGAAACATTTTCATTTTCATTTTAAGGTGTCATTTTCAAAAAAAAAAAAAAAATAAGTAAAAATCATATACTTTTTAACCACAAATGCTTGTCTTGAAATACCTGGTGGTAGTAAAGTACAGAGGTGGATGCACAGAGCAAGTGTTTACAAAGCGAACGTGCAAAGACAAATGTCAGACGGTTTTGAAGTTGGAGGAGAAAATAAGACAGTTTTTCGCCCTACCGCGGTACCTCCGCCTATGTCACGTGTGACCTTTCCAGCGTGATTACATAATGCATGAAGCATCGCAGAGCTATAGTGCAAGACAAGCATTTGTGGTTAAAGAGTAATCATTTATTTTTTTATTTTTTTTATTTTTTTTTTTTAGATATGACCGATTGTTTTGCTAGATAATACCCTTATTCCTCTGCTGGGATCATGTGGAGCCCTTTGATGCTGCATTTAAACTGCAATTTGGACCTTCAACCCATTGGTAACCATTGAAGTACACTATATGGAGAAAAATCCTGGAATGCAAAAACCTTATTTTCTTTCCGACTGAAAAAAGAAAGTCAAACATCTTGGATGACATGGGGGTGAGTAAATTATCAGGAAATTTTAATTCTGAAGTGAATTAATCCTTTAATATAATCCACACGGCTCATTATATTCCAGATCTTGTGAAGCCATATGTTAGCTTTGGGCGAGGAACAGACCAAAAAATACTAAAATCTTCCGATATATCTCAGAGGATAGTTCACAAACAAAAAATAAAGAAATAAATAAAGAAAGAAAGAAAAAAAATAACGAAAATTCTGTCATCATGTACTCATTCAAACTTCTGTGGAACAAAAGAAAATATTTTGAAGAATGTTAATAACCAAATAGTTTTTGTAACCCTTGACTTCCTTTGTATGAAAAAAAGAGAGACCTTTCTCAAAATATGATCTTTTATGTTCCACAGAAGAAAGTCATACAGGTTTGAAACAACATGAAGGCGAGGAATACATACACACTTGTGCAACTCTGAATATGCACAACAGACCTTAATATATTTGAATATATATGAGAGAATGTTTCTCTAACAAAGAGCTGTTACATGGGTAAGAAGTTGTGGGAATAAAGTGCTCAAACCATAAAGTATATACTATTTTTATTGTGCTTTTCATTTTGTCATCTTGAAACTTCAGTTTCATTGTATAGAATAGAGCAGAGTGAACAGGGTGCCTAACATCTTTGGACTGTTCTATGGAAGGAAGAAAACAGCAAGAACATTATTTTTCAGTGACCTATGCCTTCAACATGTGTTTAATTAAACTGCTTTGCAATCAAAACAAACATCTCAGCTCTTATAAAAAAGCTACTCTTTCGCAATCAGACACCTGCTAAAGGTAATAAACACCTATTTTGTTACTCATATGCTTTATGCCTTTTAAATCACATTGGACTTTTCTGCAACACAATGAAAGATAATTTCATTACTACGGCAGCACATAAATAATTAAATAAGTAGAGCTTCAGAATTTCCTTGTGTCAAAAGCCTTCTCTAATTAAAAGAACACTATTATTATCTCATCATTAAATTGACAAAATAAACAGCACTCTTTCCACTTTCAAAACTGGATGGCACATGTCACTGTGAAAAACAAAATTATAATGATTAACCTTATTTTAAAGTCTCAAACAGCTGCTAACGTGAGGAATAAAAGCTGATTTCACACTGTCAAACTAAAAATCTAAATCTGAGAGGTAGCAACATGTCACCATCATCTGCTTCATGAGTCAAGACACACTCAACAGTTAGAAAACACCCTCATATGTCCTACTGACACTCAAAGAGCTGAAAAAAAAAAAAAAAAAAAAAAAAAAAAAAACACTTCATGACTGTCAAAAGTCTGTTCAATCATGGTTTAATAAGCCATTATATCACATGTATAATGACCATAAAAGATATCCCTGTGAGCCGATCGACACGGTTTTCATTAGTGCTCAGCAAGAGCACATTACTTCTAGTAAGTCTTTGAGGTTTCTTCACAAGAATGCACATAATGTCCCATTGAGGCACTGTTCAATGGTCTGCAAAACCCAAGGGTTGTCTGGAAAACCCACACAAAAGCACATTCACTAGGCTCCCCCAGCAATCCATATTTAAGATACTGAATTCAACTACAATTCGATAACAAGTACGGCATGTTGCAAGTGACCACTAGGGACTCATAATCGGCACAGCGACGGCTTACAGAAAGAAACTCAAGGAGATTAAGGCCCGAACAAACTTCAATGTCAAGGCCCCCTTGCTAATTCTTCCAAACTTGCTTGACGCAACACTTAATCTCTTTATATTCACCTGGACAGAGGGAACAGCTGACAACAAATGCCCAAAGACGAGCACTCAGGCGTGTCGCAGATATTGGAAACAAAAGTTTAAAAGAAAACAACCATGTTACATCCTGTTGCATCACATGGCAGCGAGACTCGGTCGGAGTTGCTTTAGAATTCATCATCCCTAAACTACCACCACTTCAAACATCAGAAAAACAATGTTCCTGCATGATTGATCTTTCTGGCATAAACATTTCTGTGCTTTGAAAAAGTAACTGTGCAGGCAGGCAGAGAAAAATGGGTGGGAGCAGGCGGGGGTAGTGCTAAGCCACACGACTCGACCGGATTAAAGTCTGTTCTGAAGGAGCCTCATAAAAAAAGATCTACACAACTGCATGTGAAACCGGGTCAAATGGGGGGACTTGTGTGTGATGACAATTGCTTTGTGTGAGAGCGTGCGACGAGCCATTCCACCCTGAATACTGATTAATGATTTCATGCTTGAAAAACAACAGTAAAAATCAATATCTGTGTTAAATATAGATTTTTCATCGAAATTGTTTGCCCATAATTTAACTTTGTCTATAATTGATCAGTGGTTTGAACATTGTCAGGTTGAATGTCACAGCTCGATATCCTCTTCTATTAAAAACATGCCTGTTTTCTGACAAAACAGACATCCATATAATTTAATTAACTGCTTCGAGAAGATGTTTTCAAAATATTGTACTGTACCCTATTAAATAATTTATATTCCACTATCGAAAATGAAGATATATTGTATTTACACTAAGTGACAATGGCAGCATTTTCTTAGCGAATGAAAACAGTGATATATTCTATTTACACTGTATAAAAGTAGCAGTTCTTTGCAATAAGTGCAAATAGTTGATAGATGCCATTTATACTTATAGAGGTAGATACTCTTTGCACCTCAGTATTGCTGTACATTAACAGTATGCAATAATAACAGTCTAAAGATTATATTCATTAAAATTATTAAGTGGATACCACCTTATTGGGAAAATAAAACTCCCTATGGCCTACGCCACTGTAGATGTTGAAAGAGGCTCATCTTTTTAAATCTTGCGTGGCCCAAACAGACATTGGTGGGCGAAGTTAGTGTAAGTCGCTTTTGCCAATAAGACAGACTATTTAAACTTAGTGTAAATAGACACACTGTATATTATATTATATTATAAATATTTTTCCAAATTAATTATATATATGTATATATATATATATATATATATATATATATATATATATATATATAAATCAGTGGGTTTTTTAACCGGATATGCTGGGTGGTACGTCATGTAAAAAATGTGGCCGAAGCAGTAGCCTACATTTACCTGTTGAGACGTGCCTTCACAAGCAACCGCATACAATTAGTATTCGCAGCGCATTATAAATCAAAAGTAAAATGTAATTATAAAAAATATAAGTAGGCTATAATAAAAAAAAATATCAGTATTCTTTAAAAAATAAGTTGTAAACTGATGACTTTAAGAAGCGCACAGACTATCGATTATCATCCTCTGATAGTTACAGTACTGTCTTAAACAATTTATATGTTTTTGTAAAACGTATAAATACATTTCCCTATGGAGAAAATGAAATACTATATAAAAGTTTTACTTATGATTTTTTCCCCCATTTGGTTTAGTCTATAGTTAGTTTTGTACCAAATACAATGTGATTTCCGTTGATCGAGATCTGGCTGCAGCACAGTTTTCCCCTTGGGCGAGCAATCTGCTCACAGCTTATCCTGCCATGTAATCCGCCATAGGCCAGCAAACCAATGAGAACGCAGGACGATGATGATGTTCCATAACAAAAGCTCGAAGGCGCAAAAGCTGCTGTAGATCAGCTTACCCGGAAGTCTCCGTAACTGGCAGATTTAAAGACAATTACCGTAGTTTGTCAAATAAATAAATTACGGACAGTTACATATGCATCACCAATCATGTAGACTTTAAGGTAAACCACAAACAATAGTCATTTATAAAGGTAATATTAATTGCCGAGTCCACGAATGGCTTGGGTATGCAGAGCATTCGCAGCTTATATGGACCGCACGCCACTGATATATATATATATATATATATATATATATGTGTGTGTGTGTGTGTGTGTTTTGTGACACAGGACACAAATTTGTATAATGACATGGGTATGACATAGGTATTACAAGGAGAGGGTGACTTATGAGGACATTACCCCATGTCCCCATTTTTCAAAAGGCTTATAAATCATACAGAATTAGTTTTTTTGAGAAAGTAAAAATGTGCACAGTTTTCTGTGATGGATAGGTTTAGGTGTAGGGGGATAGAAAATACGGTTTGTACTGTATAAAAACCCATTACGCCTATGGAAAGTCCCCACAATTCACAAACGTGTGTGTGTGTGTGTGTAAAGAAAAAAGTAGTTTAAATGAAAAATAGTGATGGGATGTGATAATTTTTATTATTATTATTTATCTTTTATAAACACATAGATAAGAAGGCCTTATAACAGTATAGTAATGCTTTAAGTAAAAATCTTTTTTTTGCTTGTTTGTTAATGATTGAACAGTGTATTATAATGAGACGCATAATGATTGAACAGTGTATCATATCAATTTCATGTAATGCCTTTCTTCTCAAAATAGTCAATAGACACGTTTTAAACCTCAAGGCATAAAAGTACTATGCAATAAAACACTTCTTCACCTCCACTTGTGTGCTCAATGTCAATACGTTCTCAGTTAATTCCTTTATTTTAACATTTCATTAAACTGTCAGTTAAAATAATCCATATGAGATGAGATAAGGATATAGAAAAAAAAAAAAAAAAAAAACAAGAGAGATGGTGAGTGAGAAAGAGGTGGAGGAGGAGGAGAGAAAGAGATGGACCATGCTGTCGCACAAGTGCAAATTCCTGCCAGGTGGCGATGGTTCAGGGTATTTTTAAAACTCTCCTGCCAATGAATCACCTCAGTGGTCATTTCTCAGGGGCATGCACAGGGTCTGCATCCAATGCCTGGACAAGGAACAGAGCCAAATATCACCATCACTTACCTATAGAGAGAGAGAAAGAGAGAGAGACACATAAATAAATGAGCCCGTTCTTTCATGACTGGCATTCTACTACATACTACATGTACATCAAGAGCTACAGGATCATCCTTTGAGTACAAGAAAACACTCGAGCTGAAGGTTGCTTAAAAGACAGCTGCATATGGCCGCCATATGCTTCTAAGTATATCAAGACAGCTTGAGATACTTCGGTCACACATTTCAGGTAATTTCAGCCTTTTGCACGTTTTGAAGAAAACCAAACACATTTTAAGGGTCTGTTAACAAACAAATTTCTGCCTTCCGTTAATGTGCTTAGGGCAGTTAGCAACCTGTGGTAACATCTGGAGTCCACTCTGGGAAAGGGCCAGATTGCAGTTTACGATTCTAAGAGAGCAAGCCATTGTTGGCACTGTCATTACCTGAGCTAACAAACTACACAAACAGGGGAAAACAGTGTTGACCGTTAGCATCCTGATGCTCCTACAGACCACAACACACGTGAAGGGATGCAATATAACCTATACTTTTAATAAACAACATCATAATGACCAAAATGCATTCATCTTATAATCATACATGTGGAATGGACTGTAATTTTATCTCATAGCCGCAGAATTATAAATGACATTAACTATAAAGAAAGTTTATAGACCTGGTAGTCACAAAAATCAAAGTCCCTAAAAGAAAATAGAAGAACATGTTTAAAAATGGATATGAAATGTCAAGCTACAGTATGTTTATTCTCCAAGTTTAAAACAATGCCACTATATTCTTGGCTTGACTTAATGCAGATGAACTTTAATAATCAGTTTCATGAGCCACTTACTGACCATAAAACAGACATCCTTTAAAGTTTCATTATAATCGAAAGGTCAGTGAAACCAGAAGACTCATAAAGCCAACATTCAATTTTTATGAAAAATAATAATAAAAAGGAAGGTAAATTACCAGAACTTATGGTCTATCCCCAGTTTGATCAAATTATTACAGCCATTTATTTTTGAGTTCCTCTCTGCTTGCTTACAGCAACGTAGAATTAACTGCTGTAGGAGACTTAAGAATGATAATGACTCAATTATACGACATGGCGCTCGGCCAAAAGCAAGAGAAAAGAGGTAAACTGACTGTATACAGAGCTGCTTGTCATCACCTTAGCAAGATCCAGAAAACAATGACATATATCAAAAAAAAAAAAAAAAAAACACGAAGCAAAAATAAATACAAGACACTGTTTTACTACGCTTTATTCATACAGGTTGAGTCTTGGAAGACTCATTCGTTTCCCCGTGTGGCTGCATCATTAATAATTCAGAGGATAAATATTTTCTTAGACTACTGGCTGTAAGCGTGCTACTGACAGATCTGAACTTGCCTCAAGATGACGAGGCCTTGAGCTAATTTTTAAAAAGTTTCAATGACTTTCACCTCTCTTGACCCACACTGATAAAGAATCACAGCAAACATGTTCATCAAGCACATGCTGATGTCACTGCGGTCTTCAATGGCATGTCTTCAAGCTAGCGCATGTCAAAAAACAAAACAAAAAACAAAACCTTTTGATAGCTTCATCATTTTAAGTGGGGTTGTCGGCTGTGAGGTCTGCTGGTGTGAAGTTTGTAAAATTGGGCCCTTTTCCAAATTACGAATTTGTTGTCCAGAGGACGAAGAGAGAGAAAAGGCAGCAAAACATGTCTTTGCAATAATATAATATAATATAATAATATAATATAATATAATATAATATAATATAATATAATATAATATAATATAATATAATATAATATAATAATATAATATGGGCTGTCAATTTACCGCATTAATTAGTTAAAATTGTTAAAATTGCTACCATATTTAATGCACCTGCCCCACCCCCGACCCATGTAGTTCATCCTACATTTCATACAGTTGATTGGTGATGAACATGAAGCAGGGCAACTCAATGTGTGATGGAGCCTCTAGAATGCAGTTAGAATGCCCCTAAAATTCAAGATATCAGGGCAAAAATGCCCCAAATGAGTTTTTGTCCCATAAATATCAAGATATATTTAGGCAACATCATGGGAGTAACAAGAGCAATATCACACAAGTGCTGTTTTTATCTCGAATAGCACGAGTACAAATGTGATATTGACTTTACACAACAGTTCACTAAATTTAATGTTATATTTTAGACACAATATTGTCTGCTTTTGCTCAGTTTTGCCAATGAAAATATTACCTATAAAGCCAGAGCAGAACTGTAGTGCATCTCCGAGTAACACACAACAGTGTTTCCTTTCTACATGTATCCGCATTTTGAACGAATCACACGGTTGAACCAATGATTCAATGGAACATTCTTAAAGCGAGCCGTTTACTTCTGAAACTTTACTTCAGCTCTTTGAACGAATCGAATGAATGAATGACTCAGTGACATTCATTTAGACATTTACCACCACCTACTGGCAGTTTTAGTTTCTTATTTAGAGTATAATTTCATTAAAAAAAATATATTTTATATTTCTATAATAATAATAATAAAGGTACAGTTCACCCAAAAATAAAAATTCTGTCATCATTTACTATGGTGATGGGACCATTTAATTTGGGGTTGAAGAATGTGCTTTGCTTAGAGAATATCATATTATATTATATTGTGGGGGGGTGGGTGATGTGCCAGTAAAATTATTGGAAGGCAAGTGTAAATCTGAATTACCAACCAGGAGGAAAAAAGGGGAAAAAAAACCTTATTGTTGAGTCCTATAATGGGGTCTCCATTTGATTTGTTGGCTAGAGTGTCTCTCATCTCCCCAGATGCACAGAGCTGGTGTGATATTCCCACACAATCTGTGAGCCTCGCCTGCCATTACGCAGAGAAGTGTTTCATTTTGAGCTCATGTGACATCTCCCACTTATTGCGTTCAATCTGTACACATTAGACTATACGCCGAGAGCTACTTGAGGACCTGTCACTGTGCTGTCTAGCATATGCAAATACGCCATACATAAATAATAACTGGTAGGACAGAGCATAAATAATCCAGCACTTCAGGGCAGAATCAGAGAACAGCTGTCCCAAAGGAGTGGCAGACACTTGGGCAGGCACTTCCGCCCACGTCCCCTCCCTCCTGCCGGAAAAATAAATAAATAAATGAATAAAAAGACAGTCACTTCCTCCCTCACTCTGCACAGCATTTATGAACAGATGGAACATGGCTCTTGTTAAGGTTTCTAACTCAGCCCCTTGGCCCCCTACGGTTTCCCGAGGTACAAGCCGTCTGGTGAGCGCCCGTCCCATCGTCCGGAGGAGCGGGAGGGTCAATCAGCTACGGACGTGTACAAATCACCACATCAGATGAGAACTGCTGACAGGCCGCTGCTGTGTCTTTTTAGCTGCCACCCGCTGAGGTAATTAGGGTTATGGTAAAGAAATGTCTGGGAGCCGCTACGCTTTAATTTTAATTCTCTTACGATTCTGCTTATCCCATGCAGAATTGTTTAAAAAAAACAAAAAAACAAAGTGGACATGTTGCACTCAACAACCAGTTTGTGCCAACAAGGACAGCGGGCTGGATGACGGGCTCAAACATTCACATGTATTTGCAAATAGTGTGTTCACACCCCACGGTAATGTGACGTCATTGGTCAAATGCATTTCTTGGTCAAAATGCACATCTTGGTGATGTGTTAATGTAAACACAGTTACTTTGTCTTAAGTAAGTGTAAACAGAGCGTAAACAAAGTGTTAAGACAGAGGATCTGTTAATTAAGTGCAAATGCAGTCAACAGACTAATATTAAAATCATAGAATACTGAAGAAAAAGAGAAACTACTCACTGCTCTTGGATAACTAAAGCCTTGTACAACTACAAAATGAACAATATTCAGCTTTGAGTGAGTGAGTCAGAGTGAGTGAGTGAGTCAGTGAGTGGGTGAGTGAGTGAGTGAGTGAGTCAGTGAGTGAGTGAGTCAGTGAGTGAGTGAGTCAATGAGTGAGTGAGTCAGTGAGTGAGTGAGTAAATAAGTCAATGAGTGAGTGAATAAGTCAATGAGTGAGTGAGTCAGTCAGTCAGTCAATGAGTGAGTCAGTGAGTGAGCGAGTCAGTGAGCGAGTGCATCAGTGAGCGAGCGAGTCAGTGAGCGAGCGAGTCAGTGAGCGAGTGAATCAGTCAGTCAGTGAGTGTGTCAGTCAGTCAATGAGTGAGCGAGTCAGTAAGCGAGTCAGTCAGTCAATGAGTGAGCGAGTCAGTAAGCGAGTAAGTCAGCGAGTCAATGAGTCAGTCAGTGAGTGAGTGAGTGAGTCAGTCAGTCAGTGAGTCAGTCAGTCAGTCAATGGGTCAGTCAGTCAATGGGTCAGTCAGTCAATGAGTGAGTCAGTGAGTGAGCGAGTAAGTCAGCGAGTCAGTCAGTGAGTGAGTCCGTGAGTGAGTGAACAAATGAATTTGATGTTGTCACTGGGGCAGGACCCCTAAAGGGGCAACTATGTACCTCATCTACCCCTAAAAGGTGCATATTGGTAACTTAGAGAGGTAATATATACCTTTAGGGTACTACTATGAACCATTTAGGGGTAAATAGAGTACCAAGATGCCCTTTTCTAGGGTACTATACCAGTGACAAGCTTTTGTACCCCTAAAGGTACAAACGTTTTTTGTATGTTTTGCATTTTTTTCTGTGTGTACAAATAAATAAATGAATAAGCATAAATAAAACAACAATACTGCTTCTCAGTCAAACTCAATCTGTATTAATTTAAGTGGTTTTATTATTTTGATTTCTTTACGCTGATAAAATACCTGAAAAACTGATTACTTAATTTATTTTTACTTTAATAACTACTTGGATTGAATGTGTATTTAAACAAGAAATGCTTAAAAGCTACATGGCCATTCATTATACTGCCAGATGTACTTAGTGAAGCTGGCAGTCTCTACAAAATGTGGAACATAATTAATAATAGTGAGTACAAATCAATTATATCATGATTGTGACGCATTAGTTACGTTTAACTGATGCGTTCACATAGGACTATAAAGCACACAAACCACCCCCCATGAGAGCCGTCAATCTTCTAGTTCACAACATAAGAGGAAAAGTAATAAATTCCATGTTATGATTTCTCGTTTTGTCTCAGAACTCAAAACATCCTTTCTTAATCATTCCTGATTATAATAGTCTGCCTGCTGGGCACCCTGATGTCATCTGAAGGACTGGATGAATTAAGTAATTTATGGAAAAATGTATCCGAGCACATTCCTGACAACACTACAAGATATTTTCTTTTTGCCAATTCTCTTTCAGATAAATCGCAGCTGAAATTGGCAGGTGATGTACATCACAGCTTTAGTGCTGTAACTGACATGCCCTGAAGCGGAATGTGTCGACGCGAAAACAAGAACAAAGTTCCCACTGCTCATTCCAAAAGCACAACAACACAGAGTTCGAGACGAGTACAAAAAGAGGAGGCGATATAGTGAAAAAGAAAAAAGAAAAAACTTTGTGACAGTAGCTAGTATGGTGTCTACAGGATGTAAATGAAAACAAGGTTAATACATTCACTTCTCATTATCCCTGCTGGAAGGAGCCACACATATCGAGTAAAGAGCAGGAAATCAAAACAGTGTGAGGTGCAGGCAGCACGCCAGCAGCTCCACAGACAAGACATACTCTGTTCCTCTCCATTCCAGAGAGCTTGGAGAAAAGAAGGGAAAGAGAGGGAGCCATCCGGCACGCTCCTAAGCCCCACTCAATGTCACGCCCTCAGAACCGGCTCCCGGGTGGCAAGAAAAAGCATTTCAGGTGAATTATGACATACTGATGGTGTGGTAAACTGGTGAGCTGCAAAATGACTATCCAAGGCTTTGGGGAAATGCCGTAAGCTCTGTGCATATGACAAAGCGGAGTAGGAATAAATATTACCAATAACGCTCCATAAAATGTTGTTTATAAGTGGCATATAACCCCAAACTTTTCCTATATGAAGAAATGTGAGGCATTCAATTGTGTTGAAGTGTGTAATTTCTTTTGCCAGCAGAAAAATGAGAAAAAGTTCCAAAAAAGAAAAAGAAAAAAAGAATTCAGCTTAGAAAAATAATAAACAGCTTAAATATTTAATCTCTACCAAAGATCAAACCGTGCCGTCAACAGTTGTTCCTGAGTTCCACACAACAGAATAATAGTCCTCCACTGCTTCTGTTGTAAGCATTCTTAAAGCGTTTATTGCAACTACATAAAATTAATCAAGATATAAATTATTACATTAGTTGTAAATTAAATCTGTTTAAATACTAATAGAAAAAGAAAAGAATACTATATTGTCTTCTTAGGTATATTATAGGCCTACATTATGTACGTTCACTGACTAACAACCAGTGCACAACAGATATAATAAAATACATATGTACTCTTCTGATGTTTATAATGTAGACCTTGTGTTTTGTTAAAATATATTATAATTGATATCTCAAAATTATTTGCATTAATGTACACAGGACCAGTGTTGGGGATAACGCATTACAAGTAACTTAAGTTATGTAATCAGATGACTTTTTCAAGTAACTAGTAAAGTAACGCATTACTGTACTTTTTCAAGTTACAAGAAAATATCTAAGTTACTTTTTCAAATAAGTAACGCAAGTTACTTTTTCCCATTTATTGACTGACAGCCCTCCTGTCCCCATGTTGAGAGAAATAAAGTGCAGAGGTGTTGCGTGCGCTGTGAACATGATGGTTATTGTAGTTCTAGACTAAATGTGAAAATGCATTTACTCATCTCAGTCATTGCCCAGGTGAGAAAAAGTAATGCAAAAGTAATGTAATGAATTACTTTTCATAAAAAGTAGGGAGTAACTAAATATTGTAATGCATTACTTTTAAAAAATAAATTTCCCCAACACTGCACAGGACTGCAACGCCATGATTTTTGCTAAATTTATTACATTTTTGGTTTGTTTCTCGCCAAACTCTACAGTATACCTTCAGAACACTTGGAATATACGGGAATATAATTATTTTATGACATATTTGCATTCGTTTAAAAAAAAAAAAAAAAAAAAAAAAAACCTTAATGAAATTTACCATTCTCTGCCATTAAATAGGCAAGCGCGAGCAGGACATTTATTTCTTTTTTGTGTTCTGAAAAAAGAAAGTAATTAGGCTTTAGAACAACCTCAAGGTGAGTAGTTGTACTATTTCACAGTTCAAATAAGTTGCGATAGGGTAAATAAACTCTAAGCAGACATTGTATTGAAGCTACATGACTTTGTTTTTAGCCGAGTTTAATTAATTCATTTTAAATTATTAGTATTTCTATTAGATTACCTTTAATAGAGTGTTAGATGATGACAAATCTAAAAATGTATGTATACATGCAAAAAAAATTTAGGAAATGTGCATATATAATTAAATATCCAGTATCAACCAGTATAGTGCTGACTTACATTTAGCGGTCATTTATCGATTTCATACCAATATATCATGAATCCTTAAGGTATATAATGGGGTGGGGGGGAATAGGGAATACAAATGGCTTACTTATAGTTGAATAAAGAAAGTATTTTAACGTTTAAAAATTGCACACATCACCTTTAAAGCTGTAAAATTGTGCGACCCCATTCAAATCAAGGGCGCCAGGATTCCTTGAGTCCCACTACACAAGGCTGACCCACCCACTTGGTGGTTTACAATGAGAGGCACAAACAGGCATTAAATCTGCCTGGGCCACATCCCTGCAGCCCACCTCTGCTGCGGTTTGACACCTAATCACTGAACAAAGGCTGTCTGCTGGCCAGCGCTCGCCATCAATCTCTCTAATGTAGCCAAGCAACTTCCACCCATACGTAGAACCTCTGCAAACACAATATGGGCCAGTTTGCATTACAAACCACATGGGAAGAGCAAAGGGCACTTTGTGCAGAAGGGAGGTGGGCTTTTACAGCTTAAGCATAAACAAAAAGAAAACAAAAAGAAAGAATAGAGCGAGGGGGTGATGTATTTACTTTTCCACAGAATTACCACAGGTCCATTTAACACAACCCGCGGCAATCAGCTAAAGTGCAGCTTACCCCCATGCAGCTGCATCTCTCTGCTCTGAAATAATGCCTATTATAGTGTTTCGGTAAAGAACGGTCTTGACAGGTAAATGCGTCTCCAAAGAAATGTTCCATGATAAAAACAGTCAGGCCCGGATGCACATTATTTCTCATTCATCATTCTTACAAGTTGTGGAAGGACTCTCATTTCTCCCCTTGGTTTATCGGCAGGCGCGCTACATACTGCCATTGCTCAGCAAATCTGCAGCGTAGCATGCTAATGGAAAACAGTCTAAAAGAAGCGATTTGACTGGAGATTAATAGGCCGACAGAGGCAAAAGCAGCCTTTAGTCTAAAGCAAGAACAATTTTGCAACACTGCACTGATGCTATCGCTTTTAGTCTTTAAGACTAAGTATTTAAGATTGGCAAAAAAAACATTATACTGTAATATGTTCTTTTACCATGATATAAGATACAGACAAGTTGTCCCCCAAAAATTTGAAATGGTCAAATTTCCACCCCAATATTTGATATTTTTGATGTGGCTCTGTTTATTATTAGGCTGGTCTGCTTCAGCAGTCTAACAGCGCTCACCAATGTCAAAATAACTGAGATGGTATGTATGAATGTGTGCATATTTTAAAATAAAATATTAGCAAATAAGGCAAACTGATTATTGTACAGTTTTGTTCAAATGTTCTTTTTTATTATTATCCATTTATATCTTCAAATTAAATTATTTAATTACTTTAAATTAATAAATAATCAAAAACATTACCCCCTCTGACCCTGACATCCAAAAGTTCAAGACTTGGTTCAGCCTTGTATAAAAATACTTAATAGTGATTTGGAGCATACCGTCCACCCCTAGCTAAACATATCCAATTTCGGCTGATCTTTGAGGAGCATGTGTAATGCCTCACGCCGCGTATGATCACAGTCAGAGGAGAGATATCATGCTGCGGTTGAATGATGTAAAGATATACGACAGATGCGCTCTAGCCAAGCAGCTAGTTTAGGTCAGAGTTGCTAATCCATACCCACAGCAGAGGGCCAGCTTTCATCTAGTTCCATCACAGTCTTTGCTGCTATACAAACAAACACCTCCATATGCTTCCGCGTGAAGGTTAACCTGTTACTCCTCTCTCACTGTATAAATATTACATTTGGTTTCCTTTCAGATCCAGGACAGAGTAGTCGAGGGATGCTCTATAAATACTGCCTGACAGGCTACATACTTTCAGAGCGTGTTGGAGTCTTACTCTTCTGGATATGAATGATGTCAACTGTGGTTCTGATCATGGTATCATGTGTTTTAACTATTGTAGTAGTAACTGCTGCAAAAAGACCCCGTGAAATTGCTTCTTTACAAGTGGAGTTTATTCTCCTGTGTTTATGTATTTTCCTGTTGAAAAAGGAAATTTGGAAAAAGAATGATAATGATAAGAATGATTACTATATATTAAATGTATGTATTTATGATTTATTTTAGTAATATAAGCTTGAAATGTTTAACAACAAGGTATCATTATAAAATTATTATTATTAACCAAATTCCAAATTTATATTATGAATAATCAATAACAATCATAAATAGGCTGCTGTCACTTTAAGACCTGACGCACAGATCCATAAACATGCGTTTACGTTCACTTAAAACACAGCTGATTGTGTTTACGTGAATACTCGCCAAAAGCGGCATTTTGTCATTATTTTGTGTGCATTTGACTGTTTAAGCGCAATATACAAGCAGCAGAAAAGAACAGTCTTAGATCATCCAGATCATCATCATACACAATATTAAGAACCAAGGGTTCACAAACTTTTGAATATATCTATATATATATATATATATATATATATCTATATATATATATATATATATATATATATATATATATATATATATATATCATAGACACACACACACCTGTACTGACAAAAACCGTGATACAGTATAAAGTATAATATGTTGTTAATGCAGAGTTCCCACTGCACTATTTTAGGTTCGATTTCACTCTGTGACAGATTTTGCGAAATTGCCGACAAAATGCACAAAATCAGAGCTAAATTGGTGCTTGTTCATGCGAGTGACAATCATGCAATGTGAATTACCAAAGACGCGATCTGAGAGAATTCGATGATGCGTCGCCGACGCCCGTGAGATATTTGGCATGCTAAATATCTGGACCTGTTTGCTATTCAAAATCCTGCTGTAGGAAATGTGTTCTGACTGAAAATTACATTGGTGATGACCTACAGCCAATGATCGCAAGATACAGGTAATACATTTTTCATTCTCAAAAAGCAACATTATACACTAAAGTAAATTGAAAATGTAAAAAAAGAAAAAGCATTATAAGTCATCCTTAAAACGTCAAACTCAACTCCATAGGATCTCAGACACACCAGAAAGAGAATACAGAGACCAGACTTAAAGCTCTTTAACCAGAATATCAATGGAACCTAAAAAGAGAGGACTGTAAATGATGAACTACCTTAACAACTTTACACTGACCCACTGGGCTCATGAAAGAGAATAGTTAGGAAGCCAGACTCCACATAAACAAGCCTCAGAATCCATACTAAAATCTATAAAGCGATTAAATGTTTTACCTCCACCACACATTTAGAATATAGACTCTCTCTTGTCCTGCTGTTTGCACTGAATTCCTCATTGTGTGTCCATGTGCTAGTGGAAAAAGTGAAAATTTCCAGCATTTGCCATGCACCCAATATTAGCATCATTTAAAAGAAAACAGCATCTGGAGCACCATCACAGCTCGCTGCTCACCCTCTCAAATGATTTAATTACAAGCCTGCAGTTGAGTATGTATTTTAAGCCATCATTATCTACAGGAGAACACTTGGTTAGAGAATGTGACAGGTTTATACCACATAAAAAAACCTTAATGAAACCATGCAGCAGACAATAGCGAGCCAGACAGAGGGCATCTATCAACTTCCTGAATCTGATAGGAAGTTGTGTTCAAGACTTGTGTTTACATGTTTTATTCAGGTCTGGATATAGCTAAAGGAAGAAAACTAACAAGAATCCTCAAAGGATCGAATTAGGCCAGTTGTTTCATTTGCGCTGGGCCTCCCAAAGCCCTTTTCAACCTCAACAAAATGAAACCTTCGGTCCCACATTACATTTCTACACATAGAAGGGACTCTGAGGCAATCCAGACAGAAATAAGTCCCCTGAAGCAAACTCATTAACTGGGAAAAACTGACAATACATCCTTTCATGTTCAGATCAGGAATCTGGCAATCTAGTGGTTTGGACAAACATAAGGTTCTTTCTCCAGCCACACTGCAAATAACTGCCCATCCTCCCTTTCTACCCAGCCAAAGTGCATAAAATGATCACAGCTGAGCAGTCTATGAATTTATGACAGCTGACAAAATCTAATAATCCAATTTGAAATTCACTTTCTGTATCATACAACTTTTATGACTTGTTTTACACAATCCAATATGTGAGGTATGTTTCTGCTGTATGTAATGCAAGGACATGCCAATCATCTGTAACTTGCTGCTGGCATCCCCTATTGCATTCTCCACTCATTCTTTGTGAAATACAGAAATATATGGTATACCTGCTGATCAGCAGGTGACATTTCATAATTAAAAACTGCTACAGTGGGGAATCTCTTCAGAGAAACCCTGTGGCTTACTAGCTTATTTGCTCTGCGATGACAAAATGTCAGCGTGATGCTGTCTTCCTACGACCTCAGTACCATGTCTGGCCTGGAGACAGCAGAAGCTGCATAAAGGGATAGTCCAACTCAATTTTTAAATAAATATGTTTCTTTAACAATACTAAAACAAACAGATTTTTTTTTTTTTTTCCTCTTTGGAAAATGTCTTATGCTATTTTTCAAATGCCTTGTGTGTGTGTGTGTGTGTGTGTGTGTGTGTGTGTAAACTGATTATTTAAAAAATATAAATAGGGTAAACATACCTATTAAGCTCAAGTACCCATTAAGCACACTACCATCTTTGAGTTCAGATTATAAAAAGAAAAAATAATGTATTATCCTACTTGATGTCTTGACCAATTAATGTGTTTGATACTACATACCTCCTGTAATTTCAAGAAAATCAGACTATTGCACATTGAGATATGGGTTTATATCCATGTGTCCACACTGTCTGGCGGCCATTTTGAAAGCTGTCTAAAAACTTTTACCAAAAGGGGGGTAGTTATGACTACTTACTGCAAAATTAAGAGATTAATGTTTATACCTTTGCATATTATAACCTGGAAACTGCATGTGGAAAATAATTACAGTTAGATCCAAAAGATAGCTTTAGCAAAATAGCGCAGATGCTACAGAACATAGTTAGCTGACTAGCTGTATAAGATTGTTTGCTACACTAATATATTACTTTATAGGCATTACTGGCTTGTACTTTTAAATCCATAATATTATAAATTTACAGTTTATTGATGGTCTATGGTTTTACAATGCTGCAATTTTTAAAGACTTCATATTATTGTAAGGTGAGCTTAAAGGGTGCACTACTATGAAAATCACAGCTTCAGTGTGACATCAATAAGAAAAAGTATAATTTCATAGATATTGTTAATAATAGTTGTTCATATTAAAATATGTATAAACTTAATAAATGAATCAATATTTATTTCACAAAATCTTGTCCTTTAAATTTAATTTATTAATTAAAAATTGTTGCTGCTCCAATTAAGCTCAGTGTGCTCCCTTTAAGCTCATCCACATTAAATGTCTATGTAAATACTTAATAAACAGACTTTAAATATTAACTGATGGTTGTCACTTTAAGTTAATCTTTATAAAATGATTAATAACTTATTTTCACAGCCTTAAAGGGTTAGTTCACCCAAAAATAAAAATTTACCCCATGATTTACTCACCATCAAGCTATCCTAGGTGTATATGACTTTCTTCTTTCAGACGAATACAATCGGAGTTATATTCAATAATGCCCTGGATCTTCCAAGCTTTATAATGATAGTAAATCGAGGATGAGATTTTGAAGCCCAAAAAAGTACAACCATCCATCATAAAAGATATCCACACGGCTCTGAAGGGGTTAATAAAGGCCTTCTGAAGCAAAGCGATGCATTTGTGCAACTTTAAAAACTAAAATAACTAGCTTTCAACAGACGGTCATACACATCGATTTATGGCGAAAGAGTGAACTTGACGCATGACGACGAATGCAGAAGCATAGAGGACAGAGCAAAAACGAAACACTGGTCACGAATTAGAATATATAACTGATCAAATTGAATGCCTTGTTGCTTGATTTTAGTGTTCTGTTTTATTATTCTACCCATTAAACACAGCCAGACTTTTTGCATTTTTATGATGTACATCTTAATTGAAATGCTTTTGTCAATTAAAATAAAATTAGATATTATTTTGTAAGAGATTAATATTTTATTTTAACATAACTTCTTGTACTGAAACCAATATCCTGTGCACTAAAAATGTCTCAATGTAGATTTTGGTGAGCTTAATAGGTACGTTTACCCTAAATCATTGAAAGTATAAAAAGTTTAAAAGTCTACAAGGCCAAAGGTGAGTAGCTGCAGAAACTGTGATTACCACAAGCGCAGGAGCATAAGAACATAACATCAGTGTGATGAGCTCCTAGATAAAGCACAGAAAGAAAACAAAAACAAAAGGCCCTAGGTTAAACAAAAGCCAAATTGGATGGTACCACAAATTATCACATTGTTTTTAAGAGCATCTTTGGTATTAACAATTTGTGTGGTCATTATATGAACGGGAAAGCATTTTTCCAGTGTCAAACACACAGACTATAAATCGGTATACACAAATCTGTCTATTCAACTTCTGGACCACTGCTCTTAAATAAGCAATGTGCAACATCCAAAGCTTTTTAATTAATGCTTTTGGTTTTCAGCAAAACTTTCCATGGAAGGATAATATGAGCACGCTGAGTCATTTATTTCCATGTGCCTTGGGACCCAATTAGAAAATAATATTAATAATCCACATTCCAGTCGCACTCTTTGCATTGCTAAAGAATGATATGCTTTTCATCACTGTGCACATAACCTTCTCATGGGCTGTCAAGTTTTATGGATTAATCCAAGAATGCGGAAAATAAAACTGTCATAATCAGCTTTTCTAATTCCTACATGAATGTTCTCCATGGCAGCCCATGAACCAGTCCGGAGGGATTGTATGGACTATTGAGCGTGTTAATATAAAACAGGATTTGAATGCTTTTGCCTGGCTGTTTTGGTGAGGATCACAGATTAAAGGAAAAATCCTAACGTTTTCAGTAAGACGTTTAATATGAAGGCTGACAATCGTTTTGCTCTGATGTTGAAATAAGAGCCTGAATTTTTTTTTTTTTTAATTTAGGGAGAAAAAAAAATTTAATCTATTAGCAGTTGCAATTTAATTTCAAAATCGAACGAATGGGATAAATCAAATGGAATGTCTTAAAGCTGCAAGGGTTATGTAGTCAGAATGACGGATTGGGGTCCCATTATTCAAGATTTGTTATTCAATAAATCATTGATGTGTTCTATGAATAACCGGAGTGATGGCCCAGGAGTGAGGGACTGCTCGGCCGGGCTGCTGACACAGCACGTTGGGCCATACTTGAGCACACAATCACATACACATACACATAGTCAGATCCCACAGCCATGATTTATGGCCGTGCACTGGGTTGTAGTAATACGGTGCACAACCTTCACAACTGTCTAAATAAGAGATGACTGGCTCTGGATCCATATTCCACATCGTACGCAATGACCATCCAGTGTGGTTTTAGAGAGCATCTGATAAAAGAGCAGAAAATTCTATTGGCCGTAACAAAGACTGTCTGGAGTCTGCGCTCACACAAATCCGCCGATCCTCTGCACACATTCTCTAAAATAATTAATGTGTTCACCTCCCAATGGAAGTATTTAACACATTTTAAAATCTTTAAATTAGGGCTGCCCCTAATAGTTGACGAGAAGAGCCTTAGTCGACCAAAATTGTATTAGTCGCAGGAAAAAAAATACACAGGAAGTGGTGAAGTCACGAAGTCTGTGACGGACAGATCGTTAACAGCTGGACATCCAAATGCTTGCCTTCATTCATCGACCTCAAATATGGCTTATCTCCAACACGTAAGTAGCCGCTCGCTTTACCGTTAACTTAGAAAAATGTGGGCTATTCAAGTGTTTGTGCGGAGTGTGAAAGCTGAATAGTAGCACGCTTAATACTGCACGACAGCTAACATGGAGGCGCCGGTGCGATCACTTGCACTTAAAATACTATTAAAATAGGTCATACATATAAGAGTAATACATCTTTTGAATCGGTAAAGACCATGTAAACTTGCCTCACAGACATGAAAAATATCTATAGAAAGCAAAATGTCTGCTTTTAAATGAACCAACATGAAAAACAAATATTCTCAGGTAATCCATATGAAACATGCATATAGGTGCATGCACTACTGCGAAGATGACAAGCCAGCATTGCGAAAAATACAGAAAACACTAATTTATCAATTAATTATTAAAATGTTAAATCAGTCTCATTGCTGTTTTTCTCTGATGCATTCATAATCATTACTTCTGCCGGTGCGCTGCGGCAAGAGTTACATGCACTTGAGTGCTGATTAGGCTATTTAGGCATTAAAGGCTCTTTATTATTATTTATATGATTTATTAATACATGTGCAATTAGTCGACTAATTGCTTAAAATGAATAACTACTAGTCGACCAGAATAATCTTTAGTCAAGGACAACCCTACTTTAAATCTAGTTCCACTCATTTTTATTTTAACCCACAAAAATGTGTGTAATTTCAATGTCGGTGCACTATATCATATTTGGTTCAGTTGTATCTGAATCCATTTTTTTCTATAACACATTTCTCATATAGAAAACTATATAAATTTCACTATGTACTGAATAGAGAATGAGTCAGCGGTTTTGGACACAGTATGCATGAATGCTGAAAACACCTCTGTTGCTTGCGTTCTCTCATGCGCTTTTACAGGTTCAGCACTGGGGCGAGATGGCATGCTGGATATGAGCTGAAGAAAGATTTGCTGATTTTTGCACTCACTTTCCACACCGACAGGACAGCTATTCTCAAGAAAGCCTTGCGCTGATCATTAGTATAGCAACCAATGTATTTATACTGGATATTTCATTCAGCAGCAAAATGACAGTCCTAAAGACCAAATTTGAAAACCAAATAAGATTTGTCTGCACTGCGAACAAAAGCCTGAGAGAAAAGTTACGGAAAGGCAAGTATATGACTAAGCCATTCTCATATTAAAACCCTTGTAAAGATATACATTATAAATGCATGGAAATCTCAGTACCGAAGATCAAATCAGATGGGTTCACATCAGTCAGGTCATTTGAGGGAGCTGATGTACGGCTGCAGAGATACAGCAGTGTTGACTAGTGTTTGACGGAGGCATCTCTCATTCCACTCTCAATTGTTCTGCCTTAAGGCTGACTGATGCATCACCGTGAAAGTCGAGGCGTCTCCCTAGCAACAGAGAAGTTACAACAGCTCTTGTCAGGAAGCATTTCGATCACTTCTGGCTCTCCAGCAAGGGCCGACATTGCCTCTGCCTCACCTAGCACGAAGCTTCAGCCAGGCCCTCTGTATAGGGCTAAACCTGGGCACAGAGACACAAAGCCTTCAGAGATTTACACCACCCCCACGTCGCCCCGGAGCATCGAACATTGTCTGAGATTGATAGATAGATTGCAAATTGAGAGAAAGAAAAAAAAAAATTAATGGGAAAGAGAGATGTCAAGTAAAAGTATGAGTCATGGCACACTCACATCACATCAATGAGTACATTTACATGCACCCTCATAATGTGATTATAATGGGATTTTGGCAATATTGCTATCAAACGTTACCTCATGTAAACACAATACTTGGATTAAACTATTGCGATTAAGCTCATAATCGTAGTAAACAATCACAAATAAACTGTACACATATTTTAATAGCAATAAACAGGCATCTAAACACCTGTGCTCTGGCGCGAAATAACCTTCCAATACATCCATAGAAATGTGATTTGAATTTGATATAGGTGATGAAAACAGTGGCCAGTAACACACCTACTGTACAGGAGTTCATTATTTATGGTGTGGGGTATGCGTAAAATGGTAATAAAAATAACCACATATCATAGCGAATAATCAAAATAATTAAAATTACATGTAAACAGAAGTGAAGAGGTTTCCTCATGAACTGATCATCTCTTCCTCTTCACTACTAGTTATAGCACAAAGTAAACATGAATGAACATCATACTACTAATTTATTGTCTGGTTTGTTTGTCGGACAAAATGGGCAAACTCTTGGCGAATGTTGAATTCCTTATATGGTAGTTAACATTTGAAGTGGATCAAAACCTTTCATCAAAGTTGTCCTAAAAACCTTCTTCTTAAGAAAACTTTGATGAACTTTTTTGATCCACTTCAAATGTTGGCTACTGTAGTTCAGAAGTATACATATACTACCCAGGGAGTCATTCTAGAGCACATATGTCATTATGACCTTTCATTTATGTACTTTTCTTGAAAAAAAAGCATGAAGTGTCCCAATATTTAGTTTAGGCACTTGCTCATGTACAAATTTGTGTTCACTAGATACCGATTCTCATCATAGGGAACTGGTAAGTGAAATGAGACAAAGCCAGAGAAACAGTGAGCGGAATGAACATGGCTGATTACCTGAAAAAGCAATCCGTCACGATGGGCTGGAGAGTAGATCACTCAATCTGCTCGGTGAGAGCTCAACGGGGGATCAAGAACCAGCCCCGCAGTGCTGAACTGCCCATCTCTTCCCCATCAATCAACCCAACTCCTCCAGGAGTAACAACCAGCCAACAAAACCAGCCGTGGCGACACATAGAGCAATTACAGTTTACACAGTGGCACAGTGCTGCTACCCATATGAAACTCACAAACAGTGAAGGGCCACCACATACTGTAGAGTATCTGACAAACTGAAATTTTATTTCTTGGCAATTTTGACTCTCAATAGATAGTATAGTGAAAAAAGGACAATAGGATCAAAACGTGTTGAAGTAAACAAAATTCATGACTTCATAAGGATTGTACTAGTTGGAGATTTTGCATCAATTTGTGTGATCGAACTAGTATTAAAATATATGATTTGTAGGTAAAACATTTACCATAAAAAAATTCATCCCTAAACTAAGGATGTGCATGAGTACTCAGACATGACAGCGTCAATCAATCATGAAAACGATGATCGCTATGGCTTAATAATATTACATATATTTCTGATTGGTGGTTACTGCGGCATTTTGAGCGGTATCTGAGGTCTGACTGGATAGCATTTCACCAGACTGGCAAAAGAAAGTGAAACTATGGATTTGAAAACACGCAGTGATGCCTGGAATCACTTTGATCATGGAAAGTGCAGTAAAGTGCAAGATGTGCAGCGCCAATCTGCCACATAACATTATAATGAGAACACTTGTGATAGAATGTTGTAAATTCTTTGTGCTTTACTTCCCCGTGTGTCTATATAAATTTATATAAATATATAAACTTTGTTAGCTGCTGGCTGCAATAGTCACAGAAAGAAAGCAGTTAACCTCACCTCATTCCTGTACTGTGCAAAAAAGTAGGGGGACAATAAAAATTAAGTAATCAAATTGTATGTGTGCATCAGGGAAACAATACAAGAGTATTAAGATGTACAGATGCCAGAGTCATTGGCTAATAACATGCTGCTACTTCGCTTTTTAAGACAGGGTTAAGAATTTTCAAAATGAGCATCAGTTGCACTTGACTTGACTTAAGAAAACTAATGCCTTGACCCCATCAGTCAATGAAAGGCTGTTTAAATCCAAAGTGGTTTTACTACTTTACTTTAATTAATTCAAAGAGAGATATGGCTCAGTATAAGTGCTATATATAGTGCAATGAATATCACAGAGAAAACACTGTAGGAGTCAGCTGCATTTGTATATACACCTGTACATACATATTTTGTCTATTTTGTATTTTTATATACATCTGTTTATTCACATATATTATATTTGTATTATCTGTGTCTTGTTGCTGTCATTTTGTCAGTGTACTGGAAGCTTCTGTCAACAAGACAAATTCACTGTATGTGTAAGCATACTTAACAATAAAGCTCATTCTGATTCTGATTTATTAAGTGCACTAGTGCTGCCCACATGTCTATATCACTATCTGTATCACTGTATCATCCTTAAGGTAAACGTGTATAATTTCAGCACCACTAGCATTATCAAACAGAACTGAAAATAATGATTGTTTTCTAAATGGATTTCCTGAATACTCCCTCATCTGTCATTGGTCAGATCAGTGTTATTTGAAGGGTTAATTTAACCCAAAAATGAAAAATTTGTAATTAATTACTCACCCTTGTGTCGTTCCAAACGATAATAACTGCAGTATTAATTCCATACACAGCTTGGATAGTAGAACATATTTAACATTGAACAAAATACACACTTTGACTTCACCTTTAAGAAATCACACAGCAGTTACTGGCTTCAGCCCATACGGTTTGATTAGGCAGTTATTTCACTGACTCTGCAGCTGTCACTGCTGCCATACCACAATATAAGTAGACTAAACAGCATGTGAACTTTCCATAATTGCGAACATTTTAGCCTGTGGTAAGGATACTAAATATTAAATGAAGACCAGGGTTTCATTTTTTTTTTTTTCTTTTCAGAATTACTTCACTAGTCCACTTAATCCATCTCGTAATACACAGGGGAAATTTCTTGTAATGTGCTGTAAATATGTATAAGAGCATTACAGAAGCACCTTGTTCCCTTTGAACGAAGTCCGAGTGACAGCAGGAAGAGGAGAGCTAACCATTTCCTGCTCTCATTAATATAAACTGAAAATGAAAAATTCCTCTGAGTGCTAACCCTCCCCTCCAGCCTCATTCTGAGAGCGACAGGGTCACTTTACAGGAGAGATAGCTTTGGGAAAGGATGCTGAGGGGTTAAAGCGGAATCCCATTCGGTATAACGTTACGGATCCTTCATTTCGCCGGTATCTGATGGAGGCCTCCGACTCGGTCCTCCTCAGCCTCTCTATGGAAATATATCGCCGCTGCCTCTCCCCACAGCCCCCTGCGTCCTCAACAGATAAATGCATGGGAGAGAGACTGAATGAGCCTCTAGAAATTATCCTTCATCCACGCCAGCAAACCAATTACCATGACTACGATAACCCCATTTTCCAGAAGGGGAATGTGGCACGGTGGATGCTATGCCTTTAAGAGGACGAAACGGGCCTATTAAAAGTCAGTCATAGTTACTTTTTTCCCTTGTAATATGCCATCTACCTTGTCGCATCACCCCCACCCCCCCCACCACCACCACCACCACCACCACCACCGTCTGCCCAGCGCGCTTCCTAGGCCCCCCCACCCCACTCTAACGTCGCCTACCTTTCCACCCCCATAAAAACACATTAACAGCAGTCACACGCACTGCGCCTGGTGTGAAAGTGACATTTTTCTAACAGCACTTCATTTACATTTTCCTACAGTATCTTTAACTGATAAATGTCATTTCTGTTCCTCCTGGCTATAACTCATGCTGTTCGGCGATGAGTAGCTCTTGTTGTGGTGCCAAACTTCTGCTGTAAGCTCACAGCTTTGATTTATTCCTCCTGCCTTGCTCTGACAAACTTCCTGATTTATGCTTTGTTTGGGAAGCTTTTCGATTTCTACCAGCGTAGGGAAGTCAGCAAGTGCTGCAGAAAGGTAAGGATTAACGTTAAGGTAGTCAGGGAGAGACATACTAAATCAAGTCCTACTGTTAGTCTTTGAGGACGTGCTGTAATCTAAGAAATTTATTTGATTAAATTCTCATTTTCAAAGTAATTTGCACAACACGGTGAACAGTAAATTTAGATTATTTCCATGCGTCGGATATTAAAAATCTAACGCTGTAAAATAAATCAATAAATCGCTTGTCGTAAAATACATCCTCCTTGTAAGTACACACAGTGTCTCTTGCACCGGTGGTTCTTGATTGGTTTTGCTTCAAAATTTAGTATTGTACTTTGGATATCGTTTGGATACCCAACACAGTACTACAAGTACAAGTACAGTTTACTGTACAAAAATAAACAAGGTTCATAAAATCAAACATTGAAATATATAATTTGTTTATAGGTTTGTTTACTATATAAAAAATGTACAAGTATAAATCAGTTTTTTTCAAAAGTACTGAAATTTTAAAAATGTGATGCTTTAAATGCTGTTGAGCGGATTCATAAACACCTCTGATTGGCCATTGTGTTCACACGCTCATCAGATATGTCTGTGATTGGCTATAATGATCAATGCTTCAAAAACATGTAGGGCTGAAACGATTAGTCGACATTATTGACAACATCGACAATAAAAAATTGTCGACAAATATTTTTGTTGTCGAATAAGTCTTTTGATCTCATATGACCCATTTGAAAGGCCTGCAATATCGCGGTTTGACCAGTGGGGCGTTGTAGCGCAATACTGTAATGCAGCCCTCCCGGATCCAATCCAAAAGAAGAAGACAAAGTGCTTCAGAGTGCATAAAAAAAGTCCAACCCTTAAAATGTAGGAGTTTAACATAGCATAAAACATAAATAACGTTTAGCATAACTACAAAAAAATTCTGTCATGCAGGGCCACCAACTCTCATTTAAACTCACTGTTCTCATGCCACATGTCCATTTTTAAGTCTCAGCTTTTAAATTCTGTCAATTTTACTATGGGATTCAAACAATACATGTGGTCTTGATGCTCTTTAATGTGGTGTGACCACATCGCTGTAGTGCCTCTGGTCAAGTGGCATGTTAACCTATTATCTCTTCCTCTTTTCTGCTATTACAGCACGAAATAAACATGAATGAACATCAAAAATTATGTTGAAAGATACAGTACAACTTACTGAAATAATCCATCTCTAATGTAATCACTTAATCAGAGTTTCAACCGCAGAAAAGACGGCAATAAAACAGTTTGCAAACAAATATGTCACAAAATGTTACATTTACTTCAGGTAATCCATTCAATAAGCATAAATGCAATAGTTAGTTAAAAAGAAAAGAAAAAATAAATCTAGAGAGGAGCATTAAAAAAAAAAAAAAGCACACTATTACATATTCATACACTATAAAAAAATGAAAATTTGAGAAAACTTAAGTTTAAGGCAACACATTTCAGCAGTTTAAGTTTTCAACTTTTCATTTTTTACAGTGTATTTTTACTTTTATTAAAAAAGTTATTACAATTCTCAGACTTAATAAAAACACAGTACCAGTCATTGTAACAATTGGACTATTGATGACTTCTGAGGAGGAAAGAATATCTGAAGGAGATTGGTCTATTCAGTTGGCTCAAAATTGATTAAAAATACACTTTCAAAAGCTGAAGGGATTTCCTTGTTTTATTTATTAGTTAAAGTATAACTCAATTTTAACTAATTGCTAAAGTGGAATAATCGAACAAAGCATACTGATTAATCAGTGAAATAATCGACGATTAGTCCATGTGCTTTCAAACGATCTTGTGACAGATATGTTGAGACGTATATGTTGAGTGCGTAAACACAATGGCCAATCAAGTGTTTATGAATCCGCTCAATAGCACTCAAAGAGTCACATTTTTAAAAATGCAGTACCGACTTGGTATCGAAGTCTGTACTTTTGACAACACTAGTATGAATGTACAAAGTTTATAAATATTAGCATGAATTGTAGAGCAAAAATATGCAAAATTAGACTAAGCAGGAGTGTGATTTACATATCAGACTAACACATGAAACAAACACTGGGTCAAATGATTTATTTTGCTGTTGAATTTGAGAAATGGACAGTTGTGGCCATTTGGCTAGTTTATTATGATCATCGAAAAACATGAAAAAAAATTATTATTATGAACCATAAAAATATATAATAAAATGTACAAAAACAAAATGTCAATATGAACACACACACATACATAGACACACACTCTCTCGCTCTTTTACAAATTGTATTCATCTTGCTATCTTAAATATATATATATATGCGCCTACACAATTTGTTGCCTTTTTATTATTTTCACTTACATTTTTCCCCCTCCTCGTTGCTGTCCATGACCTTATCAGAACAGGTCTGTGTTTTTGGAGTTGTGACCCATAAGGCCAGAAGTACTGGCCTTTACTTTTTTACGGCCACTTCTTTGTCAAATACATATCAAAAACTACAAAAGCCAGAATATGAAGCATAAGTTTTTAAGCAGAGGAACACACAAGACAGGAGTAGTGAACTTTATCCTTCTTGTTTACTCTTCACTTCCGTTCTCACACATGATGTCAGAACACAACAGACTTCTTCTTCAAAATACTAGTCACAATGCCAATTCTTTTACGAACACAACAGTATGCCACTATGTCAGCTCTAAAATATTAAAGATTTATGTTTTTTTTAATCATGTAATAAAAATGCCCTTAGCTATTTGTGCAAAGCATCACAGCTTGAGTGAGCTCTCTTGGAAACCATCCTAACCATTTCTCTCACTACAGCAGCAATCCAGCTCATTCTGAAGGTTAAACGGGCCTAAGACGAACGGAAGGCTATGGGACCTTTGCCAGCCCCGAAGATAAATAACTCCAGTAGATATGTAACTCATTCATCTTCACCAGGTTTCACCGTAGTCTGTTTGTGTAGCTCTGTGGTGCTGATCTGCTTTGACTGGCATGCCTCCAAAACTTGCCTGGTAAAAAGAATCAGTGCTGAGCCAAAAAACAAAAAAACAACAACAACAACAACAACAAAAAACACTGTTGTTTCTACCCCATCTCTATAAACAGTTACAGCACTTGGCTCTCCACTCCAGATCTTTATTTGCTTTGAGTGTATAACGCTTCACTCAACACTCACTCTATAGACTTAGCAGGAGTTTCCTGTTAGCTTGGGGAAGGGTGAAAGGACATGGGCCTCCTAAAATGCAGGTTCAACCTCCGCACTGAAAAAGAGAGATATGAATTCCCAAGGTCGCAGAGAGAGTTTGCAAGCGTGCACTTTTCCCGTAAAGTTCTTGTAAAGCTTTTCTGTCACTTTTTGTTAGATGTTGGTGAATTTAGAAAATGCAGAAAGCCAGGTGTTGTGACCAACCAACCCTTATAAAACATACAATACAAACTGCTGCTGCTGACATGAGGTTTATCTGTATATTTAGCAGTTTTGAGTCAGGAAAAACATGTCCTTGTGTTTTTGTCTGACACAAACAAATATATATCAGAGGGCAAAAAAACAAAAACAAAAAAACACAAAGAGTATTATAATTTATAATACACAAAGCAAATATCTTTGCAGATTTTCGACACTGCATAAGACAGTGTCATGCAGGCAAGTCTAACCAAAGAGCTATGAAAAAGGGATGCACTAAAAGACATCAGCAGTGAGATCAGAACTGTGTGCAGTGAGTCATGCTTTCCATTTGCACCATTCTGATCTAAATTCCCTCTGTGCAAAGCAAGAACAATGTCCAAGAGTGCAGTGGTGATGGACGTCTGCTGGATCCAATGTGCAGTGACAAGGCAGGAAAATGGAAAGTCGGCGGCATTAAGAATCTGCACACAAGTGGCAAGTGCCGTGTTACACTTTAATTAAGGGTGCTGCATTCACATAATGGCTGGAATAATACCAAGTATTGTCATTTACAGACACAGAGAAAGTGACAATAGGAGAACAAGATATGAATTCAGACATCAGCAGGGAAGCAAACAAAAGGCTGTTGAGAAATAGTAAAGGAACCAAGCAAATTACATCAATACAAGAGATAAGTGGAAACGCGGTTAAAATGCAAGATTGAGGCTCTGAGAGAGAAAAACAAAATTCATTTGTCATGGTTTAACCATGGACGGAATAAGAACAGAATTCATAATACTTCCTGAAAAAAGAAAACAGCAAATGAAATAAAACAAAAACAAAACAAAACGAAAAAAAAAAAACTTTTGTTAACTCGGGTCTCAAAAAAAGAAAAGACGCACTGACATGTATATCAGGGAGGTATATCAGTCTCTTGTAATGTATCTGTTGATGTTTGTCTTTACCAAATAATTTTTCATGCTACAACAACAACAACAACAAAAAATCTTTATCCCACCAAATATTTCTTTGAGCATTTAATGTGACAGAATCTGTTTTTGTTCAGTGCGAGCTTCGAGTTCTGCACGCTTGTGTAAGATTGAAAATATCCAGAGATATTTTAAAATGAACAAAGACATTTGCTTTACTGTTTCAACCCCCTCTCTTTTGCTACAAGGGCCATTTGGAAGACAAAGGTGTTGATAGTGATCAAGCCCTGTAGGCCAAAATGTATATACATTGGGAGTCTACAAATTGTCACACCTTTAGTACAGGGGAAGTTTTAATTTCCTGATTGGTCAGTTTGAATGTCTCACGTTTGGGTTTCAGTCACATGGACAGTGATAACCATACCAATGGATGGAACATAACAGTCTGATGCTGTATGATTTGTTCATCAAGTCTTGCAGTGTAAATGCAAAATAATAGACCTGACACTTTTTATATATAATGTGTAATGTTTTATTTGATTGTTAAATTTTATTATTTACTTTTCAAATCAATCACTCAGTGACGTTTTACACAGAAATTTCTAAAATATTAAATATAAAATAGTTCTAATCACTTTGTATTATGATCTGTGTCAACAGTAATTATTTATTATTTCATGAATAAATAGAATAAGTTATTACAAACTGTTTCTTTGGATTTATTGTGTGTGTGGATGGCTGTGTTCACCCGACATCACTGAACACCATTTTTTAGGCAGGAAAAACACTGCCATGTATAGTATACCATGTATACCATATATTTTAGACATGATGATAATAATAATAAGAAGAAGAATAAGAATAATATTAATAATAAAAAAATAATAATAATGTGTGTTAATATTATGTGGCCTGACACTGGGATAAGCTCCAACATCCCCACTACCCTGTAAGGATCAGGTGGTTTGGAGAATGGATGGAAATAAATTAAATAAATATTTTTTTTTTGTTTTCCAAAAATAATAAAAAAAAAAAAATAATAATAATAATTAAAAAAAAAAATTATATATATATATATATATATATATATATATATATATATATATATATATACATATATATATATATATATATATATATATGTTTCAAAATGCTTTACAACCAAAATGACCATATCCACATTGCATGAAAAAAAAAAAACATGGTTCTCGATTCCCAATCCTAGAAGCACCACAAAGGAAAATCTAAATTGCTCAAGCATTTTTATGCTTTTGTTACTTTGGCATGCACAGCCACTAGGTGTTAAAGATGTACTCAATCAAAACACTTAGAAGCATTTGTTATTGATGATGTGCTTCCCCTTTCAACCGTTTCTTTTGATTGCAGTCTTCAAAAAAAAGGAAAAGTGAAATGATTCATTTATACTGTGGAAAAAGACCCTTTAAAATGGTCAACAGATTTGCTTTCCTTCAAAAAAAACATTTGACAAAACGATACATTTTTTATGAGAATAACCTCCAGGAAACAAAAGGCCAGATGGTATCAGTACCCAGAATTTCACATCTTAATAAATTTTTCAACGTGTGGTAGAAATCTTTTTATAGAATTAAGATATGTATGAGGCTCCAGGCACACAACAGCGAAATGAAGACAAAGGTTCAAATTAAGCAAGGCTCTCTTCTCCACAGACAGCACACACATCAAATAAAGACGGTTCACATTGTGTCAGTACCGTCAAGTATTCTTGGACTTCAACTGACACTTCCTGGGAGTTTTCGTGATACTTGGCCACTAACGCCATCAACTGCGATCCTTGACAATTAACTGACTGAAACACCTCAGGGCTGGGGTTACACTTGTTATAGACAGCTTAAAATCCTCTAGTCAGACTGACAATCAAAATAAACATTGCTACTCTTTTTTTTCCCCCCGATGGGCTGATGGCAGAACAACCTTTAGCCATAGCGCTGACATGACAAGACAGGATTCCTCCTTGATAATCCAGAAAGTTAACGCAGCCTCTTTTTAAGCAGATATAATTTGTATTCGCCACAACTCAACAGCATCAATTACGTTCTCAAATGCTGCAGTGTAGGTTTAGCCCAAGCTTTTACACTCCCAACTTAACTCATTATGTCTGTCAAATGTGGGAGAAGCTTATTAAATTAACAAGCCTTTCCACCCAGCAAAGTGATTTAGCTTGATTTACAGTTTGTCAGTGCTGTAAACAAAAACACAGGCTAAATAGATGGGAGGAAAAAGTTAGGCACAGGCTTGAAAGAAATTGATTGAGATTTCTATCCGCTGTAGACTTGTAATGCCAAGTAAACATACCTTAAAAGACTAAACTAAAGGCCCATTTACTCCGACAGGGATCTAAAGTCAAGTGCAAATTTACCAATGCCAATATGACAAGTTGATAAGTATAACTATGCAAATATGCAGTGGTGTGATGTCGCAACTACAAATTGGTGTGAAGTAGGGTTGGGTATCGCTTTAATTTTAGCGATTCCGATTCCAATTCTGCTTATCGAATCCGTTTCTTATCGATTCTCGGTTCCAATTCCAATATTTTTTATGGAGAGAAAAAAAAGGCAAATACTTCAAAAATAATGTTTTTACCTTTTATTCTTGCCACATTTAGGCTATAACCAGTAGGCTGTAACTGTTAACAGTGACAATTCGTCTAATAAATGAAATAAATAACACTTTCATTAAGGAATGATCAGAAGCAATTACAAACCAAAACTATTTAGGTATAACACAAAAAAAAAACTACATAATATATATATATCAGGCAGTTGCTATTGGAGACAGTAACTTAAAAGAGATACAAATGCAAAGTCAGTAATATTGGATACATTAGTACTCCACTAGGTGGCAACAAGTGACAGTTTAAAAATATATCTAGTAGTAAAGCTAATGCAAGGGCTAGAAATCAATTAATCCTTTGCTGATACTTCCTTGTCATCATGGAGAGTGCAGTTCATGGTTGCATAGCAACGACAGGTGCCACAGGAGCGCAAGCTAGGGATGGGCGATACCACTTATTTTCGATCGGAATACCAATACTTTCAAGGCCAATATCGCCGATATCGATACAGATACAATACCTCTAATCTAAATTTATAGATTTTAAAATGTCTTAAATTATTTAATTACCAAGAGTGAAATGGGTAATGGTACCCACTTAACATTATATTTAAAAGTTATTTTAACATTCAATATGCCTTAATTGCAACTTATTCGATTACATTTTTGTTTACACATGGTTAAAATGTTTACTTATAGTGGTAACCATGGAAATATACAAATACCATAGGCCTAGCTAAACTATGGTCACTATAGTAATGGTTCATTTTTATAAGGGACTGCTAGTGACAGGCTGTTGCACCCATAAAATACAACCTTTGTATTCTGACAGTGTATAAACATTAGTTACAGAATAGAACCAAAGTCCCTTTAAGTGTTATTCTATAGTCTTTGATAGAACATCAATATGAACTTTTAACATTCAATTTAAATAAATGTAATTGCACTAACTATGTAGGCTACTATTTCATTTTGTTTATTGTGAAATAACTCAAACATAAGTTTTTTTCTGTCTTCTGTTAAGCATTATTCTGGGCTGCGTTTTCCAAAAGCATCAATGGTTTCTTACGATACTAAACTGTTTAAATGTAGTGTCGGCAGTGAGCGAACACTCTGTGATTGTTGGTTCTGACTTGCAACATTTGCGTGTGTTCAGATGAGCAGGAAAATAGTTCTACTACACAATTATTCGCTAACATAGGTTATTTGTCCAATTCAATGCATATTGTATGCATTAAATTTATTGTTAAATAAAAAAAAAATTTAAAAAAACACCTTAGTATCGATATTTTTATTTGAGTATTGATACTTTCGATACTCAACGTCAGTATCGATACGCCCATCCCTAGCGCAAGTGCTTTGGAAAGGAGGAGAAAATGGCATGGCCGCGCTTTGGAAAGGAGGAGAAAATGGCGCGGCCATGCTTTCCACGCGTTTTTAGACGCGACATGTGAACGGTGCCTTAAACATGGTGCATTCCTTCAGATTAATGCCGTGTTGAAGCAAAAGTCAGTGCCAATTGTAATGAACTGCACATGTTCGTGATGAGATAAGGTCCTTGTCGCAGGTCCTAGCAGATAGATACAACTGTAAAATGCTTACTGCCATTCGTCGTGCGAGAATGACTGAAAAAAGTCAGGAATCAATAAACAGAATTGAAATGCACGCATCGCATCAAATCCCCGGTTCTTTGAAATTTGGAACCAGTTCTAAAATGGAACCGGTTCTCGATACCAAACCCTAGTGTGAAGACAGTGCAGCTTCTACATGATTTGTCTCCATCCACATGCAGCGATATTAGGGTAGCAGCACTAAAATTTAGTCTCATACTAACCAAGAATTATTTTCATGTTATGGCTGATAACGGATAAATGGTCAATATTAAAATTCTATATTATTTCGTCACAATCAATTAAACAAAAAGTAAAAAATAATAATTTTAAAGGCTACAGCATCACAAAATTATAATGTACAATATGAAAATGAATATTCATTTTGAGATTTGCTTAAAAGCTTACATTAACAGGTATTAAATTAGTGCTTTTGAGTGCTTTTTGAATTTTAAGTGAGAGTTACATGACAGCAAAAGTACTTGAAATGTAAAAATTAGGAAAATTATCGTCATTTTGAACACCGCTTTTAACCCCGGGTAAAGGAACGTTTCACATTTGTAATTTAAAGCAGGATTTGCACCGCTTTTTAACCGGGGTTATGAAACCCTGCTCTGGAGCAGTGTCTCAAACTTGTGCCAAACTTGTACAGTATGAAACAATGTGGTGTTAGAATGTTACAACTAGATGCTTAGCAACCAACAACCAATCATGTGCCTTATAGTCACTGAAACACAGCGCAATGTATAAACAGTAATTTCTGCGTATGATAGTAAAAATGTCAAACGGCAATGGAAAGTGCGACAATTGAAGTGAAGAAGAGATGCGCAATGCTGCATTTGTCCAGTCAGTGACAATGAGATTACAAATATGCAGAAAAGGACTTTAACCCAGGGTTTAGGAATGTGCAGTGTGAAACTGTAGCTTATGAATACCCAGGATTAATTTTAAACCCCAGGTAAAGTATGAGCAATGTGAAACATGAAGCGATAACCCAGGATAAAATTTACCAGTGGTTTAGAATGACCCAGGATTAACTATTTCAAGTGTGAAAAGCCCCAATAAGGTGATATGATAATAAATAAATAAATCAGCAACAAGAAGGCCTATTAGTGACAGTACATGTGTCAACAGTTTGTGCTTTTACAGTGGGTACGGAAAGTATTCAGACCCCCTTAAATTTTTCATTCTTTGTTATATTGCAGCCATTTGCTATTTGACAGAAAAACACAGAATTGTTGACATTTTTGAAGAAAAACTTCAAGAAAAACTGAAATATTACATGGTCCTAAGTATTCAGACCCTTTGCTCAGTATTTAGTAGAAACACCCTTTTGATCTAATACAGCCATGAGTCTTTTTGGGAAAGATGCAACAAGTTTTTCACACCTGGATTTGGGGATCCTCTGCCATTCCTCCTTGCAGATCCTCTCCAGTTCTGTCAGGTTGGATGGTAAACGTTGGTGGACAGCCATTTTTAGGTCTCTCCAGAGATGCTCAATTGGGTTTAAGTCAGGGCTCTGGCTGGGCCATTTAAGACAGTCACGGAGTTGTTGTGAAGCCACTCCTTCGTTATTTTAGCTGTGTGCTTAGGGTCATTGTCTTGTTGGAAGGTAAACCTTCGGCCCAGTCTGAGGTCCTGAGCACTCTGGAGAAGGTTTTCGTCCAGGATATCCCTGTACTTGGCCGCATTCATCTTTCACTCCATTGCAACCAGTCGTCCTGTCCCTGCAGCTGAAAAACACCCCCATAGCATGATGCTGCCACCACCATGCTTCACTGTTGGGACTGTATTGGACAGGTGATGAGCAGTGCCTGGTTTTCTCCACACATACCACTTAGAATTAAGGCCAAAACGTTCTATCTTGGTCTCATCAGACCAGAGAATCTTATTTCTCAGCATCTTGGAGTCCTTCAGGTGTTTTTTAGCAAACTCCATGCGGGCTTTCATGTGTCTTGCACTGAGGAGAGGCTTCTGCCATAAAGCCCGACTGGTGGAGGGCTGCAGTGATGGTTGACTTTCTACAACTTTCTCCCATCTCCTGACTGCATCTCTGGAGCTCAGCCACAGTGATCTTTGGGTTATTCTTTACCTCTCTCACCAAGGCTCTTCTCCCCCGATAGCTCAGTTTGGCCGGACGGCCAGCTCTAGGAAGGGTTGTGGTCATCCCAAACGTCTTCCATTTAAGGATTATGGAGGCCACTGTGCTCTTAGGAACCTTAAGTGCAGCAGAAATTTTTTTGTAACCTTGGCCAGATCTGTGCCTTGCCACAATTCTGTCTCTGAGCTCTTCAGGCAGTTCCTTTGACCTCATGATTCTCATTTGCTCTGACATGCACTGTGAGCTGTAAGGTCTTATATAGACAGGTGTGTGGCTTTCCTAATCAAGTCCAATCAGTATAATCAAACACAGCTGGAATCAAATGAAGGTATAGAACCATCTCAAGGATGATCAGAAGAAATGGACAGCACCTGAGTTAAATATATGAGTGTCACAGCAAAGGGTCTGAATACTTAGGACCATGTGATATTTCAGTTTTTCTTTTTTAATAAATCTGCAAAAATGTCAACAATTCTGTGTTTTTCTGTCAATATGGGGTGCTGTGTGTACATTAATAAGGAAAAAAAACATTTAAAAACTTAAATGATTTTAGCAAATGTCTGCAATATAACAAAGAGTGAAAAATTTAAGGGGGTCTGAATACTTTCCGTACCCACTGTAACTCATGCCTTCACCATATTTCCATATACCTTCATCAACAGGTTGGAGGAACACCTAGACTGTAATTCCTCACAGCAGTATAAGCACTTCCTCCCATTGCAGGATCAGTCCTCATGGACAGGACTGAGAAGGATGGTGTGATGTCTCAGAGGACACTGAGGCAAGGACAGAATGGACACCCACGATGCTGTCGGGAGGGTTGCTGATGCTATCTTTCAAAACCGGTCAGCAGCTTCAGCTCTGAACAGAGGCGTTTGGGGAGCGGTAGAGAAAGATGGCCTCCCACATGATCAATTATCCCATCTTTTCACACTATCACCAGCATCCTCCTGTCTCCAATGACCTTTCTCATCTCTCAGATCCAACTCGTCATATTTAGTCCATTATCTGGCTTTAGGCTGGTCTCAGTCTCAGTCCTCACAGTCACAGCAGGAAAGAAAACTTCCTCTGTAGTCTGCTTAGACACAGGAAGCACCTTTAGACAAATTTACAACTCTGACGCTATGGTTTCTATTAAAGAAGTGAGGTGCCAGATGGTGAAGATACAGCTTTGCAAACATTTAAAGGGAGGCAATGATTTTTATCTTTAGATGTATTTGTGCATAAGGCTGTTGTGCCAGCAGCAACGCAAATGACTCCCACACATTCGATTTTTAGATAAAAATAAATAATGTAATTTAAGAAGTCTTCATCTAATACACCAGTAAAAGAGATGATGGATATAAAACTGCTGATGTCAGCTTTTAATGGAAATTTAGAAATGGCTGTGTCTCAATAAGAAAAAGTATTTTTGACTTCATGTTTTCAAGAATATAATTGCATTACATTGTATATCTATGAACATAACGTATCTTTAAATCAGATTTCTCAGTTTTCAAACTGAAAAATGCCAGCCTTGTTGTGTTTTGTTTGTTTTAACCACACAATAGGTCTGTGCAAGTACTATTAAAATATATAATGTAAAACTGTAAATAAATAACTAAATAAACAGCTAAATATAACTGGTTTGAGTGGTTATAATTGGTTTGAGTAGGGCAAACTCAAATTAAAAAAATTAGTTCAATCAAATTAACTTTTATGAGTATTTAGAACCTTATTTTTCTTTTCAGTTCACGAAACTTACACATTTTAAGTCATCTGAATTGTTTCATTGTTTTGAGTTTTATGAACTTGTTTCTTAAATTTAAACTTAAATTTACCTGAAACTAGGCTGGGAATTCTATTTCCCAGCATGCTTTGCCATGACACTCGAAAGGGAGACTAAATACTCAAGATTACTAACATAAATTTCAAATTGGGAGTAATTAAAATTGAAAGAGTACAAAATTAAAATCTGCCAGTTCTGCTTGCTAAAAAAAAAAAAAAAAAACTGATGTAACTGATTACCTCACATTTTTTTGTTTTGCCAACTTTGGGTTTACAGTGTAGCTACACCACGAATTTCATGAAATTAATGAAATCACTTCACTGAAATGCGGCCTTTAAACTGATTAATTGAACTTCATCACTAATAAAAAGTGCATTCAATATATAAATGCAACATTCATTATGTTCTTTAATATTATATTGTCAAAAAAGCAGCCTTCTGTGTATCACATTAACAGCTCATCCTTCTTAGAATAATGTGATCTACTGCCCAAACATTGTTTACAAAGCGACTTTCTAAAGAGAATGACAGCATTGAGCACATCTAACAACTTGTTTACTAGAAGATGACTTAATGGCTTGTTGCAGGACCATGAAACCTCAATTACAGTTGGGCACTTTGGCTTGAAACCTGGAGAAGCCTTGTGTAGTCGTAAGGACCTCCGTGTGATTCTGAGAGACAGATTTTCCAATTTTATGTTGGGGGAATAAGAGGTGTTACACTTTGGGATGTACATCACTGTCATTGAGAATGTGACCCACAACAAAATTGCTATTGATCTGGTGCTGCAATCATGTTAACAAGAGAACAGTCCTCGTAGGCTCATATGAAAGCAATACAGGTGTGTGTGTGTGAGTGCGTGTGCGCTTGTCCATGAGGCTATCAGTCAACGTGCACTCACTTGGCATTTACCATTAATGTCAAAATAACTGACTGAATTGTTTTGAAAATTAATAGGCACACTTTCAAGAGGATGTTTTAAATGTGCACTCTTTCCTTCTTTGGCCACCATCACTGTGCATTAGCCTGTCAAGAAACACAGGACTTTCTCCCAACTAAATAGTAATTACTTGCTCGCTCCTATCAACCCAGCCCATTCTGCAGCACTTTACTGAAATAATAATCGAGACGTGTTTTCAAAAAGCTGTGCGCTAAGTATGACACGCTAAGCAGGTGGGTCTCAGCTGCTCGCCATTGCTTGACCATTTTTTCCCCCTCACATGGCGATTTGTTCAATAAATTGCTGCTTCAAGCCATTTCACGTCCTAACAGTAGGGCAATTAGACATGTGTGCACGAAACCTTCCAGTCTCATTAACATTAGCTGAGAACTGTAAAATGGAGGCTAATGGGAGAGGAATGAGCTGGATTCATGAAACAGCTCTAGCATTGGAAGACATTACGGGTTCAGGGATAGCCATAACATGGGCAGCGATCGATCTAGTGCTTGAGCTGAAGTGACTGTATTGCTTAGGTTGCACGTCTCTGGACTGGTGTGAAAATGATAAATTTAAAGGCCTGTTTGGCAGGGTAATTAAAACGTTTAGACTACACTGAGCTGTCGTTTTTCCTGGTAACCGTTCGAGACAAAGTACCTCAGATAACCTTTGTTTTAAACACTTTGCTTGAGGGTTTGCTGGCAGTACAACAGAAGAGTCCACCGAGTGTCTTTCTTCAACGCAGTATGAGAAACAAGCTTCTGTAGGCTAATGAAGTGATTATGCAAATGGAATACCTATCCATGAGTATAATGTTGCCATTGTTAACTAGAACAAACTGTTAAATGTTTTTGTTAACTGAAACAAAACTAAATAAAATATTAAATAAAATAAATATTAGAAGAAAAACATTAACTTGAAAACTAACTAATTGCAAATAAAATGTAACTGAAAACTGAAATTATAAAAATAAAAAGTAGGACTGCCCCCTAATAGGCAACGAAAAGAGGCTTAGTTGACCAAATTTTAGCCAGTTAGTTGCAAAAAATGAAATAAATGTACTATATTTTAGTATGATTGTTTTTTTATTTCATATTTTTAGGGGATTTTATGGTACTAAATTATATTTACACTGTAGTTATAATCCATTTATTCACTTTTTGAGCATGGACCTGAAAATGAAATGTCCTATTTAAACCTATTCATAAATTTTGAACGTTTTAAAAAGAGATCAAAATTAAGTCTGTGCTCTAAAGATGACATTTGGAAAATTATTGCTGAAGTGACAAAAGTCTTAAAAAAGTGAACTTTAAACAAATAGTTACAGAATTTTACATTAATTGTTATGAAAAATGCACAAAAATACTATTTTCAAATTTTATATGAAATATATATTTTCAAAAACATGTTTTACTCTTAAACTGTAAGAAAAATCAAAGCCATGAATCTAAACAAGTTGTGTTCCAAATTTGAGCTTGATATCTCAAAATATGAGCTTTTAGTAAGATTTTGTTTGGCCGCAGTACCAAAAGTTTTCACTAGATGAAATTAGACTCCCATTCATTTCCAATGCGGTCAATTTTTACCTTGATTTTTTTCAGGACCATTTAACTTTTTCGAATCATGTCCATGATTTGTGTGTGTGTGTGTGTTCACATAGCAAGTGCCAAAACCTTTTCCAAGTTTCGTGCCATTCCAATGAAGTAAAGTAAAATTTTTCGAAGAGCACCAGAGGGTTAAAAAACTCTAAACTCTAAGTCACGCAGTCCATGATGGACAGACAGTTAACACGGCTGGTCCATGAGGTAACTGTGTCAGGCAGGAAATCCAAACATTCACCTATCATTCATTGACCTCAAATATGGCTTATCATTTGAAACATGCAACGTAGTAACATAACGTTAGCCACTTTACATGGCCACTCGCTCTAATATTAACAATTGTGCGCTATTATTAGGCACATATCCAAGTGTTCATGTGGAGTGTGGAAGCTAAATTAGAACCACTCTTACTGCTTGACATGTTTGACAGGAAAAATGCATTTCTCATGGACGCATTCACTATATTGTAGAGATGGTGAGTCAGCATCGTCAACTTCATCTTTGCTCAGAAAACCACGATTTTTCTGAGCAAAGAAAAGCAACATTTTTTTCCCCCCCTTCATAATTTTGTGTGTATTTAGCCATATAAGCTGTGGAAGAGAACTGAATTCAGGATCACTCGCTGTCTGGCAGCTTTCCATGCACGTGAGTACTTGATACAGTATATAATAACATTAAGCACATCACATGCATGTAACAGTGATTTGTCCAGTTTACTTTCTGCTGTCTGTTTCAACCTAAAAATTGTTTTGTAATCTTTTGGAAAATTTAAAATCATGCAGTTATCACAAGCCATTGTGATATGCATAGAGCAATATGTACATTTGTGATAATTCCGATATATCGTGCAGCCCTAATGCTGACTGTAGCTCAAGGTCTAGAACGTGGATTCTGCTGTGAGGCATGTAAGTGTGCGCCCACACAAAATCATGCTGGGGATGAAGAAAGGTGTGTTTCAATTCAGCTTCAGAAAACATTGGAAGGTTTTCTAAAAGGACAAAACTCTGTCCATTCTGCATTTAATGTTTTTAAGGATCATTCTCACTCTAAAAGGGCACTTTTTGTCAGTACTAGGCTAACTCAACATTGGTATTATAATGCAAGGTGTCATTTTGATATCAGTATACAGTGTGTGAACCAATCTTTAGACTTTGTTTTAACACAAAAGGGTTTCAAGGGATGTAAAATTGGGGGGGGGGGGGGGGGGGGGGGGGGGGGGGCTTGGGGGGGGACCATATACATACATACACATATATATAGATAGATAGATAGATAGATAGATAGTGGTGCAGAATTTATTTTGAAACAACTTTCAATCAAATTTCAGTTATACTTTATTGTATTAAGGTGCCCATGTTACAGTGTAATTATACTAGTAATTACCGACAACATACTAATATGTTAAGTTAGAGTTAGATTAGGGTTTGGTTTAGGGTTAGTTGCTTGTAATTAAGCATATTTACTGTTATTACTATAGTAAGTACATGTAAGATAAATGTAAAAAAAAGTGTTAAAGAATTTCTAGTAATTAAAAAAAATATATAATTACTAAGAAATGGCAAGTAACCCATTGAATTAAACAAGTTTAAGTAGACTAGTTGACTATAAAACTGTTTAGTCAGGAGCTGCTCTAAATAAAAGCCCATTCAAAATATTAATGAAAACTACCTGTATATAAATAACACTAATATAACACTGCATAAGTATTACAGCTCTCCAGTGCCATACCACTTTAATATACATTCATATAGTTTTTTTATTTAGAAAATTAGCTGTGCAAAAATTAACACCAACATAAAAACAGGGATACAGGATTTGGCCAAAAAAGTAATTATAATCATATCGGAACTATTTTGACAAATACTGCGAATGTGATTTCAACTGTGACATGATAACCAGCTCAATGCTGCTGATTATGGCTAAAAAAAGATCAAAAGCATAAAATCACACTGAAGCAGCAGCTCTCAAGTCAAAAATACAACTTTAAGTTAACTTGTGAGCAATGACTTGTCTCCAAATGAAGTCATGTTTAGCCTACATACCAATGTCTGGAGCTCTTCTAAGGGTTTCCACTAGTTCTCTTTAAAAGAACCAAACTCAGAGCTCTCTCATTTGTCTCAAAAGTTACTACACATTGTACTTCAACTTTAAAGTGAATTTTTGGTCCACTTTAGCTATAATCAGATCTCAGCACACTTTTCACTCACATTTATTCTCTGAAAACCCAATCATGTGGAATATTTGAATATGATACTGAACTACTATTATTAATATTGAACTTGAAACATTTCACATTCACAATGCACTTTATTAGTGAACATCGCATTGAATTTAAAGCAAACCAAAACCGTGTCCACCACCTCCTGATGTGGAGTTTGGTGTGGTTAAAAACAACATATCATGAGCATCATGTATTTGAGTATGTGTAGTAACTTATGTGTAGCACAACAGGCAAAGAGAGCACTGGCCTTTCAACTTTAAAGTATGCAGAATATGTATTTATTTAAAAAAAACAAAATGCAGCCTTTAAATAATATAACAATTTGCCGGCCTAAATTATGCTGCCCTGAAAGGAAGCTGTTATAGTCTTAGCAGGGAAGTGAAGAAAAGCCAGGTATACACTAATTTATGGTATAATTATGCCATTACTAAGGTAAGTTAATTACTCTCCAATCAACCATGAATGACAATGCAACATTATATTAAGAGACCCCCATGCACCTTCATAAACAAGTGCTATTCTACCTGGATTTGCTTTTTACTTTAATTACAGCTCTGCTTATGAGAGGTCACGTTATTGTGGTGCCAGTACACATAAAGCTCAAGGGTTAAATAAACAACAAGCACGACTAAATGAAAGCTCCTCTGGCCCACAAGTCTCGTTCTCAAAGCCAGTAAGTTTGACAGGGGTCAGATTAACCAAGCTTTAAATACCATCATCAGGCCTCTGGAGAGCCCTTTTCCCTTGCATTTATTTCAGGGCTACAGAATTCCCCGAGCACAGAGAGATGGATGCACATGAAATATTAATGGAGTGAAGTAAGAATGCAAAGTGCATTGTCCTGAGACTTTAATTTTACATATCCTTACAGGGCAGTTCTTTCCTGCTGTGCTTGTTAAATGAAAGAATTATGAAGTCCAGCCTGGTACACAGAGCTTCGGCAGGGGAATTAGAGGCTCGCCGTCATGTGACACACAAAAGCGGCTGGAAACAGGGATCTCATCCCAAAGAGACATATGGCAAATGAGAGCCTTACTATGTAATCATACAAAACAATACATCTTAAAAGCTTGTTCAGGGTTTTCTCGATTGTAGGCCTAAAGCTGTCCAACAACAGTAAAACCACCCTGGAGCTAGGTCTGTATATGATGCTATACAGTGTGCAGCTATAGCAATATTAACAAGTCTGCTTTACAATTCATACCACAGTGTGATTTTAAATCATTTTTATATGTTTTAGCAGTGTAAAATATATACCCCTAAAATATATTTACGCTGAAAATTAAGTATAGGACAGTTGGACTTAAGCTTTGAATGTTTAAATATAGTGGAATAAATTGTAACACTCCTAATGCACAAGTTTGATTTTACATATACTTTTATAACGAGATGCTCTTCAGTTTTGTGGCTGATTATGACCAAATACCTTTTGTTTTATATATAAACAAAATCATAGTAAATTAAATTAAATACATACATACATACATTTTTATTTTCTTATCATACCTAAAGTTTAACACAATTGCTTTTGAAAAGATTGTCCTTAAATGCTCTTAAACTTAAGAATACCGAGGCAACCATTCAGACATTCAAATCCAGATTTATTTACTCTGAGTTTGTATTATATCTTTGGTTTCATATCATGGGATTTTCTGCATGAATAAAAGCATATCCTCTAAACAAATCTGGTGGCTGACAAGCTTCCAGAAAATCAGTAATGTTATTGACCTCTAAGAATATGTTGCATAGCTTCTGTTTAGGCGGAACATAATAACTCTCCAAGAAAAGATCGAAACTTAAACATATCACTGGGCAGTGAAACTGTGCCAAAATAGCAGCAGTTCATAGAAGCTCACAGTAGGAGGTCACCTCCGAATGCCGAAGAGTTTAATTTACACACTCTACTTTTCCAATTTGCCCTTTGCCCTAACTATGAATTTCTTTGTGACAGCAACTAGCCCAGAGTGCAGTGTGAGAGCTGGAAGTGAAATCTGTATCCATGCCTTGCAGAGGATGTCAAGACACCAGTGATTTAGCTCTATTCTGTCTGGGAGATGGAGAGAAGCTAATGATGGATGTGTAAAAGTAACATTAGTGATGAAACATGCAATCACAAACACTCTATATTAGAAGGACATACAGATGGCGGCTCAAAGGGGGAGGTCCTGCATCAAGGATAAGCTGAATGCTGCACATCTGTCAGTCTACAGCAGTCACAGTGGGACCCACATTGCCGCATCTCCTCTATTAGCCTTCCTCACTAAAAAGGAGCAGGCCTGGGCTGGCTGCAGAGCTGAGATCAGGCCCACTGGGTGTGGGGTACAGATGATTCATCAAGTCCTGCTTTATATAGAGGAATTCAATCAAGAGACAAGCAAGGGTAGAGTGCAAGCTTGGCCTTTTAATAGTAACAAATATTTCAAAATGCACTTACAAGCCTATAGGCACAGCACAATACAAATTGTATGCCTGAGATAACTGCACCAAGCTGAGTTATCACAGCACGAACGGAACGAAACAAACTGAAAAATGTTAGGGCAGGTTTTTGAACTTATACTTCTAAGAATAATAATAAAAAAAATAAAAAAAATACTTTGTAGAGTTAGTTCACTGCTTATGGTATTCAAGAACGAGCTCTTATCCAAAGTTACTCTGGGCCTAGAGGTTTCATTACTCAAACTCGACATTTAGCTTTTAACCAGGCTTACCTCATTTGTCCCAAAATATTTTAACAATACAGCTTCAGTACACACTGTATAAAGAGAGCTGGGCATGAATTTACTCTATGCCTCATATAAGATGTGCAATAATGGCGATACTCATATGATTGTATTATATATGTATAGAAGAATGAAGATAGAATTTTGGGACACACATACACTAAAAAAAGCTATGATAATTTTAGATATAAAGTGGGTCATGGCTTGCAGTGAAATGTCAAAATTATATCATTTTAGGCAGCTGTCTTACTATTTTATATCCAAAATAAATTAGGCCATTCCTGTAACAAAAATAATATCATTGAAGGTTTGTTTGGCGGTGTAGCAGCATCCAAGTAAGCTTTGCTTTTCTTCCTTTCTCTTTATTTATTTATTTATTTATTACTGTCATCACCCCTTTCATCAGGTTAGGCCACATACCCAGCTCAGCAAGGACACTGCAGCTTTCAAAACAAGTTCTGCGTTTGCAAATTATCAGCTTCTTTGCAATCCACTTCTTGGCTGTCTTGGCAGGATAATTCATAATCTCTAAAAGGAGGGGGAAATAAAAACAGCACAGGAAAAGAGAGCCACGTTGCAACAAAATCTCTCTGACAGCAACAAATCATGGATGCTGACACGAGAAGTCTTCACCACAAGTATGCATCCCTGTTTCTAACATTAGACATAAAATGCATGCAAAGCTGTTAGGTCGTCACCACTGAGCACCAAGAACACTATATGTGATGCTCCTAACACTCAGGAAAAATGAACACTCTACCACATTTTAGACCATTCTTTTGTACGGCTATGGTTTATCTGAAGTGCAACAGATACTTCAATGAATTTAATAAAGCTTTTCGAAAGCTGCATGACTTCCGCTGCTTTAGGTTTTGCCCTTGCTGAATTTTTCAAGTGCCATTCTGCAAGAAGCAACAATTGAGCCTAGTGTCAATCAAACAGCACAATCTCCATCAGGCTGTCAGAGTATAGGGTTGGATGACGGCTGATATGGCTTCCCTAAGATGTCCCTTAGGTATAACGATTCACTGGATTGGATTAAAAATCTGGCCAATGAAACTGCATCGATCTTTAAAATCACTATTAAATAATTAACCATTCCAATATGACCAATAATTGATTTAAAATGATAAAATTACAATACTTACACACACACACACACACACACACACACACAAACAAACAAACATTTAAGCATGCAAATAAATTATATAAAATTCATTACTGTCACGGATGATTAAATGAAACAGACACTAAATTACACAGTATGCAATTAATTTTATTTTTAAATCCATTACTGACCACCAGTGATAAGTTTATCTTTCAACATTGATAGAGATAAAGAAATGTTTCTTGAGCAGCAAATAACTTATTAGAATGATTCTTGAAGGATCATGTGACACTGAAGAATGGGGTATTGGCTGCTGAAAACTTATATTACATTAAAATAAATTATATAAATTACATTAAAACTGTATTTTAAAAAAAAATGAAAAAAATTAATTTATTTTAAATTGTAATACTACAACAGAAATGAATACATCAATGTTTTAGGAATTATTTCAGATAAAAATGTCTACATATACACTTACATACACACACATACAGTCAAACCAAAAATTATTCAGACATTTTTTATATTTTTGATATATTTTTACTAGTGGGTAAAGGACACTATAGTTCATTTATGTAAGTGAGGACAGTAAAATAAAGTATTATATGACATATTATACGCAAAAATTCTTCATACAGTGGACTACCAGTAAAACTGATAAAAAATGTATTCAGACACTTTGACCTGACCATGTTTTGCTTAAGTGTTATCTGACATAATTAAGATACATTTTTTTCTGACACAGTTTAACTCTGAGATCTTGTCATATGTTATTACCATTTTTTTAAACTATAGTGAATAAACTGTATTAATGAATAAAATGTTCAAGGTGTCTGAATACATTTTGGTTTGACTGTATATACATATATTATGAATTATTCCAGATAAAAATTTCTACATATGCACTTACATACACAAACACACACACACACACACACACACACACACATATTATATGTATGATGTCATCCCATGTAGTCATGATGGGTCCCTGTTAATGTGGGGCACAGTGGAGACAATGTCATATTCATGGTTTTCCTTCCTCTTTTGACCCCGATACTCATTAGCACGGCTCTGGCATGAATGGTGCATTATCTGGCGTCCATCCTATAGTGTACACACATTCTGTGGCAACTCCCTGCATGCTTCACTCTCACATTGTTCCATAAAATCCGATGTCTGCTCACAAGGCTTACGCCTCTCCCCTACTCTCAAAGGAGCGGGGTCAGTGAAGCAGGTAGTGTTGCCATGGAGACAACTTTCTAGTTTATTTCAAGCACCCAGGTGAGGTTGTAACCTTGACCCGTGTTATTATCAATAAGAATTATTGTAAACCGTCACACTCTTAAATCGTGCAGCCGCGGTTCGGTTCCAGAGAATGAAGACGCCAAGCGAGAGAGAGGGGTGAGGGGGAACAGTGGGCCTTTCATTAAATGGTGAACGAGTCAGGGCTCTTCTGAAGGAGCTGCAGATTGCCGCAGCTAAAGCAGTGTCTTCACCCTGTTTGCTTTGCAAGGCCACTCGCTGCAGTTAAAAACTTCGCTTCGTGCCCTGACCCCCTGCACACTGCTGCCAGTCTCTCCCGTATTGTCATAGTCCATCCTCTGGATTCAAGTGGGCAAACAAAGCCAGGATAACAAGCTCTGTAAATGCTGACTGCACGATTTTGAAGAAAAATGCGATAACGTTAAAAAATGTGGGTCATGGACGGTGTGTTTCAATTCAACTTCAGAAAACATTGGAAGGCTTTCTAAAAGGACAAGACTCTGTGGATTCCGCATTTAATGTTTTTAAGGATCATTCTGACTCTAAAAGGGCACTTTATGTCAGCACTAGGGAGTGTTGTCAAAAGTACTACCTTTGATACCAAGTCTTTACTAAAATTTTAAAAATGTGATGTGCTGTTGAGCGGATTCAAAACACCTTTGATTGGCCATTGTATTCACACGCTCAACAGATATGTCTATGATTGGCTACAATGATCAACGCACAGGAGCAAAAGCACACAGAAGTGTTTGAATTTTAAAACTTTTTGAAAGCAGGCGTCCATCAGCGGACCGGTCCACTGATAGACACCGGCTTTCAAACGCTCCCATGTGTATCTGTGGAAGCTCTTGGTGAAGAGCATCATTGATGACTATTTACAACATGTTTTTGAGGCGTTGATCACAGAAGCCAAATCACAGACATATCTGATGTGCATGTGAACACAATGGCCAATCAGAGGTGTTTACGAATACTACAGCACTCAAAGCGTCACATTTTTAAAATACTTCGGTACCAAGTCAGTACTTTTGACAACACTAGTACTAGGCTAACTTAACATTGTTATTATAACGCAAAGTGTCCCTTAAATGTGGGGCACAGTGGAGACAATGTCATATTCATGGTTTTCCTTTCTCTTTTGACCCCCATACTCATTAGCACGGCTCTGGCATGAATGGTGCATTATCATTTTGATAACAATATACAGTATGTGAACCAATCTTTAGACTTTATTTTTAAAACAAATGGACTAAAAAGAGTTTCAAAAGATGTAAGATGTCTTTTCAGTTGTTAAAACTAAGCCGATCAGACAGTTGACACTGAAGGCCTTTGAATACTGGGTTAGGGTTAGTAATAAAAAAAAAAAATAATAATAATATTATACAAGTAATTATACAAGTAAGTACTGATACATGTACTTACTAATATTTAAGGTTAGGGTTAGATTAGGGTTTGGTGTAGGGTTAGTTGCTTGTAATTATGAATTATTTACTGTTATTACTATAGTAAGTACATGTAAGATAAATGTAAAAAAAAAAATGTTAAAGAATTTCTAGCAATTTTTTTTTTAATAATTACAAAGAAATACAAAATAATATTAAATTAAACATGAAATTTTGCAGAAGACTGGAATACTTTATCTTGTAAAACATGTACCAATAATCTTTGTAAAAAATATTTTTCTCAAAGTGGTAAATAAAACATTTCACCATTACTATCTTGTCAAAACTTTCGCCAAAGCTGAGCCCTTCAGCCATCTGTAGGCTCTCTGTACCTCTGTAGCAAGATGGTCTGGAAGCAAACTGAGAAAATCCGTCACCCCATCCTCCTCAACCAACAGTACTCAGTTTTTCAAGCCTGACCATGGTAGGCTGCCACTGGCATCAATACTCAAAGAGAACAGGGAGGAGGGAAGTCAGCTTCTGCTTGAATTAGCGATACTCTACATTCGCCCCAGAGAGCTCTGAAGTCACGGATGTGCAAAGATAGGATTACCGCCAAAGATATTCAAGCCAATCCTCGAACATCAACAATTATGGGCCGAGAAGCACAGCCACATACGCTCATAGAACAGCAGCACTTGATTTACTTTCTTATGTGCTTATACTGAACGCAAATCAGTGGCGTTATGCAACACCAGCTGTTGTCTCCCTTCAGTAACTGCTGCGTCAGAGGAAGATCGCTTTGTCGCTCTTAAAGGGAGCCACAATTCTGTTTAATCCTTCCAGCCCTTTAAACCATCACTGACTGCATGCACACATGTATCAACAATGTGTTTAACACAATTTGGACAAAACACCCTTAGAGACCCTATACTCTCAGTTTACAATTTACAAATGAATGATAATGGCATTGTGGGATAAAGCCCACTAATTTACAAAATAAAAATATACACATAAACAACATGTAAAATATAAAAGTACACATGACATAAACAATGTGTGTTGACATGATTTTAGCATGGGGGATTGTATAACCTTACCACGTCACCACAACCTGAAGAAAAGGAGAGATGAGTTGAAAGAATAAAAGATAAGTTAAAAAACAAGAATACTTAAGTGTTAATCAACTAGGGCTGCAACAACAAATTGATAAAATCGATAATCGATAATGAAAATCATCAACAATGAATGTCATTATCGATTAGTCGCGTCTGCCCACCGTGCACGGAAAACTTCCACCAGTCGCGTCAAACAGATGGGTGGCAGAGAGGAAGACAATTAATATTCAGCGCAAAAATATGATGAAATATCAGATGTTGAAAGTTAAAAGTCAACATGTAATTCCAGTAATTCCAGTGGTAACAGTAAAGAGTTAACAGCATGTAATTGTAAGACATTTCTTATATTTACAGGATACAGAAATTACAGAACCAGGTTACTTCTTGCCTGTTAACTGAGTTTGTGTTTTTGTTTTTCCTTTATTATCTTTATTATTATCTTCATTTTTAATGTAGGGATTCAAACGGTCCCTTTGCTTTATAGCTCTTTTGCATATAGCATAGATATTAGGTACAGTTACATGACAACAATGTACTAAAAACAGAAAAGTTTTTTCTTTGTACAGATGACAATGTTAACAAAACCATCTCTGTTCACTAGGGGTGAAATGGTTCTTGGTTTAAATAAAAAAATAAATAAAAATTAAAAAAAAAAGTTTACACAGAGATGATAACAGTATAGTTTTCAAAAACTTCCACTTTGAAACCCATTTTCAAAAGTTTGCATTTTCAGACCCCCAAAACTCGCATAAAAAGTGTTGTGTAAAGGGCTCCATAGATATATTCCCTAAATACATGTTTTCATAGCATTCAGTTGGCACATTTGTTTGAAGGACAGCATTGGGCAGGATGTGGAATGTCAATTTTGTCAATAAAACAAAACAAGAAAATTTGGCTTATTTATCATATAATTGTTAGATGCACCCCTATAAATCAACATTAGCCACAAATGTTGTACTGAATCCAGAATGTTTATTTAGGGGGTGCACTTGGATGGTAAGCTTATTCTGCCTTGTTTAATGCACCCCTTCATCGTACGAGTATGGGCTTTTTTGTGTCAGCAATTTAGTACATGCCTGAACTATAGATTTCTTGCAAATTAAAACTGCAGGCAGACTGTATGCTTTAACCCACTGACAAAACTGGAACCTTGGAAGTTGATGCTTGGCACTTTGCAGATTTGAAGATCAGTCATTCTATTGTGCGCCCTCTGGACCAGAAGGAAGCAAGCAGAAAAGAGGATATGTTTTTTTTTCCCAAAGCATTTTCATTCCCGTTTTCATCCCAAAGCAGCAGATTTCTGTGCTCCTAAAGGAACTGCTTCCAAAAAACAACTGTGCTGTGGTAACGCAGACTAAAGCTCTAATTACATTTATGGGCTTGCTCTGCAGAAGTCATAATTATACTACCTTTATTATGCAAATTAATGGGCTGATTTCAAAGAATTAATTACCCTTGTCCAAAGTTTGATTGGTAAATGGCTGTTTTCTGGTTCCAGCTATTTTTGTTGCATTCTTTGTACAGTTGGAGCATTTCAGACCGAAGATTCTGAGAGGAAATCCCTGCAAAACGACTCGGAAACCAGAAGTGATTGCTTTCATTTTGATTATCAATACAAGATCATTTCTACAACCTCATACTTGTGCGGTTAGAAATAAACAAAATTAAATCAAATGCTGCAACCCTTTTCTTATCACATGAGTGCCTTTAATTGGAGTCATTTGCATCGCTCATCTGATAGGACTAACTTAATTTGAAAGTCTCTGTTGCTTTTAACCTCCATAGAGCTGAAGGAAATCACTGGAGTGAAGTGATGCAGCTTTAAGACAAAGACTCAACTCAATGCTTCCTTTTTATTCAGAAGGAGTCCACACGAAAACTCAGCAAATGAAATGCAAGAGCAGAGCAGGCCACAATGGACCGCCTGAATGGGCTGAAATGAGTTAGCCGAACAAAGAAGAGGATGAATAAGTACGGACTGCAAGACCCGGTGGATTAGTGGCCAGTGGAGGTGGGGGATGATTCTGGAACCTGAATGAGAACTCTCAGGCCAATCAAACTCAATCAAACCAAACTCTTAACCTCTGCTGGCGGATGACCTCAAACATAGAAGCGCCTCTTCTTGTGCTCATAATCATGACTTAAGGACTCGAGAGATAATCACATACACGGTTTCTGTGGAAGGAACATATTTAGACTCGGGGACAAGTCAATATTCACCTTTTAAATAGGCCAGAATGTAACAACTCGCCGTATCGTTAGCATAAAGGAATGCCAGACAGTGCACATACATAGCGGAGACATCTCAATTTGTCACCAAGAATATCATCTACTGTAGTAATTTAAAGGGTTGTGAAAATGAAAATGAAAATGAAAATTCTGTCATTAATTACTCACCCTCATGTCATTCCAAACCCGCAAAACCTTTGTTCATCTTCGGAACACAAATTAAGATATTTTTGATGAAATCTGAGAGCTCTCTGACTCCTTCATAGACAACAATTCTATACAGTTCTATGTCAGAACACAGACTCATTATTGGCTGGCTGCTGTGTCAGCATCACATGCCTGCGTCTTGCTGCTCACATGAACAGCGTCGGCCAATACTGAGAAGTGTTCTGATGTAGAACCTAGAAGCGCTGAACGTAAACACCATAGGAGAATGACACAGAAGAGAAGATTTTGTTGAATAAAGTCATTATTTTTGTTTTGTTTTTGCGCACAAAATGTATTCTTGTCACTTCATTAAATTAAGGTTGAACCACTGCAGTCACGTGGTCCATTTTAACTATATTAGTACCTTTCTGGACCTTGAAAGTGGTGGTAAAACTGCTGTCTATTGAGGAGTCATACCTCTCGGATTTCATCAAAAATATCTTAATTTGAGCTCCGAAGATGAACGAAGGTCTTACAGGTTTGGATGAGTTATTAATGACAGAATTTTCATTTCTGGGTGAACTAACCCTTTAAGACTATCTGTTTTTTTTGTCATCTAGATTTTGTTCTTTCACAGGTGTTGTCACACCATATGTGTGCTATCTGAGAATTGCATATGTAAATGCCTGTAGCGTCTACTTTCTATAAAAGCATTAGCAGGCCATACTTTTAATATCTGAGAATGTATGACATTATGAAGCTGTGCCAAACACTTAAGCACATGATAAGCACATCAAGAATGACATTCTGAAATTGTGACAAACACTTAAAGAAATGTCAAGCGCTTCAGGAACAGAGCGATAGGATACAGCAACACTCCTCTGACCATGCTGAGAGACAGCTTGAAAATATAAGCAGCCCTCTTTTCCACCTATTTAAATTTAACCGTTAGGTATACGAGATGACAGATAGCACGTTTTTCACTTGTGTACTGTAGCTTTTATCTGATAGTGACCAAAAAAAGAAAGAAAAACACTAGGATAGCATAAGCAAATTACTGTGAGGCTTATATCTTCACTAAGCTCATTTTCCACTGAAATGCTTTTCCAACATCACAGATAAGGCTAGGAAAACACTCCAAGCTCGACATCTTGTTCCCTGACAGGGTGGATCAGAGCAGAGCTCCTCATGCTCAGATAAGAGGGGGTTAAAGTAGAAATAAAGCCAACACCAATCCCTCAGACTCCCAGCGCGGATGTTGGGTGCGCCAGACGGGAGAGCCAGGCCCCCAGAAGGCTTTGTTGGCGATGTTCAGCCACAGAATTACTGTAAGTGCCTCGTTAAATGCCAAAACCTGGAAAACAATCGCATTAATGAGTGAGAATGCAAGACGTCACAATGCACTCGATCCAGCGGGGTTCCGAACCCGGCCCCTGGCTCCTCAGCCACAGCGACAACGACACAATATTACAATTAGCATGCTGATTAGCACCTGCCCAGACTCACAGGGAATGACATGGGGCTAATGACAAAGTGGGCCAGTGTTGTATGTCATGTTCATTGGTAAATATCAGCCACTTGGTATTCAGTGTGCCCGCATATGTGCCCTCTTCAGCAAAAAGGAATTGTTTAGTTGAAAGCAAGACTGAGGAAGACAGTGGCCACCGGTGTGTCTCATTATTTCCATCCATGTCTGAAAATCAGGGCTACAAAAAAAAAAACAGAGTAACAAAGACTTTAATTGTCCACAACCTTTAATGAGCAGCTTTTCGTGACAAAATGCCCTGTCTGTAATGTTTTATCACTAATGACGCAACTTCCTTTTCATGCAAGAGGAGACTTAGATACTCTGAAATATACACAGTAACAACAGCAAGAATATCTGATGAGGCAAAATGCGAAGAAATTCTCAGAGGGTGGCTCAGGAACTGGCTTTATATGCAGTTAAAAGGGGATTCCAACCTTGTGAGGTTACTTCATTTCCCAGTGTTGAGTTTATTTTTTATCACAGCATTGTTTATCACCTCACTTCCTGTTCCAAGTGAATCAATATGCGGTCAATCTCTAGGCAAGGAGAACGCATCGATTTGGTTCTTAAGGCTGTACAACCTTTAATCTCCTGAAACGTTGCCGAGCCCCTGAATGCTTTGAGGGCACTTTATGCTGGACTGTGCAAAAGCTAAACAGGGCAGGAAATCTATGCACAATCAACAATCCAGCCTCTTACGGCTAACTTAATGGAAAAAGGTGGAGCGTGTTTTGGTTCTGTTGAGGCAACCTATAACTGATTTAACTCTTTATTGATCCTCAGCAGGAAATTTAGGTAACTTCCCTGCATCGATGTGGAGTCGTGTCCATTTTATTGGTCATATATGTGAGTTTCAAAAAGTGTCACTAAAACTAAATCTAGTGTGAATTGTAGTGTCTAGCGGTGTCCCCGACTACGGATTTACATAATCAAATCAGATTGCCTATATTCGTCATATCATATATGAGTGAGCGGGTGGTGGGGGGGATGGGTGCTTGAAAAACAGCAGTCCAATAAATAGTGCGCACAAACTCTTTCCTCACATAAGGCCAAAGGAGTATCAGCTACTTTGAAAGGCTTGCGCGCTCAACTGTGCATGAGATGGAGCAGGACGCGGAATATGAAGTAAGGCCTATCCACCTGTTTTAGGGGGGGTGGGGGGGGGGGGGGGGGCGCTACTGTAAAAAAGAACGTGGGTACAACTTCCGGTGAGGCGGCGGAAGTAGCATACCAATGGTATTTTGTGTGCTAATTAGCGAAGAGGCTACGTGTTTTTCGGATCATTGTTTACTTTGTAAAGTTGCAAACCTTTATGAGAGATGTTGTTACGGCACTCAGGGACAACATTTCAGTTTAGTACATTTATTAGTTAATAATATCACATTACAATAAACAATTTTTGTGCCCTTAATTTGTCCTTTACTGACCTTCCACAAAAGTGATAGACAAAACTGACAATGATTTTTATCTTTTTTAAAACAAATGAGTGGCAATGTGGATAAACATTCACAGCCACAATGTACAGAACACCACACAAAGATATAGAAGAAAATAAATAAAAACATTTTGGATCAATAAACCTTAAAAAAAAAAAAAAAAAAAATTTTTATATATATATATATATATATATATATACACATACATACACACACACACACACACACACACAAACCAGATTCCAAAAAAGTTGTGACACTGTACAAATTGTGAATAAAAAAGGAATGCAATAATTTACAAATCTCATAAACCTATATTTTATTCACAATAGAATATAGATAACATATCAAATGTTGAAAGTGAGACATTTTGAAATGTCATGTCAAATATTGGCTCAAAAGTTAAATGTACATATAAGGAACAGCTGGAGGACCAATTTGCAACTTATTGGGTCAATTGGCAACATGATTGGATATAAAAAGAGCCTCTCAGAGTGGCAGTGTCTCTCAGAAGTCAAGATGGGCAGAGGATCACCAATTCCCCCAATGCTGCGGCGAAAAATAGTGGAGCAATATCAGGAAGGAGTTTCTCAGAGAAAAATTGCAATGAGTTTGAAGTTATCATCATCATCTACAGTGCATAATATCATCCAAAGATTCAGAGAATCTGGAACAATCTCTGTGTGTAAGGGTAAAGGTCGGAAAACCATACTGGATGCCCGTGATCTTCGGGCCCTTAGACGGCACTGCATCACATACAGGAATGCTACTGTAATGGAAATCACAACATGGGCTCAGGACTACTTTCAGAAAACATTGTCGGTGAACACAATCCACCGTGCCATTCGCCGTTGGACTGTGGCAAAATGGAAAACTGTTCTGTGGTCAGACGAATCAAAATTTGAAGTTCTTTTTGGAAAACTGGGACGCCATGTCATCCGGACTAAAGAGGACAAGGACAAACTAAGTTGTTATCAGCGCTCAGTTCAGAAGCCTGCATCTCTGATGGTATGGGGTTGCATGAGTGCATGTGGCATGGGCAGCTTACACATCTGGAAAGGCACCATCAATGCTGAAAGGTATATCCAAGTTCTAGAACAACATATGCTCCCATCCAGACGTCGTCTCTTTCAGGGAAGACCTTGCATTTTCCAACATGACAATGCCAGACCACATACTGCATCAATTACAACATCATGGCTGCGCAGAAGAAGGATCTGGGTACTGAAAGCCTGCAGTCCAGATCTTTCACCCATAGAAAACATTTGGTGCATCATAAAGAGGAAGATGCGACAAAGACCTAAGACAGTTGAGCAACTAGAAGCCTGTATTAGACAAGAATGGGACAACATTCCTATTCCTAATCTTGAGCAACTTGTCTCCTCAGTCCCCAGACGTTTGCAGACTGTTATAAAAAGAAGAGGGGATGCCACACAGTGGTAAACATGGCCTTGTCCCAACTTTTTTGAGATGTGTTGATGCCATGAAATTTAAAATCAACTTATTTTTCCCTTAAAATTTTACATTTTCTCAGTTTAAACATTTGATTTGTCATCTATGTTGTATTCTGAATAAAATATTGAAATTTGAAACTTCCACATCATTGCATTCCTTTTTTATTCACAATTTGTACAGTGTCCCAACTTTTTTGGAATCGGGTTTGTATATACACACACACACACACACACACATATATATTTATATACACACATACATATATATACATACATACATATTATATATATATATATATATATATATATGTATGGATATATATATATATATATATATATATAAACATACGTGTATAAATATATAAATAACTGCAGAAAGGTCACACTGCACATAAGTATGCATTTCACATGTCGGCAAATCAAATTAAAATGGCTAAATTGCCTGTGCGGGCAAGCTTTAACTAATGTACAGCGCAACATCGATGCACCAAAAAACAATCAAAAATTAATTTACAGAATATACTGTTCTAATAAATACAATAAATAAATGAATAAAATGAAAGTCATAATCAAGTCACAAGTGTAAAATGCCTAAAGTGCAGGGGAACATATATGCCTATTTAAAACAAGCGCCACAAATAGTTAAATTAGATAACCCAGAGTGATCAGTAAATAAATTTAAAATTAAAGAAATTATTAAAATTACGAAAGTATAGCCAGAGTTGTCAACTTTCCAGTTGTCAAAAATCCAGTCTTTCACACAATCTGCCTGTGTCCATTTGAGTCTTTTCAAATAGCGCGCTAGTCAGCTCGTTAACGTTGGCAGAAGTGCGCCACAGTGTTTGTCGTTGTTGAGTGGTAGGACATGAGCTGTTGGCACAACTTGCATATACGTTTTTTGGATCATCTTTTACCATTTCAAAGTGCATCCAATTCTATACTTTAGATTTTCTTATCCCAGACATTGTTAAAGATTTAATCCCTGCAGCAAAGATGCTCCTCTGTTGGTCACGGATCATGGAAAGTGAAACTTAAATCTGTCACAGGGGTGGTTGAATTTATTCACGCACATTAAAAATATTTATTAAAAGCTTCTTTCTTTTCACATTTTTATTTACAGCATTATCATAATAGGCTGTATATTAACCTATTGTCTATGTAAAATCTCATATTAAGCAACCCCATATCTCATTTCATAACACCTCTGCGAAGATTCGACTGTGAGATTGATAGTCGAATCAGGCTCCTCCTATCGAAGCATTGGATGGTCGACTATTCAGGGTCACCCCTAGTAGTGTCTATCGCTTGAAAACTGTGTTTGCTGCAATACATTCAAAATGTGTTCTACAATGCCTTTCTCTGATTGCGGGGAGGAAGGTAATTATTTCTGTGAAAGAACAGAATGAAGATGATGTTTGGTAATAGGTTCTTCATGAGGGTCTTTGTAGCAGGCATTGTGAGATGCCAAGGCCATGTTAATAAATATGTACACTGTCCGCTGTTTGATAAAGTTTGAAATTAATTAGTGGCTGCTAAACAACTGAACTCATCAGGCCTGTATTTATGAGACAATACCCCTGAGTGTTTGGAGAATAATCCAGAAGTTTGAGCTGCTATTCATTATTGATGATACAAGCATAAGTTATTTCTCATGTTCCATGCATAACACTGAATTTAACAGCACAATGGATCACATTATGCTATGTTTTATACCAAACCCTGATCAGGCTTTTGTGTCAGATGAGAGCAACTAAAACAACCCCACATTTAACATGAATGACTACTTTAGCAAATCGCAACAATTTTGCAGCATATGCCTTGAGAATAAGTATGTCTATTTAGGCAGTGCCTGTTTTTCAGCCATTTAAATTATTTACAGTTATAAGCTTTATTTAACAGGCCTCAGTAATCTAAAGAGAAAGATCAGACAGATAATTTTGTCTGAGAACTTAAAGGTAGTGTTAATTTTGTCATTTTTTTTTTTTTTTTAGTTAGTCTTAGTCACGTGTTAAATGTCCTTTTTTAGTTTTATCATATTTAGTCAACCTGCTGTTTTTGTTTCGTCAAGTTTTAGTTTTAGTTTAGTTTTAGTCAGTCTTGGTCATATTGTAATCATGGTGTGTAATGGTTAAAAAGATAATCATAATTATTTTGCTCAAAATTGTTATCTTGATTACGGAGCATAGTTTTTTGTCATGAGAAATTTCTTTTTAAATTTAATCGGATTGCACTTTCACCTAGGCCCTGTTTATACCTGGTTTTAACAAGCATTTTTGTCAATCAGATCACAAGTGGACAATGCTAAACAAAGGTATAAACAGTGTCTAAAACATTTTGAGTTTTCTCACTTTCGAACACTTCCGGAAGTCACCTACTCTCCGCTTACTGAACTAACACGTAAACATTATGGGAAGTGCGCTAGCCAGATGGGGTTTGTTGGCTGAGGACCCAAGTTTGGTATGAAGACCATACCAAGCACGATGTTCTCTCACCATTCCTGATTTCTAACACACACTCAACAGCGTTCGGCTTTGTCTTGCGGCTGTCAGAGCAGAAACGAAAGCTGCTGCTTACTGTATGTTTTGCATCGTCTCCTTTCGCGCTCATATGTAAATTGAGCTTATTTTGTCCATTAGATTGAAAGATCTGGAAAAGCCCATACATTTACCCACCCATAGACCCTACCCTTGAAGAAATCAGGACAGAAGTGGTTGAAAGTGTACAAAAGAGACGGATTAAAACACCAGATGTAATGTGTACTTTATCTACTTGTGATCAGATCGACCAAAAAGCATCTAATTCCGTCATTAATTACTCACCCTCATGTCATTCCACACCCGTAAGACCTTCGTTCACCTTCGGAACACAATATCTTCATTTGTGTTCCGAAGATGAACGAAGGTCTTACGGAAATGAGGGTGAGTAATGAATGACAGGCATTTTAATTTTTTGGGTGAACTAACCCTTCAATACCAGGTATAAACAGAGCCCTACAAGCACAAATCAAAAGGAATGTCAACTCATATTCATGGTTTATTTTGAGCATTTTTAACTGATTTTTAATCTGATTCACAAAATTAGAAACAAAACAAAAAGTCTTTGTATTGTCAAAGAGGTTGCATAAGTGCATTTATTCCGCAACCACAATCACAAACAATATGGTCAAGAGCCATGTTTGATTTATTACAGTTCATTACTGAGAATGTTTGATTGCAGATTTAGTCATAGCAAACAGCACAAGTGGCCTCGTGGAAGAACATAGACTGGCTGTATTGCACTTTCATTTAAGCATAATATCACCATGGAATCACTAAACTCCAGCATACATGTTTGTTGGGGTTTTCAAATCCTCTGGGTTTTTTTTCCGCAGTGTAGGGAGAGTGTGCACATTAGGGGTCGACCAATTATCGGCGCCGATATTAAGCATTTTTACGGTTATCGGTATCGGTCTTTCACAAGCAGTTTGATTCAGCGGAGAGTCTCCCTCTCTCTCAAAATGCGCAAATGGCTTCACATCCACATTGAGTTTGCTCTGCAAGCGAGCTGTACGCTGCAATATTAGCACGTGTTTCGGACAGTTGATGGAATTGGCACTTGCACGTCATTTTAAGTCATGCCAATTCAAAAATACAAGCCATTTTAAAGTACTTGTTAGCTCTCAAGAGAAGGTCCTCAGTCAGCACGCTTTCAGCCAATGTACGCGCACACAGGACACAGCTGCCTCTCAAACTGCTCGCAACAAATGTCAGATTGAGTTATTTTTAGGGATGCACCGATGTATGAAAGACTGATATTTATCGGCCGATTTTTGCTCAATTTATAACCATTGGCATATCGGCTGTAGCAGAAAAAAGGCCAATATAAACCGATGGTTTATTAATTAACTGCGTGAACTGTTTTATGAAGTTTATTGCATCCGTTTTCACTCAAAAAAAAAAAAAAAAAAAAATTCAAAAGCTAAACAATACAGAGCACAAGAAGTATGCATTAAACTCTCTCTCTCTCCATTTCATTATCATCAACATACAGCAAATTACTCAAAACACTTATTACAACTAATAGTAAACAAATACATACAGATCTTATGCCTTTTCTGGGGGTGCTTAATAAACTGAAACTTTAAATCTGCAAAATATCTGCATGCTCTCCATTACCTGTATAACTCCGTAGACAAGAAAACCCGTCAAAATAAGAGTCCCGCCTTAGTAAAGGAGATCTCATACATATTTAAACTTACAAAAAATATTAAAATGTATACAAAAACAAATTAGATTATTCACAATAAAGTCTGTTACAATAAAGGTTTAATATGTATATAATTTATACAGTGAAGAATATGCAGTGTTATTTGTTTACTTTATTTCAAATTTCAAATAAGAGACAAAGTGACAAATATCAGTATCTGCCAATAATTGTTTGTTAAAATCAGTATCGGTCCCAAAAAATCATATCGGTGCATCCCTAGTTATTTTTTTGCGACTTATTACACATAAACGTTCAGTTACACACACAGTTATGTTAAAATGCCCGTCCTGGAAAGTATACACATAAGCACAGTCGGTTGTCTTCAGTGAATATGAACAGCATGTGTTGTAACAGTATATTCCTTTATGTCTTAAAGAGACAGCAGCCTTTAAACCTGCTACTGTCTACTATTGCCTGTCACAATCAAACAACAAAAGAAAATCTTTATTAAGGATTAATCTATACAGTTATATATTAATTTATACAGTTAAGGATATGTAGAGTTATTTTATATTGGATTATTATTAATATTATTATTAATAATATTATTAACAGTTCTTTATTATTAACAAAGTTTTTGTCAGAGCCCTTGTTATTCTTTGTTTGTTTGTTCGTTTATTAAGTTTACGCCATGTTAGCATCATGGCTATTTACATGGCAAATATCATCCATAAAATTTACATTATTATATAAAACATTTCAACTTCAAGAAAATCTAAAATACATTCAGGTGATACATTTTGAAATATTCCATGCAAGCATGTTTCTGAATAAAAGCATTTTCTAGCAGCATCATAAAAATTACAATTCAACAGAATATGCTTAATAGCCAAAGGAACTTTACATGAGAGACATAAAGGAGGAACTTCACCTATGAATAAAAACCCATGGGTAAGTCTTGAGTGCCCCAGTCTACACCTAGTGAAGACGACTTGATCATGTCTTGATTTTAAGTTATGGAAGGTACTTCTTTTTATACTAGGGTTTATTTCATACAGCTTATTATTTTTTTTTCATCCCATTCTGTCTGCCACTTGTTAGTGATATATAAATTAATTACTGGTTTAAAATCAGAAGGTGGTATTTGACAGTCAAATATTTCCAGGTCAAGCGCATCCCTGGTAACCGTGTCCGCTCTCTCATTACCAGTAAGTCCAGTGTGACTTGGAACCCAGCAAAAAATAATGTTAAAGTTTTCCTTCTTTAAAAGATCGAATTTAGTAAAGATTTCAACAGTTATGGGGTGATCAGTCCTTAGGGATTCAAGTGCTTGAAGACATGATCTTGAGTCAGAGGCAATTAAAAAGTCCCTTGTTATTCTTAATTTTGACATTAATTTTAATTTTTACACCAGACCTATATATCGGTTCAAAATATTGGCAGAAAAATGTATCCTTTTAAGAGGAAAGTTCTGATTGGGAGATTGATTGAAAAAAGCAGATCTATTTTTAATATGGCAACCCTAAAAAAAAAAAAACTCATGATGTTATGATTTAATTTATTCTACAAAACACAACAGATGACATTTTGAAGAACATCTCAACCGTCTCAGTTGGTTTGGACCCCGCTGACTTTCACTTTATGGACCAGTTTTTTCTTTTCTGAAGAGCCACAAGGACTAAAAGACTTACTAAGTCTATACTATTTCTCTATAACTATGGTAATTACAGTCTGTAGGAAATGTTTGTTTTGTATATCATCATTCTCCTTTTTCTTTCTTTTTTTGTGCTTTATTTTACACATTGCACAGATTGGTATTATACGAAGGGTCTGTCTGTTTGTCTGTTGTTGTGTTTGCTTGTTTTTTCTGTGTGTTTGTAAAAATCATAATAAAAATATATTTAAAAATTGGCATTTGTAGAAATACAGAAAAGTATTGGTAGTTCATGTTAACTATAGTGTTAGAATAGAGTTAATGGCTACACAACCTTATTCAAGTGTTCCAGGTACATTAAACATACTAATGCTTAATATGGAGAGACTACCTTAGAATATGTACTTTCCCAATTAATCCTAAACTAACTTTTTTTTTTTTTCACGAAATAGTTATAAAAGCCTTTATACTAATAATTTTCCTTATGATGATTCTGAATAAAAACGTGCTGAGTTTCTACTGTTGCTATAGTAACGAACACAAGTTTAAATTACAGAATTTTCATTTTTGAATGAACAAGCAGTGGTCCTCAATTCATTTTGAGGTGGACATAATGAAAGTATTATCAGTCTCATCACTTTTCATTCAGACTGCAAGCTCAAAATGAAGCATTCTTCTTTTGCTGTGATTCAAGAGTAGGACAGGAGATACTGACACTATATTTTAGTGCGTTTCCTTTCCAAATAATGCAGATTATTTTTTTTATTTTTTTTTTAACAAAAACTGAACTGGTTGTGAATAATTTCAATCCTCAAACCTACATATAATCAACTCTTTATACAGAAATGCACAAATCTATAATAAAACTTCAATGGATCTACAGAGGTTCATTTCCAGCTTTCTAGACATTCGTTCTTCCCTCTTGCCATCTGTTGAGAAAACATGAATAAGTGAGTGCATTATTTAGCAATTAACGAAAAGTACACTAAGTGGGTGATTTTAATGATTTATAAACTTCTTTTTGCTGGAAATGACATTATTGCAGGACCTCTACAAGGCACTCTACAAGGCACTCTACAAAGGTTTATTAGTTGGCACAAGACTGAAGCACATTTATTTGGACTGCCTAAAAAGAGATGATACAGAACATGCATTATACTGCACAAAAAATCGTGAGCGTAACAAAACTCAAACAGAACCAGAGTAGTACAAAGCATCCACCTACACCACATCCAGTGCACTATCGCTCCCCATTAGCAACTACACGCATGCCCCACTCTTTATCATGGTCCTTAAATAGGGCTGTGGAATTATAAAGGAAGTCATTAGATTTAATTAGACCAATTAGATCCAAATTGGAACTGAATGATGCGGGTGCATGCCACCAAACAACATGGCACCGATACAGTGAATCCTAATTGAAGTGCAGACTAGACAGAGGAAGGGATAAAAGACAAACAGCAACAGGCACATTTACGAATAAAATGTAGCCTCAAAAGCAACCGAGACCCCATTCCCAACCCGTATATGCATGCATCAAGCTCACAGAGAACTAGGGACCACACTGCCTTTTTTGTGATTGGCAGTGTTTAGAAGAAAATTACAGGCCTCCCTCCCCACAGGTTCAGCTGATTATTCTCAAAAGACAAGCCGAGCTGCACCATAATCTCCGTGTTTCCATGGGGTCCTGATTGTAGCACAGCCCTGGAAGTTTGATAGAGCAAACTTCAAAGGAATGAGCGAGGTAAGGTGCCTGCTCTCTCGGGATTGCGGTTGTGCAGGCGAGGGTATCGAAGCATGAATTATCTATTAGTGTGACTGATATTACAGCAGGGGCCCTATTTTGAGACTGAAATAGACATATATATCATGAACTTGTGGCTGCGTGGCATTTTTTGTGCTGCCGCTAAAGGCTGATAATCCAACGCGGTCATTAGACCACTCTTATTAGACCAGATTTTACAAGCCAAGGATGTACATAAATGGTACATGTGTCAAAACACAGAGCACAATTGAAATTACATTTACTTACAAAAAAAAAAAACACCTTTCAAAAGGAAAAATTAGTCTATTCATCCTGGAAAAGTGCTAGTGAACCCTTAGATGATAAGAAAATTAACATTTAACTGCATATAAGATTTTACTCTTCCATGAAAATCAACAAGCTTTTATTAGACAAATTTCAAAGAAATGTGGGAGGAATCTCAAAGATCTGCAATAATATTCTGTGTGCACAGGCTCAGCATTTGGCAGACAGTTACGGTTGAAGAGAAGGTACTAGATGATCCAAGAAAAACATTGTCGAGTCCCCCACCAGCCCCTTTCACAACAATGTACACAAGGCCAAATACTTAACAGTAACAATTTGCAGAACACAATAACGAGCGCAGCACATCACTTATGTATGCTCTATAATTTTCAAACTGTGAAAAGAGACCTTGGGGAATTAAAATATGGCATTTGTATGGAGATCGTATTTTTGTCATCATTCACCACTTGCTTTGTGGACAACAATCCCTACTGCTTTGGAATACCACTGGGAAATGAAGCCAAATGTTCAAACATCTCTTCAAACTTTCATTTCATCTTTTTCCCCTCTGTCTCTATTTCTGCTTTATGTTCATCTGACTCGAATTTCACATGCTACTGTATGCCCTGAACCGTAATTTTCCAAAGCTACAACAATTTCCTCTTTTCTCGACCCAGAAAGGGAGCTGGCCATCCTATCTGTGCCTTCGGTCTTGTTACTGTTCAGGGGTGACTGTCTGACCTGAAAAAAAAGAAGAAGAAAAAAAAAAAAAAGCCAGATGGCTTCTTTAACTAAGCTCTTGTCTGAAGCCAAAATATGTCTGTTGTCAGCACAGTAGGAGAACAAAAGAAAAACCATTCAGTTAACAGGATTAACAAATCCAGATTGGAACGATTTTGTCTACATGGCATAAGCACACATGAGGAGGGTTGCTAGTCTGTTGCATGAGCCTTAAAGACCCTAAGGCAAGCTAATATCCTTTATTTCATCACACTTATCACTGAATCGTATCAAGTAATTAAGTATTGTGGATTTAAGAATCCACAAAATAGTGGATTAGACATCCTAGCAAAAAAGACGATTAAACAAATCTTCATTCAAGTGCAATAACATTGGTGACCGAAAATTTGAAAGTCTAGTTAAACTGATGATATACTAACTAAACGAGATCTTTTAAGCTATAAATATACAATTTAAAGTTGGGGGCCTGTAATATTTTTTATTTTAATTACTTTTTTTTTTTCAATGTTTTTTTTTTTTTTTTGAATAAGCTTTGTGATCAAAAGATTTTGATCAAAAATACAGTGAAACAGTAATAATCACTGTTAGATGTCACAGCACAATACTATAAAAACCTACAGTACAATACCACATTTCTCCATTACAGTAAAATACCGTAATTTATATATTGCATTCTAGGTCATTTTGATTGTAACTGGAATATTTTAGAGTATATTTTAGTGTTGCTGTGACCTACCTAGCTGTAATATGCCAGGCAATAATACAGGATTGCAGTAAATAACATGCCACCAGACGTCACATCAAGCAAACAGAAAATAACTGCTGGTGACTGAAGAAGCAGAACGGTGGATTTCTGGAAGTTTGGTAAGTTAATTTTATTATTAGTTTCTTGTAGTGTACATCGTTTTTAGTGTGGAATAAAACAGCAAATTTAGCCAACGTTGCAATCTACTCCCCCACTCAGTAATTTCTGGTCAAAACATAGTTACAGAGTTAGATGTCTACCTGCTGTTTCACTCTGCTGCTTTCCTGATGTTTTATATTAACTTAGGGTTTATTTCGACCAAACCATATTCGATGATTTTTGGAACAGTGGAAAGGCAAACTGAAATGGTTTTGCTGAGTTTTATTCAGTTTCTGTCGAGTTTGAATGTAGTTTGTTTTTATGGTGGTGTTCGAAGTAAAATGACTGTATTTGTCAATGGAGACAGGTGGGTTTGAGGAGATCGATGAGTAAACTAAAAAAACACAAGTAAAATGCATGCCATGGCAAAATATTCAGCAAGGTCAAACATATGTTTTTTATTAACCTAAATTGTTGGAGTGTGTGAAATACATGTGTGTAGGCAACAGTGTATGTGTTAGCCTAATATACATCCTTAACATATAATACATCATTAAATCAAACATATTTTGATTTCTTACAGCTCTACAGTGTGGTCCACTTGTCTTTTCACCCTGTGAAGGGCATTGCTGTTACAAGGCAGTTTATGAGTATTTTGTAAGAATTAGCCCAATTAATAGATTTATAAACTTTTCAATTTAGTAGGATTTTGTTTTGCTACAGAATTTCCATTTGCCATTTCTCCCTTACATTGTCTGTTCATCTTTATTGATTACATTTTATAAGATGAATTAAACGGTTAATGTTTTATGCATTCATTTGATTACCACTGTTTTGATCATTTTGTATTAAATAATAAATCCAGAAAAAAATAAAACAGAATTTCTTGAAAAAAAAAAAAAAAAAAAAACATTTCATAGAGCCATATTATTGTAAAAAAATAATAAATTAAATTTATTAAGTTTTATGAATTCAATTTTGGTAGATATGCATTTTATTGTCAAAATGTAATTAAACTATTAAAATGAAATCCAGAAGAATAAAAATGTATGCATTTTTTTTGAAAAAATGAAACAATTTAAGAAAAATAAAACATTTCAGGGCCATAATTTTTGTTCAACTTTCAATAAAATTATTGTTATTTTAATTATTGTTTTTTTCCCCAATTATATAGACATGCTTTTTGATTACTAAAATTAAATTTTAACCATTAAAACAAAGTCCAGAAAAATCAAAATAAAATGGATTTCAACAGCTATGCTGCTCAATACTTTTGTGGAAACCGACATGCTTTTTTTTTTTTTTTTTTTTAATTCTCTGAAGAATAGAAAGTTAAAAAGAACAGCATTTATTTGAAATAGTATATGGTTACCAAAAAAAAATTGTAGTTTTGTCAATTTGATTGGTAGCGTATCTATAGGTTTTGAATAGGTCCAAATGTTAAGAACCAAACCACTTTTATAACAAACTCAGTAGATAAACAACTGGTATTTGGCAAAGTGCAAAATGATCAAGCACAGCCTGAACATTTCTACATTCCAATTTGCAGGTCTCACTCGTGTGCTGATTCAGTGCTCAAGCATCGCTGTGAAATGAACTTGACTTTTAGTATAACTACCATCATAATAACCACACCACAAAAACAGAGCTGTAGCCAGAGACATTCACGCATTAAAGGTGACACTTGATTCTAAAGTAGCCACAGAGCACACATAAAGAAACTTCATAAGAAGCTCAGCAATTATATAATGCTGCAAAAGACAGTTCCTGCTCTAAAGGGCACCCTGGGAATGCTATGCTGAAATAAACTAAATCTGCCTAGGCCTGGAATCTCTTCTTTATGTAAAAAGCACAATAACGTGTCTTTGCTGATGGACAAATCTGACGGGGACATCAGTGGATGACAAAAATTACTGAAAGCAGCTTATTGCCAAACACTATTGCGAGTCCATCAATGTGCTCTGAGTGACCGGATTACTGAATATCTGTTCAGGGAGTGCATAAAAACACATGATTACAGGCATTTGGGGCTCAGCGTCTGCTTTTCTATATTAAAAATGAATAAATTCTTTTACATCACTGTTGTAATGCATAACAGTAGCATGTATTTTTCAATAATAACCATGTTTTCATACATCTATAAACATATAGGCCTGTTCTTCTGTCATATATTCCTGCCAATTTATTTGCAGTAAAGAGAAAAACTTTTTTCTTCAATTGGTTTATATCTGCACAATGTAAAGCTTCACTGCAATATTATGCAGATGTGCAATTCTGGTTCTCTGCACATGCACAGTATCTACTTAAGACTAATGCTGCATCCATACCCATCTGTCTAGCTCATTTATACAAAGCCACTAACTGTAAACAGTCTGTGATTACGGACTATATTTTAGGGATGGGTCACAATAGTCCAGCAACCATCTAGTCAAAACGATTTGGTTTCTTTCCCTGCCATGGACACAAGAAATAAACCACTTGGCTTGACTTATGAGCTACAGCTACTCTGTTTTTTTGGCACAAATTGCACAAACAAACAATCGATTCTCCTAAAATGTTTCAAGGGAATCCAGATCTATAATAACAGTTAAATGTAATTCTAACCTGCCTTTGATATTGACATGAAAACCACGACCCCTGTGGTGAGTTAGCAAATACAAACACTATTTTTAATCTGATGTTGACCTAAGACATGACACTTCCAGAGTACTGAGGAATCCTTGCCGTGTGGTTAGATGAAGCACAGATCACCCCAGCGGGCCACCATACCGCATTTCACCAGACACTGAGAGATTACAGCCTGACCTATTTTGTTTTATTAGGAAAAACGAATCCTTTTGACATAGTAGGTCAGAGGAGCCAGTACAAATGGCTACATTTTTTCATTGTAAAACAAACATTGCCTGCATGCACTGCCTTTCACATTTGCTCTTCAAGTGTGACCTGATAAAATTATTTTAATAAACCTTAAAGTATAGTGTGAAGGGGATAGAACGATGAGTGTCAGTCGTGCTGATATAAAGCCCCGGCGATCTTAAATAACTAGATGAAACGGGGAGTGAGATACAAATTGTAATGTACCCAATGATTCAATGTCAGAACACAATAAAATGACAAGCGCAAAAAATAGGCTCACCGAGCGCTTGTGCGTTGGCTGTAATGAATGGACTGAAACTCCAAAAGATTGCGTGCACATTTATCTTTTTGTCTGCATGCTGCGACTCTAAGCTACAAAAAGCTCTGAACAATACAAGCTGTGAACAAAGAGAACTATCAAAGAACAAATTGTTATCCAGAAAGAAGAGCCAACAACTTCCAAGCCATTTAACATCTTCAATGGATCCAACAAGTTCAATTCTTGCTGGATGGACCAAATATGTAATCCAGCGTCTTGAGATTTCCGAACTACGAACAGACCAACCTCTAAGCATTTTGACTTTGTAGTGATTTCTGAACCAAAGAGTCCTCTTTTATCTTCCTGTGTACTGCAAGAGGAAAAACTCATTGGTCTTTAGAAAGCACTAAATCCTTATTTGTACAGCCAGAAGATAAATGGATGTGCTTCCCAAGGGACCTTACTTTATGATAACATTCAGTACATATCTCTTGTCTCTTGATGGGGACTAGATATATTTTGAGAAAAGAGCAGTGATTAACCTTATATGCAAGACTTCTGAGTGGGTGAATTGGTCTTAATGGTAATGCTAATGGGTGCTGGTAATCTCTATTTAATGAGAACTTGCTCAGTGTGAGCTGCAGTATAATGATGTAGTAAACTGCTCCATCATCAGCAGCTCTCCAACACAGGACGGGAAGTGGGAAGTTGCGGTGGAGCTGCGTTTCACAGTTTGACCCTTTGGTTCATCAGCTGTCTGCAAAACAATTTCACAGTCACAATGAACGTTAAACAACGGTCTCAGTTTCCGCCAAGCACCAAAGTGCAACTGCATAATGACAGATTATAAATGATGTTCAATGAAACAACTCAATGATTGAAAGAAATCTGCTTTTTTGTGCTTACTTTCTCTAAAATGTAAAGGATTAGTTCACTTCAGAATTAATTTCCTTTTTTTGAGGAAAACATTCCAGGATTTAGTCCATTTAGTGGACTTCACAAGGGTACAATGGATTCAAGGTCCAAATTGCAGGTTCAGTGCAGCTTCAAAGGGCTCTACATGAGGAATAAGGGTCTTGTCTAGCAAAACGATAGGTCATTTGATGTGAAAAATGTGACGCTTTGAGCGCTGTTGAGCAGATTCGTAAACACCTCTGATTGGCCATTGTGTTCACGTGCTCATCAGATATGTCTGTGATTAGCTTCAATGATCAACACACAGGAGCTTATGAAAGCACATAGAAGTGTTTGAATTTGAAAGCGTTTTGAAAGCGGAAGTGTTTGAAAGCATATCAGTGGACTGGTCAGCAATAGACGGCTGCTTTCAAACGCTCCCATGTGTATTTGTGTAAGCACTCAGTGAAGAGTGTTACTGATGACTATTTACAACGTTTTTGAAGCATTGATCATTGAAGCCAATGACATATCCGATGAGCCGTGAACACAATGGCCAATCAGAGGTGTTTACGAATCCGCTCAACGGCGCTTGAAGCGTCGCATTTTTAAAATGTCAGTACTGATGTGGTACCAAAGTCGGTACTTTTGACAACTCTAAAATGCAATTCAATATCTACAGCACTTTAATAAAGCACATTCTTTTTGATAGTCATCTTTTGGGTGATACATGGGATGACAATGAATTCTTGGGGATTCTCTTACTCAGCAAACAAGCATCCCAGTTTGGCTTCTGTAGAATAAAGCATCCTTGTTGGATATTTTACCCAAACAAAGAGCAATTTAGAAGAAATTATAATCAAACAAGTTACTCATATGCTGGTCAGCATGTATTTCGCCTTCGGGGGCTCTATTGTGAAGAAACAAGGGAATGTCATTACAGAATTTTAATCAAGACACAACTGCCTTTATTTACTGAAATAAATACATAATTTAATCCATGAGTCATGTTCACAATGGGTTTGAATAGGGGCTTTTGTCTTTGTCAAAGAGTTCATTGATCATCTAGTGGAGGAGTCTTGTATTGCTTTCAGCATCTTGACTCATCAATCATTATCATCACGTCTGTCAGCGGCGTTTAGGCAGAGGCAAATAAACTGACCTTTGCTTAACTAAAGGAATTTTCTCCAATCCAAAACATCCAATCCCAACGACAATTTATTGCTTGCTGATTTTCTAATCATGACATGTACAGCATTTCATTTTCAGTCACCAAATAATTGAGCCATGCCATAAACTGCACGAACTGAGCGAAATGGTTTCTAATAGAAATATACACCATGAGAATGTTTGTCATCCACTCACACACGTACTGTATAACAAAAACATTACCAATAACACCAGTAATCTCTCTAGATACAGCCCAAACTGAAAGAATTAAGAGAGCTCTTGTCTCTCCTTGCGCTGTCATTTACAGAGCAAAGCAACCAATCAATAGCGAGGCGGGCATGGCAGATTCCAGACGTAATCCTCAAAATATTCTTATGTGGATTAGCTTCTCCCCCAGCCATTTTCATTTTCACTCTGCAAGGTATTAGTCTGACAGCCAAGTGGAGCAAAACAAATAATACACACTTCAAATGGGAAGAAACGTCTAATAACAGCAACCTGGTTAAGCTGCTGCTTGCTTTTTCTCTATTTCCATATAAACTTATTTGCTGCAGGCCCTAAACAAATTATGTGTGCTATATGTTGTGTACTAAACGTTCATCTGATTTGAAAAGCATTATCGCTGGCTAATGGAAACTAGGGAGTCCCTGAAATATGAGGCTACTGTCAAAGCAGGGCTGTTAAGCATAAGCCTCTGTCCTTTACATTCAAAGACATTGTATGAAAACACAAAAGCACAATTAAATAAAGCTTAAAGCCTCCAAACAATGGGCAGAGAAGACACTCCTAGTGTGTAAAGAGTTAGAGGGGGTAGTAAGAGTAAATTGATGGATTTTGTACTAGTTTGGAATCCGATAGTGATTGTTAGCTGGTATATACTGTAGGGGTCACATTATGAAGGCATTATTAGAGTAATTTTAAGGGTTCAAGACAAATTAGACAAGTGCTTGTTTTCTCTAGCAGTGATTTGCTAATGCAAACATAGTTAAAACCCTTTATCATATATCATAATATTTTGCTACGGTCGTGTTAACACAATAAAACCACACTATTATACATTCAGACAAGAGTCAACTATTTAATCATAATAGATATGCCCCCAACATAATATGCCAGAGTTTGTTAAAAAATATTGACTGCCACCTACACACAGTTGTTCAAGTAATCATAGACTAACACACAAAAGGTTTGCAGAAATAACTATTACTCATCATCACATTATACTGTCTCGTATATAAAAAAAAATAAATAAAAAAAAGACAAGTTGTGACAGAACAAATAATAGAATCTATTATTGTGACATGACAAGATTGAATGTCTATTGCGCAAAGATCTATGAGGATATCTAACTTAAGAAACCGGTTTTTCATGCTGTAACCCATCTCTGAACACCATCTCTGGCACGGAGCACCGCAACGAAACGCATAAAGAAAGGTAAAGGTAAAGAAAGTCACTTGTTTTGACACACAATGTTTCCAATCACTATTTTTCAACACAAGTGAAAGCAGCTGTATTTTTACACGAGTTTTCCGAGCATCGTTGCCCGGAGGGATAATAGGCACTATTTACACTGCAAACGAGCGACGCGACGCGGCAAACGTAGAAACCTCCATGTTACAATCGAAGCAAAGGGACAAACTACGCTCCAGAAGCGAAGCGTGCATTGCAGCTTCTGAGCAGAAGCAGCACGAGCGTCGACCAAGACGCGTTATTATTTTATCAAGTGAAAAGTCCTTCACTTGTTGACTCCGTTTGAACACCACGACTTCTGTTCACAAGAATAATACTCTTCTATAAAGAATATTCTATAAAGAAGGTCGGAGATAAAAGATAAGAGCGGTTAAATAAACGGTCAGTCTGTTACTTAGAGACTGCGTTGAATGACGGGGGAAATCTTGGTAGTGCCAAGAGCAACAAAATGCAAAACATTCCCTCAGCAGCGAAGACAATGCTAATTATTCTAATGTTTTCAAAAAGTGATGTGTTGGTTTAAAACACAGCTTCCACAGCTCTTAAAGTTCGCTATTTGAACATTTATATATCTATATCGAGAAATGAGAACGAACAGTAGCCTACAGAGAAACAGCGCGCGGATGCTGGCAGATTACAGCGAGCGGTCACACTCATATGCGCTACTCTGACTTAAAGGGACAGTTCACACACACACACACAAACACACACACACAAAGAAGAAGAGGAAGAAAAAAGATTCTGTCATTTATTCACCCTCGCGTTGTTCCATGTGGAGTCCCAAAGCTGTATGACTATCTTTCTTCCGTGGGGCACAAAATAAGACGCAGAATGTCTGACTGACAGCCTCACTTTCATTGCATCTTTTGCCATAGAATAAAAATGAATGGTGACTGAGGCTGTCATTCCGCATCTCCTTTTGTGTTCCACAGAAGACACAGATGTGAAAGAGCATGAGGAACCACAAATGACGACATTTTAATTTTAGAAGAACTGTCCCTTTGAAACAAAAACAATGTTTTGTGATAAAAGGCGTTAATGCGTATTCCTAAACTTATTCCTTAAACTTAAAGGAACTCGTTCACAGGCTTATGCGAGCTACGTGAAGCTGATGCGTCGCTGTCCGTGATGATGCATCGTAACTGCTGCATCTTTTCACAATCCATTCCAGTGACTTGCAAACTCGCAAAGGCTCAAATAAGACTGTGATTAATGTGATTCCAGAACCACACACGTGAACAATTTAACTTAAAGAAACATCAACTGAGAAACAAATCCATTACAATAATCCATTGAAACAGCTGTTATTTAAGAACGATGCTTTGCGTTCAATAAAGGTCAGTGTATGTTCCACTTTCCAAAAGACTGCTAATATCGTGGTAACATATCTACAGTGTAGCCTATGGTTCTATCTTTAACGCAACTAATTTGCTGGTAAAACAATTTTAGTTTCTGTAAGGAAGAGAAACATCCCGTTTCTTCAGCACGAAAGACCCGCAGCAAAAGCAAATGGAAAACACCAGCAGACTTTATCGCGTCAAAGTTGACAGAAATGACCAGAAAATCCACATTTCGCACGAACGCTTCAGTTTCAACAACACGTATGTAACTTTGTAGCCCATCGGTACTTTGAACTATCACTTTCAATCAAGACGCCACACTGTGTACCAATCTCCGCACGCGGTGAATTTCAGTCACGCTGGCGCAACCATTTTTGCCTTGAAATACAAGCAGATTAAAGCAAAAGCACAGTTCCTACCTGTATAGATAGCTGCCGAAATGGTGAATAAAATGAGGAGAGTAGCGAGAGATCCGTTGCTCGTGTTCGCCATGTTGGACACCTGCTTCATTCTGAAGCTCGTGAGTGAGTTGAGCTTCACCTAGAGCAACGGGAGCTGCGCGTTATGAGATGCTGGGAAAGGGCGGGAACAAATGCCCATTCAAAAAGAACGTCAGTGCATTTAATACAATCCTAATAGCCTACACAACCGAGTCTCTTGATGTTATTGAAAAGAATATATAGCCTATATTTTTTATGCGTAGCAATGTAAAAGACAAATTTGTTTGTTTCTGTAAAAACACCCTGTTGATCAGAATAAAGAGGCCTCCCTGTCCCTACACAAAAAAGTGGCATGGTAACCATATAGTTTCCGGCAGAATGCCACAGTGCAGTTACTATACAGTTAGCTTACTGTGTTTATTGTTAATAAAACCATAACATAAACATATTTACCATTATATTAATATATTATTTATTGGATATCATTCAAACTTTTATAATAATATATTTATAATAATTTGTCTAATAATAATACAATTTTCAGTGGTGCTAATCCCACTGTAGTTGTACTAACTAGGCTATAACAAAATATTTAAGCAGCAACCATGATTACCATGGGTTAACTGTTCACAATGTAACAGTATAAGGTCTTTAGAGAAAAAAGAGCGCCTCTAGTGGCGTTACATCTGTTTTCTTTTTCTTTCTTTTTCTTTCTCTTTCTCTTTCTCTTTCTCTTTCTTTTTCTTTTTCTCTTTCTTTCTCCTTCTCCTTCTCCTTCTCTATCTCTTTCTCTTTCTCTTTCTCTGACACGCACATACACAGACATTAAAAACTCTTGAACAGTAGTGTGTGTGTGTGTGTGTGTGTGTGTGTGTACAGTCACGGTCAAAAGATTACACCTTGCAGAATAAGAGGGATCATACAAAATGCATGTTATTTTTTATATTATTCTTGATACTTAATACTGTGTCATTACCTGGATGGATGGATGGATGGATTGATTGATTGATTGACTGATTGACTGATTGATTGATTGATTGATTGATTGATTGATTGATTGATTGATTGATTGATTGATTGATTGATTGTGATGGTTGTTCACTAGTTGTTTGTCCTGTTAAGGAAAAATATGTTTGGTGAAAGTCTTGAATATGACATATTATTAGAAGCACTGTTATTAATCATTTCATATGCATTTAAAGAGAAGAGGGATAAAAAAAACTTCCTGTTAGATATCTCTTCCCTGAATATGAAAGGGACTTCTCATCAACATAATTATGTTGACTTTTTAATATAAGTTAATTGGGTGCTTTCTCAAATTGACTCACAGTTGGAGCCAGGGTTGCAAATTGATAAGGTAATCCAGGTAGCTCTACCCTTGGTGGCTCATTATGCTAATTCACTTGGAAGGCTCACAGGGCAAGTGCTTTGATTTTCTGGAGATGAACAGGAATTAAAGAAATGTTTATACAAGATTCAGATTTGAATGATTCACCCTAATGCTTATGACTGAACATGTTTTTCCGTGCCTTCCTGGGTCCATTTTTACAGTAATTGTCACAGGAATTATTCTTAGGGCATAGTGACTGATGGATCCTGGAAAATAACAGATAAATTTAGTTCTGAAAAGACCAAAAGTAGAAGTAAGCAATGAAGTGCTTTCTCTTGGAGTTTTTCCCCCCCTTAAGGATTATTTTATAATAAGCATAAAGTTCACTCTTCTTAGTTTGACAAAGATCAGGGTTTAAAAGTTTCTAACATTATAAGGTTTCTAAAGTTTTGTTTTAATATGATTCAAGGTAGCATATAGGATCAAAGCAACAACTTACATTTTTATGCAGTCATGAGATACATAAGCACTCTTTCATATAGCCATAAGATGCTCTGTTGTCAGTGATGTAAAATACATTTTAGAGTACACCTTTCCTTTAAAGAATATCAAAGCCTGGGTTAGATGAAAGAAACCCCCTAGAGTGGGCAACAGACTTCACAATCTTATGTCAGAGCCAAACAGTCATGTTTTGACCTTGCTGTCCTAAAGGTTCTTTTTTTCTTCTTCAGAAAAAAATCAGTATGAGAGAGAGCTCTTTAGTTAATGAAATCTTCCTGTTATTTATTGATTTGCCTCAAGGGTTTTGTTCTTGCTTGCAAATAAGTGATATTCATTTGGTATCAACACTAGAGTGCACATATTGTCCCATGATACTAACTCAGCAGGGCTCCTCTATAATTATTCATTTAAAGACTTTCCCAAAGCACATGATTGTGACAGGAAAAAAAGTATTAACTCTAAATGAAGGATTTGTACAGTAGAAACATTTGGCTTAGGGGTTGACTAACTTTGTCGGAAATATATTACAAAGCAGCACTGGTCCAATAATTCTGTAGGCTATATAGGTGAATGTAGGCATATGCATGATAAAATATGTATTATTGCTCATTAAAAACTATAAAACAGTAGCATAAGGATAAATCCTTCACATTGTACTGTTTATTTGTAGGCCTATAACTTTAATATAATTGTCAGATTAACCAGTAAGAAACAGTAAAACAGCCATGTTTGGGGGCTATAGATGTGGCATTGAAAATTATTTTTTACTATTCCTTAAAAAAACTATAGGCCTGAAGGCACAAATGGAAAGTTCAAATTTTTGTGTTAAAGCACTTATATCATAAAACGTGCATTATTTTACCTGTAAAGTTGTCTTTATTTATTTATGTATGCATGTAGTGGCAATGTTGTTTTGTGCGGATAAACTTTTAGTCAATCTCTTTTTTAAACTGTTCCTGGATGGTTTACGTTGTCGTACTCTTTGGACATATGGAGACGGGAAAGAGACCGACTGTTCTTCTGACTGTTTAAATCAGCAATAGGGCAAAATACCCACTCAGCGAAATGCAGACAAGGACGTAATGTCACCTCTTTTGCGCGTACCTCGTGCCAACGTTACCCCACATTCACTGGTGTTTCCCTTAAGAAAACAACGTTGAATATTGATTATAACTTAACACATACAAGGTAAGTAAGCGATTCTATAATACTAGTAACACGTATAGTATTTAAGTAGTGTGGCTACGGTATGGTGTAACGTTAATTTTAACGTTTGTTGGCTGGCTCCGTTTACTTCCGTTTTGCAGTAAGTCCCTCACACAACCAAGGAACGAGTTGGATTTTTTTCATTATCTCACAAATGCTGTTGACTGAGTTTAACCTTTACTGTTTTGAATAGAATAGCTCAATTTTGGCCCTAGACTAGATATTCATTTTATGGTGCTTTGTTGGGGTTAAAGTATTTACTGCTGCAATTTTTAATTCTAGAAGGATATTGTTTTGTTACTGTTACGAGCCTAATATATTGTTTTTATGAGCATAACAGTAGCTGAGCATAGCATGTATGTATGTAGAAACAGCGTATAAATCAATTTATTTAGGTACTATTTTAATATTAATGATCACTTTAGTATAGTAGACTGGTATATCAGTTACATTTCTGTATGTGTCTTCAATAGTGTGTTAATGTTTAGCAGCATTTATTCTTAGTTCTCCCATAATCAGAAAGATCTAATGTTTTTGTAAATAAAATCACTTTCTGCCATTCAAGAATTTATGAACAAGTAGTAGTTTCAGTCTGAGGTTCAGACAGGAAATGCCAAAGCTTGGCGAATCTGATCTGAACATGTCTATCCTCATAAATCTTGTAGAAACTTAAAAATTCACTAGATAGGAACAGGTCAAAAAAGTAATGCCAGATTCCACTATGCACAGCGTCTATTTCCTATACAGCTCTTGCTCTTAAAGTGTTCGGATAAATGTGACATTGAGCCATACGGGCCCTTAAACGACAGCTATCATTTAACACTGACTCAACTTGAAACGAGTTGGTTTCAGAAAGCTTTTCTGTTCAGGACTCGTGTCACCAAAGGAATCTGAAAGGGAAGGCAAAAGTAATTGAGGTGGTATTGGGAAGAAGGGGGATCATAGAGGGAGAAAATGACAGTTTCCTCCTGATATGTGCTGTCTCCAATATGAGGACATGATTTAGGAAAGCATTGCGTCATTCATTGATTTCTGCTCCAGTCAAAGTGTGTGACAAGTAGAACAAATTACCAAGGTGTAACAGAGAGTGTCTGGACCCCTGTACATGCTACAACATTCATCACTGTCAGAGAGGACCAGTTTATTATGAAATGCACAAATCATTAATCTGTGGTGGACACAGAGGTTTTCTGTACTGCGAGATAATGAGGATGACAGTTGCTGCCATTGCGGAGTGTTTTATGGAAATCACAGCATACTGTTGTTCATTCATTGCAGTAGCTAGTGATCGCACATCAGTGTGGATCATTCTGTCATGAGTTTGATAATGCACTGGGTGGAGGTACCTGTAGTTAACCTTGTCCCCTGAAAAGTCTGACCAATGTCATTATTATTGTTTTTTTGCTCACTTTCCTTCTGTGTCTTTTTTTCGTCTCTAAGGGTATATACCCTATGTCGGAGTATGTGAATATGTGTCTTTATGGACCTTGTTAGGTTGCTATTTGTCTTACCTGTATGGTACACAACCACCCTCTCATAGGCACATAGTCTGTTGCTGCCTGTGTAACTAGGCTGATGGCTCAGGCTCCCTGTGGCATATTCACAGTGTGTCTGGAGGCTAGTTATCTAGGCAGCTTGTGGCTTTCTCATGATTGGGCCTGGTAAGCCTGACACTACTGTAATTTCACATTCTTAGCCTTATTAGTGGATGCAAAAGTTTTCTTGTTAGCTTGTTTTATTTGCATCATGAACGTGGTCGTTAATTAACTTCATTCACGCGTGTTTGCATGCGATTTTCTAAGTGCCACTGTTTCGGTCTTTGAAGAAACAGGCCTCATTAAATTAGTTGTTTGTCCAAGCTTATTTTCTGCTTAAAAGTCTTTATGTTGAGATTTAGATCATTCTTGTTAGCATGTTATAATGCCTTTCCACATTCGTCCAAAAATCTGCTATACAGCAACCTTGCAGAATCCCACAATCTAACTCTTTTTTTTTTTTTTTAATCTTTATGGACTTTTTGTTTTTATACCAGGGCTGTGTGGCATTGAGAATACATGTTTAATGTATAATCAAACAACAAAAGACAAAGATAAAATCACTCACTGCATTTGACTGAATAACTTTAGTTGTAAGGATTAACCTGTATTTAATTTATACAGTAAAGACTATCCAGTGCTATTTTACATTTGTTTACTCAATTTCTGTAATATTTCCTAATACTACTTTTAACTATTTATCCAGCATTGTCAAGGTTTTCCGTCATTTGTGACACAGCGCTTCCCCACCATTGATACGTTTTTTGTTTTTTTTTGTTTTTTTGTTTTCTGGCAATCCATGCTTTTACAGTTATATGGTAACTTGGGAGTGCTACTATCTCAATCAAAAAACAAGCAAAGCAGAAACAAGGGGTACACTTTATTTTACAGTGCCATTGTTACATTGTAATTACTCAAATAAGTACTGAGCATTATTAATTAACTACATTTACTTACTATAGAGTCACAGTTATGGTTAGGGTTTGGTTTAGGGTTAGTTTATTATGCATAATTTACTGTTATTACTAAGTACATGTAGTAACGTGTAACTATGGCATTGTAAAATAAAGTGTTACTGAGGTGATACATGATTGTGTAAGCACATGTAAGCTAACGCGATCATCAGACATTCAACAGAATAGGCTATAAATTCTGCCTAACTTTATCGAATGGAAGATCAAACCCATGAAAATACTAGTGGGGAAAGAGTTAATAATGTTAGAAAAACTTTAATCACTGCTTATTTCATTTGTATCTTTATTCGGTTGTATTTATTTGTGTTACCCCCATAGCACCAGTGGTGGAAAGAGTACTGGAAATTTGTACTTAAGTACAAGTACTGTTACATTGCTGAAATAATACTTAATTACAAGTAAGAGTACTGGTGTCAAAAAAGTACTCAAGTACAAATTACTCTTCTCAAAAACTACTCAAAGTACTAAAATTACAAATTACTTTTTAGCCGGCGATATTTAATAAATTATCAAAAAATATTAAATCAAATCATAGATCTAAGTAGAAAATAGCTACTTTAAACAAAGCACTTTCACCTTATTGACGAAGTGCATGAATTAGTGGTCACAATACTGGAATTTCTAACTTCAATACAATACCTTGAAAAGATCAATATTCAGTATTATTTTAAATACCATGGGGAAAACCACCACATACTGTATACCGTAGATATTTTAATATCTAACTTTTTTGTCCATCCATTTTGTCAAGGCAATCATTATTTTCAAGCTTCAAAAAGCACAAGACTCGTAACAGTAATCAATTTAAATAGAGTGGTTTAATTCAAGTCTTTTGAAGAGACACGTCCGCTTTATATGATGAACAGATTTTAATTTAGGCTTTTATTTGCATATTTAAACATTGATCAATTACCATTACAATAATCTCACTTAAATATTTGCTCACTCTGTGTATTTGTGTCTTTACAATAGGGTAACTTTGTTGCAGTAGCTCACACACAGCACAAGAAAGCATGATTTCAAACTGATTTTAAATTTACAAATGTACAAAAAATACAAGTAAACAATAAGAAAAAAAAAAGACCTAAATTTAGTTGAGGTATTGAAATATGACAACACTGAATTTTTATATGCCATGTATCTTAAAGGGTTAGGATTAGGATTAATTTCTCACCCTCGTGTTGTTCCACACCATAAGACCTGTGTTCATCTTCAGAGCACAAATTAAGATATTTTTGATGAAATCTGAGAGCATTCTGACCCTCCATAGACAACAACATTATTACCACATTCAAGGTCCAGAAAGACATTGTTAAGATAGTCCATGTGATGACAGTGGTTCAACCAGTGAGGATGTTATGAAGCGACAAGAATACTTTTTCTGCAAATAAAATAAAATAAAATAAATAACTTTATTCAACAATTTCTTCTCTTCCATGTCAGTCTCTGACACTGTTGACGTAGTAAACACAGTGCAGCACTTCCAGGCTCTACGTCAGAACGTCGGCTCATTATTGGCCGGATTCTGCGTCAACATCACATGATGTGATGCTCACATGAACAGCATCAGAAAGTGACACGGAGAGAGGAAATTCTTGAATAAAGTTGTTATTTTTGTTTTTTTGCACAGAAAAAAGTATTCTCGTCACTTCATAACATTATGGTTGAACCACTGGTAGTCACATGGGCTATTTTAACACTGTCTTTACTATCTTTCTGAACCTTGAAAGTTGCAATTACTTTGCAGTCTGGGGTCAGAAAGCTCTCGGATTTCATCAAAAATATCTTAATTTGAAGATGAACGAAGGTCTTATGAGTGTGGAACCACATGAGGATGAGTAATTAATGACAGAAATTTCATTTTTGGGTGAACAAACCCTTTAAGAGACATATAATATGTTGTTTATTTAGATAAAAAGAACATCAGAGAGGTTTGACCTGTAATGTCTGTACAATGTAGTGATGCAGTTAGACAGACTAGGCTATTTTTATGTACAAATGCCCCATTCTGAAACATATATTTACATTGTAAAGAAAAAAAAAGATCCACCTTTGATTGTTGAAAGACTTTCTGGTGCATTTCACTTATAGCCAATAACATTTCCAGTAGCATTTTCATTGGTCAGGTATGGAGTCTATTCTGATTGTTAACTTTTGACAACGTTTAATATAAGAGCACGGATAGATTCACAATTGCACACTACACAGTCTGACAGCGCGCACTCAATATCTTAGTGAGAGGAAAGGCAGTTCACTTGTATACCTGAGAGCTCGCGTCGTTTTCTGCGCGTTACAATAATGCGCTCTCGACATTTGTACTTAAAATACGCCATAGAAACTTGCGGGTATGATTACAATTATGCGCAATACCTAAAATCTCGCGCTGACATTCAGGCTCTGTGCCTGAAACGTGTGAGTGACAGGAGGAGGCGGGTGTGTGTCAAACTCGCTGTCTGGGAGATAAGAGAATGACGCGCCGCTGGTAAAATATCAGGGTTTTCATTGGTCCGTTTATGATCGGATTTCTTTATTGGCTACTGATATGCCGGTCAAAAGTTTGAATATTCAAATTGGTGGCGTACTCAGTAACAGAATGTGATTTTACAAGTAGCGAAGTAGATTACTTAGTTTAATTTGTACTTGAGTACAAGTAAAATTACAGATTTAAAAATGTAGGCCACTCAAAAAAAGTACAAAAACCCGAAAAAGCTACTTAATTACAGTAACGTGAGTAGTTCCACCTCTGCATAGCACCATACACTTCAAATATATATATATATATATATATATATATATATATATATATATATATATATATAGCGTTCCAGTTCAAATTGGTTCGATTTTTTATAGAAATGAAGGGATTTCTGTATTTATTCACTCAATAGCCTACGAAAACGAAACCGATTCAGCGCAAAAAACATAGCGCAATAAAATTGCATGATTAATCATAAGAAGATCGCAATCTGAATTCAAACGCCCACGCTATCTTTCTCAGTGTGCGCCGGCACTTCTTTAATATGTAGCGTACCCATGCTTTGTCTTACCTACCGGCACTTCTCACATGTTGCCGGTACTCTAACCACCACAATTAATTAACAACAGAACAGGCTGTTAATTAATTGTATAAATCGCGCGTTCGGAGCTTTTATAAGCATGAGTGGCTCACCGCGCGCGAATCACCGCAGGCACGTTCACCAGCGCGCTCCAAAAGTGTGATAAGATTTGCGCGAGCCATTCCTATGATAAAATGTGAAACCCATTTGAATTCTATTGAGAATGTAGTAAAACGCTATGGAGAAAGTCAAACATGATCTAAAGACAGCCACTAAAAAGACTGATGAAAAGAGGGGAAAACATGATGATGATCTTGCAAGCTTTTTAAACTTCTCATGCACCTTTCCTAGAATTTATCACGTTCTGCTGTATTTATTGTGGTACATTTTAACTAACTTGTTAAAGAATTTATAATATATAATCTATTAATTTGAAAAGAGAGAGAGAGAAAAAAGTTAACATTGCCCTAAACATACAATGAGGAGCCATCAATGTAAGTATATTCTTATTGTAACAAATGCTATGGTTAAACAATTACAAGAACTACTTTTTCATAAGGCCAAGTACAAGCTAGAATCATGGATCTTCTTGAATTATTGATTAAACATTAGTTTTCCTCATGTGTAAAATGTGTTCTGCTAATATGACAGATATGCCCATTAGGAAAAACCTGGCTGTATTCCAGGAATGAACATGTTCAGTATAAGAGCATTTTAAGTAAAGATAGTTTGACTTCCCATGGCACTTTGTAAACAAGTAATTGTTAACTATAGGCTGTTACTTTATTGCAGTTGTGTTATCAACCAACTTTGCATGTGTGGGCCATTTTGCAAAAATAAAGCAACAAACAAATAAATAAACCTCACGAGGGAGCAAACTCAAACTCCTCACAACCGAGGGAGACAACCAGTCCCCCATCCTAAACGGAAGTGAACAAAATAGAGTAAATCACCCTTTGAAAGTAACTTGATACTTCAAATAAAGATTGTGTCAATTACATCGTTGCACCAGTAGGTGGCGACAAATGATTGTTAAAAATGTATGTCACTGAATCATTCATTACAAAGAATTGTTCAAAAACATTAATTCATCTATGAAACAAGTCACATCTTTATAATTGAGTCATTGAATCATTTATTCAAACCGATTTAAAAAAAAAAAAAAAAAATTCATTCAAAATAATTAATGTTTTGGTAAATAGACTGCAGCAACTAACATTATGTCAGAATCTCTGGTAAATTACATGTAATTTGTTGTAGTTGTCTATTCAGAATCATGGGAGAATTGTGAACACTATTTAAAAAAACGTGATTCTCAATTTCCAGAATCTTGCAGCTTATTAACTAAAAACAGCATCATAACCTCATGTAATGAAACGGGTTGTGAGAGTGATGAGAACAACCCATTAATAGGCTACTCTTTAAATTCTGGAGAATCTAATATTAGAATAGAACTTTTAAAAAACTCAATGTCTATGGTAAACATCCTTAAAACAAAAAGGTTTTATAAAATGATAAACATCACATTTCAACCCTTTTAACCACTGTTTAAGAAAAGGGATGAGTGAATATTATTATATTTTCCAGATACATTATTATCCAAATTATTTTGCTTTTGATGTTCAAAGTATAGTATAGTTAAGTATGGTTACCTAAGAGGTAACCATCCAAAACATTCAGTTTTCTTTAACCTAAGGACAAATGTATTTAAAATGTTTGTGACCTGTTCAATTCAGTATGCACCACATATGCAAATTCCTAGACAATGTATCTTTAATTTGGTCAAAATCAAACAGGTAATTTTCTCCAAGCAGAGATTCTGTTGAATGAACATGTTTGTGCCACACACAATTCATAAATGTTGTTCATTGACCTTTCATGTGCTTGCTTGATAATTAAGAAAAAATTGTTTGGAGGAAACATGAAGTAGGCCTGTTTAATGTTAGCATATTATACAATTATATAATATTTTATATTTAAATACATCTGAAAAGTCATTGCAAGTAAAAAAAAAAAAAAAAAAAAAGAAGAAAAAAAAATCCTTCCCATATAGAGTCCCCCCAGTGAATCTCACTGTCATGTTTCACACAAAACAAAACTCTAGAGCAGATGCTACTGGCTAGTATGGCTGCACCACTTAAAGGTGCAGTAGGTGTTCTGAGAAAATGCTAACTTTAGCCTGCTAGCATTAAAACACGTACGTCCCACCCTCCCTGCAAATCGCCGTCCAAAGCCACTCTTCCTCGAAAACACATGAACGTGCACAGACCAGAAGTGAGACGTGACAACGTTATTGAATTATATCATGGGTCATTCACAGGTGGAAAAAAAAAACAAAACAAAAAAACAGTACAGTGAGTATCAGTACTACAGTAATGAACGTAAACAACTTTTTAAAAATGGAATTAGATGCAGCAAATGGATATATTGGACTAACAGCACAAAATAAACAACATCACTGTCTTTATAACCAGAAAGGTGATAGTATTTCAGCAAAAATGCAATGTAAACATTGTCAGAATATCTTAGATGATGGGTGCTGCTGTCATTGAGTTAATTATTAAAGGTACTCAAGCTACATTATGCATTACTATCAAAACACATCAAAATCTAATCATACCAAAGTCCCTTTTATATTCTATAGTCTTTGACCATACCATGTACCTACCAGTCCAAAAGAAATACTGCAACCATGGCATCATCTTTCAGACCATTTGATTCCCGCAGTTGTCTCCACCGTGGAAAAGCAACACCGATATTATTTCGGGGTTTAAGCTCTTTAATGAATCAGCCTTTTTCATTGTAGCTCTTTCTAAGACTGTCTTTCTTTTTGTCGATACTTTTTCAGTGCCACTTGTCGGTTCAGAAGGAAAGTTAGGTTGTTGCTGTTTGCCTGCCATTCTTGCTCTGATTCTGCACAGCGTACAAAAAACACGCTGATGACGTATGATGTCTGCGTGAACAGGCTGCGCAGTAGTATACAAACACACGTTGACCAACAGGCAACACATATTTCGTTTGGACCGAATGCAATGATTGAACAAACATTTTATGGTCCTACGCATTTCACAGATGATATATATTTATAAAAATACATTTAGACCGCTTAACAAAGTGATTGCTGTCAGGATATGAGAAGTCTTTCAACCAGCACACTGCAAAAAATGCTTTTCTTACTAGTCCAAATATCTAAAAATTCTTAAATCAAGAAGCATTTTCTAGATGTAAAGATTGGTTTTCAGAAAAAAATAAGTCAAAATTAAGTGAGTTTTTCCTTAAAATAATCTGCCAAATAATCTTATTTCAAACTGAAAACAAGAATAATTTTCACTTGTCTAGAAAATGCTTTTTGATTTAATAATTTTTAGATATTTGGACTGGAAACAAGACAAAAAATCTAAGAGAAGCATTTTTTGCAATGCATAAAAAAAAAAAAATTCTGAAGAGAATAACATATTGCACCTTTAATACAGTTGCGTTAATACAGTCTCTTATAATTCTGTGCTGATTGTGTTACTCAATTTTCAGGTGTTTTGTTGCAGAAAATCTGAATAAATGAATGGGGGCAGACTATATAAAAAGGATTTAATGAACTCATAGGCGAGCACAGCTTAAGTGTTTGCAGTTTGCATTGCTTTGGCAGAATGTGTTGTCCTTGGACATTGAGAAATTGTTTATACCATTGCTCCACGAGGAACAGTGCTAAGATTACAGCTTGACAGCAAGAATTTAACAATCTTTTGAGCATACCCCAATTCTCAGAGCTTTTTAAACTTCAGATTCAATACAGGTTTGTTGGTTCTTGAGTCATATAATCTAGCAGTGTTGTGTCAGAAGTGTGGTTGTGAGGCGAGGTTTCACTGCAGAATTTAGATGAGCTTTTGTCCTTTCCCTCAACCAGGTTAATTATTTTATAATAGTGTTGCAAAATGTAGAACTGATAGAAATGTGAAATTTTATTGATTCCTTGTCACTATCAGCTCTGCCCTGAGTTAAATGCATGCCTCATCAAAACACATCCCTGGTTGGTTCATTTTCTGCTCTATATCTTATATTTTCACAGTTGCACCAAACTAAAATGAAATCATATTGCATGCTGTTGTATTTCAGTACAAATATTGCTGCAAATAAATTCCACTCCCTCTGACTGCGCTAATGCACCTGCATTATTGACAGAGGGGTGAAGACATGTAAGTTGACCCACTGTCTCTGGAGAGGAGTAGTTCACAGTGTCCTCTTGTAATGTGACGTTGTGAGGTCAGCCAAAGAGCAGGCCACAGTCACTGTGATGGGAGGTCAAACCACGCACGTGACCACCCCTGAGAGACTATGTGCTTTATGACCAGGTTGGTTGCACATTATGAACTCTGTGAGAACAGGATGAAAAACACTGCAGTGAAAGTAGTGTCGAGGACTTGAATGTCGTCTGTAGTAGAGGTTCTCAAAGTGGGGCCCGCAAAATAATTTGTGTGCCCTAAAGCCTGATTAATACTTCGCACCGCGAGCCTCCGCTGACTGCGCGCGCATCTCCCCAAACGAACGAGACGTTGATGCGCTCACCGTTGTTCTATTATTTTGAACGACAGGGGGCGACTCTGAGAAATTGTTCTCTAAATAAGCAGGAAGCAGCGGTGAGAAGTAGTAAGGTACATGTGACAATTAGCTATGTTTCCATCCAGAGTTGCATATTTTGAATATCGCATGAAACATTTGCGAATAAAGCAGTGTTTTCATCCAGCAAGTCAAAGAGAACAAAAACGTCACTTCCTGATACACTGGCGCTAAATATCACTAAGAAAAATTAAAGTTTCTGCATTAGAAGCCACTGTATATAGCCTAATAATTTTCATACATAATAAATTATTTGCGCCTCAAAGCGCGCAGACGAAACGCAATAAACGCTGTCATGTTATCTTGCATTCAGATGCTGGTGTTTGTGAACGCAATCGTGAGGCGCTTCTGGGAGGGAATTACACCGAGCCATTTTTAACGATCGACTTTGCTCAGGCGTTACAAAATGACCAAAACAGCATTTCAGATGCCGTGCAACGAGATCAATCCGCTGGTTGGTCCAGTTATGCTCCCAGCTAACAGTTACGTTGTGACGACGTAACTGAACCGGACCATATTGGTTGTAGCGACGTACCAAGTGGGCCGTAACTTTGTGATTCCCATATTCGTCGTGGCGACGGTATAGTGGTACGTCTCAACGACCAAACTGGCACGTTGTAAAAACGTACCCGGATCGGCTCATATTGGTTGCAACGACGTTCCTAAAAACGTCCCAGCGACTTAACTTTGTGATTCCCACATTCGTTGGCGACGTTTTAGTGGTACGTTGCTGGAACTTGGCAGGTACGTCCTAACGACTAAAATACCACATTAACCTTTATTTTAAAATCTGCTTCTCACCTTTACTCCGGGGAATGCACCTTTGCTCCGTCCATAACCTTGAAATTCATGCAGAACTGATAAACATTTTATTCACTGCTATAAAACCTTAAAAATTCTAATTGTTAGGGGAATTGTATTGCTTTGGTTAATACATTTACAGATCAAAATATGTAATGGAAACCAATAGAAACCCTCATTAAATTGGCTAGAAACACACTGCATCCATGTAATCATCAGCATTGTTACTTTGTACAATTACTAAGCCAATACATTTGAACATTACCATGTAACCATGTTTTAACCATGTAAAGTGTTATCAATTTATGAGTACAGAAAATTGAACACATGAATTCATAAATCAAACACATTCATAGATCAAACAATACAATCAATAAATAAATGTAACCAATGATTAATGTTTTATTATTTTTATTGAAAAAGTGTTTTTATCATTAGAGAGATGGATATAGTTAAATAATTATTTTATCACTGATATTTATAGATACTCTTATGCTTACTACTCTCCATAATTTGGCACAAAAATGACAGAAAGATGTGAAAAAGATTCAGCATATATTTTATTACTTTATTTGAAAAAAAAAAAATATATATATATATATATATACATATATATATATATATTAAACCGTTTCCTAAGTGTCCTGTATGAGGCAGCTGCTACAAATATACTGAGGTAATGTGCTTTAATACTGCTTTACTGCCAGACAATATCACAATTACCAAAGATATACAGTCCTTGAGCTTCCCAAAAGCTAAAAAATCCAGAAGATGACATTCATAAAGAGTAAAAGATATGTATAAAGAACAATATAGAGATTTTTTGGCTTTTCTTCAAATAATAGTTTGGCCCACCCAAAAATACATGTACAGTTTTTGTTCAAGAAAATGAACATGTGGACTTTCTCAGGAAGAATTTGAGATCTCTCATTACCGTGTCCTCAGCTGTGTGAGCACCCTTTCTGACAGTGTTGCAGAGGCAGATGATGGAGAGTTGTGAGAGAAGAGGAAGAGTGTCTTTCTCAGGCTCTTCTGAGGCAAGGATAGGAGGATGGACTCTATATATTTACTTTGGATTTTTGTAAACTGGAAGCTAAAAAAAAAAAGAGTCAGGTTTATTGTTTGTTGGAAAGGTAGGAGGAAAGCATGTTTAACTTACATGTTCCTCCTCTTCTTCATCCTGAGCTGCACTGTCACCTTCATCACCACTGCCATCATCATCCTCCTCTGGCAGCTAAAAGGGAGGATTACATTGTTAGAAGTTGCATTTTTACTTTTGAAAGCAGTCTCTTCTACTTACCAAGGCTGCATTTGACGAAAAAATACAGTAACATAATATTGTAAAGTAGTTTTACTTTAATATTCTAAAATAGTTTTACTATTAACTTTTTTCTATTTAATCTTAAAAAGTAAGTTATTCCTGTGATCAAAGCTGAATTTTCAGCATCATTACTCCAGTCTTCAGTGTCACATGATCCTTCAGAAATCATTCTAATATGATGATTTGCTGCTCAAGAACACAAAAATATGAAGCAGCACATTTCAAAAGAAATGTCTGAGCATCAATTCAGCATATTAGAATGATCAAGGATCAAGTGGCACTGAAGACTAGAAAAATTATGCTGAAAATTTTCCGTCAAAGGAATCAATTACATTTTGCAACATCTTCCAAATCTCAATATCTTTGACTGGCAGTGTACATTATTACATTTAGATAATAAACAGTGCACAAATTCTCAAAGAACTTACATTTTAACGATTACTTCCCTCACTGCTGACTCCTTCAAGCTGGGGACACACTGAACGACTAGCTGAAACATTCAAAGACTGAAATCAACACACTTAAAAAAAATTTCCTTCAACTGAATCGGATTTAAATACTTACAGATTTTAAACACAGACTGAATGCAACTGGCTCTGACTCGATGCGTTTGCTCAAGATCAGTTGAAAGTATCAAATTAGATTTATAATCAGTCTTACAGTCAAGTTTGTCCCTGGCTTTAGTCGTTGTCAGACATACTCATTTTTCAACTTTCCCTTGAATCTAGGGTCATTATAGCAGCCTCCTCAAAAAATTATATCTTCCTGTACACGAAAGCACGAAAAAAATAATTTAAGAAGGGCATATACAGTAAGGGCATATTTCATGTAGCCTAAAGTTTTTTAATTTTTGAAAGTATTTTGAAATCATTAAAATATTATCATGTATATATTGTAAGTTACAACATTATTTGTTTTTATCATGACATGAATTCATGTTGTTCCAAATCTGTTAAGACTTTGGTTCATCTTCAAAACACAAATAAAGTTAATTTAATGAAATGAGAGCTTTCTGTCCCTCCAGTCTACGCAACTGCCACTTTGATGTTTAAAACAAAAGTTTATACAGATCGTAAATCTAATCTAATGAATTGAGAGGGTTTAGTCCAAACACACAACACACAAGTGCATATACAAACAAGTGCAGTTGAGCTTCCATTTATGTTCGCTAATTAATGTTTATATGTGAATAAAAGTCTAAACTCAAACTGTATATTGCATTAAGCGAACAAGTATCTTCAGAAAATTTGGACTAAACTGCTCCATTCATATGGATCAGTTTTACAATCTCTTTATGAACTTTTTGAAGTGTCAAGTGTTAGTTGCATGGTCTGTAAACTGAGGGACAGAAAGCTCTCAGATTTCATTAAAATATCTTCACTTATGTTTCAAAGATGAACAACACAGTCTTGCATGTTCGAAATGACATAAGGGTGAGTAATTTTTTTTTTCATTTTTGTGTGAACTAACCCTTTAGGCAGGCGTACACTATGTGAGTTCGAACACTCAGGAGTTTGTGAGCCCTTGCATACAAGTTAGTTAACCCGTTAATCATGTCAAAGCAGTTGGTACATTGCACGACTGCACTACACAGCTTTTCTTTTAAAAAGCAGACTTAACATTTATCTATTGTGGGTCCTAATTAGGAGACGACGAGCACATTAAGCTTTGTGCCATGCTGTTTATATTTATCAAGCAGTAAAAATGCCCCTTTCAACGCCCAAAACAAGGAGCTTGCGGATGAGATGATGAGTGAAAGGAGATTTTGGATTGTATTTGATAGTATCGAACAGATTTAAAAAAAGTTTTAAACATGCCCTTTCAATCCAAATGAAATGTCAATTGGACCCGGCCTATTCATTTCAACTAACGTGATTACATGTGACTTTTTATTCCATCTGTGCTACTAGTCTGATTATTAGAGCCCATGTAAACACAGCTAATGTTGCTGCTATAGCTTCAGATTTAAAATAAATAAATAAAAATTAAAATGTGGTGTGCAACCAGAGAGTGTATTTGTTTGTCAGTGTATGAGCATGTTATAGGGTTGCCAAGCAGCCTATGTGATGTGATTGTGTATAATTTGGGAATAGGAGAGAGACTATACAATAGCTGCATTTACATGGACCCTAATAATTAATTTGTAATCGGACTAGTTGCACAGTCGAATTAAAAGGATTGTTCACCCAAAAATGAAAATCCTGTCATCATTTACTCACCCTCAGCTTGTTCCAAAGCTGTATAAAATAAGATATTTTAAATAAAGTTTGTTACCAGGCTGCTTTGGGCCAACATTGACTTCCATAGTAGGAAAAAAAATACTATGGAAGTCAATGGTGGTTTTAGACAGAAGAAATTTATACAGCTTTGGAACAAGCTGAGGGTAAGTAAATGATGACAGAATTTTCATTTTTGGGTGAACTATCCTTTTAAGTCACATGCAACCATATCATTCAGAATAAATTTGACAAATCAGATTTTAAAATTTCATTCTGATTGTAAGGGGTGGTTTAAACCTTTTTTAATCTGTTTGACAGGACATGTAAACACTTGATCGGATTAAAAACTGAAATTTGAAAGTGTAAAGCATGTGGAATGATGTATGAAACTAACCACTGTTGTTGAATGAATGCAGTGTAATAAATGACTTGTCATAAAATTTCAAAATGCTTGTTTTTAGTTTTAAGCATTTTTACTGCTTGATAAATATAAGCAGCACAGCACATAGCTTCATGTTCTCAGCGTCTCCTAATCAGGACCTGGAATGATAAATATAAAGTCTTGCTTTTTGAAACAGAAAAGAAGCAATGACAGGATGATGGTTAATATGCACCAACAGCGGGAAAGTCTGTAATTTTGGACAGACAGTGCATTTTAAAATATCAAATCCAGTTTCTAAATAAATGTACACATCAACTATGTTCCGATTCATTAATCACAATGATTTAATTCTAAATGAAATAAAAAGTGTAAATGTAAATGTATCAAATAGTAAAATTGCTGACTCCTCGAATTCCAAATTATTAACATCTCTTTGTCTCTGTGAGTAATTGAACTGTAAATTTCAACCCTGTGAATTACCTGTTTGTCCTTCTGAGACTTTTAACGAGAAGGCTGCTTTTATGGCTGTGTTAGATTTTGCTATATTTGGCTGAGCAGTTGTTTGGGGTGGCTCCCCAATGTATTAGATTTCTCTAATAGATAGAATAAGTAAGCTTGACCAGAATTCTTGTGGGGAGAAGAATTTATTGAATGTAGCAGTGTAGCACAGTTCTTCAGCATCAATGTCAGCGTGTCGGCCTTCAAAAGATCTTAACCCAAAGTTCTGTCTGTGGGACAGAACTATATACATGACATTCACACCCATCAGTTTCTGCCATTTGGTTCACACCTTTACAAACACAGAGTTGATTGCATCTTGAGGCACAGTCACAATGTAAATGCATCTAACTAAACATAATGAAAATACACATAATCTTTCAGCTGGATGCTGATTGACACACCTTTTGACCATGTTCTCACATCCAGGACAACAAAATGATCAAGCAGACCTGAAACACATGACCCATGACTGAAATCATTATTGAGTTCTCAATATGGTTCACATGAGCTTCATGGAGGCCAGGCAGGATCTAAAATTAACAAACACTCTACTACAGTTGTAGAAATAAATGTAGAAAACCAAAAACACTGCACTACCATTACTCACCACAAGTGATATTTAGTGTCACATGGGCAAGAACGATGAATAAAAGCAGATTTGTAGGGCTTACCTTTTACTCTGTGTCCGTCTGCTGGATAGTGATGGGGAGTCGACCCCAAAAGAGTCGATTCCTCGACTCTGAATAGCCGCAGAGTCAGGGTCGACTCCAGCACAGGAATCGACTCTCGGTGTCGACTCTGTTGCTGTGTCCAATTCGGACACTGACGAATCGCGTTAGAGAGCTGTCACAGAAACTTTGTCACATACATTTATCCTACATGTAGCTTACTTTAGAAATAGATAACAGTCATAGTGACTTTAGTTTGTAATTACACATATCTCCGTGCCAGCTTTAGTACTGATGGTAGCTTATAATGCAATAAATATAGATTTGATTTTCCATGGTTAACCGTATTCATAATCATTAAACTAACCATACATAATAAAAAAAAAACTCACATCAACAATAAATACACCAATAGGTACATTATTGTATGCATTTTAGTATGTATTGTATTAATTTCATTATCTTTAACTCTCCTGTCCAAGCACTTTTAAGACAATGATCATGTGTATTTAGCGCCATTAAAATGAGATTAATTCATTAAAGAATCCCTTCTTTCTCGTTTATTTAATTCTGACATAATATTCGACCACAGATGTGTTTTGTTACTTTTCTCTCTGTAAAATTAGGTATCTGCAATTAGCTAGGTAGCAACATTGATACTCATCAAGTCATTGCTAAATTGGACTAATTTAGACAGTCTCGCTAAATGTGTGTTGTTTTAATGAGGGGATTTTAAGGCTTCGCGTTGGGAAAAGATAAACTAATTATTTTGTTTTGATTTAAAGTAAATGGAGTCGACTAGTCGATTCCATCGACTCCTATAGTGGGAGTCGGGAGTCGTAGTCGACTCAAAAAAACCTTTAATTGAACACCCCAACTAGAAGTCGACCGTTACAGAACAAAATGATGCGCATGCGCAGTACTCAGATTCTTGTACAGAACATTGTAGCCGGAGCTACTTCTCTCTGTTTATGTCTATGACGAGTCAAGCCCCGGTTATACTTCGGCCGTCCGCGTTCATGCACTGAAAATTACGTCATGCGGAGGGCTCGTGGCCAGCCGCACACCCCGTCCGCGTGCAGTCCAAATTTAGAGACCATGGGGACGATGCGCGTGCAACAGCGCATGCAGAAGAGTCCACTAGGTGGTAATACACACAGTACTGAGCACAATGTGCAGTCGTCAAAGAAGAGTGTGTAGAGAGCGATTCGAAAACAAGACGAGTGAACTCAGAAGCATGCCTTCTCCATCGTTTTTGATTCCTGTTCTCTTGGTGTATCTTCTGAACTATGTTGCAATGGTGGATGCACTATTTTTCTTCCTCAATCTTGCCCAGCGAATTGTTGATGACACGATGCCTGGTAAAGAGTATAGAAAAAATTGTACTGCGCACGTGTCGAACTCGGTCATCCGCACGCATCCCTGGTTTAGTATACTTTGAAAAATGCACAAACGCTACTACGCGCGAGACGCGTCCGGGCGCAGAAAGTGAAGTATAGGCTTCACGCAGCTACTGTGCTACTCAGCCGCGGTTCCTACCAGACCGGTCTAAAATAGTCCGCATATAAACACTTAATAGTTTTACCATAATGATTCAGGGTAAGACAAAAACACGGTTTGGAAAATTGATTTATGTTGTACATTCTCATTGTATAATTTTTGTAAAATTTTAACACAAAAACATACATATCTGGAAAGTTATCAGGAGATTAACCAGCAACGTCTTTTGAGGACGTGCCCGCAACGTTTCTGGAACGTTAGCCAAGATTCTAAAAAATGGAACTTTACCACAACGTCCTCATAACGTTGTCATAAAGTAATGTCAGGCTGACCAAATGACGACTAACTGACGTGGTCGTCACAACGTACTGTGTTTGCTGGGCTGTTACATTGCAAAGTCACATGTCTTTTTTGATGCGCATTAGGTAATTTATTCTGTAAAAGTGTTTCCATCATATTTAATGCGCATGTTTTCCTGTCGCATAAAAATGTATCCTACTCATTTGAGCACATATGTTTTTTATGTGCATTTTTAGAATGTATGCGCATCTTGGCGTTTCCATCCAGCGTGTTTTTTTATGCGATATCCCAAAATGCGCATAAAAATAGGTGGATGGAAACATAGCTAGTGTTTATTACCACAAACCACACTGCTAAAATAATCCTGTAAAACCCAGTAAACCTTGAGATTATTACTCATGACCGTAGAACAAAATATATGGATATGAGAACATGTATACAACAAAATTAACAACCTCTTGAATATTTTCTAATTTCACTAAACATTTTCATTTAGTTTTGTGAATATTTTTATTAAACATGGACCTTTATTTTCATTAAAAGGGATTTTTTTTTCTAGGATTGTTGGCACATTTTGTAAATGTAAGCAACTACTAGACGCACAAACTGAGTGCCAGTGTGGTGAGACATACACACTCAGCCAGATTTGCCTCGCATTTGTGCATCTTCGGATACGGAGCCATGCGGAAAGTTACAAAATTTGCCGTGCACACCGCCAAGCAAATGGGTTTGCGTGCACCCAATGTACACTTCCGCCAACGCCGCGATGACATAATTTTTGTCACGTGCACCCAAGCAAACTTGCGGACACATCGAGTATAAATCAGTTATAACAGTTAATACTGTTATTTATGGTCATACAGATAAGAGTACATCATTCAAAACGGTAAAGTCTTATTTTTTATTTGTGTACATTAAAAATGACTACAAAATGTCATGCCTTTGAAAAAACCCCAAAAAAACAATTGGATGCACTTTTTGCTGTTTGTCTTGTTGAACATCTTTAGGGCACACAAATTATTCCACAGACCCACTAGTTATGGGTCACGGACCCCACTTAGCAGAACCGCTGCTATAGATGACACTGAAGTCCTGGACACTACTTTCACTGCAGTGTTGTTCATCCTGTTGAGAGTTCATAAAGAAAGCTTCATACTTCAGTTGCAATATACACGTAAATCAATCAGCATCTTCACATGCAGAGAAATGAGATTGGATTAACAGCAAGTCATATAACGACTGACCAGTGTTGTGCCGAATTTTGACCCCCTGCCAGATTATTACTTTCCTAGTATTGGTAGGTTTAGGAGTAGGTATCGGAGAGGGGTTAGGATTTGGGGTGGGGTTAAGATAAGGCAATCAGGTAGCGACTTCAACGAGGGGGGTAATAATTTGCCAGGGGGGTCGAAATTTGGCACAGCACTGGCACAGCCTTCATAGTGTACAAAAGACAAATTAAATTAAGCAGAACTTTTTATATGTTCGGTTGAGGTCCAAAGTTTCCTTATTTGCGATATCCGTGAGCCCAACGTCTGTGCAGTTTCAGTTTCGACTCAAATGAATTTGTTTAGGCTTGGCATTTAAATGTTGTATGTATATTATTATTATTATTTTATAGGGGTACTTATTTTTCATTCTTGTTTTGTTCTGAATACCGTTAATTTAAGGATTTGCTGTGGAGTGAGGGGAAGTAATACACCTACACGTTTTATGTGTGTGTGTGTGTGTGTGTGTTTCTCAACAAACAAAGTTTGACACACTCAGGTGCAACTTATTTTCTGGAAAACATGGTAAATTATAAAATTGTGCTGTATTATTAAAAAGTGCATAGGGTGGACACCAAAATATTTTTTCCCTGTAAGAGGTCCCTGGCTCCAAAAAGTTTGAGAACCCCTGGCCTATAGTATGACAGTCTAACAAAAATGTGCTAAAAGTAGTGATATGCACTCACCCACTTTACTTTACCATGCACAAATGCTTCCACCAAAAATCTACATAGCCAAATGTATATTTCTTTTAGAAGAGCTAAAAAGATTCTGGAATTGCAAGCATTTATGTCTCACTTGACCTGGTCTTTCAAATCAAGTGGCTACAGTCCACTTCACCCTCATCTTGAGTGTCGGGGTGAGAAGACATTTTGCACTAATAGAGGGTCCACATAAGAGACAGTTCCTAACCTCCATTTGCCTCTAAAGCCCACTGGACACTCTTTTAAATCAGAGAAGGTGCTAAACTCCTATATGCCCTAACTTAAAGAGTCAGCGTTACTGCTAATGCACCTGCTCAGTCACTCAAATATGTTTCTAGTCAGTGAATGGTTGTTGAAGCACACCTTTAAATGTAAGTCACATTGATTGCATTCAAATGCATGAATATTTTGATAGAAATTGAAATTCTGTAGTATTATGACTATGTAGACATTACTTACAGTAAATAATTTAGCCTGATTGCCAACTAGATATGCTAATATTATTCTGGAAATATGAATTAATATTTTGTAAATTACTTCTTTTTTGTAGAAAAATTATAATCCACATTGATTTAATTTATTTATTAAATTAAAGCACTGAAAAATCACATACATTGCAGATTAATATTTAAATAACAAAAATATTTGTTTATTTCTCCTAACTAGAGCATGTAGATTTTTTTATTAAATAATAAAATACTGCTAAATCTAAAAGAGCTTTGTTTATTTCAGCCAAGATTTTACTTGCCTTCTTTTTTGTGCATTCATGTTCTTTAGCGAGTCAATCAATTTTGTCGCTTCTCCTTCCTGCGGTACACTTCAGAGACAGATCTAATAGACACATGAAGAGATGAAAAACATTTTGTTCCTGCCACAGACTGTGTTGAGTGGCAAGCTGCTCCTCACAGCCTTCCGGTGGTAACCACCAGATCCGTCAAGCAATAGGATGATTGCCACACTGGAAAACAATGGCACTGTATGTAATTCCCAACAGGAGAGCAGGGGCCAGGGGCTAGTATGTACTCTGACTCCAAGCTTCAGGAGGAATTAAATCTGAAAAGACCTATAAATCACTCAGACTGGATGTTCTGGCATCTCCAATTTGTCCAAAGTGGACAGAAAAATGAGAAGAGTGGCTGGGTGATCATGATTATAATTATCATTCTGAGACTGACATTTTTTGATACTGTACAAAGCAATGATTTAGACACAAAGGTGATCATTATTGTTTCAGAACATTCATATCATGCATTTTTTAAAATTAGTATTCTATTTTCTACCGAGTTCCACTTAAAAATGTGGAACCACTTATAATTGGTATCATTCACCAATAATTGTGTACAATTGCGTTTTTATGTGTGGAGAAAAGGTTGTAATTTAGGATCACTATTTTATTTTGTCTACTCGAGTACTTGAAAGCAGCTCTTGCTTAATTCTCCAAAATAAGTAGGGTCACGTAGTTATTCAGTTTACATTTCTTTATATGTATAATATTATTTATATGTTCATGGATTATGCATTACTCTGTGCCCCAGTTTAAATATTCTTAGATGATTAGGGCATTAATTTTAATGAAAGTGGTAAAAGTGGTCTTCTGTTTATTAAAAGGGTCCTTGATTATGATTTCACTTTTTTAACTTTAAGTTAGTGTGTAATGTTGCTGTTTGAGCTTCAACAAAATCTGCAAAGTCACAACGCTCAAAGTTCAATGCAAATGGAGATATTTCCTTTTACAGAAATGGATTTTTAAGGACTACAACAAATGGCTGGTAGGGACTACAACGAGCTTCTTCCTGGGTTGGTGACATCACTAACCCTAAAGTTCAGTAGCCCTGCCCACTGATTCGAGCATGACAAGTAGTATCTTTAGTAGGTAAACAGACGTGATAGTAACACTAACACTGGATCGAGCAACTAAACGTTAAACATGCCTTTGAAGAATGCAAAATGTTGTGCAGTGAAAAAAAACACACAAAAAAACAAACAAACAAACAAAAACAATGCTGTGCCTTCTATATTGGATCTGACAGGAATGGTACAACACACTTATGTAAATTTTACATTCTCAGAACATCCCCACTGGTGTTAAGCAGTGTTGGGTGTAAGGCGTTACTGTAATTAAATTACTTATCCACTGAAAAAGTTAAGTAAGGGATTACTGTTCATTTTTAGGCAATTTAATTACAGTTATAATTACTTATAATGTACTTGCGTTAATACTGTAAATTAGTTCAACAGTTCTGTTTAAATCAATATTGAATTTAAAATCTAAATTTGTCGTCTAAAGGTAAAAGTGAACACTGCCTCTTTAAAATCGTTAGCTGTAGTGCAGTTGCACGTGAGTTCGCAACTTTGAACCAGTTGGCTGTGTAGTTGCTGTCTGAAGATGTCGGCAGAAGCGAGTGGCTGTTTTGTAGAATGGAAATATTCCAATTACTTCACTTTTTTGCCACAGGTAGGCAAGAACATTACGGTAAAATGTAAGCTATGTCCTAGGGAGAAAAAACTGTGCGCGCTCTCTGAAAGACGGTCTTCAGTCAGTGCGCTCTCAACCAAAGCGCAGACACATAGCCACCTCTCGCGAGTGTCAAATTTTCAAATACACACACAGTCATGTCAAAATGCCCATCTTGGCGTATATTTGCGTTGGTTATGTAAATGTGAACAGCATGTGTGACAGTATATTGTCTCCGTCCAATATGTCTTAGTGACAGCAGCCAACATGCTACTGTCTACTATTGGCTGTCTGTATTATAAATGATAATCAAACAACAAAAAAAAGCTTTAATAAGGATTAATCTATATTTAATTTATACAGTTATGACTATGCAGACTTATTTTATATTTGATTATTCAATTTCTGTGGTATTTTTACTTACTACTATTAGACCTACCTGGAAAAAATATAGATAGCATTGTTTTACTTGTATTTTTATATATTTTTACCGTAGTATTGAGTATTGTGCACTTTTGGTGGTATCGGTACCGACTACTAGATTTTTGGTATAGTGACATCCCTATTTGTTACTAAAAAAAATGTAAGTATTATAAAGTAAATAAAAGTATTATAGTCCCAAATTCCCAAATGTCCTCTTTGTAACGTTCTTGCGCGACCATAAAATAACCAGAATTGAACGTCCCCCTAAACTCATATTGGGAACGTTATTAAATGACAAACAGAGGGTTTGCCATGTGGGAATGTTCAGTTAATGTCCCAAATATCCTCTTTGTAATGTTCTTATGTGACCATAAAATTAACCAAATTCGAATGTCCCCCTAAAGTCATATAAGGAACCTTGAACTGCAGCACTTTCATTACCAAAAGAAGACGTTTTAGGAACGTCCCTAATATTCTGTAAAGGTTCAGAATTTTTGTCACCTTTAGAGAACTTTTAGGCAATGTTGCGCAAAGTCACGAGAATGTCACCTTCTACGTGGGTGTTTTATAGAAAATAACAGTTTGAAGTCACCGTTATGGAGGTGAGCGTTTGCTTTAGATGGGCTCTTGATTCTTGATATTTTAATGTTAGATTTTCTCTGGCTGCTTTAACTGTGTTTCCAAAACACGCTTGTTACAGCAAAAATTGCAAGAGAAACTCTGATCAGATGAATTTGGTTAATTAATGATGGTGATTCAATCATCACTGAGTGTCCTGATTCTTTCCAGAGACTAAACTCTGAGTGTATTAACTATTAGTTTTGCAGTAATTAACAGTTAGGGTTTTTTTTCCTTCTTAATTCATTATACAGACTGAGTTTTGAGCAGTGTCTTTTAGACTCACACGGACATCATGAATCAGCGTATGAACCTCAACAATAGTGACAATAAACAAAAAATCTTTTTTGTGACTTTAGTAGCTTGTTTTGTGATGCTCAGAACTGATCTGTTTATCTGAAAATTTCTAACCATTGTTGAGGTTCATACGCAGAATTTTGATGTCTGTGTGAGTCTACATGATCCTGTGTGAATAATTTCTGCACAATGATAAAAAATTTCAAAATATCAAAGCCGGACAGGATTTTATGCATTATTGTAAGACTACAACAACATGAAAGGGATACAATATTCAGAGATCAGTGAATAAGGCCACTGCATGATAACAAAATCATCAACAATGAGCGACTAAAACCATTTGATCAGATTTTTTTTTTTCTCACAATTTTTTTTGTAACAAATGTGCACAGTTACAACAATTGGAGAAAAATTAAAGTTAAAACGTCAAGGGTCAGGAGCCTAACTAAAGCAAGCGATTACCTCTGTAACAGTGACATTTATACATTTTAATAAAACATCAACACCTCATTAAGAAGCTGAATGAAAGAAATAAAGTCAGAGTGGTTTGTAATAAGTGAAAATGCTGAGATCTAGAGAGATCTGTTAGTGTTTAATGTTCTGTTTCTTTTCTCTGAGTTTTGTGAGGTTACCATTGTGCAGAAGAGTAGAGCCTGTGCTTCAGTCAGTGATGAGCCAGAAACACTGATGTTATGCTGCATGTTGCAGTAACTGTGTAGTTGCTGATGCAGTGGTACAGTAGTATGTGCTGTTGTCAGCTAATGACTTACTGCAAGAGATTTGCATTTTAAAGAAAAGGTTTCATAATAATAATGCAGGGAATACATGTAAAGAGCTTTTTTTTTTGTAAGACATGTAAGAAAAAAAGTAGTTTTTGTTTGAACAGCCACTTTTGTTAGTCAATTTAGCTCTTTAGCTCTAGGGATGTTCTGAGAACATTTCCAAATGAAATACGATTCCCTAAACGTTCAGAGAACGTCCTGAATGTTCTGTGAAGGTCCACTAAATAACGTTCCCCAAACAATAAAAGAACTCTACATCGTGACCGTCTCTGTACGTACTGGGAGCGTTACTAGGCAATGTCCTTAACACCAGTGGGGACGTTCTGAGAATGTTCTGGGAACCTCAAATTTCTAGCAGGGAATGCTTTTTTTTCTAAGTGAACAATTTTTGATGTAAAAATCATACTAACATTATAAGTGCACCCTAGGAAACATTAATAACCCCTTTAAGTGCATTTCTTATCTTGTATCTCTGTTTGGTGCAACTTGTTGCATAGCTGTAGTGAGGTGGTTTGTAGGTTTGTGATATGCCATATCCACCCCTCATCAGGCCCAGATTAACACAGTGTAGTGCCCTAGGGTGACCACATTTGAAGTGCCCATAAATGGGAATTATGAAATCTCCGATAGCACGTAAAGGCAGCATCAATCCTCAAAGTCCCCTGACTAGTTTGGATTCAATATCCAGCAGGGAGAGTGCAGACAGCCACTTCTGTCTCATGGTTGTCCTGAGTTCATTCTTCACTCATTTAAGTTGAGAAAAGGATCGCAGTTGGCAACGGGCAGGGTAAAGAACAGTCTGAGTGCAACGAATACACTTGGGAAAGTAGTCTGTAGCCCATTTTTGCAGCATATCCTCTGGTAAACGATTTTTCAAAAAAAGTTGATATTGCAGGTACTTTTTAAAGGTGGCTATATGTCGTGATATTTTCTCTTTTTTTAATTTACATTTCGCACAACGGCTAAGCTGATGCTGCCTATCCATTTTGATTGACGCTGACTGAGAGGGGGTAAATACACTGCAACCTGACCCAATCGCAATTCTTTATTATATGCATATATTTTATATTCACTCTGTATATATTGTATCATTAACTGTTCATTTTTTATCCGTATCTTTCCAGCAAAATAATATATATATATATATATATATATATATATATATATATATATATATATATATATACAAAACATGAAGGTGTAGTCATTATCTTAATCACTTGGTGTCCCCCTATTGGCTGGTGCCCCAGGGCACTAGCCCAATCCTGTCTATGGATAAACAGGTGTTGTGCCAAATTTCGACTCCCTGCCAAATTATTACCCCCCTCGTTGAAGTTGCTATTTGATTGTTTAATTCTAACCCCACCCTTAATCCTAACCCTTCCCCCACACCTAATCCTAAACCTACCAATACTAGGGCGGTAATAATTTGGCGGGGGTAGGAATTTGGCACAACACTGGCCCTGCCCCTCATAATCATGGTTTCTTTGAGACTAAGGACTGTCACTCACAGGCTTAATTTGACAACACAGTAAAAATAGACTACGATGCAAAAGCAGCGCATCAGGGATCCTTTGTGTGATTGCATGTAATAGGAGAGCTCTGACTGTAGTTATGCATCTCATTTTACAGATTAAATGTGGATAAATCAGAGAAAGTATACAAATGATGGAAAATCAATAGACAAAAAATAGTATTGTAAAAATGAATAGGAGAATCCTCATTATGTATTACTGCACATAACATTAAACTCTGCAACAATATTTCAGGAACATTATGCCACTATAGACGTAATTACAGCAGTCATATAAAGCATTAGACAGTCATAATGCTGAGCTAATTTATGCATTCATTACATTCCTTTAGGGGGTACGAATGGGCCATCAGTATCAATGGACACTGCCGTTTTGGTAGGGCCTTTGCTAATTACATATCTACATTATCTAAGTCTTAGACCAAGTTAGATTATTGTATTATTTATCAGGGAACAGCTTGTGAGCTTCTAAATTTAAAGCAAATGCAGAGTCTTTATAAATTGATGGAGCTATGTAAAAGCATACCTCTCGTTTTTTAAACTCCATGTGGAAGCATTTCTTCACTTTACTTGGAGTACTGCTCTGTAATCGTCAGTGTAGTGTGAAAAAAAAAAAAAAAAACATGTATATTTAATGACTTTGAAGAAGTCCTAGCTCTATGCTTGATTATATAATCTTAGTATACCATGATTTTTCTACAGATAAAATCTGTTATGTGAGCAGAAACTTGCATTATTGATGTTGGTATGTTCAGTGATTCTAATTATCATTGGGTAGAGCTGCACGATTAATCGTAAAAAGATCGCGATCTCGATTCAAGCACCCACGCGATTCTACTTTATTAATGACAACGATTCTCCCGCGTCTATTAAACCTTTGACAAATTCATACCGGAACGTTCAAATCTGTGTTCGTGCTGCCAGAGCCAAAGAGAGCCGGTTTGAATCACACATTAGTTATTTCTGTGTTACAAATATTCACATTATCACAGAAGTACTGAGATATAAGTTTTAAGTTAGTATTTAAACACCGATGTCTACGATAGCGATCAAAATAGAGCAAACTACCTTTTAAAAACGAACTTGGCACGTCAAATAACAGTTGTATCAATTACATATAATTCCACTAGGTGGCGACAATTGACTGTTAAAAAAATGCATTTGTTATTGAATCGTTCATTCAAAAGATTCGTTCAAAAACACTGATTCATCCAGCAATGAAACAAGTATTTATTAAATTCATTCAAAACCATTTTAAAAATAATTCATTCAAACATTTTCCAGCAGTTAGAGTCAGCAATTTATATTTTGTCAGAACCTCTAGTAAATTACATTATTTTGTTTGGATGTATATTCAGAATCATGGGAGAATCATTTGAAACCAAAAAAATCGTGATTCTCATTTTATCCAGAATTGTGCAGCTCTATTGTTTTGGCAGAAATATTGACATTAAAACTCCAAAAGTGACTAAATTATTCACATCCAGAACAAAAGGAATTTAAAAACAATTTTGCTGACAAGTTGTGTATTTTCCAATGGAAAGAAAATAACAAATAATTACATTTCACATGCTTTATAGACTTTTTTTGTGTCACGTACTTGTGTCGCAAGGCTCACTGTATTTGCTGTTCATTATCCCCATTGCCTGGAGAAAGAATACGTTTTGAACAGAAGTTTGTTGAATTTTGATGGCGCCATCTGGAAAAGTGAATTTAAAACAGAGCGCTTTTCATTTCAAAGGACAAAATGTAAAAATGAGTAGGGTTTGAGAGGAAGATAAGTCCTTCATTGTCAGACTAGATCTATCTAAATTAAATCAGTGTGTTCATTGGGAAATTCTTGTTGAAATGTGGAATGTGACATTTTCCTGCTTTATAATAGCATGTTTCTAAGTTGGTGGGAACTGATCATGAATACAGAGCAGAGAGATGTCGAAATGAAACAGTCTTGTCCAAGCTAAATGACTCCTCTTGTGTTATGAGATATTTGATGTTTGACAAGATTTTTCTGTCACGACAGCTTTATAGTAAGAGCCTTTATTGGTGGATTTTATTGATTTTGATATATACAGCATAAATCAATTAGACATTTTTTTTTTTTTTTTAATTCTACTTTCAAAGAATATACTAAGGACTTATTTCTGTACAACTGTTCAAGTATGTTTTTTATGCTACAGTTTAATTAAAGGGAGGCACTTTTTGGTCCCTATAGACCTTATGTAGCCCTGCTTGTAATTCCACAGCATAAAGGTAAGATCTAACAGACTTATGAATGAACCGCTAATTTTAAAGTCTTCCCCTTCTACTGACATTTGTTTGAAGTTGACATCCGCTTCAAACATTACAATGTTCATGATAACTTTTGTTAACTCTACATAAAGTAAATCCCAGACTGTACTCCAAAAAAAAAAAAAAAAAAAAAAAAAAAAAAACACCCTATAGGTCGTTTTCTCAAGCACCTTATTACGACCTATATTTACGTTTTAAAGTCATGCGCCCTCTAGCAGGCATAAAAATAATGACAGTGTCATGTTACGTCTGTCGTCATGAAATCATTATCAATCAAAATATGTGCTCATTTAAATGCAATGTGTGAACTTTTTACACCATCTGCCTATTTCCATTGAGCAAAACTCATTTTTTTTATTAACTACTACACCCACCCCACCCCTAGTGATTTATAGTGCATATAAACTTTATGAGCACATGTGTTCCCTGGAATCGAACCCATGATTGCATGATCACGATTGCATATTGTTATATATTGCAATGCTCTGCCAATTGAGCTACGCAAAACCCGAAATATGAATCAGATAAAAGGAACAATGCATTAAAATGAAAGTGTCCTGTTGTCGATAGGGGCGCAACTTTAGTAAACGCTCCTATGGGTCGTATTTCAGGGAAGTGACAAACGACCTATATAGGCGTATTGGTTGGAGAACATGTTGGTAATTCCACTTCACCAGGTAATTACTCTTTGACAGTGATGCCATAGATATATACAAAACCACCACAAAGATGGAAGTTCAAAGACAAAATTCTAAAGCTGGCTGTGAGCCTGTTTCTCTGGCCCATAAGGTCTACAGCATGTACACTTGTCTTGAAAAGAGGCACAGACTCTGTTTTTGATATTTTTCAACTTTTGGAATCTGACGACTCCTTAGCTTCTGTGGCCTCATGGGATAGAAAAATGTCCACTGGTTCCACACTTCAGATTCTCAGCAGGTGTAGTAGGTCATCCGGGTTTTGTTCACCTACTGGATCATGAGTATTGAGCATTTGGACTTCCTACTTATTTGACATACTGCTTTTTGGATAATATATAATAGTAAATGGTGCAAAAGTAGTTACAAAAGTATTATAATAAAAAAATAACACTTCAGCAGAGCTGGCACATTGTCTCAAACTCACCTCCCAGTGGTGTTCACCTTTACAGTAGAGGGTTGATGGGTAAACCTAGCATGACTACCATCTTCTTATATCTAGTTAAATTGGAGCACTGCTATATAATACAAAAAGCTGTGTGTTTTAACAGTCACATTTTTTTTTTTTCTTTTTTGGCAGCAGAGCTGCAGGACAGAGAGACAAATGAAACAGTGGCTAACAGGAAGTTAAACAGGAATAATTCTCAAGCCAATTTGACTGTTTACACCTGATCAGTTCAAGTGCTTTCTCTGATTGGATAGCTATCTAAATGTGAAAAGACCAGTTGTAAATGCCTGTCACGTCTAGTTTTGGTTTTGTTGGGTGTCGGGAGCCGAGCCCATAGAGGGGGGATCTGTCACGTCTAGTTTTGGTTTTGTTTCATGTTCATGTTTTATTTTGAGGTTAGTCACGTCTTATTATGTTTCCATTGCTTTGTTTCCATGTTTGCCATGTGCTCCCTTGTCATGTGTCCCATGTTGTCATTGGTTCATTGGTTTTATTGTGCACAGCTATGTCTTGTCTAGTCATTAGTTCCTGTGTATATATTGACCTCATGTTTCCTCAGTCTTAGTCGAGTATTGTCCCTGTACCACTGTTGGTAAGCTCCATGTTGCTTGTGATTGTTTTGCTAAGCCAAGCCAAGTAAAGTCAAGTAAAGTCTATGTTATGTTTTATGTTTAATGGAAATAAACTGCACTAGGGTTCGTCAAGACTTGCCTCTAGTGGAATGCTTACAATGCCCTCCAAAACTCTTTCGGGATGGATTTAAATCCTATCAATCAAACCACTTTAGGAGGTGCTTTGAGACACATTCAAAATGAAACTGGACAAGTATAAATGCATGTGGGTGTTGAAACCACATATGTAAATTTTACTTCTTCCAAAATTGTAAAGAATAAACATTTAAGGGCATGATATGTATTACATATGAGATGTTACAGCCAGATAATACAGTGTTACTGCAACATGCATCACCACAGATAAGGCCCGCTGGAGATGAGTATCTCAGCATTTTATAAAATCAGATAGTTATCCGATCAGTAAAAACAAAGTGACAAAGTGTAAACAAGCCCAATGTTTTTAACTGGTGTTTGCAGTTACACTAATAAGACAAATGCTACAATTTTCAAAACTATGTACAGATCCTTCCCAGTTAGAAAGCACTATACTCCAATAGAGGAGAACAGACATTAAAAAAGTTTGGTGGTAGCTGGTTGACTGATGTTGTTTCTAAATGAACTGCCACCACAGTCCATTACTGTCTTTACTAGCTTTTTAGTGAAAAGCCTTAAATAATACAGCTGTCTGTCTGTGATATAAACGCATGATAAAAATGGCAGATTTAGGTTTTAAAAAATGAATGAAATGTCTTGTGTTGAGGCGACCCTGCTAGCAATCCCGGGATTAAAATGAAATTAACTTTTCATTTTATGGACCATGGAGGAAGAACACTTCATTTCCCTGAACGTTTTACCCCAAATTTTGATAATATTCATTTGAATAAAATGTATCTGGTGTTTATTATTATTATTATTAATAATAATAATAAATATAATAATAATAGTTGTTATTTTAGCTTTTGGTGACAGTTAATTGTTTTGGTGGAATTAAACCTAATTTAATGGAGTATGTATCAGTTTGTTTTGAGAAAAACACATTCTATTAATCAGGAATACATTGGTATAATTAGGTAAAATTAATTATTTAATCTGATTATTGAATGTTATATATTGTTAAAAAAATGAAATATAAATGTCTGTTTGACTAAAATGACTTATGTTTAATTTGTTTGAATTGTGATTTAGCAAATTCCTCTTTCTGTCTTTTCAATTCCAAATTCCAACATCCCTTGGAGCATGGCCAATTCCAATTCCAGCTCATGAACTGAAAGGGAGCCATTTCTTACATTCTGAATTTTGCTCAACTCTGCGTGACTGCTCTAATCATGACTTTCAACGAACTAAAGATCTCTACAGTTCCACAACTGTTGTTTTGCGCTAAAGCCTGAAAGACAAGCACTTCAAACAAACTAAATGCACTGAATCAAAACTAACAGTAATGGGTTTCTCAGCTATATGCTGAAGTTATATAAATCAAATTAAAATAAACAGTAAGTGTTTGTACTTAAATATAAAAGAAGAAAAAGACAGAAAGCAAACTGGCAGTCAGAAAGAACCCATCACCTCAAACTCATTAAAAACTAGGGACCAACACACACGCCTGCACCAAAATATTCTTTTCATTATGATATTTGAGAACCTGCGGTATCCCAGTAGGGGAGTTTTAGACAGCCTAGGTTGTTAACTTTATAGTTTTCACATGGACTCTATTGGAGTTAATTATTTAAAACCAAAGTATGGGTAAAGAAGAAAGAATATAATGTCAGAGAGTCTGTGTTTACAAGCTTAGTGGTTTTAATAGCTGTAGTTTGGTCTAAGGTACTACATATTCCCTTTAGGTCCTGCTGTGTCAGTTTACATTATAGAAATCAGAGTAGGAAGTAATAGTAGAAAAACCTGAAATTTAAAGATAAAAAGAAGGAAAGAAATAAAGAAAGTAACATTTATTAACTAATTATAACAGCTTGATTGACTTCTAAAAATATCTGAACATTTGCACTAGAAAGCTGTGGATTATCATTCATTTGAAATGTTTTCATAAATTATATGTAAAATGAGCCAAGTTTATAGAAGTTTATATAAACACATGAGCAAAGAAGAACAGAATGTTCAGGAGCTAATTGGAAGGTCCTGGTTGGCGAGGGTATGCGCCCACATCTAGTTATTAAAAGTTTAGTGGCTAACTTTAAGCAACTTCTAATGAACTTTTTTACACATTTACTGAATTCAGCCCACATATTTATACTGTTATCTCTAATTCCATCTGCCAGTAGTGATCTAGCATTCCCCCTTTGACCAGGTACATCTGTGTCAGCATCACCCCAGGCAATGGCTCGGTCACTTTGCTATCAGGACATATGAAACGATTACCTCTCAAGTCTAGTTCAACAAACAGTGTTTGTAACCCAGTAAAATTTCTCCATTATGCAGACACTGTAAACCCGAATAAGTTGGCAAAACTCAAGAAAATAAGGCAATCAGTCAAAATTTTTAAGTAAGAAATTCAAAGTTTAAGTATGAGTTGAGTACACATACATTTTACTTAAAATTATCATGTAACACCAATGTAAACATTTTTATTAGTGTAAACTTAGCTAGCTACAACAAGCTAATTCAGAAAATGCTAACTTGTTAGCTAACAATAACATGGTAAAGCACTTGAGTGCTTTATGAATGAGTGCAGCAATATAAAGCATTTATCCTACTTTCTCTCAAACCAAGGCACATGCATCACTTGTCACTATGATGGTAACTCTCCAGAAACCCACATTAACAGAAACTCTTCTAAATTAGCATAACAAAACATTGATCACTACTAAATCTCCAACTTAACTTTAATCTTGCACAAAAAACATTATATAACACTTAATTTTAACATTTACTCTCCTTTTCGATTGCCATTGGCAAAGCATGCTGGAAAATAAAAATCCCAGCCCAGTTTCAGTTAAACTTAAGTTCCTCTAAATTAAAAGAAGTTATTAAAACTCAAAACAATGAAAGTTCAGTTTACTTAAAATATAGCCTATCAGTTCTGTGAACTTGAAAGAAAAAGAAAGTGCTAAATACTCATAAAAGTTAATTTGTCTGAACTAATTTGTTTCATTTAGGTTTGTCCTACTCAAACCAATTAATTATTTTGAACGTTAGGGTTTACAGTGCACAAAACCTGAGATCACTCTCCCTTCAGCACTGCTCACATTGTCCCTCCTTTCACATCAGTTGTCATTAAACGTCCCAATGGGGTAATTTGCACTTTAAGATCTGTTCCGCATTTTTTTGGAGAAGACGTTGATGCGGAACATTCCTGTGTATAAGTATTATTATGCATCCTTTTGTAAATAGCTAGCGAGTCGGGAAACATTTAGAGCCAACAGAATTCCCTTGTCAGTCATCTGCCGTTTTTCACTATGCTAAAGACCCACAGTCCATTTTCCATCTGCCTCTCTGAGTCCTCATACAAAACAATGAGTCCCAGGATAGCTCTACTGACTATGTTATCAAAAACGTACAGTATGCGAATGTAAATTCACAGTTCACTGCCGTTATGACAAAACACAGAGCGAATTGTAAACAAATAAACCATGCGCGCACTGGTATCTTGGGAGAAACGGGATACTTGGTGTGATGGGGTGTGGGACTGTGTTTAGAGTTTGTCTCATGTTTACTCTTGGGGCTTTTGTGCTTCTTGGACATTAGCCACAAAAATATGTGGCTATTGTTGGTGAGCTGCAGCCATTGTTTGAAAGCATTGTTTTGCTTATCCTTGCTCTTTCACCACTATGCTTCATTTTCAGTGACCGTTTCTCACAGATTTCAGTCCCTGGATCCTGCTGTCTGTTTCTTTTCATCTGTTTAATTCCCTAGCCACTCTTGAGGACTTTGGAAATCTTGCTTCAGATAGGCAGTTTAATTAAAATCATAATTAAAGATGATCTAATCAAGAGAACGCACCTGCTGCACTTCAGGAACAGTGAGCAGTGGATGGATTACAGTTGCTAGTGTTAAGTGGTACCTTGTTCCTAATTGGTTTTAATGGCATATGTTCTGTGAGAATCCAACACCATTCTATGGCTGAGCTTATATCACTTGGATTCTTAATTTAATCTTGATCAGTCAAGCCACTTGAAAACACATCTGGGAGTTTGGATATAAGTGACATGAATATGTGCATTTTTTTTTTTTTTTTTTTTCAACCAAACAAGAAAGTTAGACTAGCAATAATTTAATTCCTCATATATGTGTTTTTAAATATACATACTTCCGTTTTTTTTATTTTTTTATTTTTTTATGTTTTTTTCCCCCAACATAGGGTCCATGTGGGATTACATTTCTGCAAAATGATATTGCATTGATTATTGCACATTTTGCGGCACTTTCAAAGCAAAATATTCAGTGAGTGGTGTTAAAAAACATGTTTGGATTTCTCAAAAACAGATGAACCTGAATGTGGAAACATTTTATTACATTGGCTGTCATACTGTACGTATTGCAACAGCTAAGAAATGAAATGTCTGGTGAGTGCCTATGTCCTAAGTTAACCAGATGTGATGCGATAAGATTCCAGTGACAGCTTTTATGTATAGTACGTGTTTAGAGTTTTGCAAAAATTTAGCGGGTTAGTTCACCCAAAAAAGAAAATAATGTAATATATTACTCGTTCCACACCCGTAAGACTTTCTTTCATCTTCGTAACACAATTTAAGATATTTTTTGATGAAATCCAATAATAAAACAAATCTAAAAAATCTAAAACAAAATAACGACTTTTCAACAATATCTAGTGATGGGCTATTTCAAAACATTGCTTCGAAGCTTTATGAATCTTTTGTTACGAATCAGTGGTTCAGAGCACCAAAGTCACGTGATTTCAGTAAACGAGGCTTCGTTTACATGATCCAAACCACTGAAACAAAAGATTCGTAAAGCTTCAAGGCAGTGTTTTGAAATCGCCCATCACTAGATATTGTTGAAAGGTCATTATTTTGTTTATTTTTTTGGTGCATAAAAAGTATTCTCACTCACATGAACTGTTTTAAATATATCTTTAGTACCTTTCTGGATCTTGAGAGGTTCACTGAATTCCAAGATGGCCTGCTACCATTTAATCATTCTAATAACAAGAGCACATTTTGACCTTCAGACTTCAGGAGGGGCTTCCTATAAAACCTCATATTCAGCATAAAGTTCTCCATAGTAAGCATGTAATTGAATGGCCTCACATTTCTGTCACAGTAACCTCTAAAAACATGCCCTCAGCGTTAAAAAAACAGTTCCCTGAAAGGAAACAAGAAGGTTTCATGAAACAAGAAGGATGATAATCTTTGTGTGTGTGCGCGTGTGTGTGTGTGTGTGTTCCATAGAAGGAAGTTTGGAGCAGGGTTAATTATGACAGAAATTGAATTTTTTGCGGTGAACTATCCATTTAAGCAATTGATAAATGATTATATAGAAGACAGTTTGATTTAATTTCTTTGTTTTAATAGCGATAAATAGCCAGTTGCCAACTTCCTGGTAAAGAACTCCACTACCCATAATTCTGAGCGTCATTGTCAGAACTTGCAGAAAGGAGAGCTCCACTTAAAGAGCTCAGCGGCAGTAAAGTTTAAATATATAGTATTTTATCCTTATCAATAACTATAAGTGAATATTGAATTTTGATATTGCAGCATTCATTTCAATACATCATTTGCAGTCATCTTGTACCTTTTTGTATCTTGTACCATTTTTCAAGTGCTTTTTATTTTTCTTTGAATCACTGTTTGTAATGTTATAATTCATCTCAAAGCTGGTTGGTTTAAGCCATGGCTTAGAACTCACAGAGGAAAATGTTTTGAAATCCCTTTGGAGAAAATGAATGGGAAAAATACTTCCATAAACTAATGGGGTGGTCACTGTTGCGCTCTATTGCACATCACAACTACATATGTGTCCAGTTAAATCAGACACTGAATCTAATTTTCACAGATGGTTCATGAACAACAGAAGAAAAATAGGAACAACTAACTATAGACAATAGACCATGGCTTACTAATGATGTTAAATTAATGGGAAAATCTTTATTCTTTACTTGTCAGTATTCACGGTAATAAATGTCATATGATTAAACAAAAATGATTAAATTCCTTATCCCTGTTATATTAACTTTGAGTTTAAGCCCTTCAGCTGTGCTTGACTCATTTTAATGATCACCTCGAGCAATTATCTAAAAACTTGTGCCATCTCTACCAGTCAATTAGGCTGCTGCTACAAAAACATCCCTGCGCTTCCCTGAACTCAAATTACAAGTGGATTTTTGTTATACTGTAGACTTGAAGCTATGTATGTTCAGTACAATTTCTTCCGTTCACACTCTTCAAAATACATAATTGGCCCAGTGCGACAGCTGCTGAAACCTTATTTTGGTCTTACAACAGTGACTTTTAAGCAAATTCCCTGCTGTGTAAATGTGGTATGTGACAATAATTAAAATAGTCTCATATTAAGCTTTTCACCCAAAACATATCTGCATGTTTCATTTTAATAGATCAGTTTATTTCAGAGTTTATTTTAATCATCAGTTCTGTTATTTATGATGAAAATAGAGTTTGACAGTGTGCAAAATTCCCACACTGTATTTTTTAATGTTCTTAAAAATAATAATAAATAAATAAATAAATAAAAAAGAAATGTTGGTGAAATATGTAACTTTCTCATATCGTAGCTCAATATTCATAGACAGTTATAAATAAGACATTTATAGATTTGTGGCTCTGTTGCATTATCAAAACATTTCTCTGTTTGTTTGGGAATCCTAATCAGCAGCTCAACCAATGACTGGAGTTTGGGGGTGGGGCTGGCTGTCTGACTGACCAATAGAAGACCATATAAAAGAGTTTATTTAAATAGTCTGTTAGTATTAACTAATTATAATTTACAGCTGATTTAACCAGTGTTTAGTATTTAGGAAGTTACTAAAAGTTTGAGTTTTTGAATAAATGTGACTAGAATTGACATGTTTTGTATGAACGTACGTGTGAAATAAAGGGAAACGATGGCTGTGGAGGACAAAGTTGTATAGAGATTTTGTTATAGATGGCTCCGCATTATCATTCAAAGGCAATATTTTGTCTTCTGGATTTATTGAAAAGGCAGTCTCTCATCCCTGCATGGGGAGCATACATCCACAAACTCTGATACAGTTTGAAATAATCATTGCCAAAGAGAGTGGGACTGGAGAAAATGAATTTTCTTTTACAATAAAACAGAATTTGAAGAGCCACACTCGAGTGAGGCATTTTAATACAGTATGGCTCATTAAACTCTGCTGACTTGGCCTGGGTGGCAGATGAACATTAGCTTTACAACTCATAATGTGGAACCGCAGTCTTGAGGCAATTTGGGTGCTCTACAGACCCCATGAAGCTTTGAAACTATAGTTTTTATTCTAGGCAGAACTGTCAATCATGATGCAAACTGAAAAGAGAATATCTTCTGACTGTAATTTACGTGCCACACTTCACTTCACCAGATGAAAATCCCATTTATGATTAATCTGTAGAGTGGAGACAGATACTGTGTGTTCTGTCTGAGGATCTTTGAATAGAACAGTAAATATCACTGTTTTTTGTCAACTCTTTTGTCTTTAATATTTACAGCATATTTCGATGAAAAACTTAGAAGTGGCGGTAGCTAAGGATAATACTCGTATAGTAGTGGAGTATAATGGACGCTTTCAAACGAATATGTACTCTAGAAATGGCTGGGTTAAAAACAACCCATTTGGCAACACTGAGTAAATATTGGACAGAACACATGCTGGGTTACCCAGCAAGTTGGGTTACACATTTTAACCCAGCAGGATGGGTTGCACATTTAACCTAACTTCTGCTCATATTGACTAAATGTTAGGCTAATTTTACCTCATTAATGGTTGTTTCCATTTGCTTGCAGCAAATGTTATTTAAATATTTAATTTAGGCTATAAATTATTTAATTATAAATATTGGTAATTTAGGAAATGAATGAAGAGTCTGAATCAAATAACTTTATTTAAATGATAAGTTCACTTTAAAATTAAAATTACCCCAAGCTTTTCTAACCCTTAAGCCATCCTAGGTGTATATGACTTTATTATTTCTGATGAACACAGTCTGAGTTATATTAATAAATATCCTGATGCATCCAGGCTTTGTAATGGCAGTGAACTGGACCATCGAGTATGAAGCTCAAGAAAGTGCATCCATTCATTATAAACGTCCACACGGCTCCGGGGGTTAATAAAGGCCTTCTGAAGTGAAGCAGTGCGTTTGTGTAAGAAAAATATCCATATTTAACAAGTTATAAAGTAAAATATCTAGCTTCCGCCAGACCACCTTGTATTCAACTTACGAAGAAAGTGTATCGCCTCTCGCAGTTCAAAATGCTTACACTACATCCTACACCTTCCGTATTCAACTTACGAAAAGTTGAATATGGAAGGCGGTCTGGTGGAAGCTAGATATTTTACTTCAAACTCTTGGTCCTGTTCACTGCCATAAAGCTTGGATGCGTCAGGATATTTATTAATATAACTCCAATTGTGTTCATCAGAAAGAAGAAAGTCATATACACCTAGGATGGCTTAAAGGTCAGTAAAGCTTGGGGTAATTTTCATTTTAAAGTGGACTAATCCTTTAATGGCAAATTCATTAACAACAACATCATAACGCATTTACAAAGTGACAGGAGGAAAAGGAGCAAACTCGGTGCTCTTCTGGCATCTGTGGGAAGAAAAGCTGTATCAGTACGGTTTGAACTGTCTATTCAACAGATAACAATATTCGCATTTGCTGTGTTAAATAACAGCTTTATGTCTCCTCTGTCGAACATTTGTCTTACCTTCTGTTTAACGCGTGGCACAATCGCCACTCCCATAATAATAAACGGAGATGTTCACGGTGTAAGTACGGCAGTGGAAGCTAATTTTAACCCTGGTTGTGTCGAAACGTGCTGTTCTCATGACACTAATGGGAGATGATAGGCTACTTCATTATGTCCGCGTCATGTTTCTCGCTCGGTCTGCAATACCGACATCAGATGTGAAATTATGTTAGCTGAGCAAACAACGGTAAATGTAATTGGGAATAAAAGCTATTTTTTTGGGGGGGGGGTTTTTGTTTGTTTGTTTTTTGTCTGTACAGTAATTATTTCATACACAAGTGTATACAGGACAGGAGACAAAATGGCAACTTACAGAATGAATAATAAATAAATAAATAAATAAAACAACTCATAAAATTTGTAAAGGACAAACTTAATATTTAAAGAGTTTCAGACTTTCTCTACATTTATTTTCTTATTCATAGGATGTGCCAATAGCATATCCGGATAAGGATACAAAGTCTGTTTTTGATCAATTAGCAAAAGCTTAAATATTAACAAAACATTTTAGGTTTAATAATAATGTGGCTATTGACAGCTTGTACTAGACTCAGAAAGTTAACAAATCCACATGTATTTGATACTGTAAATTATTAATGGTCTGTCTTTGCACACTGTCCATCAAACAGTGTATTTGACAACAGGCAGCTGAACTTCACTTTTATTTACCGAAGCCCTGGTGTTTAACTGATGCCAATCCTTATCTCAAGTTAACATTTTATTATTGTGCAGATAATTGATCAATACAGACAGGCCTAATTGGCTCCACCGGAGCCAAGTTTCTGTTCACATTAATGTCATTCTGTGTGAGTGAAAGATTTTTTTAAAATAGCCTGAGACCTTAAATGATCTTTCAATGAAAAAAACCCAGTAAATGAAGATTGAACATCTATGAAGTGCTGAATTTCATTCTCCTCCTGTTAGCTAACTCTAGGGATTTAATTAAATCTGTGAAAGAGAAATAATGGCTTGTAATGTAATTAATAATCAAATACAAAATTGAATTATTAAAAATGCATTTATTATGGCAAGCAATATAACCTATTTCGACATGCTTGAATTGGACAGGGTTGCCATTTTTCTAAATGCAAAGAATATAACCTGTATCCGTTGCAATTTCTCAAGCAGTTTGACATTAAAGGTATTGCATTATCAAATCTTTCTATCTGAATGCTTTCAATCTGTTTGTATATCTCAGTATCCAAATGTGCCTCTTCAAAAGATGCTGTAACATGAAGGAAAAAGTCTGTGTCATTTCACAACATGATAAAAATTTGATGTACACAGCCGTTCACTTTTACAGATAGTCAAGGTTGGGCTGTTTACAAGTTTTAAGTCGATTTTACTGGTTGCATACCAAAATAAACAGCCAACTTTAAAATAAACTGTTTCCACGAAGACTTGAGTCAGGCTTTAAGCACAAAGAAATACTGTTTAATACTATCTACCAAGCTCTGCTTTACCATTACATTAAACCTGACACATTCACTGATTAATTGGTTTAGAACTTCTGGGTGGAATGGAACAGATCCAAGGACCAACACTAGAAATAGTTTCAATGGATATTTTAAACAGACTTTGTGTTCTTTGTGGTGTAGGAACTTGGCTCTTTCATGAATATGTGTGGAAAACCTCTTAATGTCTAGTGTCATCATATTCTTAAATATCATGTTGTATATTTCAGGCAATAAAATTGAAATGCAGCATGAAAGTTGTTATGCCAATTATGGCATGTCTTAGTGACACTCAACAGAATGAACTGTTATGAAACAGCTTGTGGCACCAATGTGCCTTACTTAAGAAAATAGAAAGAGGTGATGAATCACATCCTTATGTTCTAGTAATGTAAGCAGTGTTTTCTTTCAAGCTACAACTTGTATCATGTATCAAAAAACAGGTTCTCCTAATATGTAAACAAATTGTCCTAATCATTGATTAAAAGTCAGAAAAGTGAACTTAACCTAATCAAGAAATATTTGAGGAAAGGGCAAAAATGTCCACTTCTTTAAGTAGCCACAGTCCCTGTAAGTTGCATGGCTTAGAGATAAATAGAGCTAGATATTGATTCTTCATCCTTCATCATAGCAGTATATGTGTAGTGCAAGAAGAACGACAGAGAGAACCACCTAGGCTGTTTTGCAGGTATAAGAGTCTTTGTTATTTAAGTCACAGAATCGATCATTGAACAACAAATTTTAAGCAGACTGTCATTACAGACCACATGCGGAGTGAACTGATGAATGAAGTTATGGTGCACTCAAGACAGTCACCATTAATTGTTTACAGATGAAGTGTTGTGCCATAGAGTTTCTGTGTAACCATCTTGTTTCATTAAATCAATGTCTTTGATCATTAATTTGATCAAATCATGTCCTGTCTAATCTTTCATCATAGGGCTGAGAAGTTTACTCTAGCCACACTTAGAGCCAGTATAAGGCCCAGGAAAGCATTATTGTGACACATTTGGCTTGTTTATAAATCAAACTCTTCTCCACGTGAGCGGAAAACCAATGGTAAACAATGTCCTTGTGGTGTCCGAAACGGCATAATGAAATACACTGCTGGCTCTTTATCTTGTTCATAGACTCCAGCGGTGTCCTCCTTGTGTCATACTGTGTCAGTCTCAGAGACCTCCAATCATCAATACTGTACTGCCAGAGAAACATAATAAGAGAAGTGAGTACATTATACTCACTCCCTCTTCATGCTTCATTCTACAAGTCATTCTGTAAATTATAGCATTAATTTAGACTAATTATGCCTGTTTATTCCTGATATGTACAGTACAGTGCATTTCACATCTGATTAGATATATTTCTCAAAATTAAGTTCAGCACTGTCAAAAAATTAACACATTCAGCCATCAAAACATTTTTATTTTGCAATACAGCACAACAGATGTGTCCACCGTAATGGACATTTACAGCAGTTAGAGCACTCTGGGACTGAAATGTTATTCCACCATGGTCCATTAACAAAAAAAAAAAAAAAAGTGTCATTATTAGGCTTGCCACTGTATATGATGATATTTGTTGCACTTGGTACAAGGGACATTACTGTTGTGAAAATATTAGGAAACATTATAAATTAAGCTTACTTCTCTCAATCTCTCAAATTTTATTAAAAAGATCTTCATTTGTGTTCTGAAGATGAATGAAAGACTTATGAGTTTGGAACGACAAGAGGGTGAGTAGCAGTCATCATAGTTGGGTAAACTTCTACAGTAGTGATTGGAAAGTAACACTTTTTTTTTTTGGGTCCCATTTGCTCCAATAACAAAAAAGAAAAAAAAAAAATCCACGATAGTATGTTTTCCACAGAAGTGCTAAGAGATTAATTACCGCCATGGTTAGCTGTAGCGTAAATACAACAAGAATGAAGCGTGACACAGATTGACTAAAGAAATACTATATTTATTAAAAAGAAAGAGCAATAACACTACACATTAAACAACATTAAAGCAAGATAAAGAACTGAGAAAAACAGGGGGCTTATATATACAAGGGAAGATCATTAACAGAACAGGGAACAGGTGAGATACTAATCAGAAACAAGGACAACTAATGAAAGAACTAGAACTAATGAACACATGAAACTAAACAGAACAGATCAAGACATGAATGTGACAATTACGGTGGTCAGAAGAGAGAAAGATCAATTTTCAAATTTGCCATAAATCTCTCAGCTGTTGTGTTAGAAACACCCTCACAGCAGTTAATATAACACAAAGGGCCCTATTTTAATGATCTAGGCACATGGTCTGAAGCACATGGCACAGGTGCACTTAAGGCATGTCCGAATCCACTTTTGCCAGTTTAACGACGGAAAAAATGATTGGTGCACCATGCGCATGGTCTAAAAGTCTTGTACCTAGTCTCTTAATGAGTCATGGGTGTGTTTTAGGCTTAACGTGCAATTAACCAATCAGAGTGTCATCTCCCATTCTCTATAAAAGCCAGGAGCGCTTGCACCATGGCAGATTGCTGTTTACATAGCGGAATATAAACACCCTCAGCCTGACAAGTCAGCTTAAATACATGTGTGTATTGCCACGATTGGTCAAATAATTTCATTCGTCATTACTGCAAATAGGTAATTCTGATACATGCAAAGACTATCCATTATGACATGTAGGCATTTTTATCTTTATGTACAGAATAATAATCTTTTACATAGTAATCCTTTTATTTTTAATATTTGGCATGTTTGTGTGCTGCTGTGCTTCCCTGTGTGTAACAAGCAGAGTATGCGCACCCGCCTATAGGCGCCTATAACGCGCCCTTTAAATACCACAAAAAAAATAAATAATGCGTATTCAGTTGCCTCAAAATTGCAACACACTAACAAAGCGCCTGAACACACCTCGTTTTCAGACCAGAACACCCATGGGAAAACAGATGTGCGCGAGTGCATTTGCTATTTAAACAATGTGGGCGCTGGACGTGAAAATGATCACTGCGTCGGGCTGAAACTAGCAAAACCTGTTGCGTTCCGCCAGGTGTATGATAGGGCTGTGTGTTTTAAATGTACAATATCTTTAAGATTTTTTTTTTTTTTCCCCCCATTGCAAGGTTATTGTTAATCATTGTCAGTTATGGGCAAATCATCAGTTCTCTGAGAAATACTCCATAATGTGTGTGTCAGGCACACAGACAGTGGCAGGCAAGTTATAAACAAGCTCTTTTTTGTTAACGGAGGCACGGAAACTGGCAGACAGATGAAGCAGGTGAGTATAGCAAACAAGCACGTTGGATAGTCACTTAGCTGAAGCAGTAATGGCTAATGTCTCTTTGCAGGAATGGAGCGAAGCTGATGGGAGAACAGACGAAGGAACAACGGTGGATCTGGAAGACACAGGTAAGTGGCAGGTTAGGAGTCCAAGGAAAGTGACGTTGCGCCACACTGATGTTGTGCTTTCCATAGACGAGACCAGACACCGTTGTGCAGGAAGTGAGAGTGATGAGTGCTAACAAAAGGTGATGACTTTCAGGTGCAGGTGATTGGCAAGTGAGTTCATGTGAGAAACCAGAGGGATGCTGGGAAATGGAGTCCGGGGAAGGTGATACAGATGGTGACTGTGACAGTACTCCCCCCTCTCGGTAGGCGCGTCCTCGCGCCGTGGATAGATAACTGGGAGGGAGGGTGGGCGTGACGGGTGATCCAGGTGCTGCCGGGTAGGTCGTCTCCAGGACAGTACTGGCTGACCAGGGCGCTATGGTGGATCAGGTAGCTTGGGAAGCCATTGAGGTGCTGGCGGGGCGGGCTCCTTGGGACCCCAGTCTCGGCCTCCAAGTTCGGGGACGGGAGTCATCACCGGACTCGGGAGTCATCACCGGACTCGGGACGGGGACGGGAGTCATCACCGGACTCGGGACGGGGACGGGAGTCATCACCGGACTCGGGACGGGGACGGGAGTCATCACCGGACTCGGGACGGGGACGGGAGTCATCACCGGACTCGGGACGGGGACGGGAGTCATCACCGGACTCGGGACGGGGACGGGAGTCATCACCGGACTCGGGACGGGGACGGGAGTCATCACCGGACTCGGGACGGGGACGGGAGTCATCACCGGACTCGGGACGGGGACGGGAGTCATCACCGGACTCGGGACGGGGACGGGGACGGGAGTCATCACCGGACTCGGGACGGGGACGGGAGTCATCACCGGACTCGGGTCGGGAACAGGATCCTGAAGGAGGAGGAGATCCATAACTGTGGCGGCAGCCATCTTGACCGAGGGCTCAGGTGTGGCGGCGGCCATCTTAGGAGGGGCCACTGAAGTGGCGGCCAGCTTGGGAAGGGACTCGGGACTGACTGCCGTCTTTGGAAGGGCCTTGGGACTGGCGGCCATCTTTGGAAGGGCCTTGGGACTGGCGGCCATCTTGCGACGGGACGCTGAAGTGGCGGCCAGCTTGGGAAGGGATGTTTGGACTGGTAGGAAGGCCGATGGTGGTACAAAGCTTTCCAGACACTGGTAAATGGCCTCCTCTCAGTCCAAACCAGTGAGATCGGGGAGCTCTCTGGGATCAACGAAGTTTGCCCCGATCTTGTACAAATTCTTTTTCATCGTCCAGGGAGCTGTTCTAGACAAGATGGCAGAATCTGTCTGTGAAAGTGAACAGGTCACGGCTGGATTGACCTGCCATGGTGCTCTGCATGGGGTCTGGCCTTCTGTCAAGCACACAGATGGAGGCAGGCAGGTAAGTGATAAACAAGCTCTTTATTGTAAACAGAGGCACGGAAACTGGCAGACAGATGAAGCAGGTGAGTATAGCCAACAAGCACGTTGGATAGTTACTTAGCTGAAGCAGTAATGGCTAATGTCTCTTTGCAGGTATGGAGCGAAGCTGATGGGAGAACAGACAAAGGAACGACGGTGGATCTGGAAGACACAGGTAAGTGGCAGGTTAGGAGTCCAAGGTAAGTGACGTTGTGCTTTCCATAAACGAGACCAGACACCATTGTGCAGGAAGTGAGTCTTTATGATGAGAGTGATGAGCGCTAACAAAGGTGATGACTTTCAGGTGCAGGTGATTGGCGAGTGAGTGCAGGTGAGGAACCAGAGGGATGCTGGGAAATGGAGTCCAGGGAAGGTGATACAGACGGTGACTGTGACAGTGTGCATGATCGTATTATTTATTTATTTATTTTTGCACTTGCAAATGTATTTTTCTATTCCATTGTGATTTTACTTACTTTAAATTCAAGCCCTGTTTGCAACCAATTCAAATTTCAATTCAAATTCAGGGACTGAATTAATTTTTAAAATGCATTCTCAATTCAATTCTGAATGATGTACAATTATATATGATTATGTATGCAGTATAAGATAAGCAAATTACTATTGTTGTCCTAAGACATTGTCAAGAATGAATCAAAGATTAATTTTGCCTGTGGTATTTGCTAAGGAACCTATTGATGAAAGGCCCCTTTTGGGTTTTGAATATTGATACAAAAGTAGTGATGCAAGGGCAAATTAAAAACCAAGCATACCTCAGACATCCTCAGCCCATCACTAATACATTATGACAAAAAAGATGATGCACCATAATGCAGCCTTGAAATAGTATTTTCAATGATTTAAAAGAGACCTGTTTTGATGGTTCACAGACAGAATACAGCATGAGGCACCCAGACCCCCTCCTACATTCGCCTGGAGTGATTCTGGCCCTTATAGAGCTGCTGCTGTCCGTTCAGCCACAGGGCCGGCACACAGTCAGTCATTTTAATTAACAGCAAAGGATGTGATGTGTCATCTATGAACAGATTTGGGGGAGCTGCGTTTGTTAGCGGTGTGTGCTTGAGCTTTAGTCGTCACCAGCCCTGTGTGGTTAAGAAAAGAAAATTAACCCCAGGGGGAAAGGGGTGAGAAATGTGTGTGTGAACCCTGGTCTCAGATCAGCCTGTCCAGCAGTCTCAGTAAAGGAATGTTCAGCATCAATATAAGAGGAACAATTCATAGCATGCTTAGATGCCAATGTTTTTCTACACCAAATCTGCATCATGCTGTTAAAACCGTCTAAATGAAATTACTGACCCTGCAATTGAAAGCCCACTCTCAGGAAACGGCTCAATGATATGCAAGTGTGCTTCCAGCATATTCTTCAAGGTTATTTGGAATTATGTATTATAACAAAACTCTTGTCTGCTATTGAGGCGGTACAATTTTGAGGTTATTTCACAAAGACGTTTTTGAAATAACTGGCATTTAGTGCGTTCGGGTTCAAGGAGATATTTCAGACTAGAAATTCACATCCCCCTAAGGTAAGCAAATTGAAAGCTCATTAAGCATTCCAAAAGCCAATTCTAATAATCACTGCAAAAGTACATATTGTGAAGGCTTTTCGTGTGCATTTTCCAGCAAGCAAAAATTGCAGACCGTTTCGTAGATAAATATGTTTGTTTTTCTACAAAAACATGTTCGGCAACACTCGCAAAAATATCTGAATAATTTATGTATCATTGTCAGAAGCAACAAAAGCATTCTGATACTAGAAATGTCTTCCTCCCACCGCGCTGCACGGTAAAACTGTCTTAAACGTAATGTCTCTGAAGAGGGAAAACTTTTATGGCCACAGCCGAGATGAGACTGAATTGGTGTCATAGCCCATCTGGACAGGTTGCTATCAAGGAGACGGAGAACAACAAAGCAGCGCTAGTAAAATCCAAGAAAAAGATGACGAAATCGAGTGAAATTCCATTTTGATTGATATGTAATGCAGCATGTATTCCAGAAATGGAGAACGGAGCCTTTTTCTGCTCAATGTGCTGCCCATACAGCCTGGAGGCATCTGTCACTAAGCCATTACTGTCCGCTGACAATAGTGGGTGTATAGCCTGCAAATCACTAGCATTACTAGTCACACAATCCCCTCTCATTTATTTATAATAACGAGAAATCCCTTATAATTCAGCAATAATGCTGTATTAAAGCGTTTCATTGGCAGGCACGATGAAATCACATTAGGATTCAAATCTTAATTTTAAAAGGCCTTGAATCTTTAAATGTAGAAGTTATTAAGAGTAAGCCATCTATTTTTTAAACCATATTATGAGTGTCATATCACTCAATTAAATCTCTAAAGTTAAAAACAATCATTTCTCAGAAAGTAAAAAGGTTTCAAAGTTTCAGAAGCAAGTGAATTAGACAGCATTGCAGATGTTGTTGTGTTATGACATTCACAGAGACCTAGTTTTTATGATTAATATGTGTAAGACGGCAGAAAGTAGTTTTGATATCTTGACTCACTTTTCAAAAATGAATGAAAAAAGTAGTCTCCGTAGTCCAAAATAACTTGAAGCCCCAAGGTCATTGTAATTAGCAGGGTTTTTTTTTTGAACAGTGAACAGTTTCTTATTTCAGAAATTCAACAACCTGAATCCAGCCAAAAATATATTTACTGTAAATTAATCTATTTTAAATGACATTCATTTTGGTTGTTAAAAAAAAAAAGAAAAAAAAAAGTTGTTTAATGTTTTTTTGAGAGGTTTCGGTACAGAGTAGGCTGCATGATAAAATCAATCTTCATTTCAGATGCTTTCAGATGGGAAATACAGTAAAAAAAATGTCTTATCCATGTCAAACTGTCAAATCAAGTTCTCATGAGAATATTCAAAAGAGGACTTTAAAATATCAAATCTGTACAAAATCTCTTTTGTACATTTGACTGAATGTGTTTATTTCCTATTGTCATTTATAATGGCTATTATTGAATAAAAGTTGAAAAATGCAATAAAATACAATGTTTTGTTTGTTATATTCCAATATTCCAGAAAATATTATTCAGTTACTTAACATTATCCAGCAAATTATTCTTCACTCTTTAGCCTATTAAACAGCAGTTTAAAATTAAGTATTACATTTCTGCAAAGTTGATATGAATCCTGTCTTTAATTTATTTTCTCCTTTTGAAAACATAAGACATTCTACATTTATTTTGCTTATTGTTAACATTAGTGTTGCTGCTAATGCTTTTTATAAACAAAAATTATTTTTGTAATATGAAGATTAAAATTAACATGAAAGACTACTAATTTCCAACAAAAACAGCTTAGTAACAGTGCAGCTTCTTATTTTTTGAACTTTCAGACTGTCAGGGTTACATCTGTTTTGGACTCTGTTTGTTTTGTCATTTGTCACATGTCCTCCTTTGTTCAGTTTTTCCGGCCATTATTTAGTTCCCTTGGTTACAGATTGAGTTCAGGTGTTTCTTATTAATTATCAAAGTTCCCTTTGTTTGCTGTGCATATATACCCTGTGTTCTCCCTCTGTCTCTGTCAGTTCTTGTTTGTATGTAGAGTGGTTTTTCCTGAGTTTCTTCTGTTATTTGGAAGTAAAAGTCTACCTTCCTGTATTCTGCCTCGTCTTGAGAGTTCCTTACCACCACTATGTGACAGAAGAACCAACCTAACCAAAAGCATGGTCCTGACTGAGGACAATCTTTGGGACCTATGGCAAAATGGTAGGCCTTTTGAGAGGTATGTGGAGGAGTTTCTTGAGCTCTCTCATCGGGTGAGCTGGCCTGATGCTTCTCTCAATGTGTTTTTGTATAGGACTGGATAGGGATACCATTTGGTATAGTGAACCTGCTTGTTGTTTCTCCCTAGTCAAGTCTATTAATCTTATTCTCTATTTAAGTTAAAGAAGGGTATCTTCCTCATCCAGCCCCATCGAAGACACAGTGCTGGCAGCTCCCCCTAAGCTGGTTCCCTCCAATGGATCTGTCCACCTCCAGGGTGATTGGTCGATCACTACTTATTTACACTTCTAGATATTCAACATGTTAGATATTTACTATTTGAGATTGGTGTGGCCCTGATGTTCTTCTGAGCAGACTCTTAAAACACGTCACACCAAAGGAAAACCTGATAAGATAATCTGTAGAACCATCAAGACAATTGGGACTCTACCTAGGAATGTTAAAAGGGGAGAATTGGGCCCAAAAACAGCCCAATTATCTTGTGGTGTGTGGGTGCCTTAAAGCACTTATGCCAACATCACTGGTCAAATACAATTAAGGTGATCTGTAGACACATCCCTGGATTGCTGTGTCATATTGACTTGCTGTTGAGTTATATCTGCTTAATTAGTAACATAATTGCCACTGTCTTCCTTGCAGTTATAATGAAGAAATATACCAATGTAGCTCAATTTACCACATTTCACATAATGCCATGTGCTTTACACTCTGGGGAACGTGGGATACCACTGACATGACTGCGTCATGGCAGGTTTTATTTCTTAAGTAAAAAGAAGGAATCAAATTATTATTCATTGTCAACAGAATTTGAAACTCATGCAGCTTGAATAAGAACTGCATGGCATTTACCATCTATAACTATCTAAATTGCAGCTTATCAGACAAAATAGAGTATCTATTGAATTACCTGATCTATGGGTAAAAGTAAAGATATAACTTAATGTCATAAAATCGCAAGAGTCAATTGTTCAAATGTAACACTCTAGCCTCATGCATTGTTTTCATAGCAAATCATCCATTTTCACAATTATTTTTTCTAAGTCAGGTTCAATAATGTCTAAGTTGCTAATGAATGCTGTTTCCAAAGAAAAGTATTGACTGGACTATGTATGTGGTGCCTTTGAAGGTATGTCCAAACAATACACTGCAGGATCAGATTTCTGATACTGAGATCTTTCTTTTTTCTCTTTTTCTTTTAACTAGGCAGAACTGGTCACCTCATTAGTCACAATGTAAAATTAAGATAAATAATCCTGTCATATACAAAAACAATAGCAGCATTGTGTTTGTTGCCCTCCTGTCCATCTTTGTTGTTTTCAGTTTATCATTTTACTGGAGATATTCATTTCACTATAAGTGTTTACTTGTACAAGAGTTAATGATTTAGTAAATAAGCATCTAAAATTAGTCTGAGTGATTTGTTTTATTCAAATGTTGTTTTTTTTTTTTTGTTTTTTTTAAACTGGTTGTGGCATGTGTTCTGTGCTTGATGAAGAGAAACTTTGATATGTATTGACTGAAGAGACTTGAGAGTTGGCAGATCTAATAAAACTTAATTCTATGCACTAGTAATCAAGAATATTATAATTATCAGCTTAATTTGTCATTCCTCTTCATTCAAAGAAATGTTTAAAATTAAAAAGTTTAATATTATGTACTAGATTTTATTTAGTAATGATAGCTCAGTGTATATGAGATTTACAGATTTTTAAATAAATATCATGGATTCATGTGGAAGTGTTTCTTCTGCTCTAATGCGAAAGTGCATTGTGGATTAATCTTTAACCTGCCAGAATGTTTTGCTTCTGAAACCCACTGGTACCTTTCAGAAAGAAAACAACTAAAGATATATTTCCAAAAAGAATGTGATGCCTTTAACTGGAGATTTTAACGTCAGCTCAAATCAAGCACTGAAAAATGGGTTGCTGTAGTCTTGCACAATTTTTCTTGTGGCCTGCCCTGCTTCAAATATCGAAAAAAGATCCAGAACAATCCCATCCAATTTAGTCATAAAGATCAAGTTCAGGGCCTGTGGAAAAACAGACATGCATTTTGAACCTCCGGTGATAGGAATGGCCAACGGAAAGCCGTAATAACTTTGAGGCGTACTTCATAGTTACTGGAGATGGCTTTTACAAGGATATGTGATACTTGCTTTGCAACAGGGAGGTTAACCGTGACACCCACAAATATTATAGCCGGTATGCTCTCCATATGAGAAAAAGCCAACCTCTCCATTTACAAACACTCTCTCATTTGTCACTGTCAGATTCAGCCAGATATTTATTTAACACCCAATTTCATTTCAATTTAACTAATCTCAGCATGGTGCATCAAACAGAGTAAGTAAGACATCAATCTACTCTGTGTTCTCAGCCAAGCCTGTTAATTTAAAGTCTCACCTAAGTGCTTGCGTGATATTCCTCCCTGTTGGGAATTCATCAGGTAAAAGTGCGTTCTGTCTTTTATACGGACGTGTGCATGTCCTCCCACTGACCTTGTGGAAAATTAAGCATTTCATAAACCATTTGGAGGGTTTTGACTAAATAACAACCGGCTCCTTTGATGCCACTCATATTCTGAAATATAAGCAAGATACATTAGAGTATCTGGAAATTGTGCAACCCATTTGATCATTCTCTTTAGAGGGCTGTTGGATTCTGTACTCCAGAACATTTCACTGTTCTAATCCAAGAATGAATGACAAAAACAAAATATGATGTTTTCATGTGAAAATGATATGCATGCTTCAAAAGATGTGCAATGTTTGTTCAGCTTGCTAACTGATACAGTACTTGGCTGTATCAGTGGCTGGTGGTCTATTAGCCATTCAAAATTCTTTCTAGTGTCACATTTAAAAAAAAAAAAAAAAAAAAAAAATCCCTTTACCATCTTTAATCTGATCTTTCAGGCAATGTATCACACCACAGTAATCAAGCAGTTTTGTTGGCAACAAAACTTCATAAATGTCTATGAAGTTTATTATACATTTTAAAAATTGTCCTCATATTTATGTATATTTTATTTGAACTAAGATTTTAATTAAGATTTAATTAATTACACAACCTAAACAACTTAATAAAAGTAGTAGTGGTGATTATTATTATTTTAAATATATTAAAATAAATGTATAAGGGAAATCGTGTATCTGTTTGTAAATATAATAATACATGTAATTATAATAAATATACATATTTAATTTATTAAACATTATTGTATTTTCTTTTTGTCTTTTTTTTTTTTCCCCTCCAAATTCAAATATTTTAATAATTTCTAAATTAATATGGGGTATCACATACAATATTTATAAAATGATTATAAAAAGATTAGCAAAATTAGCTGTTTAAAATATATTTTGATATATTTAGAGGTTTAACATGATCACACTAGAGGATAATTCAACTTTCCAAGAATTTCATGATAGTATATGGTTCATAGACGAATAAGATTTTTAAAAGTGTAAAAAAAACAATATTAATTATATCTCCATTACAGGTGCTGGTCATATAATTAGAATATCATCAAAAAGGTGATTTATTTCACTAATTCCATTCAAAAAGTGAAACTTGTATATTACATTCATTCATTACACACAGACTGATATTACAAATGTTTATTTCTTTTAATTTTGATGATTATAACTGACAACTAAGGAAAATCCCAAATTCAGGCCAACTGAAAAGTATGAACATGAAAAGTATGAGCATGTACAGCACTCAATACTTAGTTGGGGCTCCTTTTGCCTGAATTACTGCAGCAATGTGGCATGGAGTTGATCAGTCTGTGGCACTGCTCCGGTGTTATAAGAGCCCAGGTTGCTCTGATAGTGGCCTTCAGCTCTTCTGCATTGTTGGGTCTGGCATATCGCATCTTCCTCTTCACAATACCCCATAGATTTTCTATGGGGTTAAGGTCAGGCGAGTTTGCTGGCCAATTAAGAACAGGGATACCATGGTCCTTAAACCAGGTACTGGTAGCTTTGGCACTGTGTGCAGGTGCCAAGTCCTGCTGGAAAATGAAATCTGCATCTCCATAAAGTTGGTCAGCAGTAGAAAGCATGAAGTGCTCTAAAACTTCCTGGTATACGGCTGCGTTGACCTTGGACCTCAGAAAACACAGTGGACCAACACCAGCAGATGACATGGCACCCCAAACCATCACTGACTATGGAAACTTTACACTGGACCTCAAGCAACGTGGATTGTGTGCCTCTCCTCTCTTCGTCCAGACTCTGGGACCCTGATTTCCAAAGGAAATGCAAAAGTTACTTTCATCAGAGAACATAACTTTGCGCCACTCAGCAGCAGTCCAGTCCTTTTTGTCTTTAGCCCAGGCGAGACGCTTCTGACGCTGTCTGTTGTTCAAGAGTTCAAGGAATGCGACAGCTGAAACCCATGTCTTGCATATATCTGTGCATAGTGGTTCTTGAAGCACTGACTCCAGCTGCAGTCCACTCTTTGTGAATCTCCCCCACATTTTTGAATGGGTTTTGTTTCACAATTCTCTCCATGGTGCGGTTATCCCTATTGTTTGTACACTTTTTTTCTACCACATCTTTTCCTTCCCTTCGCCTCTCTATTAATGTGCTTGGACACAGAGCTCTGTGAATTGCCAGCCTCTTTTGCAATGACCTTTTGTGTCTTGCCCTCCTTGTGCAAGGTGTCAATGGTCGTCTTTTGGACAACTGTCAAGTCAGCAGTCTTCCCCATGATTGTGTAGCCTACAGAACTAGACTGAGAGACCATTTAAATTTGCAGGCATTTGCAGGTGTTTTGAGTTAATTAGCTGATTAGAGTGTGGCACCAGATGTCTTCAATATTGAACCTTTCAACAATATTCTAATTTTCTGAGATACTGAATTTGGGATTTTCCTTAGTTGTCAGTTATAATCATCAAAATTAAAATAAATAAACATTTGAAATATATCCGTCTGTGTGTAATGAATGAATATAATATACAAGTTTCACTTTTTGAATGGAATTAGTGAAATAAATCAACTTTTTGATGATATTCTAATTATATGACCAGCACCTGTATGTTTAAGTTTTGTTAAGTGTTAACAATGAGGTTATGATTTCTATAATCAATTAACACTGCTTTTGTCATTTTTTTTACAAGATGGACAAAATTTGTCACAAAAACATTTAGGTTTTACCGAATTACACACTTTTGGTTATACCGAATGACATTTTCAAACAATGCTAATAGGCTGATATCTAGCTAGTTAGCTTGCTTGCTAGCTAGCTAGCAAAAGGACAATCAAACATTTTATATTTAGTACAAGTTTTTAAAATATTACAACATTTTCCATGTTTTATAGCGGTTGTACCGAATGACCTGGGGCCCGTTTCAGAAAGGAGGTTAAGTGAAAACTCTGAGTATGTTAATCCTGAAATGAGGGAAACTCTGGGTTTTCCATTTCAGAATGGGAGGTATGTCAAACCCTAGAAAGCAGGGTAAGTCAGGCCCATTTCTAAAAGAGAGGTTACTTATACTCAGAGTCAGTTACCATGGTAACTTACTCTGTGAACCTAACCTGGTCGGGAGCAGGTTCTCTTCTGTAAACCCAGAGTTTCCTTCGGTCTCCTCCCCCTTTTTAAAACGCGAGCGGTGTTTAAATACTTCATTCATTCATTCACACTGCAAAAATGCTTTTCTTACTGAGTATTTTTTTGTCCTATTTCAAGTACAAATATCTAAAAATTCTTAAATCAAGATGGATTTTATAATTATATAAGATATTTAGTCTTGTTTCCTGGGGGGATCTAAATTAAGTGCATTTTACATAAGTAAAATTATCAATATCTGCCAGTGTGGTAATAAAAATAATCTTAATGCAAACAGAAAACAAAATTATTTGGAGTGTCTATTACTAAGTGCAAATTTACAGTAGCCCGCCCACCAATGTCAGACCAGGTTAAAATTGACGTATGTACTTGTGGCTGCAGTGGTGTAGGCAGTAGTGTGTTGGTATGGAGAATTAACTTGTGATGCGATTGACTGGGTTAGAGTCTGCCTTCTGCCGAGCTCACTATTCTCCCTTTTCCCATCACATATCACATCAGAAAGGCATTTGTTTTCAATAAAAATTAAGAAAATGTTCTAAAAGTGGAAGTAAATTACCTAACAAGTGTTTAATAATGATAAAATCATTTACACTCTGTTATTATTGCATCCTGTTAAATTATTGTTTTTTTGCATGTGTGATACCATGAAAATGAATATTAGTTAAATAACTTACCATTCTACCAGTTTTCACCTTTGATATTATAACAGTGATTAAGATTTAAACTTGTGTTGACTCAGAAGTATGCGGACGTCCTTTTGTGACGTGCTGTTGCCATGGTGAATTGTAATATCGGAGCTCCATTGATGATGGCTTTTCATAGTCGTGGTGCACGCGCTTAACTCCAAGTCAACCTACTCAGAGTTGACTGAACTAACTCAATTCAACTGTTCTGAAACAGAAAACTCAGAGTTTCCCCATTTCAGTTTAAGTCAACTCAGAGTTCAAGTTTTAACTTAGAGTTGGTTAAACCTCCTTACTGAAACGGGCCCTGATGTTTCGGGACATGCATATGAGCAAGTGAAAACATGAATTTTTTTAAATAGTTAAAAGAGAGTTAGTTACTTTGCTTCACGGCCATGTGGACCATGTCATTCAGACACCTTTGCAGGTGTCTGAATGATGTCACATCCTGTCACATGATATTGACTGCATGACTTGATCTAATAGGTTCCCTTTATATTGGTTACTCCGAATGACATAAATAAAATGCATTTTTCCAGACATTTTCTCATAACAAAGCAACGGCTTCTACACATAATTTTATTACCATTTTGCACTATGTTGATATATCATATATTCATTCCAGAATAAAAAATGTATACATTTATTATATTTTAAGATATTTTAATGACAAATGAAATGGCTGTATTGGCCTTTGGACTGTTAAACCGAATGACCTTTTGACACTTCAAAATCTTTAAAATAACTTTTTAAAGCTTTTGGATTCAATAAAAGAGATCTATTTGTACTACCTCACATACGTTGGATGCCATATGTTTGTTTTTTATTATTATTCAAGCCTTTGGACAAAAAAAAAAAAAAGACCTATCATGTCATTGACCACTATTCAACAAGTGTCAGTGAAACACCTGTTCGTCAAATTGTTCTTGGATTAATTCTTAAATTCAAGAGCATATGGGCAGAGAATCCACAGTTCATGAAGAACTAATCATACTAGTGCATAAACAGAAAATAAATGAAACCTATCCAGGGAAGAGGACCCATCACAACACATCCAAACAAAACACTGCTTGTATTTGTTCTTCCGTAATAGATAGCAATTGCAGTTGAAAAGCATGGAATTTTGTGCAGATGGAGAGAAAACAAACAATTATGAATGGCTATTAAGTGTCCAAAGACACCAACCATGTCATTGCATTTGAGAGAGAAAGCCTCTCCTGCACTTGACTGCTCATATAAATGTTTATGGTCTTTCTCACTGACCCTTTAAAAAGTTCATCACGGTAAATTTACTCTGTGATTATCAAGTTCTTGTTGTTTTCCCCAGGCACAGGATGCAATTACTTGTCTTAATGGCAATTTTGATGGTGACCTTTTGTGCGCGCAGAAAAGAGATGCACAAATGACTTTACAGCTTCTTTTGGACAGACAGCTGGTGTAACTGAGATATGTTTACTGAGGTCTTCACACACCGCACAGCTTTGTGTGACACCTCATTTTCTCATTTTCACTTAAAACCACAATACAATTGACAATTACACATTTATATATTGAAGAAATCAAACACTGCATTGTTTAATTTGTCCCATATTCACTCGTGCCTTGATATCTTCTGATACAGGCTGCGGTACCAGATGCACACATTTTAACAAATGTTATAGCTTATTTTAAAGGATTAGTTCACTTCAGAATTAAAATTTCCTGATAATTTACTCACCCCCATGTCTTCCAAGATGTTTATGTCTTTCTTTCTTCAGTCAAAAAGAAATTAAGGTTTATACAGTTACCAATGGCTTTAAGGTCCAAATTGCAGTTTCAAAGCAGCTTCAAAGGGCTCTACACAATCCTAGCCGAGGAATAAGAGTCTTATTTAGTGAAACGATTGGTCGTTTTCTAAGATAAATGAAAATTATATACTTTTTAACCACAAATGCTCATCTTGCACTAGCTCTGCAATCTGCCACGCATGACGTAATCACGTAAAAACGACGCAGGCTGAAGTACCGAGCAAGTGTTTAGAAAGCGAACGTGCAAAGACTAAGCCAAACGGCCTATAAAAAAAAAAATAATAATAATAATAATAATAATAATAAAAAAAAAAAAAAAAAAAAAAAAAGGAAATTTTGAAGTTGGAGAAGAAAATGAGAGTTTTTCGCCCTACTGCAGTACTTACGCCACGCATTGTGTAATCACTTTGGAAAGGTCACGCATCACATTAAACAATGCGTGGCGCGTTGCAGACCTAGTGCAAGATGAGCGTTGGTGGTTAAAAAGTATATGATTTTTTTTTTTTTTTTTTTAGGAAATGAACGATTATTTCGCTACATAAGACCCTTATTCCTCAGATGGGATTGTGTAGAGCCCTTTGAAGCTGCATTAAAATGGCAATTTATACATTCAACCCATTGGTAACTGTTTAAGTCCACTATATGGAGAAAAATTGAAGATTGAAGAAAGAGAGATGACATGGGGGTGAGTAAATTATCAGAGCATTTTAATTCTGAAGTAATCTAATCCTTTAATTCGTAATTTATGCATTTTCTTAAAGGTAAATTTCTCTATTCCAGCTTAATATGAAGTGGCAACTGTTCACCAAGGCTGCATTTAGTTGATCAAAATACAGTAAAACATTCATAATGTGAAATATTTTGATTTAAAATAACTGGTTCATATTTGATTACATTTTAAAATGCAGTTTATTGCTGAATTGTCAGCAGCCATTACTCCAGTGTCACATGATTCAGAAGTCATTCTAATACTGTATAATTTGCTGCTCAAGTAACATATCTTATCACAGTTGAAAATGGTTGTTCTGTTTAAAATTGTTGCATTCTTTGAATAGATAGTTCAAAAGAACAGCATTTATTTGTATTTTGTAAGAATGTAAAACGTGTTTTCTTCACGTTAAGAATTTGTTATTGCAGTTAAAGGGAACGCCTGGTGTTAAGACTTGTATGGCTTAATATAACGTAAAGGATGTCTCTTACTGAAATATGTATTAGAAAACCCATGAAAGATTTACATTATTTAAAAAATCCATGACATATTTGGACAATGGGCGGCGCCATTTTGTTTGCGTTCTATGTCGGTGACGTCAAATGGTTGCACTCACTGCTCTACTGACACTGTCATATTGCTATTTTTAACGCAACACAACTCGGAATATAATATACGATGCCACATTGTGCAGCTTTTGGTTGTAATTTTCAGTCGATGAGCCACAAGAGAAGCGATGTAGGTCTTTACTGCTTTACTAGCGATAAGAGGAGAAAAAAATAGGAAATTGTGCAGAATGTGGACGAATAAAACGTCCTAACTGCGTCTTTGTTCTCTTCACTTTAGCAATGATGTTTTGGGGCAACGGCAATCTAGTAATGCATACAGGTCTTAATATCCGCGGGGTTCCTTTTAAAACACGATCAGCCATTTCAATTTGAGCCAGAGCGCAAAATTAGTGAGGATGAAAACATCGAAGCTGTGCAATGTCTCTGTGGCTATTTGAACTACTGTTGTATGATTGACGTGTTAAAATCGCTTGATCACCTGAATGCATACACATGTTAAACATGCTGAGAAGATGCAAGCTTTGAGGCAGTCTGTCTCAATCGAGATGTTATAGGCTTACCTTCGTCAGTCTCCAGGACAGGCGCGGCATTTGGTTAAAGCATACAATTATATCCATCAGCATCTGTACGCTCTTTCAGCTGTGGTCTTCTAAAACCTCAAAGGCACCAGGGCTAAAGTGAAGAGAACAAAAAGCGGATCTTTAGGAAGTTTTATTCGTCCACATTCTTCACAACTTCCCATTCTTTTCTCCTCTTATCGCTAGTAAAGCAGTAAAGACTTACATCGCTTCTCTTGTGGCTCATCGACTGAAAATTATAGCCAAAGGCTACACAATGTGGCACTGTATATTATATTCCAAGTTGTGTTGCGTTAAAAATAGCAATATGACAGTGTCAGTAGAGCAGTGAGTACAACCATTTGACGTCACTGACATAGAGCGCAAACAAAATGGCGCCATCCATTGTCCAAATATGTCATGGATTTTTTAAATAACGTAAATCTTTCATGGGTTTTCTACTACATATTTCAGTAAGAGACATTATTTACATTATATTAAGCCATACAAGTCTTAACACCAGGGGTTCCCTTTAATAAAATAAAATCAGTTTCTGCCCCCACATTGTAGATTTCTGAGGCATTTTTGCCTTGAAACTTGTTAAATTTCTGCCTCTGCTTAAAACCACTGACCAGTGCACCTTTTCTGTGCTCGAGAATACGGTGGAAGGGTTGAGAGCATTGCCATGTTTTTGCACCCGTAGAGCAACTGTTCAAGTTAAGTGGCATGCTCTAGGGCACAATGACCATGGGCAAAAGAGCAGCATGGATATAAATACCAGCAGCCCATAAAGGAAATATCCCTGGTGTCCCACCTGCCAAAATAACACTCAGATAGCAGGTGGGAAGCCTTTCCCCCAGTGCACCTTTGCTTTATACACTAAACTTACAGCTAAATCTACAGGCCTGCTGCCATAATGGTTCAAATGTATCCTACCAGGAACAGTCACAAACCTGTCAAAATGTTTTACCAGTAACATTATACCATTCATCCGATGTGCCCAGGGCAAGGATTTTGAATGTGATTCTGCATGCATTTGCTGGTTTTTGTAGCTGTACTCATATAATTTTATATCCATGTTTATACTTGCCTTAGTACAAATTGAAAGTATTTTTAAGGTGTTGGAAAAGAAAAAGTACTTTAAGTCTTTGTAGGAGCCTTTTGGGCTGCTTTGACCACTCTAATGTCAGTGCTAAAGTAAGGATCATTTTTTTTATTAAGATATGTTTATCTATAAAAGCCCAGCCTGTTCATTATAATCCCACATTAATTCCTGACCTTTAATGGGGCTCCTCTGTCACTGAAATACGGGTCAATATTAATATCCACGTATTGTAAGGATGATCAGGTTCCATTATTTAGATCTCCCTTATTAGGAAACCTTTTCCTCCCTGCTTTATTGCCTCATAAACGTATAATTTCCACATTTATCATGCTCCAATGATTTCCACTCCTCTAATTCCCAGAAAGATCAGAGGGCAGAGACAGAAAGGGGTTGCAGGCATGAGCGACCGAGTGAGCGAATGAGTGAGCAGGCAACGTCATGCTCGCAACGAACAGTGCCTGTCTGTTATGTGTGTGCTGAACGTGCTTCCATGACTCATGTGTGCTTTCTGCTTGGTTACACTCTCACAGGTGCTTCACATTTCGGCAGTAACAGGAGTGGACGCGTATTAACTGTGTGCCCTGAGTGCAGGCCCATCTCGTTCCCCCGCATTTCAATTTCAGGAAGAAAGAATGCAATGATGGACACAGAATCGGACAGGTTGACAGTGCGGATGCAGAATGGTGTCATCGGGCACTCGCCCCGTGCATTCGGAAGGTTATCTGACACTCTGCAGACAAGATGTACTCTGTTTTTGGCTGGAGTCTGGTCTGGCTGCCTGTCTCTGAAAAAAAGCAACTTGAAGATTTGTACTTGAGCGTAAAATCTATTAAAATAGAAGGATTTCAATATGACCTGTTACGACCTGCTGCCGCCGCCCGTGGATAGATAGCCTCACATTCAAATGTATTGTTAGCTCACTTGCTCATCAAGCTTGGTCTGCTTGCTAAAGTTACTGTTATCAAGTTGCTGTAATACAAAAGTTTGGTTTTTAACATTGGTAGGGACATTTTAACAGTTGAACTATACATATCCTCACAGAACTTTTTGGAAAGTATCTGAATTTTGATGGAATTCTCATTTTTAAAAATCCGATTCACTTTAATATGCTTTAATTTGGCTTCTCGCAATGTCATGAAAGTTATTATTTATGATTTCATAAATCAGTTTGATTTCATGATTTATGATATCTGTAGCATATCAGATTTTTTTTTTTTTTTTTTTATAAAAAGTGACCTAGTATGCCCCTTTTTACAAGATGTAATATAAGTCTCTGGTGTCCCCAGAATGTGTCTGTAAAGTTTCTCAAAAAATTTGCTTATCTTTGGGTAGGGAGAAAACTTGTGCTGATTTGGTGTGTGTACCTTTAAATGAGCTTGTGCTCCCTTCCCCCAAGCTTGTGATTCCAATACACTGAGGCATAAATAACAGGAGAAGCTCACACAGCAAATATAACTCAAAACAGATCATTACAAACTGTTCGTGATGCAGCATATCACATAGGTATGGCATGTATTTTGTGGATGTTTGCTAACATTTGATTCTGAACGAGTTTGATAACGTGCTGCACTGCTAACATGGCTACATACTGTTGGAGAGAGTCAATAAGAATTGAGATGTGTTTATAAATTCAGGTTAATGAAAATAACGACATGGCTGTGGTCTCTGTGAATACAGTAAGAAACAATGGTAACTTTAGCAACATTTAACAGTACATTAATAACATGCTAACGAATTTAGAAAAACAATTTGCAAACATCACAAAATATATATAAAATTGGATCATGTTGGTATCAGTCCATCTTTGAGAATCAACTTCTGTGCAAGTCCTGTGTTTTACTGACCCTCGTGTGCAAAGCAGTCTGGTGTAAAATGACTGGTGTATGAATTTATCTGGACAGATTCCCTTCATAAATAAAATGACACCACTGCATCCTTAGTGGCTCAGATACGAGGAGTTTATGGAGACTCATACTTAGTAATTTTACTATAATTAGGGGCCAAGCCCTATTGTTTTTCTAAGGATTATTATTATTATTATTATTATTAATTTATTTTTTCAAACTTCCGGGGCTTTTTGGGGGCCTTAACGTGCTCAAAAACTCTTGAAAATTGGCACACACATTGGAATCTGCGGCCATTAGGACGCCACAGAGGCTGGTACCCAGGCGTGGCAGGGGTGCTCGACAGCGCCCCCTTGAATGGGATCCGAAAACTTGGCCATATATCAAACACGCTTGCACGTATTACTATGAAACTCGGTACACATATAGACCTCATCGGGCCTAACAACTTTCGTGCTCTAAGTTATACGTCAGCTCAACATGAAGTCAGCTATTATGGGTTGTTTAAAAAGACGCATGCTCTGGAATTTGATATACTCCTCCTAGGTGATTAATCCGATCACCACCAAACTCTGTCAGCATGAAGTCAAGACACTGATGATGTAAAATTGCCAGCAGATTTTTGATATCTCAAACAGTTTGGCCGTGGCGAGGCAACAAATTTATGGCGAGAAAAGGGAATCAGGAAGTGTTATACCTTCTGCATACATTAATTGATTTTGATGAAACTTCGGCTGTGTGTTCACTGTACAAGGCTGATCACGTGGATGTGACTGTTGTGAGTCAAGTTATAGCGTCACCAACTGGCAGCAGGTCACTTTCAAGATGCTTTAAGATCACCCTCTTATTTTTACCCGAGTTGCTTTAAACTTCATCAGAATAATGTCAAAACATGGCAGATGTAGACCTTTGAAAATAATCGGGATATCTCAAACACTGTTGCCATGGTAACGCATCAAACTTTAATATTCGTTTTGAATGCTTTTGAGATTCTTAGCATGCTTCAGATTGTATGAAACTCTACACACACATCAGGATTGTTATCCAGTAGACATGGGCTAAGACATAGAAATGGGTGGGCAGGAGGGGCTCTATAGCGCCAACTTATAGTGCAGTAAATGTAGAGTGAATTTGACATAGTCCTTTGATGTTTAACCATTTTAAATGCCTATTGCCCGCTGTGCACAGTTGCCCTGAAGCAACCGGGGTGGCGGTGCCACCGGGCTTGGGCCCGCCATCGCTGCTTGCAGCTATATTTAGGGCCCAAGCCACTAAGGCATCCAATCCAATGTCTTATGCTAATATCTTGTTACAGAACAGAGACTCGTGAAGTTCCCTCCGAGGGAACAACTCCTTATTGGCTCAGTCACCTTAAGAGGGTGGGGCATCTTGACACTTTAAAATCACAAGATCACAGTGCTCTTTTACTGAGAAAACTCTGAAGTGAAGATGATGCTAAGAAGCTAGAAGCTTCTAAGGAACCCCAAGCTTGTGCCTAGACTTTTCATTCACCAAAGATCCTCTGAATCCAACTGGTTCTCTCTCATCAAGACAACATCAGCAAAGATCAACTGGAGCCTCAACAAATTGCATCAGGACATTGCATCTTCTTACCCCTTTTAAAGAAGGGCATGTTAGAACTAAACTGGTGGTTTACTCAAGGCTGTTGATCTGCTGAATTTCAAACAATGCTGTAACTTCTTGCTTTCCTGTACTCTGTTTCAGCTCTCTCTTTCCCTTGGTAAACTGTATGCATTTATGTGTGTGAATGTTAGAGTAGTTTGTTTCATGCTCATATACTGGAGTTCCTAATCATGCAGATCCTACATGCTCTGTAGTAATGTACAATAAGAATGTTATTTCCCATAACCTGGAAATTAACATTTCTTAGAATTAATTATGGATGCACCGTTACCATTTTTTAAGGACAGAGTATGAGTACTGATACATTTTTTTTCTAGTACTCGCCGATACCGATGCCTATACATTTATTAATTTCTCTCTCTCTCTCTCTTTCTCTCACAGTGAGACTAATGAATGTAGGACAGCTTCTTTATTATTACTCTAATGAAAAAAGTAGTAATTTTGTGATTGTCACAAACTTAAAGCATAAATTTCACAATGTCCAATAACCTTCAAAGGGCACAATTACCAATATATATAATTGTTGTTATATAAAAAGAAATTTACAAACAAATTACAAACAATACAACAAATACTATAGAGATACAAATTAAGTAAACTCGTTTTTCAGATACAGTAGGTATATTTACCATGTATACATTTATTTAACATATTTTGTTGTTTTATTAACATTAACGACAAATATAGGCTACGGTCCCTTTAAGACCATTTAGGAGCGAGGAGAACTGATTGCGCACTGTCTATGTCTCAGTCAGCCCCCTAGCCCCCGAGCTCGTGAATCAGTATATTGTGTACACTAATTTGGGCACGGGTAAGCACAGTAAAGGACGCTGGTTCACTACATATTGGGACACTTATGACTATTTCCGGCGATGTGACAACGTCCTCATTGTACAACATCAATACTGGTATTTATGAACAACAGCAGAGCTGATATCTTTCTGACATTAACGTTACTTGTAATGTTATTTGAAGTAGGCTGCGTTATGATAAATTCTTTGCTTGTTACACATACATGCAACATTCCGGCCATAAATAAATTATAAATGTTAAATGCTAAATTATGTTCATTACCTGTCTAGCGATGTATGTTTATGCTGAAATATAATAAAATAACGGTTTGTTTTTATTAAAAAACATCTATTGCGCATCGTTATGTGTAGCGAGTAGGCTCACCTGATTTAAGTTTCGTGCTTCAGAACTTCCGTTTAGGGAGCATAGTGAGCATCAATGCTCACTGGTTTTCACAGTGCATTGTGGGATTTTTTTAGGGAGCAAACGTTTCAGTGCCCTGGAAGGATTCTGTGATTGAGACGGCCCTTAAAATGGCCGACTCCCAGACCAGTGCCCTGACTACTGAACTAGGGAGCTGATTGAGACACACCCTGAGAGAACTATCGCGTACGCGCAAGAGAGAGAGAGCGAGCGCGTGCAAGAAAGTCTGTGTCATTCAGCGCGATTCCGCCTATCCCGCCTTCAGTAATCGATAACGAATTGTGATTGAAAGCATGCATTTCGCAATGTGTGTGTTGTCATCATTAATTTTTAAGTATTTCCACACCTCTGAGGCTGACATTGTTTCTGCTGCTGCCGCCGGTGTCTCTGTGCATGGAAAATTCTGTCAGTTACGTCACGTGAGGTATCGGTCTTTGGTATCAGGATATTTTTATGAGTACGAGTACGAGTACAAGTACATGAGCTTGGTATCGGGCACGATATCGGTGCATCCCTAGAATTAATAAACAGTTAACCTGTTTGGCCAATGAACACTCAGTGTTAATTGATTGTAATATTAATTTTATTACATTAAGTTAATTTTATTAACTGATCCAAATGTTTATAATGAATTATAACTAGTCATGATTAATTATTCATATTTATTTTGAGCTAATTTGCTACATCTGCCATAGCATGAAAACAATCATCTGCTTATCTGTATTGGCCAAATTTTTAATACTGATTGAAGTTTTATGATCTTGCCACTAAACAGAGATAGTTTACAGGTAATTGTAAAGTTCTGCTAACCTCTACTGCTCATTGCTGATTCTTGCTGGTTCAGCTGATATTTTCTTAGCACTAGAATCTTATTCTGATGTAACAAAGAATGTATTGAGTAACTTGATCTATATTTATACTATAACGACTCAATTAACTCTTAAATCTTATGTTTCTGCTTTCCCAGTCACCGTGGGTGAAATCCTTTTCCAGTATTCTTTCATATTCTTTATCCCCAGTCTTTTTGTAAATGTGTTTCTTTGCGAAGAGAGCCTATTGATTAAAAGCATAAAAACACTAGATTTGACATATGAAGTAACTGAGATCTATGCATTGTGAATGAATCGTTATTTTGATGAATTAGCCCTTTGGCTGGAGCGATCGAGATCTGAATTTACAGCTGTTGGGCAGAGAGCTGGTGTTAGTGTGGGTGTTTTTGTAGCATAATGAACCGAGCCGAGCAGTCGCTGCAAGGTCATTGATGCACCTCGGAGAATAAAGAGGAACTCTTGGCATCCTGTCCTCCAACGCTGCAAGGGTAAAAACATCCATAATTTGCCATCTATGCTGTAAGTTTGGTCTGTAAGCTCTCAGGGGTTCTTTATACCACCTGTCCCCCCTTAAAGCTTTTGATGCTGACTGGCATTCTTACATGTGAAATCCATGAGGACATCACAGGCGTTGATGAACATGATTAAAATTCATGAATTGTATTTCCTTCTCACATGCAATATACTTTGAACTTCAAACTTGTTAAAGATACCTCAAGTACTTTTTTTTTTTTTTTAACGGCCAATGATACTAAATGGACTGTCATATATGTCTTCTGAACATTACACAATTTCACCGAACTAAATAATTATAATAATAAAAACACATTGGTGGTTTATTCAGACATTTATCGTATGGAGAAAAGTTGTCAATGCTTCTATTTGAACTATCATCTTGAACTGGGTCCAAGTATGAATTAACAGAGGCTGAGAGTCCATATTAAAGTGTTAGTTCACCCAAAAAAGAAAATTCTGTAATTTATTACTCACCCTCATGTCATTCCACACCCATAAGCCCTTCATTTATCTTCAGAACATAAAAAATTAAGATATTTTTTGATGAAATCTGATGGCTCAGTGAGGCCTCTATTGCCAGCAAGATAATTAACACTTTCAGATGCCCAGAAAGGTATTAAAAACATATTTAAAACAGTTTATGTGAGTACAGTCGTTCAACCTTAATATTATAAAGCAACGAGAATACTTTTTGTGCACCAAAAAAACTTTTGTCTAGTGATGGCCAATTTCAAAACACTGCTTCGAAGCTTTACGAATCTTTTGTTTAGAATCAGTAATTTGGAGCGCATATCAAACTGCCAAAGTCACGTGAACTATTGAAATTCCGAAACACGTAACGAAGCCTCGTTTACTGAAATCACGTGACTTTGGTGCTCCGAACCACTGATTCAAAACAAAAGATTCGTAAAGCTTTGAAGCAGTGTTTTGAAATTGGCCATCACTAGATATTGTTGAAAAGTCGTTATTTTGGGGTTTTTTTGGCACACAGAAAGTATTCTCTTCACCTTATAATATAAAGGTTGAACCACTGTAGTCAAATGAACTGTTTTAAATATGTCTTTATTAGCTTTTTGGGCATCTGAAAGTGTTAATTATCTTGCTGTCAATGAAGGCCTTACTGAGCCATAGGATTTTATAAAAAATATCTTAATTTGTGTTCTGAAGATGAATGAAGGTCTTACAGGTGTGGAACGACATGAGGGTGAATAATTAATGACCATTTTCATTTTTGGGTGAACTAACCCTTTAAGATAAAATAGAATAGTGCCATGTCAAACATTCATTTGATATATTTTTATTCCACACAATATTGATTGCAGCAAAGGAGTGATCAATCAAAAGGGGAAGTAAAACAAACCCTATACCTAGAAATGAGCAAATGTTATAGGAGTGCTTATTTTATACTTGTTTTCACTGTGTGAGTATCCTAAAAATCATGTGTTCAGAGGAAGAATGAGGAAATCTATTGATAAAACAGCATATACTGTAGTAGTAAGTTTAATTTTAATGATGTTTTCAGTCGATTTATTGGGTTGGTCCGAACCAGAGTTTGATTTCACCCTCTCACTCACATTGTGGTCTCTGTTCACATTGTATTGTCTGGGTGTTATTGTATGTTTGCATCATCAGTATGAGCACCATCGTGAGTACTAGCTGCAGCTGTTCATCACAGTAGCTAGGTAATGACTTCACTGTTTTTCACTGTTATTGAGGTATTTGGATTCGCAAACAAAACCTTACATGCAGAGAACAGCATTTGCGTCTTCAAGAGGTGTAATGATTGAGAGCTTTTCCAATTTTCCCCCCAACTCACTATCAAAGAAAAGTATCTTGTAACTGGTGCAGAAACCTCATAGATACTTCATTGTATGTTATCTACACTACCATTCAAATAGGTTCAACATTGATTAATAGAAATGTGACACAGATTAATAGATCATGTGACATGAGACTGGAGTAATGGCTGCTGAAGCTTTTCCATCACAGGAAGAAATTACATTTTAAAATATATATTCAAATAGAAAACACTTAAATTTTAAATTGAAATAATACTTCACAATATTACTGATTTTACTGTAGCCTTGGCATGAGATACTTATTTTAAAAACATTAAAAATGTAGTGTACCTTAGTGTACCTCTAGAGGGTTTTACCTTAAGTATGTGATTATTAACTACAAAATATAGACTTTTAAATTGACTTTTGAAAACAACTTTTGCATTAGCAACTGTCTTTCTTCTAGCAGAGCAGTAATATCTGGACAAAATCCATCCATGCATGCAGTGTAACTATACCAGTGTGAAATTTGTACATTTAGCATTCATAATATGAATAATGCACAGCTGATCAGATAGCTAGATAATAACTCAACGAAATCTCAAATGCTTGCTGTAAGGTTTGAACATAATGCCTACAGTCTAGTTATTTTAGCTCTAAACAAATGAAAGCTCTTTGAAAATCTTCATTATGTTTGCATACTCAAGCTGATTTTTATTTCTTAACAAAAATAATGAGATGATTAAATAAGGGGAAAAATCATGGTTATAGTAATTTTTCTTTTTCTAATTGTGAGAATTTTAGCTGCTGTGACAGCTGTTTGTGAAGTTTAGCACTCTTATCCTTTGGCAAGGTGAATCTTGTCACTCAAACTGTGAGGATACGGCACATGTAGAGGAGGAGGTGGCATTAGATGAGATGCCAGCTCTGCTTGCCAGTCAACACTGAACCTTCAGAAATATGTTCAAGATTTCATCAGATCTTGAAATTGATAGCCAGTATTTGATACTCTACCCTCTTTCTGTTTCTGTTATATTATAAAATGAATAGTTGCAGTCCTCACTTCTGATTGGCATGCTTGTGGAAAGATACACTTGATTAATTTGTTTAATAAATTAACAGTTTGATGAATATTTGTTTTAATATATATATAAAGTTTTAATATATGTGAAGCCAGTCCCGGCGCCATGGGCAGGCATTGGGGGGCCTGGCCCGCCCTGAGAGTCACTAGTGCCTGCCCTGGATGAGCCAACTCACACCAACCACCTGTCCTTGCTTGTTGCAATATTTATTTATTTATTTTTTTTAATCAATAGGCTACTGTTATCAAAAGTTATCGTTTTGTATATACGCAACTCCTGAATAAAAAAAAAAAAGTATTTGGTCTGATTTTTAAAAAATGATTTTAAACGGATTTGATTGGTTTGTCAATAGCGAGCGTGGAAATGTTTGGTTGTGTGCTAAGCAAGCATAGCGCTGCCGCTTGACGTCAACTGTCTTGTTTTTTTAAACAAAGACTACCAAAGTTGGCAGGACTTTTAATTTGTACAATTAAACACGAGTGTTGCTATGAGACTGATGTGCTATGGTTCTGCAGTGATCTGTTTGACTTTGAACTATTTTCGCTGCCCCACCAAAATATTCATCCAAACATAGACATCTATATACACTAAATTAATAATAAATTATAAATGAGTTCAGCATTCTGCAACAGATATTTTTCAGATTTTCAAGACTGTTTTATGCCCTAAAGTGAGCAGGTTATATTAAAATGTAGCGCCCTCAGAGCCTCTCAGAGCCCTCCCCAGCTCTACAGCGCCCCACAAATTTTCAATGTAAATCTGTGGTGAAAAATGGAACTGCAGCACCCTCTCAGAGCCCTCCTCAGAGCCCTCCTCAGAGCCCTCCCCAGAGCCCTCCCCAGCTCTACAGCGCCCCACAAATTTTCAATGTAAATCTGTGGTGAAAAATGGAACTGCAGCACCCTCTGGCTGCCCCGCTTATTTCCACGTGACGTTACCTCACGTAAACCTTGCTACAGACCAAGATGGTATCAGTCCGCTTCAGATATGTGTCTGCATCATGTCAATAACTAGTTTGGCATGTCTGTTCATCCTATGTGGAGTAGCGCATCAAATTAATGAGAGTATAAATCTTTTAGTTTAAACATGCTCATGTGAATATATTTTACTGTAGTTCTGTTGTGTTTTATGTTTTTCTGAGAATAGACATGTTTTCTTCACTGGAATTCCTACATAAAACAACATTCGGACGCAATAAATACTACATTAAGGTAATTATAAGATGGCATTCTATGCGTTTGTCGGGTGTACTAAAATCTGTCAATCATCATTAGATTTTTTATATTTTTGTATGAATAAAATTGTACAAATTCATAAGTAAATTGACAACTTGTAAAACAGCTATGTTTTCCGTGAGATTGTGCTGGTTCATATACAGCAACATGAAGTGCGCATGAAACGATCATTGCTTCCTCTTTAATACTAGCATGAAGTAAACATGAATGACTTCAGCTGGTATGTTGAATGATGCATGTTTGATATCTCATGTAATCGCCCCAATCAGTGTTTCAACAGCCTCATTTAAAAAAAAAAAAAAAAAAAAAAAAAAGATAAGAGCATAACGTTACAATTGTAAGCGTATTATAAAAGCTTCATATTTTCGTGATTTTTCGTGGGCAAAATCCAGTCATTTCAACTGGAATCAACAATTTCACGTGAGGGTGAAAGATAGAGCTGCACGATTCTGGATAATTTGAGAACCACGATTCGTTAGTTTAAATTAGAGATCACGATTCTCCCACGATTCTGAACAGACAACCAAACAAAACAACATGTAATTTACTAGAGGTTCTGACAAAATGTTAATTGCTGCAGACAGTCTATTTAAAAATGTTTATTATTAATTTTTTTTAAATGTTTGAATGAATAATTCAATTACTCATAAGTACTTAAATTAGCATTTTTGAACGGATCTCTTAAATGATTCAATGACAAATAAAAATTTTTAACAGTCACTTGTCGCCACCTACTGGTGTAATGATGTAATTAATACAACCGTTATTCGGTTTGTCAAGTTTGTTTCAAAGTGTTATTTACTCTATTTTGATTGCTACCGTAGACATCAGTGTTTATTTCCGATCTATAAATTAGTATCCCAGTATTTCTGTGAAAATTTGAATTACTGTAACACAGAAATAACGATACTGTGTAGTTGAAAGACTGTTTGTAAAGTGCCTGTTTCATACATGACAACTGCTTTCTCTGGGTCAGCAGCAGTGCCAACGGAGAATGTTCGCTCATGGTACTTTTCAAAGGTTTAATAGACATAACCGAATCATTGTCATTTAGGAATAAGATTGTGTGAGTGTTTGAATCCAGATTGTGTTCTTTTAACGATTAATCACGCTGCTCTAGTGACAGATTTCCCCACGGGTTCAAGTTGGTCATGTGGATTTGCCACGTTGACCAACAGAAAGTGAAAGGGTCTGCTGCCACCCCAATGCACCAACACCCATTGGCATTGACTGTATTTTACTGTATATCAAGGCCTCTCATACCTTAATTTTAATTGTTTGTCTGGCAGAAATCAAGTAGTTCGCTTACTGTTCAGGGTTTAACCAAGCAAACATTTGCCAAAGGTTTCTGGTTCTCGGCATTCCTCTCATCTCAAGTTTATCTGTGACCCATGCGGAACAGTCCTTGCTGTCAAGCTGACAGTGTCCTCTTGCTTTCACCCTTTAATCTCTGCTCCAGGTCTCTGTGCCAAATTGGATTCCACCTACGCAGACCCACCACCTGTTCTGCCCAGCCATGATGTTGTCCTCCAACACCTGCTGACCCCTCCAAGCACTCAGGTCTGTCTTCAGATTCATTTCTGCCCCATTACTGCTCTAAAACTATGGCGTATTTCCACCCTCAGAGTGTCAATAATATCTCCCATGAGTATTTCAAGTTAACATTTTCTTTGTTTGTCGGAAACCTATGGCATGTGTTTCTTAAAGAAGGCACATTTGCATTTGACAGAATCAGCAAGCGCATCGTTACACAAACAACACTGTTAAAGTCTCAAATATTTTCGTTTTTTGACAGGTTGTTATAGAAATGCAGATTGCATGCCATTGGGGAACACTGATTTAGCAACAACATGGAACCAAAAAAGCATGTTTTTACCTTATGTTAAAGGTAATGCTCAACCAGCTTTTAATGATATATGACTTATGAATATATGAACATGTAGCTGAGTTTCACTCGAGAATATGCAAATTCCAGTGTTGAGATGAGATGTAGAGAACATCTTTGTCATTATAAATCTACCTCTGTGAGATCCATGTATCACTTGTATATTATTACAACTCAATTGTAGGATGGAACAAGCAACATCTACAATAACCCTGAAATGTCAGCTTCACTGCATGTTAAAACTGGCCATGCAGCTAATCATATGCATGCTGCAAGATTCAGGCACACATTTTCCGCATCTCAAATCTGTTAATTTGTCAATGTTGAACAGCAGTGTTAAGAAGGATGTTTATCAGCTGAGGGGTTTATATCATGCAGGTAATGAACCATGCAGTGTGCTCATCAAATAGGTAGTGCTGCCTGGCATTTTTCAAGTCAGACTCACTGTGTTACTGGAATACCACTAGAGCCCCAGATCATGCTTGAAATATACTATGAGATATTCATGCTGGTTCTGCTCAGTTACATTGCAGTCAGTGTTGCATTAGAACGTTCAGCCTCCCTCTGCCATTTGATGCAATCACTAGACCTCAGGCTACTGCTGCCTGGCCATCACATGCTCACTTTATCAGCATAAATGTTATTTAATAATGCTCTGGTGACAGTTTTGGAGGGAACTTTATGGCACTACTGCAACTTTTCTTGCACAGGGTGGCCAGTTATACAGTGTGTCCTTTGACAAAGGTCATTTTCAGAAATATTTGACAGCTGAATGCTGCAATTGATCAGTAAAAACCCAGTATTCTAGAGAGCTGTGTTATATTTACAAAGCTATAGTTCCATTTCTTGAATTTGACTGGCCAAGCTGTGTTCTACAGGCCAACAGTACTGGGACTTTTCACTTTCACTTCGCTTTTCAGTGTTTACATGCTTCAGACACTCTGTGTATTTGTAGTGAGGATTTTCCAGTGACACTTTATGCAGGTTACATGTTTTTCAGTTGGTTAATACAAATGACTGTCTTCATGAGTGAGTTATTGATTCAGAACCTCAGTCAATTTGTTCAAACACACTGATTCATTTAGGAATGTTACAACTGTCCTTGTGAGTGAGTCGTTGAATCATTCAATTGATTCATTCAAAAACACTGATTCAATCAGAAACAAAACACCACAACTGTGTTGCTTGGAGATGTGGCCTTGGCCTTGTTTGGAAGCATTTTCATTGCAGAGCAAAAATATAGAGAAAGTAACTGTATATTTTGTGCGCAAGTTACCCAATATTGGCTTCTTGTTTTTTGAACTTGCGTGGAAGCAGCATTGCTCTCATAATTATTTTATTATTTCTTTCGCAATTAGTTTGTATGAATATCATGTCTTGGAACAATTTGTGTGATAAATACAGAACCATTAAGAATGCTTATTCATTTAGTACCGATTATGATATTGAACTACTTAGGTTACGCTAAAGTCATTTTTTTTAAGAGTCAGCTCAGGTAGATATACACAGATCAGGCATAACATTATGACCACTGAGAGGTGAAGTGAATAACACTGATTACTGATCTCTTCACCACACGGCACCGGTTAGAGGGAGGGATATATTAAGCAGCAAGTGAACATTTTGTCCTTAAAGTTGATGTGTTAGAAGCAGGAAAAAAGGGCAAGCGTAAGGATTTGAGCAAGTTTAATGAGCCAGATTGTGATGGCTAGACAACTGGGTCAGAGCATCTCCAAAACTGCAGCTCTTGTGGGGTGTCCCCGGTCTGCAGTGGTCAGTATCTATCAAAAGTGGTCAAAAAAAAGGAACAGTGATGAACTGGTGACAGAGTCATGGGTGCCCAAGGCTCATTGATGCACGTGGGGAACGAAGGCTGGCCCATGTGGTCCGATCCAAAAGACAAGCTACTGTAGCTCAAATTGCTCAAGAAGTTAATGCTGGTTCTGATAGAAAGGTGTCAGAATACACAGTGCATCACAGTTTGTTGCGTATGGGGCTGCATAGCCACAGGCCAGTCAGGGTTCCCATACAGTGGGAATGTGAGCATCAGATCTGGACCACGGAGCAATGGAAGAAGGTGGCCTGGTCTGATGAATCGTTTCTTTTACATCACGTGGATGGCTGGGTGCGTGTGCGTCACTTACCTGGGGAACACATGGCACCAGGATGCACTATGGGAAGAAGGCAAGCCGGCAGAGGCAGTGTGATGCTTTGGGCAATGTTCTGCTGGGAAACCTTGGATCCTGCCATCCATGTGGATGTTACTTTGACACGTACCACCTGCCTAAGCACTGTTGCAGACCATGTACACCCTTTCATAAAAACGGTATTCCCTGGTGGCTGTGGCCTCTTTCAGCAGGATAATGCGCCCTGCCACAAAGCAAAAATGGTTCAGGAATGGTTTGAGGAGCACAACAACGAGTTTGAGGTGTTGACTTGGCCTCCAAATTCTCCATATCTCAATCCAATCGAGCATCTGTGGGATGTGCTGAACAAACAAGTCCGATCCATGGAGACCCCACCTCACAACTTACAGGACTTAAAGGATCTGCTGCTAACATCTTGGTGCCAGATACCACAGCACATCTTCAGGGGTCTAGTGGAGTCCATGCCTCGACGGGTCAGGGCTGTTTTGGCAGCAAAAGGCGGACAAACACAACATTAGAAAGGTGGTCATAATGTTATGCCTGATCGGTGTAGCTCCATAAGATAACAGCACAGATTTCAGCGTGATTCGGTTTGCCATATTTATTGACAAGCTGTATAGGCACTGCATTTTGTTCAAGATGGTCAGTGTAACCCCTCAAAAAGCTGCTGCTAGTTTTCTTTTGATGTTTTAAGGAATATGCTTATAGGAATGTCTATTGCCTTTAAAGTCTGAGCTTTGCCTTAGAAACTTTTAATAGTATTTTGATGATGTTCATAGAGTTTCAGCCAACTTGTGATGAGTGGACAGTTAATAAGTATGAATATTTCTTCATCATAGATTCTCTAAAAAAAGTAACATCTGTATACATCATTCAGCTGGCTTGATCTTTGCTATGTTCAGAGAACTTCAGACTGCAGGCAAATCAGATTTTTTTCTCAAATCAGATATTTTCAGGCAGATTGTCAGCACTATTACTTGCAAGTGATCAAATACGATTTATATGTCCAGACATAACCAAACTATCTGCATGGGTTGCTTTGGTAACGAAGTAGGCATACCCACGTATGTGACGAGGCTTTCAAAACGGATGCAGGGAAAATGGAGGTGCATCATTCCACTCTCCAAATAAGCACCCTGTTGAGTTGCGGTGCAGAACTGAGTTGCGGTGCATATCGATGTATAAATACTTCAGGCATTTCTGTCTTTAGTTTTGACGTTATTATTGTGTGTCACAAAAAAACTGTTTGAAATCCGATTCGAGCAGCCAGAGCATCCAGACTAAGATGCATCTGTAAAAATCTGATTGGTATTGCATTTCAAATCACCTCTATATGTGGTTTGAATCAGATTTGAAAAAAATTTGATTGATTTCAAAAACCCATCTGGATAAAATCTAGATATGCAAAACATCTGATCTTTGCTGTCAGTCTAAACCTGGCCCATGATCTGAAAGTCATCATGCAGTTTGTATGTGAGATGTACAAATCTTTCATCCCCTGTGTTCAAAATATAGCCTTGAGCATCCAGTTTTTCTGAACTGGACATATGGTTATGAAAACAAAAAATAGAAAATACGAAGCCTTTTTAATTTATCAGGATTTCTGCATGATTGGATCTTAAAATGTGAACTGCTTTTCATCATTCTAGATTTTAATTTTCCCTCAGGGAGCAATAAATAAGGCCTGTCTGTGTGTTAATCTGTCTAGCATCTGCTTAACGAAACCTGATACATCTTTTAGGGGGAAAAAACAGCCAAGGTCATTGATGATAAAGGTAACCTAGTATTATAAATTAGTAACTGCTTGAAGCTGCTTCAGATCCTGCTATTCCATTTCAATGCAACACACATATACAGATAAATAGCTTTGTTTTTTCAACATTCTTTGGTAACTACATAAATCCCTTATTTCCATTTGTTATTTTATGGTTTTGATAACTTTACTATTAATATGTGAAATGTGAAAAATAGACATCATAAGGATTAAGTAATAAGTAGATGTGTACTGACTCCTGCCTGGTACTCTATATAACCTGCTTCTGAAGTTCTTGACCTTCTTCTCTTCCAATTTCATTCAAACATTCCTAAGGAGATTGTGAAGGATTTTGGGTTCATTTTAAAGTTACAGGCAGTTGTGTTAGAGCAGGCAATAATTGAGCTCTGAAGGAATGTAGAAGCACAACTGAGCAAATAGTATGCTATTTCCACCATTGCCCGTTATAGTGTCATCCATGTGGTTGCTCACCTGCATATGCAATTATATATAGTTTTTATGTGTATGTATGACGTATGTGCTTAAAATGTTATGTAATTGTTGAGCTAGCCAAGATGTAAAGTCATGCAGATTTATGCTATCTTTATGTACTAACATACAAACTATTATTACAAACAATACTTTCTAGTTTTCTTTCTCTCTGTATTAAATATTCATTCTTAAGACAGCTAAGGGATTGTACATGAGCTCTTTATCATTTCACACACTGATAGCATGGAAAACACACAGGATTGAGCACCAGTAAAGGAAAGGGATTAAAGGGATAGTTCACCCAAAAATAAAAATTACCCCATGATTTACTCACCCTCAAGCCATCCTAGGTGTCTATGACATTCTTCTTTCAGACAAATATAATCAGAGTTATATTAAATAATGTCCAGGCTAATCCATGCTTTATAATGGGAGTGGATGGTGCCCCAAATTCTAAAGACTAAAGACAGAGGATTTCGATATAAGCCAAGAGAAGACTTTGTTTTTTGCCCAGCCATATTTGTTTGAACCGGAGTATACCAACCAGGAACTCCGGGAGATGGAGGAGGCTGCAGCAGCAAAACAAACTGAAAAACTGCTGACCGAGGTATATTGTCGGAGTACATGCTAATCACTAGCGAAAACCACGTTAGCCAAACCCCGTAAGTCACATCACCAAAAACAGCAGGCTAAGAGAAAGACAACACACCCAGATAGCAAGCAGTAAACAAACCGCGCAACTGATAGACAGAGAGCAGTAACCATCTGATGAGCCGAAAGTGGTGGAAGACGCAACAGGGTAGAGAGCTCGCAGCAGCCCGATGGCAAAACTTGCAGGCAGTAAAAATTGCAGTTAACAATCAAGTCCAAAGCACCAACAGTTAGAATTGGAGTAATCCGATGGTGATATAGAAATACAAATAAAGCAGTAATCCGATCAGTGCAGCAAAACATACAAACAAACAATCCAGGTTTGCCAGTCACGCACAGCGCTATGCATCTCCCTTTGATGTCGGCGCACGTAATCTCAAGACTTTAGCTTTGTTGAAGCAACCCGGATATTCACAAGAAATCAGCATTTTAACACTAATAAAATGTAGAGTATAGCGCAAATGATTCGCTTCTTCACATGGATTTCCTTTGCTGTACACAACTTGGTTCTCGCGAAACTAGCATATTCTCAAAGGATCTCACGCTGCGCATGCGTCTTATGTCACAAGCTGGAACGCCACTCTCTCGTGAATGCGCGTACGACTGCTAGCGGAAGTTAGAGATTACAGTTTATAAAGTTTTAAATATGTTTTTTTTCTTACACAAATGCATCGCTTCGCTTCAGAAGGCCTTTATTAACCCCCCGGAGCCGTGTGGACTTTTTTTTTTTATAATGGATGAGTGCATTGTTTCTGTCTTTAGAATTTGGGGCACCATCCACTCCCATTGTAAAGCATGGATTGCCCTGGGCATTATTTAATATAACTCTGTATATATTCGTCTGAAAGAAGAATGTCATATACACCTAGGATGGCTTAAGGGTGAGTAAATCATGGGGTAATTTTCATTTTTGGGTGAACTAACCCTTTAAAGTCAGAACTTCTTTAAAAAATTGATGCTGAAGTGTTAATCAGGTGTTACATATTGAATCTCATTCATATCAGATAAAATGGGCACCAAAAAATGTATTTGGCATGATACAGTATGTAAAATATAATGTCCTTTTTTATAAGATTTTTTTTATAAGATCTTAACTGATGCCTGTAGTGCCAGTGTCTTTCTTAGAGACATGGATACTGTTCTTTCTCTAGTTGTACAATGCTGCCACCTGCTGGTTAAGAAAGGGTATTGCTTGTCAAATAATTTGTAATAACTTTGAGGGGTAACACTTTTTAATGAGGTTTCATTTGTTAACATTAGTTATCGGTATTTATTACCATTAACTAGCGATTAACAATACTACAGAATGTAGTAGTCTTAGTAAATGTTAATTTCAACATTTAGCCTACTAATACATTTATTTTTTTAATCCGTTGTATCTGTTTAAGGAATAGTTCACCCAAAAATGAAAATTCTGTCACCATTTACTCACCCTCAAGTAGTTCCACACCTGGGGGGAGAGATCTGTTTGATTACAAACATTCTTCCAAATATCTTCCTTTATGTTCAGCAGAACAAAGAAATTTATACAGGTTTGGAACAACTTGAGGGTGAGTAAATGATGAATTTTATCTTGAGGGTTGAGGGTGAGTAAATCATGGGGTCATTTTCATTTTTGGGTGAACTATCCCTTTAACTATGGAAGCTTGTTTCTGTTCACAGTTCTGAGGGGGAAAAAGTCAGAATTGTGAGTTATAAACTCACAAAAATAATGTCAGAATAACAAGATATAAACTTGGAATTGCAGAAAAAAAGTCTGAATTGTGAGACAGTTGCAACACGAGTTTATGTCACAATTATGACTTTTTATTTTTTGTTGCATTTCTGAGTTTATATCTAAGAATTGCGAGTTACACACTCAGAATTGGAAGAAATAAATAGAACTGTGAGATTACGATTGTGAGAAAAAATAGTCAGAATTATGAAATAATTCATACGGTTTAGAATATGGATTGTTAAAAAAATAAATAAATAAAAAAAATTAAGTGAAGAACAGACAAGGGTCAGGCAATCAGAAAACACAGGAGAGGCAAAAATACTATAATCCAGAGAACAAGGCAAAACTCTAAACCATGGAAAACACCAATATCAGATACACAGGCCTGGTAATGACAACACAACGAATGGAGCGCATACTTAGCAAAGAATGTAGAATTGGGTGTCTCTTAAAAAGGGTATGTGTGTGAACTGATAACAGGTGTGTGTGATCAGAAGTCCAGTGATTTTAGAGCCATACGTGTATTCTGGTATATGGAGTCTGAGGCGGCCATGTTTGAAGGTTGCGGTGCTAGTTGGGAATTGTAGTTTGCTGACCTGACAACAATGAACAATTTTATTTTTAACTAACATTAACAAAGATAATACAGTATCTCACAGAAGTGAGTACACCCCTCACATTTTTGTAAATATTTTATTATATCTTTTTATGTGACAACACTGAAGAAATGACACTTTGCTACAATGTAAAGTAGTGAGTGTACAGCTTGCATAACAGTGTAAATTCGCTGTCCCCTCAAAATAACTCAACACACAGCCATTAACGTCTAAACACCCCTAACTGAAAATTTCCAAATTGGGCCCGAACTGTCAATATTTTGTGTGGCTCCCATTATTTTCCAGCACTGCCTCAACCCTCCTGGGCATGGAGTTCACCAGAGCTTCACTGGTTGCCACTGGAGTCCTCTTCCACTCCTCCATGACGACATCACGGAGCTGGTGGATGTTAGAGACCTTGCGCTCCTCCACCTTCCTTTGAGAATGCCCCACAGATGTTCAATAGGGTTTAGGTACCCTCAGATTCTTTAGCAAGGCAGTGGTCATCTTGGAGGTGTGTTTGGGGTCGTTATCATGTTGAAATACTGCCCTGCGGCCCAGTCTCCGAAGGGAGGGGATCATGCTCTGCTTCAGTATGTCACAGTACATGTTGGCATTCATGGTTCCCTCAATGAACTGTAGCTCCCCAGTGCCGGCAGCACTCATGCAGCCCTAGACCATGACACTCCCACCACCATGCTTGACTGTAGGCAAGACACACTTGTCTTTGTACTCCTCACCTGGTTGCCACCACACACGCTTGACACCATCTGAACCAAATAAGTTTATCTTGGTTCACGTACTGTGAACTAACATGAACAAACAATGAACTGCTGTTTTTTTTATTATTAACTAACGTTAACGAAGATTAACAAATACAGTAACAAATGTATTGCTCATGGTTATGTTCATAAACAAATTAAAAACATGGTGAAATAAATGTCAGAAGAAAGTTCATAAAAGTTTTCATAAATATAGATGCATTTTCCAAAAGTACTTTAGGACAAGATTCTCCTTTTTACAACAGTCACAACACAGTTTTCCCCATCAGATGATGAGTAAGTTAATGTGAACATTTCAGCCTGTATCAGAGCTGCTCTGTGCAGCTTATCAAGGCCTTATTGGCTGAGTAGGCGTGTCCTGTCACTCAAAGCACAAAGCTCAGACATATGGCTGCACGGAGGCGGGAACTGACTGACAACAGCCTTCACCAGTTCCTCTTTTCAGCTAATGAGAAGCTGAATGTACTGGTTTAAGCAGCCTACATAAAATAACCACCATATGCACCTCAAGGGATTGTGTTTTTACCATCTGAAAAACAGAATATTTAGTGATAAACAAGTACAGCATGGAGCCAGGGCCTCTTTTGCTACAGTATACGGTACGATTTCATACCCTCATCGTTTATGTAGTTTATGCAGACTTTCCCCCATTCATTCTCAGTTACCCCCCATTAAACCCACTGCATGCTTTAGGGGGTCTGTTATAAGTCAAAGGGATCAGGGGAGGCATGAGAGATGCGGACTCTTGCTGTAACTTTATTTGCTGGTCTTGCTGTTGGACAGTGTTACTTTAGAAAAACTATTAAATATACACTTTTTATTGTCAAATTTTGCAATATTTGCGTTAATTTGTGTTTGTAATATGGATTATTTTCTCATCCTTTTTCAGTATTATTTAATGAATAGAAAGTACAAAAGAACGGTATTTATTTGAAATACACTTTGTGTAACATTACAAATTTTACTGCACCCTTTCTGAATAAAATATTTCTTTCTTTCTTTTTATTTATTTATTTATTTTATTATTATTATTATTATTATTAGGCCTATTATTATAAAATTAGAAGAAGAGGAAAAAATGTAGCAAAATGACAAAGCAACCTACTGAGTCTTGTTCTGCTGGAGTGTCAAACTGTCGTCTGAAGATGCTATTTGGAAGCAGCAGTCAGACAGTTGTTATGTAAGACTGTTCTTTCTCCACTGGGTATTGCTGCTTTTTATGCAAAGTGAAGCACCTACTTTGAAAAAGAAATGTGAACTGTCTCAGAATTCAAAAACTGCTTAAAAGAATTGCCAATGTGGTATGCTTGCTCTCCTGACGTCTGGCACTGACAAATGAATAGCATGTAGACGTGTAACAGTATTATACACTGATCTCTGAAATTATAGACAAGCACTTGTTTCATCTTTGTATAATATTGTTTTTGTGGACTTTAAGTGCTATTTCTCAGCTGTTACTTTGTGTCTTTTCAACCTTGAAGTAGGGATAACAGCATTTTAACACAATTCCCCAGTTCCCATAGTTTTACAGCATCCAAGTATCTTTTTCTCTTGAGAATTTTACAGAATGAATGTGCCATGTTCAGTATTTGCATATCTTTTGCATTTAATGTCTTTGTCTTGAAGACTCTGGGGATCCTAGAACTCCAGCTTATTTAAAAGAAGTTCAGAATGTCATCATTTATGTACAATAGAAGTTTCTTAAAAGGGTTAGTTCACCCAAAAATGAAAATTCTGTCATTAATTACTCATGTCGTTCCACACCCCTAAGACCTTCGTTCATCTTCAGAACACATATTTTTCATAAAATACGATGCATGGCTCAGTGAGGCCTACATTGCCAGCAAGACAATTTACACTTTCAATGCCCAGAAAGCTACTAAAGACGTATTTAAAACAATTCATGTGACTACAGTGGTTCAACCTTAATGTTATGAAGCGACAAGAATAGTTTTTGTGCGCCAAAAAAACAAAATGACAACTATATTCAACAATATCAATAGTAATGGTCAGTTTCAAAACATTGCTTCATGAAGCTTCAAAGCTTTACGAATCTTTTGTTTCCAATCAGTGGTTCGGAGTGCGTATCAAACTGCCAATTAATATTGTTGAATATAGTTGTTATTTTGTTTTTTTTGCCACACAAAAAGTATTCTCATCGCTTCATAACATTAAGGTTGAACCACTGTAGTCACATGAACTGTTTTAAATATGTCTTTAGTAGCTTTCTGGGCATTGAAAGTGTTAATTATCTTTAGGTCTCACTGAGCCATCAGATTTTATGAAAAATATCTTAATTTGTGTTCCAAAGATGAATGAAGGTCTTACGGGTGTGGAACGACATGAGAGTACTTAATAACAGAATTTTCATTTTTGGGTGAACTAACCCTTTAATATCCATGAAAATAGCCTTACTGTAAAGCTAACAGTCTGCATTTTATCCATATAGTATTTTAGTAATTATGAACTAATATTGTCATAGATGCATACAATTTATGTTGTATCCAAATAAGTTTCAAATACATTTGTATAGCTTTCTCGTTCATGAATGTAGAAAATCATAAGAATGTATCAGTCACTGTTTTTCATGAATGGACTATGCAGTTTTCAAGCTTTTGAAAAAAACACAAAAGCACCTTAAAAGTATCATAAAAGTAGTTCATATGACTCATGCATTATATTGCAAGTCCTCTGAAGCCATGTGATAGCTTTGTGTGAAAAACAGACTGAATTGGAATCATTATTCACTGAGAATTGATGCATGTCCTTGCATTAGTGCACATACTGTATCATATCTTTTCAATGAGTTCCAGCTTCCATTCATTATCCTGTATGCATGGAAAATCGCAACCTTCACAGAAGGAAAGAAAGCAAGTCATATGAGTTTGGTACAACATTTTGGAAATGGGTTTGAAATCTCCTAATTTCGTGATATTAGTGTCTGGGGGGAAATAAGCATATGGAAATTATATGCAGTTGAGGTTATGCATAATAAATATGTGCTCCATGTAATGGAAACGGACATTGTGCATACTCACTGGGATTTATAAAGTAAACATTACATATTTATAAGTGATGTTTTTGCGTAATAGTGACAGTAATAGATAACTGTTATTGACACATGAGGCAGTGTGAACTATATATGACCTGACAGCAAATTATAATAGTAAGCGTTGTTGCTCATTTTACATTTCAAGAGGTTACTTAGGCATTCATAACCGAAGACATTTACTGTGTTTTTCATAATTTATTATCTATTTCATCCCAATAAAACAGATCATAGGAATTTCAAATATCTTTTTTTCTATCTCCCGTTAAATTACATTTCTTAGCCACAGAACGCAGCAGAGTAATATCTTGCTGTCGCTTTTCACTAGATAACAGATGACATCACACCACATGACCTCAGTATCACAGCACAATCCTTCAACAGTTTCTTGACATTCTGACAGTGTTTATTCACATGTCAAACACTCGCTCTAAAATATTGCAACAATTCCCTGCAAATAATTAACAGCTGCGTCACAGAAAGTCAGCTCAAATCAAATTCTTCCAAGCACAATGTTTGTGCTTTACATCAGCCAAAAGACCATGCATTTGCATTAAAAACAAAAACATTTAATTAAATCATATCTAAATTGCAGGTGAAGAATTCAATAAAAATCTCTCAGAGAGCTCCACTAATAATATATATACTCTTTTGACTGACATGATGTTATTATGTTAAATTTCAGGTTCAACACTAGATGGCAGCATGAATCCACTATTGAAGTGTATATAAACACTTTTCTGTCTAATAGATATTGTTGAATTACAGGAGTGTTAGGCCATATTTCTTTTGGTGTGATCGATCCCCCCCCCCCCCCCCCCCCCTCCCACTTCAGAGATTAGTTTCATTTACAGTACTCATCCTTCAATATGATTTTGTTGAATGTGAAAAGAGGGCAAGCTGTTGAAACAGTTGGTTTCTATTCACTTTCTGATTTATTGCAGAAAAGAGAGATTTGTTGTCATACGAACTGTATAATATTACAGAGAAAAAGAACAATTAATAATATACATGAATAAACTTGGAATGGACACAAATAGTTGCTTTTTATGTAGAACATGATGCAGATTCACCATGTAATTTTGTCAGTTCCTCAGCCTCATGTTGTTCCAAACCTTTGTAAGATTCTTTCTTCTGTTGAACACAAAAGAAGATATTTTAAAGAATGTTTGTAATTAGACAGTTTAGCCAATTGTTCCCTTTTGAAAGGGAACTCAACTCTGCGTTCAGAAATGCTTTGGGGAATGCCTCCGCGTGAACCGGTGTCTGAAAACTCACGACAATCCTATTGGCCGGCGACAGCCTATGAGGTCATCATAGCGCGACCCGGAAATATATAAGGAGCGCCTAGAGAACCAGTCAGTATCTTTTTCGTCTTCAGGGACTGTTTTGTTTAAAACGATACTGAGGTTCAAACCGACATTAAGGTAAGATTTATGTCTGACAAACGTTTCAGGAAGTATGTGTATCCATGTCCCATAGAGTTGACATCTGATCACATACATTACTTATAATGTTGCCGCTTATGAGAACAAAGAGCATATACAGGCAGTTCTTGTGGGATCTGTCTGTTATTGTGAGTGTGTTTTACTTGTAAAATGCTCCACTCTCTTCTGGTCTTTTTCTCAAGTGGAAAAGGACAGGCAGCTGCACCTAATGGTTCGGGTCTTACTCTTGCTGAGGCAGAATAGAGACTAGATCAAGGGGTTTTCAGCTGGAGCTTGTTGGAGAGTTGAAGGGGTAAAATTCCCCACGACCTTCGACGGCTGACGGGAGAGAGCTGTGATTATGATGATGTGTTGTCTATGACATTGTTAGATTCAGCAGCAGTTGCTCTTCTTGTTCTAAGCCAAACGAGAGCAGGAGATGGCTGATGAGGATGAAGATGGTGAGCCTCCTGAATCCTCAAAGCCACCCTGCCCCCGCGTATATACAACTGTGTGAAATTATGGAACGTGCCTCTGGCAGACTGCGGCTGCTATTGGAGCTGGTTAAGAAAGAAACCGCTTGCGGACGGTTCGTCGAACGGTTCCTTTTTGCCATAATTCTCCAGACACCATAAGCTTTCCATTCCTTCTTGATCTTCAGACTGAGATCGAGAAGGCATGGAAGGATCTGTCTATACGTGGTAGCAGGTCAGGCGGGTGTTGCTTACACACGATGTCTGTAAGCATATCAGTTGGACCTGCTGAATTGGCTTGGTAGGTTTCTTTATGTTTTTATTTATATCAAGTTTCCTGGATGCGGACTAAGGGCCCTGAAGTTCCATTAGGTTGGCTGTAACATTATTATTAGGGTTCTACTGTGTTTGTTCCCTTTTTTGGATGTGTTGGCTTCAGATAATGAAGCCACCGTTTGTATGTTTTCAGATGTCGGCTTTATCTAAGCCGCACTGTTAGCCACCTTTTGGTTTATTAGCTTTCTCCTCTGGTAAATGCTAGAGTTTTGAGATTAGCTTTCACTAACTTCAGATAGATCTATGTTTAGCGTCTGCCTTACAGGCTGCCTGACATTTTGTGCTTGGGTTGAGCTTTGCTCCTCTGAGCTTTACTTAGAAATTTAGTATTCTCAGAGTTTGCCTCCTCTCAGTTGAAAGTCGTTGGTAGAGGCTGGTGTTTCTTAGCCCCAGGCAGATCTATGCTTATATGTTGGCCTTATAGGCCCACAGCTATAGCTGGCCTAGGCTAGAACTAGGGTTTAGGCGCCGCTAGTAGCATTTTACGCCCCTTTTATACTACCCCTTATTAGGTGAGCATAGTTTTTTCTAGTTCTGGCCTCCTCTTATCAGAGTTGTCAGGCCAAGGCCCATTGTCCCTTTGGTGTAGGTGCAAAATAGATAGCAGCTAAGGTAGCAGACTATTGCTAAGTTTCCCTGGTGCCGTTGTCTCAGGCGGTGTAGGCCGTTTCACTATGTGAATAGAAACTCTGTTGCTGTGGCCCCGCTCCCCCAGAACTATCTAGTGGTACTTTGACTTCAGTGTTTCTCCTGAACCCCTTGAACTATGTTCAAGCTTGAGTGATATGGTTAGCTTTTTATAAAGCTCCTGTTCCTTAGGGTTCAGTACAGATTGTGTCTGTTTTTGGTGAAAATTTCTGATGTGAAGTACCCACCCTGTATGGCTCCCTTAGAGCATAGACACTGCCACTAGCTCACGCCACATATCTTTCTGAAGTTACAGGCCCTGTTTGGGGCCCCCTTTCAGAGCATGATTGCGTAAGTTTGTACTCCTCTTGCTTACAGAGTAAAAAGTGTTTTTACTGAGTACACTGCTTGTTGGTATGTGTGGATGAGATTAGCTCAGGTTGAGCTAAACTAGTCAACCTCACTGGAAAGTTCGGTTCTCAGATTTGGCTCCCTTAGAGCATAGACACTGCCACTAGAAGTGACGCTGTGTGTCAGTCTGAGTTGTAGGCCCCGTTTGGGCCTCCTTCAGAGCATGATGGCATAGGTTTGTACTCCTCTTGCTTTAAGAGTTGTAAGGTGTTTTTACCGAGTACATGACCTGGTGGTATGTTGGCTCGGATTGATTTAAGCTAGTTAACCTCACTTGTTTAAGTTTGGTTTCTCTACTTGACTCCCTTAGAGCTTAGAACACTGCTGTGAGCTGATACCACATGTCTGGAAGTCGTAGGCCCTTTTTTGGGCCTCCTGCAGGACGTGTTGGCATATGTGGTACTCCTCTTGCTTTAAAGAGTAAAAGGTGTTTTTACTGAGTGCACTGCTCGTCGGATTGTGTTGGATAGACTGTGTTGGGGGCACCCTCAGTCTAGCCTGCTGGATTTGCTTATCAGCAAGTTCAGATTTGTGGCCTTCACAGGCCTCCCTTTAAGCTTCCTTCTCCCGTTTTTGGGTGTTCTCTAAGCAGACTAGCGCATGCTGGCCTTTAGCAAGGCTGCTGTGATATTTTTCTACACATGTAGAATTTGTGTCATGTGGCAGGCCCCCTCTTGGGCCTTCATGATTTTGTGCCTACAGTACAGTTCATCTGTTAGGTTGAGCTCTGTACTTGAGCTTTGTTCTGCATAGTACTTAGCTCCCTAAGCTGGTCAGTGGTCGAAAGCTTCTCTGAGGCCTCCCTTTTGAGGATCAGGCCCTAGGTTGCTTATGTATTCCCCTTGTGGGGTTCCTTTAGAGTGCACAGGCTCCTCAGTGCAAATAATCAAGCGCTGAGTAGATCCTAGGATTGAGCAGTGTTACTCCCCTCAGTGGTAAGGGTAAAGAGCGCTATGCTGAGTCCTGCTCTCTGGGATGCCAATCTCTATGCTCCGGTCTGTGTTAGTTACTGACTCATTGTAATCACTCTTACTGGATATCTTCTCTGAAGAATGTGATTGGAGACTCTGTGATTAGACAGGTTGTTGGCCAAGACTAGGTTTCTGTAAAGTAGACCAGGTCAGGCCTCCCTGGTGGCAATCAGGGTTGAGTTCGTTCCCCTGACAAGTGACTGGCTGGGGTTCCCTCGGGCCCCCTGGCCACATTCACTTAAAGGTACCCTCTTTTGAAAGAAGTTTGGTTCCAGAAGCCTTTGAGTGGCCTTGGTAGGCCTTCTGTAGAAGGCCTCTTCGAGGCTCTTTAGCTTGGGCTGTTGGCCATAGGAAATGCTGTCACTGACAGCCTATGTGTGTGACCCGTAGGGGGAGTGGTTCTGGCACTTCAAATGAAGCTGCTAGCTCTGACGTTTGTCTAGCCTTTGGCATGCACTCCCCTCAGCATGGTGGCATGGGTATATCGTTCCCCAAAGCGTTTCCGAACACAGAGTTGAGTTCCCTTTCGAAAGGGAATGTCTCATGGTATGTAACCATGGTTACATAACCATGGAGACTCTGCGTTTCCTAGCCATGCATCGGGGCTGCCTGCTTAACAGGCCCTTCAGATGAAAAGATTCTCTAGGCGCTCCTTATATACTTCTGGGTCGCGCTATCATAGGCTGTCGCCGGCCAATAGGATTGTCGTGACTTGATATTGTTTTCAGACACCATTCACGTGGAGGCGTTCCCCAAAGCGTTTCTGAACGCAGAGTCTCATTCACTGTTCTCAGGGAACCATGCTTACATACGTAACCTGAGACGATTTCCATAGTAGGAAAAAAATACTGTGGAAGTCAATGGCTACCGGCAACTGTCTGGTTACAAACATTCTTTAAAACATCTTCTTTTATGTTCAACAGAAGAAAAAAAACTCATGTTTGGAACAACTTGAGGGTGAGTAAATGATGACAAAATTTTCAATTTTGGGTGAACTATCCCTTTAAGCCCACATACATAAAAAAATTAAAGGGGTAGTTCATTCAAAATGAAAATTGTCATCATTTATTCACCCTCAAGTTGTTCCAAACCAGTATGAATTTCTTTCTTCTGCTGAACACAAAAGAAGATATTTTGAAGAATATGGGTAACCAAACCGTTCATGTGCCATAGTGTAGAGAAAAAAAAATACATGCATGCAAATATGTCTATCAAAATGTGAAAATATGACTAGCAAAAGAAAACTGATAGATTATCAATAATGCATCAATGGCTCAATCAGCTCCCTAGATTCTTAGGTAGTGAATCTGTAAATCGTGTACACAAATTCAAATACAGGCTATTTTCGCTGTATATAAAACATACAGTAAGCTTCAAATTACTATTCATGTGTGTAAATATGCTCTACTTTAATGAAAAGACAAAGCAATGTATAATCTAATAAAAAACTAATAAATAATACCAGTCACGGCAGCAATTGTTCTCTCCTCCGCCATGTTTAAAGTTTGTGGCCCTCCCATCTAGGGAACTCGTGAAGGCACCATCAACGCCTAAATAAATCTACAGCGGTGAGGTGGTAAAGCAGCCACATGGTAGATGTGGGAGCTTTCAGAAAACTCCCAGCTTACAAACTGTAATTACAAGCTCTACGAGGACGTGAAAACTTTTTGCGAGCCAGAATCTCGTGGTTACAGTAATTATGATATGGCCTAAACGCACCTCCCCGAACTTCACAGTATTAAATACGACTTGAGAGGCCATTCATGTCCAATTTTTAACTAGGAAACTGTGATAATTCTGATAGTGTTAAGGCAGCAATACTGAGCATCGAATCTCCCTGGTTTGCACAGTGTGTGACTTTCTAGGGAGTGAACATTTCAGTGCACTGGTAGGATTTTGCAATTGAGACGGCCTTTAAAATGGCCGACTCCCTGATCAGTGCCCTAACTACTGAACTAGGGAGCTGGTGAAGCTGAATAGTGAATGAACACCAGTAAACTGAAGCCCTGTTCTACAGTATATGACGCATCCTATATGAGATCAATGAGATATCCAAGATACACAACATAAATGTAACATTACAACTTGTATCTGAACAAAAGGATCCAAATGCAAGTGAACTTGAACTAAGTTAAGTGCTAGCCAGCTGTTGTGGATGCGCTCTTCCCATAACAACAACGCTGAAACATGGGCAACTACAGCAAAAATCATTTACAACGTTCTATTACAATAGTGTTCTCATTATAAAGTTATGTTGGGGCTGCTTATCTTGCACTTTTGTATTTTCATGATAAAAGTGATTACAGGCATCACTGCACACTTTCAAATCCAGAAAAAAAAAAAAAAAAAAATTATAAATACTATAACTGGGAAACTAAAAGAAAAGTATATGAAACGGAAAGGCAGTATCTTGTTTATCATGGAACTGGTGTCTCTTCTGGTCTCACATCCTGCCCATGGTTATAACACAACGCTGTCTATGAAAAGCTAAAGAGGGAATCTAATCTCCAGAGGCTTGTACCTCACAGACCCAATTATCTGTGCCTTCCTGCCTCTGTGTCCCTCAGCGGTAGATGAGCAGCACAGTGCAGCTGCACTGGAGATGAAGCTCAGGGAAGGACAAAAGAGACAACTGAGCTCTATACTTACTTTACACGTTCTATTCAATGTCTTCGAAACACAATATGATTTTAAATATCATATAACTGTGGCTCTTTTTTTCTGATGCTTTCATTCGTTTGACTGTGTTTGCTACATTCTCAAGCGTATTGAGCAAAACTCAGTAGCTTCAGCAATACACACTAAGCGACAGGTAAAATTACAAGCACCTTTCCATAGCTTAAAGGTATAGTTCACTTCAAAATGACAATTCAGTCAACCTTTACTCACCCTTATGCAATGACGTGCTAAAAACAGTTGATGAACTAAAGCATTATGACCACCTGCCTAATATGCTGTTGGTCCTCCTCATGCTGCCAAAACAGCATCAACCACCTGAGGCATGGACTCTCCAAAGACCCCTGAAGGTGTCCTGTGGTATCTGGCAGTTAGACAGTTAGCAGTAGATCCTTCAAGTCCTGTGGGTTGTGAGGTGGAGATGCTGTGGTTCAAACTTGTTGGTCCAGCACTTCCCACAGATGCTCAATTACATTATTAATTCTTACCACTGCTGCCTGGGAGCAACCCACAAGCCTTGCCGTTTCAGAGATGCTCTGACCCAGTCACCTTGCCACAACAATTTATTTGGCCTTTGTCAAAGTCGCTCGGATCTTTATTCCTGCCCTTTTCTCCTGCATCCAACACGATGAGAACTGATTGTTTGTTGACCATCTAATTTACCCAGACCTTAATATGTGGGCTTGTTAGGAGATGATATTTAAAGCAAAGATATTCGCTTTACCTATGACTCATCAGTGTGTGTGTGTGTGTTTGTGTATATCTATATTAATTAATTAATTAATTTTTATTGTTTTTGTATGAAGTCTTTTCTGCTCACCAGGGCTGCATTTATTTACTGTATTTGATCAAAAATACAGTAAAAACAGTAATATTGTGAAATATTATTACCATTTAAAATAACTGTTTTCTATGTGAATATGTGAAAATGTAATTTATTTCTGTGATAAAATACAAATTTTCAGCATCATTACTCCAGTCTTCAGTGTCACATGATCCTTCAGAAATCATTCTAATATACAGTACTGATTTGGTGCTCATTTCTGATTATTATCTATGTTGAAAGTTTTTGTGGAAACTGATTTTTTTTCAGCAATTTATTTAATGTGCCTTTGCTGAATTAAAGTATTCATTTCTTTCTTTTTTTTAATTTTTTTATCTTACTTAACCCAAACTTTTGAATGGCAGTGTATCATGATTTCCACAAAAAAAAAAAAATAAATAAATAAAACAAAATTAAAAAACTAAAACTGCCCAAAAAAAAAAAAAAAAAAAAAAAAAAAAAAACTGTTTTCAACATATCAACAATAAACATTTTTTTTACCATGTCACACTAAAGACTGGAGTAATGATGCTGAAAATTCAGCTTTGATCATAGGAATAAATTACATTTAAACATATATTCACATAGAAAAGAGTTCTTTAAATGGTAATAATCAGGGCTTGACATTAACCTTTTTGCTCACCAGCCACTGTGGCTAGTGGTTTCCCTAAGTTAATAGCCACTCAGTAATTTCACTGGCCACAATTTTGACATCGATACCATGGGGCAAAACTGCCATATAGATATTTTTAATATGCTTTCATAATTTGGCAGCTGGTATATTAGGCTGTTGTCACTTTAAGATCTGACGCATGGATGCATTATACTGTTACACATGCGTTTTCTTTCTCAACTGTTAACATTCACTTGAAACATAACTGACTGTTTACGTGACTATTCGCCAAGATTGGCATTTTGTGTGTATTTGACCGTTTAAACACAATAAGCAGCGAAAAGGAACTTAATTTATTACAGAGGAGGCTTTATGTGCACTTTGGGTGTGAGCACAACATCTGCGGTAAAATTATGCGCAATATGTGTAATTCCACACTGAAATTCAAGCCCTGTAACCCCAACAATATTCATCCGGAGCAAATGAAACAAGTGAGTAAGGGGAGGAGGATTTGTGTGTTAACTCACTGTTGGAGAGATGAGAGAGGGAGAAAGCACAGCTGGTATAGTGTACCTATTCTGCGGAAAATGAGTACTGGAAGCATTTCAGATATTGAAGTATTGATATGTATCGAAAAATCGATATTTATGACAACAATACATTGCACTTAGTTTGTTATTTCAGAAGCATTTTTAAAAGACTACAATTGACTACAAATCAAACCACCAAAGTGGCTAGTTGACTGTGTTACATGCCACTGCTGAAATCCACCTGCATTTGGCGGGTTGGTGGGAGTTAATGTCAACCCCTGGTAATAATATTTCACAATATTACTGTTTTTACTATATTTTTGATCAAATAAATGCAGCTTTGGTGAGCAGAAAAAAACTTCTTTTTAAAGCATTTGCGAACTTGTGACCGGTACTAAGAGAATTCTTTAAAAAAAAAAAGATCTTATCAACCTCACATTTTTGAGCAGTATGCTAAGTTGCCCCAAAATTGTATGTAAAAGTGTATTTTATGTACACAGACAAAATAAAGTCATACAGGTTTGGAACAACACAAGGATGAGTAAAATAGATTTTTCATGTCTGGGTTAACACAATCTTTTTAAGTTACTTTAGTTCAACATTGATTTGAAATAGTTCTGTAGATTATGACACAGAGTAAAGAACCAGAAAATGTGTTTTACCTTGTCTGTAATTACGGTATGTTTCTATTTGCATATATATAGAAAAGCATTCAAGCATAGATGTAAAAAATTGCACACAGCATTTAGACAACTTTTTGTTTCTAATTAGCTAGAATGCAAGTAATTTTTTGATGCACATCAGTGTTTTATTGTGCTACTTGCTGTTATAGATTACACAACCCTCTAATTACAGGTATACACATCGGTAGAGCAATAATTGCTGTACCAATTACAGTTAACATCTGATAACTGGTATAGTGGTGTGATAATTAGATGAGAAGCAGCAGTGGAGTTGTATGGTTCTGATGTGCTATCGCTGCACATTGAAACGCCACTTTCCGTCTTTTACCTGTAACTCATTAACAGAGAGATTTCCATACAGATTAGACAATCAGATGAAATCTAGTATGAAATTATTCTCCCAATGTGAGTTAACTACGGCCCTTGTTTAACTTGAGACTCACATACCATATGATATTACCTCAGAAAATGTGTCCAGAATTGAATTATATGTGGAAAGATTCATTATCCACAGCAAAGCTTCAACACAGAGCTAAATCTAACCAGTAACACATGCATCATGATATCTACCTATGAAAATATTTGGTACAGTCACAAGCAATGTGAAAAATTGCATTTTGATGGTACACAGTGTAGTCTAGATCAGTAAAAGATTGAGATGCTTCCTAGATTTGACGCATTCTGCTCAACTCTTTTCCAATTAAATATATGTCCAAATATGAATCCATCTGTGAAACTCTATTAACCATGTGCGCTTCACATCATCAGATTTGCTTACCGTTTTTACTTAAAACCCCTATAGTCAAACCGCTGTGAGCTATAGATGCTGAAAAAGTTGTCACTGCACCAAATAAATTACCTATCAAACCTAGTATATTGCTTCTATAGCCTCATGTCACATCAAATCATCCTCAGATAGACAAATCCCTGAACACACACCTTCTTTCATTCTGATGTGTGGCAGAATGTCCAAAATCTGATTTATTGGTGTTACTAAAGAGATGAATACTTACTGAGCAAGAACAAAGTCTTTTTAAGGAAATTCAGTTTACTTGGCAACCATCTTGGTAAAACTCCTGGGCACTTTTTATAGGTTACAAACAGTAAAGTAGACTACTAACCTGTTTGTAAACATTATGTTGCAATAACTTGACACTACAGGAAAAAAAACCTTGTTCTCTCAGATACTCGTCAATGTTGGTAACAACCTGTAACTCTGATACTGTATGTCAACAAAGTCAAATAATAATTTTGAACCTGGTTTTATCCAATGTTTAGATAACTGTTTTGGAAATGTATCCAAATGTGTGCATATTTTTAACCATTAGGCAGTTGTGGCCTAATGATTTGAGTCGGACTTGTAACCCGAAGGTCACAGGTTCAAGTGTCAGTACTGGTAGGAAATGTAGGTGGGTGGAGTGAATGAACAGTGCTCTCTTCCACTCTCATTTTCCACAACTGAGGTGCCCTTGAGCAAGGCACCTAACCCCCAAACACTCCCCTGGCGCCGGAGCAAAAATCGCTGCCCACTGCTCCGGGCGTGTGTTCACGGTCTGTGTGTGCAAGAGTGTACGCTTGATTTTGAAACTGGTGGAATAAAGTATTAAGGTTTCAATATGTTACTTAATGAATTCTGTAATGTTACAGGTAGCTAATAAAGATAAGGATGAAGTTTAACAGACTTAACTTTACTCCATTTATAGTGCAATGCAAGAGTCTACTGTCTTGTTCCTTGCTATTTTAAGAAGCCAGACATGTCTGTTTTTTGTCATTAGCAGAAATGATCTGTTGGCATATTTGTTTCACATCAATATTGTCTAGTTTGTCCTGGTGGGCATGGCACACAGCAATACTGTTAAGTGCCACGTGTGCTGTTGTTGTTCTGAGCCATGTTTTCAGTTTCCTAAGAGCACTGAAACTTCTTTCAGCCTCAGCTGATGAGATTGGGATGACTAAAAAATCAACCTGACAAGGGTTTCACCTTCAAACAGGCCTCTCACTTCAATAAGACCAAGCCTTCAACAGACCAAGCAATGTTGTTTTCATGTTTTATGGAGACTTTCCATAGACACAATGATTTTTATACTGTACAAACTTTATATTCTATGCCCCTATACTAACCCTACCCTTAAACCTACCCATCACACAAAACTTTCTGCATTTTTACATTTTAAAAGAACATTATTCTGTATGATTTAAGCTATTTTCCTTATGGCGACCAAAAAAATGTCCCTACAAAGACAAGGATTTTGGATATTGCCGTCATTATGGGGACATAATGTAGGGTGTTTATACACACACACATACACACAAATGTTTAGGTTTGCCACTTATCCCGTGACTGTCATATAGCCTATTGAAAAAAACTGCAATGACCCTGAATCAATATGTGATACGATTTTTCACAGAACGCTCTTGTGAGAGGTTTTTAATCTAAATAAGATGTTTGCTGGTTAAATAAAATAAGTAATACATAAAACCACAAGACACAATCGAACAACAGTGGTTATATGTAAGCGATAAGGTACGAGAGGCTGTGCTGTATCATGAATAAGTCACGGCTGAAGGGGTTGCAGGCCTCACAACGCCCTTTAGCCGTGACTTATTCACAATACAGCAATAGCCTCGATTTACCTATTGCTTTTATAAAATGGTTACCACACAATACAAATATTAAAGCCAAAAATATGTATCAATGCAACTTTCATGAAGTAAACTTTTACTAAAAGCCTTCCTCTCAACGGAAAAAAATAGTCCCTGACTGTGAACAGCAACAGAAGTTACATTATTACGCCATTAGATGGTGGCAAAGACTGTCTTTATGAGTGTGTCAGTCAGTAGCAAAGACTTTTACATTGAAAAGACTGAATTGTTTTGAACATGGAACAAGATGCAACCGACAAATGCTTTGACTAGCACTGTCAGTCACGGGAAAACCCCTGAACTGTTAAAAGGACAAGATAATACATCGACATTTAAACAGATTTTTTATTATGAACATAGGACTGACCTGAAGGAAAATGCTAAATCTGAATGCAGGTAATAAACTCGCTCACTTGATCTCTTTCTCACAATACTCTTCTAGTTTTACATAATATAGTAAGCTTCAATGAACAATTTCAACTGAGAACAAACAGTTTACATTGCTAGGAGTGGTTGCTAAGGGTGTTGTTTAGTGATACACAGAACCGTTGGGTGAAGCGGGAGTAAGAGTAAGTCCTATCTATTTGAATAGGGAATCCTGAAATCTCAAAGACTGCTTGGCGATCTTAAAATTAAATAACATATTTGAAAACAGCAACAAAATCTGACATGAACTGACCCATAAATGATATTTCTTATGCTCAAATAACATTAAAAAAGCGTATTTTTCAGGCTAGACGGGCTAATGCGCATGTGTAGTCCTAAGCGCAAGTCTTAAGTTTCTATGGGAACCAGAGCTTCTAACAGCAGCTGCAGTGATGCAATGACTTTATAAATCAGCGATTGGCTCTTTTACTTAGAAGGCGGGACGTATTCCACCATATTTCGCGTTGCAGTTTCTCCCATTCATAACTAATAGGAGTGAACCGTCTTTCTATATCTATAGTCAAATTCGAAGTATTGGACACCATACTTGGCTACACGCAGCCAAGTATAAATTATATAATGCATTCTTTGCGTATTTAATCATAACATTTCAAAAAACTTGTTTTCAAAAAAGTGTTTTTGTTTTGTTGTTTTATTTTGTTTAGTTTTCTGTTTTGAAACCAGAGCCGCTTTAGCCAAAGAGCTGACCTGCATAGTTTATCATAGACAAGTGAATTACCAGGGTTGCTGTTAAAGACTTAAAGATGTTTCTCATTAATTTCTCATTAAAATTCACTGTTGTTTACTTGTTAATTGTGGGTGTTGATAGCCAAGGGCCTCTTGCAGCTAATTATAGAATGACACTCTTACAAAAGTGTATTTATAGAGCCTATTCATTTGATTCATTTGTAACAGAACTCCAGAGTCAGCTCTTGAAAACCACGCCATCACATTCACCAGCGAATGCAAAGTTTGTACAGTATACATACAGACACATACAAAATCAATAATGCTATGTAGCTAATGTGACATAGTTTAGTCTCCAGCTGCATGGGAAGCTGAGTACGCCTGGTTCATGTTATGATGCACATGTGCAAAAAATAAACAATCATCCAGTCCTCGGTCTGGTTTGTGTGTGTGTGTGTGTGTGTGTGTGTGTGTTGAGCAGGTGCTGTCATTACGAGGCCTGTCCTCAAATATCACAGCAGTGCACTCTCTTGTCCAAATGTGGCAGGTGCTTTTTCACAGGTCACCCAGAAAGGTCCCGCAGTCTAATGGCAAAACACGACCGGAATCCAAACACCCACAGACAGATGTGGCCACTCGTAGCGGCCCACTTTTAATGTGCATTTATGTCCAAAGAACATTTCCTCAGGTGTAGAGCCACCTGTTAAGGGTTGTAAAGATAGTAGACAACATAAAAGTCATGTATAGTAAATAAGCAGATACTTTTCTTTCTTTTTTACTACAGTTTTTGTATGGTAATGGCTCTTTTCACTAAAGTACTGATGATACAAGCTACTTAACACTGTTGTCAGTCATGCATAAGGAAAAATGCATCATGTGAGTTATTTTTTTTATTTTATTTTTTTAACTTGATGGCATCTTATTAGCATTTTAGTCCATTTACACTAGCAGAATGTTTCTTGAGAGTTAAAGATGAAGCAAATATACAGTGTATCAAGTATTTGTTTTGCATAATTATCTCATATCAAGCATATTCATGGTAGATAATGTGAATTGGGCACTGCTCCACTGGCTTGTGTTGTCCTTAATGGAGGGTTATCAATTTGACAAGTGTTATTGTGGGAGCATAACACAGACTAAATGTCAAAAACAAAGATTAAAATGTGTTGATTTGTTCTAATGCCTTTGTAGCAGCTGGTGTGTGAAAAAACATGAGCAGATTCAGAGAAATATGAGCTGCAAATCATATGCTGTATGGCATTATTGAATGTTATTGATTGACTAAGGTAAAAGCATAGTGATGAATAGCTCAGAAAGTAAAAATACATTTTGTATGGAATAACTTTGTCCAAACAACAAATAAACTGATAAATAAAAGCAATGTATGCGTTACTACAAGCAACCACACTCTTGCAATTCAAATTCACAAGCAACTGTATAATGTTATTGTGGCAGAAATTATTGACTGACCTTGGAAACAATCAATGAACCATGATGATAACAATGAGGGAAAGTTCAATAATGATCCACTGACAGAAAAATAGGATGCCAAACAATCTGATGTTTTTCAGTTAAGTAAAAGGGCAAAGAAGGGGTCATTGAATACATTGCTTTTAGTTGAATGCCTGTCTACCTCAATTAGCTTCTTGTGAGTGTAAATATGATACAAAATGTTATCTGAATAGGCATTTAAGGTGGTGAGCATTCATCCACTGATTGTTTTACACATAACTGTCTAAAATACATGCTGATAACTATCAAAAATCACCTCATTATAAAAACCAGACAGAAATATGTTTACATGAGATTGCTGCTGCTTTCTGTGTGTATTGAGAGTTGTCATAATCTTTGGTAACAGTTTACAAGGAGGTTCAATTTATTAGCATTATTAATGCATTAGGTTTTGCTAATAATATATTTTGCAGCATTTATTAAGCTAGAATAATATTAATATATAAATTATTTAAAATTTATAAAAGGTACACTCTGAAAAATGCTGGGTTAAAAACAACCCAAGTTGGGTTGAAAATGGACAAACCCAGCGGTTGGGTTAAATGTTTGCCCAACCTGCTGGGTAGTTTTATTTAAAGGGTTAGTTCACCCAAAAATGAAAATTCTGTCATTAATTACTCACCCTCATGTTGTTCTACACCCGTAAGACCTTCATTCATCTTCAGAACACAAATTAAGATATTTTTGATAAAATCCGATGGCTCAGTGAGGCCTCCATTAACAGCAAGACAATTAACACTTTCAGATGCCCAGAAAGCTACTAAAGACATATTTAAACCAGTTCATGTGACTACAGTGGTTCAACCTTAATGTTATGAAGCGACGAGAATACTTTTTGTGCGCCAAAAAACTAAATAACGACTTTATTCAACAATATCTAGTGATGGGCGATTTCAAAATACTGCTTCATGAAGCTTCGAAGCTTTACGAATCTTTTGTTTCAAATCAGTGGTTCAGAGCGTGTATCAATCTGCCAAAGTCACGTGATTTCAGTAAACGAGGTTTGTTAAGTCATTACTGCTTAAGTCATTAAAACAATCCAATCGTTGCGTTTGTCAATTTTCAACCCAGTTTGGGTTGTTTTTAACCCAGCATTTTTTTATAGTATACTTTTGTTCATTTGTTAATTCATGTTTGTTTCTAATATATTAATAATAATATTAATTCATACAACTTGAAATGTTAAAAAAAATTATTAGCATATGTAGAAAATAAGAAATGCTGTAAATGTATTGATATTGTCATTTATTATCATTATACCTAATGTATTAACTCACATTAGCACATCGAACTTAAAGGTGTTACTGAATCATTCATGACTTTTGCTAAAGAACACAGTTTATTTTTGTCATTTAGTTAAGCATATCTGTAATTATGAAGATTTATAATTTATGTCATTGTGGACCAATACTTCTATATCATGCACAGCTGTATGCTAGCATCAGTAAGTGCAATATCCCGGAGTACTTGCTTGAAGCAATAGCGTTATATTTCATCAAAGAGACGTGCAGTTTATGAATAGAGTCCAATTAATAACTTTCATATTATTTCTTCTTCCCCCCTTGGTAAGTTAAATCATTTGCACAGACGATAATGATATGCTTTTCATATAGAGGAGTGGCTAAATCGGATCTCTTCTCTAAAAGGTTTCTGGATCCAAATTCATTTGTGTGGAGGGGAGGAAAGAAAGAGGGAGTGTAATATCTAATATAGATTCATGGGTCTTATTCCCCTGGCACACACTGTAAAACTCACAATACCGTGTCCAGTCTACACACTCATGACATTTGCAGGGAGGTGCTATTCATTGAGGAAATCAGTGGCAAAAAACAAAAACAAATCTTTGGCTGGGTTATGAGTTTCAGGACTTTAGCATATTTGACCTCTGAGAGAGAGAAACACATGATGTTCAGTTTCCATGTTATAATGAGAATAAGAAATGATCTTATAGCATAATTTTCTTGTATGAATTTGTATAGGAATGTGATTAGTGTCCAATACTTAAGTAAGCACACCAGCAAAGAGCCATAAGTAAAGGTCAACGAATATCAACCACTGGCATTTTTTCCTATTTTTCACTAGGTTGCAGACAGTGTGACTTTTGTAAATGTCAGCAATCATCTTTTCCTTAACATGATCATTTTGTATGGACATAATTTGCAAGCATAAAAACCTTTGGCTCAAAGCAGCTGAGCAGAATATATAGGAATACAAAGGTCCAAAAGAGCTTACAAAGTAATGACTTGTGAAAGTCTTCAAAAGGTTACAGTGAGTAAAAAAAAAAAAAAAAAAAAAGGCACTTATTTAGGCTGACTGGTGCTGTCTGAGCCCAGAAATGGTCTGAGCTCACTCAAGTGTAAAATAACACAGGTAGGATTTCAAAATTGACTGAGAGAAACTCTCCTGTAAGAGCTGACTGAAAGAGGAAAGTGCTCTTAAATTACACGTGTTTGCATGAGAGTTAGTGGAGTGCTTGATGCCTCACTAGATTTCGATTGCCATCTGTAATTGTGAGTCTTGTTGGAGATCTTGGGGGCTTGTACTTGTGGTTTTGGGACTTCAGGTGGGTCAAGTACTGTAGCATAATGGTTTTTATTACAGAAGTTTGGGTTAAAGTTTCACATGTTTTTTTTTGTTGTTTTTTTTTTAATGTTGAGAGTTCAACCCATTTACACTTATAGGTCAAAGGTTAGATATGATCATCAGAATTGTACAATACCAAAATGTGGACAGTAAATTACATATTTTATAATATTCCTCTCAAATGTTTTGTGTTTATTGCATTTATATTCAGGATGAGGAGAAGGAAGCTACTGTCTGCCTTGCTTCCTCAGCGAAAACTCCTCTGGTTGTAATGGTAATTAATTACTGTTAGCTATTTCCCCAAATGTCTAGTATCTAAAAAACTGACTTGCTGAACTAAAAAGGTGAGGCAGCTTTGTTATCTTAGAGAGAGTTATCTCTTTTAAACACAGTCCATCAGCTTTAGCTCTGACAGGGAAGTCACTTCAGGATGGATTTTTAGTCCTATGGTAGTTATTTTTGGCTGCTCTTGATACTGTGAGGTTATAAAAGTAAATTAGCTATTTAACTCTTAAACCTCAGTTAAAAAAAAAAATTCTTGACAATAAAGTAGTCCACAAATAAGCTTGTGTTATTGTGAGTATCCTTGCACAAGCACTTATCCAAGTGTACATCCATTGTTGCTGATTCCATCTTCATCTTTTGTTGTTTTTAGCAGTTTCCATGTTCTAGTTCTTACTGGTTATTCTGGGGCCGGGTTCATGAAACATTCTTAAGAATAACATTTTTATTAACTGCTATTTTCTTCTTATTTCCTAACTTAAAGGGATAGTTCACCCAAAAATGAAAATTCAGTCATCATTTACTCACTCTCAAGTTGTTCCAAACCTGCATGAATTTTTCTTCTGCTGAACACAAAATAAGATATTTTGAAGAATGTCAGTAACCAAACAGTTGCTGGGCCCCATTGACTTCCATAGTATTTACTATTTAGAAAGAAATTCATACAGATTTGGAACAACTTAAAGGGTTATTTCACCCAAAAATTCCACACCCATAAGACCTTCATTCATCTTCGGAACACAAATTATTTTTTTTATGACTCGTCTATAGACAGCAATATAATTAACACTTTCAAGGTCCAGAAAGGTACTAAAGACATCGTTAAAGCAGTTGATGTGACTGCAGTGGTTCAACCTTAATTTTATGATGTGACGAGAATAATTTCAAATTTATCTTAAGAAATTTCTTATCTACAAAACTGACACCCAGTGGATCCACAATATAGTGCAACCAATTCCAGGCACATGCGCTAATGAAATTTGTCACATGCACTCTATACAAAATAAAAACAGAAGCATATAAGCATTTGCTGTTAGCATACTCTAATAATATTTGGTGAAATAGTCTATTTATGTTGGCGCCAATAGCCTCATGTGGCCTCATATATGTCGCCGACATATAGCACCGTTCAGTGTTAGGGAAAGTTACTTTTAAAAGTAATGCATCACAATATTGCGTTACTCCATAAAAAAGTAACTAATTGTGTTAGTTACTTTTTATGTTACTTTTTCTCATCTGGGCTGGGCTTGTTTGTTTGTTTGTTTGTTTGTTTTTTAATAACGACTAAAAAATTCTATTTTTGGCAAATGTAAACGCCCTTTCACACCAAAAGTGAAATGCCTCAGCCTCAGGCTGAAGGAAATGCATTTCCCTTTCGAAAGGGAACTCAACTCTGCATTTGACACGCTATGGGGAAGACCTCTGCGTGAACCGGTGTCTGAAAACAATATCAACTCATGACAATCCTATTGGCCGGCGACAGCCTATGAGGTCATCATAGCGCGACCCGGAAGTATATAAGGAGCGCCTAGAGAACCAGTCAGTATCTTTTTCATCTTCAGGGACTGTTTTGTTTAAAACGATATCAAATCGACATTAAGGTAAGACTATTTATGTCTGACAAACGTTTCAGGAAGTATGTGTATCCATGTCCCATAGAGTTGACATCTGATCACATACATTACTTATAACGTTGTCTTTTATGAGAACAAAGAGCATGTACAGGCAGTGGGATCTGTCTGTTTGTTATTGTGAGTGTGTTTTACTTGTAAAATGCTCCACTCTCTTCTGGTCTTTTCCTCGAGAGGAAAAGGACCGGCAGCTGCACCTAATGGTTCGGGTCTTACTCTTGCTGAGGCAGAGTAGAGACTAGATCAAGGGGTTTTCAGCTGGAGCTTGTTGGAGAGTTGAAGGGGTGAAATTCCCTGCGACCTTCGACGGCTGACAGGAGAAAGCTGTGTGATGATGATGTGTTGTCTATGACATTGTTAGATTCAGCAGCAGTTGCTTTTCTTGTTCTAAGCCAAACAAGAGAGCAGGAGATGGCTGATGAGGATGAAGATGGTGAGCCTCCTGAATCCTTTAAAGCCACCCTGCCCCGCTTATATACAGCTGTGTGAGATTATGGAATGCGCCTCTGGCAGACTGCAGCTGCCATTGGAGCTGGTTAAGAAAGAAACCGCTTGCGGACGGTTCGTTGAACGGTTCCTTTTTGCCATAATTCTCCAGCCACCGTAAACTTTCCATTCCTTCTTGATCTTCATACTGAGATCGAGAAGGCATGGAAGGATCTGTCTATATGCGGTAGCAGGTCGGGCGGGTGTTGCTTATACACAATGTCATAAGCATATCAGTTGGACCTGCTGAATTGGCTTGGTAGGTTTCTTTATGTTTTTATTTATATCAGGTTTCCTGGATGCGGACTAGGGCCCTGAAGTTCAATTAGGTTGGCTGTAACATTATATTATTAGGGTAGTAACTGTGTTTGTTCCCTTTTTTGGATGTGTTGGTTTCTGATAATGAAGCCACCGTTCGTATGTTTTCAGATGTCGACTTTATCTAGGCCGCACTGTTAGCCACCTTTTGGTTTATTAGCTTTCTCTTCTGGTAAATGCTAGTTTTGAGATTAGCTTTCACTACTTCAGATAGATCTATGTTTAGCATCGGCCTTACAGGCTGCCTGACATTTTGTGCTTGGGTTGAGCTTTGCTCCTCTGAGCTTTACTTAGAAATTTAGTATTCTCAGAGTTTGCCTCCTCTCAGTTGAGAGTTGTTGGTAGAGGCTGGTGTTTCTTAGCCCCAGGCAGATCTATGCTTATGTTTTGGCCTTATAGGCCCACAGCTATAGCTGGCCTAGGCTAGAACTAGGGTTTAGGCACTGCTAGTAGCATTTTACGCCCTTTTTATACTACCCCTTATTATGTGAGTGTAGTTTTCCTAATTCTGGCCTCCTCTTATCAGAGTTGTCAGGCCAAGGCTCATTGTCCCTTCGGTGTAGGTGCAAAATAGATAGCAGCTAAGGTAGCAGACTATTGCTAAGTCTCCCTGGTGCCATTGTCTCAGGCGGTGTAGGCCCTTTTCACTATGTGAATAGAAACTTTGTTGTTGTGGCCCTGCTTCCCCAGAACTATCTAGTGGTACTTTGACTTCAGTGTTTCCCCTGATTTCCTTGAACTATGTTCAAGCTTGAGTGATATGGTTAGATTTTTATAATGTTCCTGTTCCCTATGGTTCAGTACAGATTGTATCTGTTTTTAGTGAAAATTTCTGATGTGAAGTACCCACCCTGTATTTTCAGGGTTGGATTAATAGTACTCCCTTGTTGTTCGAGGTTATTGTACTTTAATATGTTAGTTCTGGGTCTTGCCCTACACTTTGTGAGCTCAGTAACTCTAATACTGCCACAGGCTAGCACTCGTGTGTTCTGGACTAGTAGGCCTGACTTAGGCCTCCTTTAGAGTATGGTGACGTAGTTTGTACTCCCCCTTGACTGTAAGGGTAAAAAGGGTTTTTACTGAGTACATTGCCTGTTGGAATGTATAAGCTCAGGTTGAGTTTAAAAAGCTAACCTCACTACATAGTTTGGTTTCTTTTTTGACTCCCTTAGAGCTGACACTCATGTCGTGTAAAGTAGAAACCTCTGTTTGGGCCTCTTTCAGAGCACAATAGCTTGTTGTATTACAAGGCTTGTTGGTAGATGTTTCAGTTAGAGTTTGCTCACTTGGAAACTAGCACTGCCACAGGTTAAAATGCCTGTGTCATTCTGAAGTCGCAGGTCCTGTCTGGAACTCCCTCAGAGCATGATGGCGTAAGTTTGTACTCCTCTTGCTTTAAGAGTAAAGAGTTTTTACTGAATACATTGCCTGGTGGGATGTGTGGATAAATTGAGATCAGGTTGAGCTAAACTAGTTAACCTCACTGCATGGTTTAGTTCTCAAATTTGGCTCCCTTAGAGCTTAGACACTGCCACTAGCTGACGCCACATGTCTTTCTGAAGTCGCAGGTCCTGTTTGTACTCCTCTTGCTTAAAGAGTAAAAGGTGTTTTGACTGAGTACACTGCTTGTTGGAATGTGTTGAGGTAAACTATATCATGTGGGCACTTTACAGTCTTATCTGCTAGTTAAACTCAGTTAATTCTGAGCGAGTTCCATGTTTGTGGAATCTTGCTTATCAGCAAGCTAGCTGTTTTAGGTGTGTGGCCTTCACAGGCTGCCCTTTAAGCTCCCCCCCCCCCCCCCCCCCCCCCATATCTGGGTGTTCTTAAGCAGATTGAGCATATAGTTTCACATGTTGACCTTTCGCAAGGCTGCTGTGAGGTATTTCTACACTATGTAGAATTTGCGTCATGTTGCAGGCCCCTTCTGTGGCCTCTATGATTCTGTGCCTACGGTACGGTTTATCTGTTGAGGCTATGAGGTTGAGCCCCTAGGCTGGTTATGTATTCCCCTTGTGGGGTTCCTTCAGAGTGCACAGCCTCCTCAGTGCAAATAATCAAGTGCTGAGTAGATCCTAGGATTGAGCAGAGTGTTACTCCCCTCGGTGGTAAGGGTAAGAAGCGCTTAGCTGAGTCCTGCTCTCCAGGATGCCGGTCTCTACACTCTGGTCTGAGTTGTTTACTGCCTCTTTTGCAGTCACTCTTACTGGATATCTTCTCTGAAGAAATGTGATTGGAGACTCTGTGATCAGACAAGTTGGTGGCCAAGACTAGGTCTCTGTAAAGTAGACCAGGTCAGGCCTCCCTGGTGGCAATCAGGGTCGAGTACATTCCCCTGACTAGTGACTAACTAGGGTTCCTTTGGGCCCCCTGGCCACATTCCCTTAAAGGTACCCTCTTTTCTTTTGAGAAGTTTGGTTCCAGAAGCCTTTGAGCAGCCTTGATAGCCTCTTTGAGGCTTTTAGCTTGGGCTGTTGGCCATAGGGAATGCTGTCACTGAAAGCCTTTGTGTGACCCGTAGAGGGAGTGGTTCTGGCATTTCAGTTGAAATAGCTAGTTCTGACGTTTGTCTAGCCATTTTTTGGCATGCACTCCCCTCAAGCATGGCGGCATGGGTATTTCGTTCCCCATAGCATGTCAAATGCAGAGTTGAGTTCCCTTTCGAAATGGTTTGGATGTCTCAGGTTACGTATGTAACCATGATTCCCTGAGAACAGGGAACGAGACTCTGCGTTTCCTAGCCATGCATCGGGGCTGCCTGCTAAACAGTCCCTTCAGACGAAAAGATACTGACTGGTTCTCTAGGCGCTCCTTATATACTTCCGGGTCGTGCTATGATGACGTCATAGGCTGTCGCCGGCCAATAGGATTGTCTTGAGTTGATATTGTTTTCAGACACCGGTCACACGGAGGCGTTCCCCATAGTGTGTCAAACGCAGAGTCTCATTCCCTGTTCTCAGGGAACCATAGTTACATATGTAACCTGAGATGATTTACGCCTTGTACAGTAGAGGGCACTGCTCAAACAAACCTTTCAGCTGTGCTGCTATTCTGGATTAAAGAAGAACAGGATACAGGAGGAGGAAGTTCAACACTCTCATTTCTAAATTTAATCTAAAGTAATTTTTACTTATTAGTATGGTTGAATTAGATCATTAAAGGTCAGCAGAAAAGACACTGGTTAATAAAGTGAGATTACAATTATTGCAGGTTTGCATACAATTCTGAGATTGCATTTCACTGTGGGGACAGGAGAGCTGTCAGTCAGTAAATGGGAAAAAGTAACTTGCGGTACTTATTTGAAAAAGTAACTTAAATATTTTGTTGTAAATTTAAAAAGTAACGCGTTACTTTACTAGTTACTTGAAAGCTGATTAAATCCTAATTTGATTACATAACTCAAGTTACTTGTAATGCGTTACCCCAAACACTGACATTGTTGCGCTTCGGGCGACCCGAGTTTGAGTCCCTGCTCGCGGTCCTTTCCCGATCCCGTCCCCCTTTCTCTCTCCCACTTCAATTCCTGTCTACATACTGTCCTATCACAATAAAAGCAAAAATGCCAATAATAATAATAATAATAATAATAAAGAAACAGTCCATTTATATTGCAGTTCACTATGTTACTTATACTTTTCAGAGCTGAATGGAATAGAATATAATTCAAATAGAAGGATAATATAATTGAAATTTTGCTCACTTCTTCCGCCGTCTTGGATTTATTTTTTCTGTAGCTTGTTGCAGTCCATGATGAGATTCCTTTACCATGAAGCTTTCATGCAATAATAAAATGAGGTATTTTAGTAGGCAGCTTAATTGAGATGCCTACATTTTGGAAGAGTTTTCACACCAGAATCACATCTCCATAGGCAGCTCATGAAGTTTTAAAATAGAGCATTTGTGTGTTGGTTCTGAGACCATGGCATGTGATGAGTGAGTTCTACTAGAAAAGCCGGAAGTTGAGAAATTGTCTGGGTGAAATACTGTGAAATGTTGATCAAATCCCAGAGTAGCCCTCTAGCCCGGAGAAGGGAAATAAGCAAGGTTTTTTGCCTTGAACAAGCCATCTCTTGAGTAATGACTCAGTCTTATTTGTAGCAGTGGTAAAAAGGATTCGCTGCAGGGCTCACGGTTAGCAGGGCAGAGGTTTTCAGTTGGGAATTTGTGCAAATGAATGTATATTATGATAATTCTTGAAGCTTTACTGTGTGCAGAGTTCTCACAGAAGGTTTGTCATTTGGAGGGATGATATCCAGCTGACTTCAATCGACTCTGTGTCAGCTTGCTGAATGTATTGTGAAAAATTTCAATAATCAATGTTAGCATGCTTTTTCTTGGTGATGTGCTCAACTTCCTGTTGAGTCATGGGCACAGAATTTATTTGAGGTAAGATCATTCTCATTTAATGTGGTCAGATCAGGTCAGCTCAGGTCAGATGACCTCAAAAATACCAACTATAACCCTTTGCTATACTTGTGGGTTTTTATGACTACCCAAGTGAGCAAAGTGATTGACCTTTCTGGGGCTTTGATAAATTGCTAACCATTCTTTTCCAGGAAAACCACCTAGTAAAAAACACCATCTGTTACAGGTAGGCTGCACAAAATCCTAAAATATGTGGACAGCTTCTTGGATATTAAAAACTACAGATTTACTTGATTTAAACCTTACTTTTTAGTTTAAAAACAAAAATCCAAAAAGAGACTGTATGAAGTAAGCACCCAAATATGTTGGAGGAGATATTAGATAGTTGGAGGGATATTAGATAAGCCCAGGGAGATTTTAGCATAGGAAAAATTATGAAAATTTAGTGGAATATTATTAGAAAAAAAAAAACCTCATAAATTTCTCATAAAGAGAATTTAAGCTGCATATTGCATAAAAATTATATGGCATATTGTATTATTGAAAAGTTTTCACAGTAAATACATGTCATGCATTGCAATTGTCAGGAAATACTTGAGACAGCAAAAGAGAGAATTTGTAGGCTTCTTGCATAATGTATGACAATTCTAATTCAGTTTAAGTGCACTTGGCTGAATTGGCTGCATTTTCGGCTCAAATACGCCATCTTCTCCTACTTGAATCTCTCACACCTTGACTGCAAGTGATTTTTATAACTTATGATTAAGATTTATGTGACCACTGAAGGAAGACGAGCCAATACCGAATCCAAAACCAAGGTCAAGCTTTGCCAATCACACCAAGTTAAGCCAGAGGTTAGAGGTCTGTTTGTTTTCTTTTTTTTTTTCTTCAGTGCACTGACATCCATAATGTTCAGAACAGTTGCTTTAAATCACTTCATCCAACATGAGGAATATTCTGTATGGGATTAAATTCCCGCCAATAGTATTGGTTACGGATCAAAAAATAATAAGCATGAATCAAAAATTTAAAAACACATGTAAAACCAACAGCCCCCGTGAGCCTTCCATTCCTTCCTGATCTACATGTTGAGATTGAGAAGGCATGGAAGAACCCATACTCAGCTCGTATTCATCGGCATCAGCGGGCTAATTTCGTGTGTGGGTGTGTGTTGATGCCCCCTATTGACGAGACGTTTGCAAACTATCTCGTCACAGGGCGGGCTCTGACACTGAAAGCTCCAGTCCTGCCTTCCAAGCCCCTTAAAATGGCTTCTTGTTTGAATGGTAGGGCATACGCAGCAGCGGGTCAGGCTGGTGCGGCCTTACACACCATGGCGGTGTTATAGGCTTACCAGGCTGATCTGCTGAAGGATCTGGATCAAGGGCAGGGTCTGTCCCCTGAGGTGGTAGAAGAGCTGCGCCGCACCACATATCTAGCTCTCCGGGCCACTAAACAGACTGCTGCCTCGGTTGGAAGATCGATGGCAGCAATGGTGGCCACGGAGAGACATCTGTGGCTGAACATGGCTGACATTGGGGGAGAAAGAAAAGGGCTTTCTCCTCAATGCACCAGTTTCGCCTTCTGAACTTTTTGGTACCTCCGTGGAGGCGGTGGTGGGAAAGTTCAGAGAGGTGAAGTCACGCTCGGCAGCATTTAAAACCTGCATACCGCTCAGATCTGATCCTGGGCCCAGACAGACAGGAGGTCCTGGTCCACTCCTCCTCCTCGGAGCATGTTCCAGAGAAGGCAGGACTCCAGGAAGAAGAAGCAGGATTTGAGGGAGGTAATCAATCGCAGACACCAGCAGCGTCAGCGATTGATTTCCTCTCCATGAGGGTAGTTACGTCTACCCTCTCCTCTCTTCTTCCACCTCCTGAGTAATGGTGAATTTGACCCAGGCGCTTCTTACATTCAGGCTGAAGGCTGAAGACCCATGATGAATATTTTTCTGATGGCTCGTCTTCTGGCTTGATAGTAAAGGGGCTCTTTCAGGCTTGAAAGAACCATAGATTCCATCCTTCTATGATGGTATGTCTTCATTCTTCGAGCCCCAGGGAGTAGTTTGGTCTATGTTTATATATTAAATGTGTCAAACTTAGTCTTCCTGTATAGTTTTTTCCTGGGTGTGTAAAAAAGTAAGGGGAATCAGGGTCCTGATGAATGAAAATAAAGCATTCCCCATTTTCTTAGGGTTGTTAATGCTTTAGATCTAGTTTTTGCACTACACGATGTAAGCCCAATAACTCTATTGCTGCCACAGGTTAGCACCTGTTTCTGTAGTAGTAGGCTTTGTTCTGGACTCTTTCAGAGCATGGTGACTAAGTTTGTATTCCCCTTGCTTTAAGGGCAAAAACGTCTCAGGTTACGAATGTAACCAGGGTTCCCTGAGAACAGGGAATGAGACTCTGCGTTTGCAACGCTATGGGGAAACGTCACGTGACTCGGTGTTCGAAAGCCAACTATCCAATAACTCCAAATCCTATTGGCCGGCAACAGCCTATGACGTCATACAGGCGCGACCCGGAAGTATAAAAGGGGCGCCTGGGGAAGCAGTCATTATCCATCGTCTTGAGGGACTGTTCAGCAGGCAGCCCGATGTATGGCAAGGAAATGCAGAGTCTCGTTCCCTGTTCTCAGGGAACCCTGGTTACATTCGTAACCTGAGACGTTCCCTTTCGAAAGGGAACTTCTACTCTGCGTTTGCAACGCTATGGGGAACGATATACCCACGCCGCCATGCTTGAGGAGAATGCCTGCCAAGAAAAATGGCTGAGACAAAGGCTCCAGAGCAGTAGAAACTGCTTGGCAACTCTCCCTCGGGTCACACCAGGCTGTCAGTGACAGCATTCCCTTCGGCCAACAGCCCAAGCTGAACTCCACGAAGGACCTCCTCAAAGGCCCTACGGAAGGTGCTAAGGCATCTGGAACCAACCTTTCTAGAAGAAAAAGTGGTCCCTTCAAGGGAATGTGGCCAAGGAACCAAAGGGATCCTCGGCCAGTCACTAGAGGGGAACGAAGTCACCCCCAAAGCCACCAGGGAGGCTTTCCGGGGTAGAAAGATGACTTCAATGGCAGCCTAAGAGGCTGCGAAGTGCCCACATGACAATCCACCCAACACGATCCACCGAGCAGTGTACTCAGTAAAAACACCTTTTACTCTCTAAAGCAAAAGGAGTACAGCGTACGCCAGCACGCATTAAGGAAGGCCTGGAGGGGCCTATAACCTCAACAGACACGTGGCATCAGCTCGTGGCAGTGTTTAGGCCCAAAGGACGATAAACAACCAGACAAAAGGAGGTTGGTTTATCACTTAGGCCTCTGGCCAACAGAAGTGTATAAAGATAACTCTCAAAGAGAAATACACCCAAACATACTCCAGTGTGTTAAAACTAGGCGGGCCGTAGGCCTAGCAACCTCTAATACACACGGCGTAGTCTTGTGGCCGTTTCTAGGAGCACAAAAGATCCACCCTAGGCGCTAGGTGGCCCTTAGCTCAACTAGAATAGGACTCAGGGAGGCAGATATAGGTAAAAAACAACCTTCAGTAAGGTTTTGCTGCCAAACCAACCTGAGGGGCTAGCCACTCGAAATACTCGGTAAAAAGCACCTTGTCACCCTCACAGCGAGAGGAGTATATAACTGAACTCCACATATTACACCGGAGGCCGAAGTAGGCCTGCCTTAGTAAACACGTGGCATCAGCAAGTGGCTACCATAACCATACCACCCAGAGGCCATGTATTAACAGTGTCATGATTAACACATGAAAAACACTGCCAAACACCGAGAACAGGCCTGTTAGGGCCTATCCGTCAGTGATGGGGTGTGGCCGACGGTGGCCGACGGTTTCCCAGGCATCCTGCCAACAAGTCGACTAGAAAAAGGAGGCCTAAAGGGGCCTCCATTCCAGTAACAGGTGGCGATCAGCCTACTCACAGGTTAAAACACAAATTGTGCCAAACGTAAACTAAAAAGGAGGCCTGAAGGGGCCTGCCAATTCAATAACACGTGACTACAGCTCGTGAATTAAAGGGAACCAAGCTACAGGGAACCAGCTGTAACCCAAAAAGCTATGGGAAGCTAACTGCAACCTGCGCTAGGCTACACATTCCAACAGGCAATGTACCCTAAACACACATTTTGACTAAAGGGAACCAAACAAAGCCAACATGGTCTAAGGAAGGCTAATATAAGCCTACTACCTCAGACAGACACGTGGCATGGCCTGTGGCAGCGTAAACCTGTGAAAATATGTGAGCACATTATGATCAGTTAAACAGTATAGTAGAACAACCGCTAACTAGAAGGAGGCCGAATATCATAAGGCCTACAATCCGAGTTATAAGCAGTACAACCGTTAACCAGACCACTAAAAAAGGGAGCTAATAGATACCAGTTTTCTTCAACAAAGTGGCACTAACTACCCTGAATATGCAATCCAACAGGTGATGCACCCAGTGACAAGGACCTCAGACTGGAGAGTACAAGTCACCAAATACTCAAAACAAAGGCCTACTTTCACAGCAAAGGGCCTACTGTTATGAGAGCAGGTGCCAACCTGTGGCAGCATAGGCTCACATACAGTGTAGGGCAAAAGTCTAGAACCCAAAGTAACACAAACTTTGATCTACATGCTGTTTTTTTAAAAAGAAAAACACTTCCCACACAGATCCTCAAATCTGATCTAAACCCCAGAGGACAGGAGCTAAAAAACTAGCAACGTCAACTCAAACTTGATAAAACAAATTATCAAGTGGCTCAGAAGAAAATTATTCCTTTTAGCATGAAAGTTCTAGAAAGTGGGGCCAAGCACACACCTGCATAACTTATCTACGCAAAGATAAGGGCCTACCACCTGAGGAACAGCATAAGGGAGTCAGAAAACAGTCTACAACCTAGCTGTAAAACTCAAATTGCACCTACACCAGCAAGGGGATAATTGGGCGTACAGCCTAACAACTCCCTCGGGAGGAAAACCAGAACTAGGAAACAAATCCTGAAAGGATAGTGAATACATATGGGGTTACTTCATATATCACATCACCTAGCTCTAGCCTGGCTGCCAAGTTATAGGCCTATTTTCTTTATTATATACAACAGGCACCATAACAAACAGCCTGATCTCCACTTCTAAATCTCATGATGAGAAAAATAAAGTGAAGCTCAAAGCTGAAAAGTCAGGCGGCCGGTTAGGGCCGCCATAGACATACAAACTGAAGTAATGAGTGCCAACTCAAACTATACTGAAAATAGCCGAGAGGCTACTCAACATAGAGAGAAAACTAAGCAGCAGCCATTCTGTGACCTGCTTAGTCAGTCTCAACATTCCAGTTTTGCCCAAAAAAAAACTTCAAATTCTATATCTCAATGTACATTCACTGTGACATGTTCAGAAAATATACAGGAACGACACAAAGTCAACATTTAAGAAATGAAATCTGACTCTGTCTTACCTTCCCGTGGCTCGAAGAATGCTCAAAGACTGCTCCTTTACAAACATGGGAAGGAAAACATCCATGGTTCTAGAAGCCCAAAGAACCCTTTCACTATCAAGCCAGAAGGCGGGCCTCCAGAAAAAATCATCATAAGCCCGGCCGTCAGCCTGACTGTTCAAAGGTGTCACCTGAACATACAGTAGTAATTAAAAAACGGATCTGAGTGGAATGCAACTCTTAAAAGCTGCTGAGCGCGCCCTCGCCTTCAGCAGATCAGCCTGGTATGCCTGCAACACTGCCATAGTGTGTAAAGCCGCACCAGCCTGACCCGCAGCAGCATATGCTCTGCCGTTCAGACGAGATGTCTGTTTAAGGGGTCTGGACGGCAAAACTGGAGCTTTTAGTGTCGGTGCTCTGCCCATGACGAGATAGCTGGCAAACATCTTGTCAATGGGCGGCAGCGACACATACCCATGCTGGCCCAATCCATCCGCATCAGCGAGATTCCCTCGCCAATGTGGATGAACTCTGGCCGAGCATGGGTTCTTCCATGCCTTCCCGATCTCAACGTGGAGATCAGGAAAAAATGGAAGGCTCACTGGAGTCACGGGGTTGTGGTCGGAAAGAAAAACGTTCGTCAAGTCTGCCGCGAACAGGTTTTTTCTTCACGCGCCCACACGGCAGCTGCAGTCTGCCAGCAGCGCGTTCCACAACCTCCAGTAACTCGGCATATGCTGGGCCAGGAGACTTGGAGAAAGAAGAAAAAGCCACTTCTTCCTCCTCCATTGCCTCCTGCCCACGGGGGCTATCAGCCAGAAGAACACTCGCTCCCGGATCCGATGATGTCAAAGATAAGACATCATCATCATCTTCCAGGAGCTCATCCCCGCCAGCCGCCACCGGAAGCTGAGAGACCATAACACCTCTCTCAAACTCGGCAGTGAGCTCCATCTGCGAGCCCCATGAGTGCAGCCGCCGCTCTGCCTCAGCACGAGCAGGGCCGGACCGACCAGGCGCAGATGTTGACGCCTCATCCCTCGAGGAGAGGGCCAGACGAGAACGGAGCGTTCTCATAGGAAGACGCTCACAATTCACACAGACAGCGCCCTCAAGCACCATCCGTGCGTGTTCTTCTCCCAAACAATAGACGCATAGGGTGTGCGAACCCTCCGTTAAAAACCTCGGGCATGGATCCACACACTTCCTGAAATGTTTCTCTTTGCCCTCAGACATAACAGAGACATACTCTATGAAGAGTATATTCGATAATGGCAGTCGACACAAACAGTCCCGAAAGATGATGAGATAATGACTGCTTCCCCAGGCGCCCCTTTTATACTTCCGGGTCGCGCCTGTATGACGTCATAGGCTGTCGCCGGCCAATAGGATTTGGAGTTATTGGATAGTTGGCTTTCGAACACCGAGTCACGTGACGTTTCCCCATAGCGTTGCAAACGCAGAGTAGAAGTTCCCTTTCGAAAGGGAACTGTTTTTTACTGAGTATATGGCCTGTTGGAATGCATAGCTCAGGTTGAGTTTGTTTAAGGAACTTCTCTATTCAGTTTGGTTCTCTATTGTGTTTGGAGTAGAAGGCTTGTTTTTGTTTTTCCTTCAGAGTACAATAGCTTGCTGTATCACAAGTTTTGTTGGTAGATGTTTAATTGGAGTTTGCTCACTTAAGACTAGCACTGCCACAGGTTTATGCCCGTGATCATTGAAGTAGTAGGCCGGTGCTGGCCTCCTACAGAGCATGGCAGCACATATTTCTTTGTACTTCCCTTTACTGTATGGGTAAAATGTATTTTTACTGAGTACATTGCCTGTTGGAATGTGTAGAGTTAAGCTAAGGTTGAGTTAAGCTAGGAAACCTCACTTGATAGTTTGGTTTTTTTAGATTACGCTCCCTTGGAGCTTAAACACTGCCACTGGCTCACACCTGTGTCTTTCTGGAGTAGTGATTGGGCCTCTTTCAGAGCATGTTGGTGTAGTTTGTACTTCTCTTGCTTGAAGAGTATACATTTTTTACGGAGTACATTGCCTGTTGGAATGTGTTGATTAGATTTAAGCTCAGGTTGAGTTAAATAGTTAACCTCACTGGATGGTTTGGTTTTCATATTGGCTCCCTTAGAGCTTAGACACATATCGCATCTTCCTCTTCACAATACCCCATAGATTTTCTATGGGGTTAAGGTCAGGCGAGTTTGCTGGCCAATTAAGAACAGGGATACCATGGTCCTTAAACCAGGTACTGGTAGCTTGGCACTGTGTGCAGGTGCCAAGTCCTGTTGGAAAATGAAATCTGCATCTCCATAAAGTTGGTCAGCAGCAGAAAGCATGAAGTGCTTGACAGTTGTCCAAAAGACGACCATTGACACCTTGCACAAGGAGGGCAAGACACAAAAGGTCATTGCAAAAGAGGCTGGCTGTTCACAGAGCTCTGTGTCCAAGCACATTAATAGAGAGGCGAAGGGAAGGAAAAGATGTGGTAGAAAAAAGTGTACAAGCAATAGGGATAACTGCACCCTGGAGAGGATTGTGAAATAAAACCCATTCAAAAATGTGGGGGAGATTCACAAAGAGTGGACTTTTTGTTGATATTCTAATTATATGACCAGCACCTGTATTAGCTACAGTAGCCTTAGCATATTAGCATCATGTGCCAAGTAATATTTTGACACCAAATACCATATGTTATGAACATAAATATTATCATAACAAGACTGCACAATAAAAAGAGTAATTATTTGTCCATAGTTCAGATAACTTTACAGTTTGATTGTCCTTGTAAAGTTTCAAATTAAACGGTTATCTTCCCCTGTATGAGTATGAGCATAAGTAGCTATGAGTCGCATTGAAGTGATGTCATCTCCCTCTCTTCAATTGATTGGCTAGAGGAGGAGCTGTCAGTCTAGAACTAGTGGACCAATGGTGACGCTTAAGCCCTCCCTAATTTACATGAAACTCGAACTGCAACATTTGGAAACGCAAGAGCAGAATGTGGAAAGAAGAGCAAACAGCACAAGTGTACAAAAGAGTAAAATATGAGCAGAAAATGTAAAAGATCACAAAGTACAGAGTAATAAAAGCAAGGACAACAACTTTTAAGAACACAAACACAAGTTTAAGATTTGTGCAATATCATTTTTAATGTGTTTAAACTTTTCATTCATGCTTATTTTTTAAATGCGCTTTTAATTTTTTGATTATTTTTGATCCGTGTCCACGTTTTTTGCCATTCTGATCGTTTTGCATTATTTTTTTTAAGTTTGTGCTAAATTTTTACATGTGTTTTTAATTTTTTATTCACTTTGATTATTGTTTTTTGATCCGTGACCGCAATACTATTGGCGGGAATTTAATACCATAATTCTGTTTTCGTCGCTTCCATACATTATCTGGTTCTGCGCAGAAAGCTTTATCATGTCTACATGGTGGGTTGTTTGAAGTGAAAACACCTTGGAGAGAATTGTTTGTGATAACTCAGTGTTGAATAGATGTTTCCTTCAAGAATGATCTATTCACATGACCTCCTGCAGTGAGGTTTACCGATGGTTTATCAGGCTCGACTAGGAACACATCCAATGTCTTTGAATGCGGGAAGGGATACGCGACCACAACAATAAATAAACATGGACATAGTTTCAGACATTTATCTTGCTATGTTAGACTTCATTTCCTAAACTCCCCTCCACTTCTGCAAGAAATATTCTGGAATATTCTACAGTGTCTTTGTCAAAAATGAATGTGAACTTCAAGTAATCTTATCTTGGCTCTGAAGATTTCCGTCCAGTGTTTGCTTTTGCGAGGTGAGATTACTGAGTGTACTGGTTCCTTGAAATGCAAACCCATTTAAACTTTGTATTTCAAAGATCTGGAGGGCAGATATCTTGCGGATCTGGGGTAAATATTCTGTTTCCAGTTACTGTGGCTTTGGACTAACAATATTTTTCCTCAGTGTTCACTCAACTGCGCTGGCTTGAACAAAAAGAGTCATTTTACTTATAAATATGAATCAGTTGGCTTGTTTTTTTTCATGTCCTATGCTGATGTCATAACAATAGATTTTGCATATTTACAAAGACCATTGTTAAAGGATTAGTTCACTTTAAAATGAAAATGACCCCAAGCTTTACCCACCCTCAGGCCATACTAGGTGTATATGACTTTCTTCTTTCTGATGAACACAATCTGAGTTATATTAATAAATATCCTGATGCATCAAAGCTTTTTAATGACAGTGAACGGGACCAACGAGTATGAAGCTCAAGAATATACATCCATCCATTATAAACATACTCCGCTCGGCTTCAGAGGGTTAATAAAGTCCTTCTGAAGCGAAGTGATGTGTTTGTGTAAGAAAAATATACATATACATATCAAGCTTCTGCCAGACCGCCTTCCGTATTCAACTTACGAAGAAAGCACAACTGACGTTGCGGAAGCTAGATATTTTACTTTATAACATGTTAAATATGGATCTTTTTCTTACATAAACGCATTGCTTTGCTTCAGAAGGCCTTTATTAACCCCCCGGAGCTGTGTGGAGTACGTTTATGATGGATGGATGCACTTTCTTCAGCTTCATGCTTGTTGGTCCCCTTCACTGCCATTATAAAGCTTGGATGTGTCAGGATATTTATTAATATAACTCCAATTGTGTTCATCAGAAAGAAGAAAGTCATATACACCTAGGATGGCTTGAGGGTGAGTAAAGCTTGTGGTAATTTTCATTTTAAAGTGAACTAATCATTTAACTATGATTTGTAGATAGTCTAACTCTTATTTGATGCAGCTTTTAGTTTGTTAAACTTAATGCATTAAGAATCATGAACACTCAGTGATCAAACATTTATGGCTGCTGAAAATTCAGCTTTGCCATCACAGGAATAAATTATATTTTAAAACCTACACAATGGATTGAACCGTATTTTGGTGAGTCAGCTGTTGTTGTTATTGGTCATGCAATAACTATGTTTGAAATAAACCCAAGGTAATGTTGCACAATTTGCTACTGGAAGTCTCACTCACATGGACGTGCATTATCCTGTTACCACGGTTACGTTAGGTCCTTATGTTCTCATGGCCATGGGATGCAATGCTCTTTGTGAATTCTGGTGGTCACTAGTTGACCAGCAGTGAGTTTAATCTAACAGCCCAAAGGAGCAGAGCTTGAACGTCATCAAAAACTCCTAACTCACCAGATGACAGCAATTGCCCTTCAGTGGCCTTTGCCAACATCGATTCCTGCGTAACTTTCTTTAGACAGGTTTTTATCACTCTGGCTTTGAGGCATGTGTTATCTCGCTTCTCTCCCACAAGCTGATCAATGCAGATATATATATATATATATATATATATATATAATTTTTTTTTTTTTTTTTTTTTTTTTTTTTTGGTGTGGAAAAGACCTTGTGGCCACAAAGAATATGCCAGACAAAGTAATATTTGAATAAGATATATCTCATAATATTGAATAACTGTGCAGTTGCAGTTATTATAATTTTTTAAATCCCTGATTACACATTAACATAGCAGCTTTATGCTTTTGTTTGGAAATAAACAATTATTTCACTTCTTCATGGTTCCATGACAACAAAAACAGCAGCACCTTTTTTTATTTGAAAAAAGAGTGAGAACATTACAGGACATCTTTAGTAAAAATGTGAATGTGTGGGACACATCTGACATAAATATTTTTCCTTCTTAGTTTGAAGGAATGCATGAGATGTTAAGCATTCAAAATGTAAATGACAGTTAATTTACATGAATTGTCATTGGCCTTTTTCTTGTCTCTATTTGCTTAATGCATTATTAATGGTGTTTTTTTGTTGTTGTTTGTTTTGTTTTTTTTCCTCTCTGTTCCTTACATACACTATCGTTCAAAAGTTTGGGGTTGGTAAGATTTTTGAATTCTTTTTTTAAAGTCTCTTATGCTTACCAACATTTAAAATATACTGTAGTAAAAACAGTAATATTGGGAAATATTATTACAGTTTAAATAATAAAATATTATTTCAACATTTTAAAATGCAATTCATTCCTGTGATAGCAAAGCTGAATTTTCAACATCATTACTCCAGTCTTCAGTGTCACATGATCCATCAGAAATCATTCTAATAGGCTGATTTGCAGCTCAAGAAACATTTCTTATTCATTATCATGGTTGAATTACTGTTACTTTTGATCAATTTAATGCATCCTTGCTAAATAAAACTGACTCCAAACTTTTGAGTGCAGTGTATGTGCTGATTCTTAGCCGAGTCTCTGGGCCCCGTCATACACCCGGCGCAATGCAAGTGTTTTTTGCTAGTTTCAGCTCGACACTGTCATCATTTTAATGTCCACTGCCACGTTGTTTAAATAGCAAATGCACTCGCACCCATCTGTTTGCCCATGGGCGTTCTGGTCTGAAAACGAAGTGTGTTCAGGTGCTTTGTTGGCACGTTGCTATTTTGAGGCAACTGAAAATGACTGTGCCATTGACCAACAAAAGAAAAGTTTTTTTTTGTTTTGTTATTTAAAGGGTGCGTTAGTAATATGTGCCTGTATATTACATTTTATTAAAAATAAAAGGATTCCTCTCTGGAGAAGCGTTCAGTCTTTCCACTTGCAAATTCCACCATGTAAATAGCGAATCCACCATGGTGCAAGCACAAATAGCTTTTAAAGTGAATGGGAGATGAGACTATGATTGGTTTGTTGCACATTAAGCCCAAGACACACCTATGACTTATTAAAAGACTAGGTACAACCCTTTTTGACCATGCGCTTGGCACGCCAACCATTTTTTTTTTCATCGTTAAACTAGCAAACGAGGATTCAGAGGATTCATGTGTGTAATTTGGAGTTGCAAACCTTTCTAAAGTCGATTTCAGTTAGGATGCTGTCTATGTAGGCAGCATGCAGCAAAATAGTGTTCCTTTGGAACAGAGCCATTGTCTTCATCACTAGAGTACTGCTTGTCACTTCGGATGAACTGTGTCAGCAAAATGCAAAACAAATAAATAAGGTACTGGTTCTCTGGTGATAGACTCGCTTATGTACATCATGATAGTGCCGAATTATGATTGTAGCCTATTACTTTTGTGTTTATTTTTATATCTTCCAAACCAGATGAATCTCTCAGGCACATTGTATGTGAGTCTCTAAGATTTATTAGCTAAGCTTCCATTAATTATCCTGTATCAATCATTTTGTTTCTGACTCATCACAACAAACTCAGTGTTTGTAATTCAGAATAATATTTAAGAACCTTGGTGTATATTTGTATTTTAGTCTTAATTATATGCTATTAGCCCCTCATCTGTATGACACAACATTAGAAATGTTCATCAAGAGAGTAACATTGTAATGCTGTATGTACATGCTAGCTACATTTTTAAAGTGTTTATTGTTATCGGAAAAACCAGCAGTAAGGGTCATTTTTAATTGGATGAACTACCACGAGAGACAGCAAAATATATCCCCATGTTTGACACAACATGCTCTAATTAATTAGAACTAATGGTAAATCTGTACATGTTGCCACTCATTAGCAAATGCCACGCTAATGTCACGCTAATGTTTATGTGGATGAGATGTACTCAAACTCATCAGTAGAAGAATTTTACGTTCCACAGAAGCCTCGCTGAAGTGCTTGTCTAATCTCATGTATTAGAATATCCTGGAGACGTCCATGTATGGGAGGGTGTCCTCACAGTGTTTGGAATTAACATGCTTTACATACTGAAGAATTTCTTCTCAGTGTGGACCACCCAACCATTAATATTAGCATTGTCCTGAAAGATCATAAAAATATGGGTTGCATCTGAAATCGCATACTTTCTTGAGTAGGTACTTATTTTTAATAAGTAATTACTTCATGACCGCTAAAAAAGTATGTTCTATATAGTATGAATGTGTATAGTATGAATGTAATCCGGACGTACTACATTTGCCATGTTGTCATCATCGTATGACCTATCAGCATTAGTCACTTCACTGCTATTCACATTCTCTACCGTTGCCTCATGGGATAGTAAAGTGTCCATTGTATGCACCCTTCAGAATCTCGCCAGAAGAATTAGGTCATCTGGTTACTTTTTGTCTACTGTTTTATGAATACTGTGAATTCGGACATACTTCTTTTGTCACATACTGTTTTTCACCTACTATGTAGTAGTATGCGATTTCGGGTGCAGCCAGGCTTCCTTCCTTAAGATATTTTAACAGACTGAGTAGCATAGAGTAGAAGTTCTGGTTCACTGTTGAGCTTATTTTTGCTTTTTGGGAAAATACATTTACACTATTGCTATAAAAAGTCAGTAAGATTTTTTTAGTATCTTATGCTCACCAAGGCAGCATTTATTTGATTAAAAATATAATATTATTAGAATTTAAAATATCTATTTTCTATTTGAATATAAAGTTTATTCTTTTCCTGTAATGTCAAAGCTTCATTACAGTCTTCAGTGTCACATGATCCTTTAGAAATCATACTGATATGCTGATTTGGTGCTCAAGAAACACTTTTTTTTTTTTTTTTAATTATTATCAATGTTAAAAATTAAATAATGAATTCTTTCTTTAATGAATAGAAAGCTTATTTGAAATCAAAATCTTTTGTAACATTATTAATGTCTTCACTGTCATTTTTGGTTAATTTAATGCGTTCTTGTTGAATAAAATATTTTTTTTTAATAAAAAAAATAAATAAATGAATTACCTCAAACTTTTGAACAGTAGTGTATATACACTATGTGCCTTTGTCAGATGAAAAATCTAATTTCAACTTTATATCTCATAATACAATGTGAATTTATTTATCGCAAGGCTACTTTCTGACAATTGTGACATTTTCACAACACACAACTTGGTGACCGGCAACACTTTTTTTTTCCAGCTGGGAATGTGTGTGTTGTGAAACAGGCCTTAAACATGTCAAGGTTTCTGCTCATCCTTGGATTGACAGAGTGGCTGTCAGAAGGCTATATGAGCAGTAATCAAACGAACTGCAGCTCTAGCTTTATAATTCACAGCTTTTTACCATATCTCAATGCCACGCTGTCCTTCCCAACCATTAAACTGTGTGTGCCCTTAGGTAAAGAAGATATCAGCTCTTCTCCTCTGTAACATTCTCATAGTCTGCTGTCAAAAACACACGCGCACACACATGCAACCGGAGTCTTCACCCTCCTCCGCTCTCAGAGAGAGATGCTTGTTTACTGCGAGTTGCCAACTTGTCCGTGAAAGACTCTGTTGGGAGTTTGCTGTAAATATGGTGACAGGCAGGAAGTACTTCCCCAAGGAGAGGGTAAGAGGTTGCAGTGGTGGGTGTGGACAGAAAGCTAAGTGAAACCTACCCTGATGTGATGCCGTTTTTAGGGGGTTCATGGAGTCTATCCTTGGATGTTTTGCTAAACATTGCAGTTTATTTATTTGTTTAGCATTTTATTTCTGTTAAGGAAAGCATCATTATTAGTATTGCTTATACTGAGGGTATCCTTTGATGTTGAAACCAATAGCCTCATGTAACCCCTCCTGTTCGAACACCCGCTCTAAGCGGGACTCAAACCCTGCTCAGCCAGCATGGGAGTCGAGCACTAAAGGCCGCAGTCTCTAGCGTGCCTCTTGAGATCAGGGGAGTGAGGTTTACACGCACAGCTCTTTCTGGCCTATGTCCGTCACACTCACCCCCCTAAACCTCACTCCCATTCAGGTCATGGCACCAACCCCGCCTGTTTGAACTGCCCGCTCTAAGTGGGACTCGAACCTGGGTCTGCTGGCATGGGAGTCGGGTGCTCTAACAAGGAGGCTAAAGACCGTGGCCAACATCTGTCACACTCACAGTTGTGACCTAAGTTCAAGTACCTGATTTGTGGTCCCTTTCTTTCTCTCTCTAACAATGTTCAAGGCTCAAGGGAGGAGGAGGCGGGAACCGGCAAACGTTCAACAAAAGTGAAAGTGAAAGTGAAGTGGCAGCCCCTCACGGACGACTGCCACATAAACAAAATACAAAATAAAGTCTAGGCCTCATTAGCACTTGCACGACCAGCCTTGCTCCGTTCCCATGTCTCTTGGCCCCACCCTGCTTGCCACACTCTCCCACATTGCTTCTTGTACACACTATATAAATAAAAGTGAAAAATGGCAAAACTAAATCATTAATTTTAAATGATTCAATGCTATATATACTATATAGTATAGTAATGGATGCTTGGGCTCAACTGTTAAACTGTCAACTTGAGATTTGAATCCATGGTGGAAGGAAGTAGTTCTGCACAAAAGAGCGTTTTTAAAGATGCTCCGTTGTTGTTCTTATTTATTTACACACTTGTGCTATCGAACTCTCGTATAAATACAATATCACACTAGCTGTACGATATGGCTGTAAATCAGCATGGCTGTGATTACGGCCATAGGTAACAAGTGTGATATTGCTCATATATACATGCTGAAAACAAGTATTTCATTGACAAGATTTACTTTTACCAACTGAAATGCCTGGCAACACACACAAAAACCTAGCATTGTTGTTTTGTATAAACAAGCCAAGAAACACTAACATTTTTTTCTGAATGATTTCAAATTAAATACATACCTGTTCGTTTCTCTGACTGTAGCATTGGCAGTGCATGTCTAATGATTGAAGACAATGAATCAGACAACTGAATCGGTTTCACTGAACACTGAAAACAAATCACAGCAGGTCTGGCTGGCAGCAGACACTGGTTTATGAAGAAATGTCTAAAATATGTTTGTGAAATATGCAGTCTCCTAGTGGCAATATTTCACTGACAGTGAATGAGACAGCAGGGAATGTTAATGGAATTTCCAATAGAGAATGGGCCATAGGAAATAGCGTAAAGACAAACACCTTATTGGGCAGGGTGCAAGACTGGGCTTTACAGCTAGATTCTTCATGTTTTATTTTAGCCGTTTGGTATCTTCATACTTGAGTATTTACTCTGAAACTGTTTAATGCAAGGTGTAAAATACAGTAAAAATATATTTTTAAAGGGTTAGTTCACCCAAAAATGAAAATTCTTGGGTTCATCTTCAGAACACAAATTAAAATATTTTTGATAAAATCCAGTGGCTCAGTGAGGCCTGCACAAAGTGCACAAAAAGTATTCTCATTGCTTCATAACATTAAGGTTAAACCACTTTAAATACGTCTTTAGTAGCTTTCTGGGGATTGAAAGTGTTAATTGTTTTGCTGGCGATGCAGGCCTCACTGAGCCATCGGATTTCATAAAAATATCTTAATTTGTGTTTCGAAGATGAACGAAGGTCTTATGGGTGTGGAACATGAGGGTGAGTAATTAATGACAGAATTTTCATTTTTGGGTGAACTAACCCTTTAAATACCCAAATGCATGTTTTTCATTACATCAACATATAAATTCAATTTAATTCGCATTTATTTGTATACCGCTTTTCACAATACATATTGTTTCAAAGCAGCTTTACAGAGAATGCATGACAGCATTACAATTTAGAGTGATCTGTTATCAGAGTTGACTGTCCAAATTATGTAATTTCAGAAATGTACATATATAATCACACAGTTAGCTAACAATGTTATAATTTAATTTACAATCACTGTTAACAAATTAATTTAAGGTAGAAACACTGAGAATCGATGAATCATTTAATTATATAGACCAATAAAATGCAATATTTACAGAGAAATATATTTTACTAAAACATTTTAATGCACATTTGGAGTGGACACATATACAGTATGAATTGTTTATACAAATGTGTTTTAAATTGATTCATTGAACTGATACTTGAAACTGAACCAAACCCACCCACTATAAAGCCATTTTTACTACTTTATCTGAAATCAAAGATGCTTTTAAAAAGTTCTTTCTTAACATTCTAATGTGCAGGATTCTTTTTATTTATTTATTTATTTTTTACTTAACTTAAATTGCAATGTTCACAGTGTTATAAGTTATATCACTGCCAAAACCAGCTCTAAAAGCACAAGGAAGCAGTTTCTGCTTTCACTTATGTATGGTTGTACCCTTTTCTGGGAGGTATCCTGCAAACCATTGTTAATTTCGTTAACGAAAACTATGACGAAAAATGTTCGTTGACGACCTTTTTTTCCATGACGAAGACGAGACGATGAGAGACGACACCAATTTCAGTTAAAGATAATGTGACTAAAACTACACGTGCAATATCGTTGACGAAAAAGACAAGAATGAAATATGGCTAAGAAACAAGACAAAATCACTTTGTTTTTTCGAATAAAGGAGACAACATTACAGACTGTCTTTACGAGCGGTCACGCGTACGGTTGCCAGATTTCCAGAATTTAAACCCCTGTCAGAGTTTTTCTGTTAAAAGAACACGTTTTACTCAATCTTTGCAATCTGGCAACCACGCGCTCTCTACGCTGAGGAAGAAGGATGATCTGAAAACAGACAAGTAAGCTGGAGTTCAGCGATCTTCATTTGAGATTTTCTACTCTAATTAAAGTGTCTATATTGCGCTACTCGTTTACTGACTAAATCTAGGACCAAAGTGCAGGCTGATATCCAGCAGTGGTTCTCAAACTGACGTAAAAAGTGCCGTTCATTTTATTCTACTCCACCTTAAAATAACATGAAACATGAAAACTGTATTTCTAGCAGGTAAAATGTCGTATATACACGACATTCAATCAATTTACCTCATCTTTCGCGGTCAAAACTGACTGCACCCACACCCCAGGCAGTATCGCGCTACATTAGTGCTGTTCTCTACAATGTTACCTTTGTAAAAGATTTAAGATTAAAACTCTCTTCGATACAAAACATACCCTTCTGCGAGTTACTGTTTTTAACGTTGATCATATTATGCCAGCAAGAATATTGCCCGAATATAATATAATATATAATATACCTAATGTTGATTTAATACAACAGTTCAACAAACAAAAGGGTCATATCAAGTGATGTAAATTTTAAACAGTATTGTTAGTATTTTTGCTCTGTTTTACAACGAAAGCCACAACAGAACTGCAGCACACAAGCTGTGTTTCCGTAAATCTGCAGCTTTGAACGAATCGTCAATGATTCATTCATAAATACAGCCGCTTGCTTTGATATTGAAAGAATGAATGACTCGATGATTCACTCATAAAAACAGTGACTTACCGCCACCTACTGGCGGTTTTAATCTAATATTTAAAAGTATCACTTCGTTTTTATCATCGTTGTATCTATTGAATTTTTAATTTTTTTTATTTGAGGCATTATTTATTTTACAAAGGTATTTATAAAGGTAAAAAATGCACTGGAAAAATCGATTTAAGAAGGCAAATATTGTCCCTTAATGGAAAAGGTGTAACTGCAGTAAGTGGTAAAGAGAGGATACACAGAAGGATGTTAAATCCCTCAGGGGGTACGACACTCTACAAAGTTTGAGAACCACTGAAAGAAGATATGTAGAACTGCACAAGTGGTACGGCTAAGAGTGCAATGTCAATACAGTCTTTTACCTTGATTCAAATTTTTCATAAGTTTAAATGAATTGGTCTAAAGAGAAAAATTATGACTATTTTGTCTAAAGACTACATATAAAATAGCTATCAAAATGAATGTTGGTAACTGCAGTTTGACTAAAAGTATTGACTAAGACTTGACAAAAATGTGATGACTTTTCGTCGACTAAAATATGAAAGACTAAAATGACTAAAATGTGACTAAGACTAAGAAGCATTTTCGTCTGAAGATAAAGACTAAGACTAAATCAAAAATGGGTGCCAAAATTAACACTGCTGCAAACAAAATCAGACACTTGGCCATAGGAAATCTTATATCTCACACTGCTGTGTGTCTTTATTTACTCTCAAGTTCACTCATGCATCTTGGTCCACTCCTACATGGCTCCACAAGGTCTCCATGTCAGCGCAGCACTTATCATGGAATTTAAGTTCCTCATTAAAGCCATTCTAAATAGAGATAAACATTAGCACAGTTCTTTTTAATATACATTTTTTGTATGCATCACTCAAGAACTTGGCATTTCTAAGCACGTATTTGCCCAACAGTAGATTAGTAAACAAAGTTTCTATTTGTTTACTTACTTGCAGTTTCAGCAAACTGTCTGTACTGACCTGTGTCTGATTACTGCACACTTCTACTCCACTAATTTGAAAAATAATGGCATTTTACAGCTCACACTGGGTACAGCTTATGAAATTCCAACCATTATGTGATGTAATATGTAATATTTCCTAACAACCAAATACTGTTTCTTGGTAATTGTATATTCAGTATCGCATTATGTTTGTTATAATTATAATTATATATATATAATTGAGACTAAATATGTGCCTGAACATGATGCATAATCAAGGTGATTCAATTTGCATTTCATCATGCAAGTTTGTGACAACACAACATTGTCAGTTTTTTCCTCCAGCGCGGCAGCTTGCGTTCAACCGGCTGTTGGCGGTCAGTGTTGCTCATTATATCAGACTAAGCAATAACTGTAATGGAGTGGTAAAAACAAACAATTGGCCCAAGCAAAATTTATGTTGGCAGTGAGCATAGCATCCAAATCCTGCGCAGCTATCATGTTAACTGCATCGTGCCAGACACTGAAAGCTCTGACTGGGCTCAAATTGTACATTTTCAGTTTAAAACATCCCAAATGCATGCCATCAGTTTTATGGAACAAATCACCAACTATTTTGATCAACTAACCACTCCTCTTCGCATAAAACAACAACAAAAGTCAGCAGGTTTGGTGTAGCTTTAAACTTTATATGCATCAGTGGACTGGTAAATGTAGAAATAGGCATCTTAATCACTTACATTATCAGTTATTAATTCTGCTAATTGAGCTATATTGAGTTGAGTATATTTTATAGCCTGGTGCCCAAGGCCTGACTGCTAAATGTTTACCTCTGCTTTAATGTTAATGCATGATCCCTCGAGAGCTCCTCAGCTCTGCTTAGATTCATCACTCTGCAGGAGCACCACAGACCTGGAGTTGTTCCATGGAAACTCTGCGCTCCATCTACCATGCGCCGTGTCGGTTTTGAAGTCATTGCAGCAAACAAGGTATTTATGTAATTGTCTCAAATTATAGGCAATTTACCTGCCACCAACTTTCCCCTGTAAATTTCTCTGACTCTGCCTAGACCAGCACCAGATAGAGTTTATTAAAAGTTCTGACCCAGTCAGTAAAAGGAAAAATGCACTGCAGTGTTTAATTAAGTCTGTCGTTAAACGTTGAGCTCTTAACATAAATCACAGTCTTGTTTCATCAGGGCAAAATTCCTGCTTCCTCATGCTTACAGCTCATACATTTAGGGGTCAAATCTCGTCTTTCTTTGCTTTTGTTTAAGCCAGAAATATTTCCCATTGTGCATCATTAAATGTTTCTTCAATCACAATGCAGTTTAAACTTTGCATTAGTTTCATCATGACATGTTAAACAGCTTTCGGAATTGCATCAGATGTCGTGGGCAGATAAAATGGCTCATTAATCAGTCGATATAGGGAAGATGCAACATATGAAGCAATATGGAGGCCATGCAAACTCCACTGATTGCTATCCAGCTGAGTCGCATTACAAAAACCCCTGCAGTCTTATTGCAACCTGTTATTAGTTTTGGATAGGGTTTCCCCATAGCCTCACATTGAAATTAAATGGAAAACCATCCAGATGTCTATCTGAAAGTGCTGAGGCTTCTTCTTTGTGTCCTTAAAGGTAAAGTGGGTTTTTTTTTTCTTTTCTTTTTTTCAGGCTATAGAGTTAATATTGATAAACAGCAACAAAAAAACATTTGTAGTTCGATTTTTCTTGAAGGTTGTAATCACTGTAACTTCTGTGGCACTATAAAAAAAAAAAATGTAACAAATGGTGTGAGGGGCAGGACTATCAAAGCTCTTTGATCTGTGTGGAACACAAATTAAGATATTTTGGAGAATGTTTGAACTGTTTTGGTCCGTACAATGAAAGTCACTGGGTCCAATCTTGTTCTTCAGTGTATAGACAAAAACATTCTTAGAAATATTTTCATTGTGTGCCATAGATGCAAGAATGCAGGTATCTTGAGAAATGTTAGCCATGGTTACAATCCTCAACAACAAAGCTAATAAACATTTGCTAATCTGCTAGTTAGTGTGTAATGTTGCTGTTAGAGCATAAACAACATTTACAAAGACACAAAGTTTAATTCAAAGGGAAAACATTTCTTTTAAAAAATTTGCTGTTTAAGGACTACAACAAACAGCTGGTAGGGACTACAACAAGCTTCTTCCCAGGTTTGTAACATCACTAACTCTAACTTTTACATAAACCCTGCCCCCGAGAACATGCAACAAAGGGGGTGAGGCCATAATGGGCTGCTTTAGAGAAGAGAGAGAGTTGTAGTAAAGTGTTGTTGCCATGCCATCATTTTACGCCGGACTTGAGGGTCAATTTAACGCTGGATTTGCACAAAAGATTAACATGATGGCACATGCTAGTCGATTAGTCGAATCAACTCCACAGCAACTACATAAATGTATCCACTAACCATTCAGAAATGTCTAGTTGCATTCTAAAAGTTGTAACATCTTCCTGAGTCTCTCCATCAGTGTCCGACTCTGGTTTGAGCGATGTAAGGCTGAACACCATTACTGACAATCATCATATTGGCTGCGTGAGATTCTCCAGCTTTGTTGTTGAGCAACCAAAGCACAAGCTGTTAAAGCTCCGCGGTATTTTGAGCTGATGTTTACAGACACATTCTGGGGAGACCAGAGACTTATATTACAGCTTGTAAAAGGGGAATTATAGGTCCCCTTTAAAATGTTGTCATATATGTCTTGGTTCACCTATTCTGATCCGCTCTGACGGACAACAAAGTTGAGTAGAGTTATCCCTGGATGGAGCTCTGGATAGAGTTAGTCCAGGAAGATTTGTCTGTAAGGGTACTGTTTAAATGCACAGCTACCTGACAAATATAATTAGTTATCCCTCTGCATGAGGAAGAGCCATTTAGATCTGCTCTGATGGATAGATCTGTTTAGATCCGCTCTGACAGACAACAAAAAACTCCCTGAAACTTCCTAACTCTTCCATCCAGATAGCGGAATTCTCTGTTTTTACTGTTATTTCTATTTCTTATGCATTCCATTTTTATTATTATGTATTTGGTTTTTCTTTATGTAAAGCACTTTGAATTACCATTGTGTATGAAATGTGCTATACAAATAAAAATGCCTTGCCTTGCCTTTCTCTAAAACAAGGGCTTCTGCGATGAATTCCTCTGAATAACATAAGCAAACTGTGTAATAATTCATTCTGAAGCGACTGTATTGAAGAAGCCACACTTCACTGCTCTGTACTTCTAGACTATGGAGGGGGTTCCCTAGTGTTCCTGGATGTGCTTCACGTTGAGGATGGGATTACACTCAAGTCTGATGAACGGGCCCACTGGGACCAGGAACTTGAGACATCTGGCGTCGGGGGTGGGGTGGTCGTGTGGAGTAGTCCCCCCCATCAGGCGCCCTGACAGCCCACTGACAGATAACAGCTGCTGGGAAAGCCTCCCACCGCTTCAAGCTACTGTTCCGTGAGTCTGCAGCTTGTGTAATTTCTTCAGCATCAAACTTCCTCTTTTTCGGAAAGCTCCAGAATCCTGATGCAAGAATAGTCTCTGTGCAAAAATAAATATATTTGCTCATTTCTTTAGCATTGCAGTCATTATGTTAAAGGGTCACTAACAACAATGCCACAGACTATTTTAAAATGGATTTTAATTTTTAAATGTGCATTCATTTTGTCACGGCTCTTTTTGCTGTTAGAGGAGGAAGGTGACTTGTTGGTGAGTTTATGATTTCTTTTATATGTAGCATAACAGCACTGGAACGCCTCACTGTTTTTATCACTCTGCTTTTCTATGTTTGCAGCTTTCCAGACCAAAGTATGTGATCAGTGAAGAGTGGACACAGTGCCAAGAATGTGACTTTGCCTTAAGTAAGGAGCGGGTTTTTTGGAAGTCGGAGTATCTGTGTTTTATCCCCCTGCAGAGTTTCTCTTACCAGTGAAGATGAAGGAAATGGAAAACCTGAAGTGGATATTGGGCGATTACAGAGTGCTTTGAGCGGAGAGGTGAAATTGTTGTTAGTATACAAAAATATACAAACTAACTAGCCAATTTTTGTCAAAAATGTACACTACTTCTGAAAAGTCATTGTTTTTTTTGTTGTTGTTGTTTTAAGAAAATAATATTTTATTTAGTGAGGATGCATTAAAATTGATCAAAAGTGGCAGTAGACTTCTGATTTGATAAACATGATTTCTATTATAATAAATGCTGTTCTTTTGAGATTCTTTCCTTTAACGAATACTGAAAAATTGCCACAATTTCCACAAAAATATTAAGCAGCACTTCTTTTTAGCCTTGATGTTTCTTGAACACCAACTCAGCACATTAGAATGATTTCTAAATGTTTTAATATGTTTATAAGTTATTGGCCTGGTTTCAAAGACATGGCTTAGATTAAGCCAGGATTAGGCCTTAGTTCAATTAGGGCATCTAAATAGCTTTTATGAATGTGCCCTAGAAAAAACATTACTGGTGTGCTTCTTGAGACAAAACAATGGCTCTGACATATTTTAAGATATGTCAGGGCAAGTTACTTTCAGTGAAAACAGCTCAAACATGCATTTTAGTCTAGGGCTAGCTTAAGCCTTGTCTGTGAAACCGGGGGATTGTTTAATAAGTTTATTTAACTGTGGTGTAAGACTGTTGTGCAGTAAAAGCAAAATCATACTCTCAACTGGGCTGTTGTACTTAATAATAGCGCAGCTGTTATTCAGGTGCAAGCTCAAGGCTGCAGACCGAGTGCTGCAGGTAATCGCAGGTGTACTGATATTAAAGCCCTCTTTCCTGCGTGATACAGCTTAAATATCTCTCTTATTATTCTATTCTAGGCCTATCTGGTAATGGGTGTAGTGCTTTTGGAGATACTGGAGCCTCTGGAGATAGAAACCATAGCTGCCAGCTGTCTGTTTCTGCTTTGTAACAAGTGAGTTTTGTTGAATGTGTAACTAAAATCAACTCCGAAACCACTAAACTGGAAGAGCAAAAAATTCCCCCAAAAAACTCCAAAACATGAAATATTAATGCAGTATAGAGCTGGTAAATCTAATATAGGAAAGGACCAGTTATTGAAAATCATTCAAGCATTCATAGTATTTATTGTATATAATTTACATTATTGTTTGTGATTCTTCAAATTGTAAATATGCCCTCATAAAATTGAAAAATTAAATTAAAAATAAGAGTTAATTCTAATACTACTTCTAACCAGGAAAGGGGCTGTACATAGTGAGTATGCAGTATCAGCGGTAGAGTTCATATCCAGTTTTGGATATATTCTGATAATATATTTTTCTGAGATAAAGGTCAAACTCATATCTGTCAGGATCCTCAAACTTTAATTTCCTGCATAGCGAGAGCAATGAACTAGAGCCTAGACTAAACCAGCCCCCTAAAGTTAATTTATGGATTATGTAAAACATCCTCTCAGCTCCTCCTTAAATTCACTTTAAAGTCTTTGATTTATTAATGTCGTACCCACAGAATGCCACTCGTGTGCTATGGCCGTTGTCCCTTACCATCCATCTCCAGAGGAAGTTCATTCATTACCGCTGATGATTTGATGTCTTCCACAATAAAACCAGCATCTGGATTTACGCAGAGGTGTCTGCTGGAAGTGAAGAGTGTTTTCGCCATACTTGTGCTGTGAATGTCTGTAAAAAGTACTCTAATTCTACTTTATTTACTGTTTATGGTCATTATAAGTAAATGAGACTGTTTCCCATGTGAGTTCTTCATAACTCTAGACTATGAAATCTGCTACTGTGCTCTGACAGATTATAAAGACCTCCATTTTTTCGGTGAGACAGGGGCGCTTTCATCAGCGATCGGCCATTTAATAAGCATGCCATTCATATTATTTCAGTTAGCTTAACAAGAGGCACGCTCGCTCTGTAGCCTTTTGTTGGACCCGGCGGATGTCCACAGAACAGAGCTTTATAGGAAGCCCAAACTTGTGAACCGGAGTATTATCCCGCAAAGCCAAACACAGTTCACTACGCCGAGCGGAAAATTTCAATGCTCAGTTGTACCAGATTACAACAAAACAGACGCCACCAGCCATTCAAGACACAGATAAATGCGTTCATAATTACCGAAGTGACATACAAATGCCACGACGCTCAAGTGTGAGGATTACGGGGCAGAATCCCTGGCAGAGCGCGCTGGGATACAGAACATTAGTGACAGAAAGGAATCGATAGGTATGGAGTAGACACTCTGCAGCCTGGGAATGCAGTCAGATGGCTCTGATTTCACAGCCCAGTGAACAGGTTCCCAACAAACACACACAAAGTCGGTGTAAGCAGGCTGAGAGAAACTGCTGTCCTCCCATAATTCATTCTAATTACCACCCTGTCAGGGATGGTTACTTATCAGTACAGTGAAAGCTTATTATTGCCTTTCTCTTTTATCTATTTCCCACTGGCATACTGATAGTTTCTAGAACATTTCTAGGAGTTTAGAAGCCTCGCTGGCTAACACCCTCTGCTGATTTCTGTGTGACAGGTAATTAGTATATAAAGCGGTTTATTTGAGGGACTGGGTTGTGCTGCATTTTTCATTTTAAATGGGTGTTAATTGGGAAAATTGCCAATGGTCGATTTAAGGCCTGATTAACAGGCTCTTGGTCTAATAGAACGTTTATGGTGAGTCAGGCCAAGTTGCACCAATATAGGCTGCATTGTGTTTTTGCATTGCTTATAACATGTCTGCGGGTACGATAACTAAAATAATAAACTGATTTGGACCCATGAAAGAAAATATAGTTATTGTGATTTTGTAAGAGTTGCTTTTGGATGCTTTCGTAAGAGTTGCTTTTGGATGGATGAATGGTCCAAGTTCACCAATAGTCAATAGTTCCTCTGCACATTTTGGATGAACTGAACTAGATGTGAATTATGCATATTGGACAAGAGAGGATGTGCAAGATACACAGGTGTGAAAACAGCTCAATCCAAACCTTTTCCTTCAGCCATTTTAACCTTGACTAGTTTTGGGGAAATGCCCAGCTAAATTGTACAAGACAGATCAGGGTTAATATTTTATACCACTACAATGGATTTTAGTCATTTTGAAGAGGTGCATGCATGCAAGATATATTGGTCCTTGAGCATTTCTTTTACATTTTTGTTGTAGCTGCTGAAACGTTGTTAGTGACTTGCAAGTATAATGATGTTGTTACATGCTGTATCTTCACATGCTAGTGTTAGACTTTAAAGTAGATTTACTTCTGTATGACGAACAAAATAACAAAAACAAAACAAATGAGATGAGCTCATTGTTTTATGGACTGTGATGTGTGATGTTACACATGGATTTAAGAATATGCGTAAAATAGGCATTAAAATAGTAAGGAGAGTTTTTTTTTCTTGTAAATAGTTTGTATTTTGTATTACCCGAATTCCAGAAAAGTAAAAAAAAAAAAAAAAAAGAAAGTTTTTTACATTTTAATAAAATGAAAACTAAAAGACATTCAAATCACATGAGCCAATATTTTATACACAATAGAACATAGATAACATAACAAATGTTTAAACTGAGAAATTTTACAATTTTATGCACAAAATGAGCTCATTTCAAATTTGATGCCTGCTACAGGTCTCAAAAACGTTGGCATGGGGGCAACAAATGGCTGAAAAAGCAAGAAATTTAGAAAAGATTTAGCTGGGAGAACATCTGGCATCTAATTAAGTTAATTGATATCAGGTCTGTAACATGATTAGCTATAAAAGGGATGTCTTAGAGAGCCAGAGTCTCTCAGAAGTAAAGAAGGGCAGAGCTGTGAAAGAGTGCGTAAAAAGATTGTGGAATACTTTAAAAACAATATTCGTTAACGTCAAATTACAAAGGCTTTGCAAATCTCATCATCTACAGTGCATAACATCATCAAAAGATTCAGAGAAACTGGAGAAATCTCTGTGCGCAAGGGACCAGGCCGAAGACCTTTATTTGATGCTTGTGGTCTTCGGGCCCTCAGACGACACTGCATTACTCATCGGCATGACTGTGTCAATGACATTTCTGAATGGGCCCAGGAACTGGTTTCGTCCAGAAACCACTGTTGGTAAACATAATCCACGTGCCATCTGCAGATGCCAACTAAAGCTCTGTCATGCAAAAAGGAAGTCATATGTGAACATGGTCCAGAAGCCCCGTCGTGTCCTGTGGGCCAAGGCTCATTTAAAATGGACTGTTTCAAAGTAGAAAAGTGTTCTATGGTCAGACGACCAAATTTTACATTCTTGCTGAAAATCACGAACACCGTGTCCTCCCGGCTAAAGAGGAGGGAGACCTTCCAGCATGTCATCAGCGTTCAGTTCAAAAGCCAGCATCTCTGATGGTATGGGGGTGCATATGGTATGGACAGCTTACATGTTTTGGAAGGCACTATGAATGCTGAAAGGTATAGAAAGGTTTTAGAGCAACATTAAATGAAAAGTACGTCAAAGACAACCACAAACTCTTCAGCAGCTAGAAACCTATATCAGGCAAGAATGGGACCAAATTCCAACACCAAAACTCCAGAAACCCATAACCTTGATGCCCAGATGTCTTCAAACTGTTTTGAAAAGAAGAGGAGATGCTACACCATGGTAAACATGCCCAACTATTTTGAGACCTGTAGAAGGCATCAAATTTGAAATGAGCTCAATTTGTGCATAAAATTGTAAAATTTCTCAGTTTAAACATTTGTTATGTATGTTCTATTGTAAATAAAATATTGGCTCATATGATTTGAAAGTCATTTAGTTTTCATTTTATTCAAATTTAAAAAACGTCCCAACTTTTCCGGAATTCGGGTTGTAAACCTACTTAATACTTTTTTGACTTTGGGTTAAACTACATGTACAGTTAAACTGTGTATATAGCATTCTCAATTAAATTCTGAATGGTGCACAACCCTACACCAATACATACCCTACTTAAATGGGACCTTTTATGCCCCTTTTTACAAGATGTAATGTAAGTCTCAGGTCACAGATTGTGTCTGTGAAGTTTCAGCTCAAAATACCCCACAGATAATTTATTATACCCTGTTATTGCCCATTTTTGAGTGGACGGAAAAACATGTTGTTTTCGTGCATTTATCTTTAAATGCAAATGTGCTGCTGCTCCCCACCTCGCTTTCCAGAAGAGGGCGGAGCCTGTACAACTCGTGCTTCAAATACTAACAAAACATCTGTTTGGTTTTGATCATCATCTCTATCGCGGTCATGCTCACGTGACATTACAGTTCTTCATCATCATGAAAGTTATTATCGGTATGCATTTTAAAGCCATATCAGTCTAAACTTCCGATATATATGGTTTTCTGAGCACAAACATCTGAAGCATGCGCACAGGAAGCTGGCTGTCAGACTGTGAGTCCCATGACTATAAACTAATTTCTCTTTCATGACTTGGCTTGGAAATAAACATGGCCGACTGTGAGGGTGAGAGGGTGGATTTTCACCATTATTGGGTGACTGTATACACACAGTGCCAACACACATTTATGTTCAAACACCATGTAAAAGTGAATTTTGCATAATAGGTCCCCTTTAAATGATCTGTAAAGCTACATTTAAGGTCTTAGTGTCACAGAAACAAAGCTGTGTTTCCTCAGTGCCATTTGGCACAGCTCAAGCATTTTAACATCAAGCATTTATGATCATATAGGGACTTAGAGCTCATGCCACAATGGTTTAGCGCATTATTACATGTGTAATTTTGCAGTTCAGAGTAATTAGATGAGCCAGAATATAATGCCTTACCCCCATCTGCTCAACAGCCTGATAACTTCAGTGCGTAACTCATTTGTCTAGGAGTTGGAACTGAGGTATACATATGTTTTCAAGAGCACTAAAATCTGTTACCAGCAACTTTCTGCACAATGATGATGTTAACAAGTCTCTTAACACTTTTGTTTATGAATAAATGCATGCTCCTTTTATTGACATGAATGAGAATTAGATGGAAGGCATGTTTAGAAAATAATTTGTTGTGAGACAGGCTATACTGTATAAGGCTAAACTCTGATGTTGATCTTATGTTATACTCACCATATACTTAATATACATATACTCACCAACAACAAGATGGCGTCTCTGAGATGCAGCGTGGCAGGAGCTGCTCTTAGGAGTAAAACAAAGCGACTTAATTTTTATAAATTTAATGTGTTTAGTTTGTTGATTAATTATGTTGCGGCTTTTATGAACTTTCATAAGATGAAATTCATGCAGAGATCTTTGATTTTCGGATATATGTTTGCCCTCCTTTATGTTTCCGTTCAGTGTTGTTAGACTACCCATGCACGTGGCAACGAGACCCAGTCGCGAAGTTGTTTAAGTGGACTGGGCCAGGTTGCCCAGTTCATATTCCATTGTTTTAAAACAAGTGTTAACACAGAGTGTACTAAGGAACAGGGGTGTGTTTAGGTTATTGGGGGCCCTTAGCAAATCTCCGGGTAAGTATACTGTAGTAAGTATACTGTGAATTTATTTATTTTTTCGTCCCAGCCTCATACTCACCCGTCCCAGAGCGACACCCCATAAAGCACCACCACTAATCCATATAGAATGCAACTGATCTAGGCTACATGTAATTGAGAGCATTCTGAAAGACTGCTTACGTGTTTGTTATAAACATGTCAATTTATTATAAGCAGCACAAGACTTTAACAGCCAATGACATTTACAGCTGAAAAGACTGGACTGATTTTCTTGATTGGGTATCCCTTTTATCTACTGAAGATTTGGAAACTGCGCATAAAATCTTTATAGAGGAGATAAAAAAACATAAGAAATAAATATATAAAATTAGTTCGAAATAGACATAGAAAGAATAATTTACCATGGATTACTGAACAGGTATGGATGCTCATGAAAAAGTGTGATGTTGCTTTAAAAAAAGTTATAAAATCTGGTCTACAACAGGGTCGACATCTTTTTAATAGTTTAAGAAATAAGGTAGTTGAGACATTATGGCAGGCCAAGGCATAATACTTTATTAATATGAAAATGAGGCTAAAGGTAACAGTAAAAAGCTATGGCAAACTATTAATCAATTGAGAAAGAAAGATACTAAATGTTTAGAATTAAATTTTGAAGGAAGATTACTTAAGCCTGATGAATTTACAGATACTTTTAACATTTATTTTGTTGACTCAGTTCAAAGTTTGACTGATAAATTTGGAATTCGATACAAAGAACTTAATTTTGTTAATTCGGTAAAATCTGCATTCCATTCAACAACAGTTTCAGAGAATAAAATTCAGAATATCATAAAAGATTTGAAAAATTCTAATGCTAAAGATATAATGGTTTAAACTGTAATTTCTTAAAAAAACAACTGTGAACGTTTTTTTTTAGCACCAGTCCCTCATTTTATGAACTTATCAATTGGACAATCTATTTTTCCAAATTGTTGGAAAACTGGGATAGTTACCCCAGTTTTCAAACCAGGTGATCCATCTAATGTAGCAAATTATAGGCCAATCATTTTTTAGATACACAAAATAACTTATTGTGCTCTATGCAATTTGGGTTTCATAAACAGCACTAAAACTAGATGTGGGTGCGGTGTTCCTTGATTTGCAAAAGGCATTTGATACGTTAAATCATAATATTTTATTATGGATTAAAACACATATCTTCTATGAGATATTATTCCACAGGGGTACGTCAGGGGTCTATATTAGGGCCCCTACATTTTTTAGTTTGTATTTAAATGATCTCCCAGATGCTTGTCCTGACGTATATATTCAAATGTATGGAGATGACACTGTGATTTATGTACATGATAAAACAAATGAACAGGTATCACAAAAATTATCTGTTGTCATGACTAAAATCTCAGACTGGTTTAATCAGTGTTGTCTAACATTAAATGTTCAGAAAACTGCCTGTATGTATTTTCAGATTAGAAAGAAGGAAGAGATCCTACAAGATATAATAGTTAATGGTGAAAAATTACAAATTGTGTCCGATTTTAAATATCTCGGAGTTATCTTAGACACTCATTTAACATTTGAAAAGAATGTTAAAAAAAATAGTCTGCGCGGTGACACCTCACCTTAGAAATTTTACATTTATATGGAGTCAACTTTCAACAGAAGCTGCAAGAGTGTTTTTGCATTCCTTGATTATTATTTTTTTTTCTCACTTTTCTTGTATAACTTCATGGTCACAAGCAGGAAAATCTACTCTTAGACCTTTACATATCTTATATAAATGTGCTATAAAAGTGTTTGATAAGAAATCTGACAGATATCATCACTGTCTTAAAATTGAAAAGTACATTTTTTTTACTTTTAACAATTGTGTTATGTTTTACAATTGTTGTTTGATGTACAAAATCGTCAATGATTTTGCACCTTCACTCTTAAAGGCATTTGTCTCTTTGCGTTCTGATAATATAAGACAAACAAGAGCTTCGTCAAGAGGTGACTTTGAAGCACATTTTAGACTAACTGATTTTTGTCGATCAGCTTTTTCTGTAAGAGCTGTTAATAACTGGAATAATTTACCAATTAATGTTAGACAGTGTACTAGTTTTGCACAGTTTGAATTACATTTGAAAAAATGGTTAAAGATGAGTCAGGTTTGTGATCATTGAATATATAATGTAATGTTGATTTTTTTTTTTTTTTTTTTTTTTTTCCTCTATTGTAGTTTATACTGTTAAGTGATGGGTTGTATGTCATATATTTTGTATTTGTGGGGGTATTTGATTGTGTATGTCTTGTACTTAATGGGGTTGGGACCTTATTGTAGGCCTATATATTCTTATTTTGATATTTTAGTCCTAGTTTACTCCTTCCCAGGGATAGCAGATGAAATTTAGCTTTATAGCTAATTCTGGGGCAGTTTTTTTATTATTGTCTATTGTCCCTGTCAAATAAAGAATAAAATAAAAAATAAAAATATGTTCAAGTCTTTTCAGCTGCTGGGGCCATTGTACTTAAAGAAATAGTTCACCCAAAAATGAAAATTACCCCATGATTTACTCACCCTCAAGCCATCCTAGGTATATATGACTATCTTCTTTCAGACAAACACAATCGGAGATATATTTAAAAATATCCTGGCTCTTCCAAGCTTTATAATGGTAGAAAATGAAGCTCATGATTTTCAAAAAAGTGCATCCATCCATCATAAAAGTAATCCATATTGCTCCAGGGGCCAATAAAGGCCTTGTGAAGCAAAGCAATGGGTTTTTGTAAGAAAAATATCCATTTAAAACTTTATAAACTATTCCGGCAAACAGCCGTATGCATCGAGTTACGGCAGAAGTATAACCTTTGACTATCCCTTTTTAAGTCTCTTGGCCTTGTTAGCTCTGAGAGACGAGCAAAGATTGTGAGAAACAAAAGAGGGGGCCATCATTCATTACCAGCCCCTCAGTAGCTCTCTACTGCTGGCTCTCATCCTGAAACGTCCCCTGCAGGCTGTGCCTTCAAACACCATGCGCCTTGTTTATTGAGAAAGGGACAAGTTTGAAATGACAAACAGAGGGGAACAAATAGGATCTCAGTGAAGCACAGAGATTAATCTTTACATCTGTGTTAGAGCACAAAATAAATCGAGCAATGACTTGACGGAGGGAGGCACAAGGAAGTGCATCTGTCAGTCATCTGTCCTGAGCGCAGTGGAATCAGTCTTGGGATTAAACGTGCTATTAAAAGATATTGTGAATACTCAGACAGTTTTATTGCCTGTGTTTACACTGGCTATTAGCTATAAATAAGCAGTATACATAGTTCATGGCCTCTTTTAGTGAATGAGATTTAAGGTTAATGAGATTTTCCTTGGGTAGTGGTTTGCTGAATGTCAGGTTATATAAGGAATAAGTCACACACATTTATGCATACAGTTTTTGTTCTTTATTTCAGTATCAGAATTTAAATATAATAAGTAAAACAAGATAAATAAATAAAATGAGTAACTGGGATGAAGTGAGATGGTTAATTTAACAGTAATTACATCTATCCAATCCATCCATCCATCCATCCATCCATCCATCTATCTCCAGTCCAATCATCCATCCATCCAAATCTATCTATTTAAATCCAATCCAATCCAGTCATCTATCTATCCGAATCCAATCCCATCCATCCAAATCAAATCCCATCCCATCCCATCCCATCCCATCCCATCCCATCCATCCAAATCCAATCATCCATCCAGCCATCAAATATACAGTATTTGAACCATGTGAACTATTAATATGATTTTGAATTTTACATTTTTAAATTTTTAAAAATATAATTTATTCCTGTAATGCAAATCCAGTCCATCTATCCATCCATCCATCCATCCATCCATCCATCCATCCTAATCCACTCCAATCCAATCCAATCCAATCCAATCCAATCCAGTCCATTCATTCATTCATTCATTCATCCATCCATCCATCCATCCATCCATCCAAATCCAATACAATCATCCATTCAAATCCAATCCCATCCATCCATCCAAATCTAGTCATTCATCCATCCAAATCCAATCATTTATCCATCTATCCAAATCCATCTATCCAAATCCAGTCATTCATCCATTCATCCATCTATCCATCCATCCAAATCCAGTCCATCCAAATCCAATCATTCATCCATCTATCCAAATCCATTCTAATTATCCATCCATCCATCCATCAATAAAAATCCAATCATCCAAAACATATCCCATCCATCCATCCATCCATCCATCCATCCATCCATCCATCCATCCATCCATCCATCCATCCCCAATCCAATCATTCATCAATGTTTAAATAACAAATCAATAATATATTCAAAGATTTTGAAGTCTTTTATTCTTACCAAGGTTACATTTATTTGATCAAATATACAGTAAGAACCATGTGAACTATTAATGATTTTGAATTTTACATTTTTAAAAATGTGATTTATTCCTGTAATGGCAAAGCTTTATTTTCAGCATTACTCCAGTCTTAAGTGTCACATGATCGTCAAAAATCATTTGAATATGCTAAATTGCCTTCACCTCGCTGGGTAGTGTTCTGAAGATGCTCATTCCCCATCATTTATACACAGAAGAGCTGTACATCACACTGAAACACACACAGTATGTTTATTTTCTTAAAAACTGCCCTTAATAAGATGTTCTGAAAATTAAAACATAAACAAACATTTCCACTGAAGAGCTGTAAACCCAGGCTGCCTTTTTTCCTCCCCATCACTCTGAAAGAGGCTAACTATGTCTGCATTTTCCTCTTTTCTCTAGCGTGCAGAGGGGCAATTTAAGTTCTCTATCCTTAAAAGGCTCATTCCAAATAGTGTATGTCGATCCACCATAGCAGTGTGTGGAAGAATTTGCAATGCTTTCTCTTCGCTGTAGAATTCTGATTGAAAACGGAGATGGAGGAGCCCTCTCCTCTCTAACCTCTGACAGTTCATGGAATGCAGTTTCACACTCTGCTACAAATTATTGAGATAAGTCTGAAGCAATGCTCTCCTCATGCAACTCCTGTCTTGTCTGTAGGGAGTTATTGTTATTGATCTTTTCATGGGACAAAACCAGGACATTGGCAAATCACAAACCATTTATCTTTACTTTCGCCTCTATCACCAAAAAGAGATCTGAAGTGTCTTTAGATTTCTTCAAACTCATCTCTTCTATTCAGTTAAATAAATTAAATAAATATATAAAGTCAAATTAAATATTAAAATAAAATAAAGAAAAACAAATTTCATACTCTTGTATAGTTGAGTTAATCAGTTTTTTAGGGCCTCATTAAATAATCTTATAATAATATACTGATAATTTTCTTAAAGGGTTAGTTCACCCAAAAATGAAATTTCTGTCATTAATCACTCACCTTCATGTCATTCCACATCCGTAAGACCTTCGTTCATCTTCGGAACACAAATTAAGATATTTTGATGAAATCCGAGAGGTTTTTTATCGTCCATTGAATGCAACGAAATTACCATCATTGAAGGTCCAGAAAAGTAGTAAAGACATCATTAAAATAGTCAATGTGACTACAGTGGTTCAACCTTAATGTTATGAAGAGACGCGAATACTTACGCAAAGTGTGCAAAAACAAAACAAAAATAACGACTTTTTCCAACAAATTTGCCATTCTCATACGCTAATTACATTGCAGCGCTTAGAGGTTTTACACTACTGCATCAGCATCACACACATGCTGCTCATGTGACCAGAGCCGGCCAATACTGAGCCGGCGTTCAGACGTAAACATGGAAGCTCTGCAACATAATTAGTGTATGAGAATGACAGGGGAGAGACGAATTTGTTGAATCAAGTCGTTATTTTTGTTTTTGTGCACAAAAAGTATTCTCAGTGCTTCATAACATTAAGATTGAACCACTGTAGTCACGTTGACTATTTTAACAATGTTTTTACTACTTTTCTGGACCTTAAATGACAGTAACTTCATTGCTTTCAATGGAGGATATACCATTTTTGAAATTTCATTTTTGGGTGAACTAACCCTTTAAGATTCTACTGCCCAGACTATTTAGATTTTTTTTCTTCTAAATATTTTCTTGTATGTTTTACAGAAAAAAGAACAAAAGAAAGTCATATGGGTTTGTAACATGAGAATGAGTAAATGATGACAGTTTTCTTTTTTAACTTTTTGGTGAACTATCTTTATACAGTATTTTCACAATCAGCATTTTATAAAGTTTAAGCACCTGTTTAAAAGCACCTGTAGACAATTTGTTAAACTTTCATTTTGTAGCCTATATTCTACCAGCGAGCTCAAAACGGATTTCTATTATTATTTTTAAAACAAAAATAATTAAATCAGTTTTTAAGAGCGAAGCAGATTGCATTCTATTTGTTCCCTCTTTTCTTCTTGCAGTTGCTTAAAGGGCGCTTAATAGGTTAAAGTACTGTGGTTAAAAATAGTACTGCCATACAGCACCACACATCGGCTTTATACTCGTTATAAAGACCGCCTTTGAATACCAGTAACCATTGTCAAGTTTATTAGAATTCCTAATCCAAATAACCCCGGTAGTCCATGACGAGATTTTCCGAGCGCACCATCTGCTGTTTGTGATTTGCAGCGGCACCACACTGAATGAAGTTCGCGCACTATTTTATGCCCGTGTATACAGCGCACACAATATATGCTCGCGCCGGCGGATGAATTCGTGTATTGCGTGCTGCGGCTCTTGTCACTCATTCGCTGTGCTGCTCGGAGCGCATTCTGTGTCAACGGCTGAGGACCAATTCATGATATCACAGCAACCTGAAATAGGGACAAAGCATCGTAGTCATTTAGATAATTACTGAACCAACTCTCCCTATCTATTCTACACGGAGCCTACCTTTGGAAGAGATTGCAATGCTTCAGATAAGGGATCTCATTTGGACATTGCTTTTCTTTGGTTATGCAGGTAAGATGCACTTGTATCAGTTGCACTGTTAGACTGTATCCTTTCGCATCCTTGTTTTCCCCCGCTGTCCTGGTGCGTTGTCTCCACAGCACATGAACAGATATAGTGCGCGTAAGGATGAGGATGCGATGTAGTTCGCGCTGGTTCATTCAGTGGTGGAACTGCCTCGGTTTATATCTAGCTATATCCGTTTCATGAAACAAACTCTGTTATTATCATCCCTGCCAAACTGGTACACGTTGCCAACCTGGCACCAGTTATGTGGGATATGAAGTCTCGCTTCTTTGTGTAAAAAGAATAGTACTTTTAAGGGGTGATTCTTGATAGTGCGCGAAATCGTGTTGTTTGTATGGTTGTGTGGACGTTACTGCGCATCGGCTCCTTTGAGATTTGTGTTGGGAGACAGAAAAAAAACAACCAGCTGGTGTGTTGTGTAAACATATCACCATCTACGCAGTCACAAATGCCGACCAAAGTTGATTTATTTGGTGTTTTTAATGTGTGGTTGTGTTTTCATCGCTGTGTTCATATTCGGGATGGTCGCTGTGGTGCTGATGCGCAGCTGAGAGCGCTCGTGTTGACTTGAGCGGCGTACATCTCTCCATTACCCTTGGATGAGTTTATCCCTGTGTTTATTAGAGTAATAGTTCAATAAAAAAACTGAAAATAGTGTTATTGGTTCACCCTCAAGTTGTTCCAAACCTGCCCGACTTACTTTCTTCAATTGAAATCACAAGGAGACGTGAGGCAGAGTCACAGACTCAGTCACTATTCAGTCTTATTGTATGGAAAAAGATGCAGTGTAAGTGAACGGTGACTGAGGCTGTCAGTTCCTAACATTTTGCCTAACATCTCTTTTTGTGTCCTACTGCAGAAAGTAAGTAGTCAAACAGGTTTGGAATAACATGAGGGTGAGTAAATGGGTGAACTGTCCCTTTAAAGACTGAAGTTACACTTCTCATGCATGTATAATGAATGTCCAGGCTGTTTATAAGCAGGCCAGACAACCAATTAGAAAACCAAGTAAAAGTGTAATTTATGAGTATATGCATAAATAAGAATGATAAATGGAACCGTTCCAAAATGTTTAATTAGATTATTCTGTAAATGATTTGAATGCATGGATGATCATTTCCAGCCAATCAGAGACTAAGACTTGGGCGGGAATGAATTATATTCTGACACCCCCCTCCCCCTTCCCTCCTGCCCCAACCCCCCACCCCTCCTTCCCTCTCTCTCTTTTCAAAACAGAAGCTTTACATTGCCAAAGGATTGACATAATGCACATACATATTTGCACACATATACACAGCATTTAAAGATAAAAAAAAAATGCAATAAATAACAATGCAGCAGTCATTTATCTCATATTTATCTCATATTTCCCAGATGTTTACAGACATTTTATTAGAACAAAACACATTTGTAGTCACAACAACATTTAGTACCAACATAGTGCAGTGGTTTTGTGACAGATATGGAATACAGATTTTGCAACATTTATACATATTATAAATATAATAGAATGTACAATGTGAGTCCATCATAAATTTAGTCAAGTGCATGGTGAAATGGAATGGGGTGATATTCGTTAGTGTTATGATTGTATGCATGATGCACAGGGGTGATGTTATTTTACAGTCGGTGGTCCTGTCCCACTGGTTGCCCTTTTGTCGTGGCAGGACTTCACAAACCTCGCAGCAGGTTTGAGGTTCCTCCTAGCAGCTGTGGGACTAGTGTGTCCTAGTGTGTTTGGCGGGTTATGGAAAGTGTCCTTAATTTTTGTGTAATTAGGGCAGGATGTTAAAAAGTGCAATTCTGTGAGTTTGTACATGGTGGTACTCTCCTTTTTTAAACCTGTGTCCTATTTGAAGAATGATGGAGTTCATGACTTTATCATTAATGTCTAGTGTTTTACTTTTATTTACAGTATAGTTATAGTGTTGGGCGCATGTGTGGGTTTAAGCAATGCTGTTTTGAAGTGTAACGGTACTGAACACCTGCATCTGTCATTCTCTTTTTCTCTCCCTCTCCGCCACTCCTTATCTTCATATCAGTAAGTGATTGTTGTAGTGTAGAGGAACATACTGCTGTATGGTGCTGACATGTTGATGTTGAAAGAGAGCTGTTTGCGTGTGCTGAATAAAGATAAATACCCATAAGCCCGCAATTCAAAAAACTGTTTCTTCAGGCAGTGCTTCAACATATTAAAAGTCTAAAGAGCCAAATAGGGAGTCTTAAACATCAGCCTCTGAAGTACTTTAAAAAGAAATAAATGAAGTTTGGTGAGCTTTAAATATTGTACATGTCCATGACCTCAAAAAGAAGGCAAAGTAGAAGATTAGTTTATTAGAAAATAAAGAAACAATTGCAAGATGGTGAACATCTGGAAATCCTCCTTCTGTGGCGAGTTCAAAGCTAGTATGAAAGTACTGGGAGAGATTAAAATGACTCCGCTCTTCACTTTCCATCTTTTGGTTGAGTTACAGTTAAAGAGAAGAAGGGAAAAAAAAACAACAAAAAAACCCTAATATTTATATATATATATACCACACAACCAGTCATAAAACCATTTTCTTTTATGTCAAAAATCATTAGGATATTAAGTAAAGATCATGTTCCATGAAGATATTTTGTACATTTCCTACCGTAAATATATCAAAAATCTATTTTTGTGAGTGGATATACATTGCTAAGGACTTCATTTGGACAACTTTAAAGGCGATTTTCTCAATATTTTGTTTTAATTTTTATACCCTCAGAGTCCAATAGATTTTCAAATGGTTGTATCTCTAACAAACCATACACCAATGGAAAGCTTATTTATTCACCTTTCAGATGATTTATAAATAGTACAACTGACCAAAAATTGACCCTCATGACTGGTTTTGTGGTCCAAGGTCACATTTATATTGTGGATCACATGCATACCATAATTAAATCAACTGATTTCAACTCAAGGACATGTCTTTTTTATTGCACATAAATGATAGACTCTTCATTTAAATATTTCCCAGAGAATGTATGCCTGCTAAATGATGATTTGTTATAATAGAATTAATTTATCACTACTCTTAAAAGTCTCATTAAAACTGACTAGATTTTGTATCTCTATGGGTAAGTGGTCCACCTCTGAACCTTTCCTCTCAGAAAAAAAGATTCAGAGTTCTTCTGTATGGGCATTACAAGGTGAATTTTATAGTGTATTGCTTTACTAAGACTAAGGCCAATGAAAACATAAGCGTCAAATCAGAGCTGAAAGGAATTGTGATCTGGTAGAGAGATTTTCCCCCATGCTGTAGGATCTCCTGGATGTTTCTCCAGATAAAAAAACATTTAATGCTTTCTTTCTGTACTGTTCACACTGTGACTCCTTATTGTAAAATGTATTAATTTTATTTTGCGAAAGCTGACTGAAATCCAATCATCCCAAATGTTCTCCAGTTGTTTTCCATTTTGTGCTGTTTGATAAAGATGGGCTGTCTATGCATATTAATCACTCTATGAAAGGGGCTCAGACTGATTTGCATTGTGTAAGCTCCGAAGGCGTCCTGTAGAGTGTTGGAGGGGAAAAAAAAGAAGAAAAAAAAGGGAGGGAAATGGGTTTGGTTTTGTCATGCTGAAAAGCCACCCCCTGATCCCTGCAGCCCATCTCTGAAAGGATTTCTCCTAATTCAAGTAGAAGGGCCTCCTAAAGTCGCGGGCTGAGAGGCAACTTTGAGGAGTGTAAACATTGTCTTACACCCCCCACATTTAAACCAGAAACACAACTCTTTGCCTCTTTTCCTCTCTGTCTTGCTTGCTCTTGTTGACTTGTGGAAGTTTGTCGTTTCTGTACCGCTAATGGCACCCAACAGAATTGTAAAAATAATTACTGTTTTCACACAACTTACAAACACTCTGCCCATCTGCTATTTCTCAAACAAATACATGCCCAAAACTCACTCCATTGGATGAATCAATAAGTACATTTAAATGCACAGTTATAATATGATTTTTGCGTTGCTGAAACATGGTCAAATTTACAATTATGAATTTATTGAATTATTAAATACATAACTAAAGTTCTCAGCCGGTGCTCATGAGCAAAGATGACAGATTTCAAAGTACATACATCCAGGGGAGCCTGTGCTAACCGGGAAACTGCCATGAGATGAATGGGAACACTAATGTATGGCTTTCTCCAAGTATTATAGACTTCCTTGGCTCAAACAAGCAGATTGCAGTTCTGTTTGGTGTCTCTAAGGGGCACAGAAATTACACTCTTCACCTTTAAGGTGCAGCTTGAAAGTCCCTTAATCCCATTGAATGACTCATCTGTTATGATGTAATGCGTAGCAATGGCCATGACATCATCGAAAGGTGACTGGGTTATAATATAGACTACTGTATTTGAATGCACCACTGTTGGTTCTTCTGCATGATGCATTATTTTTGATTTCTCGAGCTTTAGTCTTGTAAAAATTATTTGTAATATAATAACATGCGTTTTGCTGAACTTTAAACATTGGTCTAGCTATTCTGTAGGCTTTTGTAATGGTAATAACATTCAGATGTTGCAGTCCAGAGACATTCATATCCAAGATTCAGCTTCATTGTACCCCACTTCAAGGAATTTGGAGCAGATTTCCGGTTAAAACCACCAAAAACAAAGTCTGCGCATACTTTGAGTTCCTTGCCACACTGTGTTCAAACAAGAGCAGCTCAAAGCACTTTCACAAGGTTATGGTTTCCCTCTATTTGCGGTAAACTGAATAATTATAGGACTATTTTCACAGCTTTATCCATTCAGAGTCAACCACTTTAGTGAATGTCACAATGAGATGAGGTAAAAGTATTGTTCTAATTTTGTTATACCAAATTAATGCAAAAAGCAAAGCTTCAAAAGGTGATATGTGATGGAACCCATTTGATTTAAGCAGTTAGCAGCTCAAAACATTAAATGTGGCATAATAGCTTTCACATGATCATATTATGTTTCTACAATTCCTTTCTTTTGCTAGAACGGCTGTGTTAGCTAAAAGTGGTTGTGTAATGATGATGCAGAAGCAAATGAAAACATGGTACCGTGGTGCGGTCAGATGTAATACTGTATAGAACATGTGAGCACAGTGAAGAGAACCAGCACATTGAAATAGGTCAAAACCTTGACATTAAATGAAATGAAACCGACTTTTAGTATGTGATGTCACTTTTCAGTCCACGTTTAAAAGTTTGTTACTAATCAGTAAGAAATTATCACTTTTATTCAACAAGGACACATTCAATTGAACAAAAGTGAACAAAAAGAACAAAAGTGACAGTAAATACATTCATAATATTACAAAAGATTTTCATCAAAGAATGTCATGCTTGAAAAAAAATGTACCACGGTTTCCACAAAAATATTAAGTAGCACAACTGTTTTTAACATTAATAGTATTAAGAAATGTTTCTTGAGCACCAAACCAGAATATTAGAATGATTTCTGAAGGATCATGTGACACTGAAGACTGGGGTATTGGCTGCTGAAAATTCAGCTTTGCCATCACAGGAACAAATTGCATTTCAAAATATATTCAAATAGAAAAAGTTATTTTAAATTGTAATAACCAACCCCAAACTTTCGAACGGTAGTATTTTGATTACAATGCAAGAGAATATTGTGATGTAGTGCCCACTACCAGTGTAGAGTTGGCATTACAATATTTAAAGAGTTAGTTCATTCAAAAATGAAAATTCTGTCATTAAGTACTCACCCTCATGTCGTTCCACACTTGTAAGACCTTCGTTCATCTTCGGAGCATAAATTAAGATATTTTTGATAAAATCCGATGGCTCAGTGAGGCCTCCATTGACAGCAAGATAATTAACACTTTCAGATGCCCAGAAAGCTACTAAAGACATATTTAAAACAGTTCATGTGACTACAGTGGTTCAGCCTTAATGTTATGAAGCAATGAGAAATGAGAAAAACAAAATAACGACTTTATTCAACAATATCTAGTGATGGGCGATTTCAAAACACTGCTTCATGAAGCTTTGAAGCTTTATGAATCTTTTGTTTCAAATCAGTGGTTCAGAGCGTGTTTTAAACTGCCAGTCACGCCCCCCAGTGGTGAACCATTGAAATTTCGAAACACTTATGACGTAACGAAGCCTCGTTTACTGAAATCACGTGACTTTGGCAGTTTGATACACACTCCGAACCACTGATTCCAAACAAAAGATTCATAAAGCTTCGTAAAGCTTTGGGTTTTATTTTTCTGAAAAAAGAAAAGGAATAAATGCTCCTGCTAAATGGACACAACTCTTTAAGTGTTCTTAGTGGGAGTTATGACTCAAAAGATGTTTCTAAATCACAACATTTAACCGACATTAATAATGAATTGCTTGCCTGTGGAAGACCCATGGTCCTTTTAGTTGGGAGCCTGTGAGTTCATGCTCAGAAAGAACATTCTGGAAACCCTGCAAGCACTGGCCTAAATTTGAAGAATAATAACCTGAGAAGAGACAAAAGAGTGAGTGCAGGGGGGTTGGAGGGCCAAAGTACAAGAGCAAATACAAAGACAGTAGCTTTGAATTAGAAATATGGCTTGAAGTCCAAATAAAGCAGTTTGATACGAATATTTTTAGCACATTTCAGTCTTAATTTTCATTTGAAATCTAAAAATATAATCTCACAGTGTTTCCTGTCTGGTTGCTTTAGGTTGGACAAGGCTGCTTGTATGTCTCACACTGCTTATCAAACGCAGTATTACATCTGATTCTGCCACAGGCGTGCTGATGTAATCAGATCAGACAAACCTGATTCTAATTTAAACTGCAGAGATTTTACAGCCTTCAGGCGTGTGCTTTATTCACAGACCACCATTCATTGCAAATGCGTACGGCATTGTAGTACTACTGCAACCACTCTCATTACTAATCGATGTTACTGAGTTCTAAACTACACGCATCCACATCTTTTCTCTCATAGGCACCAACACAGTAAATGTGATGGCATAACTGATGATTCCACATGGAAAAAAACATTCTGGTCTCCTGGGCATGTTGCAAGAAAGTACCATATTTCAAGCACAAATACTTTCTGCCAAGATGCTTTTTGAGAGTTGTGGTCAGTTTATTGGCAAGCTTGATCAATTGCATTGTTGCCCTTGTAGCATGCCAGTTTTCTCGAGGGGGGACAAATCTGTGTTCTCTCAGCTGTGTTGAAAACCTCTGTGCTTTGACTGAATTCTCAAAGCTTTGATTTGCATGTTTGTATCCATAAATCTATTCCCAGGTTGCAAATGTAGTAGTACATGGCCTTGACATTTGATTTGCTACTTGTATGAAATCGTAGAAAGTGACTCGGGGCATTCAGAGTGGTTACAGTGTGTGGTAATTCATTTCCCGCCAACAGTTTCCCAGCACAAAGCCATGTGGCTGTTGACATAATCAATTGCTCCCATAGTAGGCAATTCAGTTGAATATGGAGAGTCTGATGTCGCCACTGTGATTGCCTTCTCACCTTTGATTGCTTTTCCTGTGCTTTCGTTGTTCTCGCCATCCATCTTTCCTTTCACCTGAATCACAGCCAGACCAAAGTGTTCCTGCTTCAGTACCATTGTTGGGGAAGCTGCTTTGAAACTGTAGTTTGCCAAACTATAAGCTACACATTATTTAAACAGAGTGTCTATTTACACTAAGTGCAAATAGCGTCCCTTGTTGGCAAATGCTATTTACACTAGCTCCTCCCACCAATGTCTGGTTGGGCCACTCAAGTTTTAAAAAAGACGCGCCGAATTCAACGTCTTCAGTGGCACAGTAGTGGCAAGTAAAGCCCGGGATACACGATTGCCATCGTGAAACAATCGTGGCGATTTCTGTGATCGTGGCTCTTAATTGGTGGTCCTGTGTCATACAGTGAGAGAGGTTCAAAGATGGCTGTTTTCTTAAAACTGCTTACCTCAAGCTCTTTTCCCTTCTTCTTTCGCCGCTTCCTTTTAATTCTCAGCACACATAAAATCTACAACTGCCAAAGTGTGATTTAACATGGTCTTTTTGTTTACCACTAGTGCATGCTGATGACATTTTATTCTTCTATAGGAACTTGCATCGTAGCCTACGAGTCAACAGGTGTCATCATCGTATAATCTACATGCATGTTGTGCCGAAGTTTAATAGATCCATGTCGCACAATGTGATTTGTAATGATCTTATAGGATTGCTAAAATCGTACAGTGTATAATTAAGGCTCACAGTCCTGGCTTTTAATGCGATCGACGCGGGTTCCAATCCGCCTCGTGCCGAGCTCACTCTTTTCCATTTTCCCATCACATCTCATCAGAAAGGCATTTATTTTCAATAAAAATGAAAATAATGTTCTAAAAAATAAACTGCCTCGGCAAAAGGCAGCATCCATTTAATAATTTTAATAAATATAATCATTTACATTCTATGATATTATTGGTTAGGGTTAGGTGAAAGTAGTATACATTAGCTACATTATGGGCTCAAATGAATCTGTGATTCTTGTATTAAACCAGTTCATTTCTGAACAAATCAGTGAATTGCAATGAATCAGGCTTTCCAACGTGACATAAAGTGAGAGGACCATTCAGATCAGTTTTTATTGACTGTATTTGTTTTTGAGCAGTGACTAATTAACTGTGCAGTGTTCTGCTGCATTTGTTGTTGAAAAAGTATCTTGTTACTGGCAAAGCTACTTCTTTTTTTTTTTCTTTGAAGTAACGGAGTTATTGTTATACTACTGAAAAATTTAGTCGCTTTGCTGCTTTTTAGTCAGTTGCTCACTATCAATGTAAAATGTATAGGATTCAGTGTTAGTGAAAGAGGCAAGTTCAATCTAACAGTAGTTGCTGTTTTTGAAAAAATGGTCGATAGGTTTGTTTCTTTGATTACAAGGCCACTGAGGGATAGACTTGATGCGTGCTGCCATACATCCATAATATTTACCCCATTAATCTTGGCCTTGGGCTAAAAACAAGCAGGGTGATTTATTCATCCATCCTTTCATCCTGTCTTTCACCCTTGTTTTGATAGGATGCAGGAATGGGGCCTGCTGAGAGACTAACTCCTGTAAAAGTCACTGTCTTTTCCAAGGAGTTTAGAGGTTTTAGGTGATAAAGAACAAAAATAGTTTTCTCTTCCTGCTCTGAGCAACAAAGGTTAAAGATTTAAGCAAAAAAAAAAAAAAAAAAGAGTGTCTGCTTTCTCAACACGGTCATTTTTCTTACTCCCCTTGATCATGGATGTATGAAATTACCTTTGCTGTGTATGGAAACATTACTGTGGATTATGTATTCTGAAAAGATGTTTTCATAACAAGGGTTTACATTCTTGCATGTATCCTGTGGGTTACAGTAGCTGAAGGGGCATCTGTAAGATCACTGGTGCAAACTCCTGGGTTTGAACATCTGTTTAGGTTTTAAGAACAAAGGAAAGAGAAGCCAGAGATAACCGATATATGTTCTCAGTTCTGGCAGCAATGCATACCTCTTCTTGAAGCCAGCATTCTTAAGGAGCCAGAAATAGGGTCTAGGTATTTTTTTTTCCACTTTTTTCTATTTTTTAAAAGGGATAGTTCACTCAAAAATGAAAATTCTGTCGCTATTTACTCCCTCCTGTCATTACAAAACTCTCATCCCATTATTTATTTATTTTGGATAGGCATAAGGTTAGAACAAATGTCCTCTAACCATTTCTGACTTTTAAAATTGCATTTTATTTATTTATTTTTATTTTTTTACATTTCAGTCTGAAATGTCAGATGCCAGCAGGTCCTTACTTCAGGACTAACGTGATATTTTAAAAATATACTACAGTACTTTAAAAACTACTTTCCAGCTATAAAAGATGTGTCCTATCTTAGCATAGACAGCACAGAAGGCTAGTCTTAGAGTTTATTGAGCTGATTATTTTTAAACTTGGTCCAGGTGGGAAAAATCTATGACGATTGAAAACCATTTAATGCAACATCAATGGATGTGCAGCAGATTGCTGTAAAGGCTGAAGGAGGTGATTGTTGATCTTTGTAGCTAGGGGGCCTCCTCATTTGTTTGTCTATCTCTGGCTGGGACAGATGGTGTGGAGTGGCTGCAATGTAGAGTCGTGTCAGTAGAGTAACAACTGTGAGTTTAGTGCTATTCACCTCATCTCTGAAGCATGCTGTTGAGAGGAAGGCACAGAGCAACATTCATTTTAACCTTCCCATGGTGCATAAACAAGGCCGTCAAACAGGTGCTCTGGTCTAAAATGTATTGCCCATTAAAAATTTTCACTTCTGCACCTGGTGTATCACCATACAGAGGGAATTCAAAAGGAATAGTTCAAACAAAAATTACTATTCTGTCATTATTTACTCACCAAACTTTTTTTGATTTTTTAAAAATGGAATACAAAAGGAACAACATGAAAGTGAGGTAATAATGACAGTTTTATAAATAAAATAAAATGAACTATTTAACTATGTATTTATTTATAATATTCTGTAACTATTTACTTACCAAATTTTGTTGATTATATTGAGTGAGTAAATAATTAGTTTTGTAAATAAAATAAACTATTTATTTATTTTCTGTCACTATTTACTCACCAAACTTTATGATTTTTTACTCTATGCCTTTTGTATTCCTCCAAAAAATAAACAAAATGGAAAAACAAACAAAAAAACATCAAAAATATTTGTTGAGTAAATAGTGCCAATAACTAACTAAATTAAATGAATAAATAAATAAATAAATAGTTTGTTTTATTTACAAACCTGTGATTATTTACTCATTCTCATGCTGTTGCTTTTGTATTCTGAAAAAAAAAAAAAAAAAATCAAAATTGTTTGGTGAGTAAATAGTGACAGAATATAAATGGATGAATAAATAAAGAGTTTATTTTATTTACAAAACTGTCATTATTTACTCTCAGCTTGGTTTGAGACCGCTGTAATCTCTGTTTTACACAATCTTCACATCCAGAAACCATGCAACCTTCATTATTCATTCTATTAGAACTTCAAATTACAACTAGAATGAACAGTAAACATCATAGAAAAATTATAGCATCCTTAGGAAGTAAGCAAAGTGAGTTTCTCAAAGAGCTTCCGCTGGGTTGATCACACCAGCCATAGCCGGTGAGAATCCAACGTTTGTCGGGTGTGGTGGCAGATGCGCCATGGCCGGCTTCCCATGGGTAGGCAGTTTTGACGGCCTCTCATTAGAAGAGCTGCTCCTATTGTTTATGGATCCTAATGAGCATCACAGCAAGCAGCCAGGGAAACAAAGAGGAGAGGCATGGAAAACACAGACCTCGCCGTCAGAACAGAGCATGTCTACTCTTCCAGAGGACCGAGTGCACAGCTTCACCCTGGCTTTTGTGAGAATGAAGGCTCCTCATGGCTCCCTAGATCTCACAGTCTCATTACTGTTATTGGAAAAGACAGTCTCCAGACAGTATCTTTGCCCAAGATGTGGAAAAGTCTTAATTAGTTCCCTTTCTAACGTGCTTATGCACCTCGGTGATGTCCAACAGCGACTTGAAAACCGTGTCTGATATACACAAATATAGTCAGGAGGCGGACACAGTTCCTGCAGTAATTAGTTTGTTTTAAACCCAACAAACAAGCACTCTTTTTAAGCTGAAATAAATGTTTAATGTCTTTTGTTCTTCTCTGGAGACAGATTTGGAGAGGCAGTGAGATTATGGGGACAAGCAAAGACGGATTCAATAAGATAGAATGGAAGTAATTTGGAGAAGTGACTTTTTGACAGCGATGCTAGAGAGTTTTGTTACTGCAGCTTAATTGAGAACGCATAAAACACTGACCAAGGCAGTCAGCCGTAGTGCGTGACTGATTAATGCTATCAAATATTCTGCAGCCTCTAAGGGAACAACTGGTATTACAAGAATTGGAGAGTAGGGAATATATTCACAATGATTTTTTTTTTTTAAATAACAAACAACATTATGAATATTGTGAGGATTTTAATGCACTTATATTAGGCAATACATTTCCTAAAGAGTGTTTTATTAGATTTGTTTTGTGATCCATCCTCATCTTAATGTATTTTTCATACTTAATGTGTGTGTGTGTGTGTGTATATATATATATATATATATATATATATATATATATATATATATATATGTATATATACAGTGCCGCTTGAAATTCTGTGAACCCCTTGCAGAATCTGTTAAAATGTGAAAAATGTTAACAAAATAAGAGAGATCATACAAATTGCATGTTATTTTTTATTTAGTACTGTCCTGAGTAAGATATTTTACATAAAAGATACATATAATTCACAAGACAAAAAAAATAGCTGAATTTATTAAAATGACCCCGTTCAAAAGTTTGTGAACCCTTGTTTATTAATACTGTGTGTGGTTACCTGGATGATTCATGACTGTTTTTTTGTTTTGTGATGGTCCCTTGTTTATCCTAAGCAGTTAAACTGAGCTCTGTTCTTCAGAAAAATCCTCCAGGTCCTGCAGATTCTTCAGTTTTTCCAGCATCTTTTGCATATTTTAACCCTTTCCAGCAGTGACTGTATGATTTTGAGATCCATCTTTTCACACTGAGGACAACTGAGGGACTCAAACACAACTATTAAAAAAGGTTCAAACATTCACTGATGCTCCAAGAAGGGAACACGATGCATTAAGACCCGGGAGGTGAAAACTTTTTAACAGAATGTCAACATTTTTTTCATTTAGTACTGCCCTTCGGAAGCAACAGAAGATACTTACATGTTTCCCGGAAGACAAATGAAGTACAATTTACCTTGATCTTCAAATTCAAAAAGTTTTCACCCCCCGGCTCTTAATGCATCGTGTTTCCTTCTGGAGCATCAGTGAATGTTTGAACCTTTTTTAATAGTTGTGTTTGAGTCCCTCAATTGTCCTCAGTGTGAAAAGATGGATCTATATACATATATACATACATACATAAATTGTTTTTTAAATGTGCTATATTGAAAAATATGACCAAAGACTATAGAATAACATAAGACATGTCACTCGTATTGTCTTGAATGGGAGAAAGTGCAACACGCAATATGGCGGAATAAGTCCCGATTGGTAAAGTCATCACGTCACTGCAGTGGCCGTTAGAATCTCCGTTAGAAACAGTCAGATGCGCACTTCCTATAGAGACACACACTTAGGACTGCGCATGCACATTAGCTTGAGCCAGTCTGAAAAATACAGTTTTTTTTGTCATGATTCGAGCGTTTAGAAACCAAATTTATGAAACAGTTGTCAGATTACATTGGTGATTTCAGTTATGAAACTTAATCGAAAGCTTGGCAAACAGCTTTGGGAATTTGATGTTTCCCCATTCAAAGTGATAGGAGCTGCACTTGCATGCCCAAGAGGCATTTCAAAGATGGCCGCAGAGTGAAATGACTCGTCTTAAAGGGACTTTGTATATACTGATACTGATACTAATACTGATATCTATATCACTCAGCTGGAGAGCCTGTTCTTGTATTAGGTTTCAGTGTGATTCATGATATGATCATCATTATTCTATTATTCATTACAGCATTTCATCCATAAGCCCTTTAAGGTGCCAAATGAAATTTAGCCACTAACAAAATTGTTGATTTGGCCGTCTGGCTGCAATGCGTCTGGGAAATCTGTCTTGTGCACAGACCAGATGACCTCATGGTCAGAACTGCCCATCTACTGTGAGATTGAAAAGCGTCTGTGTAGGTATTAGGTTTCTGGGCAACAGAGTGACAGACAGCTGTGCATTTCTTTGTAATGGAGGGTATGCAGATAAAAGGCAAATGTCCAGGGGCGGGTGAAAGAGGGACCAAGGGCTCAGGGTATGGATGCAGCTGTGTTTGAACACTCACATTACTGTTTCATCACTGAGAAGACTCCACCAAAAGAAAAGTTCACTTTCCTCAGTGCATTGTTCTTGGGCTCATTTGAAATGCATTGTGAAGTTTTCTAGGAATTTTGAAATTGGATTTTGACCGATCACTAAGGTGGGAATAAAAAAAAGATGTTTTCTACAAAATGACTTATTTACAATTGTTATTATTATTATGGTTTTGTTTTTACAGATTATCCACCATATTGGAGATATGCTGATAGGACTATTTTTCATATATCTCCATTATTTAATCCAGCAGTGCCCAAACCTGTATTTGGAAGTCCTCCATTTCATTGAGTTTATCTCCAACCTGCTTCTAAAGACCTGGGGCTGTATTCACGAAACATTTTATCTTACCGCTAAGAGTTCTCCTAAATGGCAGTAAAAGTTCTTAGCTAAGAGTTTTCTCTTAAAACCTATTCACAAAGCTGCTGAGACCAACTTTTACTAAGGAATAGAGAGAAGTCTTAAGCTAAGAAAAAGGGCGGGGTTGACCTCGTTGCTATGGACTATGCCCACAGTGATTGGCTAATGGGGAGGAGTCTCTGTCAGCGATTTAATCATAGAAATATTGTAGAATGAGGTATCATGTTGCCATATTCAATTAAAGGTTTTAAAATGTAGGCTAAGTGTCACTAATTAATTTAGTATATGTTCAGATAATTGTTTGCATCTCGAAAGATTGCAGAATTCAAGTGACAAATTATGTTTTATAAACAAAGTTTTGGAGGAGCACATTCAAACGGTCTATCTAATCAGCTTGAGTGGAGATTTATATACACAGACGAGAGCCGACTCACATAGTTACCTCGACAGTTTTCTGCATCCCACCGCCAACCCGTTCCTCACTCTCGGCTGGCTGGGGATATGAGGAGAACTCTGGATTTGGGCAAAATTCCAAGCTCTAGGCCCTCGATCCCCTTGGACAGCACACCAAATATGCTTAATATATTTTTTTTTACTCTGTTTGATCATTTGTAAGTGTGAGCTTGTGAAAACAACTGCCACAGGTAATCAGGCATTGTTATTTATTTTTTTATTAAAGATTTATTTTTGGTGTTTTATTGTAGATTCAAATCTATAAATCAAAATATGTATTGCATTTATGAAGAAAAGGCTCAGCATCCAAGGCTCTATTGCTATTGCCTGAATGGTGTAGTTTCTTTGGGTGGATTGCTAAGGCAGATTGGCACCAACAATCATTTTAGGACCGTTTTTGATTTTGTCTTAGTGCCTTAGGAGTCCTCTTGACTACTCCTAGCGTTTCACAGATTTAGGAGCTAGTTTTAGCGCTACAATGCTTTGTGAAATACTCTCAGAGCAAAAATGTAGGAGTCCTAAAATTAGGACTGACACGCCCATTATTTTTAAGAGTTTCTCATAAATTGGCAAGTTAGGAGCTACTTTTAGCCTTAAGTTGTTTTTTGAATACGGCCCCTGGACTGTGTCCGAAATCGCCTCCTATACCCTCATCCACTATTCCCCATTAGTCCACTAATATTGTTCACTTCAGGGAGTGAATTAAAACAAATGAGTGAATTCAGAAGGTCCGCCGGAAGGGATGCAGATTTTGCATAGTTTGTGCTTGCCTTGCTGTTTAATAATCATTTGAAACTTAGCAAACTGGCAGCTCCAGTAATAAGATGAAAAGATTTATTTTGAACTCTGTCATGGAAACTATGTATAAACCTTAATTTAATTTAATAATCAATTAAAAGAAATTTAAACCTGTATGATATTACGCTGTAGCTGCATTGGGCCAGGGGGTTGGAAAATAGTGGATGGATGATTCACCTGCTGGCGCCATCTTCTGGTCAGATGTGGGAATTCATTTGACGCGTGACTCTCAAGACTAAAGTATACTTTATATTTTAAAGTATATGTTTTTTTACGAGCTAGCGTATCAACACAGTCAAACGCACAGCCTTGCAAAGTATACTTCATTTGACTCGTACACGTACACAGGCGTTCGACGCATGTATAATTTTGAGCAATCTTTCGCCATGTAAATATCTTTGTATACTTTTATGTTAGAGTTGTACAAACGAGGGTACTTTCCAACCCCTTCGCACAATCTCTCGTCTATGTAGGCCTCCATTGTTGCTGTAACTTGCATGCTTTCCGGTCTGGTCTGTTTATGCAGTATTTCTTCGACTAGTTCGAGAATTGACGCCCCCCAGGGCATGGTTGCCACCTTGTGGATAAACTAATTTAAGTGTGTGTGCGGTTAGAAAAATCTGGCAGGACTCTAGTCGTTGAGCGTACACTGGTTGTATACTCGTTATTGCTTTGCATTGTGAGATTGAATGAGTGTACTCTATAACGTCCAATATGGTTTCGGACATCACTACGAATGGCTGTCCCCTCAAATACTGCCTTATTTAAGGGTACAGGGGGTGATTTCGGACACAGCCCTTTATTACCCAGTTCAGGTTTGTTTAATGTTTGAAGCTGAACTCCTTAGTTTGAACTGTTGTTCCCCCAGATTGTGCGCTCCTGATTTAATGAAAATAACAAAATATGCATTAAAGTGCGGATGAAAATTAATATATTGCCAGTCATTATTTAAACACTACAAACCCCCGGCAGGAAACTAGAACTCTGCAGCGCCTCCCATGGAAAAACAAATAAGTGTGTTATTTTTTCCCTGTTATTTGCTCTGATTAATTAAGCAAAAAAAAAAAATTAATTCGTATTGTCTTGCAGTGGCTCCAGTGTAACTGCTAGTTTGGGTTGGTTGTTTAAGTTGGCAAATAATCTCTATGGAGCTCTCCCATGATTGATCACAGAGCTCTTTGTCAGTGATACAGCGCATTGACAGCTCACATATGAATAGACGGCATTCCCATTTCAGAGTGATAATAGATAGCTAGGAGATTAAGAATGACTGTCTTGTGCACCTAAGCTTATTACTTTTTCTTTGAAAACAAACTGCGTCGTTTGTCAGTAATCTGTCATTAAAGCAGTCCGTCTCTAATGGACTTGAAGAGGGTTGGACTGCAGAGCACACAGGCCTCTCACCACAAATAACCTCATTAATCGTTGACCCTCGATTTATACCACTGGCAGGGGACTTTAAAGCTTCTCTAGGAGACTCCACGGTTGTCCTTCATTCAACTGTGTCATTAGGCATATTTGCTCTCCTGGTTTCTAATCGGTATCCAGTGATGTCCATTATCTGTTTGCCACTTTACTGTTTGTGTGTAGGTGTGGCTGAGTGTGGGAGTGTAGATGCTGCTGTGTAGGTGTGACTCTAGGTAACTATAGTAACCATGTGGGCATGCTGGCTCCATTGACTTATGACACCATTCTTAAAGCAGAAGATGCTGATATAAATGTCACAAAATGATGTTAGTTTTTTCAGCATTGAGTTTAAAAGACAACATAAAACTCTTTGCAACGCATATAAGTTCTGTAATGCGACGTTTTTATCCTTTGGGATAAAGTTGCTTTGGTTTTATATATCAGTGGTGTGCAGTGGTGTTCTGAAATGAAGTCCTCACAGTTTTTTTATGTTTTATATATAAACCAACTGTAAATTTATGTCCTAGTTACACTTAATGTGGTCACCTTTTCCTAGTTAAAGAGTTAGTTCACCCAAAAATTACCCAAAAATCAAAAAATTCGAAACACTTATGACGTAACGAAGCCTCGTTTACTGAAATCACGTGACTTTGGCAGTTTGATACACACTCCGAACCACTGATACAAAACAAAATATTTGTAAAGCTTCGAAGCTTCATGAAGCAGTGTTTCAAAATCACCCATCACTAGATATTGTCAAATAAAGTCGTTATTTTGTTTTTTTGGCGCACAAAAAGTATTCTTGTTGCTTCATAACATTAAGGTTGAACCACTGTAGTCACGTGAACTGTTTTAAATATTAAGTCTTTAGTAGCTTTCTGGGCATTTGAAAGTGTTAATTATCTTGCTGTCAATGGAGGCCGGCAAATATGAAATATCTTAATTTGTGTTCCAAAGATGAACGAAGGTCTTACGGGTGTGGAACAACATGAGGGTGAGTAATTAATGACAGAAATTTCATTTTTTGGTGAACTAACCCTTTAAATAGACATTACTTTACATAACATAAAAAAACAAAACAGAATTCTATTTTGTATTTTTAAATTAAAGGGGACCTATTATGCACTTTTTTACAAGATGTAATATAAATCACAGGTGTCCCCAGAATGTGTATGTGAATTTTCATCTCAAAATACCCCACAGATCATTTATTATATCATGTTGTAAATGCCCATTTTTTTAATGAAAGCAAAAACATGCTGTCTTTGTGCATGTGTCTTTATATGCAAATGAGGCTGAGCTGCTGCTCCCCACTCCCTATCCAGAATAGTTCTGTGCCTTTATATCTTGTGTCTCGGATACTCTGCCAAAAACTAACAAAACATTGGTTTGGTTTTGGTTATAACTCTATCGCGGTCATGTTCATGTGACATTGCAGTTCTTCGTCAACATGAAAGTTTAATATTTGTTATTTGCATGTGTTTTAAAGCCATAAAAAAAAAAAAAAAAAAATATTGATCGATCACTAGTCTCAGGTATTACATATAGAAATCGGTTCAAACATCTGGTAAAATACAGATCTTTTCAGATCGATACACTCCTTCCAACTGCAACTTCAAAAACGCTCATTGTTTTCATTGCGAAGAATGACACAGCTGTTACACCCTTATCACAGTCAATCTGAAAAGGAAGCAAATCAATATATTCTTCCTTAAATCCCTGTTGCTCTGAAGATAAAAATACATCATGAATATATAAAATGTGTGATTGGAGAATTCAGCTGTACAAGCACCGGCCGAGCTTAATCTACCTGCTTACATTCAAACAAAAACATGCATCACTGTTGACATTTTGCTGGAAAACATTGCACAGTATGAAATATTGTAGACACAGAATGCATTAGGAAAAATAAGCAGAGTAATACCACTTCCCCCAAGGATCAGGTTGCTGGCGCCAACTAACCTGCACGGTACGCAGAGGTGCTTCTCGGCCAGTGCCTGGAGAGAACACAGACTTATGTGAGGATGAATAATTAACTGTTTTTTTTTCTCAAACCATCGACTGGGATGGCGTACAGACAGGGAGTCCTGCTGGGTCTGGGTGTGGCTTTGGGTACAGGAAGCAACAGCCCTGTGGTTATGATAGTGGCAGGTGAGACTGTGGCATATGGCCTGGCGCCAGACTAGTGGGTGAGATTTACTAGTGGGAGAGAATTGCTTCAACTGCTCCGCAGGGAGCTAGTGCAGACTGCTAGACCCGAGTCATGACCCCATAGGGCCGACAGGCTTTCACCAAACCTCACCTGCGACACACACTGTCTGTTTGGCACAGTTTGATGGGGCAGGGGTGAGATGAGCAAAACACTAAAAATGGACACTATTAACTTTATTAAAAACTATATTAAAATAATACATTATTAATGTTTTTTTTATGCATGAAGTGAAGGTTTCTGTAATAATAATATTAATAATCATAATCATGTTCATATTAGTAATAAATATTAAAATTACAAATAATCATAGCCATAATAATCATTGTAATAACCATCATAATTTTATTTAATATTATGATTATATAATCTTTATTATATAGTCTGTTTTGTCAGCATTTCAGAAGTAAAGCAATTATAAATAATAATAATAATAATAATAAATTTATTGATGTAACTATTAAATATTATTAATAGTCACAATAATAATAATCATCATTGTCATTTATACAAATAATAATATTAATAATCATAATTATAATAATGCTATATATTATTATGATGGTATCATTTTTATTATATATTTGTATTTATTATTAGGCTTAGTTTTGTGCAAAATTAATAGAAATAATAATACAAATGTATTAATGTGACTATTTATATAGTATTACAATAATAATAATAATAATAATAATAATAATAATAATTATTATTATTATCCAATAATTTTCTCTTCTAAAATGCTGACAAAACTAAGACTGTGCAAGTTGGAGGAAAAAAGTCCTATCCTACATAATTTTCTTTAATATTCTTTTTTTTTTTATTCATTATAAGATATGGCATATAACGTCTGTTAAATGCATCTTAAATGCCGTTTCATTTTGTCTTTAACTTTATGTATGATTGATTCCCCTCATCCAAGATGGCTGGCTTTTGGGAGCACCTATGGGGAGCGAGAAAGCTCAGTGGCGGCACAGAGGCTGCCTGGCGCGGGCTGCACATTCTGAGTGTGCATGGAGTTGTCTCATAGGGACAGCACACTCTCTCGGGCATTGCTCAGTGGGCTTGTTTGCCCTGGCTTCTCACGCTACCTGTTATTAGAAGATACAATCAGCCCTCAGACTCCAGCTTTATCTCTCTCTCTTAAGTCCACTTCAGAGTGGCAACCTTTCCAGCTTTCTCTAGTAAGGGCTGGAAAAAATAGGAACAAAACAAAAGATTTGGGGCAGAAAGCAAGACAGAAAGTCAAAGGGAAAGAAATTGAGCTGTTGTTGGATCAGGGCCATAGAAATGATTTTTAAGGCAATGTAGAAATATCAAATTATGACATGGGTATTGATTATCTTCGAACAAAGACGAACATTGACGTTTCTGGGATTTCAGGATATATGGGTAACTATATCAGTATTGACTACTTGGGTAGTTAGTATTGGTCTAATTTGGCTTCTATTGAAAGCAGATTATATCTTTTTCACCAGCAAACTCCTTTCTGTACCAGGTTAAAATATAAATCTGTTGTAGACCTTTTCTATTGTACAAAAAAGTGTTTCAATGACCAAATGTACTTGATGTTTGGAACAGGATATTAATCGTCATTAATCATCACATTGATCCCTGCTGTATGAGGTATCAGGTAAAAAATAATGATTAAATAATTATTAAAAATAAGTATTGGCTATTGGTCATGCAGTAGTTTCTTTCTAATTAGGTTAGTCTAATCAGGCCAGAGAAACATAAATGTCCTTGCTGGACAGGCTTGGTTTATGCTGGTTAAGTCCTATTTGAGCAAAAGCATATCTTTCTCATGGGATGCTTGTGATCAGGAAAGTATTGACAGTTAACCTAGTTAGGAAGCCTGTTAGGTACACCAGCATCCTATGATAGAAACCAAGGGATGTATGTATTACAGAAACTTCTTATCTCAAGTCTTAAAGGATTAGTTCACTTCAGAATTAAAATTTCCTGATAATTTACTCACCCCCATTTCATCCAAGATGTTTATGTCTTTCTTTCTTCGGATGAAAAGAAATTAAGGTTTTTGAGGAAAACATTCCAGGATTTTTCTCCATATAGTGGACTTCAGCAGTTACCAATGGCTTAAAGGTCCAAACTGCAGTTTCATTGCAGCTTCAAAGGGCTCTACACAATCCCAGCTGAGGAATAAGAGTCTTATCTAGTAAAACAATGTCATTTTCTTACGTGCAAAGACTAAGTAAGATGGCCTTTACAAAAAAAGGATTTTAAAACAATGATTTTGAGCGATTTTGAAGTTGGAGGAGAAATCAAGATAGAGTTTTTAGCTGTACCGCGGTACTTCCGTCTACATCACGTGCAACCTTTCTAACGTGATTACGTAATGCATGGCGTATCCTAAAACTAGTGCAAGACGAGCATTTATGGTTAAAAAGTATACACTTTTTTTTTTTTTTTTTTGAAAACGAATGATTGTTTTGCTAGATAAGAACCTTATTCATCGTATTGGATCGTGTAGAGCCCTTTGAAGCTGCTTTGAAACTGCAGTTTGGACCTTCAACCTGTTGGTAACTGTTAAAGTCCACTATATAGAGAAAAATCCTGGGATGTTTTCCTCAAAAACCTTAATTTCTTAATTCTTGGATGACATGGGGGTGAGTAAATTTTAATTCTGAAATGAACTAATCCTTTAAGTTATGAGAATTTTACTGTTTTAAATGAGATCTTACCTGAAATCACAACGGTTAATAAACGAATAAGGTACGATTCGGAGTTAGGATGTTTCCATTTCTGTGTTCCCTAGATTTATGAAAATGCATTTGCTATTATGATTGTTACACCCCTGTGCTGGATACATGGTAAGACGGTTATTGAATCAATAGCCTGGCATCTCTTGGCATGGAGATCTGGGGGTCTGAATTCACCGTCTTATCTAATATGAGGTTGATAAGCGGTTTATCCACAAACACTCAATGCGATCTGTGTTTAGACTAATTAAGTTGTCTGGCGTAATCAAATGTTTTGCCAATTTTGCGTCCTGTATGGCAGATCAGGGTCTACCAGGAAAGCTGAGCACATTAACACTGCTGATAAATCAGATGTACAGCTAAGATACAGTTGTACAAGTACTCATTTTTACTGAAAAACCTACTCAGCGGGTCACTGTTTACCTTTTTGAAATGACTCAAAATATGCTTTGCAACATCAGCGGTCTTTTCTGTTTGGAGAGAATGTTGAGATGACTGAGAGAATATCCACGTGGCTAAGAATATCTCCTTTGACAAATTTATGCTGCTTGCATTGTCATGAACGATGCAAAAATATATTTTAGAGACTCGTGTCTTGCTTATAGTTTTCCTCAGCCTTTTGTACATTACCATTCAAAAGTTTGGGGTCAGTGAGATTTTTTTTAAAGTACCCCTATTATTCTTTTTTCGAAACTGTGTAATATAGCTGTTTGTGAATCTAAAATGTCTGCAAAGTTATTGTCTTGTCTCCTAAAAGAAAGAATAGATTCTGAAGTGCTGAAATGAGTCATCAGCAATTCCAGTCTCACTTCCTGTTATATATCTATGTATCAATGTAACAAATTAGCATAATGCCAGACTATAGTGTTCATTGGCTGCCAGTGAACAACATGTATTTGACCCGCCCTCAAATACTGTAGTTGTATCTGAGTTTGGTTCGTGTTCTCGATATGTCGAGAATATGCTGCGAATCCACTTCACACAGGATGATGACTCACTCTGGAATTGATAAAAATAAAAATTTGTTCCTATCACTGTATTAAACGCTCCAGAGCTGAAATTCAGATATGGTAATATGTGTTTCGTTTCTGACATGTGGTGTAAGCAGTCGACTAATCTCAACAGACAGTTTGTGTGACCAATCAGAGCCGAGTAGGCTCTCAGAAAAGAGAGACTGAATCTTCACGCGAACAGTTTTCAGACTCTTTTAGAAATGAGGTGATGTGCATTGTATATTATGAGAAAATTAAAGTGTTTATTGACCTTGAATGCATGTAAACATATTGTAGGAGACCTCTAAAACAATATTAGAAGCCTTTAAAATAGCATAATAGGGATCACTTTTTTTTTTTTTGAAAAAAGTCTCCTATACTCACGAAACCTGAATGAAAAACACAGTAAAAAAAACTATATATATATATATATATATATATATATTATAAAATATCATTACAATTTAAAATAACTTTTTCTTATTTTAATATATTTTAAATTGTAATGTATTTTTGTGATGGCAAAACGTTTTTTTTTTTTTTTGCGGAGATTACTCACATGATCCTTCAGAAATCGTTCTATTATGCTGGTTTGATGCTCAAGAAAAATGTATTATAATCAGTGTTGAAAAAAAAAAGTGCTACTAATTATTTTTAGTGGAGACTGTGATGCATCTTTTTAGGGTTCTTTGGTGAATAGAAAGTAAAAAAAAAAAAGCATTCATTTCAAATAGATTTTTTTGGAACATTATAAATGTCTGCTGTCAATTTAATACATCCTTTCTGAATAAAAGTATTAATTTCTTAAAATAATAATAATAATAAAAAACTTAAAGACCTAAATGTTTGAATGGTGGGGTATATGAGCTCTTTAATTCGAGAATGTCCAATCTTGCTCATGGAGGGCTGCTTTCCTGCAGGGTTTAGCTTCAACCCTTATTAAACACACCTCAAACAACCAATCAAGGTCTTCAGGTCTTACTAAAATCTCCCAGGCAGGTGTGTCGGAGCAGGTTGGATCTGAACTCTGCAGGAAAGTGGCCCTCAAGTGAGCTCAGACCATCTCTGATGTTTAATTATGCATGTTCATTTTCCCTACTTTTACATTTAGATTACCTTTGCCGTCATCTAACGCTTGCTTAAAGTTAATCTTTAAAAACTCTAACACTTTAATAATACTGTTACATAATCTATAACAAATCCCAAAATGAATATCCATTTTTCATACTGTACATTATAATATTGTAATGCCTAAATTCACTTGTAGTTGTTTTATTTTGGAGCATGAAAATAATTATCTCTAGAATTTTAATATTTGTACATCCCTGAAGTCATGTGAACCATAACTAGTTGGCACAAACCCAGCGTAGCAGAACTAATCTAGTTGGTGCAACCCCCTAGGATGTGATAGAGTAGGTGTGGCTCTGTTCTCTATCTTCTTTCCCTCCTTTTTTCATCTCTCCCAGGAGTGTTGTACTGCATCAGGTTCTGTCCTAGCTTCTCGCTCCACTCCTAAAATAGCGACAAGGAGAAAACAGGAAAATGTGTCAAGGTTAGAGTGAAAAAGCTCACCCCCTCCCCTGCGAGATTAGCTAACGTGACTCTACTCCACTTTTAGAGGAAGTGATGAAGCATTCACAGCAGAAACAGAGCAGAGAAATTAAACGCTGGAGCTCCAGATGAGATTTAACCTGGTTTCTGAGGAATTAAAAAAAGGAAAGGAAGTGTGAGTCATCAGCACTCAGTGTCTTCTTGTCAAGTGGGATAAACAGTATTAGCAAAGCATTCAGGTGGTTAGCAAGGTCCAGATAGGCCCTGCTGGTGTTGTAAATGTAGATACATTGTTATGGCACAAATAACACCTTGCAAATGTTCTAGAATAGATTGTATTTTGCTCAAGGTGTGCCGATAATGGAGTCCACATACGTGTGATACTCGCTTCTTGTGTGGTCTTTAGGCTCAAATTCCCACCACAAGTGTTTTGCTTTGGAAAGCGAGCCAAGGGAGTGTATATTCCTGCGGCCAGTCTGTTTGGAATGTGTGGAAAAGTTACAACTGTCTGCCGGATTTATTTTTAATTTGGGCTTTTGTGTTGGTCTTGGGAATTACTAGCTGTTTTTGCTTCAATCACAGCTACTTTTTTAGCTTGACAACGCTTTGTTTTTGAGAGGTGACATTTATTCACTATTAGAAAAATATACAAAGAAATTAGTGAAGTCTGATTTCCCCATGGTTTCTCTATCCCTGGTCTGTCTTTCCCTGATCTCTCTTGTTCTTTTGCTGACTCCCACTTTTGTGTTTGTGTGCCGATGTTAACCGTCTTCTCCCTCTGGAAATGGCAGCCCATTGGTCCTCCTGGGTCACAGTAGGTTGCCTGCACCCGTAATGACATTTTCATGGCTGTTGTTCTTTTATGACCAGATGTATTTGGAGTTCTGGTGCTTTGGGATTTGAACTTATCCAGCAGATGATAGTCGACAATAGTCTCTGTTATACTGCTCTGAAAAGAACTCTACTATTTAACTTTTCATGCTCAGAGAACAAGAATAAACATTATTTATTTATTCAGTGAATGGGATAAAACTCACAGACATTTTTAACCATGTACATAAGGAGACAGTGTGCTGTGTGTATAAGCAACAGAGGCTTACAGTAATGACTTTCTTCTGAACTGCTTTCATGTGTAGCGAATGGGGTTGGCTAGATATAAACATTTTGGCTTTGGTGCAATACCAGTCCCTAGAATCTTGGTAACAATAATAAATTGACACCATTGATTAATTATGATAGATTTGCATATTATTCAGGGGAAATTTTATTCTATTTATTTATTTAGTTTCATATATATATATATATATATATATATATATATATGAGCCACTCAGTAGCAAAGATATTATATTGAAAAGACTGAATTGATGTGAACATGGAACAAGACGTAACTGACAAATGCTTTGACTAGCGCTGTCAGTCATGGGAAAACCTCTTAACTGTTAAAAGGACAAGATACTGCAGCGGACATTTAAACATATTTTTTATGAAAATAGGACTGACCTGAAGGAAAAAGCTAAATCTGAATGCAGGTAATAAACTCGTTCAATCTATATCTTTCTCACAATACTCTTCTACATAATACAGTAAGCTTCAATGAACAATATAAATAAAGAACAAACAGTTTACATTGCTAAGAGTGGTTGCTAAGGGTGTTGTGTAGTGATACACAGAACCGTTGGGTGAAGCGGTCATAACCGTGTTTTATCGTGAATAAAAGACAGCTAGTGACCAATCGGAATCAAGGACAGGAACTAACCGTTTTATAAATAATAATAATAAATAATAATAAATTAGTACATGTTGAAATTAACATTAACACAGATTATTAAATGTATAAGTGCAGTTCATTATTAGTTCATGTTAACTGATGTAGTTAACTAATGAACCTTATTGTAAAATGTTACCATATATATATATATATATATATATACATATATATATATATTTATATATGGCGAGTTGAGCGGATTCTCTGTGTTCAAGTGTTAAGTGAATTCTGACTAACTTAAACACATCTTCTTGGCCATTGCGTTCACGTGCTCAACAAATATGTCTGTGATCGGCTACAAAGCTCAATACTGCAAAAACATGTTGTAAATAGAAACCTTTGACGCTATTCACCGAGCACTCACACAAACGTTTTAAAGCAGCTGGCTATCAGGTACCGGTACTGCAGAACGGCAGGTATCATCATATTAAATGATCAAGTAAATGATTCATTTGGGTGGCTGCCAAAATATTTTCAATACAGGAAAAACCCTGCATTGTAATGAGATTTTCTTAATTTACTAGCAACCTCACTACAGTCTCATCTCACATTAGTACCACACTCTTCTGGGTTTCTTTACCTTCTAATTCATACCGGTTTTCATTATCCTTGAACTCTAAAGCACTTTTATCAGTTCTGGGCATCTTTAAGCAATCATATATTTTAGACTGCTTAACTGGAGTCAATCTACACGTAAATTACTTCCCTGAGGCGTCAATAAAGTTGCTGGGTCAGAGTTACTCACCCGGTTGAATGTGATGGCTTATTTGTCTAGACTTGTGTAAGCAGAGTCCATATTCTAAAGACTTCACTTAGCAACATTAGTTTGGTGAGATTGTATGACTAGAATGAGAGGATGGTTGAGGAACTGATTCTTGGCATGTGTTTATGGTCCCTGTGAATATATACGTGCTCAAACAGTTGCGATGGAGGGGATTAAATTGCTTTTTGGAATGTTTTGGAAAGATTTTGGATTATTTGCGCAGCACGTTCGGATAGCTAGTTTAATCACTTTGTATCTATTTGTGTTACTTTTTTTTTGGACAGATTTAATTTCCCCAGTGGCAGAGGAATTAGCTGCATGGTATACTTGTGTTTTATGAACACTGTCCATGCACATATACAAAGGTGGGATTTTGCTTACTGTGCAAAAATTGTTGCTAAATGCAATATATAGAAAATGAGAAAAAAATATGTCAATGTCCACTTTCATTGTGTTATTTTATAGTTTCTTACATATATTTCAGAGCAGCCATGGCAGACAGCGACTTTGCGGGAATGCTAATGTCAAATTCTTTTGCGGTCAATGTAATGGTCTGCTTATCTGTCTTTACCATGCTTACACAATTTAAATGCATTGTGTAAAAGCACTAGTGATATACTAAACCCATTCTCAAATATCTGTCCGCTCCCTCAGCAGTTGTTGTGCTGCTAGAACAGTATATAAGGATGCCTTTGAGGGCCTGGACAACAAGACGACTATTGAAAAGCAAGTGGAAAGGACAGTCTTCATGCAGCTGTTGGCGAGACTGCTGGTGGTTGTCAGTGGCAGGCCTTGAACATGCCTCCCCTTGTGTGCACATTTTAGCTGTTTTAGCTTTTCATTTCTGTTCCTTGACATGGCTGTCACAATACTGTCACACATTGTCCATTAACAGTCTCACTGGAGATCACAAAGGTACCTAAGGTCTCAGAAAGACACAATGGCTAAACTTTAAGTGAATGTTCTTCTCCTTTTCTTTTTGTGTACTACAGTAAAACTAGTTAGGATTTAATCCCCTCAGACTCTGCCAATAGCAAGTGCTCATTAAGCAAAATCTATGGAAAAGAGTAATCACAAATACGATCTTTTTAATATTGCAACATATGTTTTCAGAGAGATGTAAGATTAACTTGAGATGTCTCTTGCATGTCTCTTCTATGGAGATTGTGCGTGTCTGTGTTATACATACTGTATTATCACTTAAAGTTCTATTTCATGTTAACTTTAAATGCCATGTAACTGAATACTCCTGCATTGACCTTTGAGGAGCAATAAACTTTTCCTGTAGGTCAATATTCAGAATTGCAGTACTAGCAAGTTTTCTGTTTGCTGCATCTGTCATTTTTTTCCAGATTGTTTTTGCTTTGCATTGCTTTGCTTTACATTTACGCTCAGTGAATTTTAGTGTTGTTAGAACAATAATTTATCATTTCCCCAGTCAGGCAGGGCAGCCTTTTCATTTGCCAGAATTGTTATCTTCTCTCTGATTTTCTCCCAGTGATGGATGGAAAGCCAATGCATACATTTGTTTTTTTATACTGTATATTTTTCAAATGCTTGAGGAATTTTTATTTTTTTTTTTGTATATTATAGTGCCAATACAAGACGTATCTGCTCATTCTAACGGAGTCAAAAGTTTAGGTTGGCTCTGGGTTTCAAGGTTTCTGTGGCTATAAAAAAAATAGACCTAATACTCCAGTTCCAGCTGCGTAAAAGATGGTCAGAGTTGATCTACACTATTCAAGGTGCAGGTGAGATTGATGGCGTCCTCTTGCTTTGTCTCAGTTTTCAGGCTTGTGTCTCAGTAAGAATTCATTTATAAAGGCATCTGAACTTTCTTTGCACCACTGTTGATCAGCATGACTTCAGTCTGATAGGACATATGTGCAGCACTGTCTGGATGCTAGTGCTTTGCTCTCCACAGGAAACTTAGTGTGAAAGGTGTTATGTAACCTTGCGGCCACAAAGGGTCACATTAACAGAAATCTTTGCACGATAGGTCATTTATTGCCGTAGATTTAGGCACAGCTCTTCTTACAGGATGAAACTGGCACTGGTACTAGAACCAAAAATTCCAGTTTCTTTCATTTAACATGCGCAACATTGTTCACAGTGCACTGGAGAACTGTGATAAATGCTGTAGGAGTCCTGGAGTTTAATCAGCACTTTAGAACCCCAGGGGCTGATCTGAGTCACTGGACCCCTGTCAGCCTTTTGCACCAGACCCTCTGTTAAAATGTACTTTGCGTTTCAGTGTGGTGTTCTGAGCCAGAATTGACCCATAAAGGTCCTGAGGGATGCCTCAGGAGCACATCAGTGCCAAACATGAGGTCTATGAACCAGGCGGTGATGTGACACTGAGGTCCAGGGGATTCAAAGGCTTACTGCTTACTCTTTCCCATTGCTGAGTGTGCTACGGTCATGCTATGAGAAAAGGAGAAGAGTATGAGGACTTCTTTATGGGTGACTGAAGAGGTAGTTACTTCTTTGGCCTTCTTTTAAACACTGGTTCATTTTAGATGAACTCAGCTCTTCTGCGCATACAGTGTACCGGCAAGCCACAGTCAGCACTTTTCAAGGACAAGATCTTATACAAGTTATACTGGTCTGTTTAGATGACAAGGGTCAAAGACCTCATTTGACAGTGGTTTTCAAAGCCTTTTCTGTCTAAAGATGTGTCAGTCTCAGGATCCTCAGCATCACTGTTTTCAATCAAGTTTTCCCAGACACTCCCCTGTCTGTCATTGGTCAGGTAAACAGACTCCCATCCCAAACTCACACCATTGTCAAACTATATATTATACAGTACTGTGCAAAAGTCTTAGGCACATTAATACTTTCACCTAAAAATGGTTTTAAGCCTTTTTTTTTTTAGATCTTTTGCTGTAGCGTGTCAGTAGAAAATATCAGTTTACATTTCCAAACATTCTCCATTGAGATTTTTGTACGCACAAGGAGTCTGACAACAGCTGGTATGCTATATAAATGTATATATAGGTTTCTTCAAGCGTCTTGGAGATGTTTCCGCAATTGTTCTGGATTTAGTCTGTTTCTTTACGTAATCCCAGATGGACTTGAGGATGGTGAGATCAGATCTCTGTGTGGAGCATACCAGCTGTTGTGAGACTCCTTGTGCATACAAAAAATTTAACTGGATCATTGCAATTAATGGCAAAAGGAATGTTCTGAAATGTAAACTGATATTTCCTTCTGACACACTATAGCAAAAGATATAAAAAAACTGGCTTAAAACTATTTTTTGGTGAAAATACTAACATGCCTAAAACTTTTGAACAGTACTGTATATTTACAGTATGAGTGTGTGTATGTGTCTGTCTGTCTAAAAATATAAATACATTTATTATATTTATACATTGAGAAAACCTCATTGGTTGAGTCAAACTAACCACGTATTTTTATTATATTTATACAAATACAATTATTTAATTATGTTTATAAATGCAAGTAATGTTTGCATTTTTTATATATGTATGAATATACATATGTATTATTCATAGACTGTTAAAAAAACCTGTCACCTTTTATTTTATTTACCTTTTTTTTTATTTTTTATTTTTTTTTATAAATTTATTGAAGCTAAAATAAGAAAATGGGCAGAAGGGACAAGAACAGTATTTGAACCTGTTTTCCCCTACATGAGTCCCATTGCTCAGTGTGTCTGGAGCATGTGTGCTAACCACTAGTTTTGACCCCATGCATTTTTTAAAAGATGAATTATAATAATTGACTGTTTTTGCACAGTTCCACAGTTTGAACTTTTCACAAAGTGCAGCGTTGATCTATTATTTCTGGCAATCCTCAAACTCTTAATAGCACTCGACATGTGGACTGGCCTGCTCAGACAGCAACAGAGATCATCCAATTATGTAAAACAACGAAAGCTTTATTATAGCTCCTCAATTTGATTGAGTCCAGTTGCCATCTCACGCATAGTAATAGGTTAGGAAGCATTACTCCTAGTAGCTGTAAGTCAATAGGTCCAGTGAACTACAGCTTTTGCTGCCGCCCTCCTGGTGTTGCGAACGACAGTGAAGTGTTCTAGCTCATGCTAATCAGTAGTATATTGCTGTGCTTTGCTGTGTGACATGACTGCCCTTGTGTCACCCTTCCTCTCCTCCCTCTCTACACCTCTCCGAGACTCTAGTTAGCATTTGCAGAGTGATTAATGGCAAAAATCTTCATCCACTCAGGGGTGCCTCATTTTCCAGCAAGGATGGGGAAAAAAGCCACTAACATGAATAAGTAGTTTTCAGTTAGTTAGTCTAATTATTCCATAAAACCTCTGAGGTTTCAGGGTTGCGTATTAAAGAGAGACGCTCGGAACTTATTAAAAATTTAAGCTTACTTATCTCAACAGGAGTGACTTGAGCTGAGTGCTTAATTTGCAGGCCTTAATGAGGAAATGATTCGACTCTTGTCACTTAAAGTGCCTGTCAGCCTTCTTAATGGCCTTGTTTTCCGGAGGGCTTGAAGAGGACTCAAATTAAATGGGACCATCATGGTTCTTTACCTTTTAATAAAATGGTGGTGGGTTGCTTTGCCTAGCCAGCTTGCATTCAGGGATTTGCGTTTATGCTAAAAACATGCGCTTGTTGTATTTAAGTAGTATCACATGAGCAAGTACTAATTCTGATTCACTCTTAAAGGATGTTTGCAGGTGTGTTATTAATATCACATAACTTTTTAGATGAGGTTTGGCTAATTTTGTTTTTGAATGAAAATTTCTCTGAAAAGACTCATTGTGTCCTCGAGAATCCTTAAAAGAATTTTGTCACCTTCATGTCATTCCAAATCTGTATGGCTTTCTTTCTTTCAAAAAAATAAAATAAATAAATAAATTCTCCATACAAAGTAAGTCTAATAGGTTCAGTGTTGTTTTGGACCCCACTGACTTTCATTGTATATACCAAAAACGATTTAATATTCTTCAGAATATCTTTTTATTTTCCACAGAAAAAAAAAGTCAGTCATAGGATTAGAATGATCTGAGGGAAGACAGATTTTAAATTTTTATGTGAACTGTCCATTTAACTCTACCAAATTTTCTACTGTATTATGGTATTATGGCTGCTAAATCAACATTGCAGCCTGTTCTGCATTGCATGGCCAGGTTTGTCCCTTTGTACCTTCCTCCTTGGTTATTATTAGTCCGAAACTCGTACCATGCCAACTCCTCTGTAATGAAATATACCAGGCAAACACAAAAGGATATTAACTTGTATTGAAATTTTCATTTGCGGTCTGGAGTTCCCCCCACCAATGCTGCTTCAGATTTGACTGACTGACCTCAACATCTGGAAGCTTTTATAAATCTATTTTTTCCATTCATTTATTTGTTATTTAGAAATTTACTTAACTGTACAAGTGTAAAATATATGGAATATCTGAATCGATGGCATTCTCCAGTGGTTTGCTGTAAAGCTGGTTGCATGTGCAGAATCAAATGCAATATTTTCGCCGTAGTCTCTTGCGTCTCAGAGGATATCGTAGGATCAGTAGTCTGTGTTTAGGTTTTACTGGCTTCTGCTCGGCAGGCTCTCATATTTATTCTCGGAGTGGATCAGAGGAAAAAACATCTGTGAGTCATTGAGACAAAAACGAGAGAGCCCTTTAAGTCCTTCAGACATTACACACACCATAGCTACTGCTTTACTGCAGGAGCATGAATTTAAATATAGGCTAGTTTGTCCCAAGCTGATGCTAATGACCCTTATATTTTTCGAAGACTACAACCCTTGTGGCATGGAAATTGTTACTCTATTTTGCACAGATTTTCTAAAACCAGAGTTTGTTGACAGGTGCTATTTAAGCGACGTTTGGAGGAATCCTAGAGGAAGTGCATTGACTTTTGTTGGGTTGTGTTGGCTAGGTAAGCAGCAATTTTCAACAAAAAATGAAAATTGTCATTATTCACTCATCCTCATGTCGTTGCAAACCTGAATGACATTCTGTCCTTGGTGAAAACATACATTTTTCAATACGATTAAGCTCAAAAATGGCATTAAAGCAATATAAAAGTATCATGAAAGTCATCCCATTTGAGTCATACGCTATATTTCAAATCTTCTTAAGCCATGCCAGTAGCTTGATGAGCTGATGAGTGATGAACAGACTCAAATGTAAGCCATTATTTCTAAAAATCTTCCTCTGTGCTGCATGTTGGTTACAAAAGCCAATGATATTAGATGTTGATTGTGTCAAATGGCACCTGTGCATCATGTGTGTTGTTCATACAACTTTTGTTACCAATGTGAAACCTTCAGAGAGGAAGGTCATCAATGAATAATGTAGAAACCTAATTTATTGCTGGCTGTTTGGTCTTGGTCAACCACATTTATGGTGCTTTTATTTATTTATTTATTTATTTTTATCATTTTGGAGCTTAATAGACCCACTCCTCATTTAATTTCATTATACTAAAACAAGCTAGGATATTCCTTGGAAAATCACCTTTTTTGTTCAACAAAACAGATCGAGTCATTCAGGTTTTGAACAAGCGAGTGAGTGAACTGATGTTGAGAATGTGCAGTGTGAGCTTATTTGGTGTTGAATCGTATCTCAGCAGAAATGACTGTCCTACGAGTGACCTTACTGTACTAAAGACTTCACAGATACGCTAGCAGAGGATAATAGACAACAGGAAATCTAAAGTTTGTGTGGTCTGCAAAAACAGGGTCTTTTGGGTATCTAGGCACTTTTTATCCTCTATTTTCGCTGAGGGTCCACTGTGCCATTTAGGAGCACAAGTTTCAGCCCCAGTGTCCCTTTATAGACTTTCAAATGAGTTTCCTAAAACTGCGACAGCTGTCTATTTTAAAACCTGTTTTGAAACGGACCAAACAGGATGGAACTTCCCTTAAAAGAGTAACTGGTTACCAAAAAGATAATAACTTTCACTCCATTGTTTCACAGCAAATATTGGTCATCTTCAGGTCCATTTTCTTTTTATACTACACAATGTTTTTCACAGAAGTGCTATCAGGACACAGAAGCTTTCTCTTTTAGGCAGTTTGAGGCTAAATGTGACAGGAGCCAGGGATGTTATCACATGAAATCCCTGAACACCATTCTATAATACATGACAGCTGTCTGATGGCAATCACAGGCAACACAAGCGGGTGTGTTCCAGTTCATTTTTCTTTATATGATAAAACACAGTCATGCTCATGCTTAGTGTAGAAAATTGATAAAAGCCCTCTGAATGCCGTTTTTGCCACCATGCTCACCAATGGCCAATTAATTTCCATAAGTCTTAGTCTCCAACGGATTTCTGACAGTGAAATTTGGACTGTCGGCCTTGGCTTTTACCCAAGATCTCACTGGGATCATATCATGCAATCTGTTAAGCAACAGTCTTAAAAGGCAGAAAAAAATCACAGAGTGTACACCCGGCTAAAGTCGGCATGAACTCCCTCCTGTAGGCTAGCAGCGGGGTGTTGTTCATGTTTGTTCTTTGTAATACAGTCTTCTCTTTTTCTGTTGACTCAAGTTGCATCAGTGTACACCAAGTTCTTCAACTAAATAAACTTTAGAAGAGCGGTGAGCGTGTTCACTTTCATCTACCGAAGAAACAAACGTGTCATTTTGCTCCCTCCAAAATATTCAGCAAATTTAAAACGGCTGTTATTTGTGTTCTCAAGTCATACATTTCTTGCACATGAGGGCCGATACGCTGACCACATGAGGTAAAGTATATTTTTATATTTTGAAGAATGTTTAACTGCTTTTGTCAATACAATTTAAGTCAGTTGGGTTCAAAACCAAACCCCAAAGACCTTCATTGTATGGACAAAAAAACAAAATTTTTCAAAATATCCTCGTTTGTGTTCCACAGAAGAAACAAAAGCCACTTTTCCACCTTTGGGCCAAACCATTCTCTTTGCTTAACTGTTCCATTCCGTGCCGATCCGGCCCAGTCGGTACGGATATGGTTTTATTTTCCACTGTGTGGCTGATAACGGAGCTCTTTGGAATGTAATACAAATGAGTCAGTCATTGCCTTGGTAATGCAGTGGTTTACTGATGATATGAGATGTAAATAGCGACCGCGTAATGGAGAATGATCAGATATTTCTTTTAATTTTAATATTACTTTGTGTTAACATCACTCAAATAGCGTGATTAGTCAGCTACAGAGAAACTGGTCCAGGCAACAGACAAATGACGACGCCACTACCAGCACGGTCCGGGCTGAGAACGGTTTGTAATCGTGCCAGGCTCAAAAGGAAACATAACTGGAACCTTTCCTTACCATTCTTAGAACCGTTCTGCCCGATTGTGGAAAAGCGGCTAAAGTCATAGAGGTTTGGAACAACTTTAAGTAAATGATGACAGATTTTTCATTTTTGGATGAACTATTAATTTACATTTGAGCATTATCAGCAAGTAGGAATTAATAATGTAGAATGACACTTTAAGGCCCTGTTTACACTAGTGTGTTTTTGTTTTAAAACGTATACGTTTTGCTATGATTACTCCTGTCGTTTACACTACGCCGGCATTTTCGAACCTCAAAAACGGAGACTTTTGAAAATGCAGAAGACCCCGTTTTAGTTTGAAAACCCCGGGGTTGCGTTTCAGTATTAACAGACCAAAACGGAGACTTCTGAAAAGGATGCTGTGGCTTCCCACATTCGCTCTGCGTATCCTTGACAACAGTGTAAACAATAACATAGAGACTAAACTGCAATCTTTGCTGGCTTTGTTGTCATTTTTAGCAGCCATTGTGCAGTTAAACTTTTTTTAAACATTTTATTTTAATACTGCAGCTGCCTACATGCGCAAGAGGTAACTATTTACACTTGTATGCGCATGCCCAGTGTGCATGAACGGTCATGTGACATGCGTTTTCGGTCGTGTAGTGTAGACGGATATAGTTTCTGAAACGCTGTGGAAACGCTACTGTAGACGAGGATCGTTTTCATTTTAAAATGGCATTTTAAAACGAAAACACACTAGTGTAAAGGGGGCCTAAAAATATTAAATAACCTTGTAAGTTTAAATGGCCTTCAGTAAGTTAGATCAATTGTCTGTTTTGGTGCTTGATGTTGTGGTGGATAACTTTTTCAAGGATCATTGACCTCATATACAGTATATATCATTTGCAAAGTGACCAGATCTGCTCATGTCTGCATAATACAAAGATAAACATTTATTATAACTGGGATATTGGAGTGTGAGAAGGATTTTAACTAAGATAAGTAAGACAGAGTGTGTCCATTAGGCCGTTGGCAGTCTGTTGAATATATTGTTTTGGGTAAGTGACTTGAAGAATTAAATTCATCGGCACCGGCCTGTTTAAAGAACCTCCATTACCCTTATCAGAGAGGAATGATTGCAATGTCTTTTCAAATGATTTAATAGAGTGATTCTTATTGGCCGGCAACAGAGAGATAATGATTAAAAGTTTACGATTATGAATTAAAGAAATCTCTTTAATTAACTTAATCAAAAAAAAAAAAAAAAAGGATAGCGTGCCTCTGTAAAGTTTGTCTTCAAACATCTGTTAATTTTCACCGCCTGAGGGCATTTTTGTGTTAATAAAGTGCTCATATTTTAGAAAATTATTTATTTTTGCTTTGGCATTCATGCACTTTTTATTTTGGCACTCAGAGTTCATTAATTATTGAGATGCTGGAGCACCAGCATGGCACAGTTCTATCAAAAGCACTCTGGACTGAAATCAGAAGAGCACCACCGATATCTCGCCGTTCCTTTCCCCTGTTCATTTACAGAGCTGATTATTAATCGTGATAACTAATTAGTGGCTCTCTCCCGTCTCGTTTCTCTGAAATCTGGCTTCTTGTGTGGTGTCAGACCTCCAGATGAGGTCGGCTAAAGCAGACGGGCTTGTTTAGCTCTTTATTGACCACTGATTTAAAAGAACAAGATTATCCACTATCGAGATTTGACTGCGTCGACAGCGGACCCCATGAAATCCATGGAAAGTTTATCATGGCGAGAGGTTGGAGTCAAAAGAACATGGCCTGCTTGTTCTTACAATATGGAGTCAAGAATAATTGGATAATTAGAAATAATTCTTGAGTGCAAAATGTAGCTGTTTTGTGCGTCTGGTCATTGTTACAGCTGGCATCACTTCAAAACAGCGCTTGATGCAAACAGAGAGGAAGTTTACCCAGTTTGGTGCGCGGGTACAGATCGCTTTTGTTGACATCAAAAACATTGTCTTTTATTCCAGATATACAGGCCGCATTCTCACAGAGCTCTCATAAAACACTACCTCTGCGGTTTTCATTGTTTGCTGTTTCAATAAACCTCCTGGTACTGTGTGATACGAGCGTTGTGGTATTACTATGGCAAAGCAGCTATTCTGTTTATTCCTTATAGGTTGACTAAAATGGCATTAATGGTATATTTTATTGTGGTGTAAAACCCTTCCCCCTAGCTTTGGAGTCTAGCGGCTTTGAATCATATTTTTCATCCATTTTCATCGCTACACCTGTGAAGTATTTGTCTTCCTCCCTACTTAGGTTTTTCTGCCAAAATCTCCCATTTTCCCAGGCTCTTTTTCTCAGAGACAAATAATCACCCAGACTCCTGACGTCCACGATGATTCAGACCCCAGTGTTGGAGAAGCTACACTGAAACTGTGGTTTGCCAAGCTAGAAGCTACTCATAATTCACAGGTGCTCTTTAAAAAAGTCATTTACTACACTGTAAGCAGGGGTGCACATAAGTGGTGCACATGCTTGACCAAAATAAAAAATACGCTGAGTAAATAAGTTGAGACCGCTTATTTGCATACCAACATAGTCGACATCATTTTAGATCGACTAACTGTAATACTGTATAAGATTTCCTTTTAAACTAATGCATAATAAATTTGAATGTAATAAAAACATTCACTGACGAGCTTCACTCTGCAGAGATAAAAACCGGCAGTGCATATACTTCCTGGCAACCCGCCAAAATAAAAGCTTGCTGATTTTAGGTTTGAAAATGTCTAAAAAAAAAACAAAAAAAAAAACAAGTAAATATTAGCATTGTATTTTTATGTGTATTATATAATAATTGAATTTTTATTTAATACTACTTTTTATGTTAAAATATAGTATTGTCGCACTTTATTTTTTTCTTTATTATTTTATTTAAAAAAAAAAACATAATAATAAAGTAGTGCTATTATTAATTATGTAATTTTTATTTATTAATTACATTTAATGGGTCTCACTATGTGCCAAAGGGGGGAATAAGTCACACATGTGCAAGTCACAAGTAAGTCATAACCTTTAAGTCTCAAGCAAGTCCAAGTCAATTTTTGTGAGAATCAAGCAAGTCAAGTTAAGTCACTACTTTATGTCAAGCAATTCAAGTCAAGCAAGTCACTGGCAAGTCATACAAATGTTTGATGAATTAACTGAATTTATATTAAAATAAGTTAAAACTACAGTAGTTATGGACTATGGGAGTTTTATTTGCAACAAAAAATTGCAATATGCATTTCTACTCAAAAAGAAATGCATATATGCATTTCTACTGTATGTCCACATACAGCTGAGTTGTTAATACAATAAAAATCTAAAAATAAAAAATAAAAAAATGAATGTGTGCGTGTGTATGAGTGAAAAGTGTATTGTTTGCATGTGTATGGTTGTGTTTGCAGATTTGATTGTTTTTTTCTTTTTATTTGTGTGTGTGTGAGAGAGAGAAAGAAAGAGAGAGGTGATTTGATGAGTGTGATTCATTAGTATTTGTGAGTGAATGTGTGTGCGTGTGTATGAGTGAAAAGTGTATTGTTTGTTTGCATGTGCATGGTTGTGCATGGTTGTTTTTTTTTTTTTTGTATGCATGGTTGGGTTCGCAAGTCTGTATGATTTTTTTTTTGTGTGTGTGTATATGTATACAATATGTTTATGTGCATATTTGACTCTTTATTTTCCATAATTGCATCTTTATATCTCCCAACATGACGTCATATCTCATAATTGTAACTTGATTTCTGTTTTCCTTGAATCTGAAGTGTCTAATTATTATAAAAGATGCTGTAATTGGCACACAGAAAGTCAAATTTTTTTTTTTTTCCTGTGCAAGCTGATTTTCTAGAGCGCAAGTACATAGTAGTTAAGGACACCTAATATAAAGTGGGACTGCAATTCCTAATCCCAGCTATCACACTCCAGTTTGGTCTCAACATATGGTGGTTTATTTTTAGAAAAAAATTCTAACAGGCAACATGGATGGATACTTGTGGTCTAAGTCACGGCTGTGCAGCTGTCACAATGAACTATCAAAATTAAGCACATCTTGTGTCTCGACCAATGGCACTACGGCACATGGGGCATCTGCATCCGCTCCATGAGGTTGCACAATACCTGAGTGTGCACAGAGAGCCAGGGATAGAGATGCTTGAGGACATCTTTCATCCCGATTCAGTGTCCTCATCTCGCTCTTCTTTTGAATGGAGAGTTTCTCTTAGCTCCAGTGGGGCCATGCTCCTGAATTACAATTGAAATCTCTTAAAGCACTGTTTTTTTTTTTTTTTTTTTTAAAGACCCTTTATCTGCATACACCAGCACTTTTTAAAATGAAGAAAGACATGAATAACAAAACTGGAAAGTGCTATTTATTTCCAGCGTCCTTTCTGAGTAGATTGTTGAGTTGGTTCTCCACATGTCATGACACACGACAGGAAATTCTGCATATGAAATACAATGGTTAATTGAAGTGCTTTGCTGACTTTTCCACGTTTGGAGATTGTTGTGTAATTTTTCTAAATCTCTAACCTCTTTTAACCGTACCAGCACATTTCCGTTGATAAAGTTCCTGTTATGAACATTGCTTTGAGTATATTAACATTGTGTATTAGACTGGTACAAAAAATCATTGGAACCAAATATTTAAAATGCCACAAATTTTGCACATTTCTGTATCTGAAGGAAATCAAATTTCTATTCAACACACTTTGCCAGTTTAAAAAGGTTAATTAGGGGCATTAAAACATGCACCAATGCTTAATTTGAGAATAAAAAATTAATGTATTTCATGAATTTAATTTATTATGTAACTAATTATTTAATTTATTTGATGAATATTTTGATCTACTGTAAAATGAATGACTTAATTTACCCTTTCTATTTATAGATCCCTCTCAGATTTTTGCAACAGATGCTGAGCGTGTGAGACTGAAAAAGATTAAGGAAGCTCTTTTTGAGCTCAGTATTCATATTGAGCAACATATTTTAATTGTTATTTTCCTGTTCATTGATGATGTTTATGTTCTGGAATTTTTGGAGAATTTATTTGGAAATGCCTTGTGTGGTATTTTTTTTATGTATATGCAATTAGATGGTTAGTTGTTGTTACTTTCTAATTGAAATATGAGTTATATCTGTCTGTACATGACCGATTTTGTGCATATTTCACTTATTAGTTAGGTAAATGTTCCTGTTACAAGTTATGCACAATTATTATGCATATTTGATGGTCAAACTATTATCTGTGTCTATTGAAGTGTCAATTTAGTATCAGTACCAAGGTGTCAATGCGTTTTTATATATATGTGACCCGTGCTGGCAAAATGAGTCGGAATGCGCATGGGCTAATTTCGAGCTACAGGCAAAACAAGTGAAAAATTTAAATTTTGGTCGAAATTGAGGTTTTTGAGGTCGAATGAGGTCATTCTCGCGCTGAATGACACAACCAAAGCGCGTGCACAAAGACGCCTCAGACAGTGCGCAATCCCAATATATACAGAATTACAGTATTTAAAAAAAAAATCTGTCTTGGCGAGTATTCACGCAAACATTATCTGTTATGTTTTAAGTGAACGTTTGGTTAAATTTTGGGGAAAAACATCTGATGTCTAACATTATAGATCCGTGTGATACAGTAGGTCTTAATATATAGGTTATCTGTTTAATTAATGTTAATCAAACAATTGTGGAATCATGGAAAAAAGTTGAATATATTTATTTTTCCTATACATATTGGTTTTGACTTGGTTTGTGCCAAATTTGGTGTTATTATTACCAGGGATTTTAAGGTATTGTTTCTAGGTGATTTTGTTTTGGAACCTTAAGAAAACTTTAACTAGATTTTTCTCAAAATTGACTTGATTTCAAACAGGTGTAGCTCAGTCATGTTTTGTCGGATTCCAACAAATCATACATCATTTTGAATTTTTTAAATAGAGAATGTGAGAATAACAATAACTCATTGTTGACTCATCAGTTTGCTCATTGCTGTCTCATTTTGCCAGCACGGGTCACATATATATTTGTTGCTTTTCCACTGCATGGGACGGCTTGGTAAGGAACGGTACAGCTCACTTAAATAGTACCACCTTGGTAGAGGTTCCAAGTATGCTGTACCGAGACTAAATGTGACGTGTAAACACTGCAGATCACTGATTGGTCAGAGAGAATCGTCACTACCGGCGTTATTGGATTTTAAACGCGAGACACTAAACACATTGGTTTTAAATAGTCAGTAACAGCCACCACAGTATTGTTTGTTCGTGAAACGACCAGCTTTAAACAACTGTCGCACGCAACTTGAAAAAAGAAATGAGTGTATCGTGGTCAGTAGACGAGGTGCAGACTCGTTGGTAGCCGAGGAGCGCATCCACGGCAGTAGAGGCAGCACAACTATAACGATCAATCTATAATCCCACCCACTTTGAAGTGGTACTAACTGCAGTGGAAAAGAAAAAGCAAGCTGAACCGTGCCGAACCGAACCGAGCTGAGTCGTTCCACACAGTGGAAAAGCGCCATAAATGGCAACATATATTGTCCGAAACTCTTTCAGAGCACGTTTTTCCCATACAGGCCTCTTAATGTGAACTTTCTCCCCTGCCCTTTTGCACTGCACTAATTACAGCTTGTGCACTGGGTCACATGCATGACATTCTCACACAGACCTGTTCACCCCTCACATTTATTATGACCTGCTGCTCTGAAAATGTCCCTTGATGGACTAGCTGTGCTTACTTTCCCCCTTTCTGTTTTCTGCCTGGTTACCCACATCGCTCCTCCATTCATTCTGACTTCATTAGATGAATGAGGAAGTGTTTTGTGTGGTTGTCCGTTGGAATTCTCTGTGTGGTCCGTGATTGGTTTTAGGGCTCTGGATTCTTGTGGCCTCCTCAACATGTACTCAGACGATTGTTTTTGATTGTTCAGCAAACATATTGTCCAGCCGAAAGAACTGGTTTGGTAAAATACCATAACAGAAATACAAGAGACTTGCAGGGGACAGTATGGTCACAACAACGAACACGAAGAGTTTCATCTATTTCTGGGCTTATGATAATTATGTGACCTTTGTGCGGAATGGTTGAGATGTAAGCTGAGATAGTGGTAATCTTTTAAGCCAACACAAATTTAATTACTGACTGGCAAATAGCCTTGTTCTTCTCCTGACGTGGTTCTGAACGCCCGCTGACAATAAAACCATAACGATACCCTTGAAACTTTTTAAAAAGACTTCACTTTTATTCCGTCTGTCATGGTTGATCAGGCCGTCCTTTTCATCAGGATGGCGATGAATGTGATTATATGATTACTTTGCTTGAAAGCCGTGTGTCTTGTTTTCACTTCTGTTCTCGTTGAGAGTGATTTATTGCCATGGATTATACATGAAAGATATCTCCTTGGGGTACCTCTGAGTGCAAGATCAAGACAACTGTTTAATTTCCTGCAGGCTAAGGTTTTGTGTAGAGTCATTTCTGGTTACATGTGAGGATTAGGGAACATAGCATGTTATTTTCACTGTATAATATTTCATGTGGCGGCATATCAATTAATGTTTTCGTTCTTTCTTTTTCTCTCTTTCTTTTTCCGGCTTGGCCTTCCCCTGTGAAACACCTCTTCTGTGACTTTCCTCTTTTAAGGTAAGGTATTATATTTCTCAATAATAATTATCACCACGTTGCTGTTTCGAATGGGTAAAATATATGTATTAATCATATTAATATACATGTTAATATGTATTAAAATGCACCTAAAAAGTATCCAGGTCTCATTTGGCCCCACAATCAAAATAAATTAAATTAATAAATTTTTGCAAGAGGAATGTTATATATGTTTGTATATCTTTACTAAATATTTTTTGGCATTATAGTAAAGAAAAGTTAATTTTTTGAATTGCTATAGTGGAATGAGACTTTTTTTAATTGCTATTGTTTATTTGTTTATTTTTGCATTACAGTAATGTGATTATTTTTTAGCTAATCAATTTAGTTTTAATATATACTTTTATGCATTAGAGGTAATGCAAATTGGGTGGAAATGGGCTTAATTGTTATAAAGGTGTCACAGTGAAAAAAAAAAATGCTTTGTTATAGTCTTAAAAATGCTAAATATGCCAAAATGCCAAATTTTATTTGACATTTTGGGATGAAATGTGACCTTGTGAGATTCAATGTGAGATTCACTCGTGTGCCACACTTTTTTTCTTTCTTTCAGTGCACATGACATGGATCGTAATTCTATTTTATTTATTTAATTATTTATTTATATTATTTTTTAATGGAACTAAACATTACAATGGCCAAGAGAGACACATTCTCTCACACACAAACAAACAGAGAGAGAGACAGATCCGAGTAGCATAAAGTTTACGAACTAACAGAGTTTGGTTTCTGTTTTAATGCTGCAAATCTGGTTGTGATTAACCAGCTCAGTGAGTCTCTTTGGATGCTGTCCATTAGCTGCCTGTCTTTCTAAACACAAGCATCTGCAAGTTGCACGGCCAGAGCCCTACTCCCCTAGAGAGCAAGAGCAGAGGCCCACCATGCTGTCTGCTGACCGGGGTCAAGGGCAGGCCTGGAAAACAGTGGCAGCTACCTGTCATCCCCCTGATATGTCACATTAGGCAAGAGCTGATCCATTAGAGTGAAGCAGCAGGCCTAATGAGAGAGAAACATGACCTTTAGTACACTTCCTTTACTTTGGAGGTTTCAAAGGGGAGTTGGCGTTTTTTTTCAGTGTTGTATGCCTTGAGGGAAATGCTAATTTGCTGTGGAAATCATTTATTTCTTGGTATGATTTCAAAACATTAGTTATATCTGAAACCTAGTTGTTAAACATAAAGGAGACAAATAGGTGAATATACTCCTGTAATCCCCGTTAGCTAGTTCATGTCAGCGAAGACGGGCATGTTAAGTACAGTACTCCATTAGACAAGCATGATTACATATTATGGCAGTAAGTAATGCTCTTTGATGGAGGATTGATTATTTCTCTTATTTCCAAGTACTCAGGTAGTTGTGCCCATACCTACCTCATTACTACTCCCCCCACTCCCCATCTCTCTTTGCTAATCATCCTTTCCAGACTGTGATAAATACTAATTTTTATATATATATATATATATATATATTGCTAGAATTTAAGTGATTAAGCCAAATATTTATGTTGAAAATCTTATCAATCTTACCTGTCTGTCTATCTATCTACAGTATCTATGATAATATTTTTCTTAATTTATATATGATAATATTACTTATTTATTTATAATTTAAGTGCTGTCAATTATGTATATTCAATTTTTTATGTATTTGTTTATTTATTAATAATGTATTATTAATTATTAATATATGTATTTAAATATACACATGGCATCACCTAAATTATAGAAAAAGCTATTTATTTATTTTGTTTAATATAGTGGTACTTGTTTAAGGGGTTAGTTCACTCAAAAATGAAATATCTGTCATTAATTACTCACCCTCATGTCGTTACAAACCCGTAAGACCTTCGTTCATCTTCGGAACACAAATTAAGATATTTTTGATGAAATCCGAGAGCTGACCTCCCTATACACAGCAACGTCATAACCAATTTCAATGCCAAGAACGGTAGTCAAGACATTGTTAAAATAGTCCATGTGACTATAGTGGTTCAACCTTAGTGTTATGAAGTGACAAGAGTACTTTTTGTAAACAAAAAACAAAAATCTATGGCGCTCTGACTTAGAACCCGGAAGCGCTCCACTGTGTGTTGCTATGTTAACAGCATAGGAGAATGTGAGGAAAGAGAAGAAATTGCTTTGTTTTGCGCACCAAAAGTATTCCTGTCGCTTTAAACCACTGCTGTAGTCACATGGACTATTTTTGTCTTTAGTACCTTTTTGGGCCTTCATTTTTTGGGTGAACTAACCCTTTAACAAATAATATAAATATTTAATATTTATATATGGGTCAGTGACGTGACGGGTAATTTTTTTGTCCAAAGGCCTTAATAATAATAAAAAACAAAGATATGGCATCCAAAGTATGTAAGGTAGTACAACTAGATCTCTTTTATTGAATCCAAAAAGGTTTTAATTAAAATGTTCTACATATAAAGGTATTTTAAAGATTTTGAAGTGTCAAATGGACATTTGGTGATTAAAATATCTTAAAATGTAATAAATGTATATATTTTTTTATTCTGGCATGATTTTATAACATCATATATCAACATAGTGCTAAATGGTATTAAAATTATGCGTAGAAATTGTTGATTTGTATGAAAAGAATGTAAATAAATAAATTTCATTGATGTCATTGGGAGTAACCAATATAAAGGGACCATTTTGGTTAGTATCATGTGACAGGATGTGACATCATTCAGACACCTGCAAAGGACCACATGGTTGTGAAGCAAAGTAACTAACTCTCTCTTAACTATTTGAAAAATTAATATTTTCCCTTGCTCATACGCATGTCCCGAAACATCAGGTCATTCGGTGCAACCACTATAAAACATGGAAAATGTTGTAATATTTGAAAAACTTGTTCTAAATATAAAATGTTTGATTGTCCTTTTGTAGGCTAGCTAGATATCAGCCTGTTAGCATTGTTTGAAGATATCGTCATTCGGTATAACCGAAAGTGTCATTTGGTAAAAGCGAAATTTTGGTTTAATCGAATGACTTTTTTTCTTGCTTTTTTGCAAAAGCAGTGTTAGTTGATTATAAAAAACACATAATCTCATTGTTAACACTTAATAAAACTTCAAAATTAATTATATCTCTATTATGTTTTTTTACACTTTTAAAAACCTTATTCGTCAATGACCCATATATATATATATATATATATATATATATATATATATATATATATATATATATATATATATATATATATATATATATATATAATATTTATATTTAATTTGTTGTAATTGAAGTAATGGAACCAAATAAGATACTGTATGCATTTCTCTCTCTATCTTTGTTAATAATTCCAATTCAGACTATGCTGCCCAGATTGCTCTGTACTCAGTGTTAGACAGTAATGGATAGGTTGGACTAGAGCTTTATATGTTGGACTTGTTCCAGAGCTGTAGAGGTGCTTGTTTTCGATAGTGTTTTTTACCACAGGTTGAAGCACAGTGTCAGAGTCGTCTGAATATAAGATGCCACCTGGAAACGGCCGCCAAGATCAGGAACAAACAACTGCACTAACGGCACTGAGCCAGGCGAGCACTGATTTGTCATCAACACACGCCTGTCAATGAGCCACGCAGCCTGATGCTGGCTCTGCTGTATGTCACATTTGATAAAAATGTATTTTAAGCCATCAGCTGCCACTTGCAGCTACCATCGAACCCTTGTTTTTTCGAATTGTATCAGTATTCATTCAGATGCACCTAAAAAGTACTAGAACGTTGAGTGGCCCATGTAAAAGCTCTCTAAGCTGCATGAATTTATTTAATGATACCTGATAACTAGCAAATCCCGGCTGCCAGCTGTTATTATTGTAGGCCAAAATAAGGAAAACATAAAGTAAGGCTACATTGGAAATGCAATAGAGTTTCTTATCTTATCCTGCACCTTAGAGCATTATGTTTGCTGAAATGAAAGTCATTTGCTGAAAGTAAAAAAAAAAAAAAAAAACCTAGCATTTGAATTGTGTGTTTTTGTAGACCAAACGCTTAGTGGTTGTGACATATTGATCTCACGTTTTCAGAAAGCTCACAGACACATTTCCCTGTGGCAGATGCCTGTGGGTGTCTGGCAGCCATGTTATCAAGCTCTTTCAGTAGCAAGAACTCTCTAATTGGTATAGACATTTTAATTTGGCTTGTGACAAAACGTGAAGGCTGTGGCATGGTCATTGGAGTTGTCACTGTTCGTACTGTGGTTTCTGTCAGTGATGCACTTGTGTACACCACATAATATCACAAACCAGTTAAAGGGGTAGTTCACCCAAAAATGTTCACCCTTGTGTTGTCCCAAACCTGTATGAGTTTTTTCTTTTGTTAAAGACAAAAGAAGATATTTTAAAATCCCCCTGAAATCAAAATGTAAGTTTTTTTAGCTTTTAGTATGAATATGTTAGCCTTAAGGTTATGGATAAGCTGGTGTGTTCCAAAACAATGACAAAATTTGCATTTAGGAGATATAAGCGTTCAAAACGTAGTCTCTCATTTCCGCTAAAATGGATCACGAATTTTCATGACATCACCGTGGACTTCAGCTTCTCATCAAATCTTCTGTTCTATATGGTGAATGGCTCATAGTGCACTATATAGAGGATAGGGAACAATTCAGACAGTGTAAATATGCTTTCCATTGACGCAAATGAAGTCCGTCTTCGTGTTAGTGTCATGTGTACCGCTGCAGCGTGAGCACAGTCTTCTCCGTTCCAGAGACACAAGAGCACAGTTTCATTGGAAATTACGTCAACACAGTGAATAAAGCGACACTTTCCAAGGCATTTTAGTGGGCCTTTAAACAATGTAGGTAACCAGACAGTTGACGGCACCCATTGACTACCATAATAGGAAAAAAATACTATGGTAGTCAATGGGGGGCGAGATCTGCTTGGTTGCAAACATTCTTCCAAATATCTTCCTTTGTGTACAGCAGAACAAAGAAATTTATACAGGTTTGAGGCAACTTGAGGGTGAGTAAATGATGACATAATTTTTGTTTTTGGGTATCCCATTAATGCTTTAATTATCAATACATTATTACAAGTAAATACATGAACCCTCTAAGAATTGCATCTAGCAAGGTAAACCCAAACTAGCTTCATTGGTTTTAGTCTACTAGTTCTTCAGACAGCACAGCAATTAGTTGATTTTAAAAAAAGATGTTGTTTTGCACTTCACTGGTCTATTCCTTACACTTTTCATCTTGACAAGGCTCAGAAACGATAGGCCCTCTGGGTGGTTGTCATATGCCGTAGCCTACACTCTTTGCTACTGATGACTATTATTTCACACTGTCCTCTGTGGAACTACTAAATTGTCTCACTGAATACAAATTTCAGAGAGTTACAAATAGTTGACTTAAGTGTCAGCGCTACGTGGTTCTCTAATTTGGTGTGTCAAAAGGATTGCGGTTGGTTGTGTAGAACGTCAGAGAGAGAGAGTGGGATGAAAATATTTAACGGCTCTGTCTTCTCGTAGAAAGATCCACAGCACTGACATCCATCTATTTTTACAAGCTGTCCTCCAATTGGCCACTGGGGGCTCGGTATCGGCTGGTTGGGACTTGTGCTAGTGTATGCCATATGTCGGGCAATTTTTGAAAGCAGGGTGACCTCTTTATTGCGAGCAGAGCTAATGACTCTTCTCCCTTACGGCTTGACACTTTCAGACATTTATTGTGGCCCTTTTCCCGCCCTTTCATACCCTGCCCTAGCTCAGCTGCTATTGAGAGCCCTGAGATGGAGGTCAGACATGTAAAGAGTCTGTAGTGTCCGCAAAACACAGCTTCACTGACATATATAAGCAGAGCTTTGGTTCAAAGATGACCACACTCGTGTTCCCAAAAACAAGAACCATATAGTCCTACCCTTGAAATTACACAACAGCCCACAATTACAACCCTGAGAAAGCTTGAGTTTTAAAAAGAATTATGGGCGGAGTACTGCGTGAGGGAAGGAGTCCAGTAAAATCTGCTTGAGTCACGGATTTCACTAGCTTCGATTTGGCTTTCATCTCCATGCCATTTTTAGATCATGTTATTACTGGTGCAGATCATAAGTTGCGCTCGCAGAAGACTGGCTTGAAGAAAATTAATATTCACCACAAGGTTTTATTGTATTTTATCGCACCAAAATAAAAACAGCTTGCGCCTTTTCCGTACGGCTGCCATTGGTGTCTCAGAAATCAAATTAATTATAATAAAGATTTGATTTATCGGACCATTTGATGTTGTGACATCTATTTCATAATGTGGAACAGGATTCCTAAGTACAGAATGTGATTAAGTAGGGTGGTGGTGGGGGGGATAAAATGTAATTGTTTTACACATGTAGTATTAATATCTCGGCTTTAGCTCCGCCAGTGTTTTAATCTTCTTGCCGTTATAACATACTTAATGTAAGCCTGTGCACTGTACATTATAGCATGGCTTATGATAGGCCAGCATCCGGTACCCCCTTTATATTTGACATTAGCATATGTTTTCGGATTATAATCGGATAACATTTGATCATGTTAGAAGCCAGATGTAAATGCACCAAAGACACATTGTGATTGGCTCACTGAAACCACATTCAATGAAAGTATAAATGCTAACGCATTGTCATTATCTGCATACAACTAGGCATTATGTAATACAGAGAATATACTCTTCTGCAAATAACTATTATCTGTGACTTTGATGCAATGGATAGTAAGTTTGGGCTCTATTTCTATGCATCAAAAATACTGTAACTAAAGACTACAGACATGTATACACATTTCCCTCCTGGTTTAAAAACACTATTATTTCTAATCCCTATTCGCATTATTTACTGTGGGAATATCCCTAAATTAGGTACTGTAGACACAATACACTAGATACCTGGAAGAAGGCAGTTCTGTCGAATAAGCATTGATGTTTTTTTGTTTTTTTTTATGTTTTTGTCCTGATAAAATAATTGGTTTACAATGTTAGTGACTGAGCACTTTGTACATGTTTTCCCACCTTATTTTTTTTGGTGTTGAGCTCCTATCTTAAAGCTAAGGAAGCAGTCTTCTATTTTTCCATGACTTTTTTAAACCAGTAACATTATTTGTTAATGTTTTTAAAATTTGGTAAATGAGATATTTACATTTCGCAGACACATTTAAGCGATATATTAGGTTAGTGTGTAGTCTCTATGTACAGCAAGTGCTGTTTTTCATTTTGCATGAGTAAGTGTAATCGGATCTCTATCAAGTTTGACTGTTTGAGCCATTTATACCCTGACCAGAAACATTGAATTGTGTCTCTGCCTTTAAATAGCTGCGGTTCAGCCTATTCCCGGCGTGTCTGGAGCTATAAGTTTAAGCCTTTAGCAAGACCTATTCAGCTTGCATTTATGTTGTTGCAGCATGTTATTAATTATTCTCTCTAAACTCTCCACACTTTTAGTTTTATAATACATGGTGTTTTTCTGCTGTTGTTATTTGTGGTAAATGTTTTCCTGGTTGCACACGTGGATATTTTTCATTTCTAATAGGTTTTGCCTCTTTAAACACTGACAGCAGACTTGATGACAGCACAGCACAGATGACTGATTTCACCACTGCTGTTTTTTTCAGTATAATCATATATGCACATGTTTAATGTGTTTTTAACTAGAGGCCAGCTCGATACGAGAGGTGGAGAAAGTGGTTTCGAACATACGTGCTAGTGCACACCAAAGAGAGTGCAGCTTGGTTTAATTGCATCAAGGCTTTTATCGGACTAATAGAAAGCAGCTGCCTACAGGCTTGACAGGCAGAAAACTGTTTGACATTAACTGCTTGGTTGCCTGACATGGAAAGCTCAGACTGCTACGGGCTAGGTTATTCAGCACAGCGGTTTGTCATTGCTCAGGCAAAGAGCATTACTCCGGAAAGATCTCCAGAACAGCATCCAAAGAAAGCTGGAAGTCTTTAGTGCTTTATGTGTCACTGTGAAATTTTTCACTGTTAAAGTTTTTTTCTCCCATCCCAGTTTGAAGGGATTGAAGGGATTCTGTCATCATTTATTCACCCTCACGTTGTTTTAAACCTGTGCGACATTCTTTCTTGTGTGGAACACAAAAGAAGATAAAAGTAAGTGTGGTACATTGTTATTTTGGACCCCAGTTTTTCAAAATATATTCTTTTATAATTTCCATTTTTTTTACTTAAAGGGTTAGTTCACCCAAAAATGAAATTTCTGTCATTAATTACTTACCCTCATGTCGTTTCACATCCGTAAGACCTTTGTTCATCACAAATTAAGTTATTTTTATGAAATACATTTTTTATCCCCCATAGAAAGCAACGTAATTACCACACTCAAGGTCCTGAAAAGTAGTAAAGACATTGTTAAAATAGTCAACGTGACTACAGTGGTTCAACCTTAATGTTATAAAGCGATGAGAATACTTTTTGTGTGCAAAAACCTCTCTGATTTCATCAAAAATATCTTAATTTGTGTTCCGAAGATGAACAAAGGTCTTGCGGGTTTGGAACAACATGAGGGTGAGTGCTTAATGATAGAAAATTTCATTTTTGGGTGAATTAACCCCATAACTATACTTATAAGTAAGCAGTTTGTACCTCGATTCCCCTGAAATCTGTGGACACTGAGCTTCTTAACTCACTTGAAGAACTTTGGCTTGCATGGTTACCCAGGTTTACCGGCTAAATTTTGCTTTCCAATGCATTTGCATGAGAATTTATGGTCTGAGCTTGCTTGTTTTTCAGCACTCTTCTTATAAGCAATTGCTAGTCTAGTTGATGGTTCATGTAAACATATGGTTCTTGACGGAGGTATCTGGGATCAGTCATCACAGATTAGCACTTTCAGTAATGGTCTGAGAGGCTTCCACTCCCCTCAAATCAGAATATGAGCTGTCAGTGAATGGCTGGATGCCTCAGTGAACACTCAAATAAAGCTACACACATTGGTTAGACTGAAAGAGAAGGAGAAATCGAAGGAGAATTAGGTGGATGCTGGAGGTCCTGAGGGGTCTGCGGCCATATGGCTTGAGCTAGGTAATGGTAGAGATCAATGTGTTGAAGGAGAGTCTGTTGTGCCATTTTGCACAGTGCTGAGAGGAAGTGGGAGAGACCGCCTCATCCATCACAGCTCTTCCCTCCGCACCTAATCAGATCCCCCATCCCAGTCCTGCTGAAACTCAATTACACTTCTGACAGAGGCTTTTACTGGTTCTCTCACACTCCCCTGCTCTGCTTTTGTCTGCTCCTGAAACACTATCCTTTACTGTAATGTTTATTCATGCATTTATTGTCAATACATTGATCCATTATGCCTCGGATCTGCACCTTCACCCCCTCTTTTATGATATTGTCATAAACAGATTTGCCATTAGCACCTTACATAGAGCACACTGAGAAAGATAGCATTACACTATGTCCTAACTGCTAGATGTGAAGTGATAAACAGTGATAAAATCTAGTTCGTTTATTCTATGTCATTTTTTTATTTTATGTCAGTTTCTGACATTTCTGAACATTCAGTTTGCATTAGTTGTCGATTTAGTTTTAGTTAACAATAACAACATACACATATAGCTATTTAGCTGTTTTTCCACTGCTATCTCAATAAGCCTGGTGAAATGGCTCATTCGATAGATATTTAAGAACCGTTAACAGCATTACTGGATGTTCCTTACAAATAATGGCTATTTTTGTTCTGTCACAATTTAGCTTGCAATATTGAGCCACATTTATCTTCCTTTCAAAGTGATTTTGTTTTATACGCCTTAAACCTCAGTAAATACATTGTTTAAAGGGACAAAGAAACAGAGGTTTGTGGTTACTGATTCTCAGAGTGACCGTGGCAAGCTATAAATTTTAATTTGAAGGCAAAACAAGATCGGAATTTAGCTTTTCATAGCCTCCCACCAACAAACCACAACATAAAACTCAAGTTTGCAGAATCAGTAAAGTCAAACAATGGAGAATAGGGAGACAACACAACTGAACACGCAATGTAATGTTGAGAACGATTAATTTTTTTTATTTGTTAATGTTCAAGAGGATTACTAAGTATCTTTTTAGTGGCTAACATGGTGCCACTGTTTTTCTCTGAGTGAATAACAGTGCTTTTATGTGGAAATGGAGTTATTCGATAAAGAAGTAAGAACAAGAAAAACTCCCACAAGTAGAAAATCATTCTCACTTTAATTTTCACCCTACATCAAGTTACCTTATTCTAATAGTCTCAATTAATCTCTTGAAAGGTAATCCACCAACAATTGTCAGCACTCGCCAAACCCGCTTAGTGAAGAGGAACGTTTCGCATGACTTCCATTGACTTTGTACCATTAATACTTACAGGGAGCAAATGCATTTTTAAAACAGCAGTTTATTTATTATTGCGATGAATAGAGTTGGAGCTCAGGGTGGGAAGGCATTTGCATGGAGTGAGATTAGGTTAAGCCACAGAATTGTGTTCATGAAGAAAGACTGAAAGCTGTTCCACTACTGAGTGAGATTTCATTAGCATGATTCACGCTTGCCATGTCACAGGCTGAGAATCCAAGAAAATGGAGAACTTTCAGAGGTTCAAAATACAGGTTCTCAAATGAGATGCCTCCTAACATGTAATTAGACTTTCAGCTCTCAAAAGTACAGAGAATAAACCAGAAAAATGTGTAACTTAGAACACCTTCCTTCCTTCAAACCTACAAGGAGAAAGCCTACAATAGACGATTACCTCATTCAGCTCTCTATGGTTTCAGTGAGAATTCGCTAATGTGTAATGCAGACTTGCAATAATGAAAGAATGACTATTTGAGGATGTATATTAGACATTTTTCATATGCTTAGTACATCTCAGGGACATAGGTTTGGCAGGTGTAGTGATTTTAGCAGAAAATCGTGCGTATCGAGCATGCAGATAATTTAAAGCGCAAAACAGTAGAACATTCCTTCATCCTGAATCATTCTGCTCCTTGGAGAACACATGGATCACTTTCCTGGATGCGGCTCAACAAATACACATCATCCTATTTTAGCATTGACGTTCCACTTACTGTGGTCATCTGCGTTGTTTTTTTTTTCCATCTGTGGTCTTGACCGTGGCGCTTTGTCAGTTTTCCTACTCTTGAGCATGGTTAAAACGTTCTAGTGCTCCTTTTTTATCGTCTTTTTTTTTTTGGCTAGGAGAACAAAGCACTGAAATCTCAGATTACGGATCTTGAGGCAACCCAAGCAGGTTTGTGTGTGTGTGTGTGTCTGAAGAAATTATACAAATACGAAGGCAACCTTTTAACCAAGACAAATGTAAATTCTGTGGTAGACTGTGTGCTGTGTGTGTGTATATATATATATATATATATATATATATATATATATATATATATATATATATATATATATATACACACAACCCGAATTCCAGAAATGTTGGGACATTTTTAAAATTTGAATAAAATGAAAACTAAAAGACTTTCAAATCACGAGCCAATATTTTATTCACAATAGAACATAGATAACATAACAAATGTTTAAACTGAGAAATTTTACAATTTTATCCACTAAATGAGCTCATTTCAAATTTGATGCCTGCTACAGGTCTCAAAAAAGTTGGCATGTGGGCAACAAATGGCTAAAAAAGCAAGATATTTTGAAAAGATTCAGCTGGGAGAACATCTAGCAACTAATTAAGTTAATTGATATCAGGTCTGTAACATGATTAGCTATAAAAGGGATGTCTTAGAGAGCCAGAGTCTCTCAGAAGTAAAGATGGGCAGAGCTGTGAAAGCGTGTGTAAAAAGATTGTGGAATACTTTAAAAACAATGTTACTCAACGTCAAATTGCAAAGGCTTTGCAAATCTCATCATCTACAGTGCATAACATCATCAAAAGATTCAGAGAAACTGGAGAAATCTCTGTGCGTAAGGGTCAAGGCCAAAGACCTTTATTGGATGCCCGTGGTCTTCGGGCCCTTAGACGACACTGCATCACTCATCGGCATGATTGTGTCAGTGACATTACTAAATGGGCCCAGGAATACTTCCAGAAACCACTTTTGGTAAACACAATCCGCCATGCCATCTGCAGATGCCAACTAAAGCTCTGTCATTCAAGAAAGAAGCCATATGTGAACATGGTCCAGAAGCCCGTCATGTCCTGTGGGCCAAGGCTCATTTAAAATGGACTGTTTCAAAAGTGTTCTATGGTCAGACAAGTCCAAATTTTACATTCTTGTTGAAAATCATGGACACCGTGTCCTCCTGGCTAAAGAGGAGGGAGACCTTCCAGCATGTCATCAGCATTCAGTTCAAAAGACAGCATCTCTGATGGTATGGGGGTGCATAAGTGCATACGGTATGGACAGCTTGCATGTTTTGGAAGGCACTATGAATGCTGAAAGGTATAGAAAGGTTTTAGAGCAACATTAAATGAAACGTCAAAGATGACCACGAACTCTTCAGCAGCTGGAAACCTATATCAGACAAGAATAGGACCAAATTTCAATACCAAAACTCCAGAAACTCATAACCTCGCTGCCCAGACGTCTTTACACTGTTTTGAAAAGAAGAGGAGATGCTACACCATGGCTAACATGCCTCCATCCTAACTATTTTGAGACCTGTAGCAGGCATCAAATTTGAAATTAGCTCATTTTGTGCATAAAATTGTAAAATTTTTTCAGTTTAAACATTTGTTATGTTATCTATGTTCTATTGTGAATAATATATTGGCTCATGTGATTTGAAAGTCTTTTAGTTTTCATTTTATTCAAATTTGAAAAACGTCCCAACATTTCCAGAATTAGGGTTGTGTGTGTGTGTGTGTGTGTGTGTATATGTATATGTATATGTATATATATATATATATATATATATATATATATATATATATATATATATATATATATATGTATATATGTGTATATATATGTATATATGTATGTATAACCGTGTAAATTTGCTGTCCCCTCAAAATAACTCAACACACAGCCATTAATGTCTAAACTGCTGGCCACAAAAGTGAGTACACCCCTAAGTAAAAATGTCCAAATTGGGCCCAATTAGCCATTTTCTCTCCCCGGTGTCATGTGACTCGTTAGTGTTACAAGGTATCAGGTGTGAATGGGGAGCAGTTGTGTTAAATTTGGTGTTATCGCTCTTACTCTCTCATACTGGTCACTGGAAGTTCAACATGGCACCTCATGGCAAAGAACTCTCTGAGGATCTGAAAAAAAAAAGAATTGTTGCTCTACATAAAGATGGCGTAGGCTATAAGAAGATTGCCAAGACCTTGAAACTGAGCTGCAGCACAGTGGCCAACACCATACAGCGGTTTAACAGGACAGGTTCCACTCAGAACAGGCCTCGCCATGGTCGACCAAAGAAGCTGAGTGCACGTGCTCAGCGTCATATCCAGCGGTTGTGATTGGAAATAGACGTATGAGTGCTGCCAGTATTGCTGCAGAGGTTGAAGGGGTGGGGGGTCAGCCTGTCACTGCTCAGACCATACGCCGCACACTGCATCAAATTGGTCTGCATGGCTGTCGTCCCAGAAGGAAGCCTCTTCTAAAGATGATGCACAAGAAAGCCTGCAAAAAGTTTGCTGAAGACAAGCAGACTAAGGACATAAATTATTGGAACCATGTCATGTAGTCTGATGAGACCAAGATAAACTTATTTGGTTCAGATGGTGTCAAGCGTGTGTGTTGGCAACCAGGTGAGGAGTACAGAGACAAGTGTGTATGGTGGTGGGAGTGTCATGTTCTGGGGCTGCATGAGTGCTGGCGGCACTGGGGAGCTACAGTTCATTGAGGGAACCATGAATGCCAACATGTACTGTGACATACTAAAACAGAGCATGATCCCCTCCCTTTGGAGACTGGGCTGCAGGGCAGTATTCCAACATGATAACAACCCAAACACACCATTACCAAATAATGGTGGCCACACAAAATATTGACACTTTGGGCCCAATTTGGACATTTTCACTTAGGTGTGTACTCACTTTTGTGGCCAGTGGTTTAGACATTAATGGCTGTGTGTTGAGTTATTTTGAGGGGACAGCAAATTTATACTGTTATACAAGCTGTACACTCACTACTTTACATTGTAGCAAAGTGTCATTTCTTCAGTGTTGTCACATGAAAAGATATAATAAATTATATACAAAAATGTGAGGGGTGTACTTACTTCTGTGAGATACTGTATATATATATTATAGGCTTCAAAATTGACACCTTCGAAGCACCAAATGTAAGTGAAATTGTCTGACACTGTTTTTTTATCTGATATAAGTGAACAAATCAATGAAGATATTTCCTTCCAGTAGCTTGGAAGACGTTACCTCAGTCAATGACTTAAAACTGATTGGTGGGTTTTAGTGCAAGACTAATTTAATAAAATGTCATGTAAGTGCATTATTGACCCTTGGCCATTTTACAGATTTCCATTGTCTCTGACCAGAACACCACAGCCAATCTAATTACAGAGGAAGCGTAATGGACTTGCATGCAGGGATTACTCTCTTAACACGATCAGCAGTATGGATTACCATTTCTACATCTGTGCATCCTTGAAACTGTATACAAAATGGAACTAGATCTACCAGCATTTCAATTACCATTGCAAAGCGTCAAGGCGTCCAGTCACTCTAATGTGAGTCATATTTGTGGTAAAAAGGTCAATTCAATACTTAGTGGCTCGCCAGCTGTACAATGGTCCAGTCACTTTTCTGAACACAGCACGCATTGATCTGCTGTTGTGTGCACTTCTTTTGAGTAATTGTTTTACGTTAGTTTGGTTTTAGTAAAGCGATCATTAAGCATGAGTACAAACTATTATCTTGTCCTCATTTGCTCTCCTCTCAGATGGGTCTCTCATATTTATTAACCTGGGAGGCTGAACTGTAACCCCTAAATGCACATGCAACACCAATTAATCCCAGCCTCAGGCTATTTAGCTGCACCATAAGATATAGCCAAAGTCAGAATTACTCTGACTCATGGAGACTATCACCAAACTTCTATTTGTACTCCTTTTTTTACCCATAAATATCTAGGTTGAGAGCATCTATAGTGTCCACTTTTCCTCCATATGCCTCCCTCTCTTTTATTTCCCGCTTTTTTCTTCTGGTGTCCGGACAGCTGTATGCAGCTGGTCTCTTTGTGCTTTTGTTAAGCTCAAGACGTTAGTCTACAGAGAGTCAGAGGGACACTCATATCCGACCAGCTGTCAGACACATTGCTCAGGCTATTGTGGGGCATAAAGGCAGAATCTATAGCAGCCTCAGCGGCCTTATGACACTGAGTTTTTAAAAAACTGTGCGTGACTGTTGCAAATATATATATATATATATATATATATATATATATATATATATATATATATATATATATATATACACACACACACAAAATATATATTCTAAGTTTTATATAAGCACACATTATAGATTTAATATATTTAATCTTTCCCTACACTTTTCTTTTTGACACAAAGACTGATTTTTTTTTGCCCCTGTCATTTGATCTTCTTTTGAGCTTTTTTTACAAAAATAGTATTTCATGCTTCATAGCTTTGATGATTCAATTCCACCCTTCATGAGTACAAATGACTTTATATTTGTTAAACTTTCCATTTGGATTTGATTTATAGACAAATTACAACATGAAACAGTTGTATTGTCAAATTCTGAAAATCTGTTAAAAATATATCGAATCTCACACATCAACACATTATGCTTCACATCACACTGCTTGAGCAGCAACCAAAGTTTGCAAATCATTAAATTGTGTTGTGGTACTTTGTTAGTTCTGGTGTAATATACAACATTTGAGTGATGTTAATGGTCGTTCATATATCCTTGTGTTGTAATTGACAAGACTTGATGCTCCTGAATCTTTGTGTAAAACATTTACGCTCTACAGCAACTAACATATATTTCATTTAGAAACATTTAGGGCTTGTCTAATAATTAGTGCGAGTAGTTTGTGTCTTGTGCTGTTTGTCCTTTCTTTCTCCTTTAAATGCTTCCATCTTTTCAGAAGCACAAAGACACGTCTTTATTTATGGGTCCGGGTGGACTGTTTAACTTGAGGCAGTGATTCGAAGTCTAGAGGGGAGTTAACCATGACTCTTTCTCCCACTGGGCACATGCTGTCTGCTCTCTACAATCTTGAGAGCTGCTGAGTGCCTGTTCAGCTCAGCATATAGCAGAGGAAGCCGTCTCAGATATTTTTTTCCCCATCATTTATTTACAGCCCAGAAGATGTCAGATTACAAGTTAGGCCTTTGCATATTTCATGGCCTCACTGCTTTTTCTTGGTCAGATTTGAGATTGAATTGCCCTGCTTTTTCTTCAGTTTATTACCAAATTGCAAATGCAAAACAATGCAAAATGACAGGGAAGATATAAGTCGTAAGACCATTCCAATGTGCAGCTCATTGTCATGCTAATGTACAGCATTGTCCGGCTGTGACCCGTCATTTTGAGGCTTCCTTGGCAACAGGCTGGAATCCAAAAAAAAAAAAAAAACCTTAGAGAGGATCATTGAAAATGCTGAATATGCACATTATGTGGCACCATTTCATATTCCAGACTAAGCGTGGATTAGCATGAACTGCTTAACACATACAGTACATTATGTTGAAACCGAATGATCGTTACAGTCTTTGAATTGATAATGACTGTCTGTTTTTAAAGCGGAAGATATTTTCTCTCTCCTGCAGTGATTATGTTTGTAGAGAAACATTTGAAACATTTGCTAATGTTAATACGTTAGAAAACAAAGTGCTTGTATTTTTTCTAAATATAAAATATAAAAATAATATAACCATTCACCCAAAATGAAACCCATTTCCCACTGCCATAGCTCCTAAATTGTATTTGTTCTTGCATATATTGCCACATGAAGACATGTTACACACTTTTCACATCTGTGATGCCACCAATGAACTGATCCTAACTGATTGTGATGCGTGGATTGATTATGTGGAAACATGAGTGCTGTTTGACTTTTTATTGAATCATATTTTAGCCTGTTCTTGTGTGGATTCAGAAGAATGTAGTGAAATATAGTGCATAAAATGTTATTTTATTTTATTTTATTTTGGAACAGCATTAAGGTGAGTAATTTTTTTTTTCTTTTTGTCCCACTTTTGAAAATATACTGTATATGGAGGACAGCATTAGTTAGCCCAAAAGTATGACAAGATGTTCTGCAGTGATTCCAACTTTTCGGACTTTTTCCGAATGTGAGAATTTGCTACCTTAGATTTTCCTAGGTTCGACAGCTTCGCAGCCCAGACTGTATTTAGGAATGGGTTTGATTCGAGCCGTCTGCCAGCAGCAGACAGAATACTGAGACTGAGTCTATTTGATCTTTGACTGCAAGGATACTGTTGAGTTTTTTTATGAGTTTTCGCTGTCGTTTCAACTTTACAGCTGCATATAGTTACCCATTTCAGCATCACCCAGATGTGGGTTATATCATGGAAGAATCCAACTGGAATAAATGTGTCAGGACTAGAGTAGTATGAGGATTTTAGCAGATGACACGTGGAAATAAAATATGTGTCTGCTGCTGTGGCTTGGGAAGTTGAAATGAGACGCTCCTAATCATTTCTCCAGCACATGAGTGGTTGCACGGAGTGCTCACCCTATGGGAACCCAGGCATATGAAAAAAAAGTGGCATAGACTGTAGGCTGGTAGTGACGACTCAGGGAGACAGGAAGTCATCCGAAGAGGCTTGAAAAACCAGAGTCTCTTAACATCTGTCTAGACAGCATTAAAATTCCTGGGTGCTAGCCTGATATAAGAGTGTCATCTGGAATACACACACACGCACATGCACATGCGCACACACACACACACACGCGCGTGTGCTCACACACACACACACACACACACACACACACACACACACACACACACACACACACACACACACACACACACACACACGCACATACTTGTATATGTGGTTTACGGGGACTCTCCATAGTAATGGTTTTTACGTAATGGTCTCTCTCTCTCTCTCTCACTCACTCTTCTTTTAGTTTGGAATTTAGAGCTACTAGGTCTAAATATAAGTCATATTTATTGGATAAAACACAATAGTTCAGTTGAAAATGAAAATGATTTACTTGATGTTCCAAACCTGTATGACATTATTTTTGTTAAGCAGAATACAAAAGGAGAAATGTTGTTTTCCAAGCTCTATTCCATGCAATTACAGTGAATTGTGACTTAAACTTTCATTCTTAAAAAATGGGGCAAAAGCATAATAAAAGTGGCCCATATGACTTATGAAGTGATATGTTAGCTTTGTGTGAGGAACAGACTGAAATTGAAGTAATTGAATAAAAAGTCTTGTGTCGAATCTCCTAGGCAGAGTACGTAGCAAGAAGTAACCATGTCTGCTTTATCATTCATCATTCTTTTGAATCAGATCTTTTTTTAATGAGTCTATTTATCTGGTTGCCAAAAAACCCCATGTCATAAATGATTAATTCACAAATTGGATTGACCTTTTGCAGCTGAAATTGGGCAAAAGCTTCATAAAAGTGACCATGAGTGATACAATAGCTTTGTGTGAGGAACAGACTAAAATTTAAATAAATTTTAGAAGTAGCTAATGTCTAATTTATGAACAAATCATTGTTTTGAGTTGGATCTTTTCAATGATAAATGATTCATTCACAAAACATTGATCTGGTTCATTAGTTCAACTCACTTTAAATGCTCAGTGATTTTTGTCAATCTTTTAGTCAAATTTCAGTCTGAAATTTATCGTATGGCATTAGAAGACTTAGAATATAGTGCATGAGTCATATTGACCTTTTTATGGTGTTTTTATGGAGCTTTTTTGAAGCTTTGAAAGCTTTAATCCACATTCATTGTAACTGCATGGAAAAGAACAACCAGAAAAGAAAAGAAAAAGTAAATGATGAACAAATTATCATTTTTGGGTGTACTGTCCTTTTAAATGGTTCCTTTGCCTTGCATTCTGAACATTCTTTCTCTTGCTGCCTTCTAGTCTAGTCAGCTTGAATTTGGATCACATCCATGCAATTTGCGTTTTGTTGCTCTGCAGTTTGTCAGCTATGTTGCTTTGATAGTATCACCTGATAATCATTTACGGCATGAAAGCAACGTGTCCTTCCTCTTCCGCTGAAGGACTCAAAGTGCTTGATCCCTAGACGGAAGAATAATTTACATATTTGCAACACACCTACAGTATAGCACATCGTTCATTTTCTCAGAAGATAACAGCACATAGATCGTTACTTTCCTCGCTTTGAGTTGGAGGTGTCTCCTTCAGGAAGACTTTATCGTACGATAACAAATAAAGAGGTCAGACAGATCCCAGAAGCACGCAGCGTACAATTCTTGACCTTCAAGTCTAGCGTTTTGCCAGAGTGCTGTGTTAAATGAAAGTGTGTAGGGGTGAGTGTGTGTGCACGGCTGTGGGCGCTGCTTCTGCTCCTGGGCATTACTTTCTTTTGTCTGTGTGGTACAGAAAAGGGGAATGTATCTTCAAAAGCTCTCAGAGAAACCGTTAGCTGGGTCATCTAAGGGTCAATAAACCCAGGAACCAGTCTAAATAAGCCAGTCATACTTGAAATAGGAAAAAAGGGAGTAGTGACGGTAAAAACATCATGGCTATGAATTATTTTTGTGATTCAGTTTGCGATTCAGTTTTCACTTGCTGTTTTCGTTGGCCTTCACTCAAGCGGTTGGAGTAAACTGTTTTCATTCTTGAGCAGAGATATCATACAACGTTCTTCTTGAATGGGCAATTTGGCATCATGAGGGTCTTTTGATTTTGAGCTGCCATGCTTCCCGCAAAGGCTTTTGGAGCATGACGTGCTCAGATGTGGGATTATACAAACTGAATAAAAAGCCTCATGAATTGTTAGTGTAGTTTGCAGGCACCACATCACTGAACACACTGGGACCACAGTGTTGTTCGACTCTCGGCTCACATTGTCCAGTATGAAAAGCCCAAAGTCTCAAATAGAACAACTCTAGATTGGAGTAATGCCCCAAAGCATGTTTGATTTCAATTTGCTGCATATCTGGTTACACATGTAGCCATGAAATCGTGGGTTCTTCTTTGGCTATTCCAAAGGCATTGCCATTTCCTCTCTGTGGTTGTTAAACCTACAAAATCATTACAACTCAGACAGACTGGCATATGTGAATACAGATTCTGTACAGCAGGGCCAGCTGACGAGTGGACAGCATGTTCAGCCTCAGAGCAGACACAAGATGCAAAGTAGGCCAATTCTCTGTGGAAAAGCTCTGTCTCTATCTGAAGCCTCGCTGACCATTTCATCTGTGTTATGCCGACAAGAGTCTTGAAGTGTCCACTGTATTTCAGTTAACATGAAGAAGCCTGCTAGCCCATTGGATTTTTTATTTCTGTTTTTAAAACCATTGTCATTTTTATTCCATCAAAAGTGAATTAAACTGTATTCACACTACTTAGGTAAAAAATAGTTTAGAAGGTACCTACTGTTTATATATGTGACCCGTGCTGTCAAAATGAGTTGGAATGCGCATGGGCTAGTTACGAGCTACAGACAAAATAAGTGAAAAATGTCAATTTTGGTTGAATTTGAGGTTTTCACAAAAATGAGTTCATTAAGCCCTCGTCTAGCGATCCTAATGCTCCAAATAGCAATTAAACATTTAAAAGTATCTTTATTTGTACATTTTCTGAGAGGAGTACCTTCTCTTCTCACTTCTGGATGACTGGCGCTTCCCTCAGCAGTTCCCGACAGTTGATATTGTTGAAAAGCGCAGCATTCCAACATGTGAATATTCATAGCGAATTCTCAATGGCATGAGTCTGAACCTATTAAATGTGATCTTCAAACTCATGCTAATGTAAACAAAACAATCTTACTCGCGCTGACTGACAGATCCGAAGCGCGCACACAAAGACGCCTCAGATAGTGATATCCTGATATACACATACACATTTTTTTTTTATATATAACTACAGTCTAAAAAAAAAAAAAAGTCACACACATTCATTTTCAATGTGGGGTCCGTTCGGACCCCGAAGACTTAAAAAAAAAAAAAAAAAGAAAGAAAATTATACATACCTTCAGAACAACCAAATCAAGCCCAGTTTTTGTGTGTGTGTGTGTGTGTGTATTTAGATAGATAATGTAACAAAAGTTACAAATCTCATGTCACTGAGATGAAGGGAACTGTTTGTTAATAGGGAAACATCAAATGGGGTCTGAACGGACCCCAAGGATAATATGAAGGTTAATCAAACAATTGTGGATTTATGGGAAAAAAAGTTTAATATATATTTCTTCCTGTAGATATTGGTTTTGACTTGGTTTGTGCCAAATTTGGTGGTATTACCAGGGATTTTAAGGTATTGTTGCTAGATGATTTTGTTTTTGAACCTTCAGAAAACTTTAACTCGATTTTTCTCAAAATTGACTTTGCTGACTCTATCGACTTCAAACAGGTGTAGCTCAGTCATTTTTTTGTCGGATTGCAACAAATTATACATCATCTTGAAGGTTTTTTAATAGAGAACAAGTCAACTCATTTGGATAATTTGCTCATTTCGACATGCCAGCACAGGTCACATATATATTGACATTCATTACATGAACAAAAATCTTTTTCAAAATATTTTCCTTTGTGTTCCACAGAAGAGAGTCATACAAGGAACTATCCCTTTAAATACATTTTAAATATGAAAGAAAAGAGTGTTTGCAGTCATCCTTTGAGTTTTTGCTTTCTCATAAATTAAGTCTAAGCATTGACCCGGTGTGTTCGAGTGAACAAATAAGTTCTGCTAGATATCATCAGCACCTGCCTCTGAGGTTCCCATGGACATTTTAATCAACATGGAAAAAGAAATTGTCTCAATAGTCCTAGTATGATATATCAGAAACCACAATGGGGAAAAAAGCTGCCCAGAGAAACGATTTGCACAAATTACAGCTCACAGCTATTGGCTATTTTCCAGGAAAGCTCGGACAACTGCTTGTGTCTTAGTCAGCGTGTATCTTGTAGATCTGACTGTGCTCTATCCTATGCGTCTATATTTCTGAGACTGAGCGTTGTGTGTTTGCTTACCATCACAATGGTTCAAAACAACACTTACAGAGACTTTTGACAGAGGTCATGACAGTTGTCGGCTTGATGACCTCACTGTATGTGTTCCATGACATTCTGATCCATGAATTCAGATCAGATCTCAACCGTGTGCTCAGATGCACAATATGCCGATCACAGGGATCCACTTAAAATCGTGCATAGAATTCAAATAGGAAATGTCATTAGTAATTGGGTATGCTGTGACCTTTTTTATTGGCGAGGTGTGCCACAGTTCTCTCCTTTTGCTGCATTCCTAATTGCCTTCCAGGGGGGCTTTTTGCTTTCCATACACCTACTCCAGAACAAGACAGTTAGATATACAGTACCTGTTGAAGAAGATGCTCAGTGCATTTGTTTTTTTCCAGGCTTGTTGTGTTTCATCATATAGTCACCATCCCAGCTTCTATAGGACTAGAGAATGGATGACACCCTGCTGCTTTATAAATTGTAATGTTAGCTGGAGGAATGAGTAATGTTTGACACGGATGCTGTGTTTCAGCACACTGGTAGTGCATTATGGACTAGTGGTGATGTTGAAAGAGAACTTGAAGACAGATCCATCTCTACTGACAGGTCGGATCCGGATGGGTGAACCGTGATGGAGGCTTTGGGCTTAAGCTCACAGTCCTGTCTGTCTTCTCTTCTTGTGAGGGGGTTGATGATGGGTTGGATGTTGGCCAGTTAATACATTTACATTCAGCGAGAGTCTCCTAGTGAGATCCAGTCTGAAGCCTTGAATTTTCAGCCATTTGTCATTAATATTTTCTGTTTTTTTTTTTTTAGTATCGCTGTTATTATTTCCCTTAATTCTCTGTTCTGTTTGCCAATTTGCACCTGATGCCATATATTGATCTCTTTTGCGAGTGTGTTCGGAAAAAAATGTGTGTATTAGTGTGCAAATTGTGTGTGAGTTAAAAAACAATATATATATTTTCTAACATTAACCAATAACAGAATTATGAATTATATAAAAAAAATTTAAAAAAGTAGAATGACAGTAACTGTGTATTACCTAAAACATCTGTGGCAAAGCAGTACCATATCTATGTTATTCAGACAAATGCTTACAAATCTTGATAATCATAAGCATTTGTAAGTTTTATATTTTGTGGATCCACTACTTTTATCCATCTCAGGCTGCCTGATGCCCTTTCTGATATTGCTGAACCGGTGGCCTCTGCTAACCAGCGACCTCCAGAAAACCTTGTTGGATTTCACAATATACTGTACAATGTACTCCCTGCAAATTTGAAAGAAATCAATGTTTACATAATTTAAAATTCCTGCTGTATTCATCATTTATCATGTACTTGGTAAACAAAGTCTGTTTCAGAGTTCAAGGAACCCCTCTCATTTATATTTGAAAGATAAAAGATCACTATTTGTGCACATTCCTAAATCTAAAAAAGTCAGAGCATAAAAATCGCCTGATTTAATCAGTCTCAGTAACCTTTGGACAGCCTTTAAAATAACTGAAGTTGGAAACTTAAGCCAAAGAAAGCATTTTTTTTTTTTTTTTAACTGAAACACATTTTATCTCAGGAATGCATAAAAATAATAATAACTTCAACTTTCTTAAAATAATAGCACAGTTCACAGTTGGTAATGAGGTGAGTCTGTAATTACGAGCCCCCGTTCTAACTCACTGAATTACAAACAATAGTATTAAATTAGTCTAAATTATTTTGGTTTTCATCCAAGCATTATTGGAGCCCTTAATTGCCCAAAGAGAAAGCACATTTTGAGAAATGCTGTTTTTTTCCCCTTCACTTTAGTTCTGCAGATGCTCAAAAGTATCTGCATTTTTGCTCTTTAAATGGTGTCTAGATTGTAGTTTCATATTATGATTTTGTGAAATGCATTTATTGTACACTAAGGGACAAACAACACCTCAGAGTGTCTTTAAGGGCAGATAATCTATTTTGAATTAGAGCAGATTGGCCAATCACAGTTTGTGTCATTGTGTCTTGGATATAATTATCTCTGGCAGGTGAGAGGCAGATGTGGCAGCAGTGTCTCTCTCTGTCTGAAGCCTGAAAGATCCTGCTTTCCCAGGCTGGAGGATAGATGAGATCAATGTTTGTTAAACATCATGGCTCCCATGATCTGGTTGATTTTTACTGTTGTTGTTTCTGAAATGCCAAGAAACAAGCCCTATAGTCATTAAATATTCTTAAAAAAAAAAAAAAAAAAAAAAAAAAAAAATATATATATATATATATATATATATATATATATATTTTTTTTTTTTTTTTTTTTTTTTTTTTTTCTTCTTCTTTCTTATCATTAGATGTGATGTTAGTGCCTTGTAAATCAGTCTATTTTGTTTAGTAACACCCTTAAAGGGTTAGTTCACCCAAAAATGAAAATTCTGTCATTAATTACTCACCCTCATGTCGTTCCATACCTGTAAGACCTTCGTTCATCTTCGGAACACAAATTAAGATATTTTTCATAAAATCCGATGGCTCAGTAAGGTCTGCATTGCCAGCAAAATAATTAACACTTTCAGTGCCTAGAAAGCTACTAAAGATGTATTTAAAACAGTTCATGTGACTACAGTGGTTCAACCTTAATGTTATGAAGCAACGAAAATACTTTTTGTACACCAAAAAAACAAAATAACGACTTTATTCAACAATATCTAGTGATTCATGAAGTTTTATGAATCTTTTGTCACCTGATTTTCGAAATTTCAGTGGTTCACTACTGGGGGGGTGTGACTAGTAGTTTGATACACACTCCGAACCACTGATTTGAAACAAAAGATTCTTAAAGCTTCGAAGCTTCATGAAGCAGTGTTTTGAAATCGCCCATCACTAGATATTGTTGAATAAAGTCGTTATTTTGTTTTTTGGCACACAAAAAGTATTCTCGTTGCTTCATAACATTAAGGTTGAACCATTGTAGTCACATGAACTGGTTTAAATATGTCTTTAGTAGCTTTCTGGGCAATGAAAGTGTAAATTATCTTGCTGTCAATGCAGACCTTACTGAACCATCGGATTTTATGAAAAATATCTTAATTTGTGTTCCGAAGGACATGAGGGTGAGTAATTAATGACAGAATTTTCATTTTTGGATGAACTAACCCTTTAACACCTAAATTTCTAAAATAAAGAAGTGCATAAGAAAAAATTACTCGATCTCACTAAATGACTAGCTAGTCAGTCGAGCATTGCAACCCCTAAAGCTTTCCTTTCTACACCACTCCCTTTGTATATTGGTAGGAACTGCAGTTTTCTGTGTTTCAAATGAGCACCTTGCAGTAGTTATGGTCCTGTCCAACCTTTAAATCAGTAAACAGCTGTTCAACTGGCTATATAGATGAGTGTTTCACTTGCACAATAGATTTTGAGGTTCTTCATGTTCACTGCAGGTGTACCTGAATTCAGTGCATATCACTTAGAGTGGTGTTTCTTATTCATTTAAGCCCGTCAGTAGAGTAGTTGCCCTACAATATAAGACATGCCAATGTTAATAAAGGTGCACGTTAGAGACATGCTGTGGGAAGTTGTTTGGTTGCCGACCGAGCGTCATAAACAGAGCAGATGGAGCGTATCTGTAAAGCAGAAGAATGTGCCATATCCACATTAATAGATGTGTCTTTATTACAGTATTAAAACATTAAAACGTCATTAAATAATTTCAACAAAACAGGTGAGGTTGAATGAGAGGTAATGATCATGTCTGTTTCTGGTTGACCATTTCTCCAGTCAATTGCAAAATATGTGACCCGTGCTGTCAAACTGGCTGATTAACGTGCTACAGGCAAAATGAGAAAGAAAGAAAGAAAGAAAGAAAGAAAGAAAGAAATGAGGGTGACCCTTTCTTGAACATTGGTCGGTTCTGTTTGTATCACTTTGAGAGGCTGTATTTCAATCCAATCCATTAAAGCAAAACAAACAAGGGAGCAGATGGTAATGAGAAACAGAGAATAGAGACAAACACTCAGGACACATTTGTCTGTCCTTGATAGTAATCATGTCGTTCTCGAACAGTCTGTACCACTGAGAAAATGGCTGTTGAATTAAAGTGTAACCTGGAGAGCAGGCTGTAACCCTGGGGTCAAAGAAAAGGAAACACATTAGTAAAGGTCTGTTCTCTTTCACTGTTTCTAAACATAAAACATGTACTGGGAATTAGTATCCTGATGGTTTGCATTGACATTTTGACTCTCAACTTTTGCGTATTTCGGGTCTAGCAGTTTCTGCTCAGCAGTACAAGCTGTACGGGATGCACTGCACTTGTACCTTATTAAAGTAATTGTAGGTAAGCAAAAAAGGCGTCTGGTTTTACCTTAGCAAATCTGTGAGTATTCTAGTGGTCTGCAGATGCGCAAATGATTTTAAGGACAAAAAGCCTTAAAAAGGATTTTATGGAGACATTGAATATTACTTAACTCACTCCCTTTTGACTTAACTAATTTCACACTCGGCTGCCTGAAGTAAGAAGATGGGATCTAATCTTTAGACTTAGCTGTTTGTATCAAAGACTGCCACCGTTAGAACTTTTTTTCTGTGAGTACAGTAAAATGTTGAGTGGTGAGGCGTCATGCATGAGTGAATATCCTTACCAAAAAGATCTGATTACAAAAGAGAAAATCACTGTTAGATACTGTTTATGTATTTTAATATGGTTTCTTGAAAAAAAAAAAAATACTAACTGTTGTTTTTCATTTCTCTTTTCTTTGGTCATGTGCTTGCTGTCATCTGAACCTTTGTTTGCTTCACATGAAGGTAAGTGACTCCATTCCTCTTATATTGCAGTTTGGGATGCACAATACACTGGGGGCCATATCAGTATATTGTTTTGTTTTATTTGAATTGTTTATTGATTTTATTTAGTAATACTTATTTTTTTTAAATAAATATTTTCAAAATAAATATTGGAAGCAGATTGACATTTTTTCTATTACAAATAGTAAACTGTTTTTATACACTTTTTTTCTTCAAAAGTTCTAAACTTTTCTACACATTTTATATATGTATAATATTCTATCCATCCATCCATCCATCCATCCATCCATCCATCCATCTATCTCTCTATCTGTCTATCTATCTATCTGTCTATCTTAAAACTTCTGCTATCCATCTATCCATCCATCCATCCATCCATCCATCCATCCATCCATCCATTCATCCATCCATCATCCATCCATCTTTTAACTTCCATCCATCCATCCATCCATCCATCCATCTTTTAACTTCTATCCATCTATCTATCTGTCTATCTAAAAACTTCTGCTATCCATCCATCCATCCATCCATCCATCCATCCATCCATCTATCTATCCATCTATCTCTCTATCTATCTATCTATCTATCTATCTATCTATCTATCTATCTATCTATCTATCTATCTATCTATCTATCTATCTATCTATCTATCTATCTATCTATCTATCTATCTATCTGTCTATCTGTCTGCTTGCCTTTCTCTTTGAATGTCTCCATCCATCATCCGTCCGTCCATCCATCCATCTGATCTTTTTTTTATTATTTTAATTTAATTTTAATTCTTTTAAAAAGAGAAAAGTAAGAAAAAAATCAGAACCATTTTTTTTTTTTCGAAACCCCCAATATGTTTGTGCATTCCTAATTGTGTACTATTCAGCTACAGGGTGACAAAACGACAGTATTAAAGATATAATACTCAATGTGATTTATGTCAATGTGAAGGACTAGAGTTAGAATTAGAAGAAAAATTCCACAGAAATCCCACAGGAGCCTTTGATTTAAAGATCAGGTAGGTGTGAGGTATTGTTTGGGTTGGATTTTTCTTTTTATTCTTGAGGAAGTGCCAGGTAATGATAGAAGAATTGCTTTCTACAGCTCCCCTGGAGCTTGACAAGCTGTATATTGGGTGGGTGTTTGGTGTTCAAAACATCCATCACACATTATATGGTTCTTCTGTTAATAATCTTCCTCTGTACTCTCTCCTGTCAGACATTGTTGTTTTAGTTTATCAGCACCATAAAATAGACCAAAGAATTTTCTTTCTACATTGCATGCATTTGAGTGTGTGTAAATATATGCGTGTTTGAAATATTTCTGAGATGCTGATAGAACTGTTTTGTGCAAACATCAACTGCCGTGATCGGTTTTAATTGGGCCTGACGTTCATGTCGAGAAAACAATTATAATAACAAATCAGTTTTTGCTTTCTTAGCTGTCTTGTTTTAATAGGATTGCAACAGTTTTGTATTATGAATTATGTCCAGTATGTAACAATACAATCAGCATACTGAGTAATGACAATGCATATTTATTGGTATAATTAACCTTTGTGTGACTTTTGTGAACCTTGTGTTTATGATGTTACCTGAAGTAGATATGGTTTTGTAAATATGAGTATTTAAAGGGATAGTTCACACAAAAATGAAAATCACACTTCGCCATCTATCTTGCCACTGTTTTTTCCATTCAATTAAAGTGAATGGGGTCTATTGTATGAACTAAATTTCAAAATATCTTCTTTTGAGCGCAACAGAAGAAAGTCATACAAAAACTTAAGGGTGAGTAAATGATCTGAATTTAAATTTGTGGGTGAACTATCCCTTTAACATGTGGTATACATGACAGCTATATGGATGGATCTCACGCACACGCACATTCTAGGCCAAGACTTAGCGAAGCCACTCACGTCCCGCCGGCCAATAGAGCAGAAAGCCGTTGGAGCTTATTTATTTATTTCTGCAGCTTTTTAGTCTTGAAGATTTATGACAGAACATTTGCAACATTACTGAGGCTGTTTACACAGGCCAACACGAGTGCTGAGAAGATGATATTAGTGATGAAAGGCCTGGGGTTTTCTCATTATAGCACTGTGGTACAGGTCTGTGCTCGTGGGCAGCTCTCTGATGAGTCTGCCACATACAACGTGCTTCTACAGGTGCCTGAGAGGGGGCAGGGCTTTGGCTGCAACTGCTCTGTGCTTCCGATGTTCTCGAGGGGTCAGTACGCAAGTACGAGTGTGGGTGTGATCACAAGTGTGTAACAAAGCAAATGTTACAAATGCACTCTCAAGGTCGGACAGACAGCATTCAGCGCAGTCATTCCTGACATGCTTATCATTTACTCTAATGCCCACAATGCATATCCTTTTACAGGTGCCCTTATATCACAGCTGAACAATTAATTGAGTTTATACGGTCAGTATTTTGGATAACTGTATTTACGAAGGGGTATGACTCTTGACTACATGAGAAACAGGAGCTGTATTCCTTTTTAAGTCAAGTTAATGTTAAGTTTCTTTTTCTTTTTCCTGAATAATGACTGCAATCATTGGGTGTGTCTCAATCAGCTTCCTAGGTGGTGAATCGGTATATCAGGCACTGATAAGGACAGTAAGGACCCTAGCTCACTTACTGGTATTTTTGAACAACAGCAGAACTGATATCTTTCTGACATTATTTTAATGTTATTTAAAGTAGATTGACAAATACTTTGCTTGTTACGTTTCAGCCATAAATAAACAATAAATGTTAGCTAGATTATGTTCATTACCTGTCTAGCAACGAATGTTTCTGCAGCAATATAATTAAATAATAGATTACATTTTTCATTAAGGAAACATAGTGAGCATTGAATCTCCCTGGTTTTCACGGTGCATTGTGAGACTTTTTAGGACTTTTTTTTAGGAAGCAAATGTTTGCACTGGTAGGATTTTGCGATTGAGACAGCCTTTAAAATACCCTTATCAGTGCCCTGACTACTGAACTAGGGAGCTGTTTTAAACACACAACATTTTTGTTGTTTCAATTGGTTATTGCAAAATGTCACATGACCAGAGCAGTTTAATTCTTGTTTGCACCATCAGTAGATGATGGCTACATCAAAGTTCCAACACAAAAGGTTAGTAAAGTATGTTAACATAAAGATATTACATAGATTTTTGGTACACATTGTCTGTAAGGTGTCTAGTATTAATATATGAATTCACAATTATTCAGTTTTGTTGAATGTGGTCATAGAATGAGTAAAGATGTTGATGGCAACAATAGTGACCGGTGGGAAAATACAGATGGTTGAATTTTTATTAAATTTTTTGTCTCAGTATTCCTATATTCCTGTTTTTTTTTTTTTTTTTTAATCTCAGTAATATACCTATAAGTGTTGTATACGGGTTTTTATGTTTAATAGTAACCCTAAAATGACATGAAAGAGTTTAAAATGTGTTAAATAACTGGGCTGATATAGGCTATATAAGAATTTTTGGTATACATATTATCCTACTGGTCACAAACATAAAACACAGTTTTTCACACACTTTTCCATAAAAAAATAAAAATAAAAAAAAATATTGATTATTTGAGGGGGCATCTAATGACACCTCATTTGGATATTTTCATGTGTACGAAAAGCTTGGGATTACACGGGTTGAGATTTCATGACATTTATGATGTCTACTGTACTCACAGTGATATAGCTATGCTGGCTACCTGCTAACAAGGACAGCTAGGGTCGATTACGTTAGCTAACATCACAGTTGACTTACCCTTCCAATGACTACAAAGCAGGTTTTAGCCAGCCTGGCAGATTCCAAAGTTGAATATTCATCACAAAATTAGTTCTGTCAGGATCACTATTGTCAAAAATGACTGGCAGTTAGCATACAGTTTGGATTGGCAGTATGGTTCTGTTCTGGGCAAAAACTCCCTGCCCATCCATGCAGCCTAGCATGGATAAGAGCAGGGAGAGCAGTGATAACCCCCTAAAACAAAACCATATGCTGACAACTCCCCAACCACAAATTGACTGCGAAATCTGAATGAAAAAAGTATACTGGAAAGATGGAAAGAAGCGAAGGGGTGCTCTTCTGTTACAAGCATCTGAGAAGAGCAGCATGCCCCATACAGAAGGAGAGTAGCAGCAAGGGGTGCTCTTCTTACAAGCAGCTGAGGAGAGCAGCATGCCCCTTTAAAAGCAGTTACCTGAAAGCTTAAGAAACAGGCTGGATAACCTTAAGAAACAGATGCCTTAAAAATCATGTTGTCAATAATCTGATAGCATTCATCAAAACAGTGCTTCCCACAGATTTGAAATACTTGTAGCTGTGTGGAAAATCCTTCTACCCACAGCACAAAAAATGGTCAGAAGCTACAATAGTTAACTTAAAAAAGAACGAGAATGAAATTATATGAAATTAAATTAATTTAATTTGTATCTAATTAAATCTAATAAAAAAACAAACAAATAATAACCAGGGGGAGTATACATTTTTAGTAACTTATTTATGAATAAGATCTAAATACACTCGGACTCTTATTTTGAAATGTGTATGCTTACTATTGCGGGCTGCTCATTCAAGTTTAGATGAGGTAGATAATATATGTTCTTACAATCATTTACAATATTTTACAATACCATAAAGTAAACTTTTGTCAATATTGAACAGCATTAGTCATATCAGCATAAGCAATCGCTTGGCATAAACGTGCACTATAGTATACAGTATACATTTATTGCGAACCACTTAGAGCAGTCTGAGCGCTGCGTGAGCAGGTACACCATGCAACAGCGCCACATTTAACTTTGAAATGTGCGGCACATACATGAAATTAAAGCCTTTTTTATAATTATAGCCAAAAGTTTGGGGGTCAGTAAGATTTTTGAAAGTCTTATGCTCACCAAGGATGCATTTATTTGATCAAAAATATAGTAAAACAGTAATATTGTGAAATATTGTTGCAATAAAATAACGGTTTTCTATTTAAATATTTAAAAAAAAAATGTAATTTATTAATGTGATGGCAAAGCTGAATTTTCAGCATCATTACTTAAATACCTTAAAAGTCACATGATCCTTCAGAAATAATTTGAATATGCTGATTTGGTGCTCAAGAAGCATTTATTGTTATTATCATCAATGTTGAAAAGAGCTTTGCCTTTTAATATTTTGTGGAAACTGTGATAACCTTCGATAAATAGAAAGAACAGCATTTATTTAAAACCGAATTCTTTAATGTCTTTACTGACTTTTGATCAATTTAATTGTGCTTGATGAATATAAGTATTAATTAATAATAATAAAAAAATCTTACTGACTTTTTAACACTGTTACAAAAATTTCTATACAAAACACTATACAAAAAAGTGAACATTATTATTAGGTAAGTTTGGTTTAGTGTTCATTTTCATTTATAACTGAATTGTTTGCGAACAGTATTTAGCACTCCAAGCAGACAACTGTCTCCGAGTTTTTCTAGGTTTTCCAATACAAAACTTTCCATTGCTCTAGCAGCTATAGGCCCCTCCTTTTGTACGAGACAATGGGCCGCTCAGTGCGTGACACGGCTGGGCTTTGTCTTACTAGAAAAAGTGCTCCCCATGAGCAGTCTCAGTCCATGAAGGGCTCCCGGCGCAGATGTTAGGAGTCTATTGTTGATCGTGATGTAGTGCTTGGTGAAGAGAGAGGTGAAGACCAGCACCAGCCAGACGTGGAGGATGAGGGTGGGGGGCCTGCTGAGATGATATAGAGACAGCATTACCTCATCCCAACGCTGACCTCAGGGCATGAAGACATGTCTGTTCAATCCACATAAAGTAAACCCCCCTGCGTCCCTCTGTACATCATAACACCCCAGGGGGTGCGGGTATGGAAAAATCCATTAGATGCTACAATGAGGAGGACTATAATAAAGACATCACTAATGTAATAATAACAAGTCAAATGCCTTTCTCTGTCTCCTACCTGCACCCTAGCAGCAGCACTTCTGTTTAATTACGTAAGCGTCAAGGCTTCTATAGTTATGCATATGTTGTTTTGCATTGTGAAATAATGGTGTGGTCACATTAGCAAAATTTTATGCGTAGAAAAGTTCTGATGTCTGTAGCAACGTATGAAACTTTCAAACCAAGCTGATTTCATTGCAGAAAATTCTCACAAGCAGCTAAACCCTATACAAATCCCTCATGTGAAATTCACAATTGTGTGGAACCCTATTGAAATGATTGGGTTTTGGCTGCGAAAATTCGCCAAACAACTATAAATGTGACCTCACCTTAAATCAGACTGCGCCTTACACATTGCATTTTCAGCATTACCTCTAGGGGAGCTTTAGCACATTAAGCCGCTTTTCCACCAAAATTACCTAGAACGATTTGTCCTAGGAACTTTTTTTCTCCAGACCTGTTGCTGTCTGCGTTTCCATCGCAGTCTGAAAGTACCGTGAGGATTAGGCAAATTAGTCTGGTGACATAGGACTGCGCGTGACTTTTCAGTTCCCGCTGGATTTTGTCCTCCATATATAAGCTTAATAAAGCCTGAAACTCGTCGGTCCATTGGTCATATTTTTTAAACTCCATTGTTGATTCGAATAGCAATCAACTCTTACTGCAATAGACTGGTGGTTGAAATAAAACGCTGCGTACAGTCAACCAATCAAAATGCATCGTAAACTCAACCAATCAGCATTTTCAGAGCCCAAGTCCCACCCCCGAAAGTTCCTGAACTTTGAAAAAGTACTACCTCATGACCAGGGACTTTCTGATGTGGAATTTTTTACCCGGAACTTCATTTAGACACTGGTCAAACACACTTGAGTACCATCCCAAAGTCCCTAGTTCCTGGGGAAAGTTCCTGCAGTGGAAACGTGGCTATAGTGTAAATTTCAGTTTGATAAACTGCTGAAAAAGATTCAGTGTGTAATTGAGCTGTCTGAAGCGAAGCAAACTGAATTTTGCAAACCCGTTTGACCGTTTTTGAAAAAGAGTGATTCATTTGCAAATCTGACATCACAAGTTCTGATTCTAAATAGCTGACTTGAACTGACGTATATGGTAATCTCCATATTCAGACAAGAATATATCAATAATATATTGCTGGGGCACAACGGTTTTTCACTAGGGCTCGTGTCCAAGTAAGATGGATCTAGTGATGACCATGAAGGAAATGAAAAAGTATCGTAGTATGCAGTACTGCAAAATTCATATTATTTTATTAAGACACAATGCTAAGAACCAAACCAGCTTTTGTTTTATAATCTCAGAATCACTAATTTAAACAGTCTTCTAACTTATAAACTAAACTAAAATCAATCAGCAACTCAATGACATTATATAAAGATGACAGCTGTCATGTACAGAGAATCACGGAAAGCCTGAAGGGATACTTTTTTTTTTTTTTTTTTTTTTAAACTTTGTTTTGAAGCTGAAACAGTGTTTAAGGCTGAAACAATGGGAACTTTTTAGTGTTGTCTTCAACTGTAGTTTAAGATTTTCTACATAAAAAATAAACGTTGCAGATACACTTCTACTTTGCTAAATGTTGAACAAAATGTTGAAGTGCTTATGTGGCCTAGCATTCACATCTGCGTTTGTGTACTTGTATAGGGTATGTCTCTGGAGTAAACAACATGTGGAACAGGCATATGAATACGTTTAAAGACCAAATCGCATCATCACTGTAATGACGGGGCGCACAAGTGCTCCCCAGATACTGCTGCCTGGGTAATAACAGCACACCCATCTGAGTCTGTCGTTTAGAGTTGGGCAACAGAAGTACATACTTGATATTCAGAGCACAAGTGGCTGGTTGCCTGTGATCGCCTTTGACTGAACAATTTTTACCGCTACAACTGTCGATTGTCATTATGGGTGGGGTGTCGTGGGATGCATCGTAAGCATCTTGTCAAAAATGATTATGTTCATGAACTAAGTTACAACTCCAGGTGGCCTGGGCTTTTTATTAAGTTTATAAATGCGTTAATGAGACTTCGACGAAGAAATATTCTTTTATTAATTTAAGGTTAATAGACTTAATTAACCTCCAAACCCCTGAAACTGATGTGTCTTTTTAATGCATGAAGGCACCATTTTTTTAGCATCCCGGATATATTGAATGCCCTTAAGTGAGAGGGAGATGTTTTGTGGAAAGTAAAATGGAAAAATCTATCAGTTTTTGAGGATGAATGTACCATACAGCAGAGATGGTGTGATAGTACAACAGAGATAGAGCGGAATGGAATATTATGTCAGATCTATCTATGTATCTATCTATGTATCTATGTATCTATCTATGTATCTATCTATCTATCTATCTATCTATCTATACAGCAGGAGGGAAAACTAAACATAAAATTGCTTTTTTGTTCTTATTTTTTATGAAACAGTGGTTTATTGAACAAATTTTGTCTCTCTCTTTAAAATAATTCAATTACAATTAACATTTTCTTAAGGATAAATATATTCAATATAATAAATATATAAGCTAATATAGTGCATATATTTAGTGAAATGAGTTCATTTCTCTAGTGAACTATTATGCTGTGGACAGTAAATGACTTGCCTAAGGTAAATATGCTACTTGAGATATTATTCTCAAGCTGTTTTACTGATGTCTTTCCTCAGTTGAAACGCTGGTTGAGAGATTGCACGCATATCTAGATCGTCTGTTGTTCTTCTTCTACGCTTTTTCCTGTTGTGGCAGTTAGCAAACAGTGTTGCATTACCACGTACTGGATTCTGAATCGCCTGTGACTTACTGTATTAGTCAACTAACTGCATGAACTATGTTATCTATCTATCTTGCAATTCTGCATTCTGTTTGCCACCTCAGTTGGAATTTAAAAGGCATTCTTAATTCATTTCTGAATGGTGAACAACTAGTAACAAGTAGTTGTAGGTTATTAGGTTCTACAAGTACTGTAGGTTCTCGCTCCTGTACCGCAGTCATATATAAAAAGTCTTGTGCCACAGACAGTAGGAGGGCTTCCGGACATGGCTGCCTGTCTCAACAGTCGTCAGTCCTCCATGATGGATCATCTAGTAGACTCGAGTCCGGAATGTGCCCCAGATTAATGGCCACCTAAGTTTAGCGTGAACAAATGGAGGAGGGTGCACAGTGTGAACTAGAAGTCACTTACATTTCCTCACCTCCCAGACACAACACCGCCCTGTCATGGCATCCAAATTCACAGCATGGTCCAAATATTGCCACTCTCTTGTTTGGTGTTGAACTCTGAGCAGCAGATTAAATTGTAAGCTTAGTGGAATCTTGCAGCATTTGAGTGGCCGCCACAGCCTCTTAATAGCCTGACGGTCTAATCTTTCCTTTACAGCCATCTCAGAGGAGACAGGAAGTTCGTTTGTCAGGTCATAAATGAAAACCCAAGCACACTGGATTCATTTCCAGCACCAAGGCCAAGTTCCCTCCCTTTCCCCCCCTCCTGCTGCCTGTGGCCATGGAGAGAAAGAAAGTATTTGTAAAAGTCTCCAAGCAGCTTTGATGGGCACAGTGGCGGCACAGCGGAAAAAGAGAGAGAGAGAGAGAGATGAGCTGACATGTCTGTCTTTCTCTCGGGAGCTTTCTAGAGGGCTGTTGAATGGCCACACTGGTCCCATCTCTCATTGCGTAGGAGAGGTTTCAAGAGAAGAAAAAAGAGGATGAAGTAGATTTGTCCTCACTAGTACTGTCATGTCCTCCCTTGGCCTGACACCTTGAAGTTCTGAGTAGGACGGTGCATAAAAAAAAAACAGAACAAGTGCAGAAAAAAAAAAAAAACACAAAAAAACCCAGCATTGTCGGAGAGTGGGCGATCCCATCAGCCACATGATGTGATGTGATTTATTGCTGTCACTGTGAGGACTCATGCAGCTTTGTTTATGCACGTTATAAGTCATTTTAAATTACATCAAAGGGATAGTTCACACAAAAAAATGACAATTCTGTCATCATTTACTCTCCCTCATGTCATTCCAAACCTCTATGACTTTCTAGAACACAAAACAAGATTGTAGCGCTCTTTCCATTAAGATGAATAGAAACTGGAGCTTTCAAGCTTCAAGAAGTACTCCAAAAATATTTGAATGTGTTTTTTACGATCTCTGTATATCAGATTTAATTGAAATTTAAATGGATTAATCTTTGTTGTACATATTATAATGTCATAATAAATGTTAAATATTTAAAGGTACACTATCTATTTTTTTTTTTTTTGTTCAAAATGAACAAAATTTAAATAATCAGATAGTACATCATCAATCCTTCCTCCAAATATGTTTTTGTCTTACCCTGATGCACTATGGTTAGCCTATTAGTAAACCTATAAGTGTTTATATTTTAGACCTGTTGGGATGGTTTTCACGGGAAATTGCGTACATGTGTCACTCGCCCATGCGTGTCTCCTCATATTTGTAAACAGAGAAAAGTTGCTCCGGCTACTTTGACGTGTTTACGGTGTGGGAGTGGCATAGGTTAGTTGTCACAGCAAGTGAAAAATGTTGACATGGAGCACGCTAAATCTTGAACCTCCAGGGAATCAGCAAGAAATACGACAGAACTAGACAAGAATCAACATTGGCTTGGCTTGGCTTTTCAGAGATGGCAAGAACAGGGATTTGAAATGTTGTAAAAGCGTTGCGGATATGGTGTTTTTATTACTCAACAGGTGAGTAAGATATTCTATTAAACAGATACATTTCCATATGTAGCTCTCTAACAGAGTTCATCGTGAAGCATTATCTATTGTGAAGGGTCATTTCATTATGGGTTGTTGTAGTGCTGTGGTGGAATTTATTTTCAAGGAAGTACCATGTCTATTACTGGGTAAAGCTACAGTGACATCTTCACCTAGAGATCCTTTCCATCTAAGAGATCCTTTATATTCCAACAAAGAGACTAAGCACAACCAAAACAATGTTCTTCTGCAAAATTCATGCAGTTTTGTTTTTTTAACTACTAGAGGACCAAAAGTTACATAGTGTAACTTTAATTAAATGTATTGAAATGCTTTGTGTTAGAAACAGGCCAGATTAATTGACTTATTAATTGACTTATTGATCTTATTAACTTAAGACTCTAATTCATGAACAAATCATTCAAATGGGTTTTGTGAACTAGGTCGGCTGATCCAAACAATTATAATAAAATTTATTAAAATTTATTTTTATTTGTTCTTCACACACAGCTGTTGTATGGCTTCAAAAGATTTGCAATATTGCACAAAAGCCATACAGACTACTTATGTGATTTTTTCCCCCTTTTTGGGCATTTTAATGTCCCAGTGCATTTTCACTTTCATTATTGTGAACATTTTCACCAGGAAACGGATTTAAAACAACTTGAGGGTGGGTAAGTGATGACAGAACTATTCCTTTAAGCTACAAACCATTTCTAAAGGCATAGCTTCCACTTCCCACCAAAGCTTTTATTTAGCTTCTTTACATTATTTTAAAGCCCCATTGAACTTAAAACACTCTCAGTTTTCAACACACCTCAATAGCAGGGTAGAAAAATGAAGGCTGTCCCTCCCCCTGGTGAGGTGGGAAGGTGCTGAGAGGGACGATGCATGTATGGGAAAAGTCTTAACCTTGTTAGTGTAAGGATAAAAGAGGCTGGAGTGGGAACTGGCGCTACACTCTTTCACAGGCCTCTCTGTTGATTCTTGACCCGCTGCCTCCTCACTCAGTTTGGCAGGCATGTTAGTCCTGCGCCACTCTCTGTGTAAGCATGAGGGGTAAATCATCTTGTCGATCAATCATCAACTCGTCTCCCTATGCTAAGTTCACAGGTTCACATTAAGTGCTGTCATTTCCCTGGGCAAGGCCTGATTATTATTTCTGCTGTTTTGGTCCTCAAAACAACTGGGTCTCATTCACTAATATATGTATGTATACATTATATATATATATATATATATATATATATATATATATATATGGCCGACATTTAACTCTTGAGTCAAGGGGGGGCAAGAATTTTTTTTTTTCCCCAGCAAATTATGCACAGGAATTTTAAGCAAACAAGTTTACGTTTGCTTGTTGTTTATTTACTCATTTATTTAATAATTCAATTTATTTTATTATCACAGGAAATTACGTGGATGATATGTGAATCATTGTTCATTATTTTGCGAGCAACTGGTGATAAAGAAAAATGCCATGTCACAAAATTGAAAATGTTTCCATTTTAAACCATGAAGGCGAGCCAGTGGATATCGCACAAACAATGTGCAAACTTTGCATGAGAGTTGTGCGGGTGAAGTCTCAAACGCCAGTCAGTTATTCACAGAAAATGAAAGTAAAAACTGACTGAGCTTTTGGCATCTGTTGCTGCATTCACGGCACATATTCTCTTAGAGACGATGTGAGATTAATCTAATTTATTTTCTTAATATTTCTCTTGTGGCCCATAGTGAAAAAAAAAAAGTATTTTTTGTGAATCGAGAAGTATTTCATGTTAAACAAGTTGTTTTTTAAATGAGGAATAAGCTATCTAACTAATCTTTTTATTATCCCCACAGCACATCGGTTATGCGGTGATGCGCTATGATATTGTGGGGCAAATAAATAGCAATGTTAATTTAATAATAAAAGTAGCATAGTAATAATAAGAATAATTTAATAGCCCTGCTTCCCCGTCTGCTAGTATACACCACTGTGAAGGGATAAACGGCGTTCAGGCACGGCATCAAAGCGATTACCTGTTTTATCCAAATCCACATGTGTGGATCGTCTTTCCGCGCTCACGGGCAAAGGAATATCTTTGAAAGGCTCGCTCGCTCAACTGTGCACGAGACGGACTGGAACGCGGGAAATGAAATATACCTGGGCCTTAACCGCTCCAAATTGTAGTGGACTGGAGCTGACGGCTTACATCAGGAAAAATATGGGGGGGCATCTGCACCCCCTTGCACAATCAGTTTGAATCTCCGCAGAGGAACGCAACATCTTTGTCTTTGTCCTTTAAAGAGTTTCCACTGCACTAAAACTTCTTCTGACTCACTCATAAAGAGAGTCTTTGCCGCCGTCTAATGGCGTAATAATGCAACTTTAAATATGGCATATTATTTATATAAAGTAATATTTATTGAACAATATTTAAATTAACAACAATAGCCATTATAAAAGAAATAAACTCAAACAAACAATTCGGTCAAGCGTATAAAAGTAGTGCTTCAGTACAGGATTTAAGTTAATTGTAGCCTAAATATAAAGTTATGAAAATTTCATTTTTCCCTTAACCCAAATCGTTTTGCTCTGGAACAAGTAATAGATTAATAAGACCAAAGATTGCCTGTTTTATATACCCCAAATTAATTATATTTTTAACCACTATCTACATAAGAGCCAGCAGCAAATACCGAGGGATTGGCCGAGATGAAGCTGTTCTCTGCGGGTACGTGAGTGCTGATGGCCTGGAGCTTGCGTCTGCGAAAGTGTCAAAACAAATAGTAAAATAGGCGCTATGTTTTATATGAGTCACATATTTGAGGTCTGAATAACTACATTCTTGCCTACAAAACTCTTTAAACTACATTTTGTGACATAACAGTAGTTTTTATAAAAAAATATGGCAGATTTGCTCGACCGCCATGACAGTCGGTGCAAACGGAGTGATACAAATGGTGACACGGTACCAGTGCTGACACTGGGAGAATATTGCATGGTTCTCAGCCAATCAGATTTGAGAACCAGAAAGAACTGTTGTGTATAATATTTAAAAATAATATTTATTTTTAAATGATTAATAATTATATAATTAAATTATTAATCATAATAAAATATTTATTTTAATTTAATCATGATTTATGAGTTTTATGTACGAACTACGAAGTACACACTTTTTTAACTTTTTTTTTTCCCTCTTTGCCCCAGTTAAAACATTTTAAGATGAAAAGCCATAGAGGTGGTAAAATTAGAACCATTAATTTTAACGAGACCACGCTTGTTTTAAGGGTGGGGAAAGCAGCCTATGGTTTATTAAGGGTAATTCTCATCTTGTTCAAACAAGACATACCTGTTGTACCATCGAAGCAGCAGACCGGCAAAACAGAGTCTCATTCTCAGCCTTGTGAAAAATCGTATTAACCTAAGTGCTACCTGTCGGTACATCTCCCTGCGTCTGCCATGATGTTAAGAACCTTTCGAGCCCAGCTCCCCCTAACGTCACAGTCCGACGCGTCTCCATTTGGCCCCGCTCGCAAGATTCATTACAGTGTCGCTCGCATTTACACACTCTGCTTCATTGCAACGTTCAGCAAGACAGGAACTGTCACATCATTTTTCTCTGCTCCTGCTAAAAACGTTCAAGATATAGGAACCGCTACAAGCCATTTGATCACACAACAACAGTTGAAACAACAGAGCAATTCCCTTGTGTCTGTTTTTATGTTCTAGAAAATATTTACGTTAGCAGCAGCGGATTTGCTCGTTTCGCTCTGACCTTTTCCAAAGCCCTGCGATTCTGTTAGCAGCCTGAGAGGTTTGTGGTGCCTTGTTTCATTTGATCTCTTTTTAATCACTTTAATATAAATTCTGTCAACAAGAACACTATTGGATGTGTGTAACACACTAGGGAAGTGAAGGAGATCAGAGAAAGTTAAGAAACGAGCACTTTAAACTTTCTCTTAAAGTCGTATATATATATTTTCCTTTAGGCGTGCATGTAAACTTTATTAATGATTTGTTAGTCTGTTGAAAAACGGCCGGCTAATTTTTTTTTTTTTTTCTTAAGTCAGCAGCATGGCCATTGTTATTCAGTATGCATGTTCCCGGCGCTCTCAGCTGCAGAATATGTTGTCATGACAACCAGTTGGCCTCCTGTTGCTGATGTTGATCAAGACCTATGTTTGTGAGGGAGTGTGAGTGTGTATGAGGTGAGAGGAGAGAAGAGCTTTCATTTTGTTAAAGCAAGGCAAAGCCTGTGAGAGGGCCATCCGAGCCGCTTTTATGGGTGATGATCTGAGACAATTGCCGGTCTCGAATAAAGCTGGATTTGGTTCCATAACAAAAGCGATGACAGAGAGAGAAACAGATTATTAACACTTTAAAGAGACACAGATTTGAGACTCTGAAATTTTCCACTAAAGCTTGTATGAAACTCAGCTTAGAGTATTTCATATCCGTACCAAGGGTTTTGGTATGTTGCAACTGCAGGGTAATGATATCTGTTGTCAGTCTGCATACTTTTCTTTTTTTAAATCTAAAATCACAGATTAAACTACAATGCACATATTTTTGTTATTATAACACTTTTTTTTTTTTTTTTAGTAGGACACTTATTTATTCCATTTCTAACATTTAAAATTTATTTTTATTTTTTAATTATTTTATATTTAATTTTTATTATTGTAAAATATTTGTAATTAAAATAACAAATTATTAATTAACAATTATTATTATTATTATTATTATGTATTTACTTATTTTATTTTATTTTATTATAAATTTTTGTTAGGACTTATTTGCAATTTCTAACATTTATAATTTTTTGTTATTGTTTAAATGTACTGTATTTTTCAATTATTGTTTTTATTTATTTATTTATTTGTTTGTTTGTTTTTTTTAAATATTTTTTAACATAATTTGTTTTTACACTCAACTTGACTTTTCATATCCATAACAAGCACTTCAGATATTTTGCAGGGTATGATTTATCAGTTTTGTGCATTTCAACATTGACATTCATTTATTCATTTAGCAGCCACTTTTATCCACAGCGACTTAGAAATGAGGAAAACTAGCACTAGCAATTCATCATACAGGCATCAACAGTTTACAAAACTGAATTGAATTTTCTCCTTGTGTGTAATTCATATCCTAATGTGGTGAATTTAAACAGGATTTACCCACACAGAGACATTTGCAGAATTAATCTCTGATGTTTGTCCTCATTAACAGTTGTAAACAGACAGTCTTTTACAACAAGGGCTAATGTGTGCGATTTATGTCACGTCGATGGATTCAGACCAGACCACGGGACTTAGGAAAGCATAACTTTCTGTTTCAGGAAGAAACTGCTAGTAATTATTTCCATCGCTCTCACTTAATGCCCAATTGAAATGTTCTAGAAATGATGAGGAGTTGCTTCCTGGCCTGGAGTTGTAAGTCTGAGCAGCAACATGTTCCAATAATCCAAATCTAATCAACAGCACATTTGCTTTACTGTCAGTGTAGCCAATTAATCATCTCCACTCACTTTTCACACAATAAATGCACAAGAATATCGAATGGAAAAGAGAATTTGATTTGCCTTCCGGTTTGCTGATGGTCTCTGCTGTCAGAACTGAGCAAAAGTTAAATATTGAACCATATAGAGATTTTAAATAGACAATAAATGGGCCGGATGTGGATGTACAGGAGCTTCAGGGTGTGATCAATGTGCAGTACGCTAATGGATCAGGGGTGACTTGCTTCTCTTCTTTCATCACTGGTGATACAGTTGGATGCTTTATTTATTCGTTCTGTCAGAACGATCAATAAGATCTCATTCCACCAAAGGCACAGAAGCAGATCATCTCTCCACTCTTTTCTGAGCTCCTCATTTATATCAGCAAAGAACCAAATCTGATGAAAAAACCCACTCAAACTAGCACCAGTGATGAGCAGAATACTTCTGCCAAAGCTCAGGTTTGTAGTTTGTACACTACTCTCAGGAATTCCTCCTGAATGGGAGGACCTGAAATTTCCGCAAACATATTTTTTACAGTATTTAAAAGTGTTTGTTTTTTTTCTCAAACTTTGCAGCCGAAAAGATTCCATTTGCTCCTCAGTGCTTAATAGTTTCTTTAAATCTGTCCATTAATCAATGTTCACTTTTGATTTGGCTTTTAATGTAGGGATTGCATGACATATTGGTAACTTACTGGCTGTCGTATGATATTAGATTTTTTAATTTAGTGGTAATATTGTAAATATTGAATATATATATATATATATATATATATATATATATATATATATACTGATATATTGGATAACACTTTAAAAACACAATTTAAAACTGTTAAATATAATCTTTAGCAAATCTCAAAATGAATATACATTTTTCTTACTGTATATTATAATTTTGTGATGTCTAAATTCACTTATGGTATTTAAAATGGCCGATTTTAGTTTTTAATGTTTTTTTATTATTTATTTAGACAGATTAGTATAGAGTTTTAATATCGGCCATTTATCAGTTGACTATAGGATAAAATACAGTAAAAAATTATATTTATTGACTTGATTTTATTTATCTTGCACATATTTACTTCAGACAGGAAAAAAAAAAAAAACATCACTCTCATAACAAACTCGGAAAAGGTCAATGCACAACTAACTGTCAATAACTGTAATAGTTCAAATACATGGTTGTTAAAACAATTGTAGGCTTTTTGTTTACTCCTGATGGAGAACAACACCTAGTGGTCTCCATGTAATTTGAGACTCTTGATTTAAATACTGTATTTTGCAACAGAGGGGTGTGAAGGTGAGTTAACAGCTCAGGGTTAAGGAGTACTAATGGACACGTTGTGTCACTTCATAATGGAAGTTACAAGACTGCAAGCTTGGCAGGATAAGGACAAGATGGGTATGTCAAAGAGAGATGTGCAAAGTGCAATGATACCAATAACATTGTCACTTAACGCAGTTGTAGAAGCCATGTTTTGGACACCTACTTAAACAAGGGTAGACGGTGGTGATGGGCTGCGTGGGAAATAGTTACAGTGCCCTAAGCACTGCGATCTTGCACTTTATTTTACCAGCCTAAAACCAACAGAGAAGACTCAGAACAGAAGTTTTAAAACTAAGCCTAAAGGTCCAGAAACTCTGTTCCTTCCATTACTGTGACAATCGCTCAAGGTGGTTTTTATAGCTCTCACTTGAGTGTTTCGTTCACGCTTGTTGGAAGGTATATAATGTCTTTCCTGTTGAGCTTTTGGCCTTTTTATCGATCTGTCCACTGCTCACACGTTTAGAGATACTTGTCAGGGAGGCTGTGGCAAACGCACCTCCAGAGGAAGGACCAGAGGGCGGTCAGAAAATACACAAGATCCTCTGAGATGTCAGAAGATGAGTTTTTGTGGAGTTCTAGTAAGTCTGCTCAAGGTCAGAGTTTGAAGATTAATGAAAGCAGCTGTTCGTTCTTCGTTTTGTCTCTGCTGTCTTCTCACCACTTGCCCCAGAATGCAGTGGAGCAAAAGTAGAGGAGCTCATGGCAGCTCTCACAGAGCGTGACAGAATGTCCCTTAATCTCTGCAGAGAAACTCACACGGCTCTGAAAAGAGCTTTTTAATCGGTATGGGTTATCTTATAATGGCAATTCTTAACTGTTTGAGCGTTGTTGGTAACACTTTAGTATGGGGAACACATATTCACTATTAACTATGACTTTTCCCTCAATAAACTCCTAATTTACTGCTTATTAATAGTTAGTAAGGTAGTTGTTGTAGTGGTTAAGTTCAGGTATTGGGTAGTATTAAGGGATGTAAAATAAGGCCTTGCAGAATAAGGCATTAACTCTTGTTAGCATGCAATGCTTCTAATTCTGCTAGGCAAACAGCTCTGACTTGTGACTAAAGCTCAATTTATAATAATTTTAATTTACAAAGAAACCAGTTGTGCTTGTTCTGGGGGGAAAAAATGACAATGCAGTGACATAGCTATTTTGGCAAATCTAGTGCCTGCTTAAACTGGATTGCACGTGCATAGTGAATATGACACAGGTTTTCATGCTGAAATACCGTACCGCTAAATTGGTTAAACTGTTTAGTTAATTCGCCCCATGGTCTCTTTGAAAAGCTTGAAGGCTTTGCTAAATGAGATCTTCTATAGCGCTTCCCGAGCCTCTTCTTCTGTCTTCTGTTGCTTTTCATCTGTTTTTTTTTTTTTTATCTCTTAATCGTATCTCATTTTAGAAGAGGAAGAAAACCTTTGAAGTTTAACATTGTGCCGCATTTTAAGCCGTGTTAACCGTGAAACAACAATGGTGGCATGTAGCGCAACCACATAGAGAGAGTTCAGTGAGCACACTTCCCCTCTCTGCCTGTTTTTCTCACTTCAGACATGGGCCCAGTGGATCAATACTTTCCATTAGCAGCAATGTGATGATTGTGTGGATTGTGTGGGGTCAGTCCACAATGGCATCGGCTTTAGCCTCTTTATTAATTACGAAACAGCCCACTGCCGCCTCAACTGAGCGGTTCCCGCATTTGGCGCCACGTTGATGTGTGGTGACTCCCACAGAGCATTGCAGTGGGTCAATTGGTTTTGTTAGTTTGGGAGGAAAATATATATATAAAGAAAATAAGAGTTTCTTTGCTCTTTTTTTTCTCCATGGTAGAAAGTCTTTGCTCTGTTACATGCTCTCAGACTGACCTTTGGTTAGATAAGCAGGCCATTCCGTGGCTGAGATTGTCTATATAGGCAACATGAGTTGCTAAGCTCCCTGCAGAGCAGAAGATGCCTCTGTCCTTATGTGCTTTCTTACCGCACTGCATTCCTTTTAGAATTTACATCTCAGTTATGCCCGTTTTACCTTTCTCTAATGCAGAACTGCAGAAGACGCTCTTAGAAAGTGCATAATGATCTTAATTAAACAACAGTCGCCCAAGGTTATAAAACTGCTGAGCAGCAAATGAACAGGGGAAGCTTGCAATCAGCAAAACCTCCTGCAATATCACAATGAATTTACAGTGTACAGAGAGGGCAGAGTTAGTCTGAGGTGCAATTGTTCAATAAATGAATAGTCACGTAGGTTGGTGCCTTTATGAATTGTTCAGGAGGAGGCACCATCACACTAGGCTTTGCCCTCCGTTAAATTCCATTCATACATATTCAAACGCAGATAAGTTTTGCATTCCAGAAAGTTTGGTGAACTTTGACATGTGAATTCATATACTGAGAGACATGTGACCAACAGAGAATCTCAACGTCACGATTGACCGCTGAACGCAAAATTCTGAACTGCAGGTTTGCAGTGTTGCAGTAAAAAGTGGTACAGTATATTTTTTTTTATGTCCATTATTATTTAGTATTTGTGATTTTAAAGGTGCAATGTGTAAAATTTAGGAGGAACTATTGACAGAAATTCAATATAATATGCATAACTATGTTTTCAGTGGTGTATAAAGACCTTACATAATGAACCGTTACGATTTTATTACCTCTAAAAGGGACCTATTATGCAAAATTCACATTTGGACATAAATGTGTAAATGTTTAATCCCCATAAATCATAAGCAGTGTTTTAGAACAAGCTGTTTGCAGGTTCCTGGCAACGTGATGTCACATTCGTGTGATGCCCATGAATGTTGACAGACACTGCCGTTTTAACACAGTCCGCCATTGTTGCACTGACGAGAATGTCTCCCAAGCGTTTTAGGTGTTCTGTAGCTGGATGGATTAATCCACATAGGTCTCTCCATTTACTCCCAAAATCTGAGCCACTGAAGATGAGGTGGATTAATGTTTTCGAAGAAAATGCTCCCTCAACTCTACCGAAATACGTTTATGTCTGCGCGAATCATTTCACACCGGACTTTGTTAAAGAATGTCAATACAAAGGGACAATACAAAACAGAGGTTGTGCTAAAAATCTGTTACTCAAGGATAGATCAGTACAAACTGTTCGTGATCCAGCTTACTGTCTCCAGAGTGTTACTGGATATGGCAGTAATGAAGGTGAGAGCATGTACTTCGCTATGTATGTTGATGATAATGCAAGGAAGAGAGAGACAGAGTTTATGGATAATATTTTAATGTACACTTGAAAACAGATGCTTCATATTTTTTTGTGAAGTACAATAAACGTTATAAAACTCATCGGTAAACAGGCTTGTACTGATATAGTGGATAAAAACAGGAAGACAATACAAGTTATAACCGTAATTAAACTAAACTATACCTGTTCTATCTCCATGCAGCATATATTCGCAGTTTCTGACATTATAGGTCGTCCTGACTGAATCCTGACACCAGAGAATCAGCTCTTGAAGCTCCGCCCTCTTAGGCCGAGCGCAGCAGCTCATTTGCATTTAAAGGGCACACGCTGAAAGGGCGTGTTTTTGCTCACCCCCCAAAAAGTGGCAATTTTAACATGCAATAAAAATGATCTGTAAAGACCGTTCTTTGTTAGAAGTAACACGAAACCTCATTGCTTGACTGGCTAATCTCTTCTGTCTCAGACGACAACATTTTTGACGACATCTCTATGTGCTTCAAAAGGGAGGCGTGAATGCCATTGGTTGCAGTTCGCAACCTCACCACTAGATGCCGCTAAGATTTACACACTGCACCTTTAAATCAATGCACTAGAGTTTGACATCATATCCTGTTTGGGAAATTTGGCATACTCTAAGTCTAGTGTTCTTAGTTTTTGCTTTTATGACTGAAATTACAAAGTCCATCTGAATAAAGTTGGCTAATGTTATTAAAAGGTTGCAAGTGTTTCATGATTGTAATGGCTATTTTCTAATGATTTTCATAACTGCAATAGCAACTAAATTGTATGCTGTTATATTCTCAGAGATGATACTGCATATTGCCCACCCCTACATTTGAAGATTGGTTGGCAATTTGTTCAGAAACTCTCTAAACTCAAATCTCGCCCAATAGTCATTAATAAAGTAGTGTGCAATCCAGAGCAAGCAAACTTTTATCTGACATGAAATCTCTGCAGAGTGATAAAACAGTTTGGATAAAGGAAGAACAACGATTTTAAGTTCACACAAGGGAAATACGGACAGTAAAGCAAACATTTAAAAAAAAAAATAATAATAAAAAATTCTCCAACATCTTACTCTTATCCTGATTTTTTTTTTTAATCGCTACTTCCAGAACTGTCAGTACTTTGAGTTTTACTGCCTTGTGTCTGGAGGTTTTGTGTATTTGCTGTTGAATGTATGAGAAAAACCAGAAAGTGCTGTTTTGTTTACCCAACATTGCATATCTTTTTGACTGTACATTGAAAAGTATGCAGGGACTGCTCAAGTCTGCTTGTTTAACTTCGGGGAAAATAGGAAGCAGATGCACCACGATTCCTGCAGAATTTCGGTGAGAGATGAAAGCTTAGATATGCAGCTTGAAACTTGTTTGTCTGCACAAGACCTGAAGTGGGAATATTTTCCAGCTTGCTGTGAAGTACATTGCTTTGATCAGTTGGTTTCTCATCCATGTAGTTCCTCGTGGTTGGGAATCACCTCTTAGGTACATCCGTGAGACCCAAAACTGTAGGGAACTATTGAAAGAGCTTCAGAGAAACGAAATGAGTTGAATGAATGAGTCCAGGGCCCTTTCAGAAGCACTCTGCTGATGCAAATGAATGATGACATCTGCTGACAATGGAAAAATCACCTCCTAATGTCGGCAAAATGGGCTGTCCTGGGAAAAGAGAGCAATTTGGAGACATCCGTGCGAGCGCTGACAACGACTCCTGCTGAATAACGCATTGTATGTCCCCATTCGTTCGGCCACCATCTATTTATTGTTTGTGATGGCAAAACCTGTTTCTTATTTGTCGACATTCTTCATGTTAGATTGCTTATTCAAGAATACCGTTGGTTTGAAAACAGAGATATGGTCTTTCAGTTATCACATTTCAGTGCCAGTATGCCCAGGTTTGCCGCCACATGGTTAACACCTCCATCTGTTAAAATACAGTTCCCTGACTTATTGTGTTTTCACCACATTCGTTTGTTGTCATAATTCCCGCTTATAGAAAGCAGATGGACATAATTAAAAACAAACCAGTGAAACTATTGAGGTATAGAGCACTAATCCAGCAGACATAGAAAACCATAATCCCGAGACAAAGAATGTCTTTTATTGCTTCAGGTAAGCAAGGGATAGTAGCTTCTGTTTGTTTACGTTTACCATCCGTCTTCATCTCTGGCTCCCCACATCCATTTATTTTTCATACTGAGCAGGTTTAACTTTCTTCAGCCTGCAGATCCACGCTAAGCCTGTGCAGTACAAGCTGTTTATTCATAACATCTGGAGACGCAAAATCTTCACAGGCTGCCGTCCTCATTCATCACCCAACAATCACGTTCCCCTTAGAAATTCCCTCAGAGCCCTGAGTTTTCTAAATATTGATTAAATGATGTTTAGGAGTCGCTCGATAAGGTCTTGTGGCCCACTGTGATTTGGATTGCTTTTTCAATCTTTAGTCATAGAAATAGGATTTAAGCAGGATTCTACTGAAGGTGACCACATTAATCTAGCCAATGAAATTCCTTTAAATGACAAAATTAAATTTTCACAGAGAAACTGAGTTATGCTCTTTGCAAAGGTTTTGTTTTTGAATGGACCAATTGTTCTTCCAGTAGTGGTTTTAAAATGCAGAACTCTTGGATTATGGCTTCTTTTTTTTTTTCTTGTTTTAAAGATGTCATCGTTGATTTTCTTTTGTGGGGTAGAATGAATAAGTTGAAACAGCGGGGCCACAAGTTGTAGTCAAAACATTGTCAAACTATTTATGCTCTGTAACTGTTTGATCTAAAATAATTTTGCTTTATGGATATGATATGTATTTGTGCTGGTTGTTCCAAAATAGCTACAGAAACCCTGAAACCATTAAACTGCTCTCCTCTTTTCTATGTCGTTTTTTTATTTGTAAGATATTAGCATAACCAGAAGAGAGATATCAGGTATAAAGTTGGAGTTTGCTAGAGCTAGTTTGTTTGCGCTTATTCTGTAATCTGATCTTTAATAACTTTATTGTGTCCAAACTATTATCATAGTCATGAACATTGAATGTGATTGTCTTCGCTATTGGTTCGTTATTATTTTTAGCAATCTAGAGTATAAGTCATTTTGCTCTTACTGAGGGTTAGTGGTGCAACGGATCACCAAACTCACGGTTCGGATCATAGTACGGTTTTTGAGTCACGTGTTAAAGTACACTTTAAGCACTTTGATACCACAGCAAAAACTCCTAACTAATAAAGTTCAAACATTATTAAAGGCAAATGAACAGACACTAAAAATAAGAATACACAAATTAAAACAAAGATAAATACTATAGAACAGATAAACAAATAAAGTTAGGTCTAACAGTAGTTCCCTTTCGAAAGGGAACTTCTACTCTGCGTTTGCAACGCTATGGGGAAACGTCACGTGACTCGGTGTTCGAAAGCCAACTATCCAATAACTCCAAATCCCATTGGCCGGCGACAGCCTATGACGTCATACAGGCGCGACCCGGAAGTATAAAAGGGGCGCCTGGGGAAGCAGTCATTATCTCATCGTCTTTCGGGACTGTTTGTGTCGACTGCCATTATCGAATATACTCTTCATAGAGTATGTCTCTGTTATGTCTGAGGGCAAAGAGAAACATTTCAGGAAGTGTGTGGATCCATGCCCGAGGTTTTTAACGGAGGGTTCGCACACCCTATGCGTCTATTGTTTGGGAGAAGAACACGCACGGATGGTGCTTGAGGGCGCTGTCTGTGTGAATTGTGAGCGTCTTCCTATGAGAACGCTCCATTCTCGTCTGGCCCTCTCCTCGAGGGATGAGGCGTCAACATCTGCGCCTGGTCGGTCCGGCCCTGCTCGTGCTGAGGCAGAGTGGCGGCTGCACTCATGGGGCTCGCAGATGGAGCTCGCTGCCGAGTTTGAGAGAGGTGTTATGGTCTCTCAGCCTCCGGTGGCGGCTGGCGGGGATGAGCTCCTGGATGATGATGATGTCTTATCTTTGACATCATCGGATCCGGGAGCGAGTGTTCTTCTGGCTGATAGCCCCCGTGGGCAGGAGGCAATGGAGGAGGAAGAAGTGGCTTTTTCTTCTTTCTCCAAGTCTCCTGGCCCAGCATATGCAGAGTTACTGGAGGTTGTGGAACGCGCTGCTGGCAGACTGCAGCTGCCGTGTGGGCGCGTGAAAAAAAAAAAAAAAAAAAACCTGTTCGCGGCAGACTTGACGAACATTTTTCTTTCCGACCACAACCCCGTGACTCCAGTGAGCCTTCCATTTTTTCCGGATCTCCACGTTGAGATCGGGAAGGCATGGAAGAACCCATGCTCGGCCAGAGTTCATCCGCATCGGCGAGGGAATCTCGCCGATGCGGATGGATTGGGCCAGCATGGGTATGTGTCGCTGCCGCCCATTGACAAGATGTTTGCCAGCTATCTCGTCATGGGCAGAGCACCGACACTAAAAGCTCCAGTTTTGCCGTCCAGACCCCTTAAACAGACATCTCGTCTGAACGGCAGAGCATATGCTGCTGCGGGTCAGGCTGGTGCGGCTTTACACACTATGGCAGTGTTGCAGGCATACCAGGCTGATCTGCTGAAGGCGAGGGCGCGCTCAGCAGCTTTTAAGAGTTGCATTCCACTCAGATCCGTTTTTTAATTACTACTGTATGTTCAGGTGACACCTTTGAACAGTCAGGCTGACGGCTGGGCTTATGATGATTTTTTTCTGGAGGCCCGCCTTCTGGCTTGATAGTGAAAGGGTTCTTTGGGCTTCTAGAACCATGGATGTTTTCCTTCCCATGTTTGTAAAGGAGCAGTCTTTGGTCTTCGAGCCACAGGAAGGTAAGACAGAGTCAGATTTCATTTCTTAAATGTTGACTTTGTGTCGTTCCTGTATATTTTCTGAACATGTCACAGTGAATGTACATTGAGATATAGAATTTGAAGGGGTTTTTTGGGCAAAACTGGAATGTTGAGACTGACTAAGCAGGTCACAGAATGGCTGCTGCTTAGTTTTCTCTCTATGTTGAGTAGCCTCTCGGCTATTTTCAGTATAGTTTGAGTTGGCACTCATTGCTTCAGTTTGTATGTCTACGGCGGCCCTAACCGGCCGCCTGACTTTTCAGCTTTGAGCTTCACTTTATTTTTCTCATCATGAGATTTAGAAGTGGAGATCAGGCTGTTTGTTATGGTGCCTGTTGTATATAATAAAGAAAATAGGCCTATAACTTGGCAGCCAGGCTAGAGCTAGGTGATGTGATATATGAAGTAACCCCATATGTATTCACTATCCTTTCAGGATTTGTTTCCTAGTTCTGGTTTTCCTCCCGAGGGAGTTGTTAGGCTGTACGCCCAATTATCCCCTTGCTGGTGTAGGTGCAATTTGAGTTTTACAGCTAGGTTGTAGACTGTTTTCTGACTCTCTTATGCTGTTCCTCAGGTGGTAGGCCCTTATCTTTGCGTAGATAAGTTATGCAGGTGTGTGCTTGGCCCCACTTTCTAGAACTTTCATGCTAAAAGGAATAACTTTCTTCTGAGCCACTTGATAATTTGTTTTATCAAGTTTGAGTTGACGTTGCTAGTTTTTAGCTCCTGTCCTCTGGGGTTTAGATCAGATTTGAGGATCTGTGTGGGAAGTGTTTTTCTTAATAAAAAAACAGCATGTAGATCAAAGTTTGTGTTACTTTGGGTTCTAGACTTTTGCCCTACACTGTATGTGAGCCTATGCTGCCACAGGTTGGCACCTGCTCTCATAACAGTAGGCCCTTTGCTGTGAAAGTAGGCCTTTGTTTTGAGTATTTGGTGACTTGTACTCTCCAGTCTGAGGTCCTTGTCACTGGGTGCATCACCTGTTGGATTGCATATTCAGGGTAGTTAGTGCCACTTTGTTGAAGAAAACTGGTATCTATTAGCTCCCTTTTTTAGTGGTCTGGTTAACGGTTATACTGCTTATAACTCGGATTGTAGGCCTTATGATATTCGGCCTCCTTCTAGTTAGCGGTTGTTCTACTATACTGTTTAACTGATCATAATGTGCTCACATATTTTCACAGGTTTACGCTGCCACAGGCCATGCCGCGTGTCTGTCTGAGGTAGTAGGCTTATATTAGCCTTCCTTAGACCATGTTGGCTTTGTTTGGTTCCCTTTAGTCAAAATGTGTATTTAGGGTACATTGCCTGTTGGAATGTGTAGCCTAGCGCAGGTTGCAGTTAGCTTCCCATAGCTTTTTGGGTTACAGCTGGTTCCCTGTAGCTTGGTTCACTTTAATTCACGAGCTGTAGCCACGTGTTATTGAATTGGCAGGCCCCTTCAGGCCTCCTTTTTAGTTTACGTTTGGCACAATTTGTGTTTTAACCTGTGAGTAGGCTGATCGCCACCTGTTACTGGAATGGAGGCCCCTTTAGGCCTCCTTTTTCTAGTCGACTTGTTGGCAGGATGCCTGGGAAACCATGCCACCGTCGGTCACACCCCATCACTGACGGATAGGCCCTAACAGGCCTGTTCTCGGTGTTTGGCAGTGTTTTTCATGTGTTAATCATGACACTGTTAATACATGGCCTCTGGGTGGTATGGTTATGGTAGCCACTTGCTGATGCCACGTGTTTACTAAGGCAGGCCTACTTCGGCCTCCGGTGTAATATGTGGAGTTCAGTTATATACTCCTCTCGCTGTGAGGGTGACAAGGTGCTTTTTACCGAGTATTTCGAGTGGCTAGCCCCTCAGGTTGGTTTGGCAGCAAAACCTTACTGAAGGTTGTTTTTTACCTATATCTGCCTCCCTGAATCCTATTCTAGTTGAGCTAAGGGCCACCTAGCGCCTAGGGTGGATCTTTTGTGCTCCTAGAAACGGCCACAAGACTACGCCGTGTGTATTAGAGGTTGCTAGGCCTACGGGCCGCCTAGTTTTAACACACTGGAGTATGTTTGGGTGTATTTCTCTTTGAGAGTTATCTTTATACACTTCTGTTGGCCAGAGGCCTAAGTGATAAACCAACCTCCTTTTGTCTGGTTGTTTATCGTCCTTTGGGCCTAAACACTGCCACGAGCTGATGCCACGTGTCTGTTGAGGTTATAGGCCCCTCCAGGCCTTCCTTAATGCGTGCTGGCGTACGCTGTACTCCTCTTGCTTTAGAGAGTAAAAGGTGTTTTTACTGAGTACACTGCTCGGTGGATCGTGTTGGGTGGATTGTCATGTGGGCACTTTGCAGCCTCTTAGGCTGCCATTGAAGTCATCTTTCTACCCCGGAAAGAAAGCCGGGCCACTTTCTGTTTGACTTCTGTTATTCACTTAACTCTATCATGCTGTAGGCCTCTTTCGGCCTCCATGAGTATGTGCCCATCGCATGGTCTACCTGTTAGGTGAGTTTCGTACTTCCCTTTTAGGGTTATGTTTGTAATAGTGCTTAGCTCCCTAAGCTGGTCATGGGGTAGGCCTTAATCAGGCCTCCTCTTAAGGATCCAGCATCAGGCTGGTTTGTGCTCCCCTGCATCAGTGTTCTGTAGCGCACGGCCTCCTCAGTGCGTTAATTAAGCACTGGGTAGATCCTAGGATGAGTGGATTATACTCCCCTCAATACGAGGGTTCATAGCACTTAGCTGAGTTCTGCTCTCCAGGATGCCCGTCTCTACGCGTGGGTTTGAGTTTGTTTCTGCCTCTTTGCAGTCACTCTTACTTACTATCTTCTGTGAAGAATGCGTGTTAGGAGGCTCTGTATTCAGACAGGGTTGGCCCAGACTGAGTTTGTCTCAGGTCAGACTAGGTCGGCCTCCCTGGTGGCTTTGGGGGTGACTTCGTTCCCCTCTAGTGACTGGCCGAGGTTCCCTTTGGTTCCTTGGCCACATTCCCTTGAAGGGACCACTTTTTCTTCTAGAAAGGTTGGTTCCAGACGCCTTAGCACCTTCCGTAGGGCCTTTGAGGAGGTCCTTCGTGGAGTTCAGCTTGGGCTGTTGGCCGAAGGGAATGCTGTCACTGACAGCCTGGTGTGACCCGAGGGAGAGTTGCCAAGCAGTTTCTACTGCTCTGGAGCCTTTGTCTCAGCCATTTTTCTTGGCAGGCATTCTCCTCAAGCATGGCGGCGTGGGTATATCGTTCCCCATAGCGTTGCAAACGCAGAGTAGAAGTTCCCTTTCGAAAGGGAACGTCTCAGGTTACGAATGTAACCAGGGTTCCCTGAGAACAGGGAACGAGACTCTGCGTTTCCTTGCCATACATCGGGCTGCCTGCTGAACAGTCCCTCAAGACGATGGATAATGACTGCTTCCCCAGGCGCCCCTTTTATACTTCCGGGTCGCGCCTGTATGACGTCATAGGCTGTCGCCGGCCAATAGGATTTGGAGTTATTGGATAGTTGGCTTTCGAACACCGAGTCACGTGACGTTTCCCCATAGCGTTGCAAACGCAGAGTCTCGTTCCCTGTTCTCAGGGAACCCTGGTTACATTCGTAACCTGAGACGTTTTCTGGTACAGAAAAGTAATAATTATTATAAATAGAAAAATAATTAAATATAGATTAATCATTGTTAAAGCTGTGTTTTGTTGTTTGACGATTAAAGGGTTATTTCACCTAAAAATGAAAATTCTGTCATTAATTACTCACCCTCATGTCGTTCCACACCCATAAGACCTTCATTCATCTTCGGAACACAAATTAAGATATTTTTGATGAAATCCGATGGTGGTCTGCATTGACAGCAAGTTAATTTACACTTTCAATTCCCAGAAAGCTACTAAAGACGTATATAAAACAGTTCATGTGACTACAGTGGTTCAACCGTAATGTTATGAAGCAACTTTTTGTGCACCAAAAAACAAAATTACCACTTTAATTAAAAATATATAGTGATGGGCGATTTCAAAACACTGCTTCATGAAGCTTCAAATCTTTTGTTTCGAATCAGTGGTTTGGAGCGTGAAAGTCACGTGATTTCAGTAAATGAGGCAGTTTGATTCACTCTCCGAACCACTGTTTCGAAACAAAAGATTCGTAAAGCTTTGAAGCTGTGCATGTGCAAATAATAAACTTTCACTATATAATGGTTAAATGCAATTAATCCATGAATCACATGCGTTCCAAACCATGGGGTCTGGTTCGTACGGATCAACATACAATCCGTTGCACCTTTACTGAGGGTTGAGGAAAGGCTGGTGCTTACAGTTCATTTTTTTATTTTTCAGTAGTTCAGATTTTAACTTGCCCAAGCTAAATGTGAAATTTTTACTGACCCTGAGGCAAAACAGCAATTCTGCATGCACACATACCGAATTGACAACATAAATGGTGCATTGGCCTCACTTTCCAAGTGAAGTCTCTGTTTCCATTCATTAGATTTGTTGGCTGTAGGATCCAGACCTGTCATGGACTTCCTCTATGTGGAGTCATTTGCAGCCGTGTTGAATGAGGCCTAACGTTTTTTACTGGACCATGTCCTGCTCCTGTTTTATGTTTAGATTCAAAGCAGAGTCAAATTACCCATTTTCCCCAGGACAGACATTACCCACGCCACTAGAGAGTGGAAGAAGATTGTTCGCCATGCTGCCTCCTCTGTCTCACAGTATGCAGAGAATTCACTTCACTCTATTCACAATAGCAGAGTGCCATTCATGATTCTTACCCCCTAAAGCTGGGTGTTTTTTTCCTTTCTGTCCTTTACAATTGTGTCAGATTGTATGTTGTGACCCCAGTGCGATCTTGAATAAGTCAACATCAGACTACTTAAGGTCATTTTGATTGTATAACCACAGCAGGAAGGAAACGCTAAATAGAAAGACATATTATATATGTTACATATCATATAGACTATGTTTCTTATTTGTTCCTATTGGTTCTTTATTAGATAGGTTGCAGAGTTTCACTGCAGGACTGCAACTTCATAGGATGCTAATAATCATTGTTAATTGGCCATTTGTGAGCATGTCACACTAAGCGATCCAGGATTTTGCCTTATGGCAAAAGATGTCTCACGATCCCTAAAATTTGTCTCTGAGGCAAAATCATGGTGCACACTGTGCATCCAGCTTTACTTGATCAATTGACACTGATCTCTGGGAGTAATCTGCTGAAAGACTGTTTGGATTGTACAGTGAGATAAATGAGTCTGCCTCTGTTCAGTGATGATACAGGCCAGTACAGTGCCTGCAATCTAATCAGACATGTTTGAGGGTGTTTGCTCTTTTCTGACAGCACTTCAGGGCTGTCAAGATGCACACTGTGAGCTGTCTTCTAATTAGTTTTTGCCTTAATTTATTTATAAACATATCTGCAATTTAAATGAGCTTAAAGTATAACCAATAACCAGTGTGTGAGCATGACTTTGAAAAGTCCTTTCTGGTTTGCCAAATTTATCATATTTCACAGCCAAGGATGACTAGGGAATTCAGTGTGTATTTACATTACCTGAAGCACTGCTTGTTTGGATGTTACAAAAAAGCTTTATTTTGTTTTTTAACTAAATGCATCAGCTGGGCGTCACAGGAACCAAGATATATGACATTATTCTTCCTGAAAAATAGTCAAAGCCATTTAGTCTTATTGAATGTCAACTGAATTCATTCCAAAACATTCTTAATCTTAATCATTTATATTCAAGTGGCTTGTTTTTCTTTGCAGTGGTGGTTTTTAGTTTTCTTCTCCATCAATCTAAATTCCAGGTTCTATTTTGTTCAACCTATTGCGATTTTAACAGAGAAAAACAATGTTGAGATGAGCGTATGAAAGTTGTATCAGAGATGAAAGTGCCACATGCTTTAAAAACTGTTAATGCTTTCTTTATAATTAAAGAAACTACAGACATCTCTCAGGAAATATGTGGGGAGAGATCAATTAACAACAGAAAGATTTGGCAAAGACGGTAGTGCCATTAGTGCCACGTAATGGCATTTAAAAAGCATCATGCCAACTGAAAGTAGGCTAATGCTAATTGAACTGTGCTTCAAAAGACAGTTCAATATCATAGTCTTAACAAAGCTGACAAAATAGGACTATAAACACTTCTCATCTTCTCAACAACATGAGATAAGACGTGAGAAGAGAAGTCAACACAGACACTTTAGAAGTTGAAATGGTAGCGAATAACACCATCCACAATAAAATAGCCACTTTCGGCATTCAGGCCTGAACATATTGTGTGAGTGTGCCATTTGTTTTCTCAGCAGGCATTTAACTTTGCAGTAAATGGCGTTGTGTGATGCCTGTACTGCAGGAGTGTTGGGAACATTATGGTACTTAGATAAGGAGTCTAGACTGAAAAACACTTATTTTTGTTAAGAAATTAGTATTGAATCCTACCAGGGGTTATGTTATAGCATGCTACTGTATATTAAAGGGTTAGTTCACCCAAACATGTAATTTCTGTAATTAATTACTCACCTTCATGTCGTTCCACACCCGTTCATCTAAGACCTTGGTTCATCTTCGAAAAAAAAAAAATTAAGATATTTTTGATAAAATCCAATGTCTCAGTGAGGCCTTCGTTGCCAGCAAGATAATTAACACTTTCAGATGCCCAGAAAGCTACTTAAGATGTATTTAAAACAGTTCATGTGACTACAGTGGTTCAACCTTAATGTGATAAAGCGACGAGAGTACTTTTTGTGCGCCCAAAAAAAAAAACGACTTTATTTAACAATGTCTAGTGATGGGTGATTTCAAAACACCGCTTCATGAAGCTTCGAAGCTTTATGAATCTTTTGTTTCGAATCAGTAGTTCGGAGTGCGTATCAGACTTCCTAAAGTCACGTGATTTCAGTAAACGAGGCTTCATTACATCATAAGGGTTTCGAAATTTTAGTGGTTCACCACTGGGGGCCGTGACTTTGGCAGTTTGATACACGCTCCGAACTACTGATTCGAAACAAGATTCGTAAAGCTTCGAAGCTTCACGAAGCAGTGTTTTAAAATTGCCTATCACTAGATATTTTTGAATAAAGTCGTTATTTTGTTTTTTTGGGGGCACAAGATGTTCCGAAGATAAACGAACAGTGGAACGACAGTGAGTAATAATGACAGAATTTTCATTTTTGGGTGAACTAACCCTTTAGGTATGTCTACATATGTATATGTTCTCAGTAGAATATCATAATATTCTTAAACATTTTGGTTTATAATGATTTATATCACAATCCATTTTTATTAAATATGATTTGGTGAATGTTATTAAATATATAAATCAGCAAGTCTTTTTTGTGAGTCTTTTCATTTGATTCACTGAAAGAACTGAGAAAGAGTCATTTGTTGTGACTACACATTCAATTCAACCATAAGATTTTCTTCTTTTTTTTTTTCTCAATATCAAGACATTTTTACTGAAAATTCAAATGAAAATAACATTCTTTTTTTTTCAAACTGGATGCCATTTGCTTAATATATATGCAGCGTGATGAAGTCATACGATAACTATGTAGCATACTACTGTTTGTTGCATAAAACATTTGTTGCATAATGCTTTCTTTTTCACATAATCTTACTTAATAATAAGCTGTATACATTATATACTGCCCAGTATTCTGTGAGAAGTAAAGTGTTCTATTCAGAACACAGCCACAGTCAGATTAGAATATCTGACATACTGTGTGTCGTACTATAAGATGACACAAAATATGTCATGAATAAGATTATGTATTTAAGTAATATAGTTGCACATAGTGAGTATTGAACTCTTGGTTTAATTCTTCACTTAATCTGCCTGTTCTGAAATAATCCCCTTGTGAGATTGTGTAGAGCTTTATTAGTGTGTGCAAATTTCCAGACAAGCTGCCCCGTAGGGTCGTACTCTCTTTAATAGCATAATATCAGAGTTTTTGCTTGCATACGGTAGGTCGTCCTCGCGATTGCTCGGTTCTTCTGTTAACCAGAGGCCATCCAAAGATGCTACACTAAAAGAGGCTGGAGCATTTGTTTAAGCACCCTTCCCTGGTTCCACGCGAATAATTAGCTTGGTTGCCATGGTGCATTGTAGGGCCCTGTCGTTTTGTGACCGAATAAGCACAATGACATCAGCCGTCCATGTCCCAGGGGAGCAGAGGTCCAATGAAAGGCCTTTGTTTTCCCAGTGTTCATTAGTGTGGTGGGCGACACTTGAGGTCCATGAAGGACTCGCTAAATTGCCTCTGACTCATCAGAAACACGGAGGGGCCTAACTGCCATCTCGTGCCACAGCGAAGAGCAAGTTTTTCTTCGATTGTAGGGGACGAGAGACAGCTGCCTACTTGTTATCTCTAAGATGTTGCAAATGTTTGCTTACGTTTCAAACACAAGAATGGTGTGTTGCCCCATATAAATAGCTCGCTGTGATTCGTCACTTCATGTAGACATCAGACCATCTCCTGTTGATAAATTGCCTCTGCAATAAACAGAATATTTTTAGATGCACTGCATCCTTCTTTACCCTTGCATACTGGACTTCACATCTTTTTCATCTGCTCTGAGGGTTTTTATTTGTCAAATGATTACTGACTTAGACAAAAATATAGAAAATCTTTTTGTCAAATTTACTATTTTTCTGCTGTGAAGCTTGATAAACACTCGCCATCCTAACTCTGCACCTGTTTTCATGGTTTACTGAGAGAATGAGCACTCGGAGAGAATAGGGGTAGCAGGACGTCACAGGCTTGCTGAGACAAAGAGATGTAAATAATTGTCTGGTGCTCGGCCGAGGAAATAGGCAATATGGATTCAGTTGGGGCTTGTGCCATATGCATTGTCCCAAAGGATCACTTCCACGGCAGATGTGAGAGCTTGCCACGTGTCATTGTGTAATGTGTGTGTACAAGCATGTTGTATTGAGAGTATATGATCAATTGTATAAAGGTGCCTATATGCTTGAGAAAGAGACCTTTCTGGATAATGTGGAAGGTGTGTTTTGAGGTTGTGTCAGTTTGATATCTAGCAGAAGATTCAGAGGGGGAAAAACTGCACAAAACTGAGGTTCACTTTGGCCCAATTCTATTTTATACCCCTTTGCCTACCCCTGTGACAATGTTTATCACAAACTTTCAAGATGCCGTCATCAGCTGTATTTGGACTTCAGAAAACACTGCTCGTTTTCAGCTTGAAAACGTATAAGCCTTTGGGTTTCCTCAGGCGTCCCTGCTTGATACAGAATACAAGACTAGTGGGTCATGTTGCAATAAGCACGAAACTGTAAGCACTGTTCGTTTACATTGTGTTCACGTATTCATGGACGTAACCACAAGAATACAATGTTGATACCAGACATTCAGTAAAAGATAAGCAAATTCCCTGCCACTGGACTTCTATTTCTGACATGGTATGCTGTCAAGTCGTTGCGTATCAGACATGAAAATATGTTGTGGGACTATTGTGCAGCCAGTTAATGATGTAATGATTGAAAACTTTTTTTTTTTTTTTTTTTTTTTACAAACGCTTCTTTGAAGATCATGACCATGAATATGGACACAAGATTGAATGTAACATAAAACAAATGATTGTTTGCTTGCTTGGGCAGCCATGTTGCTGCTGTAGCCGGTGTATGCAGGTAAATTTCTAATACCCCTTTGTTTGAAGTAGGGTCCTGAAAAATCTTTGTTTGAAAGGCTATCTGGCCCTTCCCCCTACCCCTTCAACCAAAAGAGAATTGAGACACCCTTCACGTGAACTCGCAAAATAGAGTGGTAGGGGAAAGGGTAGGCGTAATGGGTAGAAAATTGGGCCTAAGTGTTATCTCTGCATATTAAGCATGGCATAGGAGTATTTTTTAGGGATGCATCGATACCGAGTACGAGTACCGATACTTTTTTTCTAAGACTCACCGATACCTATTTATTAATTTCTCCCTCTCTCTCTCTCTCTCTCTCTCTCTTTTTTTTTTTTTGGTGATGTTGCAGTTTTCCAAGCACAACACAGTGAGACTAATGAATGTAGGACAGCTTCTTTATTATTACTCTAATGAAAAAAGTAATAATTTTAATGTGCTTCATAAAAACTTTTTTTTTAACTGTCCAATAACCTTCAAAGGGTATATATAAAAAGAAATTTACAAACAAATTACAAACAATACAACAAATACTATAGAGATACAAATTAAATAAACTTGTTTTTCAGATACAGTAGGGAGAGCTTCTGGTCTGTCATTCAGTGCAATTCCGCCTATCCTGCTTTCACTAATCGATAATGAATTGTGATTGAAAGCATGCAGTTCGTAATGTGTGTGTTGTCATCATTAATTTAAAATTATTTCCACACCTCTGAGGCTGACCTTGTTTCTGCTGCTGCCGCCGGTGTCTCTGTGCATGGAAAATTCTGTCAGTTACGTCACGTGAGGTATCGGTCTTTGGTATCGGGGGTATTTTTACGAGTACGAGTACAAGTACATGAGCTTCGTATCGGTGCATCCCTAGTATCTTTGCTAAGTAACTTTAGAAAAATGACTTAAATATTCTCTAAAATTGTGTTTTCTTCACCATTCTGTGGAAGCCAGTTTAGTTAGTTTGATAGAAGAGGTAAGATAAAGTACGTTGTGTTCAAAATTGAGAGAAAAAAACATCACATTGTGAAAAATATCTCTCAACTACAATAAATAAATTTGCACTTGTGAGATGTAAAGTAAAATGCAAAATTGAGAAAAAAAATATTATTAAATGTCTCTCGCAAAAATGAATACATTTGCACTCGTGAAATGTAAGGTCACAAAGTTGCATTGTGAAGTAAAAATTGAGAGAAATGTTACATTGTGATATCTCTCTCTCTTACATTGTGATATCTCTCTCTCGCAACTCCGATACACTTGTGCTTACGAAATGTGAAGTCACAATAAAGTTGCATTGTGAAGTCAAAATTGTGATGAAAAAAAAATGAAAACGCGTCACATTGTAAGATATCCCTTGAAACTACACTCTTAAAAATAAGGGTTCCTAAAGGGCTTTTTTGCAGATATACCATATTTGTTTGGTTCCCCAACGAACTATTCAGTGAAGAACATATAAAATAATCTAAAGAACCTTTTTCCACTATGAAGAATGTTTTGTTTCATGGATGTAAAAGGTTCTTCGGAGAACCATACATGCCAGTAAAGAACCTTTATTTTAAGACTGTATGATAAATAAACTCGCACTTGCGAGTTCTCTGATACATTAAAGTCGCATTGTGTAATGCAAGTCAAAATTGAGAGAAAGAAAAAAAAAATCACAGTTTGAGATATCTCTCTCCAGCTATGATTAAAAAAAAAAACAGCTTACAAGTCGTGGTTGTGAGATGTTTTTTTTTTTTGTATTTTAAGGCACAAACATCCACACAATCCTCATTGAAATGAATAGTTTGGCAGCATTCTGTGGTGCAGTGTAAACTGTGTAGAGTGTGAGTAAGAGAGAAAGAGAGGTTGGAGTCTGGCCAGAAAAGATGATTTGTGTCTTGTTAACATATGAGGTAAAAATGATGGGGGAAGGAAGGAAACTGTGTGTGCGTTTGCTGGTCTACAATTCTTGTTTATGGTGTGTGGAAATCCCACCTCTGAAAAATAGCGTCCTGAGCGCAGAGAGGCTAATGAGATGCAGATGAGGGCGGCTTTAAACTCAGTGTCTGGGAATAAAGTAATTGTATCAGGAGCTATGGAAGCTGCCCGACCACAGACTGACTCTACATACTTCCCTCAGCAGTCATCAAGTGCGCTCTAGTGTACCATATTTCACAATATCAACTTTACTCAAATGCCATTGCAGCCACATGATTGAAACATACTGAAGACAAAACCAATCATGTGATCTTAGTCCAGCATTTTGTCAGTGTAAATTATTCATGAGTTCTTAGTGCAGTGTAGATTTTTAATTAAAAATCAGACAAACGATCACTGTTTGCATACGTTTTCTTATTTTTTCTTTTGTTGAGTCAGACTGCCTCGGTTAGACTTTGAATAAGCTATCTTAAGAACAAAATGACGAAGCTTGTTATTTTTCCATTGATTTGGGCTTATAATCTTATCTTGAATAAAGCTGACTGCGAAGAGGGTTTAACTTTATTGTGAGGATAATCAGGCCGCTTACTCAAAATCTGCTCTCTTAACACTGTGGGGTGAAAAAAAGGCCTTCACGTCTGCTTTGCCCAGATTCACTAAGGTTTTTAGGTCTGTATTAAGTGGCTGTTAAGAGTGTTTCTTCAAGTACAGGCACTTGTAGGTCCCAGGAGTTTGTTTTTATTTTATTTTTTTTTAGGCTTTTTAAAAAAAAAAATACAAAAAAATAATGGAAGTCAATGGTGCCCCACAACTGTTTGGTAACAAACATTCTTCAAAATATCTTCCTTTGTGTTCAGCAGAACAAAGAAATTCATACAGGTTTGGAACAACTTGAGTAAATGATGACAGAATTTTCAGTACTATCCCTTTAACGTCCCATTAAAACTAAATGTGGTATAAATGTGAGGTTATGCAACTGCAAAAGCTAGTTGTTTACCTCCAATATGCACCATATAAACTCGCAACAGTAAGTTTATGCCATTCTATGTAGAAATGAACTTTTACTAGCAGTGAGACACAAAGGATTGTACCCCTATTTTAGTGGCGTTTTGATAAATTCTCTTAGACTTGCTATTGTTACTCACAGTGGGGTTTGTTCCCTCTTTGTGACAATTGACGGAGCACAAATGGAGAAGAAGAATAGGAATTAGGCATAATGGAAAAGTGGCGCCCCATTCTGCAGCCCATTATGACGGTTTAAGAAGGGCTGCCCTCTTCCTAGTGATGCTGTGTACGAAGCAGCTGCCGCTGTGTGTCTGGCTGTTTTTTTTTTTTCTACTCTACCAAGCATCCTTCATGCTTCTTGAGACTTCAGATTTGCTCCTACCACATACCCAATGCCCCACCCCCCATCATCCCCTTTGCTACACCTGCTTCCTCCCTGCTCCATCCTAACAACCCTATTCAGAAAACACAGGACTGCCAGTACTTGGAAAATGGCAGGATCTGCATTCGTCAGATAGAGCAGGCAGTAGGCATTGTCACATGCAACAATTCCTTTGATGTAGTGCTGCAGAGGCTATACCTTGAAGCTTGAAGCTTGAAGAAGCTTGTCTGACATGATCACCTTCTATGCTATTCTGCTTTCATAGAGAGAACAGCATGATCAAATTATTTTTAATCATTTCATGTCTGTTGTGAAAACTACTTTGCTTCCAAACCAATTTTCAGCATGAAGTTCTTGCTAATTATAATATCAATGACTTGAAATTGAAATTGCTTTGATGTTTCATACCTTACTTAGGAGTGTAATCAGGCATGTCTAATTCAGTCAAATAAAAAACTGTATCTAATTCACTTGCACTGAAGTTTTAAATGTAAAAAACTTTACATACTGTAAATCCTAATAAACTGATGAATCATAGGAATAATTAACTAAAAGCCATTTTATATGTCTGAAACATGAAATCCCCAAGCAGCACTGTAAGGCACTGTGGTATAGTAAATGTTGAATTATTTATAATGGCAGTCTGAATTAGTGTTGTCAAAAGTACCGACTTTGATACCTAGTCGGTACTGAAATGTTAAAAATGTAATGCTTTGAGCGCTGTTAAGCGGATTCGTAAACACCTCTGATTGGCCATTGTGTTAACGTGCTCAACATATATGTCTGTGATTGGCTACAATGATCAACACACAGGAGCGTATTAAAGCACGCAGAAGTGGAATTTGAAAGCGGGAGCTTTTGTCCGCTGAGAGGCTTCTGCTTTTAAATGCTCCTGTGTGTATCTGTGTAAGCGCTCGGTAAAGAGCATCATTAATGTCTATTTACAACATGTTTTTTAAGCGTTGATCATTGTAGCCAATCACAGATATATCTGATGAGCGCGTGAACACGATGACCAATCAGAGGTGTTTACGAATCTGCTCAGCATTTTTTAAATTATCGATTTGGTACTGAAGTTGGTACGTTTGACAACACTAGTCTGAATCTAAACTGTCTGGCAGAAATGTACAAGATTGTGGATTTGTAAGGAATCAAAACATTAAATTCATTAAAAATATTTTTTTGTAAGAATTGCAACATACAGCATATAATGAGTGGAGAAAGAGCAGTCTAAATGTCTAGTGAAAGAGAGCAGCTGTGTGTGTGTGCATTCGTGTATTTTGGAGGAGGCGTGGCTTTGGAGACACTCTGAAGGGAGGGTGCGGTGTTATGATGTGAAAGCTAGCTCGCTATTGCTAGCCTCTCTGAAAATGTCTTATTGCACCTTTAATTGCAATAATAATAATAATAATAATAATTTATAAACAATTTAGGTGAAATGAATTGAGGAAAAATATTCTAATGTCTTAATACTTGGTTATTCTTTTGCTTTAAAAGAGGTAATTTTGTTTCTGCAAAACTTACTTAACCCAATTGTCCTACAACTTTATTTGTTTATATCTAGGTTTAAATAAGATCTTCAATCCATTTTCTGTGTGCTCTCAGTTTTGGACCCCCTATGTGTGTTAATTGTATCCTGCCTTGTGCATTTCACTCAATTAGAGCTTCCAAATAAAGTGAAATCATTAAAAGCTGCTTCTATATTTCTTGAAACACATTAGCTTGAACAAAGACGACTGGGCTTTTCAACCGCATTTAAAGCAAATGCCACCAAAGGAGTGACACCTGAGACCAATTCTTTAAAATGAGACTGTATCCATGGCACTGAAAGCTGCACTCCACACAGCTGGTGAGCAGCAGAGATGAGATACTGGATAGATGAGGCAGTAACACAGTAGGAGATGTTATTCAGCATAAGAGCTCGACTGAAGTAGAGGTTTGATAAACCCGCGGCAAAGCAGCTGCGTCCCGCTGAAGTTTCCTCCCAGTACCGCACCGAAATGTCCTCCACCGTTTGCTTTGGTAGTGATGCTCAGAGTGGCAGACTAGTGCATATTACCTTCTGTTGCTGCAAGGATGGAATTATTGAGTATACATTGAGCACAATACCTCCTTAAGCCAGCTATGCCAGACTGGCATGAAGAACTTAGACAGCTAATGCAATCTGTTACCTGTAGTTGATTAAATGTGTTCAGGAGACTGAAAATTAATTGCGAGTACGCAAAGCGAACCTGCTGTTTCTAATCTTGCTGATTAATTAATTATTGCCCTGAAAGAGGTGTTAGTGATGGAGGACCAGGAAGCGCAGTGTAATAAAAACAAAAAACATTGAAAAAGCCTAATTAACTCCAAGCAAATCTACCAACATCCTCCGATCAAAATATATATAATATTAATAGTTACACATTTTTTAAGGTTTATTTATTTTGTTGAATGAAAAAGAGCACCTTTGAAATTTTGATGAATACATCCTTTTGTAAGAAAAAAGGGTTCTTTGAGCTTGGAGTGACATGGTAATTAGACAATGACAGAATTTTGTTTTAAAATTAAAATAAAATTTTCTGGTCGACTGATAGTCGTTAATTTTAAGCGATTAGTTGACTAATCGCACATTTATTAATAAACCATATAAATCATAATAAAGAGCCTTAAGTGCATGCTTAAAGCTTGCCACAGCGCACCGGCAGAAGTAATGATTATGAATGCAGTGATGAAGTTGACGATTCTGACTCATCATCTCCGCAGTAGTGGACGCGACTATATGCACGTTTCATACAGATTACATAACATGAGAATATTTGTTTTCCATTTTAAGTCAAAAGTAGACATTTCGCTTTCTATAGATATATTTTTCATTTCTGTGAGGCAAGTTTACATGGAGTTTTGGTTCTTTTCTCTTTTTTGGCGCGCTCAAGTTAACAGAGAGACGGCAGAAAGTGCACCCTGTTTGTTTTTTATTATTTTACAAAAAAAAAAAAATGATTTGTGAGTGCACACAAATAAAAGTAGACTCTTTACAGTTTCAAAAGATGTATTACTCTTATCTGTATGACCAAAAACGACGGAGTATTTTAAGTGCAAATGATCACATCGGCACCTCCATGTTAACTGTCATGCACAAACACTTGAATAGCCCATATTTTTCTAGGTTAACGTTAAAGCGATCGGCCATGTTAAGTTGCTACTACTTGCGTGTTTCAGATGATAAGCCATATTTGAGGTTGATGAATGATAGGCGTTTGCATGTCCAGCTTTTAATGATCTATCCGTTGCAGACTGCGTGACTTTACCACTTCCTGTGGATTTTTTTCTTCCCTGCGACTAATACAATTTTGGTCGACTAATGGTGCGTTCACACCAGATGTGAATGAAGCGTTAAGCGTGAGTGATTTACATGTTAAGTCAATGCAAAGACGCGAATAGACATCCTGCGGTGCGATTCGCGCGAATGAGGCGGCGCGAATGAGGCGGCACGAATGAGGCGGCACGAATGAGGCGGCACGAATGAGGCAGCGCGAATTGAGCATTTCGGGCGTTTGACATGCATAACACGTGATTCGCGCGAATCGCCCGAGTTGAAAAATCTGAATTTTGGCGAATATTCGCGCCGCGTTAACCAATCAGGAGCTTGCTCTAGTAGTGACGTGATTACGAAGTAGCGAGAGGAGGCAGAAATCCGAAACTTGAGCTTATTCGCCGTATTTTACAACTACTTTCCCGCTGACGAGTTGATGTGTTTATTCAGAGGAAGTGTGCAGAACCGAGATGAGCCGCCTGGCAGAAGCCCCTCTCATGGCGCGAATTTGCGCCTGTTGTGAAGTGAATTTCACGTGCGAATGAAGCGAGTAAACTCAAAATGTTCAAGCGTCTAACTACGCACGAATAGCGCGATTTATTTGCGCAAGTCGCGTCTGGTGTGAACGCCCCAGAAGCCTCTTCTGGTCAACTAATGGTTATTAGCGGGCAGCCCTAAGGTGGGACTCACATGGATTAACCTCATTTAGACATATGAAGGTGTGATTTCTGCTAGAGAGTTGTAGATTAAGACTTTAGATACCTTAATTGTGCAACTTAATTCTTAAATATACAGTTTTATTTTATTTTTCAAAATCCACTGAGTGGGCACACTCAGTATGACTGGCCACGAATGGTTACACGTTTAGGTCGAACTTTGTTTGCCGCCGCACTGCTGTGCTCTGTCGTGTATTTGCTCTTTGCACTCACCTCGTTCCAGAGTCTGCTAGCCATCAACAAAATGACTGATTTGTGTCAGGACTTACAGGCTTCATGCAGGCATCAGTGCTGCACTAACACGGTGGGGTGAAAGCCAGAATAGAGATTAGTAAAAGAATTCATCCACTTTTCTGAGTCAGTGGGGTGAGGATTTTCACAGCAGCCACTGTAGACTATTTTTTCAGCCTGACTTTCCCACAGGTTTGAAGCAAATTATGGATATTATAGGGCTTGATGAGGTCATGTCCCCCAATTGTGAGTTATTTCAAGAAGAACTGAAATATTTTCTTCAAATATGTAGGATTGATTTGGAAAGTGGAGAGAGACATTATAAACCATATCAGCATGACTCATGAAAATTAATTAGCTGATAAAATTATCAACCAATAGTGGCATCTAGTTTACCACACTAATTATGTACGAGCCAACAGTTTTTTTCCAACCGCAATTTTGTGTCCTCACTTGGTCCTGAACTAAGCTGAGAGCTACAGATCCGGGCCATATCTAGTAGTGATTGATCATTGAAGCATCTGTTATTGAAGCAAATCTTTGATGTTTATGCAGTTGAATAATATCCCCCTTTTCCTTCCTGGAATGACTTTTAGACTAGATGAAAATGCCTTTAGATTTCGAGGTGGCTTGAAACCGCTTACACCGAAAGAAACAGGAAACATCAAAGAAGGCCTGGGTAGAGTTAAAAGACCAATCAGCCAGTCAATCTGTGAATTGCAAATTCAATAATTCAGAGGGAAATTACTCCAGCAGAGGGAATGTGAATAATTTAGAATATTATGACTTAAAAGTTCCTCCATGCGAGGGGTAAGGATGATTAATTCAACATCTGGACTAATAGAGATTCAGTCAGAGCTTGATTTACGCGGCACAGTGCTTCTGCTCTCACACGGCGTCTTTGTGTCATACATCCTTAGTCAGAGAGCCTCACTGTAGGCTATGAGTCATTGAATATGCTTCAGTGACGGTTTAAAGAAAACAGTGGGTAATCTTCGTTCCTCAGCATTCATGCACCATTCAGGGCTTTAACATGCAATTCAAGTCACTCTGCTTAGCTTAATGCTCTATGACGGAATGATCTGATCCTATGATAATTATAGGCAGCACATGCTGTCCTGTGGTGGCTGAATGATAGGATGCTATGCTAATTATGTTCCCTAGAATGGCTTTAGATCCTTAAGCTCATTAAGTCATGGTCTGTAGCGGCGGTTTTGAATCAGAAACCAGATTTTTCATGATTACATTATTACAACATAGTACTAAAATGTTGTGCAGAAGTAAACAAAATGGTTTAAAAACCACAATGAAATATTTTAATATGAATAAAATGAACATAACATTAAATATTCTTCTTCTGCTGCTTGTTTTTGTGAATTATATCTTTATTTAATATTATTAATATTTCATTTAATATTGTTAATAGTGTCCATGTATGAATTGTTTATTGGATTTTTATTATTAAATTCAATACTTTTTTATGAATTGTTATATTTAATATTATTAGATATTTTCATTTTGAATTTAATATTATAAAATATTATATTTTTGCATGTACTGTAGCATATTCCCCAAAAATTATCAAATAATGAAATATTAGTACAGTGCTGCATTCCCTTGGGTTTACTTTTTACTGCTACAGGTTTTACTTTCAACATTTTGTCTCCCTCGTTATGACAGCTACAGCTTTGAAATGGGTGTCTTTTCTCAATAACACTGATGTCTGACCTCAGGCCTACCATAATAATGCCAGGTTTTATCCAGTCATGGCTGATTCCATCAATATCCTGCCCAAAATACTTCTTATGCAGAATGTAGGTAAAAGCATTCAGAAAAATCAAGACATTTTCAGGCAAAACATGTATTGATTCAGCTTCATTTAGAGGATATTACAGAGCAACAGTGAATGGAATGAAGGTTACAGTTGGCCAGACACACATTATGGCTCAGATTGATGGGATTTTTTTTCATGACTAGAGAAATCGATGGCTCGCTCGTCTCAGAGTGAATGTGCGATCTGTCATGTAGAGAGAATGAAGCAGTGATGTAACGCTTTCCCACGCTTTATACGGACCAGTCGCCTGCATTATAGAAGCAAAGGTCATTGTATAACAGTGTTGTCTGCCTGAACTACACTTTAGCACACTTTAAACTACACTTGAAAAAGTGAAAATGTGCAGATTTTACCTGATCTGATGCTTAAAGTCATACAAAAATTACTACATTTTTAGGTTATACCTTTTTGAAGGGTATACATGAACTTGTATCACTTTCTAACAACATTCAATACAATTAACATACTTCACATACACATATAACAGGACAGGACTATACAGGTGTTCATATAGAGTGCTGCAGAAATGACATTTCTGTAAGCCAACCCAGAAGTTTGCATCACCCTGGTTTCCTTTGCCATTTCAATTTCCATTGTCTTTTGGATTGCAGAAAATAAGCTTGCTGGCCAACAAAAGTTTCTGGTTCTCACACGTTTTGTTCTATCATGATAATCTTCACAAATTACTTTTCATTTTGAATCCTAAATGCAATTGCCATTAGAGCTGCATGATTTACCCTAATTAAATCGCACACGATTTGGCAAAGGCTGCGATTATTTAATGCGCAGCTTGTCAGAGCTGTACGCCTCTGTGATCAGTAATAAATGCTTTTCCATCTGAAAGCCAGAGGGCACTCTTGCGCAGAAATTGCTGTAGCTGAATAAACAAAAGATTGAAACATTTTGATTGATTAAACATGACTAATAAACACACAACTGCCTTATTCTGTGTAAGAAGCCACATAAGTTTTGAGTAAAAACATGCTATTAAATGTTGTCTTTTGTTGGACAAGATGTTAATAAATGCTTCTTATGTCTGGAAAGATGTTTGACGCGTGTTGATTTTTCGAATGTACATTATAAGCGATTCAAACTCGCTTTTAGATGGAGTAGCATTTGGAACCATACTTCATAGACAAGCTGCACATAAAAAAGTAATCGCAGCCTTTGCACTTTCAAGAATCGTGTTTAAGCGATAATCACGTTTAAGTTCAATGTTATTTTTCGATTTGTGCGATAAATCGTGCAGCCCTAACTGCCATGAGTAAAAAGCTAAATCTAGGCTATAAACTAATTACACCACAATTGCATGACTTCAGCGTCACCATCACTAAGCTTCCAACAACTCTTTCAGTCTTTATTTAAAAAACGTTTTCTCTGAAAGTTTGAATTAGAATAGTTTGCAAGAACGTGTGGCTGTGAAAGCAGACTAGTAAACAAGTTTTAGTACTAGTAGATAAGTTTACCTGTTTAGTGTGATGATGTTTAATGGCCCTACAACCTCTGTAGTCCCATTTAGCCGCTTGTTTAGCGAACTCGACAAGAACCGTTACAAAAATTTAACTTATTTAAAGGGTTAGTTCACCCCAAAATGAAAATAATGTCATTAATTATTCACCCTCATGTCGTTCCACACTCGTAAGACTTACATTCATCTTTGGAACACAAATGAAGATTTTTTGATTAAATTTGAGAGATGTCTGTCACTTAATTAACTGCCTTTGCAACGAACACTTCAAAAAAGATAATAAAAAGATTTGAAAACTAATCCATATGAATCGAGCAGTTTACTCCAAATTTTCTGAATAGACTCGATCGCTTTTCATGATGAAAAGATTTAATTTAGGTCACATGTAAACATTGATCAGCAAAGCAGAAGCTTAACCAGACATGAATAACACACAAGAACACACCTTTTCTGGAAGTTATTAAGTTATTAAAGACAAAATTTTCATTTTGGGGTGAACTAACCGTTTAACTCGTTCATAAAACCCACTGATTTCAGTCGAATAGAATTGGAAATGTTAACTTATTTCCTGATTTTGCCATGTGTCAACCCTGCAGCACTCAATAAGAAGAATGGGCTGCGTCCACAAACTTAAAAATGTTAGGAAGGCATCAAGGCACATCTGAATCCAGTGTTAGCTTCACTTCCTGTCTACTGAGATCCCTTCATCTGATCGATTTTTGAAGGCAGCATAGATGTACCCTTCACTGCCTTTGATATCCCACAATCCTGTGTGTTCAATTCGGTGACAGTTGAGCTAGAAAAAGAAAGATGGCATCTAAATGTTGTGGCTGCTACTCAGGGGTGCGTTTCCCGAAAGCAAGAAATGGTCGTAAGTCCCATTGAACTCTATTGGTAACGACGGAACTTGCGACCATACCATAGTTCGCTTTGGGAAACGCACCCCAGTTTATGTCTAAATGTACATTTTTGACCAACGTTTTCCACTTCTGATGTCATTTCTAGTGAGAAATTACTATTGTAGTAATTAAATATTTGCTTAGTTATCACCAAAGCTCGCTCTGTTTTTCATTAAACTGTTACGCTGCCTGAAGTCTGTCCAAAATCAGTTTTGTGAGGTACATTCGTTCGCAAATGCTGCCTACAAAGTCATTTCCTGATAAGGCAGCGAGGCAACAAGTTGCAGCTCTAAGTTTTCGGATGCAGCCATGGTGTCCACTTTGATCCCTTTAGATGCCAATTTCGTGTTGCCCTGCTGTGCAGGGTTAAAAAAGGCAATTTACTGCAAAAGTCTATAGGCTTGACACAGTACAGAGACTTTTTAGCTTGATCTGAAAGAACAAACAACAGTTGTTCAGAACATTTCAGAAGTATGCTACTGTCAGGAAATCTCTCTAATGTTTGTGCCGTAACAGCCGCCAGCCCCTTTTAGAGGTGAGTGGGTGTATAGTGCATTGACTGGACCCTGTTAGGGCGCCAACACAAAGAAGCAAGCGCGCGTGGAGCCAGAGGCATCCATTCTAAAGTTAACCGTCACTCTTTCTGTCTCTGGCGTTCTGCGCGGCACCGGGAGATGCTCCAGATAAGGAAATGAATGAGTTTGTCTTGCCCTGTGTTTCATCAGTGTGTTGCCTATTGTTCCTGGTAGATCTGTCATCTTGCTATCGTTTCCCCCGGAGACTTTCTCTTTATTCCTCAGTCTCAGACCAGATTTTCTCTAGCCGAGGCCTAGTCTTTCAATATGATTGCAGGCCTGTACTGAATTCAGCTGAGACAGGATGGGACTCTGATAAGTTGATTGTTACATTTTGTGAAAGATGTTGCTGACTCTTAATTCTCAGCCTTGCTGTGCTTGTGGATTACATACAAATAGATTGGATTATAGGTATTGCTTTTCCATGCCGTGGCTGAATTATTTACAACAGACCTCATTGGTTAGATACAATGCAGCAGGTGTGGGAACTATATGTATGAACAAGTTTAGGTGTAAATCGCAATGCAAAACAATCACACATTTGGAAGTGCTTGTCTTTGTTTTTAGTTCATTATATTATTTATTTATGTATGTATGTATTATTTATTTATATTATAGAGATATAAGCTCAAACATAAAATATCAAAAATAAAATTATTAAGAATAATATAAAAATATTATGTAAATATTATATAACAACTTATAACCACAATTAATGTGAAGCCACAAGTGTGGTCATGCTTCATTTCAAATCTGAGGACGATATCTCCAAAACTATGCATTTTATGAAATATTCTATAAGAACATGTTTTGTGTTTTTAGAGAAAGCTAATAAAAATGCTAATGAAATTATTTATGGGACCTATAACTCCCCTGCACTCTAATGTCTGGTGCAGAGAACTGCCCCATTCACGATTCTATTGTTCTCTCTCAAAGAATGTTAGCACCTCTGCCAGTATGAGACTTAATCTTCATTATTCTTTTATCATTATTCTTTTGTTTTTATTCAGCCATTATTAGCCTTTATTCTGGCGTTAATTGCTTCCCCATCCATACCACTTTCATCCCAGATTCTTTTAACAAAACAGATCATGAAATAGATGCACAGCAGGTGCATTAGAGCTACAATTAGCATCAAGCTACATAACACAATTTAAAAGATTACGCTTTTACTCAAAACTCACTTTGAACCACCATCAAGTGTTTTTAATAACTTCCGATTGTGATCTAATATGGATTTTGGTCATATAATGTTGTTGTAGTATGTTATTTTTAGCACTTTATATGGAGCTAATCGCTACACCTGCTTAGCATGTATACTGTAAACATTCTTTATTCATCTTTAAATCACACACAAATCATATATATCGTATGTCGTAATCGTGTGTTTATTCTCTTCATTTTTGACGTGTATAAATGTTGTATTACGTATATTATGCCACGTAAGATGATTGACATCCCTAAATGGAATCGGCGGTTTATTATAACTCACATAAAACCCGGAATAGAACAGTAGCACACTGATGTAGTGACTGACATATGTAGTCATATAATCAGAGAGTATCTCCTCGAAATCTGACAGGTCACAGGAGGCACATTTGATATGCATGTACCAGGATGATGCATCTTGTCTGGCCACTTGTGTTCAAATCCCCTGAGATGGATCTAAATACTAGGTGTAACAGGGCCTTAGGTCAGTTATTTGAAGGCAACATGAGCTCAGCTGCTCTGTACTGGAGATGTGTAGGCAGTACTTAATTCTGCTCACATAGTTGAACAGACAACCAAAAACCTGAACAACGTCTGCCGACCACAAGGGAATTCATTGTTTGGTTATAATTCTTTGAATAAAAGTAAACAATTATTCTACTATATCTAACAAACAGCTTTTTTCTCATTGCATCAGTTACAGTATTTAGCCCGAGGGTGCAAAGATGGTAAAATGAATAGGATGAAATTGTAAACCTAAAGTTCTTCAGAGAGTCAAAACAAACAACTTTATGCTTCAGTTACTTTTGTAGTCTTTTCTGGATGTTTATCACTATTCTCAATGTAAAGTCACGAAATTTGTCTGTTTGGAAAACACTGTGTTTGTCTGCGTAATTCTTTCTTTTCAGAAATGTCCTCTTTCCCTTTTAACAAAACCGGCCACCTAATAACAGATCCATATTGATGCTTTGCTATCAACTATATGATTGTTCTATGATATAATACTGCTTAAAATGAATATTTTTATAATAACTGATAAACCATATATTTGACTGTTGTCCAGACAACTGATTTCCTACATAGCTGTGCTAGTTTGTTGTCTCTCATATTACTCTGTGGTGTCTTTCTTCCCACATAATGAAGTCAATATTTCATATCTTTATATATGTATTATTTGATAAGTAGCTGGATAATAAGGGGGTAATGTACAGTCAGCCAGCCATTTTCACACAATAAAACATTTTGGGGCGATAGAAGACTGATCACCCTTTCTGGGTGACTCAATCACTTGCTCTAGTTGTATTCTTGTGTGTATAAATTTAGCAAAGGAAAACAAAACCAATACCGAATCTACATGACTAGAAAGAAGAAAATTTTCAGATTAATTTCAGCAGTGAGAAAAGACAAAGATTCAAATTTACTGTAAGAAAGAGTCAAATTTACAGTCACCCTTAGAAACCCCCTTATAGCAATTTTTACTAGTTTTTCTGTCATATAAAGCCATGGTAATAAAAGATGAAGTTTATTGTTTAAAATGTACATTATTTTTAAATTAAAATATATGTTTTAAAAAACGGCTAAATTTACAATTTAAATGTAGTAGTCATTAAGATTAAGGCAGGAGTACGGGTTCTGCCTGTAGGTGGCGATAGGTGACTGTATTTATGAGTAAGTCACATTCAAACAATTATTTTAAAACCTCTGCTCCATTTATGGGGGGGGAAAAAAGTGATATCTTCACTAAACTAAACTAAATGCATATGCTCAAATGCGCAATTTTGTGGCGTTATTTGAAAGTATATGCGTGACAGAGCAAAAACAGAGCAAGTAACCAGCAATATGTTGTCAAAAATGTTAGTTCTTGTTTATTGAACTGTTTCTGAATATCAGTAACTGGGTATGCAATGGTATCAATTTTTCATGTTGCGATAATTTCTGAAGCTTTTATCATGGTATACGGCAGTGGTCGCCAAAAATGGCCCGCCAGCAATAATATCTGGCCCATGCCCGCAGCCAGATTATTTGAAAGAGGCTGGTTCTGAAATAGATCTTCGTCTCATGGTGCTGTCTAATGTTATCACTGCGTCTACACAAGACGCAACTTTTTTCGCGCCGCACTGCTCCGCATCCAGTATAGATAATATCACTAGGCTAATTATGATGGGTTGTATTATCTTTTGACGCGTCGCGCCGCTCACGTCCAATGTTGACACGGTGTTTTATTCTTTGCAAACAGCGACAACTTCGTTGCAGATAAGTCACACCGGCTTTGCATTCACAAAACTAGGTATGATAAACGCATAGTTGTCTTTCCATTCTTCTTTGCATGCCCTATTTTCGCTGTCAACTTTCCTCTTTAGACTCTTTGATAGTGTCATTTTCTCTTGCCAGCTAGCTTCAATGTTAACATCACTCTGCACACGACGTAATAGCATACCTCCAGCACACAAACAATTAAAAAAATGCAGTTTAGTACGTGAGGATACCAAGGAATAATTCTGTGTAAAAGTAGGCTACGTCAAATAATTATTACAATAAGTTAGGCTTCATTGTGTAACAAGCAAATTTAAATGATATATAATTTAAATTATTAATTATTTACAATATGGAAAGAGGAAATAAAACATAGTTCGTTAAGAGCATGACTCAAACATGCCATTAATGGGCTTATAAAAAGTTATTTTTATCCATTTAGCATCTCCCACATATGTGTGTTTTAGCAAGGTGGTCTGTGTTGCAAGTTGGTGAATGAAGATACTTGCCATAGTCAACGTGACTACAGTGGTTCAACCTTAATGTTATGAAGTGACGAGAATACATTTTGTGTGCAAAAACAAGACAAACATAACATCTTTATTCAACAATTTATTCTCTACCCTGTCAGTCTCCCACACTGTTTATGTTGTATAGACAATGCAGTGCTTCCTGGTTCTACGTCAGAACGCTGACTCATTATTGGCCAACGCTTTTCATGTGAGCAGCATGAGGCATGCGTGTGATGCTGACACAGGAGCTGGCCAATAATGAGTCAGCGTTCTGATGTAAGCACGGAAACGCTGCACTGTCTATACAACATAAACAGCGGGAGTGAGGTTTACTTGCACAGCTGTTTTACTAGCTGGCCTTCATTACACTCACCCCCCCTAAACCTCACTCCCATCTGGGTCACGGCTCCAATGTGACTGGTCCTGCTCACACTGCTACGAGCGGGATTCAGCTCCACTTCCATGGGAGGCCTAGCTGGCCACCATTACACTTAGACCCCACTGAAAAATTATTTTTATATTATATAATTTCAAAATATAATTTATTTTAGAGACATATACAACAGCAGTGCCCTTATCAAGCAAAATGTTTTACACTTTTGCAGTTTCATATTACTATGACAACTGGATGTAGTTACTCTGCTAGGACAACTGTGGGAGCATGTCATGTTGATTCCACTATACTGTGTATATGTAAAACTAACCTTATAAGAGCACAGATTTATGGTGTGGTATTAAATGTACTGACTTGAGCTTCAGAACTCATCTCAGTATGTGCTGCTGTGGCTCACTGACCTTGAGTTCATCTCCTGCGATCCGTATTGATCATTATGCTTTTTCACTCACCTCTTGTTCTGACATAGTAAAGAGGGCTATAATGTTTTATATGGGGAGGAATCTTATTCTGCACCCTTTTAAATATCTTTGTTAGAGTGATTTTATGCTCTCACACACTAATTATTCTCTCTCTCTCTCTCTGTCTCTCTCTCTCTCTCTTTCTTTTTCTTGCTTTCTCTCTCCTTATGGATCCTGCACCTGATTTATATCTTCCCCCTTTGGCTGGTTAAAGGTAAGTCTCAGTTTTACCTCACAATATTTTACTTAAGAAAATAAGTGTCATATTCAAATGCTGCACTGATCACACAAGGGAAGGTAAACAAAATGCTGCATCACGCACTTGCAGAGGGGAAATAAATATAAATTACAGTATAGGTTATGTGCTCTAAATGTTTTTTTCTTTTTTCTGAACATAGGTTCAAATACTGCACACTTATTTCCAGTTGCTTCAAATAAAAATCTGTTTTTGTTATTGTGAAGGAATAGCGCACTTGTTACTGTATTATTGGATATTCGGTGGCATTCATCAACGTGCCACATACAAAGTCATGAATTCATAAATAACCATCAGTCTTCTACATTTGCCAAACAGACCCTTGTTGGCTGTGGACAAGTGCTAAAGCTTTGCCACAAAAACAACACAGCAACTTCATTTTCAGCTCTGGCTCTGTTTGTTCACACGCTTGTCAGGTCTTCCCGCTCTCATCAGACAAAAAATAAACAGTATTATACTGACACAAAGGCAGGACTCAATTAATTCTGATGCAAGAGAACAGAAAAGATGAGAGGAGAATGTGAGAAGGGAAATATGGCTCACGCTTTGTTCTTTATCTCCCAAATGCTTGCCATAGCGGCCCTGTCTATAATCTCTTCTTTGTTTCTCCCTTTTTGTCCCACTATTCATTTTTTCTCTTTATCTACAGTTTAGGAAAATCTGTACAAAAAGAGAGCACATTGCAACTGTGAAATTCAAATGCAAACACAAGGTTTTGCCCACAGGGATATTCCAGTCTCTACGTTTTTTAGCCTATTTCAGGCAACAGCTCACGATGGAGTAGGTGTCTGTTTTTGAAGTCAGGTAAAGAGAAAACCATAGCCAAAGAAAAGCTCCCATTCTTAAGCCTTCTGTTTCTCCGTTATGACTTCCGTTGATGTTTGCCCACAGTCTGTGATGCAGAATGCTGTTGTAGTAACTAGTCCACGTCAGCCTTTACTGTACTGCCTGAGAAACCCAAGATGTTCTCCAAGCTTTTCACAGTGTAATGCCATCAATCTTGGCATCAGTCAGTGAGTTTCCAGCACTAAAGGGATAGTTTACATGTAAACATGTAAATGTTGTCATCATTTACTCATCCTTGTGTTGTTTTAGACTTTTGACTATTGGCGCTTGACTATTGGCGCTTTAACACTACTCGGTACTATTCAATTTGGCTCGGCTCGCTTTACTTTCGGTTAGCTTTTCCTTCGCAGTTAGTACCGATTCAAAGTGGGTGGGATTATAGATAGATCGTTATAGTTGTGCCGCCTATACTGCTGTGGATCTGCTCCTCATCTACCAACGAGTCTGCACCTCGTCTACTGACCACGTTACTGACTATTTAAATCCAGTGGGTTTGGTGTCTCGTGTTTCAAATCCAATTATGCTGGTAGTGATGATTCTCTCTGACCAATCAGTGATCTGCAGTGTTTACACGTCACATTTAGTATCGGTACAGCTCACTTGGAACCTCAGCCGAGCTGGGATTATTTAAGCGAACCATACCGTTCCTGTATATATATATATATATATATATATATATATATATATATATATATATATATATATATATATATATATATATATATATATATATATTACAAACAATAGGATAAAGACGACAGAGATACAAATTAAATAAATAAACTACGTCTTTCAAGTACATTAATGACACAGACAGGTATTTTAGGCTACTGTCACTTTAAGACCGAACTCTTGGATCTAATATACTGACACATATCAAAGTCCCTTTCAAGGATCTATATCTATAGTCACCAAGCTTTCACCAAGCTGTTTACGTTGATTTAAGCCATAACTAACTGTATTTACGTGAGATACTCCACATGATGGGCATTTTGACAACTGTGTGTATTTGACCATCCAGACACAAAGAGAAGTGAATTCGGTATGCGCGCTGTCTATAGCTGCTGTGTGTCATTCAGCCCGATACCACATTGAGTTATTTTTTCACAACTTAGGGTACGTTTACACAACAACGTTATGGTTAAAACAGAGTAGTTTTTCCTTTAAGTTTTCCGCGTACAGATGACACCATTGTCAAAATGATCCCCATTCATACGAATCTGTGAAAATGACGCTGTGTTCTGCTGGCAGGCCATTAGATGGCGACGAAACACTATAGACTGAGCATGTAATGCACATCCTTTTCACAGATTCGCGTTTTTGTTGTTTACATGAAGACCGTTTTCAAAACTTGCACTCTAAAAACCTGTTTTCAAAAGTTTGCATTTTCAGGCCACCAAAACGGCGTTGTACTGTAAATGAGCGGCCAAACCGCATACAAATTTTTCCGTTTTTGGTTGAAAATGGTGTCGTGTAAACAGCCCCTTACTGTATAATATCTTTTTGAAGATCCTTGTTAAACATACACACAGGATTCTTCAAAATCTTCACGTCTGACTTGATCTCCTCCGCGGTCTCTAAAATACTGCCTTCAATAACTGCAAGTTAATGATAACGAATTGATTAGATGGTAATCTATATACATCTAATCTGTATGCTGATACAGTTTCCTGCTTTGTCATAATTGTTCTTAAGTATTTGCTCTCATATTCACTGTGTGACCGCTGCCTGGTCTTTATTTGAGAGCATATGATTTCCAGTGCGCACAAACTTACCAGATTACTAAGTGCACTGTTATCTTTAAATTAAATAGTGTGATGATATATATATATATATATTAGCCATCGGCCACATTGCTCCCTAAGATTTTGGCATTGACCACTAGTCCAGTTAATTGTCTTGGACCCCATTTATGTTCTTTGAATGGACAAAAACAGTTTAAACTCTTCAAATGGTCTTCTTTTGTGTTCCACAAGAAAAAGAAAAGTCATACTGGGTTTCATAATTGGATGTCCTTTTCCTTTCATCAGATTGGGTCCAGCTTTATATTCTTAATGACATTAAATTTATGAGAAAGCAAGTTTCAGATTAAGAAAGTGTTTCTACACCGTAATGACTACATGAAAGGTACATTTGTGCATGTCATTTTAAAAACAAGAGACGCTGATGTTGCTGAACTAAATAAGCAGATACGGACCACAGCAGGCAGTTACTGCAGGGCATTTGAAGTTTATTGAATCCCTGGATCGCCTTTGATGTGTAGGCTTTGAACACAATTCCAATCTGTATTACATAAATGGTTATTTGGTGAAAGATATTTCGGGTAGCAGCTGGAGCGATAGCAACTCTTGACCCAGACGTGACCCCTGTGGGTGTTAGTATTGCCTTTGCGTGGCAGAAATCATCTGATGATACTGAGCAAATCCCTAGTTGTTTTTGCCGTTTTGTTTTTCGTATTGGTGCCAATAAATATTATGATGCCCATAACTTCAGAGGAGACTTGTTAGATGATGAAATTGTGGAAAATACTACAAGCAAAACATGCAATAAATAAATATTTAAAAAATTGCTTTTTTGTAAAACTACCAGCAGTCTCCTCCTCCACATTCCAAGCATTTACATTATGGTGGGAGAATAAATACAAAGCTGTAATATTTGCGTTATAATGAGATGCCGAACAGAATATGACATCCCTCAGCTGGTTGCCTTCAACCTCCGCTACGTTAAGCTGTTTTTCCCAAAGCTGCGCTCTCGCATCCTATTCATAGTAGGATTACAGGCGTGCAGGAGGGACGGCGCAGGAGGGAATTGGGGGGGGGGGGGGGGGGGCAGGTGTTGCTATAGAAACACTCCGGCAGGGACGGATGGGATGAGGATGGGTGGGGGTCGGTGGGCGTGACCGTCACAGCAGCCACTCTGTCATCGAGCTGACAGCGCGAGGTCCTTTTTTTAAGCTAACCACTGCGTGTGGAGCAAAGCTTCTCTTGTTGTACCTTTTCTGCTTTCTTTTCTGCGTTCATCCTGATCCCACCTCCTCCCAATCTGGCCCTTACATATCAGCCGAGGGCAAACTGACCTCTGAGCCGTGAAGAAAATAGAAAATAGGTAGAGATATTAAAAACAGATGGCATCCACGTGTGCACGAGGCTGGCCGTGCGCCTACTGCCCGAAATGCTGTGATTGACAGCTCTTCATGCTAGCTTGGACCATATGTCTGTGTCTGTGTGTGTGTGTGTTTGTGATTTGTCAGGATAATCTGTTTAGTATTGCAAGGGCCTCATGTGCCATGTAAGGTGTCTCCCAGATCAGCCTACGCAGAGAAGAGGCAATCTCCAAAAATGCCTCTATGGCAACAGAGGAATTAACACTCCTGGAAAATTGCTCAGAGAAAATCAATTAGGATTTTTAGACTCCTGGCAACACTATAAGATGATTTGGAGACCAAACCACCCCAGTACAATGCATTGCCTACCTTGGCTCTGAAATATTTGCTTGAATTGACAGTCGCTCAATATGCAACAAAAGTTTTAAGTGTGCTTGAGAGTGATTTTGGCAGCCATAGCAGCTTCTGTTTTTCACTCATCAGACCATAATCATAAAAAATAAAAGCCTGGAGCTCATCACTGAGTAGACAAACTGTTCTCTTCGAGACAGATGAGATGCCTGTTTTGCAATATCAGACAGTATTTCTCCAACTGGTAGGCAGACTTTATTTTACATTCTCTGAGATTGCAAGAAGAGTAAACAGAGTTAAAATGGTTTCTGATAGGAGAGCAGATGAAAAAAAAACACAGAATTGGGGGATATTTGAATGATTTGAAGTCTGTAACTTCTAATCATAAAAAAGAGTTTTGGATAGAGAATTGCAGGTATCCCTTGAGTCTTGCCAACCTTTTTTTCCCCCTTCATTTTGAGCTTTCAGTTACAGTACAAAGAAACTTATCTATGATTGCACCAGTCTTTTGTAACATACACACACACACACACACACACACACACACAAAATACAGCTTATCTGTTATGTGCTTCGTGAAGAATGTATCAACAGTTGGAGACTTTGGCTGTCTCGTTCATTGAAAGGATGAAAACCGAGACAAACCAACCCCAGATCTGAGGTTAGAGAAAGGGCACAGTAATATTTTAGCTCTCTTTTGCAAACAGAAGATATTTTGCTTAGTGTTGACATACTGTATATTCTAATGCTTCAGTTTACAGTCCAAAACTGAAAAAGATGTGTAAAGTATGTTTAACCATTCGTAATGCATTTGACTCTTTGTATTCCTATATGCATTTGACTTTTAACTCTCAGAGACCCACAACAGCAAAATGCAACACTTGTTAGAAGCCATTAAAGGGTTATTAATTACTCATCATCATGTCATTCCACACCCGTAAGACCTTCGTTCATCTTCAGAACACAAATAAAGATATTTTTCATAAAATCCGATGGCTCAGTGAGGCCTCCATTGCCAGCAAGATAATTAACACTTTCAATGGCCAGAAAGCTACTAAAGACATATTTAAAACAGTTCATGTGACTATAGTGGTTCAACCTTAATGTTATGAAGCAACGAGAATACTTTTTGTGTGCCAAAAAAAAAGTTATTCTTTAACTTTAAAACTTTTTTATCTTTTGTTTTGAATCAGTAGTTCAGAGCATGTATCAAACTGCCAAAGTCATGTGATTTCATTAAACGAGGCTTCGTTATGTCATAAGTGTTTCTAAATTTAAGTGGTCCACCACTGGGGGGCATGACTTTGGCAGTTTGATACGCGCTCCGAACCACTGATTCGAAACAAAATATTCGTAAAGATTTGAAGCTTCATGAAGCAGTGTTTTGAAATCGCCCATCACTAGTTATTGTTGAATAAAGTCGTTATTTTGTTTTTTTGGCACACAAAAAGTATTCATAACATTAAGGTTGAACCACTGTAGTCACATGAACTGTTTTAAATACGTCTTTAGTAGCTTTCTGGGCATTTGAAAGTGTTAATTGTCTTGCTGGCAATGCAGACCTTACTGAGCCATCAGATTTTATGAAAAATATCTTAATTTGTGTTCCGAAGATGAACGAAGGTCTTACAGGTGTGGAACGACATGAGGGTGAGTACTTAATGACAGAATTTTCATTTTTGGGTGAACCAACCCTTTAAATAGTACATATTTTACAGTAAATGTGGGTTAAATTACATATAACAGCAGTGAAAAACAAAACGTTTCCATGGAAAATATTTTTTATATAATATTTTATTTTTTATTTAATTAATATATATATATATATATTTGTTATTCAAATAACAGGACTCATATATCATAGATAAACTATAATGAAAACTAAAAAATCAGAATGCTTTAAGGTGAACATTCTGAAGTTTCTACCTTCCACCCAAAAAAAAAAAAAAACATTCATAAACATCCTGATTTTTATAACTAGTGACTTCCTATAAACACGTTCAAGGGGGCCAAAATAACACATCAGCAATATCAATGCGTGTGTCTCTGAGGGTAAAGATGTTTTATGTCTCTCACTTTTTCAGCTTTCTTTTTCATATAGCTCTTTGAGTAAACAGACCCTACTTCTCTGTGGATCAAAGAGAAGAGCCGCTTGGCATAATTGCAGAGTTCTTGGTTTATGGCAAAGAAACTTGAAAACAAAAACAAACAAGTGAATCTTTTTTTTTTCTAATTTACAGTGATTAGAAATATTTCATCTGAAGGGAATTTAAAAACAAACCATACACCTCTTTTTTAACATATGCAGACTTAACTAATTGGTGTAGAAGGTTGTCAAGGCAACAGTTCTGACCCAAAGAAATTCCTGACAGGCACAGAGTTGAATAAATGGTTTTGGGAATAGGGGAATACTCCATATACCCATGAAAAGGGGTTAAATTTAGCATATATAGGAAAGAGAGAGAGAGTAGGCTGGGCAGTATTTTAAAGTAAATGGCACAAGCTCTAATGCATACCACAAGGTACTATATGCTCTTTAAACTGGCTCCTATATAGGTAAATGCTAGCAGAAAGAAGACATCCTTGTCATAAAAGATGACCTTTTTACTTCAGCTCACCTCAAATGGACTTCCAGAAGCGTTTCTGATATTCAAGGCTCCTTGTATCTCATGGACCTTGTAATCTGACACACACAAGCACTGCCTGCAGAGGAAATGAAGACACTAGTGTGTCCAGGACTGCTATGAATCTGAATCTGCTATATTATGTCAGCTTGTGGTGTAAGTTCAATGTAATATGGTTTAAAATGACTTTACTGCAAAAATAATAATTAAAAAAAAATTCTTTCATGACCAGTGTAGTCTGACTCACGCCAAATGGAAGTGACCGCACTGTCAAACATACTCGGAGGAGTAAATATCTTATTTAAATATTATGTATATTCATATCCTGGATGTTGTTTCTTTGTATTCTGTTTTTGCATTATGCATTCCGAAGACGCTGGCTAAAATGTAAGCCTTGTGCTCTCCTGTCAGCATTGCACTTTTCCTGTATGTCATATCAACATAATGCTTTAGTCAGGAAGCGGCATATCATCCAGCCACGTAGCAGTCGGTATTTCCATCATCTTTTGTTTATATTGAATAGAAATGGGAAACACATTTTGGACTGCGAAAGCTGTCTGGGACAGATGAAAGGAAGATGAGAGGGTTTGATCTAGGTGTGTGCACTGACTTGGTTTGGGACCGATGAAAAGTTCCAGTCCCAGAGAGACAGAAGTGTTTGATAAAAGTTTGTAGGATATGTGTGCTTTGTTTCATATGCATGTCTATAGGATAGCTGTCCCCCCACTGTTCCCTAGCTTGGAGACAACAGTAGGCAGAAGCTTAAAAATTGCCCCATGGGCTCTTTGTTACCATGACAATGCCGAGGGCAAATAAAAGTCACACTAGAAGCCTTTGCCTGTGTCTGCCAGCGAGAAACCTCTTTTCAACACATTACACTGAAAGCCCTAGATTCAGCAACCACAAATATTCAGCACAATAAAAGTTTTGGAGAAACGGCATGTTTTGGGAACTCACTTCTGATTAGCAACAGATGCTAGATGACAAACTCGCTAACATAAACAAGAGGAAAAAAGAAAATCCTGTATACAAACTTTCTCATATATCTTGAAATGGTTGCATTCTTTTTCAGCACTATTTCTGAGTTTTGGCAATAGTTGGGCTAGATTTCTTTTGAGAAGTTTAGTTTGTTTCTATTTTTATCCTTTTATTGTTGTTGTTGTTGTTTTTATACTTGTATGTATGGATTTAATGTAGATTCATTAATGATTAAATATGTGTCCTGACTTCCTTGCACGTTTTTTGTGATATTTTTAGTTAGTGTCTTTTCCCTCACATTCTCTGTGTATTTAAAATCATCCTTTTTAAAGCACCGCTGTTAAAGCCATCCAGACGTCTGTTGCCATTCATTCAGATTTGTGCTGTTTTTTGAGCATCTTATGTCACAAATGTTACACTGTAAACCTAAAAAATGTGAGGCAATCAGATGCCTTATAATTTAAATTAAAAAATTCAAAGTTTAAGTTAGCAGAACTTTTATTTTGTACTCATACATTTTAATTGTTCTTAACTTGAAATGTTTGAGTACACTCACTAGTATATTTCACTTAAAATGATCATATAACACCAATATAAATATTTTTATTAGTGTAAAACTTGCTAGCTATATAACAAGCTAATTCAGAAAATGTTAACTTGCTAATTTGCTAACATGTTAACAACAGCATGGTATGGCAATATAAAGCATTTAACATTCTTGCTCTCAAACCAAGCTACATGCAGCACTTGATGGTAACTTTTCAAAAAACCACATTAACAAAAACAATTCTAAATTAGCATAACAAAACTTTAATCACTGCTAAATCTCCCACTTAACAAAAGACACAAAAAACATCACATAACACTTAATTTTAGCATTTACTCTCCCTTTCGAGTGCCATGGGCAAGTTTCAGTTAAACTTAAGTTTGTCTAAATTAAAAGAAATAACTTCATAAAACTCAAAACTATAAAAACAGTTTGGTTTACTTAAATATAATATATATATATAATTTCTGTGAACTTGAAAGAAAGAGAAAGTGCTAAAATAAGAGAAAGTGATAATGGTAATTTGACTGAAATTGTTTGTTTAATTTAAGTTAGTCCTACTCAAACTAATTAATTATTTTGAGCATTAGGGTTTACAGTGAATGTTGTGTAAAGTATACTTATATAAACGTATATCGAGACCCCTCTATTCTTTTCCATTCCATTGTGCTTCATCAAGTTGTTTTTGAAGAACACATCCTATGTGAACGTCCCTTCACAGGGTTCCCACCTAGAACTTTTAGAGAATGTTATAATAGTGATTATTTAAAGGTCTGGAAAAGGTGGAATGTAATAAATGTGAGATTGAGCCAGTAGTCTCTGTAACTACTTATGCAGTAATCATGAATGACTGGAAAATGCAGGGCTTTTTTAAGACTGATAAATCGAGTCATTCAGCTCACCGCCTAGTCCCCATTGGTGACGGATGTTGTCTCTTGCATTCAGTTAGTAAAATAAATGAAGAAAATATTCCTCCTGCCACTTGGAGAACTGTTCAGGATTTTTCATTTCTTTCTTTTTTATTCCACTCAAGCTCTTTGAATGTTAAATCCGCCACGTCTTCATGGAGACTAACTTGTCTCATTTGTCTCTTTTTGAGTGCAGCATTGAAACACTCATTTCAAAGACCAGCACACAGAACTGTGCTAAATGTTACCGTCCTGTCTTTTTATTTTCTTCTTTCTCTTCCCATCCCTCTCTTTCTTTTGCACCCACTTCCTCTCGTCTCGTCCTGCTCCTGCTTCCCCTATCTGAATTTCCACTTCTATCCAGGGAGGTTAACAGCATGAGGAATTCAACATAGTCAGCCCATATCTCTAAACACATAAATCAGAAGTCTTCACTCTTAAATGGATTACTGAATCCGGGGACAATTTTAGCTTCTGGGCTCTCTTCCTGCTAGACTCAAACCCTGTTCCCTTTGAGGCCGAGACGTTTGACTGACAGACTCAATTTGGACCGGCACATTTCTTCACCTCTGTGCCCAGCCCGTGTTCTTCTAAATAAGCTTTTCACTGGCCCAATTTCCAAAGCTCTCCATTAAAACGCTCCAAGCCCAGTCTCACTATTACTTACCTGGGATGAAATGATAATCATGGCGTCTTGTTTACATGGGTCTCTGCCCTTGGATGACATCCATGACTGCACAGAGGCAGCTCAGGGCTTGCCAGACAGTTGGTAAGTGTGTGACATCTGATGGCCTTTTCTTTCTAAATGATGCCATCTGTTCTTATCATCAGCGTGCTATTGTTTGATAAATTATCCTCCCTTGGGGGCTCCTGTGGTAATGAAGTAATCTTGCTGGAGGACCAAGTGGAGTGGCCAATGTAGAGCAACAGTTTTGATGGGAGTAAGGTGTTTGTATGAGAAGTTGTGATGATGTGTGTATATCAGAGGTGACATCACAACATTGAGACGTGCTTTAACACAGGTCATGGAAATCAGGCCAGGAACTGGAATATCTAACTTCACAGCTCAGCTCTTTAAAGGTCTGAGGATGGAAATGGCTCACAGGCAGCCAAATAATAGTCTGTCTCTGGAAAATGGAGGACCCCAAGTCATGTGACCCTACTCAGAATGAATTTCTAAGCTTTTAACCCATTAGAGGAAGGTACTATGATATGTCAAATTTTATTATCCCATAGGGAAATTTGATTTGCAGGAAGAGATTTAATACAAGACACCATAGATAAATGCATAAAAAGATTATGAAATAATTATGACATTAACTTGATTACAACCACACATTTACTACACACTTAAGTAATTGAAACAGAGATAAAGAAATAGATGTGGATGAAACAAGATCAAATCCACTTTCTGTCTGTCCTCCAGATTCAGTATCGTAATTGCTATGGGAATCAAAGAGTTGCCTGATCTTTCAGTACATGGTTCAGTGCTCTAAAACGTCATCCAGAGGGCATCAATTCAAACTGGTAGCCGGGGAAGTAGATGATGCTGTTGGCCTTCCTGAGGACAAGCCTCTTAAAAAAGGACTAACACTCACACTCTTTATTGGTTATTATAACCAATTTCTTCTTCTGTTGCAAAGACTTAGTTACCACAATGCGAACAAGGTGCAGTAAAATGGCCATCAGCCAATTAGTTGATTTCAAAATTGATTATCATTTAAAATTTTAAATGAACATTACATTTTTCAACTGCACATTTCTTTCAGTGTTTATATGTATTTGTTTTAAAAGAATTTTATTGAAGTTATATTTTATTTAGTTTTATTATCATTGTGGTAAATTAATTGTTTATACTCATATTAGAGAAACTTTTACCAATGCCAGATTTATTTTTAGAGGATCTTAAAACCTTGGCATGGACATTTGGATCTTAGGATAATCTCTGGTTAAGGATTTACAATTGCATGTGTTCTTGTGATGCCATTAGCCATCAGTCTGCATTATTACATTTCCGTTTGGAGAGATAACAGAACTCTCCAGGTATAATAGACCTCTTTAACTAAACCCTTATGAGTCTGATCAGCCTGTCAGGCACTAGAAAAGGCTTTGTATATTATATGCCCCCTACAGATGTGCAGTGGAAACTGTTATATGTTTTTTTTTTTTTTGAGTATTAATGTGTTCTCTGAATTAAGCTCTCAGTATGAGACACAGTACGACTGGGATATTAACGCACATGGTGGCAAACAGAATTACATGCATTTTAAACAGTAGTGTGTTTTTATTGCCATTTATTTTATTGACAGAAAGGCAAACTCAATGCCATTACTCGTGACAAGTCTGAAGTCAAATATAACTGCCAAATATACAATAGTTGGCAGTTCATCAGAGAACATGTTCAGTCCATGGATTTAGTCTTGGCTACGCCTACCCCTGTCGTCCTCCAATTTCAAGGGCACGACACCACGTAAACAGTTTTGTGTGTCTGCAGCTGTTGTCAGGAGGCCGTTTCTCTCCTCCTACCTACTGTCCTCTTTCCTTACCGCCAGAAGCCTTCTTATGGCATCCATTATTTACCCAGCACAGATCCTGCACCTCACTAACAAGCAATTCTTTTCTCACTGTATTCAGAGATTCTCTCATTACGTCCCGCCCCCGTTGTCAACACGCCATCATTAGACACATTTATTCCAACACAGGGATGGAACATGGATAACACTAACAAACGTACATGAGTGTATGGAATTTAGAAGGCAAAATGTCTTCTGAGAGGAGATTAGGAAATGTCGGTGAGGATTTTTCGACATCTGCTCGCTGAGCGCTCTGGCACCCTCTCTTTCTCCGGTTGTCACGTAATGGCATCTTGTCTGTCCCTCCAGAGAGACACAGGAGTCGGAGTGAAAAATACAAACAGAATCGTCACACCTTTTCAATACTGAGGGATAATGTATATTTCCTAATAATGTATATTTCATCATTAAGTTAAATGGCCAATGGCAAGGTTCCATTCATGAAGGAGGAAGGAGATGGAGCGATATATATAGATACACTATATTGCCAAAATTATTGGGACACCCCTCCAAATCTTTGAATTCAGGTGTTCCAATCACTTCCATAGCCACAGGTGTATAAAATCAAGCACCTAGGCATGCAGACTGCTTCTACAAACATTTGTGAAAGAATAGGTCGCTCTCAGGAGCTCAGTGAATTCAAGCCTGGTACCGTGATAGGTTGCCACCTGTGCAATAAGTCCATTTGTGAAATTTCCTCATATTAAATATTCCACGGTCAGCTGTTAGTGGTATAATAACAAAGTGGAAGCAATTGGGAACAACAGCAACTCAGCCACGAAGTGGTAGGCCACGTAAAATCACAGAGCGGGGTCAGTGCATGCTGAGGCGCACAGTGCGCAGAAGTCGGCAACTTTCTGCAGAGTCAGTAGCTACAGACCTCCAAACTTCGCGTAGCCTTCAGATTAGCTCAAGAACAGTGCGTAGACAGAGATTACAATCGAGCTGCTATTAGCTGCTATTTCAAAAATGCCGGTCACAAGTTTCTTGTTGGTCACGGTAACCCCACCCCCAGCCCCTGACGCAAGCGGTTCTTACTTCTAGACCAGCAATGTTTTGGTGCTACTTACGAACCACTTTTCCTGATTCGGAGCTGGTGCTTTGGGTGTCAAAAGACAAAGAACTGATTTAAAACTAGGCTCTGGCTCCGAACCAGCACTCAAACTGCCTTGGTGGAAAGGGGGTATTAGTTCCAGTGAAAGGAACACTTAATGCTTCAGCATACCAAGACATTTTGGACAACTTCATGCTCCCAAATTTGTGGGAAGAATTTGGGGATGGCCCCTTCCTGTTCCAACGTGACTGCGCACCAGTGCACAAAGCAAGGTCCATAAAGACTTGGATGAGCGAGTTTGGTGTGGAGGAACTTGACTGGCCTGCACAGAGTCCTGACCTTAACCTGACAGAACACCTTTGGGATGAATTAGAGTGGAGACTGCAAGCCAGGTATCAACATCACTGCCTGACCTCACAAATGCACTTCTAGAAGAATGATCAAAAATTCACATAAACACACTCCTAAACCTTGTGGAAAGCCTTCCCAGAAGAGTTGAAGCTGTTATAGCTGCAAAGGTTGGGCCAACTCCATATTAAACCCTACAGATTAAGAATGGGATGTCATCAAAGTTCATGTGCACGTAAAGGCAGATGTCCCAAAACTTTTGGCAATATAGTGTAGGTAGGCAGGTATGTAGGTAGATAGATAGATAGATAGATAACTTGATTGATTGATTGATTGATTGATTGCAGTAAGCAATATATAATGCACAAACCCCTGATTACAAACAATCTATTGGTCTGCCTTTACTGTGCATCTTTGATAGTGATAACAGGGAGCCTTTATGGAGGCATATACTGAATTTATGTGCCTGGATTTCATGATGCCAGCTTCCCTCCTTGACATGATAAATCAGATCATGATTACACTCCTTCACAAGAAAAGATAAGCTTTTAGATAAGGCTTGGTGGCACAAATAGCTGCAATAAATGCAGATGCAATAATCTGCCACAGTAATGGTGAGAAAATCATAAGGTCATTGCAAATGGCAGATTCCTCCAGTACCCAGTTATTCTGCGGTAATCTGTCAATTCAGATGGTCAGGCACGAACAGGTTGTGTTGCTCTGGTTCATACAGGTAACGTTTGATGCATTTATATGGAGATTGCTGCACCAGCCAGAAGAAAAATAGTAAAAAATTATGAATCGAACCAGCACACAGAACAAACCAAAGGCTTTTTAGCTCAGTTATATGGTCTCCCCGACTGCCTTCTGTCAAACCTGTTTATGATACAGCGTAAAAGCGTTTTCTATTGATAGGCTGGGTGCAATTTATGGCTTGCACATTTTCAATACTTTTACAGCCTCATTAAGTTTAAGAATGTGACAAATGGCATATCTCAGTTGTCTCAGACCCAATTGGTGCTCCTGTCGGGACTGATGGTGTTCTTGTCACATAGGTGGTTTGTTATCAGTTGCGTGCTCTCACTCAATCTCATCCATGATTCAAAGCCTAAAAGCTCTTGCTTACAGTGTGAAATTCTCAAGGTGTAGATCTGCCCATTAACATGTTGTTTGTCACACATGGTGGGTAAACCAACTGGAGTGATGACTCTATTGTCTTTGGGTTGTTGTCATTTTAATGGCCATGGTGGGAAATCAAGCTAAATGAACTTCATAACTGTGAGTGCAATCAACGCAATTATCCATTTTGATTGTCACCAGACACCCTCAAATTAGATTAGAAAATATGCAAGTTGCGCTCAGTGGTCGCCTGAGTTAATTTGCCCGTAATTTAAAAATCTTGCCATTTTAGTGCTCTGATCATTACTGTAACTTAACCAATGCGACCTCTAGCTATGCATAAACACTGGAAAGCCATAGGAATAATCAGGCAGCGTGCAGCCATCGCTCGTGGACTATTAGTCAAATATAATTTGCTCTCCACTTTTATATCATTTATGCTGGTGTGCATTTTTCAATAGTGGCATTAAATGCTCTCCAAATGTCCTCGATTTTATCAGTTCTCCAAACCATCGCACAAAGGGCACTGCTCTGTTCAATTTATTTCAAAAGGGAGATGAAAAATATCTTTCTAAGAGATCAGTGACAAGATTAAATGTGGAGGGATCTCTTCTTGACTTGTTGGCTGACTAGCATATCCATGATAACGCCTCACAGACGGACCATCTATTTCAATTTGACCCAGCTAGAACGCTTTCACTCACTGAGCTGTCCAATCTTGACTAGGGTTGAGTGAAAAGTAGTGCACCAATCTAAATAACTAAGTTAGTGCAGAAGCAAATGAAAACATACTTTTGTGAAGACATGCACTGCTCTACAAAGCGTTTAGACCTGAATTTGATACAAAACAAAATATCAAACCAAGTGACACTGGCAAACCACTGATGCTAAAGCTTTTCTCAAAACTAACTTCACTTTCAGTATAAATAGAAGTTGAAAACAATAGTTTGGGCGCTCTTCATTCAACAATTTCTTCTCTTCCCTGTCATTCTCCTACACTGCAAAAAAATGCTGTTTTTGTCTTGTTTTGTTTTTGTTTCTAGCCCAAATATCTAAAAATTCTTAAATCAAGAAGCATAAAAATTATTGTTTTGTATTCAGAAAAAATAAGTCAAAATTAAGTAAGTTTTTCCTTAAAACAAGCAACATAATCTGCCAATGGGGTAAGCAGAATAATCTTGTTTTTGGTTTGAAAGAAGATTATTTTGCTTACCACATTCACAGATTATTTTGCTTCAAGTGACAGCAGCCTACTGCAGTCTGCCATTAATGTTAATCAAAGAACAAAAGAAAAAGAAAATCACTCGCTGCTCTTAATTGAATTACTTTTGTAGCTTTAATAAAAATGTATACAAATTAATCTATATTTTAATCTAAATTATGCAGAGAAGAGTGTGAAGTATTTTGATAACTGCTTTGATTCTGGATATTTCCTACCTGTTAGATTAAATATTCAAAATGCACTGTCTTTATCTTGTAATTATTACAACATAAAAATATATTAAAAACTTTAATGTTAGGTGTGTTTTTTGTGCCTGTACCTGTTTTATGGTGGCAGTCTCAAGGCTGTCTGGTACCCAAATCAGTTGAGGTCTACAGGTTTGTGTGTCCTTATCAGCAACAGAAAAGCTTTGGGGCTGCGACTGGCATGTCTGCCGCAAATAAACAGCTCTCAAATCCATTTTACGCAGAGCAACAAAAGCCTGTGGCACCTATTTCCTAGTCCAAGAAAAAAAATGCTCAATGTGTTTGCTGTGAGATAGTAATTAAGCAGCTTCTTCTGAAAAAGTTGAACAGTAAAAAAAAAAAAATGCAAAGGCGACACATTTGACTATGTTCTTATTGTTTTTGCCCACACAATCCCATCCGTTTACATCTTAACCTTCAGATAACCGTCGATTTGGATAACCATCTTCATTTTTGCATGAACAATAACCTTACAAGACTGAAGGCAGCATGGCTGAAGAACATTGAGAGGTTCTGAGATCAATACTGTTAATATTTTCTCATTTCCATGACCAATTTGTGAGTCTTTTCATACTGCCATGGCCTTTGGTAATGGTTTTATCTGATGGAGTTTGTTTACAGCAATTCGTTCAGAAATTGCACTGCAACAGTCTTGCGCTTAATGAAAAGCAAAGAACCTGCAGGGGCTCATCACCCGCTTAGTAAGCAAAGATTTGTTTTCTTCATTGTCCCATTCTGTATGCATTTATGTGAGCAAAATCTAAACACTAAACAGACTCATATTTCTTTTATTTAGAACAATTGTGTCTAAATGATTACATTAAAATGCATAGTTCACCCAAAAAATTAAAAATGTCATCAAGTACTCACTTTCATGTTGTTCTCAACCTGTATGACTTTTTATTTCTTCTGTGGAACACAAAAGAAGGTAGTTTAAAGTACATAGTATTTAAGTAAAAGGGGTCCAATGTTTTGGACAAACGACTTTCATTGTATAGATTAAAAACATTCTTCAAAATATCTTTGTGTTCCGCAGAAGAAAGAAAGTCATACAGGTTTGGAATGACATGAGGGTGAGCAAATGATTTGTTGGTTAACTATCCCTTTACGCCTACTAGGACACCTACAAAACTAGTGGATGATAGACCCCCTTGGATAGCAAAGTTAGAACAAGTGGCCCATTCTTTCTCTATTATGATTTGAAACCCATCGGGGAAGAGCCTTAGTGGAGGCGCTTCAGGCCTGAAGGAATGTGGTGGATAGAAAGCAAAAATTTCCGGAGGCCCAAATGTAAACACGGAGCACACCTACAATCACCTTTCACTTGCAGCAGGAGCACTGCTCTCTTCACCTTTTAATGACATGGACATCTGCCAAAGTACTCACTCTCTACATTCACTGCCACTGATTGATGACATCTGGGCTAGACCGGCGGAAGCAATCATTCTGAGGAGCGACCCCACAAATCATGGAGTGGAGTGCTGCAGAGGAAGTTTGAGATGCTCCTTATCCGACCACTAACGGAGAGCTCCACAAATCTCAGGCACAAAGGAAAATAGAAAGTGAGGAGGCAGACTTTTTAATACTTCCCTTAAATGTCAGCTGTAATCCTGTGGTGCATGAGGGAGGCAGAAGAAATATAATGCTGCTTGATGATTATATTGCTTCTGTTCTCTGTGGTGTTTTAGACACACAATGAGTCAATCACAACATGTCGGATGTCTGGCCAGGTAAACATAAGGTTGCGGGTTTGAGCCAACAGGGGGTGATCCCTCAGTTATCACCTGTTCTGGATGAAAAAGTATAACACTTCAAGCCCAAATTCAAGCTGTCTGTGTTTACTTTATCATTTTTATTAAATCGGCAATTGAAGAAAGAAAGATTCAGTGTATGGCATGACTGATATACTGTGCAGAAGCAGAAATTATAACTAAGTAAAATAAAAATAAAAAAATATTTAAGGCATGATAATGTACAAAATGGATAAATGTTGCTTTTGAAATCTGTTATAGAAAAAAAAAATAGTGTTTGAAAAAAAAAAAGAAAAGTTCTTTTGATAATAGAAGAGAGACTTCTGGGACCCTGGTTAGCTAGTCCTTGAAACACTAAAAGGCATATTGTAATTTAGTCCACTGGAGGCAAGTTGCTTAGAGGACCCAAGTGCAGTTTATTCCATTACAAGATGCAACATAACATCACACGATTTCACATGGCATGGCAAACATGTCATGAACAAACAAGAATATAAAGCTCACCCACAGTGGGCGGACCTGGGCCGTGGGGTGTGTGGCGTGGGAGGACGTGGGGCGTGGGCGGCCCTGGGTGTGGGCGGACCTGGGCCGTGGGCTGGTGGGCCATGCCTGTGCAGGGGAACAGGACATAGACCTGGGGCGTGGGGTGTGGGCCGTGGGCGGACCTGGCAGACTAGGACAACTCCAGGGAGATGCAGGCAGTTCAGGGGACCATGGCAGTACAAGCAGTTCAGGCATGGCCTCCATGGCCTTAAGGTACCCACTGCCTTGGCGGCCATCTTAGCTGAGGACTCTGGTTGGGCTGGCATGACGTGAACAGACTGTGGCTGGGTAGTCGTGGTGTGGAGAACTCCTGACATGACGATTGGGGTGTGGAGACTCTCTGGTGTGGTGGTTGTGGTGCACACTGCGGGATTGTGGAGCCCCTCATCCACAGCTCCCACAGTAAAAGATGAGCCGCTCAGCAGCAAGGCCTGGTTGATATATTGCTGCAGTGTCCAGTGAGGGGTATTGTAAGGCATGAGGTAATTAAGCAAGTCAGTTAGTCCATTTCAAAAAATGCCCTTGAGGGCAGCATCATTAAAGTCCAAAAAGTGACTTAGCTTACAAAATTCTGCCACAATCCTCAACAGGGCGATGTGACGAAAGTGAAGAAGACATATTGCTGGGTCCATGGTTAACAGTCATGCATTCTGTAATGAAGATCCACTGGAAGCAAGTTGCTTAGAGGACCCAAGTGCAGTTTATTCCATTACAAGATCCAACATAACATCACACGATTTCCATGACATGACATGACATAATGATTTCTTACATTATTGTAACAACTTTTTATTGTCGAATTATCCCTTTAATTTGAAACTAATTCAAACTTTAAAATAAGAAAAAATAATTAAAAATCCTCTATATTAGCTGTTTTTTGTACTGATGCTATTCATTATTACATTATTACAATAATCTACTTGTATTGTTTATCAAGTTCCATTTAAAAAAAAAAAAGAAAATAAGTAAATAATATACTACTACTACTTTTAATATGTAAAATATTTATTCTGGATTATTTAAAATACATACTTATAAGTACTACATGCTTCTGTAGTATACACTGTCTAAAAATTAGATATATTTCCAGCAATATATTGAATATACAGTCAAACCAGAATTTATTCAGACACCTTGAACATTTCATTCGTTAATACCGTTTATTCACTATAGTTAAAAACAGTTAAACTGTGTCAGGAAAAAATTATTTTAATTATGTCAGATAACACTTAAGCAAATATGGTCAGGTCAAAGTGTCTGAATCATTTTTGGTTCCAAATTTTTATCAATTTTACTGGTAGTCCACTGTATGAAGAATTTTTGGGTATAATATGTCACAGTTTACTTTATTTTGCTATCCTCACTTACATAAATGAACTATACCCCCGGTTTCACAGACAAGGCTTAAGCTAGTCCTAGACTAAAATGCATGTTTGAGCTATTTTAACTGAAAGTAGCTCGTACTGACATATCTTAAAATATGTCAGAGCCATTGTTTTGTCTCAAGATGAACACCAGTAATGTTTTTTTTTCTAGTGTACGTTTATTAAAGATACTTAAATATCCTAATTGAACTAAGGGTTTAGGCTAAGCCCTGTCTGTGTAACCGGGCCATAGTGTCCTGCACCCACTATATAAAAATATAAAAAATTATACCTAGTGTCTGAATAATTTTTGGTTTGACTGTATAGTGTTATTGTGAAATAAAAGTACTCAGCATGATTTTAGTCATACCATCCAGCCCTGGTCATTTCAAAAGCAAAGGATTTGATTGAAATAATCACGAATCTTTCCTTTAATGTCAGTGGTGGGGAATCTGTTTTGTTTAGCTGGAAGTGTCACTGTTGCGAGACTGTGACACATGGCAGAATCATAATAGACTGTAGAAGAGGAATCAATGATTGGATTTGTATTTGTGACATGTGACGTTCAGATGAAGTTTGTTTAGTCTTGTGTAGAAGAAGTGCTGAACTGTGTGGCTGGTATTCTGAAGCCCAGCAGCTGTCGAAAGTCACTCATGCGGTAGCTTCCATTCTTAGCCATTCCAGTTGGATACAACCCAAAATCTTTCAGTCTTAGAATAGACCAGAATCTCACTGCCTGTGGTATACCGGAATGCCAGGAAAACCCTTGACTGAGAACGTCAACGCCCATATGTTGAGCGACGCCATTAGTCCCCCTCTCTTATTAACTGAACAAAGTTGAAAGTTTGAAGCTATATAGAGGCTTACTCTACTATTTTTTTTTTCTTTGCTGAAAAGGTTTAGGATATATTAGTGGTACTTTACTTCCATACAATTTTAAGCATTGACAATACTTTTGTTGTGGGTCTTTCTTCAATTATGGGCACTTTTAACTCTTTTGGTTCAAGCCCTCCTGGGAAGTTCGTATTTACAAGTTGGGAAGTCGTGTTTTCGACGCCAGGTGTGGTCAAGTCACTTTTGCCATAGCAAGATGGTGGTGTACCTATGGAAGCTTGTTTCTGCCACTAAATAAAAAAGGTAATTGGGACTTTTTATCTCACAATTCTGACTTTTTTCTCAGAATTGTGTGATATAAACTCGCAATTGTGAGTTATTGAGTCAGAATTGCAAGGGAAAAAAATCAAAATTGCGAGTTATAAAGTCAGAGTTGTGGGATATAAACTCGCAATTCTGAAAAAAAACATTTTTTTTTCCTCTCAGAATTGGACTTTATAACTCACAACTGGGAGTTTATATCTCGCAATTCTGAGAAAAAAAGTCAAGTTTCCATAGAGTACCTTCTCTTAATTAACTACACAAAAATACAGCAAGGTTTTTAAATTCTACTTCTAGAAAATTAAGAACAAAGAATGTGTTTTTTATGTGTGTTTTTAATTTATAATAGTCAACATTTGAAGTGGATCAAAACCTTTCATCAAAGTTGTCCTAAAACCTTCTTCTTCGGATTTGCATGTCAATGTCACGGCTAAATATCAGTATTGTGCATTCTGCCACATTTCTCACTGACAAACCCCCAACTACTAAACTCGGGGCTTGAAGAAAATCCCGAGCTTCCTACTCGTATTTACAACTTTGTAATGGCGTACATCGTCAGCCCACATCGTCTCCTGGGTTTGATTCTCTCAAGTCTGCATTTGATGCATCCTTGATATCAAGAACACATCCGGGTACTTTCATGTGTCTTCTGCGCTTGCATTCTTAGGTATTGGTATTGAACTTTGATGGTTGATGATGATGTAGTACGAGAACACAAGGACGCAAGATCACTTAGAAACTGCCTTTTTGTTTTAGTATGAGTATTAAAAGTAGACCAATCATTTTCTTATTTAATGCTAAATTCACAGTTCATTAGGGCCCAAATACATTGTATTTTTTGTAAAGCTGCTTTGAATGTATGTATTGTGAAAAGCACTATGTTAACATGAACTGAATGGCCTCAAATTGTCAAATTATTAATAAGCGACAAGTCTACTAAAAATATTTATTTTCACCCACAGTAATGTCGGAGACATGGTGTACTTAACCTATTAGCTGTACATTTGTAATTAGTAGAGAGGTTCCTGCTCTCTTAGGTGGCCTTGTTTGTAATTCTAGGTCTTAATTGCTTGCATGTATTTCTGTGAACACATATCAAAGTGAAATCTTGTTTGTTGGTCTCATCCTCTTCCTTCTTGGGAATAGAGGTCCTCTTTTCATCTCCGCACGGAAGCTTGCATGCACGAAAATGCACATAAACGCACATCTGACTGCAGCTCTTTCAGATGAGGATGATACAGGCGATTACACATTTGCGCTGTTTTGTATCTAAAGCTTTTTGTATTGTTGAGTGGCGCAGGTATTATTTTTCTGTCTAATTTAATGATAGACTATTTACTCTTTATGGATTCTTCTCAACCGGCAATCTATTAGTATATTTGGGGAGATTTGGAGAGCTTCCTCTCTTTGTAGCTTCCATAAGTTTTTGCTTATGGTTAATGGATGGAGACTGAGTTAAGAGCAGTTGAAACAAGGTTTTCGATTATTCAGAACGGACTGTGTAAATAATGATACGGCATTATGCATTCATTGGGTCTCAGCGGCAGACTTTCATTTCTCATTTGCTCTTTGAAGGAATGTATCCTTAGAGAGCCGGCACAACACGTGATGTAGTTATTCCTGAAATTCACTTGCTTTTCGAAGTACCCTCACTAACAGAGTCCCTGAAGCATAAGGGTTTTTTTTTACTATGTGTCACTGTGAAACCTTGAGAAACATATTTGAACTAGACTTGTCATGGCAGAAGGTATCTTTCAACCTATGCGCAAAATTCTCAGTCATGTGGATTTCTATTGAAGTTACTGAATTTTGCTGAACAAAGTTAAATGTGAACGCACCTTTTTGAGTTTGTTTGAGTATCCATACACAGCATCATTCATTGGTTTAACCGATGGTGTGAGTTTGGGTGCGGGGCTCTCCGTTATTTTTGCACTTCCGTTTGGAGATGCTAGTGGTGCAGAGCAGTTGCAGGTGCTGTTGTTAGCTCCTGATGCTAACCTCTGAGAGCAGCTACACTCAACTTACCTTTTCCAAGCCGAATAGGAAACAAAAGCCGGCCTTTGCCTCAGGCAGCGGGCCTAGTTGGTAGAACGGCTTTCATAACACTGCTTTTGCAGATCAGGAGCATTTATCAAAATGTCAATATGCAAAGTGAGGGCCTTTTGCTGTGGCTAATGAATACAGCAGAGGTGGGTCTGCACCTCCGCTTCCCTCGAGAGAGCGTAGATCTACAATTAAAGCCCTATCGGCCTTGTCTCTTCCTCCATCAATACATGCTTTGACTGGACCTGCACGCGCACGAACCACCGTACTTTATGGCCTGTTGCCAGGCAACGGAAGAGAGGAAATGGGCTCCTAGACCCGATAGGTCACTCTTGAAGAGGAGGCCATCCAAAGCAAGGATCTATCTGCTCGATAATGGACCAATCTCTCCATCCCTGATACCTGAGCCAAGAAAGATAAATTGTGCACTGCTCACAAAATGTATATGTAATATGGTTTTATATATTATAATTAGGGCTGTAGATTTAGCACAGTAATTTAGTGTAATTATTGAATAATAATAATAATGCTGTAAAATATTATAATTGTTTTTTTATTTGCAAAAAAGCTTTTTATAATATCTTTTTAACTATTTACATTTCTGACACAGTAATGTTTTTTAATATATTTATATTATTATATTTTTTTATTTATTCATTTTTTTGCAGTTTATTTTCTGCAAATGTTTATATATGTGATTAATTATAATTTGATTAATTTATTTGCATATCCTATATTTTTTATTTAATTTTTTAAATATATATTTTCATTTGTTTTTAATTACTAACATCCCTAATTATAATTTACATTCTCTTCCCATATATCCATTTTGAATTTTTTTTTTAATTTAAAAACTCTTTTCATTTTTATTTACCATTCACTATTTTGACTTAACAGTAGTGATGAATGGACAAAAACAAACAAAAAAACACTATATCTTGATTTTCCCAAATGAGCCCGATAAGTTCAGAATACTCAATTTTTGTTGACATCGATTACGTGTAAGTAATGTAAGTAAAGCAACTCAATTTTTTAAGTAAACAATTATAAATAACAACGGTTAATCGACGACGTGACGTGGATGACGTTACAGTATGTCACTCAGTAAACTTAAAAATAAAACTTATAAAAGTATTTACTCAAAAATTTTGAGTTACACAAAAATAAAACTAAACTCCTCGCTCAGAAAATGTAATTGTTTTAAACCAAACCACCCAAAATCAATATCGCTATGATATGAAAAACTATTTACCCAATAATTCAGGGTCTCAACTTTACAGTCCGGCTCCTATGATCAGGCACGTCGAAAAAAAGGAGTCAGTTTACATTAAATGAATATATGAGGGGAAAAATGCTTCTTCTGGGCTTAATTGTACTTTTGTACTGTAGCAAAGAGACTGTTCTAAATTCAAGTGCTCTCAACTGCAGTTAAAACACACTAGATAGCGTTAGCAGTGCTCAGAGAGGTGAGAATTACTATCAGCAGTGACCTACTCAAACACAAACACATGGAGCTTAATAACAATACATTGCTCGTTTGCTCTGTCACACACATCATTTAACAACAATTAGCATTACTATTAGAGGCCCGGACCATAAAAAGAACACCATCTCAGTGTCTCTTTATCCATTTAGCTCTCTGGGTAATATTGAATTTAGTTATGTGTGAGCATACTGTATCAGGTAAGGTCGGGCATTTTATGTTGGCCTGTGGCATTTTTTTCTGCAGTTGCTGTTGAGATAGGACACACTTGAACTACTTACCTGAGTCAGATTAAGCCAATACAAAATTATGGTCTGTGCTAACAGTACCTGCGTAAAATGATGAAAAAACTGCCTTATTTATGCATGTATTTTTTGCATGAGTCTCATCAATTTAAAATTCATAATGATTAGGTGTGTTTTGTTGCCTAGAAACATATGGATCTTCACCAGTAAGCAAGAACACAATGCAGTATGTTGTGAATAAGGTGCAGTGCAGAATAAGTTCAGAGCATGCTGTCAGATTGCGGCAAGGAAAAGTTAACAGGTTCGGTCACTGGGGACGTTACAGCCAAACACATAAATCTTATCAGACAAGTCCATGACCCAAAAAATGCCACCATTGCTGGAGCTGATCAATGCTAGGCTTTATATCCTGCAAAATGGTTTGACTATTCAGAGAGTCTGTGTGTAGTTTCCACTGAAAGGGACCATCTCAGGCTAAAGGGGGCAGCTCTTTTTGTGCACTTCATTAGTTAATTAGAATACAGGCACACTGGCTCTATTGTGCGCACCATCCTATGGGAAAGAGACAGACAGAAAGAGACAGAGCCCTGCACTTCTATTCTCATAAATGCACCTCCAAGCTTTGAGAATTCAGTGACCGGAAGGACTAAATCATAAAATTAATTTCGCTTAGTCATTCTTGGGTATATTGACTCGGCCTAAAATGAAACCTACTCTATGCAAAAGCATGATTGCAGAAGCTTCTAGCTATGCTAACTCAATTTTGTGTGCTGTTGCGATTAGAAATCTGTTTCTATTCAATTCATGATGCAGCACAAGTACACTGTAAAAAAGAATTGTTGGTTTAACTTAGAAAAGTAAGTTACCTGGTTGCCTTAAAATTTTGAGTTCATTGAAATAAAAAATTTGAGTTAATACAATGAAGGCGGTTGATTTAATCAACAGAAACTCAAAATATTATGTTATCTGAACCACATTAATATAAAGTTGATTTGATAAAAGAAAAAATGTTGTGATGACAAATCATGAAAATAATTTTTTATAGTGTACACCACAAGGGGCATTCATCTACACCACAAGGGGCACTGTGGCAGTTATTCACATATGCTTTTACTGTCAATTTGTAATTATACATGCTGACACTTAATGTCAAATTACATAATTTAATGTAATCTTTAGCAAATCTTATTTTTCATACTGTACATTATGTCGCCTAAATGAACCTCTAGCATTTAAAAATGATCATTTTTGCTTCTTTGCATTTATTTTTTGTTAAAAAAAATTTAGACAGATAGTATTGCATTTTAATTTTGGCCATTTATCTATTATAATCGAACAACACAAAAGTAAATTTCTGTAAAAAAAAAAAAAAAAATTGTATATAAAAATCTGTATGTAAAATTGCTATATAAACATTTATATATGTACATTTATTACCAGTTCAGTACCAGTTCTCTCTCCATGTGTCTTTTTGTGTATTTTATTTTATTTTTTTCTGTTTTAAAAAAAGATGAAGACTTTGTCAGGAGGACTCCCTTAATTGTGTTTTTAGAATTCTACCATAATCAATTTTTCAACAATGATGATTAAATCTTTAATGGTGCACATTTTCTAGCTCAGCTGATGCCTCAGGCAGATTGTCAGATCAAGAATGATGTTGTTGAAAGCTGGAGTAACTCTGGCAAACATAATGAAAGCCTTTGAAAATGACCCAAGTGCTCTTCACTGATGAAGCCTCTGACAGACTGCTCTGCATGCATGAACCTGGCTGCCGCTCCGCACTCTGCAGCTTGTGTCAGATGTGTTTTTTTTACCTAGAGGCAGCCAGAGGTTCTTTACATGCATTTTATCTGTTCTGAACCCTTTCAGCCTCTCTAAACACACCGCCTTGCTCTGAGGCTCAGAAATCTCTGTCCTGTAAACCCAGCCTCAGTAAACCCAGTCCTCTGCTCTGCCTCATTAGTAACCCATTAGAAGGACACTCTCAGGCCAAGGGATTTATGGGGTATTTTCTGTAAGTGAAATTGCAGCTGCGTGCGTCAGCGGTGAGCGCAGACATGGTGGTGGAATGTCTGAGTTCAATCCGCACAGCCTGACAAAGGAGAAGGGCATCAGTATTCCAGGTGTCTGCCCACATCAAAGGGAATTCAGCAGAGCAGGGAGCTGTTTGATTAGCCGGCATCGATACAGCTTAAGATTTTAGGCTGCTTAAGACGGCTGACAGCGAAACAGGATTTCTTGTCTCCTTCTAAGTGTTTTACTAGTCTTCTCATGTCTGAGTTTGCAACAGTTTGTGCCTGCTGAAATTTTTACTGATAGGAAGAGTGCTCCCAATAGCACTCAAATAGCCAAAAATTTAGCTCAAGAAATGAATAGATTCAACTTTTGTCTTCAGATAACTGACACTGACAGGAACCCTATATATTCCTTATACCCTATGGACTAGGAGTGGCACTTTAAAAAAAAATTAAATCAATTATCTATTTATTAATATCACTAGATATTAACAGTTTTGTTTTTTCGGCGCACAAAAAGTATTCTTGTCACTTTATAATATTAAGGTAGAACCACTGTACTTACATGAACTGTACTAAATATGTTTTTAGTACCTTTCTGGGCATCTGAAAGTGTAAATTAACTTACTGGCAATAGAGGCCTCACTGAGCAATCAGATTTCATCAAAAATATCTTAAGTTGTGTTCAGAAGATAAACAAAGGTCTTACAGGTGTGGAACGACATGAGGGTGAGTAATAAATTACATAATTTTCATTTTTGGGTGAACTAACCCTTTAATAGTCGTACTTAAAACGGTTTAATTTGTTTAAAATGTTAATGTAACAATAAAATAATACATTCATAAAAAAATCTTACGCAAAGTTTAACATTGTGTTTCTTTAAATTCTTATAAATTAGAAAATTTCATTGACTGCTCTAATGCGTTTAGCAGTTAGTTTACCCAAAAATAGAAATTCTGTCATCATTTACTCATCCTCATTTCATTCCAAACCCATAAGACTTCCATTTAATTTCAAAACCTGAAAAAAATTAAGATATTTTTATTGAAATCTGAGAGATTTCTGTCCTTTAATTAAAAGATTTCATTTAGGGTTTTATTCACATAAACATTGATCAGTGAACATGCATAGAGCACTCAAATTTGGTAAAAAAAAGAAAAGCTCAAGAATACTTGCTTGATGCATGAGAACAAATGAGGTTCGTTCTTGCATGCCGTTCCAGCATGTTTGAGCTTCCACAAGAACCAATGAAGTTTGTTTTCACGCGTCATGCAAAGGCATTTTCCATTTACCATATTTGAGTGAATAAAACACTAAATTAAATCTGTTCATCATATAAAGCGATTGCATGTCTTCAGAAGACTTGGATTAAACTGCTCAATTCATTTTTGGGGGGTAATTAAACTTTCAATGGAGGGACAGAATTCTCTCTTAGAATTCATTAGAAATATCTTCATTTGTGTTTTGAAGTTGAATGAAAGTCTTATGGAATGACATGAGAGTGAGTGAATTGATGACAGAATTTTCATTTTTGAGTGAACTATCCCTTTGACTGTCCAGTGGCATTTTTTTAACTCAATTGGTAAATGGATAAAGATAAGAAATTGACAAGTTATTAAAGTAAAACAATTGTTTCTAAAAATACAATGTCAATTTTGTATTCAAAATGATACATCTCAAGCAATATTCTTGTGGGCACTGCGCCTCAGGCAACCCGAGTTCGAGTCGTGGCTCAAGGTCCATTGCTTGTTCTGTTTCCTGTCTCTTCTACACTGACCTAATAAAGGCAAAAAATAATCTATTTTTACATTTAATATTTTAAATATTTTATTTAATTAAATTAAGTTTTAATATGTCTATTTATTTGTTTATTTAAAATAAAAAATAAAAAGATTCATTAATACATTGATTTTTTATTTTTATTTTTTTAACTGGCAATCCTACTTCTCCATAACAGTAAGCTCAGGACTGTCAGCATAGTTAGGGGAGGAGCAATGCGACACTTCCTGGGTCTCATAGCCCTCAGAGGAAATCAAACTGGGGCAGGTTTACTGGTACTGGACACGAATGCCCCCAGACAGCCATGAGAATGAAACTCAACTAGCATTCTCTTCCACTCGCAGCACCAATCATAAAGAATAAAGCTCAAATCTGTTTTCCCTGGCTCATCATTAAGAGACCTGAGTGGGGCTGAGGACTGAATGGGAGCTACAATTTCTGGCTTTAACTCAAAGCAGAGACCCTCATGAGGGTTTGGTATTTTAAAAACAGACATTGCTGTCCAGCCTTTTGTGAGGTCCTTAATCTATATTGTTCCTCCATAAGCAGCGTAAAGACTAGGTAGCCACATAATTGCTTCCACATTTTAATGAGAGTCATTTATTTTTGTATCATCCATTGAAAAATAAACTGCTGCCTTACCAGAGTAGTTAAACCAAAAATGTGTTTTTAGATCCAAATCAATAACTGGATCGCCATTATATTACAGCAAAATGACTTCATAACATACAATACGTCCTGTCTAGTTTTGAATGATTGAAAGAATAGGTTTAAAAAGACTTGTTAAACAATCAAGAACTTACAAATCAGATACACATGTCCCGATTCTGATTCAAAAGCTCTTGATTGTTTGATAAGACTTTTTTTGAATGATTCCTTAAAGGATTAGTTCACTTTTTACTCACCCTCAAGCCATCCTAGGTGTATATGACTTTCTTCTTTCTGATGAACACAATCTGAGAAAGATTAATAAATATCCTGATGCATCAAAGCTTTATAAAGGCAGTGAAGGGGACCAACAAGTATAAAGCTCAAGAAAGTGCATCCATCCGTTATAAACGTACTACACATGGCTCCGGGGGGTTAATAAAGGGCCTTCTGAAGCGAAGCGATGCGTTTGTGTAAGAAAAATATCCACTATTAACAAGTAACTATCCACCATTAACAAGTAAAATATCTAGCTTCCACCAGACCGCCTTCCGTATTCAACTTACGAAGAAAGTGTAACACCTCACGCAGTTCAAGATGCTTACACTACGTCCAGACCACCTTCCGTTTTCATCTTATGGAAAAAGCATAACTGACATCGCTTCATATTTTACTTCATAACTTGTTAAATATGGATATTTTTCTTACACAAACGCATCGCTTTGCTTCACAAGGACTTTATTAACCCTCCAGAGCCGTGCTTTTGTAATGGATTGATGCACTTTCTACAGCTTTATACTCGTTGGCCCCATTCACTGCCATTATAAATATTTGATGTAGAGACCTGCACTCCTGCGGAAGCTGCGGGATCCAACGCAACAGAGTGCGGCGTGGGACAAGATTTGGTGGGCGTGGGTGTGTGCGGGCGTGGGTGGGTGATGAGACACTATTCGTGTGCGGGTTGCAGGACAATCAAATGAGTCGCGGGACTCCCGCAAAATATAAATATCTAAACATAAAATATCTAAAAACTAATAAGCAAGAAAACTAAGCAACTAAGCCAAAACTAAGCAACAAGAACAACTAATATAAATTAAAATACCTCATATACAAGATTATATTTATAACTTGTGTTTGAAGTGTTGAGCAATGTAGCTAATCACAGACATATCTGTTGATTTCTGAGACGCAATGGAGACGCAACACAATCGGGTGTTTATGTTAGAATCCAGAAAGATGTATTTTTCATATATTCATTTTGTTATAACAGAGCTTTGTGAGATAGCGATGAACAGAGATGTCAGCTTTTTAGCTGTTATAAAGGGAGCGCTCTTTGAGCACATTCTGCCATACCAGACCATGCATGCAGCAGCTTGCTTTTCAGTTAAAACTAACTGTGGTTTGTGAATGTTGATGCTCTAATAACAAATATTTTATCGGAAGGGAAAACTTAATATTTCATGGATGTATGGACAAAAATCTATATAAGCTACTTTTATGCAGGATTTTGCAGGTGGGAGCGGGACAAAACATGAATGTTGCGGGCGGGAGCGGGACAATATAACATATTTTTTTGCGAGAGCGGGACAGAATCCTGCGGGAGCGGGTGGACGCGGGACTGAAAAATCTGTCCCACGCAGGTCTCAACTTTGATGCGTCAGGATATTTATTAAAATAACTCAGATTGTGTTCATCAGATGGTCATATACACTTAGGATGGCTTGAGGGTGAATAAAGCTTGGGGTAATTTTCATTTTAAAGTGAACTAATCCTTTAAAAGGCCCTTTTCAAAATAGTCTTGTGTTAATGAATCAGACACTGCACTCCATGTTGCTGCTTAATTAAAAAGAACTGACTCAAAACGAAATGAATGAGACTACACTGGTTGCACAGTATGATTTTGATTTAGAAAAATTAACCTAAAGCGCGAGTCATTTGTTGGTGAACATCCCTGAAATGCAGGTCACGATTAATTGGAAAGTCAATATTTTTACACAGCCCATTTTCTGTCTCTCAATATAAGTGAAGTAGCATGCTTATGGGGGTCAGAGTGGGACAGCAATGTGCTTAGAGTTGTTGGCCGGTTTCCATACACCATGTCTGGTCTGAAAGCAGGATGGTAATTAGCCCGAGACAGGCACAGCTGACAGACACCCCAACACCCTTCAGTCCCCCACCACACGGCTTAGTCAGGATTACCGGACATACCATCACTCTGCCCGGTGCTCCTCTGTCTTCATCGGCGCTGAGGGACATGGAGAGACCACGGTCCACAGCGCAAACAAATTACACGCTCAGCTAAATGGCATGCTGGGTATTTATTTGCAGGAGAGACACTCTCAACGGGGTTTACTAGGAGTTTAGTTTGGAGGAACCGTTGAATTCTCAATTCAGACAGACGGTCGTTTTGTTGGTTAAAGTTGTAGTTAGCTTCTCAAACTGATGTTATGAGACCAGACATGTGCTGCTGGGTATTGAAGTGGTTCTGGAGGTTGGGAATTGGTTTATATGGGCTGATCTCCGAGGGAGGAGTTTTCTGCCTCAACTGGCTCAATGCGATGAGCTCGCTCAGAACATTGCAATTGTCTTTGTGCAGATCAAACGCCTTTTCAATCTGACAGGACCAGGCTATTTCAGTTCCTTGCTATCATTCCTTTTCAAATTAAATTTGAGATTAAGTAGCAAAGCCTTGCTAATGTGGACTTAGCAAGTGTACAGGATGAGCAGGTTTGGAAGGGGGAATCATATGGATGGCTAATCTTCCTCTAGTGCTGCAACAGGGCACCTGTTCTCTATGACTTTCAACAGTAAGTCAATTAACTTTAATTACAGCTTGTGGCTCAAGGTTCCACAGTGAGAGGCAAGACATCAGGACGATCTACAGCCACACGCTGAACCCTGAGACATTGTCTTCTCCCTAGCAACCTGCATCCATCCACCCACCTCATAAACATCATCATCCTTTTCCGTTTAATTACTGCTCCTACTGATATCACACCTCGAGCACACTGCATCTGGCTTGCTCATTCACAGACAGAGGTGTTGCAGCACATTTGATACGTTGGAACAGCCAAACAATTCACCATGAACCTGTTCTTTTATTCTTGCTTGAAGGAATAGTTCACCTGAAATAAAAAAGTAATTAAATTACAATTTAATTTAAAAATGCTGGTCGATACCGATAAGCAGTTAATTGCATAAATAAACAATGATGAAATATAATCTAAATAAATGAATAATAAAACAATAAAAATGGAATTTTTAGCAAATTTCAATATATATATATATATATATATATATATATATATATACATATATATATATATACATATACATATATATATATATATATATATATATATATATGGTACATTATAATGTTGTGGTGCTAAAATTCACATTTAACATTTTAAACTATTTATTTTTGTTACTTAGTGTTTTGTTTTACTTTTTTTAAATCAAAATTCTGTAGAATTGTAATATTATTTATTTATCATTTTTCAGCCATAACATGAAAAAACTATCAAGTTAAAATATTGTGCTCCACTAAAAATATATTTTTTACAGCATGATATATTATTATTATTATTCTTGTTGTTGTTGTTGTTTTATAACTTTTAATAATAATCAAATTTTATTCAATAATAAAAAATATTTTTATTGTTGTTATTATTTACTCATAAACCATATAAATACTCACATGAATGAATAATCAATAAACAAAATAAATCATTTTATTTATTTATTTATTTGGATGAACTGCAATGAACTGCCAGTATTTTTGATCCTTTTCACAAACTTTTCATGGCCCCCAAAATATTTTGTTGTTGAATGAATATCTGAACATACAATAGGGGAAGAAAAAAAAAAAAAAAAGGAACAGAGCCTCTGCTCTTAAACAACAACAACAAAATTCTAGCTTCATGCATTCTTTTTTATCAACACTACTGTGGGTAAGTTTCATTAAAAAAAATCAACATTTTGAACAAAAAGCTGTTTTTGTCAATGACTCTGTCCAGATCGGATTCAGAACTATGATCAAAATATAGATAGGCTAGATCACGTCCATCAACACCCCCTAAGTTTGCACAGTCCTATACCTCATCCTGGGTCAGCATTTCATTCGATAATGTTAGGCAGTGTTGATTTATATGCTGTTTAATTTTTGATGATCGCTTTATTTTACATGTGCGTTCGCAATTCTTCTTTTGCTTGTTTCTTCTTCACTTGTGTTTTGGACCAGATATTCTGTACTCTTTCAGAAGATGTGTAATAGCGCCTCTTACCGTTTAACAGAAAATACATGGATTTTTGGAAATTTCCCTCAAAGCGAAGCGTTGTGTCATAAATGAAGGAAAATTCCGTCAATTGCGGTGAAAGAGTTCAAAGAAAATGGACAGTGAGGCAGATGAGATTTCTTCAGCCCTGTCTGTGTGATCGCCAGTCAGAGAGCGAGTTCTGTCTCTCTGATGTTTAGTCACCCGTATCTGCATTAAGTACAATTAGTATCCTGCAGGCAATGTTCTGTCTCTGTGTGGTGGGAGGTGCCCTTCAAGTTTCAAGCTGACACTGCAGACCGTGGGGCATCTGCACCATTAAAGGTAATAACATATGTAAATGAAATGAACTTGTTTTTGGCAAGGGATATTCAAGTCATTTGAATTTATGTTAGTCACACGTTGTGGCAGCCTTTGAGCGAGTGGTCTAATTTATCATCCTGAAGACGTGCCTTGCTTTTAAAGAGCACATTTCACTTCACAGTTATTATGATGGTGGCATTGGCTACTCGTGGCAGTAGTATATTTTTGCGGATGTGTCACGAGAGGGAACAACAACGTTATTTAACAACTATGCATTTATTGAACATACTGCATGATCTGAACATTTCAGTGAACTGCATAAATTTAGAGCTAATCAACTGGCGGCCCGCGGGCCAAGTCCGGCCAGCCAATCATCTTCATCCGGCCCGTGGGCACCCACACCACTAATCCTATCCAAGACTACAAAGTGTATTATATGCACGTCATAAAGTGCGTATCATATGCACGCCAAAACTGCAGCTGCAACTGTTCTTACCATGCACGACCGCTCCTTCGACTGACCTGAGAAACGTTTTCCATGCGAATATTTCAGCAGTTATTATGTGTGTCCCATATTTCTGTCGACTGAACCAGCGGTACCAATCATTCGTGAATTAATAATTCTTTTGTCTTGATTCTTTCTTTTCCGTGAATTGGCCAAATTTGGATTAGTTTGGACCGCTCTGTCACTGAATCATCTGAAGTTGTTTCTCGGTCAGTAACATCAAATACAGAACAAATAGCTCTGTTTTCATGTGTTTCACTAGTTTACTTTGAACTACGCAGCACAGCCCAGTGGATAACGTAATGAAAGCTTAAAGGAGATGCATTTATTCCCGGTCACCATTATTAAACAGCGTTGCGGCATCCAGTATGAAACATTTCAATTCGACACACACCTCTCGGTTACAAACCACAAAACACTCGATGATTAAACTAGTTTTAAATCGGATGAAACAGCCTCAACATTCCCAACAATGAGGAAAACAGGAGAAATGTGCCATGAATAATGATAGAAGACTTTTAAATCCCAAAATCATCACACTTACAAACATTTACCATGAATGAACTGTAGTAATTTACCATGGATTGTGGAAATGTGGAATATTTATATTGAATACCATGTTGCAGCCATTTATATTGCAATATATTTATTAGGTCGGTAGGGGAATATGTAGACTAATTAATTTCTTTGTGAAGGTGTGTATAGTTTTTACCTGCATTTAGGTGTTTTTTGTTTTGTTAACATATCATAATATAATATCATTTGACAGTGGTAGTAGTGAGTAGCCATGTATGGTTTTACCTGTGGTTACCAAGTCTCACTATCAGAATATTTTCATTTAAGCCTATATTAATTATAGATAAATAATTCTTACCAATAAGAACCTCCCCCCAGGCCCTCCCCCGCCAGCCCTCCTTAACTATGTGATTTGATAATCCGGCCCTCGAATGAATTTACTTGAATAGCCCTGGCATAAATCAACACTGCCCATTTCCCTGGGCTCCCAATATATATACAGTGGGTACGGAAAGTATTCAGACCCCCATACATTTTTCACTCTTTGTTATATTGCAGCCATTTGCTAAAATCATTTAAGTTCATTTTTTTTCCTCATTAATGTACACACAGCACCCCATATTGACAGAAAAACACAGAATTGTTGACATTTTTGCAGATTTATTAAAAAAGAAAAACTGAAATATCACATGGTCCTAAGTATTCAGACCCTTTGCTCAGTACTTAGTAGAAGCACCCTTTTGATCTAATACAGCCAGGAGTCTTTTTGGGAAAGATGCAACAAGTTTTTCACACCTAGATTTGGGGATCCTCTGCCATTCCTCCTTGCAGATCCTCTCCAGTTGTGTCAGGTTGGATGGTAAACGTTGGTGGACAGCCATTTTTAGGTCTCTCCAGAGATGCTCAATTGGGTTTAAGAGAGGGCTCTGGCTGGGCCATTCAAGAACAGTCACGGAGTTGTTGTGAAGCCACTCCTTCGTTATTTTAGCTGTGTGCTTAGGGTCATTGTCTTGTTGGAAGGTAAACCTTCGGCCCAGTCTGAGGTCCTGAGCACTCTGGAGAAGGTTTTCGTCCAGGATATCCCTGTACTTGGCCGCATTCATCTTTCCCTCGATTGCAACCAGTCGTCCTGTCCCTGCAGCTGAAAAACACCCCCACAGCATGATGCTGCCACCACCATGCTTCACTGTTGGGACTGTATTGGACAGGTGATGAGCAGTGCCTGGTTTTCTACACACATACCGCTTAGAATTAAGGCCAAAAAGTTCTATCTTGGTCTCATCAGACCAGAGAATCTTATTTCTCACCATCTTGGAGTCCTTCAGGTGTTTTTTAGCAAACTCCATGCGGGCTTTCATGTGTCTTGCACTGAGGAGAGGCTTCTGCCATAAAGCCCCGACTGGTGGAGGGCTGCAGTGATGGTTGACTTTCTACAACTTTCTCCCATCTCCCGACTGCATCTCTGGAGCTCAGCCACAGTGATCTTTGGGTTCTTCTTTACCTCTCTCACCAAGGCTCTTCTCCCCCGATAGCTCAGTTTGGCCGGACGGCCAGCTCTAGGAAGGGTTCTGGTCATCCCAAATGTCTTCCATTTAAGGATTATGGAGGCCACTGTGCTCTTAGGAACCTTAAGTGCAGCAGAATTTTTTTTGTAACCTTGAGTTAAATATATGAGTGTCACAGCAAAGGGTCTGAATACTTAGGACCATGTGATATTTCAGTTTTTCTTTTTTAATAAATCTGCAAAAATGTCAACAATTCTGTGTTTTTCTGTCAATATGGGGTGCTGTGTGTACATTAATGAGGAAAAAAAATGAACTTAAATGATTTTAGCAAATGGCTGCAATATAACAAAGAGTGAAAAATTTAAGGGGGTCTGAATACTTTCCATGGCCACTGTATATGGGTGCCCCCACCAGTACAGGTACAATTTGACTGGCCAACATAATAAGGCTGGTTCCACACATGATGCTTATCAAACTTATAACTGCAAACTGACAACTGATGCTATTGTAACAAATAAGGCCCTGTTTACACCTGGTATCAAGATGTGTTTTGGTCGATCGGTTCACAAGTAGACAAGGGACATACATTCCCATTTACATCTAGTATTTTAATCAGTCTCTATTGTCCACTTTTCAACCTGTTCTGATTTCTTCGAGGGGAAAGTCTATGGGCAGATAAATGTATAGCCTTTTTCAGATCTTTTGTTCTAATGGATGAAATAAGCTTGCGGAAATTTCATATGAACGCGACCAGATACGGTGTTGTTTCTGCTCTGATAGTTTCAAGACCACGCCGTATGCGGTGAGTGGGTGTTAGAAACCAGGAATAGTGAGAGAATATTGTGCTTGGTATGTTTTTCGTCTTCAGACCAACTACTGGCCCGGCATGCATAATACAGAGTTTTTAATCATTTTCATGCATCCATGCTAACGGGTATTGTTTTGACAACGCTGTCGTCTGTATAAAAAATAAAAAAAAACCTTTCCATTTTGTAGTACATTGTTGTAGTGTAAGTTCCTTAGCCAACAAAGTTTAAATCTCTTCTGGCAATTGCACTTCCCATAATGTTTACCCATTAGGTCAGTAGGCAGAGAGTAGGTGGTCTTTTGTGGCTGTTCGAATGCATCCGACCACATGAGCGTCTACACTAAGAAATAAATGCATTTTCAGCTACCTCTGGAAGTGGTCGTAAGTGGACAAGCTCAAAATGGTTTAGACCCTGTTTTAGCAAGACACGTTTTGAGAGACCAGCTAACTACTTTATGTTGGTTTAAGAGGTTTAGGTTAGGTTATTTTCAAAAATTAGCTTTCAGACAGGAAGATGCAAGAGAATTTCTAAGGGGGTTTCAAGATTACTTCAAATTATTTTAAATAATACAAAACAAGCATTAAAGTAAGCCAACTCAAGATATTTATTTTTATTGTCTTGAAAAACATGGATTTACACTATAAAAAAATATATTTTTCAGTGTTGTAAATAAAACATTACTGGAGTATGTTAAACCTGCAAAAGTCATGTAAATTACTGGGAAACCTCTCAATCCATGGGTATTTTCATAATGAATATACATTTTTCTAGTTATGCCAAACTCTAAAACACTTTATAGGGTAAAAATGATGAGAAAAAAATGTTTTGAATCGTTATCCTATAATCCATTAAATCACGAAAAACTGGAAAAGTCATTGGGCTTTTAAATATTGTGGTGGACAGTGGGACGCCATGAATTCAGAAAGATTGAGAACCACTGCTCTAAAGCCAACTGTCATCATTCCCACCATCACAAGCTTGTAATTCCTTGTAAGGGTCCTGTCTGTTTATCTGTGTAGAGTTTAAATGTATCAAAGTCGGTCTTCGAGTAGGAGCTGCAGGTCAGTAGCACAGGGGGTTTTATGTTGCTTCGTCGCCCTTGAGATGGACGCTTTGCTCTTATTTTGCAGTCATGCTCTTTGGTTGCTACTTTGCCGTCTACCATCACCTCTGGGAGAGCATTTACACATACCTCTGAGGCGAAGGTCGACAATACTACTTATTTTCTAGATCACAGCTGTTTTATTTATACTGCCCTCTGGTGTATAGCGTTTTGATCCTGGGATAAACACAGAATATCTTCTTAAAAGAAGACATTTGATATGTATCATGTAGCCCTCTTAGACATAAATGGAGAATTTTTAGGTGTGGATTATACACTTCCTTTGTCAACATGTACAGGCTCATTCTTATGTTGGATTTGTGCTGTCTATAATCCTATTAGCTTTATGGATTTTGGTATTACATATAAGCATTCTCATCAACACTTGTGAACTTCTCAAAGTAAAGCAAAACATCTAAAATTATTAGTTTCATGTCAGAGGCTTTGTTTATTGAATTGTCTGTCTCACACATCTCTTTAATCGTCGTTAATGGACATCTGTTGGTTCTCCATAGTGTGGACTTGGAGTGTAATTTCTCATTTATGTTCGGATGTTCTATTTTGATTCAGTGCTTAATTATTCAGAGATGAAGAGCTTCTGAAAATAGTTTGGATGGTGCAAATGTTAGTTGTGGGTGTTTGTAAATGTTTTGAATAGAGCATAGTTGTTAATTGTTTTTGCTCTTAGTAAGTTGACGAAGGAAGCCAGTGTTTTTGCGAAACTTTGAGGGATGGAACTGCCCTAAATATTAGAGAAGTGATGAAGTTGCTGCTAGTCACTTAATTCCTGCATTTCTCTGGATCACAGAGTGTTAAAATAGAACCTCAGAGCTACTCTCCCATCTGTTCTTACAATATGGTGCCGTGTAACCTTGAAAATCGCAAAACAGTGGGCTATGACTCTTTTCCCTAAGCTGTTATTACTTTTTGTAATTGCCTTAAAGTCAGACTGCTTTAAAATATAAAAATAGTACAAGCTCTTAAGTTTTTTTCAGTATGAAACAGTATAACTACTACAGAATCATTACCACAGCTTGCTAGTCTTTTTCTTTCTTTCTTCTTGTCTAAAGACAAAGTTAATGCTGCATTCTCTGCATATCATGCATGCATAGACTGAGACAAATGCTGGAACTGGAATAGTCGGCGCAATTGGACCGGATGATCAGCGTGGTAATGAGGCCATCCAATAACTTTCTCTCACCCCGAACGCCCTCTGTGTTGGCATCTGCTGGAAAAGTTCCACCTAGAGGGTATCCCAGGCTCTCCAGTTTCCATAGTAACTTGCCAAGGGCCCCCGCAGGGTAGTGCATGAAGTTTTTGGAGTTCAAAGTTGACATGCCACCCCAGAGATGCTGGTTTCCTTCATTGGCTGGTTAAGTGAGAAGTGAAATAAGTTGAAGCAGCTGTTCTCTATGGAGTTTCTCTGTTTCATTTACTGCCAACATCAAATTAACCACTGTATTAGAAGGAATACATGGTCACAAATATAGTTCACCACAAAACTCCTCAGACATGGATGAGCACACGAACAGTTTGTGAGAGATATGTATATATTGTAATATCATGTAATTTAGTATTGTTCAAAATGTTTGGGGTCAGTACTTTTTTTTTTTTTTAGGAAATTAATTATTTTATCTAACAAAGACACTTTAATTTGATCAAAAGTGACAGTAAAGACAAAGAATACTTTCTATATGCAGACTTAGAATAAAGGTGCAGTCACATTAGTTAAATTAAGTTTCACAGGTCAAAAATGTTGATTGCATATTTTCAGTAGCGTAGTGATGCATGAAGCACAGCTCACACAGAACTCACTTTCAAATCAAACAGCTTTCTGTTGGTCAATGCAGCAGATTTCCCTGAAATCTGCATCTCACTTATTTTTAAGTGAGATGCAGTTTGCATTTAAGTGCATTAAAAATGCAAACTTTTTGAACACTATTTTATATTGTTATATATTATTATTATTATTATATAATTATATTTATTATTATTATATATTATACTATATTTAGGACTTGACATTAACTTTTTTTATTCACCAGCCACTGTGGCTAGTGGTTTTTCCAAAGTTACTAGCCACTCAGCATTTTCACTGGCCACAATTTTGCTGTTGGGAAATTACATTTTATATGATTAAAGTTGACTTTAGCATGCTAAAATTACAACATTTTACTCAATTTAGCTAGATTTAAAACCCTTTCAATCTTTCAGATGCAGATTGACCACCCAAATCAAAACTACATGGTATATCAGCTGGTATGTATGGGTGGGCAATATGACCATAATATGAGAAAGTTATTTTTGTTAGGCTATATAAAAAGAACAAAGAAGCAAATTAGCAAATTACAAATACAATAGTAAATTAAATAAACTTTTTTTTAAAGATACATTATGTTTATTTAACATGTATACATTTATTTAACATCTTTTGTTGTTTGATTAACATTAACGAGAGACAGGTGTTTAATTGGGCTGCTGAATGCATGGACATAATATAGCCTGACAAAATCCAGTTTTTACCCACCTGTTTACATCCTCTTAAGCCATAACTGACTGTATTCACGTGAGATACTCCACACGATGGACATCTGTGTGTGCGTGTATTTGACTATTCAGGCGCAAGAGAGAGAGTGCTTATGTTGTGTGTCATTCAGAGCGATTACGCCTATCCCGCCTTCACTAACTGCAAGTTAATCGATAAAGAATTGTGATTGGATTGTAATTTTGTGCTACGACAAGCTTGGCTAAATTTGATTAGGCTGTAGGCTGAAATTATATTCAACCCGCCAAAGTGGCTAGTGGGAGTGGCTTTCTTACCCGCCACAGCTGAAATCCACCCACATTTGGTGGGTTGGCGGGTGTTAATGTCAAGCCCTGATTATATTATATTATATTCAGTGTTGGGAAGGTTACTTTGGAAATGTAATAGGTTACAGATTACAAGTTACACTACTTATTACATTTTAAATAGAGTATTTCAATGACTTTATTAATGTAACTGATTACATTTGATTACTTTTCTAAATTTCTAACTAATGTTTTCAACTGTTAATAATTTCTGGATCATTATATAGTAGTAAAAAACATGTTTTTCTTATTTATATAGTTTCATATTTACTGGCAAACCAAACAGACTTCCCCAATGTATATTTGTTTTTTGATGTTTGTTTTTTAAATGGTTCTATTCCACCTAAAATATTGTTTAGACTCAATGACCAGTCGTTGTTGCAAGACAAAACGGGACAAACTCATAGAGAGATTTGTCCACTAGGTTGCGCTTAAGGTTAACATTCATCACAGGAGATGCTTCCTCAAGTTGGCAAACATAATTTGCACTGAACTGTTATATTTGTGCATTTTTATCACTCGCCATGGTGGCAACTCTCAGACAGGTTGTAGCCTAAAGCTTTCTGCGGCAATGTGGATTGATGTAATTGGCAGATGTGCTACGCTGTAAATTCAAACAAGTGAACCAATCAAAAGCATCAGAATAGCATCGCTTTACTAAATGGCCTTTAAATGGCAGGGGATATCGTGCACAGCAAAGCAAAGCAATATTATATTTTATATTATATAAAAAACTCTTTCAAATGTGTATCTGTCATTTTGAACAAGTTCATTCAGTGAAATATTTGTCAGACTGAGTCAGTTATGCTTGAGTTGTGCGTCAGTTTGAATGATTCTTTAAAGGAATAGTTCACCAAAAAATGAAAATTCTGTCATCATTTACTCACCCTCAATGTGTTCCAAGCCTGTATGAATTTCTTTCTTCTGCTGCACACAAAAGAAGATATTTTGAAGAATATGGGTAACCAAACAGTTGATGGACCTCATTGACTTCCATAGTATGAAAAAAAGAATACTTTGGAAGTCAGTAGGGTCCATCAACTGTTTGGTTACAGACATTCTTTAAAATATCTTATTTTATGTTTAGCAGGTTTGGAGCAACTTGAGGGTGAGTAAATGATGACAGAATATTCATTTTTAGGTGAACTATGCCTTTAAAAGAGTCATTAGTTTGTGACTGGACTAGTATCACATTCTGTTCCAGGTGGCATCTTACATGATGAAATGGTTCATTTTGATTATGTAGCTGTCACACTGATCTCTATGTTTAATGAAAAATGTAAACTATGGGATGTGTAGAGGCTAAAACAGAAGCTTAACAGGTGTCTACCCATAATTTATGAGTATTACCAAATCATTAATCACTGACAACCTGAAAAAAATTCTGAATGGAGAAGTAGATTCATATTCAATCTGCACCTCACCTAGTGGTATGAATAATAAAATCATGTCTTGAAATGAGTTGAGGTGGAACTCCATGCTTTGTACCAGGTGTGTGTGTGTGTGTGTGTGTGTGTGTGTGTGAGCATGTTTGAGCTAGCCTTAAATCTGCTGAGAAGGAATGACATCATACATATCATAGTTTGCCCATGCTCTTTCATCTTCTTTTCATAGCTCGCCTGACATGGCATTTCAAAGCACCTTATTTCTGCAGAATGGTAAAAATAAACTTGCTGTCAGGAAAGTTTGTCAGTGGGAGAATCTCTTTAATCTGGCCCACAGAAATGTAAGCTTTCTCTGAGCTGACACCCAACGTCCGGCACACGTCAACGTGTGGACAGCTCATCGCCTCGAAGTCTTTGTGAAGCCTCTGTGATTAATAGTCGTGTGTTTTGCCAATATCAGTGTCTCTGCCTCCGTTACACAGAAATTAATACACCATGTTTGCTGGCATGTTTCGCCAGAGTACGGAGATGAATTGCCGCAGCTGTGTATTTACATGAATATAGTGATTTAATGTAGAGGATGTAGCTTTGTGTCAGACGCAAACACACGGATTGGTAACACATCAATGAACTTGGGAAAATGCAGAGCTGTTTTCATTAGCCGTCAAAGACTAATACATACATTTCATAGAAAATTTGACATCTAATAAATGCAGGATTTTACAAGCAGAAATATGTGATCGTAAAGTCAAGAGGAAATTAGATTGGATGTAGATACACAATGTAATATATATTCCTTATTTGAAAGATAGCATTGTAAGAGAGCTATAGCCCATATTCAAGATGCTACATTTGATATGTTCAGGCTTATTGTGGGTACAGTTAAAGCTCTTTCTTGCTTCTTATTGCTTTATAATATTACTCTGCGTTTGGCCCAGAAAGGTCTATAATACCTGTAGAAAGATATTGGTTAGCATTCCCATTCATCTCAATGGCAGTAGCTTGCCAGGGCCATGCTAACCAGCCAAACCTTTACACCTTGGTGGGACATAGACAAATACTGAGAGTTTCCTCACAGAGTTATAGCATATTAACTCACTCTCCTCATTTGCTGGTCTGTTTGCATTCGTATTGTTATTGTGCTATATTCTGTCTATCAAATCATGATACGATATGCTAATTTTGCTAAGTGGCCTGCAGTTATCTGTGAAGATTAAGAGTAAAAGATGCTATATGATTGTGCTGGCAACACAGCGAGTTACCACCTCTAAGGCTGAGCTGTTTCGGATTTATTTTGTAATTAGGCTTATCGATTTGCCATCCTATTGTGTTTTATGTGTTCATTTGCCTTCCTTGTGCTCTCAACAAGGACACAGCACTGCACTTTTGCTGTATTGACACTCGCTACACAAGGAGTCCAAACATTTGGCTTCATTCAATATACAGCCTCAAGACTGCATTACCAAGTCAAAGAAGTTCAAATAACAATATCATCACTGTACCGGATTTCTCATGGTCTGCGTTTATTTATTTTGTTGAGTTGTTCAAAAGCTCTGGTGTTTTTGAGTGGAAATTGGACTATTTCTTAAGTGTAAATTCTTTCAGTGAACAAACAACTTAAGTCGTAGGCAAATTTAATATGTTGACCTTTTCCCTGCTGCAAGTTTTTTTTTTTTTCTGCTTATGAGTTTTTTAGACTGATTTTTTACACAATACATGGATAAGATATTGGATTACAGTATTTTACTTAGATTAAGTATATATAGAGACTTTTCAAGCTCAGGGAGCAAGTAATATAGCTGGGGTACTGACTGAGCGCAGTTAAGACTTGATTTTGAAGACCTTTTTCGATATGTGCTGAAAGTGTAAGCGCACTGTCTGGAAATTCATTTTGAGCAAACAAGACAGAACCACTGTTTCCTCCCACGGTACTTTAACGTCAGCGAATATCTCTAGTTGCATTTCATATACAGACACAAACAAATAGAGATGTTCTTTGCTTGACTGCAGATACTAGAGCAAATATTCACACAACCACACATGACACTTTCTATCTTGGAGCTTTATGATGAAATACTGGTCTGTAAGGTTGTCGTGGTTAGCAGATTAGCATTGTCCTTGTTCTACTACTGAACTGTTTCATTAATTAAATATAAATGTAATACACACAAACACTACCATTCAAATGTTTAGAGATGGAAACATTTTAAAATGTTTTAAAATGTTTTCATCTCTATCTCCATCTCAAAATGTTTTTAAAGGCTCCCCCCCCCCCCCCCCCATTGACTACAGTAGTAGGAAAAACAATACTATGGTAGTCAGTGGGGGGCGAGATCTGCTTGGTTATAAACATTCTTCCAAATATGTGCAACAGAATAAAGAAGGTTTGGAACAACAAGTACATGATGACAGAATTTTCATTTTTGGGTAAACTATCCCTTTAAAGGATTAGTTCACCCAAAAATGAAAATAATGTCATTTATTACTCACCCTCATGTCGTTCTACACCCATAAGACCTTTGTTCATCTTCGGAACACAAATTAAGATATTTTTGATGAAATCCGATGGCTCAGTGAGGCCTCTATTGCCAGCAATGCCACTGAACTTCTCAAGATCCAGAAAGGTACTCAAAACATATTTAAAACAGATCATTTGACTACAGTGGTTCAAGCTTAATATTATAAAGCAACAAGAATACTTTTTGTGCGCCAAAAAAAACCAACAATATCTAGCGATGGCCGATTTCAAAACACTGCTTCGAATCTTTTGTTTCAAATCAGTGATTCGGAGCGGCAAAGTCACGAGATTTTTAGCAGTTTGGCAGTTTGACATGCGATCCGAATCACTGAATCGAAACAAAAGATTCGAAGCAGTGTTTTGAAACTAGACATCACTAGATATTGTTGAAAAGTCATTTTTGGTGCACAAAAAGTATTCTCGTCGCTTTATAATATTAAGGAAGAACCATTGAGCTCACATTAACTGTTTTAAATATGTTTTTAGTACCTTTATGGATCTTGAGAAGTCCGGTGGTATTGCTGTCTATGCAGGCCTCACTGAGCTATTGGATTTCATCAAAAATATCTTAATTTTTGTTCCGAAGATGAACGAAGGTCTTACGGGTGTAGAACGACATGAGGGTGAGTAATAAATTATTATTATTATTTCCATTTTTGGGTGAAATAACCCTTTAAGATTGGGTGAATTACATGTCCACAGAAGGTTTTTCACCTTGGGAGAATGCATATCGTCATTGTCATGTTGAAAAAATGCCCAACAAAACAGGGAATGAGGAGAGAGTAGCATCCTCTGTTTCAAGTTTGTATTACATCACACAGTGGTGTGTGAATTCATGACAGCATTGATAAAGCACAACTCCCTCAGACTTTCAACGCTCATATATCCCTATATAAGAGATTTACAACCACTGAACTTCACTGTGGAAACCAGGCACTTCTCACTGTACTCCTCCTCTGCCAACACCATAACATTTTGGATGCTGTTAGATCCGAAATTATTGACTTAGTCTTATGAGACCAGAGTATTGATTCCCAGAAGTCTATATTTTGTAAATATGGGCCTGGGAAAAGGCTAACTGACTTTATTGTGCTTTGGCTACAGTAGGTAGTTCCAGTGAGAACAACAACCATGCATGTCACTTCTGCAGGCAGCATCTTACTCTGTGAGATAAACAGTCACTCTTCATAGCTTTTGCTGGCTCTGAGACACTTGCTTGGTATTTCTCCTGCTGTTTGTCTAGCAAAAAATCACTCATCACTAGACAAAAGCTTAAAATGAAGGCCCGATTATGTCACAAGTCCATAGTTTTTGAATTTCTGTGTTTCTTTTGCTATATTTTCACACTTAAAACAATGATTTAGTAATCCTCTTGTACCACTGTCCTCTTTTGTGAAATAAGTCTTCTGACAGTTTTCTCCCAAGTGCTTCCATTGTTGTCAGCATTAAGTCTGATTCAGTGGGCTATATAACACTTCTAATTGTCAAGAAATTACTTCTCTTTAAATGTTTTGGTTCAACATACTTACCTGTTGATCAAACATTGCCTTAAACTTACACCAGAGAATTTTTATTTAGTTTTATTAAGTAACCTTTAGGTGTGTGTGCTCATTTTTGTAGCACAACATTTTATCACTTTGTTAAGAAAATCTTATCTTTCTGAATACTTTTGACATGCTTCTTTGGTTATTGATCAAGCAGACTTGCTGGAACATTATATCTTTAAAGAACCCTAACATGTCTCCTAAGTAAATAGTAATTGTTGAATTTATGTTGTGCACTGTATATTTATTATAGGATATTCATTATTATAAATTATTATAAATAAAATAATGTAATTATAGAAAGAACATTGATATAGTGAAACCCATTAACTAATAAAGCAGGCTGCTGATTAGTTAAAAAGAAAATACATTTCCCAGTCTAAATATATCTTAGTTATAAAAATTGAATAGCTCAATGTAAATTCAAAAGTCTTTTTGCAGTGTAGAAGAATTAGATGAAGAGCACTGGGTAAATCTGATATATTGAATTAAATGTTTGTTTTTTGTTTTGTTTTTTTATTACGCATGATAGCAGTGTGTACAAGCAAGCTCTGAGTTGTAGAATGCTGCTGTGTAGATTTATCTCGTGTGGTTTGGTTCTTGGTCAGTTCCTCTTTAGTTGCAAACAGGAAACAAAGCATTCCTATAATTTCTTGATAGATTATACTGTTTATGACTGACAAGTTCAGTGACACTGCCTGCAGTGATTCTTCTGACAGAAGAAACAATCAGATGTTGTTTTTCTGTAGGTACAGTTTTACTTATGAGATAGAGCGATTTGCCTTCAACTCTTTTTCTTGCGATGTGATGGCATCCATTGCTCGTGGAGCTAATGGCTGCTTGCTGCCTGGGCTCATCTCATTCACCGCAGTTGATGCAGGAAGATGGAATGTATTAGCCTCATATCTGGAAACTAATATGCCATCATTTACAGAATTACGGTCCCCAACTGCACACGAAAGAAAATGTTCAGGGAGCTCCATCAAGTGCCTTCCATTAAACTGGAAAATTGAAGCTTAAGGTACCACTATGAAATATCAGTGTAGTTCAGAACCCCCAGGTAATTGTGAGTGGAAAATAAGTTTACGAGAGACCTATAATTCACCGCATTTCTGATAGTGCAGAGCCCTAATTGTCATATTAGTCCGAGAATCAGCCTGCCTAACACTGGGGTTTTTTCAATAAGCGCTTGTGACAGTACTTGGGGTTACCATGGCTACGGTTTACTGCACATTGCTCTTGTATGCCACCACCCCGCGCACCCGTTTCTGTACCGCGGTACATACTCATCTCCGTCTGCCATATTAACAGAGCTGGAAAAGAGCCAGCACTATTGATGTGTTGTTATCTTCAGGTCCAAAAATGCACAGCCTTGTGCTCCTCATACACCCACTGACAACATCCTTCCCAGGAGTGCGTTTTAATTGGTTGGCAGACCTAGTCACTGGGGATGTACAGCATATGCTGCTGCTTTTAGTTTCAAGACAAAAAAGTGTGATTTTATGTAAACTACCTTAGTAATTAGATAGCAAAGAAAAGCTTTCTGCTGAAAAGCGTCAGTTAGGATGTGTAGGAGGAACATGTACAAATGTGTATGGGTATAATTTAGGAATGGGTCATGGATGATAACCAACTGCACTAGGTTTCCCAAAGTCATGGATCAAATATCAGGGGACTTTAAAGGATTAGTTCACTTTAAAATGAAAATTAGCCCAAGCTTTACTCACCCTCAAGACATTCTAGGTGTATATGACTTAATCGTAATAATCGCAAAAATATTAATAAATATCCTGACGCATCCGAACTTTTATAATGGCAGTGATAGGGATCAGTGAGTATGAGCAGAAGAAAGTGCTTCCATCCACATCCACCCATTATAAATATGTGCTCCACATGGCTCCGGGGGGTTAATAAAGGCCTTCTGAAACAAAGCGATGTGTTTGTGTAAAAAAAATAAAAAAATAAAAATAAAAAAATCCATATGTTATGAAGTAAAATACTTATACTCATTGATCACTATCACTGCCATTATAAAGCTTGGATGCGTTAGGATATTTATTAATATTTTTGCGATTATGTTCATCAGAAAGAAGAAAGTCATATACACCTAGGATGGCTTGAGGGTGAGTAAAGCTTGGGCTAATTTTCATTTTAAAGTGAACTAATCCTCTAATTGATAGATAATATACACTACCATTCAATAGTTTGGAGCCAGTAAGATTTTATTACTACTACTACTACTACTACTACTATTATTATTTGAAAGAAATGAATACTTCTGTTCAGCAAGGACACATTAAATTGATCAAAAGTGACCGTAAGGACATGTACTGTATAGTGTTGCAAAATTTCTGTTTCAAATAAATTCTAAAACAACATGTCATGGTTTCCACAAAAATATTGAGAAGCACAGTTGTTTTCATAATTGTTAATAATATGAAATGTTACATGAGCATCAATTTTTTTCAGTTTTTCACAATATTGCTGTTTTACTGCAATCAAATAAATGCATCTTTGGTGACCATAAGAGACTAATTTTCAAAAACATAAAAATTATACCAACCCCAAACTTTTGTATTGTTGTGTTTATTTTTCAAGTTCTGCTTTCGAACATTTTAACTGCATTATTTTATTATTTTATGTTTCCTGGGGTGCACTTATAATGTTAGTATGATTTTTACATCAAAAATTGTCAATTTAAAAATAAAAGGCATTTTTCCTACCCTGATTTTAGCCCTCTGATTTGAATACTCTGTTTTAAGAGGCGTGTCTGCTGTGAGACACCCACTGCTGTGATTGGCCAGCATCTTTGCATATGAAGATTTCTAAGTATTACATGTGGAACTCTCGAAAACTTTTAGCACTGTTACAGTACTCAAGGTTTACTAATCGAGAAAAGTGCAGTGATGAGCATGTAGCTGATCACAGACATGTTTTTTTGATCATTTCATCCTACTAAGAGAAATAATGTGAAGTTACTGGTTTGATTTACTGACAATAAAATAAAATTTTGAGACTAAGGACATCTGACTTTACATGAATCATTACATATCAGAAATCACTGGTCACTGGTGATTTTGGATACATTTCAAACGATCTGTAGCAAAGCAATAGTGACAGTAAAAACTTGTTTACATAAGTGTGTTGCGGCATTCCTGTCGGATCCAATATAGAAGGCACAGCATCGCTTTTTTACTTGTTGGTTTTCTTCTGCAGAGGCGATCTGTCACCTATCTATGACGTAATAAATAGGCACATTCCACAACAAGTCGTAATCTGGGCTTGGTTTCCATAAAAACTGTTTTTGGATTAACAAGGAAGCTTTCAGTTCTGAAATTTAGAGTATTTTCTTGTTGTATTATGACCTGTTATATGTCAAAAGCTCAAGGAAAATTTTATTTCTCAATTCATGACCCCTTTAATACATTTATTAATGTACATCCGATGAAATGATAACAAAGGATATTTGATTCATCATTCGGGGATCATCATTCTACCTAGCTGATTTTAAAAATACATTTTTAAAAATAGTTTTGCACATTCCTTTCATGATTGGTGTATTGTATCTAGGTTATTTCTGAAATATGTTTTTCTCTCTATCTCTCTGTCTCCCCAGCTGCTTTGCAAGTGGATATCACTCCGGCCCAAGGAGAGATCAGCGTAGGAGAGTCCAAATTCTTTTTGTGTGAAGGTAGGAGGATGACCCTCCTGTGATGAAACATATCGGGGGTCACGTCACATTTAACCTTCATGAAGTGCTTTTGATTTCAAACCTGCAGTTACTGCTCTGTTCAGTGCATTTAAACAAGCCCTTTCATTCTGATGGGTGGGCGAGGTTGACTAAAGCTTTGATGTGCTTATTTACTGCAGATAAATTCACTGGCCTCTCTGACTTTTGCAGTGAATTAGTTTGTGAATTTTAGTCCTTGATTTTTTGGTACAGAGCAAAAAGTAATGTTAAGGAATAATGGTAGATGAAAAGCAAAAACAACTTCTATTATAAATGAGGAACATTTGAAATATTCAGAGGACTCATAAAATGGGAAAAAAAGAAAATGTGACTATATTATGTTTGGTTTACAGGTATTTTCATGGGTTTTGTGAAATATTTTACGGCACATTAACCATCTTGAGTGTGTCCTTCAGTAGCACTGGATGATATATTAAAAATTTTAAATACATATTATGAATATTTTTGTTCCAGATATAACATTAAGCAACATCATTAATTAATGTTGTTGTAATTATTTCTAAAGAGCAACATTCATAAATATGTGTTTTAAGAAAGTGTTTTGTTATAAAATGTACAGAATACATGCAAAATATGGAAATGTAATGTAATACTGGGATTTTGTCCAATATTGCAATATTGTCCAACTCTGTTCTTGAGTCAGTTTATGGAGATGGATTTTGAATACACTATTGCGCATAGATTAAGATAAAAAGTAGACAGGCCGTTTAAATGCATTAAAGGCAAAAGTGCAGTTTGTCTCGCAGCTGATGAGCTGACGGTCTGTCATAGTGTCTTCTCTCTGTCTGTCTGTCTCTGTTTTCAGTTGTTGGAGATGCTAAGGAAATAGACTGGTTTGCACCCAATGGGGAAAAGCTCAGTCCAGGGAGACCAGACATCAGCGTCAGCAAGAATGACGAATCCTCGTCGACACTTACAATCTACAATGCTAACATCGACCATGCAGGCATGTACAAGTGTGTGGCCAAAAGCGGGGACAAGGAATCTCAGGGCACTGTCATCGTAAAAATTTTCCGTAAGTAACATATTAAACATAAGTAAAATGTTATTTATTATAAATATTGTTTTTATTTAATTATTGAAGTTGCAAAAAAAAAAAAAACTTAATAGGTAATAGTTTACCTTTCTATGAAATGCAATGCAATGCAAAAAAAAAAGTCTTTCTCTGTATTTCGTCTTGTTTTCCATTAACATTTATAAACATACTTAAAAGAATATATTATTTATTAATTTTGTTTTTCTTAAACCAGAAATAAACCTTCTCTGAAATATATTTAAGTATGCTCACGTATTTTCTTTCTGAAAACAATCCTTAATATCTTGTACAACTTTGCTTTTCAAACGTTTACTGGAAAACAGGATAAAAATAGAAATTAAGAACAGGATTTTTGCAACAGTGGTACAAGATGATCTAAGTAGTGCATTTTAAATGTCTTTTTCAGAGAAACTCACTTTCCAAAATGCTCCATCGCCTCAAGAGTTCAATGAGGAGGATAATGCTGACATCATCTGTGACGTCATCAGCTCACCACCCCCAACTATCATCTGGAAGTATAAAAAGACGAGAATCCAGCCTGAGACTGATGGTAAGGCTTGCAGGACCACAAGCAGATCTCTTTCAGTCTCTCTCTTTCATTCCCCCAATGTTATCCTCATATTTCACTATCTTCATGTCTCTCCCATACTTACTTTCATATTTCCTGTCAAAATCATGAGTGAGCTCACTTAGCACTGTGACAATGAAAACAGCAAAAATGAAGCACCTGTATTTTTATTCAGAGAACTCGAGTACTCAAAGTGTTATGCTGTTTTCATCTGCACCGTTTTGTTTGCCGATTCAAGCCTCATTTTGGATGAAACTATTTTAAACTCGAAAGGCTCCTCCCTCAGAGACCGCTGGAAGAAACAGTGACCGCAGTTCTCTGCTGTGAGACGTGAACTCAGGCCTCTGCTAGATGAGATTTTCACTCCAAAACCACTAATTGTAGCGGAGCTTGAAAACCAAACTGCTCTATGTAAATAACACATTTTCCACATTTCTCTCATTAACCTCTTCTGTACTCTTCTTTTGTTTGATTGATGTTTCTTGTAGTTCGGATGAAGTACGACACAAAACACTTTGTCTATGTAACATACACTCTTAATAATGCTGGGTTAAAAACAACCCAAGTTGGGTTAAATATGGACAAACCCAGCAGTTGGGTTAAATGTTTGACCAACGTGTTGGGTAGTTTTGTTTAAAAATCAGACACATAATTACTAGAGGCAACAGTTATAATCAAAAGGTGAACATTTATTATTAAGTAATTTAATAAATGTGTATTATTTAATCGGGGGCGGAGCTAGGCATTGTAAACATTCAGGGCTTAGCCCAAATCGATTTTGTCCAATGACACTTTAATTTTCTGTTAACAGTTTTACTGACATGAAAGGAGCTTTGTTGTAGTATGCTTGAGTAAAGTTCATAAAATGTACATTATTTCCCACTGGAATTTGTAAAACTATGTACCTCCTCTAGGGGGGTACGGGGGCAAGGCCCCCCGGAAGAAAATTTTGTACATTTTAAGGTTAAATGCATCAATCTGGTGCACTTGGGAAGCTCAAAATTAAGAGCTTCAACCCATGTACAGAGTGCAAATTGACCAAAGAAACAGCATTGTACCTGGACATGAAAGAAGGCTCAAACATCTTTTTAGTTGTGATATAGTCTCAGTCTACATTGTGTTTTAGGATGCCAAACAATTATGACAATAAAATAATAATATAATAATGATTTAGGCCTATATAATTATTCATATGACAGTGATATCCATATATTGTAACAAATGCACTATAAAATAAATGAGAATTTTTATAAGTAGCTACTTTACACAACAGTATAGGGAAATTACAGTACTTTTGTACTAATTTCTACACTTGGAAAAGATAAATTCTTGAGCTTTTATTTTGATCACCAGCTGATTGCGTGAGCAAAGTGCACACTTCTCTTTAAAACACGCAGCACAAACAGACTGTATATATACTTAATCGCTGTCTTTTGCTGTTTTATAAAAGCACAAAGCCATATCACGGTTTCAATTTTAGTTTGTTGGCAAAATACAACGTTAGAGACCATTTTGGCTATGTTTTAAATTTTCGGTTCATTATGAAACATTAATGGGAAACACTGAATGAATGTTTAGCTGACAAATGTGCTGAAGTTGTCATATCAGTTGTTATATCATAACAAAAACCCCTCAACCGGACCGAATGAGAGTCTTGAGGCTTGCCGCTGCTCTGAGTGAGTGACAGGAGGCGTGTCTGTGTACAACTGCGGTGTACGTGAACTCGCTGTTGGAGAGAAGAGAGAGAAAGCGCTGTCGGTGTATGGATACTGTAGAAAAGCGGTATTGAACTGTTGAACATATTTTAATAGAGAGATATGTTTAGAAAAATTATATTTTGACAGCACTGTTAGGAAACCTCAAACCTGAAAGATTCGGGGCTTTTGGTAAAACATTCGGGGCTCCAGCCCCCTTAGCCCACCCATAGCGCCGCCCCTGTATTTAATTATTATTTATTAAACTTATTAATAAATGTTCATTTATTAAACATATTAATACATGTTAATTTCCAACGTATTTTGGGTTTATTTTAAGTGAGCAATATAGTCATTTTTAAACAATAGCTGAGTTAAATAAAACATTTAACCCAGCCACTGGGTCACAACAACCCAATCGTTGGGTTTGTCCATATTTAACCCAACTATTTTTAACTCAGCATTTTTTCGAGTGTACTACTCTTGCTATTTCTGCAGTATACTACTTAAAAACAAAAATACCAGGCAGTGTCCACTGTATTCTGTGTAGTGTACACTAAATAGTAATCAAGTATTCCATTTACAACATTTCTAGGCTAAAAAGCTGTGCTTTATCTTGCTGGTTTTGTGTTTTCATCGTTTTTAACATATCAGTACTGTTTTACTGTCTCCACAGAGTTGAAATTTTATATGCACATTTACTTTGCGTCTTGAATATAGATAGCACTGCAGAAAAGCCCATAAAGGTGATTTTATATGGGAGAAGATGTGCAGCGAGTCATTTTGCTGCCCAGCATGTAATGAGAGGCTCGTTAACATGGTCTCCTTATCTTACTCAAGAGTAATTACAGTCTCATTTTGATTCCTCTCTCACTTTTTCCCCCTCTCTGTTTCTATCTCACACCTACAGTCCGTTTCGAGGTCTTAAGCAACAACCACCTCCAGATCCGCGGCATCAAAAAGACAGATGAGGGTGACTACACCTGCGAGGGCCGCATCATGGCCCGGGGAGAAATCGACCTCAGGGTCATTAAGGTCATTGTCAATGGTAAGGACTCAATCTCAGAGCCACCTGCTCTTTTGCCTCACATGCACACGAGAGCAGAGAGTCTATACACATTTACACCAATTAGTCAGTTCTGCTTTGGCAGTTTCATTTGAAAGCAGTATATATTAAAGGGTTAGTTCACCCAAAAATGGAAATTATGTAATTTATTACTCACCCTCATGTCGTTCCAAACCCATAAGACCTTTGTTCATCTTCGGAACACAAATTAAGATATTTTTGATAAAATCCGATGGCTCAGTGAGGCCCCCATAGACAGCAAGATCGTTTCCTTTCTCAGTGCCCAGAAAGCTACTAAAGAAAATGATGAAATCAGTGGTTCGGAGCGCGTATCAAACTGCCAAAGTCACGTGAACTTTTGAAATTTTGAAAAACTTATAATGTAACGAAGCCTCGTTTACTGAAATCACATGATTTTGGTGCTCCTAACCTCGGTTGAACCACTGTAGTCAAATGAACTGTTTTACATATGTCTTTAGTAGCTTTCTGTGAAAAAAAAAATTGAAAAAGGAAATGATCTTGCTGGCAATGCAGATCTCACCATCAGATTTTATCAAAAATATCTTAATTTGTGTTCTAAAGATGAACGAAGGTCTTACGGGTGTGGAACGACATGAGGGTGAGTAATTAATGACAGAATTTTCATTTTTGGGTGAATTAACCCTTTAATTAAATACATTTAGTGAAAAATGAATGTGAAAGTGGCGACGTAACATGACATGTGGCCATATATGGTGTCCTATACTCGGAATTTGCGCTCTGCATCTCACCCATCCAAGTGCACACACACAGCAGTGAGTATTGAACACACACACACACATCGTAAACACACTCCCGGAGCAGCGGGCAGCCATTTTTGCTGTGGCACTCGGGGAGTGATTGGGGGTTAGGTGCCTTGCTCAAGGGTACCTAAGTTGTGGGTAATGAGAGTGGAAGAGAGCGCTGTTCATTCACTCCCCCCACCTATATTTCCTGTCCGTACTGAAACTCGAACCCACAACCTCCAGGTCATGAAAAATATATGCCCCCCATGAAAAATGTATGCCTAAAAAAAGAAAAACAAAACAAAATTTTGAAGTCAAGAATTTTCATAGATTATAATCTTATTTTGCTTAAGTACATGTATTTTATTTAGATATTTTTTTTAGAAAACAATACATAACTGCTGTTTTTTTTAAATGCTGTATGTACTGGAATATATTCTCCCAAAAAGAAAAATCTGTAATTTTATGGGGTTTTTTTTATGTTTTCTTTTTTTTCTTTCCTTCTTTTATTTAATAATAGCAGAAATAGAAAAAAGCTCCAAAACTGACAAAAATCTACCATTAAAGTAGTCCGAATGACTTGTAAGAGTTCTAAAGGCAGCCAATGACTTTACGTGATATAATGACACAACGTGACATTTACGTTGTTATTTAGTGATGACTGGCTTCAGAAAACTTTATAATGTATTATATAGTTTATTTACCCTTACATTTATGCATTTAGCTGACACTTTTATCCAAAGCAACTTACAAGAGAGAAACAAAGCAATTCGTCAAGGAGCCAACCATATTCATAATATACAATGGCAGGTTTATTTGATAATTATCATTTTTATAATGTTTTTATTTATTTATTTGTTTTTTGTTTTTTGTTTTTTAGATGGACCTCCTCATTAAAGGAAAATGTCAATTGTCAATTTATCAATTTCAGGTGATCTATCCCTTTAATGTCAGTATTCACCAGAATGTTCTTTTCACCTTTCTCTTTTTCTCCCAGTTAAGCCAAGTATCAGGACCCGCTACACTGAGCTTAATGCCACTGCAGACATCAACCAGGCTGTGACGTTGGCCTGTTATGCAGATGGCTACCCTGAACCCACCGTCACATGGGCACGGTACGTGTCATTTCTTACCCACTCTTTTTTAGCAGCCCCTTTATCTGTCTGTGCCAAAACAGCACCGAAAATGTTCAGCCAAATCTCTATAGGGAAAGCTAAGCTTTTCCCTAAATCCAGGGAGGGAGAGGGATCAGAGTTATTGAAGCTTGTAAACTAAAAGTGCTGCGAATGGCAGAGGCACCATTTCATCCTTTCAGCTGCCGTTAGCCGTTGCAGCTAAGGCAGCTGCCAGCTTTCAGTATGGCTTTAACTCAAAACTCCAGTGACTTCTTTAACCAAGTCGTGACTGGCGCGGGAATGAGAGGGCAAGATCGCATCAGGTCTAAGCTTTGCCCCGGGAGAAGGAGGGATAAGAGCGCTCACCACAACCTCATTTATTTCCCTCCTTCACTGACAGTGCTGTCATTTGGGGGCCATTTGAAAATGTCGCTCAATTGCTGCTGTTACAAGCAAAAAGAACAGGTATTTGGATCCAAACTTTGCATGACTGATTTAGTGTCACAGGGAAACGCCACACACAGCATTCTTCTAACTAAAAAAGCCCATCAGCTTCATGTTTATGGCTTTCAGACATTATTTACAGCTTTTATATTGGCTCCAAGACAGGGATATGTCAAGAAAACGAAGATGACAAAGCAGATCTGTTTTTATTTCACCAGCTTCATCCTGGACTATCAGCATCATGAGAAGCTGTGCACTGCAGGATGAAGAATCCATTTCATGGGCAGGCACACTTTCTCTCTGTATTTTCTGGTGTACGCGGAGATGATGTATTCATGACTTTGCCGAGCAACTAACAGCTCGAAGGCCAAACAGTAAACCTATCCTCTCTTTTTTTCTCTAACTCTCTCTCTCTCTATCCTGCAGAGCTAATATCGTGCTGGAATCCAATGGGAAGTACAGTCTGAATGAAGATGGGTCGGAGTTGACCATCAAAAACGTCAATAAGCTTGATGAAGGAGATTACCAGTGCATTGCTAGAAACAAGGCTGGAGAGAATAGAAAGGAAGTCACACTCAGTGTGTTTGGTAAGCGAAAGAATTCTGTCATTACCGTTGAAGCTGAACTGAAAACAAGTGTTTACATATGAGTTACAAGGAAAATGTTCTCTTCATTAAGACCGTACAATAAATTGATTTAAAATCTAAATCATGTTATGGTCTTGTGCGATTATTAAGCCGTGAAATGTTGCAATATTATTAAATGAATATCTAAATTGTATGCACTGCGTGTTTCAAAGTTATGTCATCTATAATGTCATCTACTACACTCTGCACGTATAGGGCTCATGGTGTAGTGTTTTCAGCATCGCAGAGCAACTCTACAAATTATTATACAAATTGCTGCATATAGTTACTGTAGGCTACAACAGACTTAAACATGGATAAATGGTTATCAACAGGGTCGCTGAAAAGGACAAATGCAGATGTTTCTTCATCTACAAGTAAGGATAAATCTTCAGCAATGCCTGACATCAAAAAGACTAAAAATAAAGCTAAACGAAGAAAATACAGTAGTGTCTACCTAGCACTAGTCTTCACATGTGTGGGAGCGGAGAACAAGCAGCTACAGCTCTGTGTTGCTGAAATGAAGCTTTATATTTTTAAACTTATTTTATATTATTTAGCTTGACACGTTATTTTACTGGAAGAAGCTTCACGTCAAGTCTGATCTCTGTTTGCAACTTTTTTCTTTTCAGCCTGACATACAGTGCTTGGTAAATGCTAAACAACACCACATTTTATTATAAGGTCTAATTGTTATGTGCCAGAGTCTCTTGAGGCTCATTTACAATGTGCTTTTGCAGTGCTGAGCAATGTAGCCAAGCACAGATATATCTGTTGATTTCATGAACGCAATGGCCAATCAGAGGTGTTTATGTTAGGCTGTAGATTTTGTTATGCAAAAGCAATGGACAGGACAAAAATATGCATATTTATGTGCATAAAGGCTAGAGCAATCGAGTTCTCATTAACCAACGCGACACAAACTGTTGAGAGGTCCGTTAAAATTCTTGCAGTGAGCTGCGGAAACTTGTGTTTGGTTGTGTGGGCTGTGTGTTGGAAAAGGTTGGAAACCACTGGTTTATATAAATAATTAATGATTATTAAATATATAAATATTATCTTAAAATGGAAAACTGAATGTTGCAATGAAAGTGTCAATTAATGTGGACTACAACTCTATCACATTAGGTTCAGGTACGATGCGAATACAATGAGAACTGAATTTGTTTTCACTCAGTTCACTTTCTGTTCAACAGTAACTATCACTATCGACAAAAAGCCTAGCTTCCTAGTTTATAGTTTAAGCACACTGTTGAACCTGAGAGTTGCCATTTCAGTGTGATTTTATGTTTTTTTATCATTGATATCAAATTTGCATGAATACAAGTTTTGAAAAGTTTGTCACAGTTCAAAACACAATCACAATATTTTTATTCCCCATCATGGGAAGTTTCCTCCAGCCACCATGTGCTTCATATCGCTTAAGGCTGATTTATACTTCCACGTCGGACATACGCCGGAGCCTCTGCGCCGTAGGCTATGCGTCTGTTTTCATTTATACTTCTGTGTCGTTGTCCACGTCGACGTGCATGCAGACCACTAGGAGGCAGTGTCCGCAGTCATGTTGAGGATCAAGGCAAAAGCCGAAGAAGAAGCAGCTTGTCATGTACGTTGTCAGAGAAGAGTGTTTTTTCATTCATATGGAAGTTGAAAACGCTCGCTCTTCTCCAATTGCTCCGTGCCAGTTTTCTGACCCGAGGGAGGGGTTCTAGCAGACCAATCACAGCGCTTGCGGTCCAGAATTTACATGTTGTTACATTTTTGAAGAGGTGCACGTCAGGCTACACGTGCTACACTCGGCGCAGAAGTATAAATCAGCCTTTAGATTATAAAAATAAAGTAAATCAAAGTACTACACCACTGCATTAATTAAACAAAAGTTCCTCTTTTGAATTATACAATATAGCAATGTGTTGATTAAATATTGAAAGTGCCCAGCCAGTGCGGCGCTCTCATCTCATCAACTTAAGAGCACTGTTTTGGTATTGCAACCATTGTAAAGGCTCTGTAATTGCACAAGATGAAAATTATTGTTTGTTTTCTCTTTTTATAGTCTTTCTATTCAATGTTTTAGTTGTTGTTGTGTATGTGTGTGTCAACAGTGCAACCCAAGATCACGTTCCTAGAAAACCAGACGGCTTCTGAATTGGAAGAGCAGATCACACTGACTTGCGAGGCCACAGGTGACCCCACCCCCAACATCATCTGGAGCTTCGGTCGCCGGGTCTTCACCGAGAATGAGCAGGTGCTGAGGTTGAGGGATCAGGGGTCAGTGGGCAAAAGGCTTGGTACTAGAGCTCTACGTCTTGAATATGCCAGTTGGAACAATATAACGGTAGAAATTTCTATACATTTGACTATTATTTCTATCATGGTATTGAGTGGGTGTTTCAGTCTCTTTACAATCAGAGAGGAAATGAGAAAAAGCTTGATTTAAAAAAAAAAAAAAAAAGAGTGGTGTAATGGCACCGACTGCACCTGTTCTGCTGCTTTCAAACAAGGATAGAGAATCAGTTGATTTACCTCAAGTATTATTAAGTGACACCTGCATCAACCATGCATTTATATCTAGTAATTAAATATGGTTGCCAAAAAGGTTTCTAGTAAGCCATGGAAGCTGTACTGAAATGCCTGATGAAAGGCTTGCTTTAGAATAAAAGCAAACGTTTATCATGTTCAGTTAAAAAGAGAGAGCTCATTTTTGGCTTCAGTTAAAATGAGTAATTCTGAGCTGTTAAATTATCTGATGAATATAATTTTCAATAATTAGCTGTATATTGATAAGGGTTTCATTAGTTATACACTACCATTTAAAAGTTTGAGGTCAGTATAGTTTTATTCAGCAAGGACACATTAAGTAAATCAAAAGTGACAGTAAAATTTATAATGTTTAAAAAAGGTTTCTATTTCAAATAAATGTGGTTATTTTGAATTGTCTGTACACAGTATCATTCTGAAACTCAGAGCTCGATTATACACACTGTAATCAATTATAAAACGCATCATACAACAAATCAGATTTACCCAAAGTGCTCTACATTTGATCCTATAACTCAGTTACATTTTGAGTGGGAACTGATATTTATATGTATTTTTATCTGCAGCCCACTCTGTCATTGTTAAAATCTATTTTAATAATTTCACTACAATAATGTTCTTGCTATAACATTTTATTTATATTATTCATGATAATATATGAACGCAAATACATAAAGACATATATATATACATATTTGTTGACATTGAAACTTTTCAAAAAAATTTGAAAAAAAAACAACTATTTTGAATGAATAGAAATGCTTTTATTAAAAAAGTATGACAGTTTCCACAAAAAAAGCAAAAAAAAGCAACAAAAAAAAAAAAAAAAACAGCACAACTGGTTTTAACATTGAAATGTTTTTTGAGCACCAAATCAGCATATTAGAATAATTTCTGAAGGATCATGTGACAGTGAAGTATGGAGTAATGGCTGCTGATTCAGCTTTGCCATCACAAGAGTAATGTTTTTTTATTTATTTTTTATAAATTAGAAAACTATTTTTGATCAAATAAATGTGATCAAATGTATAAAATATGTATAAAAAAATTCTTACCCCAAGCTTTTGATCAGTAGTGTATATTAATTGTTCATTCATGACTGTTGTATAAAAATCTGTATATTATGTGTATGTTCATACAAAAAGGCCAGTTAGTTAGTATTCCCAGAAAAGGCAAGTTGTCATTTAAACGAAGGGACAGACTGTGTATTGTTATTGACCAATATTTTGAAAAATTTCAGGTTATAATATGATTTAATCACCACGATCAAAAGATGTAGCATTTGCTCTAGAGGTGTTAAAACAATACTATACACATTTTTGGGAGTTCTCCTCCTGATTGCTGTAGGCCTATGTTAGTGAGTAAAAGACTTTATATCTCAGAAACAGCAGGCTCGCCAGTGCTCGGTCTCTCTGCTCTGCTGGAGTCTGAACCTCTCTGATTTAGTCAAGCACACTACCTAATTAACAGCCTCAAAATACTCCATTTCATATTTTATCATAGTACAGCGATCAGGATTCATTGACAGCTGCTAAAAAAGCAAAAAGCTCTTACTGCTTCTCAGCCTGATGGGGAGCCCCCAACCACTTCAAACTTGATTTCCTCTTCCCCTCTCTCAGAAAAACCTGTCCTACATATCCAGTCTTAGCTAGGGAAATTTGAGGTTGTTGTAAGTGGGTTTCGGGCCTGCCACAGATCTCAGTAGGCAGGTGTGAAGTCCAGGCATGTTTACAAGTCTCTGAAACCTCAAATCTTTTTTGGTAAATACTTTAATTATATGCATCAAATCCACAAGGCATCATGGAAATTAATCCTTACATAAAATCCTTTGTGTATTATTAGAATATGCCACTGGTCACCCTATTTTTATGCCAGCACTTGGTAAGTGACCAGTTTGCTCTCCTGCTGGTGGGCTATGTTGTGTAGGTGGGCGGTGAAAAAGCAGCTTATGTTTACTTGCTCACTATGAAGATGATATTTGCGTGACAATAGCCCACCAGATTGCATCTTTCCCTGTGTTTGCATTGTATTATCTCGGGCTAGTCGAACCAATATTCATAGCTGTCAAAGAACAAAAATATTTCTTCGTTTATGATCATTTTTTATTGTTGATCCTCAGCTCAGAATGCCAGAAGGATATGCTTTGTAAAGAATAATCTTAGTCTTTGTTTTTCATGCTGCTCTGAATTGATATTTGACTCTTGTGTGACTTCCGTACTTCTCGTGAGTGTTTTGCACTGGTAGCATCTTGGTTACAAAAGTGGTTACATTGGAAAGTTGGTTGTTCCATTTGTGAATGTCCACTTAAAGGCCTAATCTTGTAAACAATGTTTGATTTTGTTCATTTTGATGTTAGGATAGGACATAAACTGTGTTTAAACAACCGAACACACTTGGGGCTAGATTTACTAAAAGCTTGCGCCAGCACAAGCCCTCTTTTCGCATTAAAAAACTACTGTCAGGATTTACTAAAGACACACGGTGAAAAATTAGCACTGAGAAGGCGTGGACACAGTTACTTTTGCGGCTGACCTTATTACATATGAATTTGTAGGAGATTCCCTTTCAGACACAAAATTTATTGAAGGAGAGAATTTAAATGAATCATGCAAGGTGATTTACTAAGGTTTGCGCTTAGGTAAGGTTTGGTTTTTGCATCATTATTTACCGCCGAAAAAAGCTTGTCTTAAACCAGATGCTAATTTGTGCTGCTCTCAGTAGATTGCGTTAGTCATTATGGAAATGATCCGGCTGCATCTGTGTTCTTTAATTTTCGTGTCGTCAGTAGATCACGCGCTGAACTTTCCACTCACATCGGCGCTTTTTTGGAATTGCGCTCACACTAATTTTCCCCGTTTAGTAAATCTGGCCCTTAAACTTTTATTTTGGAACATAGTGTCTGTTATTTTAGCATGTCTTAAGCAGGTCAGTAGCTGGTAGGGCTGTCCCCTAATAGTCAACTAACCGTTAGTCGACGAGAAGAGGCTTAGTCGACCAAAATTGGTATTAGTCGTTTTTTTAAAAAAAGGTCGCAGAAAAAAAAAAAAACTCCACAGGAAGTAGTGAAATCACGCAGTCTGTGATGGACAGATTGTAAATGGGCAGGAAATCCAAGCATTCGCCTATCATTCATCATTCATCGACCTCAAATATGGCTAATCACTTAAAAACATGTAAGTAGTCACAACTTTACAAGTCCGCTTGCTCGTAACGTTAACCTAGATAAATGTAAAATTATTTGGCGTATATCCCAGTGTTACTGCGTGACATGGAGGCGTCGGTGCGATCACTTGCATTTAACTTAAATACATTTGGTCATACAGATAGGAATAATCCAACATTTGAAACTGTAAATGTTTTGCTTTTATTTCTGTAAACTCACAATAACAACAAAATATGCTTTTGTAAAAATAATGAAAACAAACAGGAAGTCGCTTTCTGCCGTCTTGGTCTCAAGTGAACTTGAGCACATCATAAAAATGAACCAAAGCTCAGCATCTACTTGCCTCACAGACATGAGAAATATATCTATGGAAAGCTTGAAATGTCTATTTTTAAATGAACCGATTCAAATGTAAAACAAATATTCTCAGATTATGTAATTCGTAGGAAACCTGCATATAGGCGCATCCACTACTGCGGCGATGACATCACAAAACACACAAACACTAGTTTATCAATAAATTATTAAAATGTCTCCTTCTGTTTTTCACGCCACATTCATAATCATTACATTTGCCGGTGCTCTGCTGCAAGCTTTATGCGTGTGTTTGAACTCTTATTAGGCTATATATTATATAGGCGATTAAAGGCTCATTATTATGATGTATATGGTTTATTAATTTGTTTCGCGCAATTAGTCGACTAATCTTTAGTCTAGTAGCTGGTCCAAGCTTGTCACCAGTAGGTGGATCAGCAAACATGTTCCAAAAAACAGCTTGATCAAGTTGGTAGCTAGTATTTTGGTAGACCATCGTGACCAGCTAATAACTATCCAGGTTAGACCATCTAGAAACCAGCTACCCTGTTCAAAACACATACTATATTAACCTGGATTTTCCTGCAGGGTTGTAGCAGTTCATTTGCACTGATATTGTTGATCTGCACTTGTCTCTCACCTCATCTCATCACCTCTACAGGATGTAGTGAAATTATGCTTTTATATTCCCTTTCTTCATTTTCCTCTGTATGATTCTTCCAGAAGAATTAAAAGTGTTAACACTCACCAAGTCAGTGTTGATTAGGTACTAGCACAACAATTAGCATCAGAAAAGATTGTTTGCATTGAATGCTGATTCCAAAATTAAATTTGTCATGAAACAGAAGTTGCGAAAGTCTTTCCAGTTATCAGAATCAAATGGCTTTTTAAACAAGAAAAAATATAGGGTGGGAACATCAGGAATGAATTAGATCGTTGCGGTTTGCTATTGCTATGTGAGTGACAGGTTGTTGCTATTTGACAAAAGTTGTGGGGCAACGTTGTCAACCAATTTCAGTGCTTCTATATTTTTCTGTGTGTTCGCTGACTGGAACTATCTGTGCATTCAATGATTCCAACCAATCAGAATCAAGTATTCAGACAGACTGTGCTATATGTAAGCGTATATCTTTCGATGGCTGCCTGAGGATTGCCTTAAGTGAAATGCGCTGGCAGTGTGTAATGAGGCGTACCTTAAGTCAATGGGGCCTCATCACCGCTGTCATTACATGAAATGTGTGGTATTTAATAGTAGCAGTGATCTGTGGTTATTTCTGGTCATGTAATGCATAGTCAGAACAGCTAATATAACAGGAACACCACCAATATAAATTAATTTCCATTGATTTTTTCTATATCTAAATAGGTCCTCGGATAGGCAAAAAAAAAAAAAAAGCAGAAAAAGAGGGTTAATCTCAATGTGAACAGCCTGTAATCAGACCAGGGCCTTTAGTGGGTGAGCTGGCATATTAATATGGATATGATGAGTCAGGAGCATGTCTGAAGTCTCCTCAAATCCTCTGTCCCTCATACGTGTTCTGTATTCCCAACCACAAATTTCCAGCATCTGAATAAGAAATGCACAGAAACCTCAGAAGTCAGAGAGCTGTGACTACCAAATGAGCAACGTCTGAGCCGGACTGGAACCGACTGGTCTCCCCTGAAAGATTCTCTGTCTGCTTTCTGTTCTGTCAGTTGGATGAAAAAGCCATGGTTATGGCATGAGAGTTCACAGACACTGGACGTTCTGACATAAGAGGCATGTTTTTGATCATTCATCCAGAAGGAAAGGCTGTTAATGGGATAGTTAAATTAAAAATTAAAATTCAGTTATCATTTGCTCACCCTCATGTTGTTTCAAACCTGTATGCTGTTGGTTTTTCAGCGGAACACAAAATTAGAACTTTTGATTCATTTTTCCATACATCAAGAGTTTATAGTAACCACATCTGCCAAGCTCCTAAACAGACCAAAAACACTATAAAATGAATACATATGATTTGTGCACTATATGCCAAGTTTTTGCCAAGGCCATAAAATACTGTAGATAAACAGGATTTTAGAATGATTTCTGAAGGATCACGTGACACTGATGACTGCTAAAAATTCTGCTTTTCCATCACAGGAATAAATTACATTTTAAAATATATTATAATTGGAAAATAAGTTTTAAGAACTCTTTAAGAACTGTATAAGAACTCTTCAAAATTCTTTGTTTGTGTTGTACAGAAATAAGCAACAGCATATGGGTTTGGAATGACATGAGAATAAGTGAATTTTTTTTTATTAAAATAAAGAATTTTAATTTCAATTAAAGGGTTAGTTCACCCAAAAATGACATTTCTGTCATTAATTACTCACCCTCATGTCGTTCCAAACCTGTAAGGCCTTCGTTCATCTTCGGAACACAAATTAAGATATTTTTGATTTATCTCCCATAGAAATCAATGTAATTATCGTCATTCAAGGTCCAGAAAAGTAGTAAAGACATCATTAAAATAGTCAAAGTGACTACAGTGGTTCAACCTTAATGTTATGAAGCGATAAGAATACTTTTTGTGCGCAAAAAGAAAAGAAAAATAACAACTTTATTCAACAATTTGGTCTCTACCCTGTCAGTCTCCTACACAGTTGACGCAGTGAACGCAGTACAGTGCTTCCATGTTTACGGCCGAACGTCGGATCAGTATTGGCCAGCTCCTGCGTCAGCATCACATGCATGCATCGTGCTGCTCATGTTTACAGCATCGGCCAATAATGAGTCGCCGTTCTGACGTAGAACACCAAAGCGCTGCACTGCATTCACTGCGTCAACTGTGTAGGAGACTGACAGGGTAGAGAAGAAATTGATTAATAAAGTTGTTATTTTTGTTTTGTTTTTGCGCACAAAAAGTATTCTTGCCGCTTTATAACATTAAGGCTGAACCACGGTAGTCACGCTGACTATTTTAACAATGTCTTCAATACCATTCTGGACCTTGAATGACAGTAATTACGTTGCTTTCTATGGGGAATTTTTTAAAAAACGCTCGGATTTCATCAACAATATCTTAATTTGTGTCCCGAAGATGAATGAAGGTCTTACAGGTTTGGAGCGACACAAGGGTGAGTACTTAATGACAGAAATTTCATTTTAACTATCCCTTCAAAAAACACACTGAAAATCACATGAGTCAAGGGACTTACATTAAGTGAAGATGAGGAGTCTGTGGAGTCGCTGCCCCTTCATTTATCATTTAAGCCACTCTCTCTGGGGCCTTGTGAGCGGTCCTTGACACAGCTATGGTATGAATCATACAATCAAAAGAGGCATTTCAGGGCTGCTAGCGTGTGGTGGAGTCCAGTGCCAATCTGCCCTTTCTCTGATGATAGTCCCTTAATGGCACCCCTGCTGATCTGAGGTCAGTATGGTCCATGCTATGCGCCACTAATATTTTAAGCATACTTTCCTGTGTCTGTGCTCTCAGAACCATTAGCACGCACCCTGCCAGGATAACCATGTCGCAGGAGCACCTGCAAAAACCTTTTAAGATTTGCTTTTTCTCTCATGTGACTCTGAAAGTTCATGTTCATTGACAGCTAATCTTGCTGCTCTTTACAGATCAGTGTCATCCCAAGGCTGTTTATATGCATGCAGAGTGTAATAAGACAGAGGTTCTGTTTTAAAGGTCAACAGGAGAGTTCGTGACCAGGAATGTGTTTTAAGAGAAGAGGGTCGACCTGCCAAGATAGCAGAAACAGGTGCCAAGCACAAGGTTTTAACCCCTGTAACCTTTTGACAAGCTGTCAGTGGGCAAGTAATTAAATCAATAGAGGAATAAAGGATGTCAAGCCACTATAATACAAGAGTGGCCTGTAAATTCAGATGGACTTGTTGTAAACACTAAGGTTTTGTTGTCTAACACTACTGCATGTCAGTCAAACATATTATTTCAAGTGTTTTTTCCTTTAGTTTCAGCCCAGAGTCTGATGGTATGTTGTCTGATGCTTATCAGACAAAAACATTGCTAGCACGTACTCTATCTCTATCTCTAAAGTTTAAAATAATAAATCAAAAAGTCATCAGTTGTGATATAAAGTCATATTGTGAAAAATAAAGTCACAATTAGTTAAAAATAGTTAAAAATAGTTAAAAATACAAACAGGCTTTCATAGTTTTTCATGCATTAAAGGATTAGTTCACTTTCAAATGAAAATTACCCTCAAGCCATCCTACGTGCATATGACTTTCTTCTTTCTGATGAACACAATTTGAGATATTTTAATAAATATCCTGATGCATCCAAACTTTATAATGGCAGTGAGCGGAAGAAAGTGCTTTCATCCATCATAAACGTACTCCACACAGCTCCAGGAGGTTAATAAAGTCCTTTTGAAGTGAAGCGATGCGTTTGTGTAAAAAAAATCCATATTTAACAAGTTATGAAGTAAAATATCTAGCTTCCGCCAGACCGCCTTCCATATTCAATGTACAAAGAAAGTGTAAAACTCTTGCAGTTCAAAAAGCTTACGCTACATCCTACGCCTTCCCTATTCAACTTACAGAAAAAGTGTAACTGACGCGACGCCAGTTTACACTTTCTTCGCACGTTGAATGCGGAAGGCAGTCTGGCGGAAGCTAGATATGCGTCAGGATATTTATTAATATAACTCAGATTGTGTTCATCAGAAAGAAGAAAGTCATATACACCTAGGATGGCTTGAGGGTGAGTAAAGCTTGGGAAATTTATTTATTTGAAGTGAACTAATCCTTTAATGCAAATTTTTCCCCTAAATGGCAAGTAACAAGCTGTGATTGATCACTTCAAGATATAAATCAACAGATATCAATCAAACTATTTCTTTCTGTCTAAGCGGGCAGTACTTTGTCAGAATAAGCTGCAAAGTAGACCAGACAGAAGCAGTTAGTCAAAGTCTGGCTACATGAGACTACTTTTAACTATCATCAATTGATTCACTTAGATAAAGACCTAAGCGGTTTAAAAAATGCTGTGGTTTGTTCAAGTAAACCTAATGGTTTTACATATTTAGCTGGAACTCAGCAGACTACAAGTAGTTTCTTTAATCACAAATTATTCTGCTTGATCAGTGTCAGATTTCATAATGGATCCTGAAATCCCACTTGTCTGCAACATATTCCCTTTGAAGCAAATTGTGTGATTAGCGGTCAAAATAATAGAATGCTGCCTTCATGACGAGCAAGCTTTCATTGAATCGTTGTCGCTCTGTCATAAGTCAAATGGGTAGGTTGTCTGCTATTCATGTCTGTTTGATTTATCAGTGGTTCGAGTCACGTCTTCAACAGCCTCTATTGTGAGTCATGCAAATTCGCGGCGATGCAATTCCAGATGGCAATGTCATTGATTGTTTTTTGGTTAACAAATGAGTGGTAGGTATAAAAACCTTCACTGAAAACTACTCATCACTGTCCCATTCAAAGAATACAGGGATCTATGTTGTCAAATGGAAGAATGGCTCTCGTTAAGGCTCAAAGCTGCTGCCTGTGACTTATGGGACATAGACGAAATGAATGAGGTGATCACAGTTAGCAACACAGGCAGTAGATCTCGGCAGATACATGAGCTCTTAGAAATATTGCTTTAGTGTCGAGGTGTGTGCACCGTTTCATATGTATTCCTATTATGTTATTAATTATTGATGGACTGCCATTATTGCTGTGGCATTTTGATGGTTTGGGGGGGGGTGTCTGACCTTTAACATCATTTGCAAGATCATATGCATGTGTCACCTGGATGTCTGCTGAGCATCCACTCATGTTTAAGTCATTTGATTTCCCAGCCTGCAGCTAAATGTGTCCTTTTCCATCCAGTTTGATTGTTGTTCAGGTAAAAATGATTTGTCACACTTGATGTTTTGATTATGTGCCTCTCATCTGGTGTGACACAAGGTTAGTTCAAGGTTTTATATTTGATTATTATTTGTATTGACGTCATTTATAAAAAAGTATATATATACACGCACATAAACAAATACAAAATAAAAGTCAATTTATTATTAAGAAGTCTATTGCCTGTGGCTAATGTTACAATTACTAAACCAATTTGTTTTTGATTTGATTAAAGTCAAGTTGTCAACTTTAGAGCTTCACAAGCTGTCTGCTCTGGAAGTCTGAGCGGCTGCTGATTTTTCTTTTTAAGGCTTTTTCTCATTTCTGTCATGTTTTGCTTTGCATGTGTCTGTCTATCCAGGCTTCATGGACTCGACCTGAGAAACACAAGGTAGGGCTGCTTCACATGTAGCCAGGATGCTCACTAATCCTAGAGAAGCCCTTTATCACTCTAGAACATCAAGTGTTGGCTCTCTTTTACCCTCAAAATCCTGTAGACACACACACCCACACACATCACATCTGATGAAATGGCATCCCTAGACTACAATGATTGTCATTTCATTTCTTTATATGCAGCTCTTTTTTTGGATAGCTTCTGTAAACAGAAATCCTATTAGGTCTTTCTAGGCTGTGAAGTTTTTTTCTTAGTAGAATAACTGAGATCTTTTTTCCTTCATGAATTCCCCTTGGACAAACTTTCTCAAGGGACTGAGGAAGAAAATAAAGAGAGGGTGTTAGAGCAAGGGCTTCAAGGCTTGAAACATGCCAGGTACTTCTTTAGAGTATGAGCCAACACTCAGTGTTCTCCCATAGACTCAGACAGGGGAATGTAGCAGCACTAAAGGAGACACTAACACATATAACCAGCTCCAGCTTCAGACAGCACAAGCTTCTGTTAACATAAATATACTAACCCTTACTTACTCGTACACCACATGTCAGAGATGAATACAGTAACTTAAAAAGTCAATGTGAAACCCATTTTACTTCTTTAATGTGGTGCATTTGTGTTAAACAGAATGTTTGATGATAAAAACATAGGGCAGGACTGTATTTTATCCATTGGGAGTTGGGAAAAGAAGATACATACCAGACCAAATGTGTTTGCTAAAATATTGCCTGGTTATTGGTTAACATCATCCAAAAGCTTGCATGGCCTAAGTGACGTCAGTGGAAAAGGAAAATACATTGTGATTACAGATTACACAAGTCTTTTTAAAAACATTCAAGTCCCCCTGTAGTCAATCATTGTACCCCTTAAAACTCATCTTTGATCACCAAAATGACATATTTAAACATTTTTTCCTGTGAAAAAAAAAAATTCTTCAAGCCTTGAATGTAACTAGCTTGAATGTAACTCTACACCCTTGCCTCATTTAATATACACAGATCAATGAATATGCTAATTAGCTCCGCCTCAACTAGCTCACGCCTGCTCAGAGATCTAGCTTCCGCCAGACTGTCAGTTATGCTTTTTTCATAAGTTTCGTAATAGGTAAAGTGTAGGACGTAGCGTAAACGTTTTGAACTACGAGAGGAATTGCACTTTCTTCATAAGTTGAATACGGAAATTGGTCTGGCGGAAGCTAGATATTTTACTTGTTAAATATGGATATTTTTCTTACACAAACGAATTGAGTGTTCATCAGAAAGAAGAAAGTCAAGTAGTCATAAAGCTTGGGGTAATTTTCATTTTAAAGTGAACTAATCCTTTAAGAAGAATCATTCACAATAGACCAGGAACTTGCATTAAGAGGAAAGTAAATAGGTTCATTTTGATTTCATGTTGACTTTAGCTGTAGATGCACAGTATTAGCAAGTGATTCCATGCTTGGATCTGAAATGTTAGACTCTTGCTTTATTCATCTGTCAGAGATAGAATTCATCAGTGTTCTGCACTGCTGATTAAGAATGATTCAGATGCATATGGATTGTGTGGGAAGGACTGTTTATCTGATCTGCTGAGATGAAAGGCCACAGTTATGGGATTGCCCACACATCACTTCATGTTTTTAATCCTCAGGAGTACAGATAAAAAGCACCATGGTTCTTTAAACATGCGCTTCTCTTCTGAGTCAAAGACAAGGAAATTACTGCATCAAGAGTTTTGAAATAATTAAGAGTTTGCAAGTTGATGCTTAAAGCTATAAAAATTGAGGATTACAGTCTTTCTACATTATAGGCAGTACTGACTCAAGTGTTGTGTGACTGACAGGCGGCTGCCTTTGAATGCTCACACATACTGTGTGCTTGCTCTGTGAAGTGCACTCATGCCTCGTTGTAACGCTACATGCACAAACGGTCAAATGCACTTCGTTCAAAATGCCCATCATGCCAAGGTGTTAATGTAAACACAGTTGCTGGTTATGTCTTTAGTGAATGCAAACAGGTGGAACAAAAGAAAAAAAAAAAAAAATGAATGTGTGATGTGCCAGAATATCAGATACTTCTGCCTTGAAATGTAAGCTGTGAGCAGTACTATTATTATGCTACTATTAATCAGTCACCAATATTTTCCAGTTAATATTCGTGAGTGACTGATTAAGAGTAGCAAAATAATAGAGTGTAGAACTCTCACAGCATGATAACTTTAGTAGCTTTCATAAACCCTCTAAAATCAAACATGAGCACAAAGTTAAGCCTAAAAAAAACCTTTACTGCTAATTTTTATTACAGACCTGCTTTTCATACATACTCAAATGGCACTGAATCACCTTTAATGGTTTATATCTAATAATCATCCAAGCTTATGCTAATCATTTATTTTTTATATTTTAATAATAACTTATTTTAACAAATGAGTGTGTTCTGCCAGCATGATCTCAATATAATTTTATAGATTTTGTATGCACATTTACATGCATTTTTATGCACTACCACTAAAAATAACTGTTTACTATTTTAATATATTTTAAAATGTAATTTATTATCAATATATTATTATCAATGTTTAACACTTCTTAATATTTTTGTGGATGTGATTTGATTTTAAAAATAGAACTCTTTTTTTAAAATAAAAATTATAAATTGATCAGTAAACACAGCTTTCTGTTTGATATTTGATACTGTATGTTTTATTTTCTATCCAAGCCAAAAAACTAAACAAAAAAAAAGCAAAATGCTAAGAATTTCAGTGAATATTAATGTGGTCAAACTGGTTCAGCAGCATATTTGTTTTTAGTGAGGTTTTTAAATTAAAGGGTTAGTTCACCTAAAAATGAAAATTCTGTCATTAATTACTCACTCTCATGTCATTCCACACCCGTAAGACCGTTCATCTTACTAGATATTGTTGAATAAAGCCGTTATTTTGTTTTGTTTTTTGGGCGCACAAAAAGTATTCTTGTGGCTTCATAACATTAAGGTTGAACCACTGTAGTCACATGAACTGTTTTAAATATGTCTTTAGTAGCTTTCTGGGCATCTGAAAGTGTTAATTATCTTGCTGTCAATGCAGACCTCACTGAGCCATAGGATTTTATCAAAAATATCTTAATTTGTGTGCCGAAGATGAACGAAGGTATGGGTTTGAAACGACATTAGGGTGAGTAATTAATTTCAGAATTTTCATTTTTGGGTGAACCAATGTTGTGAGAACATGAACGTGAACAAACGCTCTGTACAGTTGACGGGTCAGTGCTGTATCATCATGAAAATGTAAGGCTGTCCAATGTAAATATTCAAGCGCTAGACCACAAGAAAGGGTGTGCTATGTGAGAAGATCAACATCTGAAAACATCCTGTGCAACCCTGCAAGCCGCTTCAGACAGTGCGCAAATACTAAGTTGAGCTCTCTTTCATGCCTTCCTGTGCTTGAACGGACAAATTCACACAAAATTATGTAAAAAAAAAATTTTTAGTAAACCCTAGTAAACGGTTATGTGTCTTCAAATGAGAAAGAAAACGCATGATCAGTGCGTGCATTCACTCTTAAAGTGACAGCATCCTATTAATCCTGCTGCTGTGCTGTGTGCATTTTTAAGGTTAACCAAACAACAAAGGGGGAAAAAAACACTCAGTGCTCTTAAAATTTAAAAAGAATATGAAGACTATGCAGTGTTATTTATTTTATTAGCCTACTTTATTCAATTTCTGTACCTAAAAACTACTGTTAGACCTGCCTGAAAAGCAATGTTTATTTCATTTGTATCCTTAGGCCCTATATATGAAACATAAATAATTTCACTTTTTCATTGATTTCTGCAATTCTGATATTGTGACAGCCCTTCTAGAAGTTAATATACTTTTTCCTTTCTCTGATAGTAACAATGTCAGTAACCGGTATGTACGTACTACAGTAGGTGACCTTGACCAAATTCAATTAGCATTCAATCTTGGAATGTCCATCCTGCTCACTGTCTAGACTTTTACTTCTGCAGCCCACCTCAGGGCAACTATTTCTCAACATGTCTTGCATCAGTCCAAGCTAGGCCATTTTTATCAAAAGTTTAGATTTATTCTCTTCCGCATTTAGACACACTGTGATCCATCTTGTCTGTGCTAGAGTGCTCCTCCAGTTTCTTGTTAGCGTGAAATGTGAAGTGCAGGACACCGTTTGTCTCGCTTTCCTCAAAGACAGTCAACAGCACCTTTTTTAACGTTGTCTCTTTGTCAGCGCAGTCATACAATATGATTGCCATCACCTACTATTTTCTCCCGAGGGAAAAGAAAAAAATCCCCCTTTTCACAAAAAAAGACCTTGAATGTGAGCTCTGAATTTGATCCACCGTTGGCTGTCTGCTCTTTCAGGAGAAATGGATGGGCAGAATGGGGCTTCCAACGTTCTCTATTAGACGAGATAAGATGCGCACAGGCCCATGATTGCATTTCAGTGCTGAAACGTAAGCTGAAACATTCTCTTGTCTCTCCTGACTTCTGTTTTCTGCTAAATTTGACAACCGCCGAGGAGGCAGAGGCACAAAGTGATTTGCCGGAAGCGTTCAAGGTTAACGTTCAAAGAAATCGTGAAGGTTTATGCGACCAGCCCTTCATACACACATAAAACAGGAGAGACTCTGTGAATGGGACTTACTGTCAATTACTATGCAACGGGAGGGGACTCGCTCGACAGACTTGCATGCTAACAGCCCTCTGAACGTGAGGCACAAGCAGGATGGAATTTATGGTCGAGACCCTGGTTGTTACTTAAAGCACTCAATCCCTCAGATCGTGACTAAGCCACCACACCTTAAATCAAGTTTGTGAATTGATTGGATTTCAGTGCCGCGTACACTCCATTCCACCCCGCAGTCAAATTTCTCACTGACCATTGAACAGGCACTTTATAAATGAAGTGCCACTGCAGGTTTCAGAAACATCTTATTTCCCGGCTGTCTTTCGCATTCTGTCAGGGGACCGTCTATGGCACTGATGAAAGGTGCACGCTAATGTTCACGTTTTGCAGTAGCTTCACTGAAAGAAAAATGTGAATCATATGCTGAGTTTGTGGTGAGTTATTCAATGCTCAAAACAGCATCTCATATGTAATTCAGTACACATGTACATCCAATAACATCGTCGTAGCATAGGTAAAACAACATACGCTCTGCTAAGCACGAAAAATGTAGAGCGCATCCAGCTCTTCCAGGCTTATTTTATTCATTCTGCTACACTGAATACTGCTTATGAATGATGTCAACAATGCTTATTGTTAATATTGAGGTGTGACAGCTACACCTTTTCTTCTTAAATGTCCTGTAGCTAAAGAACAGGATTGAGTATCCATGTTGTTACTGTAGCTGGTGGCTTCATGTTTGTTAACTGAGTAATATGGTGTCAGCTGGCATGACTAATAAATCTATTTAAACATGTCATGGAAGAGGCTGCACTCTCTGATTAACATGGGTCACATTAGTCAAATGCACTTAGTCAATTAATTGTCTTGTAAATTACTCGAGTGTCATTAATCTGTGGATTTCCGATTTATTTCTTCTTTTGAAGATTGCAATGTCGAATCTGCATGTGTTAGTCACTAACATATGGTTAGTTGACGCTTAACATGTCCATGGATTTTTTTTCAGTCCCATTCACAAGGTGCTTAGCTGTAAATGTGTAGCAAAATTAAATATGGAATAATAAAGCATATATTAAAAATATTAAATATTTTGCCTTGAGGTAAAAAACTAAGATCTCACAAAATGTCAAGGTCTATTCACTTTAAGACATGGTCATGGACACATTTTTTGATTAAATTAATAATGTTTGTGAAAGCTCCATTTTAACCTTGTGGAGCGAAAGAAGAAACAGACCAACTTCAAATAAAAAGACAAAATTTCTTCTTATTTATTATTGATTCCACCTGTCAAGAAAATGTTGTGCTCTTAAGAAAACAACTTTTCTCACTTTTCAGGAAAAAAGAAAAGAGTTTAATTTGTGCCGTCTTAGGGCTTCAGTTGGAAACTGTACATCTTAAAGGGGGGGATGTAATGCTATTTCATGCATTCTGACTTATTTACACTGATAAAGAGCTGCATTCAAAACACGGAAAGTTTCAAAACACATGTTGGATGTATGATGTATGATTTCTGTGCCGAATACACTACTTCCGGTTTCAGACCAGGTTTCGGAGAGTTTTTTTCGAGTATGGCCTGTATGGCGTCAAAAGAGAGCGGAATTCCTTGTATAGGCACTTCTCCCTGATAAGTGTGCACACACACATCACCCAGAGCAAGAGCAAGAGCACGCTCATCAACGCACTTCATTCGGTATACGGAAGCCGAGAGATTTTTTAACAATGGCTGTGTCCCAATTCAGGGGCTGCACCCTTTGAAGGCTGCATACATCATTGAGGCAGTCTCATTTAAGAAAAATAACTGTTAGATTGCAATGTAAGAAAGAAATTACAGTATTTTACACCTCACAATGAATAAAAGTCAATTTTATTACGGTTTCTTTTCTTAAATATGACATCCTTGATGACGTATGCAGCCTTCAAATGCGACCTCCGGAGGACGCAGCCTCCGAAATGAGACACAGCTCCTGTCACCAAAGGAGCATTAAGGGAACAGTGGATGATGTTTTTCCGGGGCAGCAACGGAGTTGTGCACGTATGTTTGTTTGTTCTTAGGATTTCCGTGATGAATACTTTGTAAACAAGTCCACAGTATGCAAACTTCCCAAAAGTATTTAATGTCAGCTACGCATGTGTAATCACAGGGTAAAGATGTGAATTCATTCCTTTCGGAAGCTGATCTGAAGGGTCTTTTTAGTTGCTTTTAAGAACTTGTGAAACTACGAAGAAAACTAGCAAGAAATGCTTTGAAATGCAAACAACATAGCAACGATGAAACACATGCCGGGTTTTCATTGTAACAGCTGGAACTACCATTGATTGCTGAATTCAAAGCCCCTCCAACCATAGGATCTTAGATCACCATAGTAACCAGAGATGGGCAGCAGAGTAAATGCAATACGAGCTACAGAGCATGCGCTTGTGTGCGGACTGGAGCCGGGAAGGAAAACTGTTAGCAGATTGTCCCAGCTGTGCTGTTTAAATAGGCTTTGAGGAGAAAAGGCTTTAAAGTGGCCCCTGCTGTGTGGTCCACTTCATTATTGATCCCTGCCTCACTGTCTCCCAAAATGCCCCCCTGAGCCCTAGACAGAGGCTGAAACACAAAGAAATACCATACTCTTCCCTTCAACTGTCGTCTGTAGTTGTGTGAAGGAATGATATTAAAAAAACTGGATCGTTTTTCACTGAAGAAATGAAAAAATGTTATCATTTTCTCACCCTTTTGTCTTTCCAAACTTGTATGACAGACCTACAGTTTGGTATTCAAAAGAAAACATTTTCTTGGTTGGATTGAATCATTCGTTTGAGTCAGAACATTTCAGTAAATCAGTTGAATGATTCATTCACAGATGGACATCACTGCTTCTCTCATTTAGGTGGTGGATGTCAAGATTTGATTCGAAAATCTTACATTTTAGTCAGTTTCTCACCCCAAATAACTTAAAATATCTAGAAGTTAAATGGAGTACTTTTACAATACTTTTATGGTTCTTTTGAGTCAGTTGTGAAGCTTCCTCAAAATTTGTCTTTTGAGTTTCGTGCTGTATAAGAATGTCATACAGGTTTGGAACAACATGAGGGTAAGAAAATGATGATTTTTAATTTCATTTTATTTGGGTGAACTATGACTTTGAAGATCCCTTTATTCCTCTAACACTACCATTTAGGTTTAACTTCGACTAATTTCATTGTATTTTACATATCTTTTTCTTACTCTCACTCTCTATTTTCTTTTTTCCCTAGAGTCTGGATGGCAACGTGATTGTGCGCAGTGATGCTCGTGTGTCCTCTCTGACTCTAAAGTACGTGCAGTTCACCGATGCCGGCCAGTACCTCTGCACTGCCCGCAACTCCATTGGTCAGGACATCCAGAGCATGTACCTGGAAGTGCGCTGTAAGCTGAACACTAAACTTCTCTCTTTGTCCTTTTTTGTTATTTGTCTTGTGTTCACGGCAAATGTTTCAAAGCTTAGTGAAGTGGACATATTGTGTTTTTCAATGTTCCTTTAATCTTTATTGGCTACTATCCTGTTTTTGGATGCCGGACCTATAGCATTGTTCAGACTGTCAGTCCAAATCCGATTTTTGTGCATATCCGATCATATTTAGCAAGTATGAACTGCAGAAAAATCACATGAAATGTGGTTTTTACGAATCTGTTTCAAGCTACATTCATATGTGGTTTGAAATCCTATTCAGATCGCATTTCTGGAAATCCTTTTCAGTCTGACCACTCTAATCGGATTGTGTGTGGTTTTTGTGTGCTTTCTGATACCACGTAAAACATAAACGTCAGACGTTGTTATAGGAAATATGCTGAAAGTTGCTGCAGAAATAAGATTGTGTTGTTGCACAGTGCCGGTTGAGAGAAAATGTTATTGTGGTACACAGTGTGGACAGTCAATAATTTAGATCAGATTCCAATCGGATATACCATTAATCGGATTTAGACTGACAGTATGAACATAGCCTATGAGGGTCCTGACTAACTAACTAACTAACTTAACTATCAAGACTGCCTTGTTTACTAGAAAAAGCAGCTAAATTTTGTTAGCTGAACCCACCCCAGACCAGCATAAACCAGCTTAAACAGCATGGAAATGGTCTTTTTAGCACAATATTCACAGATGTTATTCACTGATTTTTTTATGATATGAAACAATCAGTCGCTTATCTTCTTTTTTGAATTTGTAACAAAAGAAACTGATAGAAATTGATGGTTTGAGGGCTTTTTTATACAGTATGTCTGTTCGACAAATTAAAGTCAATTTCCATCAAAATAACTCAGCTCAAATAACAGTGCCATATACTCGGATGTGTTTTATAGCTTTTGGGCTTATTTCTTACAGTCAGAGCTCTTCATATGAAATGAAATACTGCCATCTTCACATTCTTAAAAGTCAATTTTCAGAGAAAATGCATATTTTATCAGATTATGTTTACTGGAGTTGGCTGAGTGCACTTGTGTGCCATTTTGCCAGGTAGAGAATTACAGTAAAGCTAGCTTTAAAGTTATTTTCATCTGCTTGTGCATTTTAAAGCATTTCCACAATCTAATTCAGAAAAGTAGAAGGGAGTGAAGCTTGAAGTGCAATGAAAGTCTAATTGGATTAATTTTTCTTGCCCTAAAAATCTTCTCCCGTTCCTGAGATAGCATCACAATGTGCAATTGATAGAAATTGTGTGGAAATGCAGTTTGCCACAGCCTGGTTTGTGAGTAATCAGCTTCTTGGTTGAGTGCATGGAGCGTTTCGCAGTAATTAGCGATAAGAAAAGGTGCTTTGTCTGCTTCAAATGATCCTAGATGAGATTGTTCATACTGCGACACTTTCGGTCTGGGCTAGAGTCACTTCTTCTGTGTGTAGAAAAGCATGACTCTACATTTCTTTTATTTCCCACTTTTTACTTCAAGTTTACATTTGAAAAAGTCTCCACTCCCCCCAACACCCCCCCCCCCTTTTTTCTTTTTTTTCTTTTTTTTTTTTTACTTGGTTGTTTATGTTGTTTCATTGAAATAGAGCTCAACCTCACAGTACAAGTGGAGTCTTGGGCTGGCAGCTAGTAGGAAAGACTGTTTATTCTAGCCATTTTGAATCAGCATCTTTATGCAAAGTTTCACTGTTTACGTTTTCACCTAATATTGCATTTTGAGCCTTACGTTTCCCAATATTTATTTCAGGCACTGTTGTGATAAGATTTCATTGCCTGTTTCATCCAAAGAGAGACATTATGTTTTGGGGGGGTTGCCCAGATTATCTAAGTAGCGGTGTTGCAGCCTGTGGTCCTGAGATAGCGATAAGATTTGAGTGGATATGTGTCTTATCAGAAAAGCTTTATGGGAAATGTGATTACTCAACTGCATGTATCAGTCCCGGAGTGGAAAGTCTAGTTAGCAAAGGTGAACATCAGGAGAGCAACACTCACAACAGACAATAGAATTCATGCTAGAGCTACCGCCTGCATGGTCTGTAATAGCAGATATTAGAAATTGCAATTTTGAAAGGTAGTTGAGGGGATGATGGTTAATGTATGCCAGCTGGAAGCCATCATATTGTTTGCCTCAAGATCTTTCTCTATAACAGTTGTGTTTGTAATTACAGATTCTCCAAAGATCCAGGGCCCTGCGGCGGTGGTCACCTGGGAGGGTAATCCGGCTAACATCACCTGCGAGGCCCTTGCTCACCCGGCCGCTTCCGTTTTGTGGTTCCGTGATGGCCAGATGCTGCCTAGCGCTAATACCACAAACATCAAGATCTACAACACTCCCGCAGTCAGCTTCCTGGAGGTACGGCATCACCACTCAAAGCCTTTAGATGCCCCCTTATTAAAGTTTCATCACTAAAGACATGTTTGACACTAATAATTGCTTTCTGAGCTCATTTTCAGTATACTTCAGCACTCTGTAGTATTTGATATTAAATCATAGCAATAGTGCCTACATTGAGAAAATAATTACTTTTTTTCTTCCTGATAACCTATGTTCTTTGTTTATGTACAAAATAGTGCTGGTATACACATTTGCACACCCATATCAGCCCACAAGTGCTGAGAATATAATGACTTGTTTTTATTGTGTGGCAGAATAATTTATGTCATTTCAGTTTTTCATACGTAGCTTGACTTTTTGATTTTGTTTTCGCATTACTGGCTGATAACATTAATTACAATAATTAAGTTGCTTTCTGTATAACAACACATTGTGAATGACCAGCATGGAGCATATTGTTTTTAGAATCTTGCAAAGCACAGATTGTAATATTTAATCTGTTCCGTCTAAATACAGAAAATAATACATTTTATGAAATTTTCTCTGTAGATGCCTTTTGAAGTCAGATCACAGCATTATGAGCCTTCATTATAATAGTTCAATTTACATCTTAAAGGGTTAGTTCACCCAAAAATGAAAATTATCCCATGATTTACTCACCTTCAAGCCATCCTTGGTGTATGTCTTTTTTCAGACAAACACATTTTGAAGCTAAAAAAAATAAATAAAATGCATCAATACATAATAAAAGTAATCCATACGGCTCCAGGGGGTTAATAAAGGCCTTCTGAAGCAAAGCTTTGCATTTTTCTAAGAAAAAATATATAAGAGAAATATATTTAAAAATTCAGATAGCTAGCTTCCGTCGGACGACCGTACGCATACTGCGCAAGTCGACTTGCCCCAAATGAGTAACCCCCTGACACAGGATGAAGGAGTATCATAAGCTTAGACGCTTCTCACAGTTCAAACAAATAGGGTTGGGCAACAAATTCAAGCTCCTCTTTTCTTATATCAATTTCCTCTGACAAAATCTCATTTTAGACTTCTAATTCATGACCAGTGTTTTGCTTTGCTTTATCCTCTGCGCTTCCGCGTTTATCATTACGTCGTGCTTCAGGTCAGGGGATAGTCTTCCACTGCAAATTGATGCATACAGCCGTCTGCTGAAAGCTAGTTATTATAGTTAATAAAGTTTTAAATATGTGACCCTGGACCACAAAACCAGTCATAAGGGTAAATTTTTTGAAATTGAGATTTATACATCATCTGGATGGGACAATATTTGTCCGAGATACAACTATTTGAAAATCTGGAATCTGAGGGTGCAAAAAAATCAAAATATTGAGAAAATCGCCTTTAAAGTTGTCTAAATGAAGTCCTTAGCAACGCATATCCACAAAATAAAAATTTGATATACATATTTACGGTAGGAAATTTACAAAATATCTTCATAGAACATTATCTTTACTTCTAATATTCTAATGATTTTTGGCATAAAAGAAAAATCGATAATTTTGACCCATACGGCTATTGCTACAAATATACCCGTGCGACTTATGACTGGTTTTGTGGTCCACTGTCACATATGGATATTTTTCTTACAAAAACCCATCGCTTCACTTCAGAAGGCCTTTATTAACCCCCTGGAGCTGTATGGATTACTTTTATTTATTTATTTTTTTTGCTTTAAAATGTGGCCCCCCATTCACAACTATTATAAAGCTTAGAGAAGCAAGGATACTTTTATCTCTGATATTTTAAATATATCTCAGATTGTGTTCGTATGAAAGAAGAAAGTCATATACACCTATAAATCATGGGGTAATTTTCATTTTTGGTGTGAACTAACGCTTAAAGCAGCAAATATACGGTGTTTACTTGACTTTTTAATGCTGCACAAAGTCTGCATAAAACTTTTTGCACAGGAATCGCTATCACAGGAAATTATACATCTCAAAGTTTGATTATTGATTGGAAAGCACAGCTTATTGATTACAGAATTACATCGAACATGCAGATTTACATGATGTAGCAGCAGTGTAAAAATGTTGGAGGAGACACTTTCAGTTTAACTGTTTTTAGAAATTCTTAGGAACTTTCTTTTAGATTAAAACCACATTCTAGAAAAGCTTTATTTTGTCACAGTCAAATATTTACTGACTTTATATTTTTATAAATATATTTAATATCTATTTATTTAAATATTTATAATATTTTTACCTGGTTTTGAGATTTACACTTTCTAAATGACATAAATCAGCGATGCTATTATACACTTGCACAAACACTCGCACACTTTGGACTCGTGGTTCTCAGTAAGGTGGCTTAAGATATGCAGTACACAACAACATGTGAGGTTATTTTTGACCGTTTTGTGAAGCTTGAAATTTTCTCTGTCACTCTCTCTGTTCCCATGGCACATTTAGCTGTTGAAGCTAATGGAGTCAGTACACTGCCATTCTCTCTCTGTCTCTCTCTCTCTCTGTCACTCAATAATTATCGAGCAAGTTGAATGCCAGCAGTGCAGAATAGGAGGTCACTGCTATTGCCAAGGCAATGAGCTTCCCTTAACCAGCTAATGTCATGCTAGCTAAGTCAGAAGAGAGGTGGTGCCTTGACATGTCTTTTTTTTTTTTTTTTTTTTTACCTGACAGGTCACTCCAGAGTCCCAGAACGACTTTGGCAGTTACAACTGTACGGCTACTAATGTCATCGGCACAGAGTCAAAGGAATTCGTTTTGGTTCAAGCAGGTTTGTAAATGTTCAGAGGATGATGAACAAAATTAGTAACTGTTTTACACTTATGAAACACTATCAAACACAAATTGTTCTTGAGATTCTAATTAGCTGTTCACAAATCATTTCTCACAAACAATGTCTTAACACTGGAAAACCACTTCTAAAATCCCCCTTGGTACCCATTCATAATACACAAGGTACGCGAAAGGTAAATCTCCCCCAGACTGAGATGTTTTAGTTTTAGATCAGAGCCTGTGCTCGTATTTTTTAGGCTGAGACTCTTGGGTAATAAAAACAGCGGGGTATAATTTTCAGGCTGCAGATTCGACGGTTAAATGCGACGCTGCCTCTGATATTTTTGGTGCTCTGTAAAGTGGGGCAGATGTGAAATGGTGTGGAAGGCAGTGAGGTGATTATTTAGTCTCAATGCGATGAGGCAGTGCAGGAGTGACGCCTCTTTTCTACCTTACATGATTTAGAGCCACCACACTCCCACAACCACAGTTTTTATTGTGCAATAAAGTCACATTTCTCTAAAAGTGTTTTACTGAGTAAATGTGTTCTGTAAGGGAAGGAGATTAATTTTAAAAGATTTGTATATTGGTTGAATTATATTGTTAGTAAACCTTTTTGTAGGGGAAAAAAATCTGTTTTATGCCCTATCTAACTCATTATTTTGCAACTCCTTGTCATCTAACTCGGCTGTTTAGGTTAGGGTTAATAGAATAAGTTGACATGTACTTTCGAAGTTACATACAGTATAGTCAGTAGAATGTCTGAATATCTGTTAGCAGATATTAAGCAGACGGTCTACTAATACTCTAATGACTGGTAGTTGACATAGTTGCAAAGTTACTTAAAGTTAGTAGAATGTCTAAAGTGGACAATCGAAATAAAGTGTTACCATCTTTTCTTCCCTATTGTGATGTATGTATCCGAATGAAATGGCTTCTCAAACAAGAGAAAATGTAGTGCGGTACTTCATTTTGTCCATCGGGAGTCCTTGTGGGTTGCTATTGCCGCAGTCTTATATGATTATCTTTAGATAATTCTAACTCTTTTCCTTACAAATATAAAACATTTGTATTCAAACCTATTATGCCTGCATGGCCTTATGCGATTCCATTATGGTACAATGTTGCCTTGAGACAAAACAGTTTTTTATGTCCTCTAAAACATTTGTTGATATATAATGTAAAGTTCTTGAAAATACTTCTTTACTTACCAGTGAGGGTGACTCATATTTTTTGTAAGCGATTATCTGGACACAAATAAGTGAAAAATGCACTTTTCATTGGAGAAAATATGGAGCCATTTGACATGTGCTGAAACAGGACACAAAATGGAGCCCTGTGGGTCATGTGACCATTTTTTTGGTGCACTTTCATTGATTAGTATTTGAGTTCTTCTGCCCCGAGATAGGTTTGATCAATAGATTTGTGTCTTATTTTATTAAAAACAAACTAAAATAGACTATGTTGCCTGGAGGCAACACAGTACCATAGAGGGTTAAAGACTTAAATGATCAGGGAGATTCATGTTTCTAACTTTGGGATTCTTGAGGAGGACATGCAGAGGATTAGACACAGCCAGGGCCGACTCAAGGTTTGGCAAACTTCCCCACATTTAAAGGAGAATGTGTCTAATTTCAGCGACTAAACGAAATTGCAGTCTGTGTTTGAAACTTGTTTGAAAACAGTAGTTTACCCATTTATTTATCTTTCCAATGTCCAAAGGTTGCAGAAGTTCAAAACAAGCCTTTTTATAGCTTAGTTTCTATCTGAAAGTTACAGTATGTTTTCATAGTACATCAAACTCTTCTATCTCAAAAGTTCAAAGAAAATTTGATTTCTCATGATATGAGCACTTTAAACATTATTTTGGTTTGTCTGAAAGATATTTTACTCGTGCTTCAGGGAAAAACTGTACTGGCCACTGCAATAACAGTTCCCTTGGTGAACCGTTCCCCAAGCCTGTAACAATTTTTCATTGTTTCAGTTTATCTATTGCCTCACTCACATTTTTGTGGTGCCCTGCTTGTGTGCGCAGAGCAGTACGCTAGATATATTCCAATGTGTGCTTATAAGTGTGTGTGTGTGTTCTCTAGATGTGCCTTCGGCCCCCTCTATCGAGCGCGTGGAGCCTTATTCCAGCACAGCAATGGTGGAGTTTGATGAGCCTGCCTCCAGTGGAGGAGTGCCTATCCTTAAGTACAAGGCTGAATGGAGGATAGCAGGCCAAGACTGGACTGACAGAGAGTATGAGGCCGAGGATGGTAAGTAGCCAACACACACTCACAAACATGCGCTATAATAACATTTATTCAGAACTGGAAGCAATAAAGAGAGAAGAACTAGATAGATGAGGCTTTTGGGAGGCTATAAAAGCTTTTCTTCATTTGTATGAAGGTCAGGCCCTTGTTTTTATAGCATTGTTTTATACCGAAAGGACCACAGATTCTCAGATGATTGTATTAGGACAGGGATTTTAACTGAGTTACATTGTTTTTAAAAACATCGTCCTACAGCAGACGTGATGCAGCAAGATTTCAGTGACAAGCAATGTTTCTCTCTGTGCTGAAAGCAAAAATTCTGTGAAATAAAACTACAGCCAGTCAGAATAGTGCATGCTTTTACACTTTCTCGCACTTGTAACACACTGTACTGGGAATTGTGAGATTTAAAATTTAAGACATTTTGAAATAAGAAGTAGGTATATTATGAGATATGAAGTCACACTGTGCGATATAGAGACATAAAGTCTCATAATTGTGCATCAAAAAGTGAAATACAATGTCACAAGTAAATACAAAATCACAGTTATAAGTAACAAAGTCACAATTTCGAGATATAAATTTACATTGCAAAATTCAAAGTCACAGGTATAGGTAACAAAGTCGCAATTGCTAGTAAAATCACATTGTGAAATGCAAAGTTGCAGTTTTAAGAAAATGTCGCAATGGCCAAATATTATGTCACTTATTTGGATATGGTGAAATTGTAAGAAATTAAGGCACAATAACAATAAAGTAGCAGTTACATTAAAGTCACAATAAAGCCAAAATTGACCCTTCGCAAAGACCCGCCCCCCTTAGTTACTGTTGCTTTGTCCAACAAGCCATGGCGCCGTCACGCCACACAGAGTGAAAAATACATCACGGAGCAAAGAGGACACTGACAACACGTTGACAGACAAGACAGAGCAGGTTACTTATGATATTAAACAAAGTCCCAGCTTTTAAATTGTGTAGTTTTTTAAGAAATTCAAACAATAAAAACCGTTTTGTGGCTCTTTAATGTGTCAAGACAGATCGCTGTAGCACCTCAGCTCAAGCGGCTCGTGAACCGATCATCTCTTCCTACTAGTTAATGTATAGCATCAAATAAACATGAATGTACATGAGAAGAAATGTTGTTTCAAATGCGGAAAAACGTCAGTACACATCATTTTTCAAGTTTAAGTCCACCGAGGATAATCTTCTAACTCCTGACTGCTTTGTCAGACAAAATGGCGGATTCGGCGTTCTGATTGGTTAGATTGCTTGTCAGTCAAACTCCAAAGGGTCAATTGTGAGATATGTAGTTGCAAATTAACTTGATACTCAGATGGAAATGGGCTTCCATAGATTTGTCGTGTGATATCTGATGTTTCTTAAATGCCACAATTTCACAATCTCTCGAGGTTTGTTCATGTTTAAAGGGTTAGTTCACCCAAAAATGACATTTCTGTCATTAAGTACTCACCCTCATGTCATTCCACACCTGTAAGACCTTCGTTCATCTTCAAAACACAAATTAAGATATTTTTGATGAAAAGGGGCAATGACGTTGCTGCCTATGTGTGGATCAGATACCCTCAGATTTCATCAAAAATATCTTAATTTGTGTTCTGAAGATGAACGAAGGTCTTATGGGTGTGGAACGACATGAGGGTGAGTACTTAATGACAGAAATTTCATTTTGGGGTGAACTAACCCTTTAAGGTTTAGCATTCATGAGGAGCTGGATTTTGGTCCAGTGAGGTCTCATTGTGGACAAAATGTAGTGTTGCTCATCTCTGTTGCAGCTAGTTAGGACAGAAATTTTGATCAACAAGGATTGCTTGTCAATTTGTTGCTTTGCGTCCAGTTAAGATGCTGTGTTACACTTACAGAAGAAAACAGCAGTCTCTATGACTCACAAACAGCCAGCCTCCTGTGGTCAATATAACAACCAAACACTTTCCACAGCTGCTAGCCATTTCAAATTGTGGCAAAATAACCTTCCCCGCTGCCATAAAACCTCTTTCATTGGCGATATTGCTTGGCAAGCATGAAATGCAATGCAGAGTTGACCAAAAATAGAATGCGCAAATGTGAGAAAGGGACAGGGTTCACTTGAATGCTAAATAAGAGTGCTCGGAGCTGTTGTCACAGCCTGACATGTGCTCTGTTTGTCTGTGGGTACTGTCTGTCTCTCGGGGTGGCGGGGGGGAGAGATGTCAGTTTGCTCACTGCTGACAGCCTGCTCGCTCTGCCAGACCTCCTTGGGACATGCGTCAGAACAAGCCTCACACACACAAACGCAGCCTTTCACGAATCAGTCTACCAGCCACCTACACACACACAAACCCCTGCTCAGCCAATGTCTTTTTGATCACTCAACCTTTTGTCAGTCAGTCAGTCTCTAATGCATAAGACTGGCATGTGATACACTCATGAAACAGTCTCAAACACAATGTACCAGATTGAATGAGTACAAAAAAAATCACAAACAGAACATTTCTGGCCATTGTTGATGAAAGATTGATGTATGATATCAAGAATGAATTCTTTTGAAATGGTTCTTTTTAGTGGTTTAGTCTAATCACTTTTTGAAGGTAAAATTTATGAAAAACTATACCACATTTCATATTTTATAACATAATTGAAAACATGTTGATGAACAGCGAACTAATACTGAACTAAAGCAATATCACAAGGAAGAATGCTGTTGTTCTTTAAACAGTTCTGTACACTACCATTAAAATGTTTGGGGTTGGTACGATTTATAATGTTAGAAAAGATTCAAATAAAAGCTGTTCTTTTGAGCTTTATGTTCATTAAAGGATCCTAAAAAAATGTATCATGGTTTCCAGAAAAATATAAGCAGCACAGCCGTTTTTAACTGTTATAATAATAAGAAATGTAAATTGAGCTACAAATTAGCTTATTTGAATGATTTCTGAAAGATCATGTGACATTGAAGACTGGAGAAATAGATGCTAAAAATTCAGCTTTGCCATAACAGGAATAAATTACAAATAAAAAAAAAAGGAGGACATTTATTTTCAGGTATAATTATATTACAAAATATTAACATTTTACTGTATACTATACTACCATAACTTTATTTTACTCACTTTATGATCAAATAAATAAGATGCGATCTGGGAAAACTCACTTCACTACTTACTGAGTTGCTGTCCTCCTCAGGGTAACGTTTATGATTTTTCGTGTTCTTTGCTATTTCAAAATAAATGTCTGAACGTGCCTCATCAGTATCACTGCAAAAAATGCTTTTCTTACTTAGTATTTTTGTCTCGTTTCCAGTCCAAACATCTAAAAATTCTTAAGTCAAGAAGCATTACTAGATAAGTAAAATGACATAAGATATTATTTAGAAAACAAGATATAATATCTTGTAATATTACTTATCTAGTAAATGCTTCTTGATTTAAGAATGTTTAGATGTTTGGACTTGGAAATAAGACAAAAAATACTAAGTAAGAAAAAATATTCTTGTTGCAAATTAATAAATTACTGTTCCTCTGTACTTTATTTTGAAAATCAGTCACCAAATTTGAAAACCAATTTGTTTTCATGCCAAGAGTTCAAATTGTAATATCCCAATCTTTTTTTTTTTTTTTTTTTGAGGAAAGAAAAGGTCTGAAAATGTTTAAATATAAAGAAAAAAATGATAGATTCGCCATTTGTAATGCAGCGGCGAGCTATAATGCACATACATGTTTTAATTATGTGTTTATTAGAGGTTGAATTCAAATCAAATACTGCCAAACTGCCCATACTACTTCTGAAAAGGATGTCTAATTCATAAAATGTACGAAAATATTGAAATATATGGTTCAAATCATCTAGGGAAAAAGTTTGGCACTGCGCCCAAACAAAATCTTACTGAAAGCTCGTTTTTTGAGATATCAACCTAAAAATTTGATTTTGATATTTTTAGCTTTGATTTTCTTGTAGTTTAAGAGTAAAACATGCTTTGTAATATATTATTATAAAATATAAACAATTATATTTTTACATTTTCATAAACTTAAATTTTTATTTCACTTTCATAATTCATTTCACTTCCGCAATAATCTGTCAAGTGTCTTCTTTAAAACAAGACCAACCTTAGGTCTATATTCCAAAGCATTCTTGAATTACAACCATTTATGTTTGGATAGTGCATTGTCATGTCTGTGCGAAAAAAGGGTGGTGACAGTTATTTAAAGCTGCTTTTCTCAAAATTCCGTTCCTGAAAATCATAGCGATCAGCCGACTTCAGATAACCATAACTTTTGTTACAGACAAGATATGAAAGAAGTAAAAAAAAAAATTTGAAAAGGGCTCAAATCCAGCTTTCATATGGTATCAAAACCTGTTATATGTAAAATTTCACCATGTGATGGGTTTTTGTAGATCACATCACAAATGCAGCATTGGTAAGCATAGAGACTTTTTTTTATTCTTTTTTTTTTTTTTTTCAAAAACACTAAAGAAATCTTTCCAACCCCAAACATTTAAATGGTATTATAAGTTCATTTATTTATATTTTAGACAAAATGTGGCCAGTTATTTTGTTTACTTTTGTTCCCCCAAAGAATTTCCAATGTAATTAGACAACAAGAACTACTGGTTGTATAATACGAAAATGAAATGTAAAATGCTGCATGGGGATCTCTGGGAAACCTCTGAGTGATGACTCTAATTGGAGAATCGTTTATAGATCAAACTAAAATGTATTTTACAACAAAAGTGAAACTCAAAATGCTTTTCAGGGTCTTCTGGGAAAGTGATGGTAAAGTGATGACTTGGCCCACACAGCATCTTTGCCCACAGATCTACCCACAAAAAGTCCTGCAGACTTTCTCAGGATCAGAAACCCATTATTCATAAAGTTTCACTCACCACTTGCCCCATGTGTATTTGTTTATTCCATATTTACACTTATTGAGATTATGCTTTTTTTCTCACTGTATCTAAATCCATTCTGCCCTTTTTTCCTTAAAATCAGGATTTTTTTATTTATTTGAGCTTGTTCATTGTGACAAATCATTCAGGTGAATCAGCTCTCCTTAATGTCATGTGCTGGGTTAATATGTGCCATTTGATAAGGCAAATTGGTATATGTACGTCATATAGGTTTGGGATATGCTTTGACATAGTTAATCATCTTATTCTATATTTTTATGTCTGATACTTTATTGCAGCTCTAAATCTGTCCAAATCAGGTCTCAACTTGATCACTATTGTTGGGCTGAAGCCAGAGACCACATATGAGGTCAAGATATCAGCCATCAACGGCAAGGGTGAAGGAGAGAGCAGCGCCCCGGAAAGCTTCAAAACTCAACCTGTCCGTAAGTGCCTCTCTCTTTCTGCCTTTTTCTCTCTCAGTCCCTCTTTATCATACGTCCCTAGCACTCTCTTTACCCATCAACCCCCACTTCTCAGTGCAGCAGCAGACCTCACTACCCACAATGCATCCCTTCCCTGGACCTTGCTGGATCTCACTCCCAGGAGATGCATTGCTTGTCCTGCGTGTACTTCTGTATTTTATATGTGGATGTGGATGTGCGTGTTCGTTTTAGTGTGTGTCTGTGTGTTTAAACAATTTCCTGAAAACTGTTGTGTCACTGCAGCCTCTCACCTCAGCAGTGCTTCCCAGTGATGTGGCGCTCCTCCCCCGTCCGTTCTGCCGGTGCCAGCATGTGCCAGGCAACAGCTGTGTCTCGTGTCTGCTGAGAGCTGTGTGCTCTGTTAAGTGTCGTCCATGTTGATTGGGCACTTTTCTGTAGAGTAGATAATGAAACCCTCTTTAACCTCATATCCACAATCAGATCAGGATCAGACTCTCAGAAAATTTAATATCAATAATAAGATCTAATCCCAATGAAACTATGATATTTTCCATAGATATTTTGCCTTTGTACAGCAGTATGCTGTAGTATGTGACAGTTGAAGATAATTCCAGATACTATGAATGTAAAGGTCTTTGCACACCAAGTCAGAAATTCACATCCAAATTTTTTGCACGTTAAAAATTAAATACAACCTCACGTTGTGTCAATCACGTTTACACACTGCCTCCGAAAGTTTCGTCTATCATAAAAAAATGATCGGGTTCAATTTTTTCTCATTTTTCTTTGTTTTTCACATCCGTAGCAAGCATTTTGAGAAGTACAAGCTAGCGCCAAAATCCAAAATGGCATCTGACAAGTTGATCCACTTCATCTTGCAGCACAAAGCACTGTATGACAACAAAGTGTGGAATACATAGAGATGGAATATAAAGACAGATTGTGCCAGTATCGCTAGCAAAGCATCAAACTGAGCCACTGACATCCTGAAGTAAACTTGGAATCGCTCTGGATAATCCCGCAGCTCCCTGATAAGGAGGTGGAACTCTCCTTCCTCTCTCCGCAATCTCAGGATTGAATGGACCTAATACTTCCTCTTTTCTCTTAAAAAGAGAGAGGACAACAAAATCATCTTCTCTGCTTGAAGACTCCATATTGTATTGTTTTGCGAATTTATTCTCAACGGATTAATTATTACACATCGGACTCAGCGTGCAAGGTTTCTGTGTGTGACGAATTTTTAGGATGGCGAATACAAAAAAAAGCATACAAAAATTTCGGACTCATTGTGCAAAGACCTTAAGCCTGTTTCTGCCTCAAATAAAAAACAAAAGTAATGACCGTATTTCTAATATTTGTGATTCTATCATAATTGCAACTTATAATTGTGACTACATCTTTACATTTGATCTCATAATTGTGACTTTAATTTTTCATAACTGTAACATTAAACCTCAATTGTAACTTTATAGCTCACAATCATGACTATTTCTCATAATTGTACCTTTGTATCTCACAATTCAGATTATAGCTTGCAATTGCAAAAATATTTAAATTGCAACTTTATACTTCATAAGTGTGACTTTATATGTTACAGTGTCACTTTTTATTCTTTTAAACTTTATCTTGCAATTACCTGGTGGAAACAGGCTTCCATAGCTATATAAAAGTAAAGTGAGGTGAAATTTGAGGTTGGTTTGCAGAGCTTGATTGCAGAGCTCTCCACATTAATGAAACATCATCCTTATTTAGATTCTGCAATGAAGTTTTCAAAATTCCTACAAATCTACTGGTTTAATTACTGCATGTCGCACGAAGCCGTCGGCTCAGAATGTTCTACTCAGAAGCAGATTAGAAAAGTCAGTTTGCAAGAAAAGTGGGATGAGCAGAAACAGAGTTCTACTTTGATTATTCAATTTCCTCTTGCACTCGCAGGGATTAAGTGACTAAAGTTTAAATTGCAGAAATAGTCTTTTTCCTTGTCGCTTTATTAATCCAATTTATTGATCCAGTTCAGTTGATCCATCTCACAAGCACTTTGTAATAACATTACAAAAAAAAAGGAGTCATGCGGCAAAAAGCTTGATTTCCAATTGAATACCCAGAAGCTTAGGATAGAACCTTACAAAAAATGGGTAAAAAGCTAAAATAACACAAAACAAGACTTGTTTATTCTTCTATTGGGAGTACAATAGCTCATGGCAGGAGTGAATTGCTCTATTGATGCAAGTCAGAGACAGGCTGACATGAAATCTTATTTTTCTTATCATTTTTCATCTTTGCTTCGACACCCCCTGTTTTCACAGTCCCTACTTTCACTCTAATGCCTGCTCTCATTTCACAACAGCTAATTGGGTCACACAGTTTTGCCATTTTGGGACTTAGCAAGCCATCCACATAATATAGTCTGGCTAAATGTGAGTCAGCAAGGTGATTTTTTTTTCCCCACTGCTTTATAAGATGAACCCCAAAATGGCAAATTTGAATTGGCCTTCACTCCATCTTATTCATTCCTGTTCTCATGTTCACTGTTTTTTTATGGTTCTCATCATGTTTTCCATCTTTTTTTGTTCCACTGGACATCAGGCTTCCCTTTCAAAAGTAAGTGTTCCATCTCTCTGCTCTCTTTCTTTCACGTTTCTGTTTGTTTTTTCCATTTGCTTCCATTTCAGCCATTGCAACACTCCTGCCAAATCTACTAGTAAGCCTTTAGAGAAGGTAGTAAAAGCTTGAATAGAAAATTAAAGACTCCATGAAATGTGTTCTAGATTGCAGTTTTCTTTTCTGTGTTTGAAGGAAGTTGTGTATATGGAAGGGCTCGTCCCTTTTTAAATAGCTAATAGGCTGTAACTTTAGTCATAAACCTTGATTTGACCTTTAGTCAAATGGTAATTTTAGTTTACTGAGAGGGGACATGACATTGGTCGCTGAGTCGTTGGATGACTTAGTCATATTTTTGGTGTGTATCTGCTAAAAGTCAATTGTATCAACCTTTCATCAACTATAGGATATAGATGTGGACAATGGAGTAGACGATTCATGAATTTCATGGGGTCTTTAAGTAAGAATGTCTTTTTGCTTCAAGTGCACTATCATTTCTCGTTGCATATTAAATTAAATTTCTGAGAGGTTTTCACTGAATTTAAAGCACAATAGGTTTTGATTATAGCCTGTGCTTTAAATAACTGTGACACCTCACATTATATATGTTGTTGTACTTTCAAGATGGAATTCTATTCTATTACTTACACAAGGTTAAATGTTTGCTATGAGATCATTTAGACCAGTCCTTCCATTCCTGGAGGCTTAATTGAGAAAATTGCCTTTTTTCCCCAAAACCTACAGTAAATATGCACCTGGTTCAACTCAATTATGCTACATGGAGGAATTAACACGTGATTAATTGAATCAGGTGTGTTAGGTCGTGCCTTGAAACTAAAATTTGCTTGGGCTCCCTCGGGTCTGTTGATTAAAAGCCACCATTTAAACGTACATGCTAGTACGTTACTATAAAAGATTGCTGTTGGTATATAGATTTCCCTGTAGTCAAAGTCTGTTTCCAGTTATCTCTCCATTTCCCTTTGTAGTACTTCATATAAAATCCACAGAAGTCTCAAAACAAGCTCTTTATTTCACACTCGTAGGATAGGCGCGACCTTGTTGGCTAATGTTGGTGTTTATTGGGTCTTTAATAACCAGCATAATTTAGTGTTTTGATTACCACCCAATGGGTTTTTGGATAAAAACTCAACACACTTATGTGTGAGGGTGATTGTTTTGCAAGAAGCAATTGTAAAACAGTCAAACTGTAGAATGACTATGGTTTGTTTATGCAACCAAAAGCAAATAACAAAGTGTTGAAGCTGTTGCTAATTTAATTGACAGTATTCTTGTTGTGGCTCTCTATTGTTTTCATTATCCCTGACAGGGATCATTTGACTGCGGAAGCCTTCTCATGATCATTACACAGTGGAATAAAAAAAGGGGCGATGGGCGAGGCAGAGACCGTATCTTGTAATGGTAGTGTGATTTGGTTGTGTTCAGATGAGATTGATGGCGTTGTCTGCTCTTTCTCTGGAACTATACCTGCATGAATTTAAGAGGTGATTGGCGGGACAATGATCCATGCACTTCAAACACTTACTAATCATTTATCAATTTGTACATGACAAACCGAGAGAGCCGGCAGCATCGACACTTGTCAAATTATGGCTACACACATTTGGTGACAGTCCAGATTGGGTTTATTTGTCACGAGTTTCCAGACCAAAGCGAAAATCACCTCTGAAGCAAATCTTCAGAAGAAATCCTAACAATAGCAAAATGCTTTTGCAAGCTTTCTTTTCTATCTTTGAATGCGAACAATCATAATCAAGTTGTTTATCTCAGAAACAACCAGTCTTGCTATATCTAGTGCAGAAAATTACTTCTTAAAGCAATAATTCACCCAAAAATTCAGTCATCATTTACTCTTCCTCATGTCTTTCCAAACATATGCTGTTATTTTCTCAACGTCCTTGCTTTCACCAGCCTAAGTTGTTTTTTTAGTCTTAATTGGTCACCCAGTTGGTTAAACAGCTAAACACAGATTGGCCAGGATGGGAGACCAATTTAGACTGGTTTAAAAGGTTAGTTCACCCAAAAATGAAAACTCTGTCATTAATTACTCACCTTCATGTCGTTCCACACCTGTAAGACTTTCGTTCATCTTCGGAACACAAATGAAGATCTTTTTGATGAAATCTAAGAGCTTTCTGTCCCTCCATAGACAACCTTCACAACTGCAACTTTGATGCTTCAAAAATTTCACAAAGAGATCGTAAAACTAATCCATATGAATCGAGTGGTTTAGTCCAAATTTAGCCGTTGGATGACTCATTAAACCTCAACTTTTTGATGAGGTTAATTCTTGGGTGTTACACAGCATATTTGAGCTTCCGCAAGAGGTTTGATCTTGCACGTCATTCAGATTCGAGTTTAGAATGACATGAGGGTGAGTAATGACATAATTTTAATTTTTGGGTATACTATTCCTTTACGTGTTTTTTTTCCCAATACTATGACAGTTTATAGAAGCTACTCATATAAAAAGTGGCTTAAAAGTAATTCTCAACAACTAGCTTTGTTTCACAAACACACTGTATCAAAATGTAAGTCATTACTCACTCTCAAGTTGGCTATTGAACTGCCATTGCAAACAGAAAGGCAGAAATAATTCAGAATTGTTCCTTCTGTGTTCCACAAAAAAAAAAAAAAAAAAAAAAAATCATAATAAATAAAAAAACAAACTAAAAAAAAAACAATGCAACACAAAATTGGAGCAACATGAAGGTAATTACCAAATTTTAATTATTTTAGGTGAACTATTTCTTTAACAGTTAGGGAAGTATGACAGATTGACTCCATCCATTATAGAGGAGCAGCATATCTGCAGTGAGTGGCATAGTTTGACATAGATGGAGCTTCAAGTAAGATGTACAGTAGCACTCACAGGTGCTTGTCAGAGATTTATCACCAGAGGCCATCCTGCAGTCTCAGCCAATAGAGTGCCCAGAGTGCTGGAGGAAGAGGGGGACGACACAAAAGACTATGTTGCCAGTAATAGCGTGAGTGAGCCTTTCTCTCCTCCAGAGCAAAGATCCGTACCTCTTGCCTCCACAGCCTGTAGAAATTGTAAAAGAGCACTATATAATTCACATTACTGCGGTATGTGCTGCAGGGACCAGCAATTTAAAGCGAGAGAGCTCCCTCTCCATTTTATGTGCTATGAGCGTGAATGAAGAGGCTGGAATTGTGTATGGAGATAGAGTGATGACAAAGCTAGCAAGGCCTGTCACATAAGCGATAGAGGCAGGAGTGATGGACACCTCTGGAAGTTTTCTGATTGATAATGCCACCTCTGCAGCTCACTGCAGTAGGGTCATCTTGGGTGACAGCTAAAATATTCACAGCGACAAATAGGGACTCTTTCCATGACTGTGTGCCAGCCTTTCTGATTGCAAGCCTGTGTGTGGGTCACCCTGCTCCCAGAGGGCAGGTAGACTCCACTAACAGAGCCTTCTTTGATATGAATGTGATCACCGCGGACTGAAAATGTGATTACCGCAGCAGGGACTGCACCTATGGAGACCTACAGAAATGGCCTCTGATAAGAAAATAGTAGAATAGACAAAGTTAAAGGAGGTCAGCTCAGAACCTGAAGCTAAAGTCAAAGGCAAATTTAGGCATTGTGTAAAAAAAAAACAAGAGTGTACAAAGTAGTATGTGAGGCCCCGTTTACACTAGTGCATTTTTTTTTTTTTTAAACAGTGTTTTAAAACGAAAAGTCTTCGTCTACACTGGCGTTTCCACAGCATTTCAAAACAAGCTCTGTCTACACTACACGGCCGAAAACGCATGTCACATGACCGTTCATGCACACTGGGTAAAACAGTTGCCTCTTGCACATGTAGGCAGCTGCAGTATAAAAAAAATGCAGAGTTTAACTGCACAATGGCTGCTAAAAATGACAACAAAGCCAGCAAAGATTGCAGTTCAGTCTCCATGTTATTGTTTCCACGGTCGTCAAGGATACGCAGAACGAATGTGGGCAGCCACGCCATCCTTTTCAAAAGTCTCCGTTTTGGTCTGTTTATACTGAAACGCAACCCCACGTTTTCAAACTAAAACGTGAAAGTCTCCTTGAAAACGCCGGCATAGTGTAAATGACAGGCGTAACCATAGCAAAACTTATGCGTTTTAAAATGAAAACACACTAGTGTAAACGGGGCCTGAGATTGTTGCTCTTGATGTCTGATGAAGGCCTTGACAATGGCCGAAATGTCACGTTTTTTAACCAATAAAGTTGGATTTCTTTAAGAGTGAGTGTTGCACCTTTTTCCAGTTTACATGTATTTTTGATTTTTTGGTTGCAGCTCCTCTTTTGTTGGTAGAGCACCACTTTTTACCATTAAATGTTATTTTTATTCAGATAACAGTTTCTTAACATTGGGTCTTTTATGAATGGCATCATTTGGTGTTTTGAACAGCACCCAACAACCCTATTCACAGATAAAATAACTTTTTAGACTATAGAATAACACAAGACGTATCACTCGTATTGTTTTGAATGGGAGAATGTGCAACACGCAATATGGCAGAATAAATCCCGCCTTCTAAATAAGAGCCAATCGCCGATTGGTAAAGTCATCGCGTCACTGCAGCGGCCGTTAGAAGCTCCGGTTCCTATAGAAACAGTCAGACGCACGCTTCCTATAGAGATGCGCAGTTAGGACTGCGCATGCGCATTAGCTTGATCTAGCCTGAAAAAATGCCTTTTTATGTCATGATTTAAGCGTTCAGAAACAAAATTTATGAGACAGTTGTTGTCAGATTTCATTGGTGATTTCAGATATTAAATTTAATTGAAAGCTTGGCAAACAGCTTTAGAGAAGTTGATGTTTCCCCATTCAAAGAGATGTCTTAAAGAGACTTTGCTTAACATTGGGTCTTTTATGAATGGCATCATTTAGTGTTTTGAACAGCACCCAACAACCCTATTCACAGATAAAATAACTTTTTTAATGGTTTTTTTTTTTTATACTAAATAACAGTAAATTATTCTCAAATTAAAATGATTGGTAACTCATTAGTTTGAGGACCAATTCTCACTATAAACTAGTTGCTTATTAGCTTGGATATTACTAGCATATTGGCTGTTTATTAGTACTTATAAAGCATGTACTTAAATGCCTTATTATGAATGACCATATTCTGCATCCCTTAATCCTACCCCATATCTAAACTTAACCACTACAACAATTACTTTACTACTGTAACTATTAATAAGCAGTACATTAGGAGTTTATTGAGACAAAAGTCTGTTCCCCAAACTAAAGCGTGACCAAATGATTTAGCTGTACAGCGCAAACAATGAAAATAAATAAGCAATATTATTATATTTTTATTCATTATATTCATTATTAATGTTTATTAATAATAATAAAAAAAATTAATAGTGCAATTGTTACTTCTACAAAGTAGTTTTACTATCTAAAACATTTACATTTGCAATGAATAACAGTTATACGACTACAATTTTTTTTCTATAAGATCAAAATATTCATTATGAATGTTATGCTTTTATTGTTATGGTCTAATGAGCATTTACTTATTGTTGTTCTGCAGATCCAAATGTTAAAATAACCTGGTATCAGCTCTGTCTCAAATATAACCCAGTTTGTAGAACCAAAGCTCTTTAATAACAGTTAATGTAGTTAGAATGGAAGATGGAAGGTAGACTGTAAAACAGTTTACGTGGCACTTCATCAGATTGTTCTCAGTAATTTAGTACCCCTGAGAGATGGTTTACATTAGGTCTATTGCCTAGCACATCTGGAGGTTCTCAGTAGTTTCTCTGCTTCAGTGCCGGTGAATACAGCTCTCACAGATAGAGACACAGGCCAGCGACCTAGCAGATGGTCCACATCCTCAGGTGAAGTTCTGGAGTGCTTTAATTGTGATCACCACTGCAACAGCATTAACATCCTCTTGACATGAAACACTTACGATATGATAATCCTTATTATTCTGCAGAGCAATTTTCTTCTCTCTCTGAGACCCTCTGCATGCTTTGAACCTCGCCCTCTACTCTGTGATATCTACAAAGCACTACACAATGTAACTGCCCCTCAGCGTTTCATCAGACCACAGAGGATAATACAGTTCCATTTTAGCATATATTTTCTCATCTGAAGAGCTGTAGACCAAATTAAAGAACAGAGTAGTGTTTTGTGAGATCAATAAGCCTGCAGTAACGATTTTTGTGCAAGTTAAAACACTGGAAATCAGAGAGAATAGAGAGTTTATCTCCATAATATTGTCTTGAAGCTAAAATAAATCTGAAGTTTTTTAATCGATGCGGTGTTAAAAAAGTAGTTCACCCCAAAAAGAAAATTCTGTACTCATTTACTCTTCCTCATGTCATTCCAAACATGTATGTATCTTTTTTTGTTCTGCATAAATGGAGTAATTTTGAAAAATGCGGTCACTCATTTCAGTGCAGTTACATGGAATGTAAACTGGAGCTTTCAAACTTCAAGAAAGGTGCAAAAACATCATAAAAGTGGGTTGTGTGACTTCTGAAATCATATGATACTTTTGTGTGATGAACAAGGTGACATTTAAGCTATTATTCATGTAAAATATATTGACTTCCTTTTCATGAGAGAAGTGATTGGGGAATTAATCGTTTTTTGTTTTTTTTTTGTTTTTTTTTGTTTTTTTGTTTTGTTTGTTTGTTTTTGTTTTTTTGTTTTTTTTGTCAGATCTTTTCATGATTCATTCTAGAATTCAGTTTACTTAATCAATGATTCTGTAGCACTTATAACTCCTGGTTGTAGGATTTTATCACAAAGTTATAATATATTAGGTAACACTTTATTTTAAGGTGACCTAGTTACACGTTATTATGTACTTACTATGTAATAACAGTAATTTTGTATAATTTTGCAATAATGTAATGCATAATTACAGGTAACTAACCCTACACCAAACCCTAACTGTAACTATATAGTAAGTACATGTAATTAATTAATATTGCTCAGTACTTATTTGAGAAAATACAATGTAACTACGTCACCTTAAAATAAAGTGTAACCATATATTATAATAAAGTTGTAATATAGCACACAAGTCATATAGACTTTTTCAGAGGCTTTTATGGTGTTTTACGTCCTTTTGTCAACTTTAAACCACCAGTTTACATCTGAAAAGAGCAACCGGTACATTATTAAAATTTCTCCTTTTGTGTTCCATGGAAAAAATAAAGGGTTAATTTGGGTTTGAATCAACAGTAGGGTAAGTACAGTACATGACAAAATTTTGATATTCGAGTGAACTGTTCCTTTAATCCTCCAAGGACTAAATCACAATGCTGTTAGCACTTCAGGCTCTTTTTGTCACCAAGTATCTACAAATTCCTTGAAACAAATTCACAACTTGCACAGAAAGAAAGAGATTAAAAGACAGAAGCTTTGCACTCTTTTGTCTAACAGTCTTTGAAACTAGACATAGTCTGTCATCTGTCAGACACTCAGCTCACAAACAGACTGCGCCTCTGCCTAATTGTGTTAAGCTTAAAAGAGGAAACAGGGGATATTTCACCTCCATCATATCATTAGCTTCCACTCAAAGTACTTATCGTTTAACTTCAAGACTCTGAGGTTCAGCTCAATGCAAGCCAGCCTTCTCTCTTGGATTAGATAGATGAGAATATATTGAAAGCGATGATGTCTGAGTCACTGGCACTAATGCACTTTGCTGGAAAATATCGCACTTTGAATCGAGCAGTGTCTTTGCAGCTTGAGACAGCCATGACATTTAAATACAGGTTATTATGTGCGTCTCGGATCCCGGTAGTATGTGGAATGTTATCAGCTGTTGTCATAAACGTTAAATTGTTTGTGCTTGCTCCAGAAGTGGCTGTTTTCTAAAAATGTTATACATGAATTCAACTGAATTCAGTGTTGCTCTCTCAAAAAACTTGTGAAATCTGGTTAGGTTCATTCATTTTTATTAATTACTTGTTTGAAATAGCTCTCTGCTTGGTTCACTACCACAGAATCAAGCAGTTTAACTGTTTATCCAATACACTGCATGAACAAAAGTGTGTGGGTACATCTTATTTTGCTGTAATATTTATGTAATATTGCAGATTAAGAATGTTTTAGGACCAGTTCACACAGAACACAGTTTTTCTGTTCCACTTTCTATTTAAAAAAAAAAAAAAAAGTTACACTACCATTCAAAGTTTGGGGTTAAGAAATCTCTCTGATTTAGTTTACTGTAAAAACAGTAATACTGTGAAATAGTATTGCGATTTAAAATGGTTGTTTCCTATATTAATATATTTTAAAATGTAATTTATTCCTCTGGTGACAAACATGAATTTTAGGAAGCCACCTTGAACTCACCGCAAAGACTACAGCCGACTGCCTAGTATGTGCATTCTGTGCCTGCATATAAGGAATTAACTGTCTATATCAGCAGGTATCAATAGTCTATATTCGTCATTCAAAAAAACCAAACTAAAACTAGGACTTCAGATATACAAACCGTAAACAAAGCAGCGCTTACTTACCATTTTGAATATCAGTTATGTTGATCAATTTATCTTTATTCCAGGCAGCTCATGTTATGAAAATATTCACATATTGGAATACCGTCTTGACTTCTTTGCTCGTTTTCATCACTTTTGCTTTTATCCCCCTGTATTGACTCATTCGCTGAACTGAACAGCCAATCAGAATGATCCCTCTCACCGACGGCCCTGTCGCAGATTCAACATACTGAATCGGGTGAACTGCCGCCAACGTGAGCCCAACTACAGCCGACGTTTGGCTTAGTGTGTCAGCCCTTCAGCGTCACATGATCCTTCAGAAACCATGCTGATTTGATGCTCAAAAAAATTCTTATTGTTATCAATGTTGAAAACAGTTGTGTTGCTTAAAGGGTTCGTTCACCCAAAAATGAAAATTACCCCATGATTTACTCAGCCTCAAGCCATCCTAGGTGTATATGACTTGCTTCTTTCAGATTAACACATTCGGAGTTATATCAAATAATGTCCTTTATAATGGCAGTAAATAGAGATTTCAAAGCCCAAAAAAGTGCAACCATCCATCATAAAAGATATCCACATGGCTACAGGAGGTTAATAAAGACCTTCTGAAGCAAAGCGATGATTTTGTGTAAGAAAAATATCCATATTTAAAACTTTAAAAAACGAAAATAACTAGCTTCTGACAGACAATTTACGGCGAAAGAGTGAACTCTAACCCGACGCATGACGAATGCAGAAGTGCAGAGGAGAGAGCAAAACAAAACACCGGTCACAAATTAGAAGTCTAAAACAAGAGAAAAGTCTTTTTAAAGAGAAATGTCAGAGGATTTCAGTATAAGAGAAGAGGAGCTTGAGATTGTTGCCCAGTCCTATTTGTTTGAACCACGAGAGGCGTCTAAGCTTATGATACTCCTACATCGTGTCAGAGGTTACTCATTTGGCGTAAGTCGATGTGTGTATGGCCGTCTGCCGGAAGCTTGTTATTTTAGTTTTTAAAGTTTATAAGGTAGTGTATATTACATGGGGTTCGCTCAAAAAAAAAAAAAAAAAAACTGACTTCTAAACCAACAGAGAATTATTTTATAGTTATTTATGTTATTTTTCAAATGTTGTATTTAATTCCTTTTAAAACAAAGTGTTGAACATATTCCAGTAAACATTAGTATTGTGATGTCTGTGTTTTGTGCAATTAAAATGACAATCTATTTGGCATAATAATTTTAATTATTTCTTCTCATTAGACTTTAGTTTCCCACCTCACATACCCAAATAGACAACTAAAGCCTAATGAGATTAAATCATTTAAAATAAAATTGTGCCATGCACATAAATTTAGTCATTGCTGTGATCCAGATGGCATCCCAGTAAAGCCACTGGTGCTCCCATTTCCACATAACTTTGGCCATATAGTTGTCTCTTCACTGAGGCACTTTTAATTTGGGTCGCATGCACTTCTGCCTGAATGTTGCTACGCTGTGATGTGCACTAGTTATTTGCTATGAAGCTGTTGCAACAGTGGCTCTACTATCAAGTGAGGCAAATGAAAGCCCATCTCACCATTTTCTCACCATCTTCCAGTGTCTTCAGAGACTCCAACTTCTATTCCTCCAACCACTGCCGACCTTAGTGAGTATGCCGACTGTGTGCAGTGTCGTTTGCCACTCTTTACCCACCTGCTACACGTTTGTTCACCTCACCTAGACCATTGTTCCTGAAGTCAACACCGCTGACGTTTGCAGTAGAACGACAACACACGTCTGATAGAGAAGCGAGATTGTGTAGATGTTAGTGAGGGCGGGGGAAGTGAGTCACTGAGATTGTGCTCATGATCCTCAAGCCTCTGTAGAGATCCATCACTAACTTTTGCTTGTAGACCAGCTCACCTGTCTAACATGTCACTGCATGGTAGACATACAGAAGTATGATATGAACCGACATGCTTTTTTGTGCTAATAGTTATTGGGTTTTACAAACTCATGATGTGTGCTGATTTTTTTATGCCATTGGATGTGCAGAAAGTTGTAGAAACAGCATGACACATGCAGTTCTCCTATTGTGCTCTCTGAGATATTAATGAGATGTGTTGCATACTGTCTTGAATGTGGAAACTAATGAAGCTGTCTTCAAAACATTAATCAAAATTGTCAACATTAGCACTCTTAGGAGTACAAGGCATCCCTCAGAGATGCAAGAATGTAGTCATTTAGCAAACTTATATCTGAAGAGACTTGTGGTACAGGAACCATCATTCTGGAACAACCGGTGTTTAAGTGCCCATTGGCTTATGGATCACATTGGACTGGGTTCAAATATACAGACTTGTACACAGACATATATATTTGTATACTGTACAGACATCTGTGTATTTGATGCTTTATGTTTGCTCATCTGTTTCTATACAAGCGAATCTTGATCCTAAACACTAAAACATACTCTCTCACTTCCCACATTATGTGAGAGATGCCACTAAGCGTTAGTCTGAAAATAGAGTTACCATGACAGCACGGATTACACCTGACCTCTCAACAAACAGACTGCAAATTGGGAGGGTCTGAAAAGGGTTTTTGGAAGACAGCTAATCTGTCTCATTCAGCCAGAGAAATGACAGGGTCTTTATCTTAGGAGTAGGCAGTTGTTTGACTATTGTCTGCTTAGTTGACATTGAGTGGCAGGTTTAAGATTGCACCAGACTAAAACTTCCTCAGATGTCAAAGAAATTAACACATAATAGTGTTTTTTTATTTTTTAAGATTAGGTTTTTGGGGTTGTATGAGTAGATAAGCAAACAAAAGATCTGTTCTTTTGTATGGTAATGAGTCATAATCAGCATGAAGATTTCAGACTTTCTAAATTGCTTGACAGCTATAGTTTATAAGGAACCCTGGTGGTTTATAGATACTCGTTTCAGATGGCTTCAAAGTGAACATGTGGTGCTTTTTCTGAATCTTGTGCATATGTGTTTGTCTAATTTGTCCTAATGTGTTCTTTTTAATTGGTATAGTTATCTGTCTCAGTTTGCAAACTTAAAGGATTAGTTCACCTAAGAATTAAAATTTCCTGATCATTTACTCACCCCCATGTCATCCAAGATGTTAATATCTTTCTTTCTTCAATTGAAAAGAAATTAAGGTTTTTGAGGAAAACATTCCAGGATTTTCCTCCATATAGTGGACTTCATTGGAGTACGAATTGAAGGTCAAAATTGCAGTTTCAGTGCAGCTTTAAAGGGCTCTACGCGATCCCAGCTGAGGAATAAGAGTCTTATCTAGCAAAACGATCTGTCATTTTCTAAAGAAAAAAAAAAAGTAAACATTTATACTTTTTAACCACTGCATTACATAATCACGTTGTAAAGGTCACGTTTGATGTAGGGGGATCTACCAAATGTAATGTGTTTACAACGCGAACGTGCAAAGACTAAGTAAAATGCCCTTAAAAAAAAAAAAATTGTAAAACGACAATGTTGGACGATTTTGAAGTTTTTCTGGTACTTGCGTGACCTTGCTAACGTGATTACATAATGTGTGAAGTCGTTGACACTAGTATAAGGCGAGCATTTGTGGTTAAAAAGGTATATACTTTTTTTTTTTTTTTTTTTTTAGAAAATGACTGATCGCTTCACTAGATAAGACCCTTGTTCATCAGCTGGGATTGCTTTGAGCCCTTTGAAGCTGCACTGAATCTGAATTTTGGACCTTCAACATGTTGTACCCCATTGAAGTCCACTATATGGAGAAAAATCCTGAAATGTTTTCCTCAAAAACCTTAATTTCTTTTCAACTGAAGAAAGAAAGACATAAACATCTTGGATGACATGGGGGTGAGAAAATTGTGAAGTGAACAAATCCTTTAAACACACCTGAATTAGCCAAAAAGTCTTACATTTAATACATTTCCAAACATTTTAATGTCAAGAATTCCCAAATATGATCACTACCTTCCTAAAATATAAAATATTATATGTACATAATTGATATGTATACAGAAAATGTGCAAAGTTACGATTAGCTTTTAGATTAGTTAAATTTTATCTGGAAAATATTTATTTTGTCTTTTTTTTTTTTCTCCCCATTTTTTTTATAGTATAATTTTCCAATTAAACATAAGTTTATTTTTAATTTAATTTTTAATATAGAATTTCATAACAGGTATAATTCCAAAGTGTTAGTGAGTTAGCTAAAATAATTATTTAGAAAGCTATACCAAATATTTAATTATTCTAAAATATGTGCATTGCAAGAAAGATGGAAATATATTTATCTATCTATCTTTTTTTTTTTTTTTTTTTAAATATGCCTAATGTTTTCTGGAGTATTTGGAGTATTACTCGAATTTTCTGTGATGAAAACCTATGTTAGCAGATGCTCTTATGCAGTGCAACTTCCAAGAGACTTCCATTCATGCATTTTTATGTGTAACTTAAGTGTCTGGAAGTGTACATTCAGCATCATATCTAGTGTAGTTTTTCCTCCGCCCTTCTCAGCTGCAGTCCTGAGCTCATATATGCAAACTTCTCAAGCTGAAAGTGCTGATCTAGGATCAGTTTTTGTGTTTTATATCTTGATGAATTATCCTAGATCAACATGTTATAGTATTGTCTGGGACAATACACATAGGCAGTCTCTGCCTCAACGCTTCTCATGTTCCCATTCTGTAGCGTCCAGCTTCATGTCCAGATGATGCCAGTTTCTATCTGTATAGTCAACATCACAGAGTTTCCTCTGCCTTTGGCTGGCCTGCTCTGTTTCAGCTGGCTTTTACAGTACCATTGATGCCATTCAATCTGCACATAATTTATTGTACATTGCAAGAGAGCTGTATTTGAATCCTCTTATCGAAAGTACCTCTCGCAGTCAGAAGAAATATTGCTCCTGGTGAAGTGGATTCATAAAGCAATTTAGACCCTGTTTTTACCCTGTGTGATTCATGAGAGGTGATATCAATCAGATTTTTTATTTTTTAAGTACTTTGATTTGAATTTGTGTTTCAAAAAATCACTGTCTGAGAATTGTTTTATGGATCTACAGACACTGTATCTAAGTTACAGAGAAGTATTTATGTTTATAATTTGTTTTCTTTTTGTTGTTTGTGTTCCTGTTTGTACTTTTTGGTCTTAACACGTTCCATGTTTGTATAATTTTTTTCAATGTTTTGTATTTTCCATGTGACCCCTCCCCCTTCCACTTTCCTTTCCACCAATCATGTGCGTGCGTATCATGTGACTTTGTCATATGACTCTTGCATGGTGCTGATGATGTCGTCTTCGCTGGTGAACAGAAGGTAATTTTTTGTTGATTTATGTTTTTGTTTTGTTTTTTCATTTTGGTCCGATTCCCATTAACAGTGAGAATAGACAAGTTAATGAGGGGAAAATAAAGAAAGTTCCCACCCAGTACCATCAGGATTTATGAGCCATTTCATTTTTGAGTCATTCATCCTTCAGAAACCTCACACCACCTACTTTATTTGGCTTTTTGAAAACCATCAGCCTAGACAGTAATAGCAGAGCTTTATCTCCTACACATACTGCTGAGTGCTCTGCATGTTGAACTTTTTATTGATTTTCAATTTATAATTTACTCTACTGACTTTCATTTTCACCCTCCTACTCTTTTTTTTTAATAAATGATGCAACTTTTTGAGAAAATCTCCTTTTTTTATTAAACCGAATAAACAGAGTTGCTTAAAGACTTAAATCATTTTTTGTATTTGACATCTCACAAAGACACCTTTTCACTTGTACAAATTAGCATAAATAACATCAGTCATCATCCTCTCATTCATTTGCACATCATAAATGTGCTTAATATGATCAATCTGTGCTATAGTTGCAGTGTGTGCCTAAAATATGCATACCACAGACTAACGGAAGCACTGACATTATGCTTTTGCATGAACACATTTACACACACACTTCTGTTCTCTGTCACTTGTCTGTATACTGAAAGCCTCTCATGCATGTCCTAATTGTACGTCTTTGTCTTAATAATGTACTTGCTCACCGTCTCTGTCTGCTGTTCCTACTTGGTAATGCAAAAGAGGAACAGCTTCATTTCCTTGTATTTGAAGAAAATACTTCTACTCTTTCTGTTTTCTTACCGAAACATTTTTAACGACACGCTTGGTTTGAAATGAGATGCTGTTTCTGTCATTTCTCTGTAGTGTCTTTCAGTTTCTATTACTGAAATGTGTCAGGTTAGGATAGCTGTTGTTATTATTAGTCATCATCGAGTGGCACAATATTCCATGACCCTTGAATCTAATCGGCCTTCAGCATGGTAGAGCATGTTTGCCCTCTTTCTCTCTGTAACCCTAATCTGTCCCTCTTTGTCTTAGCATCTGGAAATCCTTCAGCTAACTGGAAATGATGACTGGATCTCAAATAACTTGTTTAACTGTCATCACTCCTGCACTGCTTGTCTTAAATTAACTTGTCTTCATTTAAATTGCAGCATCCAATTGCAAACTTTAATCAAGCTTCAATTCATCATGAATAAAACACCCTAGGCCTCTATTTTCATGCATGTTTAACTAACTGCCTGATGGTCTGACATTTTCAAAAATGCCTCTAACTTAAATCAAACTTAATTACAGAAGACTACAAAGAGATTTATCAGGATACGAGACCATAACAAACAGCTACATAGAGGTTTATGGTTTCAAGTTTACATACTTTGCATAACTCTTTCAGAATCTGCTTTTTGTATTTAGTACTGTACTGCATATATGTTTACAAATATTCCACAACACAAAATAGTAACTTAGTTTACACAAATTTTCTGGTTTACAGGTTCTTTATATTATGTCTTAGCTTCTTGAGCCATATGACAGTTTGAAGTCTTTTGTAATAGTTTGATATTGTCCTATGTCAAACCCAAGACTTAAACACAACTATTATAAAAGGCTCATTGATGCTCAAGATATACAATAGTTGAAACCAAGAATGAACCAAGAATTTTAACTGAGCAGGAACAACTGTGTAAATTCAGTTATGTTGTCTTGTGGATTATTATATTATATTATGTTATATTAATTACTGTTCAAAAGTTTGGAGTCTGTAGGTTTTTTACATATGTTTTTGAAAGACGTCTCTTAGTCTCACCAAGGCTGTTTATTTGATCTAAAATACAGTAAAACTGTGAAATACTATCACAATAAAATCATCATAATATGCTGATTTAATTCACACAAAAAAAAAAAATTCATATTACTTTTAGTGTTGAAAACAGCTGGTCTTCTTGCTTATATTTTCTTATATTTATGGGGAAAACATGATTTTTTAGGACTTCTTGAGAAATAAGTGTGTGTTCGAAAGAATACATATATATATATATATATCCTTACTATAAAAAATATTCTTTTTTTATTCTAGTATTTTTACATTTACTGACCCCATTATATTATATTGAAAAGTAGTACAAAGTAGTAAAAATAAAAAATGAGTTTAAGTAGTAAAAGTGAAACAAAAATTATTTTTGTGATCCATATTATTTTGCAAAATAAAATGATAAACATCTTACAGATTCTGCCAGAGGAATGTAAAATTATGAACAGAACTGAATCCAAACCATCAAATTTAACTTGATTATATTTCATTATAGTTCATTATATTTCTTAGGTCAAACATTCAGATATCTTATTGCCTTGACCTAAAATGTATCTCATTGTCATGTTTTGTATATTTGGTGGTATATATATACACAGTGTCATGTCAGTTCCTAATAGGAGCTCTTGTCTAGCAGCTATTTATGATGATTAATGGGAGCAGAGCGCTGTGGCCTTCTCCCAGGCTCCACTAGTGACACAGGTAGACAGCTAACATCCCAAACAAGCTCCCACACATGTGCATTTCCCACCCCCTTGGCCCGCTGATATTATTAAATGTAATGGCTGAGAATCTCCAATCAAAGCATGGAGGATAATTAAGGGAGTTCTGTCATTAAGTAGTGGGCAAGTCGAGATAATGAGCTCCCCCAGAGACTGCATTACAGCGGCACTCTCTTCCTCCGTCACTGCCACCAACACAGGTCCAGCTCTCATTACAGCCCTCCACATGCCCAAGCGACTCAGCTCCACTTTTAAAAGAGCCAAGCGCTTTCATTAATGTTCCACATTTGGAAGGATAGGAGGCAGAAGTCATCATTATACTGCCAAAAAGCCTCTACGATGAGATGTCTCGACAGTTTAGCCAAAAATGAGAACAGCAGAACTGAGACTTTTCTAAGTGACTCAACTATAAAGTGTTACATCTCACCCTTTGATCATTAATTTTACCATTTTTGTGCATAGTTTAGACTATGCATAACCATATAAAATCTTTTTAGATTCTCCCAGCTGGGTCAACACTGTAAATTAATTGTAAGCTAAAATTAGTCAGGAGTTTAATTAGCTAACCTATTTCTGCAATTCATATATTTAGAGATAAAGAATACCTTGTGGATTACAAAATCAGCTGTTAAAGGCCTGTGGAAATGCACCTGGGTTAAGGGAACATTTTGAATTTGTGCTGGGGTCTTCTAACAGTGTTTTTTCTGGCCATTTTCTCCTCAGGGGAACCTAATCCTCCTAAACTGGAGGCTAAGCCACAGTCCACAGGCAATGAGATGAAGGTCCACTGGATCAAGCAGGATGATGGGGGCTCTCCCATCAAACACTATTTAGTCCGCTACAGAGCTGTGAGTATGATTGGACATGAGGGAACAGACTTAACTCATCCTGTCATCTGAATTATTTATACCGCCATTGCAACAGTGACATGCCTTTGGGTAGGATGCAGTGTTCACTGCTCAGTGATGTCCACAATAAAGAAAAATTGTTGTGAAAATCTTGTTCTGCAAAGTTCTTAGAACTAACTACTGCATTTGTATTCATGTTGGTTTCATATGGTTTTTAAAAATATTTATACCATTTTCAAGAAACATGTAAACGTCTAATGATTCTAAAAATGTCATGTGCCATAACAAAAAAAGTTTTTAAATATATTTTCTTCAAGCCAAATATAAATTAATTCAGAAACTATTTTTTGGAAAATCACACATATCACACACTTATAACCTGAGCTAATCTTGCCTTGGTCAGATTATGTGATATTTTAAGATACTTATTGACCTTGACACATATGCTGCGTCTCATTTTAAAGGCTGCATCCTCTGGAAGTTTCATCGTCGGCCACATACGTCATTGAGGTTGCCTCATTTCAGAAAAGTAACCATTACATTCCAAAAGAAGAAAGAATTTACAATAATTCACACCACATGAGGAATAACTATAAATTTTATGGTTACTTTTCTGAAATGAAACATCCTTGGGGATGTATGTGGCTGACAAAATAGTCCCCTGGAGGGCTGGAGATGATTTTGTTGTTGTTGTTGTTTATAGAACTTGTAAACAACAGTACAAAAAACAGGCACCAAAGACAAAAGCTCCAAAGAAAAATACAGACTCATAGTATGTGACAATTTAGTGACTTTAAGAGACTTTATTAAAAGAATGAGTTTGTTACAGAAAACCTTGTATTAAAGAAGAGATTTGGATAATCAACATTTATGAATAAAGAATTTGCCGTTCAGGTTAATGAAATTTACAAAATTGTCAATACTTTAATCTTCATGCTCATAATAACAAATAATTGCTTTCGCATTCAGAGTTATTCACTGTTAAAAACAATCTTTCCAAAATGTGTGTACACTCAAAAAACAAACGGCATAGAGACAAAAACAGCATTCTTTCCCAACATCCATAAACTTAGAGAGTAAAATATTAGTTAGATATATTTTATTTAAAGCAACAGTGATGAGGGTCTGCAGGGTTCCTCTCTATGAAATAATTTCCTTTTTTTTTCACCATGTTGATGGCACTGTATGTCTTCGTTAATATGTTTTGTTAATATTTACAGAACTATTTCAATATTTAAAGGTGCAATGTGTGCAATTTAGGAGGATCTATTGACAGAAATTCAATATAATATACACAACTATGTTTTCAGTGGTGTATAAAGACCTTACATAATGAACTGTTATGTTTTTATTACCTTAGAATGAGCCATTTCTATCTACATACACCACGGGTCCCCTTACATGTTAAGTTGTCACTTTGCGCCGCCATGTTTCTACAGTAGCCCTAAACGGACAAACTGCTGTCTCAGACGATGACATCTTTGTCCTGTGTTGGCCACTGTAGCGTCTCTATATTGCAATTTGCAACCTCACCACTAGATGCCGCTAACACACTGCACCTTTAAATTGTTATTTATTATGTGATGTGATCTGGGAAAACCCATCGGATCTCGCTCAAAAAATAGGTTGAATGCCTTTTTTTTTTTTTTTTTTGTCAAAATTGTGTTTTCATTAAATTATTCTATAACATCTTGTCTATCATCTCTGAAAATATTTTGTCAAAATTTGCCTGTTAAAAATAGGCAAGGCTGTCTTTCTCTAATGTTACTGTTTAAGAACATCCAGTGGAGGTATAAAAAAAAAATCTCACCAATCCTATTGGCCGGCGACAGCCTATGACGTCATTATAGACGTGACCCGGAAGTATAGAGGAGTGCCTAGAGAAGCAGTCAGTATCTTATCGTCTTCAGGGACTGTTTTGTTTGATTACGATTCTTCAAATCTGGTAAGGGATTACCAGAGGGTAAGTGTACTAACAAACGTTTCAGTAAGTGTGTGGATCTGTGTCCCAGGTTTTGACACCTGATGACACACACAATCTGTGCGTTTTCTGTCTGGGTAAGGAGCATGCACAGACAGTGCATCAGGAACGCATGAGAGCATCTGTTTTTTAGGACGCTCCGCTCTCGTTTGGCCGTCTTCTCAAGGGAAGAGCGGCTGACATCTGTGCCGGTGGTTCTGGTCCCGCCCGTGCTGAGGCAGGGCGGCGACTGAAATCATGGGGTTCACAGATGGGGCTTGCGGGGGAGTTTGAGAGAGGTATTTCTCTCGTATGCCCAGCGGCTGTTGAGGGTTGGCTTCTTTATGATGATAATGTTCTTTCTTTGTCATTATCTGATTTGGCAGCAAGTGCTCTTCTGGTTTTTAGCCCAATAGAGCAGGGGTGGCTGTTAGAAAGAAGGAAGGCGAGCCTTTTGAAACTTCTAAGCCTCCCTGCCCCACATATACGGAACTATACAGGCTGCAGCTGCCGTGTGTGTGCGTTAAGAAAGGGATTGCACGAGGACGGCTCAACGTGCGATTCCTTTCCGACCATAATCTAAACAGCCTTCGTGAGTCTTCCATTCCTTCCTGATCTACATGAGGCGATCGAGGGGGCATGGAAGAACCCATATTCGGCTCATATTCACCAGCATCAGCAAGCTGATTTTGTTGATGTTGAGGGAATGAACCAGCATTGGGTATGTGTCGGTGCCCTCACTATTGACGAGTTGTTTGTTAACTATCTCGTCATGGGGCTGGCGCAGGCATTAAAGCTCTGGTCCTGGCTTTTAAGGTCTTTTAAGTGAAAAGGCTTGAATGGTAGGGCATACGCGGCGGCGGGTCAGACTGGTGCTACTCCACACATGATGGCAGTGTTACAGGCATTACCAGTCTGATCTGCTGAAGGATCTGGATCAGCGGCAGCATTTTTTAACCTGCTTTCCACTCTGATCCGATTCTGGGCCCAGACAGACAGGAGGAGGAAGATTTGAGGGAGGAAGTCAGTTACGGATGGCAGCTGCGTTGGTGACTGATTTCCTCTCCATGAGGGTAGTTACTTCTACCCTCTCCTTTCTTCTTCCACTTCCTGAGTAATAATTTTTTACCCAGGTGCTTCTTACGATCAGACCGAGGGCTGGGCCCATGATGTAGTTTTCTGTGGCTCACTTTTTGGTTTGATAGTGAAGAGGCTCTTTCAGGCTTGAAAGGACCATAGATTCCATCCTTCTATGATGGTATGTCTCCGTTCTTCGAGCCGCAGGTTTTAAGCTTGTTCTATATTTATTTTAATATATTGACTGTAGTTTTCCTGTATAGCCCCTGTCAGAAGAGTGTAAGTTCCTAGTTCTGGCCTCCTCTTATCAGAGTTGTCAGGCCGAGGCCCGTTTCCCCATTGGTGTAGGTGCAGGATAGATAGCTGCTAAGGTAGCAGACTTTTGTTAGTCTCCCTGGTGCGGTTGTCTCAGGTGGTAGGCCCTTATGTGAATAAAATATGCTAGTGTTGCTGTGGCCCCACTTTTCTAAAGCTTTTCATTCTTACTTTGTATTAGCCTTTTCCCCTGAACCCCTTGAATTGAGATTCAAGTTTGAGTGAACAGTGTTAGCTTTCCTTAGCTCCTTTTCCCTGGGGTTCAGTGCAAATGTTTCTGTCTTGGTGAAAAGTGCTCGCCCTTGAAATTCACATTTCAGGGTGGTACGAATGAAAAGTGAAGCATTCCCCTGTTTCTCAGGGTTGTTAATGCTCTAGTTCTATTTTTGCCCTGCACAATGTGAGACCTTAACTCTTTGCTGCCACAGGTTAGCACCTGTTTTCTGTAATAGTAGGCTTTGTGTTAGCCTCCTTCAGAGCATGGTGACTAGGTTGTACTCCCCTTGCTATTTAGGGTAAACACTGTGTTTTTACTGAGTATATGGCCTGTTGGAGTGCATAACTCAGGATGAGTTTTGTTTTGAACCTCACTATTTTGTGAGTTATTGGAGTTTGAACACTGCCACAATTGATGATTGTGTTGTTTGAAGTAGTTGGCTTAGTTTGCGCCTCCTTCAAAGCACAATAGCTTGTTGTATTATAAGTTTTGTTGGTAGATGTTTAGTTAGAGTTTTTTGCACACTTAGTATACTGGCACTGCCACAGGTTTATGCCCGTGATTATTTGAGGTAGTAGGCCATTTTTGTGGCCTCCTTCAGGGCATGGTAGCATGTTTCTTTGTACTCCCCTACTGTAAAGGTTGGAATTATCTTTACTGAGTACATTGCCTGTTGGAATGTGTAGATTTAAGCTCAGGTTGAGTTAAGCTAGGGAACCTCACTTGGTAGTGTGGTCTCAGATTACACTCCCTTAGAGCTTAGACACCTGTGTCTTTCTGGAGTAGTAGGCCTTGTTTGGGCCTCTGTCAGAGCACTTTGGTGTAGTTGTACTCCTCTTGCTTTAAGAGTTTTTTGGGTACATTGCCTGTTGGAATGTGTTGGATAAGAATCAGGCTCCGGTTGAGCTAAATAGTTAACCTCACTGATAGTTTGGTTCTAATTATAGCTCCCTTAGAGCTTGGAAACTGCCACTAGCTGACGCCACATGTCTTTCTGAGTCGCAGGCCCCGTTTGGGCCTCCTTCAAGAGCATGATGGTGTAGGTTTGTACTCCTCTTGCTTAAAGAGTAAAAATTATTTTACTGAGTACATTGCATGGTGATATGTTTAGTTTGTTTGAATGTTAGATCCTGTTTGGACCTCTTTCAGAGCATATCGGTGTAGTTGTACTCCTCTTACTAGGAGGGTTTTTAGTGTTTCACTAAGTACATTGCCTGTTGGAATGTGTTGAACAGAATCAAGCTCAGGTTGAACTGAATGTTTAACCTCACTGGATAGTTTGGTTCTATTATCCCTTAGAGCTTGCAGACTGCCACTAACTGACGCCACATGTCTTCTAAAGTTGCAGGCTCTGTTTGGGCCTTCTTTTTGGAACATGGTGGTGTATGTTTGTACTCCTCTTGCTTTAAGAGTAAAAGTTATTTTACTGAGTACCTTACAGGGTGGTATGTTGGTATTCCGCCACTGGCTGACGCCACATGTCTTTCTGAGTCGTAGGCCCCATTGGGGCCTCCTTCAAGAACATGATGGTATAAGTAAAAGGGTTTTACTGAGTTCATTGCCTGGTGGAATGGTGGCTTAGGTTGAGTTAATTTTTTAACTTCACCGGAAGGTTTGGTTATCATGTTTAGCTCCCTAGAGCTTGGAACACTGCCACAAGCTGACGCTACGTGTCTTTCTGGAAGTTGTAGGCCCTTCTTTGGGCCTCCTGCAGAGTGTGATGGCGTATGTTTGTACTCCTCTTGCTTAAAGAGTGTTTTTCGTTCTAACAAGTTCCATGTTTGTGGGATCTTGCTTATCAGCAAGTGAGCTGTTCTAGGTGTGTGGCCTTTATTGGCTGCCTTTGAAGCTTCCCCTCACCACTTCTGGGTTTCTCTAGCAGATTTAGCATGTAGTTCACATGCTGTGATGTATTTATACCTTCTTGTAGAATTTGTGTCATATTGCATGCCCTTTTTCTGGGCCTCCATGATTTTTGCCTACAGTACGGTTAACTGTTAGGTTGAGCCTGTACTCCCCTCGTTGAGGGTTGTCCTGCATAGTACTTAGCTCCCTATGCTGGTCTATGGTTGAAGGCCTCTCTGAGGCCTCCCTATTGAGGATCAGCCCCTAGGCTAGTAATTTACTCCCCTTTGTTGGGTTCCTTTAGAGTGCACAGCCTCCTCAGTGCAAATAATCAAGCGCTGAGTAGATCCTAGGATTGAGCAGAATGTTACTCCCCTCATTTGAGGGTAAAAGGCACTAAGCTGAGTCCTGTTCTCCAGGATGCCCGTCTCTATGCTCTGGTCTGAGTTAGTTACTGCCCTACTGCAGTCACTCTTACTGGATATCTTCTCTGAAGAATGTGATTTGAAACTCTGTGATCAGACAGGTTGTTGGCCAAGACTAGGTGCTTTAACACTCAGGGGTCGGCTGGTCGTGCCAGCGATACCACCTTGTTTTTTTTCTTATCAGTATAAAAGAGACTCAAAATACTCTGTCAGTTTTGCACATACAATTAAGAGTTATACACCATTTTAATCTGTGAAACATCTTCTTTTATTTGTGTACACTCAGAGAAAAAAACAAAATGTTGTGCTTTTTGCAAAATAAAGAAAGCTAACATGATGCGTGATCTTTCGTCTCCCTCTGAACGAAGTCCAATCTGATAGTTCTCAAAATAAATGAACTGTAACTGTAACAAAAAATGAGACTTATGTCTAAATAAATGTTGAAAAGACAGGTTTTAAATCGTGTAAGATAAGACAAGTGACTTGCTAGGGTTCCTTCGGGCCCCCTGGCCACATTCCCTTAGAGGTACCCTCTTTTCTGTGGAAAAGAAGTTTGGTCCTAGAAACCTTTGTGTGGCCTTGGTAGGCCTTCTGTAGAAGGCCTCTTTGAGGCTTATAGCTTGGGCTGTTGGCCTTAGGGAGTGCTGTCACTGACAGCCTATGTTGACCCGTAGGGAGGGTGGCACTTCAGTTGAAGCTGCTAGTTCTAACATTTGTCTAGCCATTTTGGCATGCACTACCCAGGACAGCCAGGAACCTTGGAATGGTGATGGATGATGGTTTAAGCTTCACTGATCACATCGCTGCAACGGCCCGGTCCTGCAGATTTGCTCTATACAACATTAGGAAGATTAGACCCTTCCTATCGTGCATTCTACACAAATTCTTGTCCAAGCTCTTGACCCAGTAATATAGCACTTTTTATTTATATTTTACTTTCTTCAAACGCAGTGTAGAGTTTCCTTTTCGAAAGGGAACGTCTCAGGTTACGTATGTAACCATGGTTCCCTGAGAACAGGGAACGAGACACTGTGTTACCTGCCATGCATCAGGGCTGCCTGCTGAACAGTCCCTTCAGACAATAAGGTACTGACTGCTTCTCTAGGCGCTCCTTTATACTTCCGGGTCGCGTCTATAATGACGTCATAGGCTGTCGCCGGCCAATAGGATTGGTGAGATTTAATAGTTGCATTCAGTTGCACACCGGTTCACGTGATGATGTTCCCCAAATGCGTTTCAAACGCAGTGTCTCATTCCCTGTTCTCAGGGAACCATGGTTACATACATAACCTGAGACATTATTGTGAGAAGGCAGAGCACAAGAGAACGATGGAGCTATAATAAACACACGTTCTAATTATGTGTTTATTAGAGGTTGAATTCAGATCAAATACTGCCAAACTGCCCATACTACTTCTGAGGATGTCTACTTCATAAAATGTATGAAAATATGGAAATATATGGTTTAGATCACTCAAATAAATGGAGGCGCCCTTAAATGGTCAGCAATGGAGCTTGGATGTCATCTAGTGAAAAAGTTTGGTACTGCGCCCAAATAAAATCTTACTGAAAGCTCTTTTTAAATATTTCAACCTAAAATTTGGAATGTTGACATTTTTGGCTTTTATTTTCTTGCAGTTTAAGAGTAAAACATGCTTTGTAATATATTTAAAAAAAATATATAATTATATTTTTACATTTTCATAAACTTAAACTTCTATCTATATATATATATATATATATATATATATATATATTTTTTTTTTTTTTTTTTTTTTTTTTTTCACTTTCATAATATATTTCACTTCTACAATAATCTGACTAGTGTCTTCTTTAAAACAAGACCAACCTTAGGTCTATATTCCAAAGCATTCTTGAATTACAACCATTTATATTTGGATAGTGCATTTTCATGTGCGAAAAAAGGTGTTGACAGTTATTTAGAGCTGCTTTTCCGTTCCTGAAAATCAGAGTGATCAGCCGACTTCAGATAACCATAACGTTTGTTACAGACAAGATATGAATGAAGTAAAAACAGATTTGGAAAGGGTTAGAATCCAGCTTTCATATGGTAAAATTTCACCATGTGACGGGTTTTCGCAGATCACATCACATATTTATTTAAATATTTATATTTATATATAGGCTTTTTCTTCATTATGAATTTAGGACATTGTCAGGTCCCTCCAAAAATATTAAATTAATTTTTACTTCAGAAAATAACATGCTAATCATAGAAGAGGTGTATTCCAAGTCAGTGTAAGTGTGAATTGCATTTTTATATATTTTTGAAGAAGGTCCTGACAAAAAAAAAAGTTTAATTAACCCCCTATATACCATCCGTGCTTAAAGAGTGTCCACTTTTGCATCCATAGAAACATCGCCAGGATTGGAAGCCAGAGATCCGCCTGCCCAATGGTAGCGAGTATGTTGTGCTGCGGGGTCTAGAGTGGAACACAGAGTATGAGGTCTCCGTTATAGCCGAAAACCAGCGAGGACGATCTAATCCCGGCGAACTCTCCTTCAGGACCTTGCCAGAACCCACCGCCATCCCAGGTACGGCCCACCTCCTAACCCTGAAGCACAGCCACTGCCAGTCAGAGCAGCCAACAGCCCGACCGCCTCACCTCAACCCCTGTTAACCCCATCCTACTAGCAGGTCTTGTTGTGGATTACACGGGCCACCCTTGTGTCAATTCAGGTTGTGGCCTGGCCTCCTCTAGAGAGTGATTTAACACAATCTAAGAGTAATAAGAGTGATAAACGTCTGTGAGAGGTGGCCACGGGTGAAGCCTGGAGACCTTCAGCTCCTCTCCAGAGCCCTGACCCCTCTGGCAGCCTCCCCCTAACTCTTGCAGCCGGCTTTATTGCTCATCTCGGAGTGATTGCAGATGATATCAGTGGAGATGAGATTTTCTATTTGGTGCTCGGGAGGCAAAAAAGCCACAGCAGGTCCGTTAAACCATCCTCCCCCTCCACCACGGGCTTGTTTGGTCTGTGCTCCAATGGCAGTGCTGTGTTTTTGTTTTCTTGTGAGCTGCTTCCCCACTGATAAAAATTGGGCCTTAGATCATCCCTCGCTCTCTTTCTCTCTCTGTTCTCTGTCTCTTTTTCTCGGGGCTGAACTGAGGCTCAGTTCTGGCTCATTGCGGCAGACCGATTGAATTGGGCTGACTATCTGCCCGCTCTCAGTGGGGATGCATCCTCTGGTTTTGCATGATGACGCCTCAACAGGATTAATGGTTTAATGCTTTACTGAGGACCTAACAGGCATCTGCCGGTGCATGGCCAAGAGACCTGCTTTTTCTCATCCGCTTAGTGGGAAGCAGCCATATAGCAGTGGGAGCTTTGGATCTCGGAGCACTTGTGCAAGACAGGTTCAGATGGATAGAAAAGCCTTCCATTGTCCCTTTTCCCATCTCGCCACACTTACACATTGCAGAGTTGTTAACCTCAATGTGTAACATGTGGGAGTTTAAAAAGCGGCTTTATTTTTAGCCTAACATCTGCATTGCCTCAGATGGAGCAGCTGCCGTTAGAAAAGATGGTCCAAAAACAGCTGCCCAGACAGCAATTCATGCTTCTCTATCGTCTTATATTCGGACCAGTGTGCGTGAGGCAGGTTAGAAGCACGTGGAACCATCTGGGACGCTTTTATTATTACACGACATATTCCTTTGCTTTGCAGACACTGAACACATTGAGAGTTTGGCAGGAATTAAAAAAGGGAGGCAGTGGATTTTGGTATGGTACAGGGAGCAGGTTGAGCTCAACCCTGACCGCAAGACAAATACTGAATCTCTACTTCCTGTAATCCAAATCTCCCCAGCTACAGTTGACATGGAGGAAAAGCTGTTCTAATACAATGCCCATTAACATTTGTGCAATTTAAGTAACATAAAAAAAACTCAGTCATTCAGCACAGTATTACACTGTATTGCATCATAACCTGTTTGTTTCACCTTGTCTTCTGACTCGGCAACATTTCCCTGGTGTTTGCAACTCAAAAAGATGAAAGCCTGTTTGTTTCCTAATCCCATGAAGAGTTATTTTAATTAATCATAATTTTCTGGAAGCCTGAAGTGTGTATTTTTTTTATTTAATAATAATTCATTTTAAAAATACTTCTCTATATAATGCAGGGGCCATTCGTAGATGAAGTTTCTCCAAAAAGTGCAAACACAATCTCTGTGGCACTTTCAAAACAGTGCTCCAACATTGACCGATGCCGTGAGTTTGGGGCGGGGCTATTTGTTCCATCGACCAATTGCAGATGGGGGAATTTGCAACTCAGTTTTGGTGATGATAGTAGCTCAGAAATTACACACTTCACCTTTAAAGAAAGATTTACCAAAATTTGTGGTAGAATTTTAATTTCAAATACCAGGAAAGTTGTCTGATCCGTGTTTCTTGATCGTATGTGTCTTCGTGTTCCTTACATTTCGTATTTCCCATTATTTGGCTATTGTTGTCCTTTCATTCTTGACTTTGCTGTCATTTGCTGTGCTTTTAACATGCTACGGCCTTCTTACTTTTTGGTTTTGACTAACTTGCTTGAACTTTCCTTTGATATTCTTTTCTAATCTTGATTAACCTTTTAAACTTAATTTTCTGTATTTGACCTATTCTCTGTCTTTCTCTTTTTTCTCTCTCCCTCTCTCCCAATTTCTTTCCCTGTTTTTTCCTTCCCTCCCTCTTTCCCTTTTTCTGTCTCCATGTGTAAAATCGGACATCACCGGACCATCGCATTTTCAAACACGCACTCAAAATGTTTTCGTTTTGCTTTTTCCATTTTTGCCTCTGTTTTTTTCTTTTGTGTTCTGTCCCTGTGGTCTTCGGGTGTCTTTTTTGGTGTGGTGGTGTGGGATGTGTGGTCTCAGCGACCCTTGGCTGCTCCTCTGTGACGTCCGCTCTCGTCACTCTCATGTTCTCCATGCTGACTGTGCTAGTGCTCTCATAAACCGGGGCTCGCCAGAGGAGAGGAGCCCCGTCCACTCTTCAGCCACACCCTTCAGTTTTCTACGCCTTCTGATCCTCTCACAGGCTAAACAAACAAACATAAAAGAATATCAGTGACATGTTATCGGAATTAAGCAGAGTGTTCGGTGCTTGTATCATTCTGTTTTCTTTTTTGTTTCTTGTCCTTTTCAGTTTTTTATTAGTTCTATGTTTAAGCAAGGCAGTGTTGGTGTGTTTGAAAAGGTGTTTTTCAGACCATGGACTTTTGGGAATGTTGTAGAAAATCTTTCCCTATCAAGATGCCTAGTCTCTTGATGTTAATCTCAATATAATCATTCTATAGGGCCCATTTAGGAGATAAATTTTGATCACCTTCATTAATTTTAAGTTTCTTATTTTTTGTTCTTCTTCTGTTTATTATTAAGATATTAACTGATTTTGGAAGGGAGTTTTTAAAGAATAGGCACCAAATGTGTGTGTTGACATGAAAACGTGTATTTTGTGACAAAATGTACATAATTTTAGATGATTCAGAAAATATATACTTTCTGTAATGGACTTTTATTTACATTTTCTTCTCTGCTTCTTACTTGAAAAGACCATTCAAAACTAATGCTACTGCTGTTAAACTCATTCACGTCAATAAGTGTCATTTTCAACAGTGTAATTTAATTCTGTTCTGTAATACATTTTTTGTATACACATACCAGTATGGTGTCATGCAGTAATCATTGTAGGTTTTAAGAAAATACGGTAAGCTAGATTTGTTTATTTTGTGTTTTTAACGAACACAACATGGTTTTGAGTCGAGATCTTGCATGGGACCGTAATGCGTGACCGTTTCATGTGTTTGTCCCATAATGACATGGTGCTCAATGTCAGTTCAGAGGGACCCACTGAGCTTTTTACTTTTAAAGGGCAGGAGTGTTCAACAGTACTTCTGATTGACCATCTCTACTCTGAAATGGTAAATTCCTTATGGCTGTTTTTTCTTGCTTAGACGGGATTTAACATAAACACCCCCCAGACTGAATTTTAATGCGAAACCCACAAGCGTTCTTGTGTGCATGGCACCACCTCCGTTGTAACCGTATATATCAGTTTTGAACATTAGCGATGGCCAGGTACAGGCATGGATGTCGATTGACCTCCAGCCGACTGTCCGTATTAAATAAGGTGGTGGTCAGTTTACATGTCAAAGGCTGCCGTATCCCATCGAGAGCAGAGATATGAGTGCCCATTATTATGCAAGACCTATGCAGGCATTTCCTGGGAGGGTGTCGAGTAAAGTGCAACTAATGTAATTAAGTGTCTTACAGTTAAAAAAAAAAAAACAAAGCTCATATATATATATATATATATATATATATATATATATATATATATGGCAGGGTTATGAAAATAAATTGGAGGAGGGAATGGGGGTCGTTTGTTCAATAAAATGGAGTAGCATTTGTTTCCCATTTTGGAATGGATTCTCATGGTAATAAAGTGATGCGCCCTGGAGTTTTGACTCCTGGAAACGCATGTGCCAATCAGTTTGTCGGGCTCATCATTCATATTCAGGTGCGTTTCTGTCCTTAATCATTGTGTGTTGGTGCTAGGTGACATTTCATCAGAAAAGCAGCACCCCGTTTGGCCCCGTCTGGAATGTTTAGTGCCACCCCGGATGGATCATCAGCTTCATTCAGACTAGCAGAACCAGAGGCAAAATGAGTTGAGAATCCAAACTTGGCACAGGCAGAAGTGCCACTTGTTCACACTTATCACTGAGAGTGACTGGAGACAGAGGCAAGTGTCAAGACTGGAGGTGTCTGAAAAACCTGAGAGTCCTCGGAACAGACTGAACATTTGTAATGACCGTACCGTGAAGGTTAAAACGCGCTGTTAGCAATAAATCACATTCAGCAGATTTTCACAAATTGTTAAGGCTGCACATTTCAATTTCAATCCCGCTTCCTCTCTATTTTTTATCTAAGAGGGTAAAAGTTTGGCAAATTAGCATGAGCTAGCATCTAGCCCCTGCTGGTAGGTGCCATAACTACACAATTCAGAGGACAAAAATTATAATAATATAATTATATTATATTTTTTTCTGTTTTCCATCACCCAATCAGCATTGTCAGTACATCATTTTCCTGTGGTTGTAGTGTAATTAAAGGGTTAGTTCACCCAAACAAAAAAACAAAACAAAAATTTCTGTCATTAAGTACTCATCTTCATGTCGTTCCACACCCGTAAGACCTTCATTCATCTTCAGAACACAAATTAAGATATTTTTGATAAAATCCAATGGCTCAGTGAGGCCTCCATTGACAGCAAGATAATTAACACTTTCAATGCCCAGAAAGCTACTAAAGACATATTTAAAACAGTTCATGTGACTACAGTGGTTCAACCTTAATGTTATGAAGTGACCACTGATTCAAAGCAAAAAAATTTGTAAAGCTTCGAAGCTTCATGAAGCGGTGTTTTGAAATCGTCCATCACTAGATATTGTTAAATAAAGTTGCTATTTTGTTTTTTTGGCGCACAAAAAGTATTCTCGTCGCTTCATAAAATTAAGGTTGAACTGCTAGTCACATGAACTGTTTTACATATGTCTTTAGTAGCTTTCTGGGCATTGAAAAATCTCTTGCTGGCAATGGAGGCCTCACTGAGTCACCGGATTTTATGAAAAATATCTTAATTTGTGTTCTGAAGATGAATTAAGGTCTTACAGGTGTGGAACGACATGAGGGTGAGTAATTAATAACAGAATTTTTGGTTGAACTAACCCTTTAATCACATGACATTTACAGTACAGCTCAGGTTATTGGCTTAAAAAATACGTTCAGAATTGAATGCCCATGATGAATGGGAATGCTAACTGCTAACCCAGCCAAACCTCCTTGATTCAACCCAACACTCAACTATAACATGCACTTTTTTTGTTCAGGAACGCACCAGTTTTTTAGTATTCAGAATGGGATAAGGTTTGGAATATGCGGAGATGGCTGGAGCGGCCAGAAGACCTTTTAAGCACACTGCTGAGTCAGCAGAGCAGGACGTTTCGGTTCCGGTGAGGGAGCTCAGTGAGACGGCCTTTGTGCTCAGATGTGTGCCGTGATTTATCGCACTTGTTAAAATGCAGGCTGAAGCGCAGAAAAACAACTGCAGCCCACTCTGCGCCCCAAGCTAGGAGAAGTGCTCTCGGCCCTCTCCTGGCTAGCCGGTAGATTAAATCTGTCAGCTCTACCTCCTGTTGCCCAGCCTCCGATACACTTCCACAGAGCATGGTGACTGCAGCGATGGCTAGATTTCATCACAAAGTCTTCACCATGAGATTACCTATCAAACAGGTTTCTTGGTTAAAGTTCACAATACGTTTTGGTTTATTGTAGATATTGTAGCAGAGTTTTCTGAGAGCAGTACATCATGTTATTTTTTTTATTTTTTTTTCTGATGCTCAAGTAGAGCTGCAGGTTGTTATGTGGTGTTTTTTATTCCTTAGAACAGTTTTGTCTAATGCATTTTTCCTCCAGGTCTCTGCTGAGTGCATCCATAATTCATGATCTCTTTAAGATATGTAGATGTGTTTTAGGTCTTTATATGGTTCCATCAATGATTTAGAAGGACGTTTCATTAGAGACACTTCATACAAAGTTGCCTAGAACTCGATATATGCCTAATGGCAAATTCACTCAGCTTGTTTTTCTTAATTCACGGTATAATCTGTGGCTGTATACTAACAAGAATACTTGAATAAAGTGCCAATATGTGTTAGGCTAACAATACACTAAGTTAGCTCAATTTTTGCAGCCCGTATATTATTTAATCATAAAGCAGTTGTTTTGTTATCCAATTAATTTTCTTCTATCTATATATATAGAGAGAGAGAGAGAGAAATAGAGAGAAGAAAACGAATTGGATAACAAAACAACTGCTTTATGATAGTAGGTTTTAGGTTTTTTATTTATCTCAGTTGTTTATATATACACACACATTTTATTTGATTGAATTTTAGCCCCCTCATATGTTTATTAGTCCAAAATCACTTTTTTTTCATCCAAATGGTCTACCTTTTATGATGATCAAAGTGCTCTTCCCACATCTAAATCAAATATTTCAGCATAGATTGATTTAATAGAACATAGTGGAAGCATAGAAGAAGACTGAATCAGTATGAATTGCCACATGTTTACTGATGTAGTGTAAAGAGCCATATAGGTGCATTTTGTTTAGTGATCCAAACCATACGTGCCTGTTCTAGTAGATCCTGTAGTTATTTAGCATTTTCATGGTGTAGCTTGTCATTCCTGGTAAGTAGTCTGTGTTTTCATGCGCTGAAAACACAGTTCTGCTTGTGTTTGTCCATCTCATCTCATCTTCGTTCCTTTAACATGGTGTTTTCTGTATTTCCATGAGTATGGCTTCCGTTTGTGTGTGTATATATGTTTACGCAGATTTCCCCGCAAGTGAATGCACTAAGAGCTGAATATTAAGATTATCTTCACCGTTCCATGCCAGTGCAATTTCTCTGTTGAAATATGTGCATGAATATGAACAGAACAAGCCTTGTAGTTAATGTTCTGAACAAGACTGCTGAAGTTCTGTACAAAGAGACTTAATTATGTCTCTGAATAAGCATGCTGGGTTCATTTCCATGTGAGTAATGAATGCCCTGCTTCAGAATGACGCTGTATGTGATGTTATGTTGTATATTGTTTGAATAACACATGGAATGCATCCCATTTTGACAATTTGTGAGAACTTAAACATCATGGGGGAATTCACTAAGAATGAACTGATAGTGCTGTTTATTTGCAAACGCTTGTTGTTTCAGTGATTCTGTGAAGGAATTAAGCAAATCAAGTAACGGTGCAAACATGCCCACAGAATCTGTGCTATTTGCACTGCGCAATTCCTGTTCTTTTCTGGAACTGTACAGCATGGTTTTACCACTGTGATCTAAGCACCTCTTTAAAATGTGTAAAAGGGACTCATCTACACGCATTTGGACATACGCCCGTTTAATGCATTTCACTATCACTTGTTGATCATTTAATGAATCACTGCTGCTTTGATTAATAGAAAATGTACACAAACAAATAAAATTCTGTTAACCACTCTTGGAAGGCATGACATTACGCTTTGTGAGGTTCAATCTAAAATATTCCTAATTTACACAGAAAGGAGGGCATGTTTGCACTAAAAACAATGACTTAAAGTAGTAGTTCACCCAAAAATGAAAATTCTATCATTTACTTACCCTCAAGTCATTTAAAACCTGTATGTATTTTGTTCCGCTTGAGCAAATTTTTAAAAACGTCTCCTTTTTTGTCCACATAATGGATGTCAATGGGGTCCAGTGATGTTTTGCACTGCATTGACTTTCATTGTATGGAGATAAACTGTTGAAACAGTTTTGTTTTTGTTTTTTTGTTTTTTTAGTCTTCCACAGAATAAAGAAAGTCATACAGGTTTAGAAAGACATGATGGTGGGTAAATGATGACAGACTATTCATTTTTTTGGTGAATTATCTCTTTAATTTAAACACAAAGCAGTACATTTCAGCACATTTAGTATCTGGTTAACTGGATTGCTAGAGGTTAGTGAAAAAGATGCAGGTTTTAAGAGTGTCAAAATATTGTTTAGTGAATTCGCCCTAATGTGGTTACTATTGGTGTGTATTGGCTTTAGTTCTAACTGCCTTCAACAAACCAATCTCTTCACCTCACCTTAAAATAGTACAACCAATAGACTGTATATAAATGTAATGATTTTCTAGATTGCTTAGACCACTATAGCACTATGGAAAAGCCTCACACTTTAAAGCCTGCAATTACATCGTTTCGTTTTGGCTTTCTTCTCTTCCTCCTTCCTAAAGAAACCAGCTCAGGTTTGGGCACCGGGGCTATCGTGGGCATCCTCATCGTGGTCTTCATCCTGCTCCTTTTTGGTGTGGATGTCACATGCTACTTCCTCAACAAGTGCGGCCTCCTCATGTGCATCGCTGTCAACTTCTGTGGCAAGTCTGGGCCCTCTGCCAAGGGCAAGGATATCGAGGAGGGAAAAGCCGCTTTCACGTGAGCTTGTCTTTTCCTTCCCCTCTCATCTGTGTGTGTTCCCTTGTCTGATAACGTCATCCATCACTGCTCTCCCATCATTATCGCCCCCATCAGCTCTAGAGGAGGGCTTGAGGCAGGGCTGATTGTGACATATCTGACTTCATGAATGAGAATGATGTGAATATTGGCTCATGGCAGCAGTGTTAAGATAAGAGAAGAGGAGGAGAGGTGCATGCTGGTTAGGAATGAGAAGATGCCTCTGATTTAGTAGCCATTGAAAACTGTGTTTCAAGAAAACCTGGTGTTTTTTTTAAATCTACCTAGTTATTATATCCAGACTTTTACATAATTTTATTGCACTGAAGGGCTTAACCATATATGATTTATAACACCATACTGTTTTATGTGTCAGAAAGTAATTTTCAGTAAGTATATTTATATTTTAATAGAATTTTTTTTTACTTGCCCTGCCAGCAGTTTTACAAAATAAGCTATTTTTAGCATCATATTTTTTTCTGTCAGAATAAAATATATTTGTATTTTGTTAATTGTTGTTGTTAAATATTTTTTTCTTTACTTGAACTGGCAAGAGTTTAATAAATATGATAAATAAATGTAAAACATATGATGCTAAAAATAGCTATTATCATGTGTCAGAATAAATTTTCTTTTTACTTGCCATTTCAATGATCAATTTTAAATAAATATGACAATAGCACCATATTAGCACCATATTTAATAAAAAAAAATTTTTATGAAATAATATTTTTTCTTTACTTGAACTGGCATCAATTTCACAAATATGATAAATGCATATAAATGTGTATATAAATATGGTCCTGAATGTAACAGACTGACCAGTGGCGTGCACAAGGGGGGGCGTGCACCCCTGCCCCTTAGATCGCGTAAGTGAAAGTGCCCTTTGCGGTTGGACCGCGTTCCCATTTCCCCCGAATATAATATATCGAATATAGTTTTTCCACGGGAGAACAATCGAAACCCACAACTCCTTGTTAGAGCGGCCGACTCCCATGCCGGTGGACCCAGCTTTGAGTCCCGCTTAGAACGGGTGGTTCGAACAGGAGGGGTTACATATATCCAAATAAAATGAATTAAAATTTTTCATGTAATATAATTTTTTCATTGCCTGCCCTGCCGACAGTTGCACAAAAATTATATGTTTTAAATAAATATGATAATAGCTTTTCAAGCACCATATGTTTTTCAAGAATGTTTTTCCTTACATTTCTTATTTTAACTGTATGACAGCTATAAATTAATATAAATACACTTTGGCCAGAAAATGATGCCATGTGGTGCGAGACATACACATTTGTTTATAACTGTCAATCCATTTTAACTGATGCTGCTAATTTTAACAAATCCTGATCTGCTGTAGATGTTCAGGGCATATTTGTGAGCCATATAACTATTTGTGATGTTTGTTTATCTTGGTAACTCTGGTGTGTCATCTTTTACAGTAAGGATGAGTCTAAGGAGCCCATTGTGGAGGTAAGAACTGAGGAAGAACGCACACCAAACCATGAGGGAGGAGGCCCCACTGAACCCAATGAGACCACCCCTCTGACGGACCCCGAGTGAGTCCCTAAAAACACACACTCAATCCATGTCTGCTCTTTTGTTATTAACATCTCCTTCAACGGTCTCTCTGTGGTAGTTTAATTCTTTAGATACTACACACCCCTCATGTTTTGCGATTACCTAACATGGTATGTTTTATTTTGAAATGCATGTTGGACTTATTTGTGTATGTGTATTTTGCCTTGGCTTTCCTTCCCTCCCTCCTCTCCCTCCTCTCCCCCTCCTTTTTCTTTGTGTGGATCTTTTTCCCCCGTCTCTCCTCTTTCTCTCTTCCCGCTGTCCTCACAGGCACGCTGCTGACACCACAGCAACAGTAGTGGACTTGCTTCCCTCTGTAACCACTAACTCAGACCCTGGCACTGACAGTCCTGCTAGCGATAGCACCACCCTTACCTCAAGCACCGCCCCTGCGGCTGACCCTAAAGCGGCCTCTAAACCTACTCCCCAATCCAGCACCCCCAAACCCATCGTCACCTCTCCCACCTCCCCGCAAGCTGCTCCTGCAGCCGTGGCCCCTCTGGTGGACCTGAGCGATACGCCCTCCAGTCAAACCTCAAAGTCCTTAGAAGCCCCCCAGCCGTCTGATTCAACCCCTGCAGATCTGGCCAAAGCCACTGGCCAGAGCCCTGTTGAGCCGGCCAATCCCCCCCACAGTAAGGACTCTCAGGTACAGGGAGGAGCCCATCAGACCACAGATAGTGACCTTGCCAAGGATGCGCTGGGCAAGCCTTCCAGCGAGTCCTCCAGCACACCGTCCGCACCAAACCAGGACGAGTATGGCCACCTCTAGATGTTTAGTTGTGTTTGTGTCCCTGTCCTTAACCATCTCCACTTTCTCAACTGTGTTCTTCATCACCCCCCTTCCTCCTCGTATAACTCACTCACTTTCTTCTCAATTCTTACTGTCATATCAGAATTTCATCAGGTTCCTCCTGCATCTTCAATCTCGGCGTATTTAAATGAGAGATGACTTGGTTCGCTGAGACAGCTTGTGCGGGTTTATTTGCACCCCAGTAAAAAACTGTTCAGGGACAGCGTTTCAAAACACACCAGCATTATAAATGTGTAAATTTGTTCTTTTGGTTTTGTTTTTCAGAGCGAGCTAATTGATTCCTCCATTATCACTGGCAGAGCCTCACAATGAGCCACGCAATCGCAAATGGCACAATTCCACAGCTGATGATTTTAAATGATGGCTTTCAAAGCTGAAAAGGACAGTGAGAAATAAATTAGCAGCCGTAATGGTGCTATTGAAAAAAGGGCCGTCTTAGAGAAGGCTAATGTATGATCATTGTAATTACATTAACACAGCAGACGAGGTGCAGTGTCATTTGTGGCCTTGTGAAATGGCCAATTTCAAATGGCCAGCTGATGTACAGATCAAGTCAACAAGTTTATTATTGGTAGCAAACATTGAGGAAAAAAACAGCAGTGAAAAATCTTTTTTATTAAAGTTGAACTATGGAGATAAAATAAAAACAACTCTGTATTTAACTTGCAATTTGTTTCGACCAAATGGTAAAATACTGTATCTTTAAATATATTAAAAATGAAAGATTTTAAAGAACAAAGTCTAAACAAATACTCTAAAACTGTTGTATAATTATAGAGAAAATTACTATTATTTCATTATTAGATTTTATATTGTCGGATGGTTGGATTTAATAGTAATCTTCCAATTGGTTTATTCTATCCAAAAGAGTCACTGAGTTAGACAGAAAAAAAGTGTGTCTGATTGTCATGTATACATCAATCACAGTTCAGTTAACTTTTTGCATGTGATGCTTAGGAGCAGATACACTCTTCAGAAGTTTGGGGTCTAGAAAAATCTTGAAAAAAAAAAAAAAGAAAAGAAAAGAAATGTATCAGTTTCCACAAAAATATTAAGCAGCACAGGTGTTCCAAAGATAATAGTTAAACAATGTTTCTTAATGGTGCTCTTCATTTTATTCATTTATTTTTTTTATTTTAATGAAAAAAAAATGTTTACTTAAAAAAGTTACAGAATTTTATATTTATTGTTATGAAAAATGCCCAAAAATACGATTTTCAATTTTTATATGAAATATATATTTTCAAAGACACTTTTTACTCTAAAACTGCAAGAAAATCAAAGCCATAAATCTAAACAAGTTGTGTTCCAAATTTGAGCTTGATATCTCAAAATATGAGCTTTTAGTAAGATTTTGTTTGGCCACAGTACCAAAAGTTTTCACTAGATGAAATTCGTCTCCCATTCATTTCCAATGCGTGACTATTTTTTTCAGGACCATTTAACCTTTTCAAATCATTCCATGTCCATGTTTTTTTAATGTATTTTTTTTTTATTTATTTGTGTTCACATAGCAAGTGCCAAGACCTTTACTAAGTTTCATACCATTCCGATAAAGTAAAAGTAAAACATTCTAAAAAGTCTAAAAAAATAAATAAATAAAAATAAAAACAAATTGAAAAAAAATTTCAAAAACTCACTCCCTAAACCTTTGAATGGTAGTGTAAATATGCAATCACCTGCACCACATTAATAAACCAGCATTCAGTTGTTACTGAAAACAATGTCTTTGTGAAACATTGTGAAGACAACACAAATTAAATTAGAGTCTTGTTTAGTTGATCCAAACAGCCTCAAACAAATCTCTTGAATATATTCCAAAGATTCTCTGCCATGAACTTTGCAATCTTTGCCAAATCCAGCCTGGACTTGTTCTCCATCTGACACAAGATCTGTGTGGATTTGGTCCATGCCTCTGAATGCGCCAGAAACGCCAGAATAATAGTAGTCAAAATTTGCATCAGTGGTTTCATTCTTTCATTGGTGCATATTACAAAATTAAACGAACATTTCACATCTTACAGATTCAGTCCTTCTAGCTTTGTAGAAGTGCCTAATGGAGCCAGAAGTAGCAGCGTCTCCAGAATTGCGCGAATCAGCCTCCTCAGTAGCGCGCTCTCTCTCTCGCTCAGTTGTGAAGTTCAGAGAAAATCGGCTGTTAAATAGTCAGCCAAGACTTCCAGCAGGGAATTAACAGGAGCATGGCGTTTGTTAAATATTTACCAGACTTTGTTTTCCCCACTTCCATTTGTGCTCTGTAGTTTGCACTTTCTATGTATGGCCCAGCTATCCCAGTCAGCAAGTCAGGCTTGTTCTCTCTCTCTCTTTCTCTCAGCTCGGCTCACTTGTCTAATTTGAGCTGGAACACTCCAGGGAAGCTGCCTCTCATTGGCTGCCACCTGGGCTTATTGGCTCCATCTGTAGATATTCAGCTACCTGAGCTTCCCTGGTTTTCACAGAACCTGCAGAATATCAATAGAATTCAATCTGCCATCTTTAGACTCTCAAGATGCCTAAAGTCAGAGTTTTTTCCTCTTTCAAGAATGAGAGTTTGCACTTTGCAAGATATTTTGCAGTGGATGCAAACTGACAAATGACAGCTCTCGTTTGTCCTGTTCTTCTAAGGTTTGCTTGCAGTACCACTGCTTACTCGGAAGGAATAATGAAGCTTTGTGTCTGCCACAGTCGTTCAGCGAGACTCTGCACACTTTGCCGCTCTTCATAAGAGCCAAGAATGTGATCAGATAGCTTTATTGTGATGAGTGTAATGACATTCAGCTGTGGGACAAACAGCTCAGACCTCGGACACCGGCAGAGCAGTCGGCTCTTGTGTCGTACCACCGAGATCATGTAGATAGTAAAGTGAGACACCCTCACCTCGCTACACCCATTCTGTTTTAAACAAAGCCTCTCTGTGACTTTGCCGTATCCGAGAGAGCTCGACACCGCCACTGTTGGTCTCACACCACTGCGTGAAAGAAGCTGCCGGCTGTCATTGCTGTCCGGGCACATTTGACGAATATAATGAACAGTCATTCGCAGCTGATATCAGCCCCGCAGCAGGGCAGGTGTACTAAAAATAGAACTGAAGGGAACGTGTTAGAAATGTGACAGGGACTGTCCCTCTCGATTCCCTGCCAGCAAAGCTCATCTTTAATTTTCATGGTTCATTATGCATTTATGAATGATTTGGCACACCAGTACAGTCAATTCCATTACAGGAATTATCAGCGCTCGGAAAGAATCAGCCTACTGCGAAATAATTTAAGTAAACTTCCTTTTTTTCAAGGTCCACTATGTGCCCTGTCAGCTCCCTTGAGAACAAATGTCTATGTGCCTGTAAAATATTCAGTAATAGGCAGTTTGCAGCAGATGATTTTCATTTATTTATGATTTATTATTTATTATTATGCCTTTTGCTCCAGCCCAACCCCAAGAGACAAGAGCTCTGTGTATCAACAAACTATTACACAGGCAATAAGCGCGAAGGGAGAGGTTAACATTTATGTAGTTTATGAGGATTGTCTCTGCAGCAGAAGGGGCTCTCTGCACCAATGTCCTGCTCTTACTGATCACAGCAAGCTTTATCTTAGTCAACATTAGGAATCATATGAATCATACCTGCATGCACTGTTCCTCTGTCTTCATACATGCTCATGAATAATCTTTAATGTTAGCTTAAGATAAGGTATGAAATCGATTGGCTACACTGAAGTCTGTTCCCTCAAATCTTAAAGGGACAGTTCACCCGAAAATGAACATTTGTTATCATTTATTCACATATCATATATTATCATTACGTTATCATATATGTCATTTCAAACATGTATGACTTTGTTTCCTTTGTGGGACATAAAAGATTATGTTTAATAATGTACTGATTGCTTTTTTTTCTATACAGTTACAGTGAATGGGGAATGAAGCTTTCAAGCTTTAAAACAAAAGCTTCCTAAAAGTGATCTATACGACTCATGCACTATATACACACTACTGTTTAAAAGCTTGCTGTTTGTAGAAAGAAATTCATACATTTATTTGACAAGGATGCATTGTTACAAAAGATTTCTATTGAAAATAAATTATTTTGAATATTCTATTAATCAAAAAATCCTGAAAAACAAAATGTACCATGCTTTCACAGATATTTTAGGCAGCACAACTATTTTCAGCATTAATTAATACTAATAAGAAATGTTTTTGAGCAGCAAATCATCATATTAGAATGATTTCTGAAGGTTCATGTGACACTGAAGACTGGAGTAATGATGCTGAAAAATCAGCTCTGCCATCTTAGAAATAAATTATACTGTATAATATATAAAAATAGAAACTAATTCTTTTAAATTGTGATAATATTTCACAGTCAAAAAAATAATATATGACATTGTTCTAGTGGTTTTTGGATATTTAAATCCACACCACCATTACCACCATGTCTCAAATACAAGGGTTTCTTTCTTCAGTGTCTTCTTTGAGTTTGCAGAACAAAACACATCTGTAGATGTATAGAGCGCCTAAAGAGTTTGCGCACATGCCTTTTATTTTTAACTTTTCATTTGCTATTTCTTACACCTCTAGTCTCACTCTCCTTCTAACTGTCTGAGTATGATCAGTGTCTTTAAAAGATGTTCAGTATGAGAAATGAATCAGTAATGATGCTAAAAAATAAGCTCTGCAATCTTAGAAATAAATTATACTGTATAATATATTAAAATAGAAACAAATTATTTTAAATTGTGATAATATTTCACAATATTACTGTTTTTACTGTATCAATGCAGCTTTAGAGAGCATAAAATGACTTAAAGGCACAATATGTAAGATTTTTGGATTTAAATATCCAAAAACCACTAGAACAATGTCATATATTATTTTTTTGACTTGTGTACTTACATTATCCCAAATGTTTCCAAGGATGTTTAAATCCAGAGAAATAAGCAATTTTAACCAGGACACGTGTCCTTGCGTCACCTATCAATAACATCATACCCGCGTTACCCTCGGTTTCGGGTTTTATTTTGTAGAAACCATGGAAACACCAAAGACGCTTTAATATATTGTGTGTTTTATTAGACAGGTGAACAAATGTTTGGATACATTCATCGACAGAAAACTAATCATGTTATATAGCTCAACACAGTAAGTCTTATTGTTTAAATCTCGTTTTCTTGATTTACAGTGAGTAACATGTTTTACCTTGACTAATATTGATCTAGCTTACTGCAGTGTGCAACAAGTGTCTCATAGTAGCCGCTGAGACGTGTGTCGCGCTCGTCTCTCATTAGCAATCACTTCAGCGGCCTCGTTTCTGCCTGCACAGCACTCAACCCTGCTTTGCTTCATACTACAGTAACATTAATAATCTCATCCATTAACATGATTCCTGCCCAAGTCCTATCCCGATTCTTTTCCACCGGTTGTAGACATGAAGACAACACCTCCCATGATTCCGCGAAATCAAGGCGTCATCAAGCTACGCCTTTGATTTGAATAAGTGACCTCTAGTGGAAAAAAATTACATATTGTGCCTTTAAAGGACAAAAACATTAGATCAGTTTAATTCATTCATCTGATTCATTGACAAGATTTGACTCAACTAAATCATACCTTCACAAGTCAAGACATTGCTACTTTTCTCACGAACGTACCAAGGAAACCTAGGGTTTATGTCAAGATTTTCATCACATGTTATCATATAAGACTTAGAATAAACATGAGTTATTTGGGCCACTTTTATGATGCCTTTCTGGTTTGTCATGTTGTATTGTATAGAATGCCTAGGATATTCTTTATCTTTTTTGTTCCACTGAAGAAAGAAAGAAACTCATACATGTTTGGAAGAACATGAGGGTGAATAAATCATGACAGAACTTTCATTTCTGGGTGAGCCGATCCTTGGAAACAGTATAAAAAGAGAAAGCAGCCAAACAGAGGACTGAAAGACACTGCTGATGATCTTCTCTTCTCTTTTTCCCGCAGTGGAAAAACCATCGTAGATGACAAAAGCAAAGCACCAGAGACAGAGGTAAAGAAAACTCCGGCGGAGGTGAAGACAGTCCCCAATGAAGCCCCTCAGACGAACGGCAACGAGAGCAAAGCGTAATCCGGAATCGGCGACAGTCGCAGACAGACAGCACCACACCACCATTACCACCATGTCTCAAATACAAGGGTTTCTTTCTTCAGTGTCTTCTTTGAGTTTGCAGAACAAAACACATCTGTAGATGTATAGAGCGCCTAAAGAGTTTGCGCACATGCCTTTTATTTTTTACTTTTCATTTGTTATTACTATTGAAATGTTTCTTTCATAAACACAAGAAGGAAAAATCCTTCACCTCTAGTCTCACTCTCCTCGACCTGTCTGAGTAAGATCAGTGTCTTTAAAAGATGTTCAGTATGAGAAATGAATCACCATGAGGAACCGTAGATTTTGCCTTCACACATTCAGACCACAGTGCTGTTTCAGTTATGTTTCGTCTTATTACATGCAGTATTGTCATCGTTATTGTCTGCCACATAATGTTTTTGGGAACAGTTTTGATGTTTTACTTGTGTTTAAATAATGTACAAAAGCAACCGCCTTTTTATTTTTATTTTATTTTATTTTTCACATTATTTTTTCAGAGTTAGCGATAGATTTTTAGCATGCTTGCTTTGCCGAATTATTTTTCTATATGTCCTTTTTTGATTGTTTGTTTATTCCAGCCCTGAGTGTTTACAGCATTTTACTCTGAAATCCTGCATTAAAGGGATAGTTCACCCAAAAATGAAAAATCTGTTATCATTTACTCGCCCTCATGTTGTTCCAAACCTGTATAAATTACTTTGTTCTGTTGAACACAAAGGAAGATATTTGGAAGAATGTTTGAAACCAAGCAGATCTCGCCCCGCATTGACTACCATAGTAGGGGAAAAAAGTCGATATGGGGGGGGCGAAATTTGCTTGGTTACAAACATTCTTCCAAATATCTTCCTTTGTGTTCAACAGAACAAAGAAATTTATACAGGTTTGGGACAACTTAAGAGGGAGTAAATGATGACAGATTTTTCATTTTTGGGTGAACTATCCGTTTAACACACCGTTTGCAAACCTGAGACAAAAGATTACACAGGGTAGAGGTCTGAACTAGTGGTTAGGGTTATACAAATCACCACTACTTTTTTCTTACATGTTCTTTCATATTACAATGCATCCCATTTTCCCTGAACCTTATGGTTTCTTCCATTTACTTTAGGTCTTTAAAGCAAGATTGAGAGTCAAAGTGGTCTCCCGCTGTGATCCTCGCTTAAAAATGTCCCGCAAGTATTTAAAAAAAACATTAGGAACAACCCGGAGCTCTTAGATATGGATCGAACGGCTCCTTTAGAGAGTTCAGTACAAGCACCTCTGCTGCGTTACATGAAGATACGGTTGTTGCACTCGTGGCCTAACCAAAACATCAGGCGCACAGCTGTGTGTAACACTCACGGATCGTCCCGTAAGTTTGCTCCACTGGCATTTTCCCACATTGATAAACACTGCATCAAAAAAGTAGTGCCCCTTTGATACTGATAAAAAATATAAATGTTTGTTGTTGTTTTTTCATGTCTTAAATGGCCAAATTCTTGGTTTTATTTTTTATTTAAGCCATAGTACTCCGGTGTGGATCGTAGCATAAAGAATATTCAGCCTGACTTTTTTTGTACAGTGTTTCTCATTCTTTAGGCTGCAAGCTTGTGCACTGTGAATGCGTGAAAATCCTAGTGTGAATACAGTGTGTTCTTTGTACTAGTATACAAAAAAAAAAAAAAAAAAAAAAGGTTTCCGTAGGTTGTGAAAGCCGTAGCTGTTAGTTCAAATGATGTTCATCATGATAAGAATAAAAAAAAAACGATGAAGAAAAAAAAAAAAAAAAAAACACAATGGCAGCAGAAGTGAAATACGGACACAAAAGGAGTTGGTGCCTTCAATATAAACATCCTCTCGTATGCAGGCCTGCGGTCTGACTGAGCCGCAGTGACGCTACTGTCTGTGTGACAACATACCCCGCCGCTGTCAGATGGTCCAGATCTGTAAACTGTGAAAATAATAGTTTTGTTTTTTGCTCAAATGTGTCGTCATTTGGTCTTCTGGGTCTGAGGGTGTAAATGGATCGTGGTTTTCTTTGAAACTTGACTTCTCAAATTCTCGACAACATGCCTCTATTTAACTGATGCAAAATAAGACGTATATATATATATATATATATATATACATATATAAATATATTCACATAGAAAACTGTCTCGATGAATTTTGTCTGCTCACCCGCCATTAATTTCAAAATCACTTGTTCATCCCATTTGGTCCAATGCCTATTTTTAAATCTGAAATAAGCATGCGATGTATTCTGAACTGGTGTTAAGGTTACCAATTGAATTACTAACTAGCTGAAAATGTCAAAGGCTTTATTTGTTGTACATTTTTTTGAATGTCAGTGAACTCGTCATTCATACATTTTGACTTTTACAAGTCAAACATGAAGTGCTTTCATGGCGTTGGACGGTAACACGTTTTAATAACTTTCATTATTAAGTCGTTAAACATTATATGACATTATATAAATAATCGTTTCATGACACTTCAAAGTCTTTGAATGTACGTTTGTGTTCTGTTAAGCATGTGTAATGTAATTATTAATACTGAAAGTTATTCGAAAGTGTTTCCAGTCTAATAAGCATCTGAGAGGCTTGTAGAAACTTTACCTACCGGAAGGCATACAAGCTCTTCCTTGTGATCTCTCTGAAAAACAAGCTTTTGATTCATACTGCCATTTAATGTGGGACCAATTTTTTTGTACGTTTACACACGGTTTACCACCGCAATCGTGCCATCATGCCACTTTAAAGACAAACGATTGTTTCCAAAAGCATCTCTCGTCATCTCACTCTCATCTCAGACCTTTATAAGACATCCATCCCTTCATACCCAACTGAGAGGCCCTTCTCACAGCTGTATACAGATTTTTACAAATCAAATGTCACTTCCACCTCTCTCCCCCCACTGCCACTGCTGTAAATACTAACCAACAACAAAATCTGACTTCATTCTGTCAAAAGAATTCTTGTGTTCAATAAAATGAGAAAAATATTTGTCGGTCTCCAATTGTTTCCTTTCACATGCACATGATCTGTTCTGGGCAGGATCTTCAGGACATTTCAGACACTATCAACACTGTTTTCATATAAACTGTGATTCATAAATATGGGTTTATAATTACCTTGGAATGTAGTGTTATTTTAGTATTGATACTATTATAGTATTTGTTAATATTTTGAATTAGCATTTTTATATTTCAGTTTTTAATGTTAGTTTTATGTGCTTTTTGACATTTTTTAGATTTTTTATTTTTTTTATTTCTGTTTTAGTAACGTCAGTACTTCAACATTTCTGATTTCTGGTTGTCATCTAATTGTTATTTGTATTCAAGACCTTAAGGTACATTACTATACAGAAATTGACTTTGGAAAATAAACCCATTATGAGAAATATTCACTGGAGTAAAAAGTGACAACTAGCCCCTATTAGTCTCCTCTATATCTGTTCGTAATTACAACCTATGCTTGGCCTTGGAAAATAACGTATATTAGTGTTATAATATTCAGGTATACCATAAAAGAAGCTATAAAATAAGTTATGAATATTTTAGATGGTGTTACAAATCTTTTTCTCACGGCAGGCACGTGCTGCGGGTGCGCCGCATCGCCACCAGATGGCGCACAAGACCACATTACCCAACGCAGCTTTTGGTTGATTTTTAATTTGATAACAGTCAACTGTTGTGCCTCCGAATAAAGTGCAGTAAAAGTAACTCATGGTTTGCAATTTACGTCTGGAAAGTCAAATCCCATGTGGCGTATTTCTCAGTCAATGGAGTTTTTCTGGAGAAGTTTGTGGTTCTCTGATAATGAGGTGATTTAATGAAAATACAAACCCATGAGGTACACTGCTTTTTATGTGGATTTATTGTGAAATCGCTAAAACGAATTAATCCCCGATTTACCATCAAAAGTCCACAGTTGCACCGGGTTGAGCGTTTCTGATGTGATCCTGCATTGAGCATAGTTTGCACTTTATTGTCCACTGGGTGGCACTAAAGCTTCGCGCTAAACTTAAATAATGTGACGCTGACAGCCGTTGACTGACAACAAGCCTGTTTAATTAAAAACATATATTAAGGCAGTGTTTTGACACATATTTTGTGTATGTTTACCATTTTCGAACAACAGGTCTGTTTCACCGCGAAGCCAGTGAAAATGTGACAGTAAAATGATAGGAACTGGATGTAACTTTAGTTTCCTCTGTGGTTAGTCCAGCAATCTGCTTCTAATTCAGAATGGCTTTGATCAGTTGCCTGTTTATGTAACATAGACAAAGTTAAAGGCAAGAGTCCAAGATCCAAAAGAGTTAGGCACAAACTTTTAGCAAATATCATGCTGTTCTTGACTGTATGGTACATCATGCTCATATGTCATTAACATCTTTCACTGCTTGGTTTCTCATTTCTACAGTACTTTGCTGTTGTTTTTAAAGCTAAATTTAGCACATGCATCATCATAGTGCTCACAAATAGAGCTTCTCTGTGACTCATGAGTTTCTGAGTTCCTGGTCAACATGGACAGAAGAGCTGGGGTTTCTGGGTTTCCAGAAAGCAGGTTATGTGACATAGGCCTACCTATAAGTAAGCAGATAGATAACCTCAGCTTTTGGGTCCAAAAATAGAGGTAACTTTCAGGGTAAGCATCTATAGCAACTTATTCTCTGAACATAAACTGCTCCAGATGAGATTCTGTACCAGGATTATTCAACTTCAGAGCTATCAGCGCATGCGTAACCTATAGGGACTCCTATGGAGACTCAAGTGGCCGTATACCCACTGGTCACATATGCGCTGATGGAGAAAATGTTGAGAATAGTGTAGGTTTGATCAAGTACCAATTGAGCATTGTTTAAATGGCACTGTTGCTGACCATGTCCATTATGACCACAGTATACCCATCTTCTGATGACTACTTCCAGCAGGATTACTCACCATGTCACCAAACTCAAATCATCTCAAACTGGTTTTTGAACATGTAAATGAGTTCACTATATGGCCTCCACAGTCACCAGATCTCAATCCAATAGAGCACATTTGGGATGTGGTGGAATGGGAGATTTGCATCATGGATGTGCAGCTGACAAATCTGCAGCAACTGTGTGGTGCTATCATGTCAGTATGGACCAAAGTGTTTCCAGTACCTTGTTGAATCTATGCCACAAAGAATTAAGGGCGTTCTGAAGGTAAAAGGGGGTCCAAACCTGGTGATAGCAAGATGTACTAAAAAAAGTGGCCAGTGAGTATATTTTGAAAATTACCCATATCAGATTATGAGTGATTTTTATTCACCTCATAAAAGGCTTAAAGCTAAGTTAATTACCATTAACTTGTGTAAATGATCCTGGCAGGTTCCACTGAATGCTGTATTATAGAAGCAGACTCCATGGGGGAGCTGAGACCCCATCGATCGGGTACTGATCTGCGTACCTGGAACCTGCGTCAGTTGTCATTATCTAAAGTGCCATTGAGTATTTGGGTATTTGCAATGAGAGTGTTTGGTTTCTAAAATCTCAACAAAGTGTTCACACTTTGTAAATCGAAGTAAGTAAGGTTACGCTGGTTGTAGGAACATCCCGTTCTGGAAGAACTTGTTTGGCATTGTTTAAAGGAGCAATATGAAGCAGGCTTATGTTACAGCAGCTCTTCTGGTCCTGGCTCACCAATGGGTCATGGGATTGCTGAAATCGTACAAAGAAAACCATACAATAAATGTGCTTTCCTGCATGCCAGCTGAAAGCCCTGAGCTGCTCATAAATAAATGTACAGTACAAACATTTCAACATTTATCCATTGTTTGCAACAGCTTAAAGGGTTAGTTCACCCAAAAATGAAAATTCTGTCATTAATTACTCACCCTCATGTCGTTCCATACCCATAATACCTTTGTTCATCTTTGGAACACAAGTTAAGATATTTTTGATCTGATGGCTCAGTGAGGCCTCCATTGACAGAAAGTTAATTTACACTTTCAAACACCCAAAAAACTGCTAAAGACATATTTAAAACAGTTCATGTGACTACAGTGGTTCAACCTTAATGTTATAAAGCGACGAGAATACTTTTTGTGCGCCAAAAAAAATAAATAACGACTTTTCAACAATATATAGTGATGGGCGATTTCAAAACACTGCTTCATTAAGCTTCAAAGCTTTACAAATCTTTTGGTTCGAATCAGTATTTCGGAGCGTGAAAGTCACGTGATTCCAGTAAACGAGGCTTTGTTACTCTTGTTTCGAAATTTCAATGATTCACTTGACTTCGGCAGTTTGATTCGCGCTCCAAACCACTGATTAGAAACAAAAGATTCGTAAAGCTTCGAAGCTTCATGAAGCAGTGTTTTGAAATCGCCCATCACTAGATATTGTCGAATAAAGTCGTTATTTTGCTTTTTTGGCGCACAAAAGTATCCTCGTCGCTTCATAACATTAAGGTTGAACCACTGTAGTCACATGAACTGTTTTAAATATGTCTTTTGTACCTTTCTGGGCATTTGACAGTGTAAATTAACTTGCTGTCAATGCAGACCTTACTGAGCCAACAGAATTTTCATTTTTGGGTGAACTAGCCCTTTAAACAGCACCATTTCTGCTTTCCACAATACTTGTGTTACTGTCGTTGTTAAATCAAGCACATGGATCTTAGTTTTTTATGGTTTTATGATTTTTATTTTAATCCTTGGAAGCAGCTCCTTTATTCTAATCTCTAATCTAGTCTCAAATGAATTCTATTAATATAATTTTTAATTTTGTCTTTGGTTATCATTTATATTGAAAAAAAAAAAAGTATTTTAGTGTAATCAGTTATAGTGTATTTTATTATTTACATTTTTTATTAGTATTGTTATTTTAGTATCATATCACATTCAGTTTATTACTGTTTTTACTTTATTTTGATTATTTCACCATGACTTTCCTGTTAGTCACATGCTTTATTGGGGAAAAAAACTCCTAAATCTTGCACTGCTCCTCCTTCTTCTTCTACCTGGCCCATTCAAGTCCTTCTTGTTCTCATGGAAGAATGTTGTTGTCCCATCAGATTAATTGCCAATCCCGTCCCTCTCTGGCAGTCGGCAGAAAATATTATGTAATTTTGGTCCCTCAATGACATATGGTCTATCAAAAGGCTGATTTTAATATTTCCTGTTTAGATGCACTCACTCTAAACTTCTCAAGATGTTGATGCAATAAAAAAAAATATAAAAAAAAAGGGAGGGGGGGGGGGGGGGCTTTCGAACATTTATTTTGGTTGAAGCCACTGCCATATGGTTTAATGCTTCCTTCTGGACCGGGGCGATACAGGAAAACATTGACATCACTTTTATCTCACTCTCTCTCTTTCGTCTTCAATAACAGCCAACACATACCAGCAGATTAGAGGCCCCTATAGTCCTCCCAACCCCCGGTACTTAACAATGGTGTTAGCTGGAGCTATACAGTTGGTCCGGTCCTGGGTGGATCTCACACAGAGCCTCAGTCTGAGTAACATGCTTCCTGTTACTGGAATTATACTATAAACACTTGCTGTTTATGGCTGGAAAAGATAAATCTGAAGTTTGATCAAATCAACACTTGGACAGTTACCATTCTTTTACATAACATGGTGAAAAATTAGAGCGGCCTTGTTTAAACGGATTAGACAAGATTGAATAACACTTTTAAATGACATATTTTAGTTCAACCTGTGTGTTGGAAGTAACTTCGCTAGCTGCTTGGAGATTTCTCTTTGGTTTTGACTGCCTGCCCAGGCCCATGTTGTGAAAGCCAATGTGCATTCCAGTTGAGAACATTCTGCTTCATATCCTCCTCCGTCTCCTAAATCATTCTCCCGTCATAGCGTTCGGAATTATTTGCTTCTATTTTTCATTCCAGCTCGTCCACGTCAATGGGCCTCAAAGCCGTCCTAGCTGCTATAGCTCTCAGAGGGAACTGAGAACGGCCATCACCTTTTAACCTGAAGAATTGCTCCTGCAACCACAGAGAACTCAGTCTTAGTTGGAAAATACATGTCTCTTGCAATTCAGAGTTTTAAAGTCCAGTTTGTCAAATCAGCTATTATAAATCAACGTGGTATATAGACGGTCAATCATTACAGCTTGCAATTCATTGACAGTGCTGCAGAAGTCATAACTCAAACAGAAACGAGAGACAGTCCAGTATACTTTGATATATAGCATCTCCGTTAAATGGTGTGTTCAACGTCTGTTAGAAGACCAGCTGGTACCCAGGAAAATAGCAAGCAGGGGTTTCTTTTGAATTAGCTTCTGTTCTCTATACATGAGCCCAGCTGGATTCGTTAGCCCCTTTTATCTTCCTCCAGGTGTAACTTTAATTAATATATATATATATATATATATAAAAGAACATCAAATAACCTGTTAGAGATAAGTGTTAACTGTTCACCAAAACTAAGCAATATCACAGAGCAAGAAAGGTCTGTTGTTCTCTCGATTATGGCCGACAGTATTTCACAGCTGTGCTGCACAATTCAGACCAACAACATGATTGCAATATACAACAATTTGCTAAGCAAGATGTTAATATTCAATAACTTATACACACAATATTGTCAGTTTGTCTGTTTTTGCTACGCCAAATAAAAAAATTGTTTCAAATGAATTACTGTTGTGCATCTCTAAGCAACATACAGTGGTGCTGTTTTGTTCCTGTTTGAATAACGAATTTGAACGAATCGGTTGAACAAATGATTCAAATGTTCCACTTATAAGGACATTCTTTGGTCTATTTATTTATTCATTCATTCATTCATTTTTTATTTATAGGCGCATTGCATGACACTCAAGGTCACCTTACAAATCTTCCTAAAAACATCAATATAGCAACAACAGACAAAAGCAAACAATAATATACAATAAGACATAAGGAATAAGATATCCAATCATAAATAAGCATGTTTGAAAAAATGAGTTTTAAGACGAGATTTAAAAGTATGAAGGCTGTTACGGACATCTATGATATATGATATTTGATATTTTAAGATTAAGAATAGATTCCTGAAAACTTTATCAAATATCTAGAGTGAAGTCAGACAAAATGGTCCACGTTTTGGCAAATGACTTCAAATTAGCTATGCATGAGATCTAATGATATTTTTACAAATTAGCATGGGTGTCTTAAATATATATATATATTTTTTAAATGTAAAAAAGTATAATTGTTTTAAAATTATGAGAGTTAGAGTATCAGCAGGTCCCTTCTTTAGCCACGGCACAACATTCAGGTAAAATGGGCCAGCTGTTCAGTTAAACTGGGCCAATATAAAAAAAAAAATGAGATCAACACAGGTAATTTTGGTTGAAATCATTTTATTTTCAACAGTAAATTGACACTATTGTCTTTAGTGTGCCATAGCAACAACACTATAAATTTATTTAATTTAATAGAAAGTTGAACGAATATTTCATTAAAAAAATGCAATTAAAAATGAACTGATCATGTTGTATAGGTGTGTGTTTCTGTGCATTGGTGTCTTTTGTGTGCATGTATGTGTGTACACTTGTCAAATATCTGTCAAACGTTTTGTTAAAGATTAGAACATCTTTGACAAAAAAAAAAAAAATCACTTGAACATTTCCTGTAGCTATAAGTCTTAACATTGTACTGTACTGACATCTTCCTTTCTTTCCCTTTCTCTTCTCTCTTCTTATCTCTCTGTTTCCTTCCTTTGCTTGTCCTCCTGCCATACTGTCTGCAATGCATTTTTTTAAAAAGACTGTTAAGATTTTGTATGGATACATCTAGGCCTATAAACCTATTTTCACCCTCAATTTCTGTGTAAAAGTGTGTATGTGTATGCAGCCCATTTTAGCTAAACATTTTGGCCCATTTTATCTTAACCAGCCATTTCTAACTAAAATTACCTTTTCACAAAAATCGAAGTTTCTTTTTTAAATTAAACTTTTTTATTTGAAAGAGCATGCCAAAACTTTGTTCATACACATTTACTTTGTTGGTAAGCTTACTTATAATTGCTTTAGTACCCTTATTAGTGATTAATGAAATTTACTATGTCAGGCTCACTTTCCTTACAATTTCTCTGACAAGCTTCATGTAACACTCTGCCCTGCCACCCTTACAAAACTCAGACCAGTCAAAACTATGCTTACATGTCAACAAGTGTTGAAGCAACAATACAAGATCAGTTATTGTGATTGTCTGTACAAATATAAAGAGATATGATGCAACAACCTTATTTGGCCCATTTTACCTGATAGCCCATTTTAGCTGACTTCACCCTACATATTTCACAAGGAAGTGAGTTATGTAATCAGATAACTTTTTTAGGTAACTAAGCAACGCATTACTTTTAATTTTACAGCAAAATATCTGAGTTACTTTTTTTTAAAAAGTAACGCAAGTTACTTTGTTTTTCCATTTATTGACTGAGACTTCTCCTGTCCCCATTTTAAGAAAACATTTACTTGTTTCACTCGTGTCACAAAAACAGTAAAATGCAAACATATAATATTATGAAAACCTGCAATAATTAAATATGTTAAATTACACAAATATACTTTATGTAGGCTATTTAATCTCACTTTATTAACCAATGGGTCCGTGTAGGCCTACTTTTGCGTCCATTCCTTTTTCCTTTTTTAAACCAGAAATGAAATAAGGAAAATGCGGTTTCTTTGTTTTTTATTTTAACACTGATGAATAGAATTAGCAGATACAAGCTAATTTTCCTTATGCAAGATTATTATTTTGTTAAAAATAATATAAATGATATACAACTTGTTTTTTAATATGTAAAATTGCTCAATTTAATTTCCGGTGTTTTGCGTGATGTACACAGACGCTAAAGCGCCCTCTAGTGCCTTTTCTTCTGGCGTCAGTAGAATGACTCGCTTCAAACTGCCTAAATGACATTTATTAATTTTCATTCGTTAAATTACTATTGTTATTATTTTTACATTTATATTTTAACCTAAACATGACATTTCTAAACCTTATAGTCTCTTGTTTAGCGCTCAAACATTATCGATTTCCGGTTGTGGTCTCAATCCCGTCTTATTTGAATAAATGCCAAAACGACATCTAAATTACTGTGACTTTTCCATCTGGCTCTGTTAGGTGTTTTATATGGTTTTATACTGAGAAATTGTTTAGGATTAGGAGTCACTTTATAGGCTATAGCATATGCTATGCTGTTCAAATTGAAAATATACCAACATATGTTTTGATGACAAAATTATACCCCAATATGTAATTTTATGTAAAATTCCCATACTCTTTGCCTCAGTGGATGTTTAGCATGAAATATTTCTCAATTCTTATTGAAAGCAATGCGTTATGGCCGCGTCACTGGGACATTAACGCTTTATGTGGGAAACTATTTTCTCGCACATTTTCTTGTCATCAACAGCATCTAAGGCTAAGACAACGGCAACGTAAACAAAGTGGAAGGACACTATTTTTATGTTAAGCGTTTCTAACGGTTTTCTATAAGTGAAAAATGCTGAACGTTAAAAGCGCGTTTCCTTCATATTCGGCCTGACCTGCTTGTCTGCTTCATAACTGTATTTTATTTTCTAGGAAAATGCTTTTAGTGTTATTAATTGTGTTCATAGTGGGCTGCTTATAAGGTGTGTAGTGAATTTGCTCCGCCAATATCACTAGTAGGCTACATTAAGCCACATTAAGCGCTTATTTTTCATGTAAAGCGCTTAGAATGTCCCGCTTTGCTTGACGCGTTTGCCGCCAGTATAGCATTCTCTTGGACATGCGGCAGTATCGGACCCCTCGTTAGTGAGAATGTGTTGAAAAAAGTCAAGTATTATCATGTTTCAGAGACATGGCTCTCGAAAGTGTGGAAGAAACAACAATTTTACAAAAGAAAACTTGTAAATTTACATATCTTTGACTTTAATCTGTCCTTTTTTAATTTTGGTTTATAAAGATGCAAAACATAAGCTGCAAGCAGCGATGAAAGGGCTCTAGCACCCGGGCTAACCGCCACCCGGAGGCCTTAAGAAAACATTAACAGGGCGAAATGCAAGTGTGTAAATATAGGAAAAATATGGCAAAGTCATTTTGACGTGCCACACTTCCTGCTGTCAGCAGGTGGCATTATCAAACGTGAAGTTTGGAGCTGATCGGATATTGTATGCCTGAGTTACAACAACTTCCTGTTTCATGGCATTAATCGCATACTTTAGCACTTAGCCAAGTGTTGCATGATTTAACGTGTTTCTAACATGTTTGGTACTTATGGCAATGTGTTTCTGGGAGTGAATTACAGTGCAAAGCATGCCATTTCCTGTTGTCAGCAGGTGGCGCTATGACTAACTGAATATTGGAATATAGATCTCTTTAGGCCAGGACTCTTATCACACATGTGAAGTTTGGGACAGATCGAACATTGTATGCCTGAGTTACAATAGCATCCTCTTTCATGGCAAAACATCAAAATTTGTCAGGCCGCCATGGACACGCCCTTCAACGAAAACTCTAGATCATCGCAATTTTACATCGCTAAGGCCTTAAAATTAGACTGACCAAATATGATGTTGATCTGATTAAAGCTCTAGGAGGAGTTTGTTAAAGTACAACGTCTAGAAATGGAAAAAACTGCTAAAATTTTGCAGAGAAAATTCAAAATATCTCACTTCTTGTTGGGTTTTCAGATTTTGCACCCAGGGACTTTTTTGTAGGTATTGAGCTGTTACACGTCTACCGAATTTCATACTTGTCTGTGAAACGTAGCGCAAAGGGCGCTTAATTGAACTTTTGTAGGTGGCGCTATTGAGCCATTTTGCCACACCTAATTTTGAAACCCATATCAGACGTAAATCACTTCTGACGCATGTGCAAAGTTTCATGAGTTTTTGAGTATGTTTAGGCCCTCAAAAAATGCGATTCATTTCAGAGAAGAAGAAGAATTGACTGAGCAATTAGAATAGGGTCCTCACACCATTGGTGCTTGGGCCCTAATAAACAAAAATCTGAAAAGAAGTCAATATTTATTTTGTGCACATGAAATTTGTGTATTCGGTTTTAATTTTAATTTTGGTATTCACCATAGCATTTGAAAATACAACAACCGTTCGTTTTTTGTTTTTCTTGACGTGGTTAAAAAACGAAAAAGGAATGGATGCAAAAGTACACGGACCCCAATGTCTTTGCTGTTTCAAATTTGTGTTTCTTTTTTTGTTGTTGTTCTTATTGATGTAAGAGTGTTGAATTTCTTATCACCGACATTAATGAATAAGAAGAGCTTATACATGCAGACCCCTAGTTGCATTTATTTATTTAGTTAGTCAGTTAGTTTGTTGTCTGGTTAGAAATGTTCAGTATTGTACCAGGTCAGTTTTGTTTGTTAACTTTCTTCTGTTCTGCTAAGTTCTTGCATTAAAGCAAAACATTCATTCCTGAATGGATCAGTGATTTTGAACAAATTGGTTGAGTGAATGATTCAAATGCCTCACTTATAAGAACAATCACTTGTTTAGTTCCTAAATGAATTACATGTTTTTAAAAAAAATTGGTTGAGTATATCTTATTAGGACAGTAACTTGTTTCGCTCCAGACAGAATCAGTGTTTTTGAATCGAATCTTTCTCTCAAGTCACAATGAAATAAAAATGGACAATTCTTATTTTTTATGGAATATTGCAGTATTTATTATAAATGATTTATCTGTACACATCATTAGTTTTTTATTTCATGCGCCCTCATAATCTTTCATCAAAATAACCTCTCCTCACTCTTGCTATTATATCTTTTCACTTCTCTGATGATGTGTTTACTGGCTTGAAGGCAGGACAACCTTGTCACTCACATGACATCACAGCAATAGCAAACCACAACAATCCAATCAATTCCTGATGGACAAAATCAAGTCCCCGCCCTTCATATTTTCTTGTTCGATAAGTTGGTGTTGTGCCGAATTTCGACCCCCTGCCAGATTATTTTCCCCCTAGTATTGGTAGGTTTAGGAGTAGGTGTGGGGGAGGGGTTAGGATAAGGGGTGGGGTTCAAATTAGGCAATCAGGTAGCGACTTCAACGAGGGGGGTAATAATTTGGTAGGGGGTCGAAATTCGGCACAACGCATTTCATGCCGAGTTTAATCAAAATAACTTCCCCTCTTGCATCTTTTCTCTGATGATGTGTTTACTGACAACCAGTCACTCACATGTGATCGCAGTCCACTTAGTGTTGTATTGATGTAAGCTGCATATAGAGTCACTGAAAAATCAGTCTTACTGGAACATGAAAATGCAAACAACAAACAGTAGAATGTCCCAGTGCCGGTGGATTACATCAGCAAATCAAATTGAAATTTTGGTACTAGCCAAAATTGCATAATAAGATTTACAGGTTTTATTTTTTAGCTGAGCAGATAATGATTTTCTTTGCAGACCTACAGTGTAAATTAAAGTGAATGCTAATGATGTTAATTCTAAATTATGTTCAAATGCTCCCATGGGCTGCAGCAGTTACTGTACAGTGAGAAATGTTTATAGTGCATCTATTTGCATTATTGATGGGAATGAGGCTCATTTGAATATCACTGGACACAGACTCAGCGTAGTAAATCTACAAGACTCCGCTGACTAATATGTTTAATTAGAGGTGATGTATTACAGCTTATTAATTATTTACAATAACGGCAATCATGTCTGCAGTCATAAGGACGAAGAAAATGAGGATCCGTAGAATAAAGAAGGTGAGGTAATGAAGGTACCAAAATAAAATGGAACAATGAGAAACGAAGAGCTGGAGTGCAATTCTCTGTCCTTTCTGCCGTGACGTTTCTTGGTATTTGCCGTAGATTTGAAGGGAATGCAGGAGGAGAGACGTGAAGCCGATATCCTTGAGCGGTTAAAGGCCTGTGTGCCTCCGAAACCGCTGTGAAAGGTGGACTCGGCACTGGAGAAGAAAAGCAGCGGCCTCGCAGGGATTAGCCACAGGAGATTCCCTGTGGATAGCTGTCCCTTTTTTCCCAGGGACACTGTAATATGATTACTCTGTTGTTTGCGCCCGGTCCAGTGGTTAAGCACTATGGAGAGGAGGGTTCGGCCACCTCCAGGATGGACAATGAGAGAATTTTTTGGAGGGAAAGTTGGAATTCTGCTTGACTGAGGACAGCTGGGGTCTTACACTTAGAGAGGAGAGAAGGAGAAAAAAGTGCCTTTTCTTTAGCTGAATGAAAGGCAGCTGTATGGTGCTCTGTACCACTGCGTTCAGCAGAGGTGCACCAGGCAGGGTCAGCAGGACTCTTTGGATCTCTACAGAGGCCCCGGGCTCCCCTCCTGCACCCCTACTGTTACACAGAGGAAAGGCATTCTCCAACAGACGTCATCGCAAATGTTTATCTGTACAAATAACAAACAGTTTTCCTTGTTGCCCTTTTGAAAAGCTCCAGGACGTGTTGTTTGTGAAAAATAAATACTGTCGAATTTCATCACATGTGTTTCATTTCATTCCAATTAGTGAGTGTAAGCACACTCAATCCAAGGCAGCAACCAAAAGTAATAGTTTAAGAATCGGGCACTGGTCTAAGCTGGTTTGAGCTCTTTTATGCTACTATATATTTAACCTCTTATTTGAGGCCTTGAAAGATGGAGTGTGTGTGTGTTTTCATTTTCTTCAGGCACAGGATTGCTGTGAGCGCAAGCCTTAGTCAGCGCGGTTTGTTTGACAGGCCTGTCATTAATCATCATTGGCATTGTTTAAACTATATTGAGTGTCCAGGTCTTGTTCAACAGGGGGACAATAGTCTCTCTAAGCTGCTTCAGACCTGAAAGAAAGTTTATAAAATTTCCACCCAATGGAAACTGCAGGGAAGCTCCTTTTAAAAGGGGTTAGTATTCATTAGAACACTCTGGTTAAGGGCCTGGGCCGCTCCCATAAAAGGAAGCAAACCACCCACAACCCTGATGGAAAAGTGCACCTATGATGGACAGCACATTCTCATCATTTCTGACAATTTTGAAGGACTTTGTGCTTTCTGTCCTTTCATTTAAGTGATGATGCCCTGCCCAGTGTTAAATTTAATCAGAGTTTTACTACCGCTTTTTAAATTACAGTAATCAAGAGAAGTTTTTCTATTTAAAGCTCTTGTGATTAATGACGACACAGTGTATGAAATATTGAGATGACCCCCACAGTACCTTGCAGATTCAGATCATTTGGTATTATCAGTCATTAGGATCAGATGAGCCCGTTATGGAGAAGAAAAGAAGACTGAAGAGTAGGTGTATGAGACAGAGGTCAGTAATGGAGAGATATTGAGTACAATCTGCATATCAACATATGATGTGAGAGAATGACTGTATCTGTAACTCAGTTATTCATAAAATGTTAGAATTTAATTTGTCAATAAAATGTATTATATAATCGAGGCAGATAGATTTAAACTATGTGATACAATGTGATGGGTATGTGATACAAAATCTGTTATATAAATGTATATATTTTATATGTACACTATAAAAATAACTAAAAAAACTAAACAAATTTACACAGTAAAATACCGTTTTCCACTAAAACAGTAATCTACCATAAAAACAATGCATTCTGGGTAATATTTGTCATTTTAAGAAAAGAGTGCTGCATCTGAAATCGAATACTTCTCTACTATATAGTACGTGAAAAAAAAAACAGTATGCGAACAGAGTAGTGTGTCCGAATTCATAGGATTTGAAAAACAGCGAAAAGTACCTGTATGACTTACTACTTCCGGTGAGATTCTGAAGTGCGTATACGATGGACACTTTACTATCCCATGAGGCCACGGGAGAGGATTTGTGATTGAGTTGTAGGGACGTAACGGACACGGGTAGGTCATGTGACAGTAATAACAGTGGATGTAGTATTTCCGAATTCAATTCATACTACACGCATTCGTACTATATATAACGTACTTTTTCAATGGTCGTGAAGTAAATTAAAATTAAAATGTAGTACCTACTCAACAGTACGCGATTTCGGACCCCGCCAAAAATTTCTCAAAAACTACAAACAGTATTACCCAGAATGCACTGTTTTGTATGGTATATTACTGTTTCAGTGGAAAATGGTATTTTACTGTGTAAATTTATTTAGTTTTTTTTACTGTTATTTTTTAGATGTTAAATGGATAACAACATCAGGGAACAACAACAACAGTTTAAAATCATGTTTTTAAAATATTTCTGTCAACCGTTGCTAAAACTTTCCAATATTCTATGAAGAGATTGAAGAGGATTAAATCATGTGTACAGGCCAATGTAAAAAAACAAAAAAAACAAAAAAAAAACTATTGTTACTATTGTAACTGCACTCTCAGATAAAGGTATGGCGCTGTCACTGGGGCAGTACCCTAGGGTACAAAAGTAAAGAAGTACATCTTTGGACCTTACTTAAAAACCTGTTAAATGGTTAACAGTAAGTTCTCATACTATCGTACTGTTAAATGTACCTTTTTTAGTAAAAAAGAATGAATCATCTTATAATTTACAGTGAAAAGCTGTAAACTGACATTCCTAGAAATCCCTGTGACACTTCACATTTGATGCTTTTTAATTTTTATTGTTTCTTCTTAGATTTTTTTGTAATTAGTTATGTATATTAGGGTTTTATGTTATATCTTATGTTGTTAAATGAATGTTTATTGCATTATTTGAGTGTCATGATGGTGTTTTGTATAGCATGGCAGTATTTGTATTGTGGAAAGGCTATTGTGCGTCTTTCTCTTTACCTCCAGTGCTATTATGGTGGATGTAAGTATATGTCACACTTTTTGTAAATGACAGTTTTTAAACTGTGAAATATGGTTGTTCTGTAAATATTTACATTTTCACTGTATTTTTTACTTAATTATTCTGACAACTGCAGCTGCCAGAAACAGATTTATTTTATTTTATTTGTTTTTACAGTGTATTGATGTAACATTTACTAAGTGTTACAATTGTTCCTGTTCTCCTCCAAGTCTGCACCCCATCTTGCAAATACAAAATAGTAATCAGTGGCTGGAATTTGTCTGTCCTAATATATAAAGTGCAGCCAGAGATTGTGAGATCTGTGACCTCTGAGAATGAGATTCTTGTCACCTGAAACCAGTAAAGGTTTACCAGCACAGTTCTATTGTTCGGCCTGCTGATACCACATCAGTATTGATCAAGGGATCACCTTGTCATCTAACCAAACAGGTATGAGGCTGGAGGGAGAGTGGAGGCAAATATGCACTCAGTAGAGTAAACGGCTCTGTCAACATGACTATTTCAATCCATTAACAAAGAGAATGTCTCCCATTCTTCTTAATGAAAGGAAAACTTAATGCTGTAAAAAGAGATGCTGTCAAAAGTATGATTAAGTGCGGTTTCTAAAGAGATTTAAAGTACCAAAAATATAAATAAATAAATAATATCAATTGCTCTGTCCCACATACTACTTAAATGAGTCAAATCATAATGAATTAACTAATAATGTCATTTGGAAGATGTCTTAAATCTATGTAAGCCCAACTCTAAACATGCAGTTGGCTCAGATATGCTAGCCTCTATGGATTGCATGATAACATGGATATCTATACGGGATGAAAGGTCTCAAAAGGAATTTTTAGCCATGCAAAGGGAGGGGCATTTTGTACAGGAGAAAATCCAGCCAAGGTCAGAGGTAGGGATCAGAGGTCATGGGGGCAGGCCCCCAATGCACGAGACACCCCCAGGATTATACAAGTGTAAAAAGAGTCTATTCAGTCAAAGCCTTGAGTGAGATTCACAAAGATCCACTGTTAACTCAGTATATGAGCAAAACCTTTAGGGCATGTCAGTACCATACCTCATACATCCCTAATGATGCTTTATAAACTTTGTGGATAAAAAGGCAGCAAACATCCACTCTTAGTGCATTCAAAGCCATTTTAATGGTGTTATGCATCGTAATATGTATGTATAATTATAATAATTACATAAATTCAATGATAAGTGTCAACAACTGTACGTATGCATGTTGCAAAGCACTCCTGCAGAGCCAAGGCCAATGAATTGCACATAAATGCATCTTTCAGTAAAGAACATCATCATAGTGTGTGAATATATAAGTAAAGTATGCTTTGACCAAGAGGTTATTAAGTTTTAGAGTTAGATGTATGAATGTGTGCTACATTTAAACATATGCAATTTGTACATTCTTGAAATTACTTTACAGATGGTCATTTCACTATTTTCAAACCTGTGTTGGCTTGTGCTTTCCACTTTTGATTATAAAAATGTCAGTGCATAATTTAAGTCTTATCCAGTAAAATGTGGATTAGATGGAGATTAGGGCAGTGCCTTTGTCTTTATCCCCAAGTAAGCCAGCACAGCATGTAGCTCAAAGGTGATGGCACTCTATGATCTCTTATCTCTAGTGCAGATTCTGCACCATTTCCCTCCATTTTCAGGCTGTCATGCTCTGTAGACAGTCGGGATAAATCACACTAAAAAATATGAGTGACAAATAGCTGACGGTGGTTGGAATGGAATGAGAACATTCAGTTTGCCAGCATGATTTAGTTAAAGGTAGTCTGCATGGTTTATTTTGCCTAATACTAATGAGCAAGTACATGTCCAGCCAGTGTTCAAAACTATCTCCTTACCTTAGCCCGTTTCACAACGGTAAGCGTGTAATAATGTTTTCTAATAAAATCGGTACTGAAATTTGAGCATGCAGCCGTTCGTCTTTAGGTCTTTTACGTCACGTCTGTTTACATAAAGAAGGAGTCCCAGCTAGTAGGCTATATCATGTGAGGATGCTGCTGGTAGCGGATCATTTATAGCCTTTTCTCACAGCAGCTGCAATAATTAAACATCATTTTGATGGCGGATTGTAATCCAGAAAGGGTCAAATGACAATCATCAGTCACAACTGGCGATTCACCCGTAGTCAAAAGCAAAAGACTTCGGACTGCAGAGTGGCTACAGAAATTGCAATCTACAATAAACGCTAATACACACTAAATACACATAGTCATGCAATGCTGATGTTGTTAACATTAACAATTTGAGAACAAAATATAACAAGAATAATAATTTGCATGGTTTGACGAGCTAAGCGATAACGATTTGATCACTATTGGTAGCGCGATTTATTGTAATGCTTTTTTTCTCAGTTGGTCAGAACAAAAGTGGCAGACATGAAACTTGTTCAGATGACATTTTCCAGTGAAAATTCTTACTTTGGTCATACTTCCAAGACGTAGAATCTGTGATTCTGAACTACAGTATCCCAATGTGGTGACTGACAGCAAACATTAGGGAACGGGAACGTGGATGAATCTAATGCACAACCCACGTAAAGATGATAATTCTACAAATAACTGCAGGTTTCAAACAGAGATGGCGACAAAGAGGCAAAACTTACGGACTGCAGCTTTAAAGTCAGCATATATAATTATATTCCACCAAGAACTCTTGTTTAACTGTACAAACATTTAATTAAACATTTAAACATTTTAAAAATAGTTGTAACATTCACACTGAATGACTGAATAAGTAAAATTTAAAATCAAATGAGTGATCTTGTCTGTATATCCATTTAATGTTCCTTTTATCTTGAAATCTCATGTGTGCCATTCAGTAATTAGTTTGAATCATTTCTCTGATGATCAATTAATTTCCCAAAGAGGTTAAAAGACTTTTACCCTAAATTTAAAAAAAGAAAAGAGTTTGTCTTTAAGTAATTTCACAAGAGAAACTTGAGTTAACTAAATCATCACGACTGTCATTATAAATAAAATGTTTTTTTGTAAAGGTCTAAATATGAATTTACATAACGCACTGAATATCTTTTATATTGCAATCGGTGCAGACCTCATTGAGAAGTTAGCTGGTTGTAGAAGTAGTAGCAAAGGTGATGATGCTTGAAGGTTAATGATTAAAGTCCAAACGCTGTGATAGATAGTGTCCCAGACACGCTGGCCTATATTCGACAGCCCCCTAGGTGTCTCACTTTAGCAGTGTTTGTCAGGACTCCGGCGAGGATGTGCGCTGACGTCACCGCCGTGTTGATTTGCTAAGCGGCGAGCAGAGAGGAGTTAGTGCGCGTGAGAGAGAGCGGGTACTGTGAACTGCGTTACTATGCTACAGTCCTAATAACCGCACGCTCGGAAGCCAAACGTGCAACACAGGTGAGTACAGGCGCGCACCTTTAAAACACCCACAGCTCCTGAGAGACCCATCTGTCTGCGTGTTTTCACTTTAGGGAAATGTTCACATTAAGAGATAATCCGCGTTGTGTTGATCAGATGTGTTTGCGCTCAGCATCACATCAAGTTACAGTGTTTCTACTGTTGCTTCAAGTGAAGGTGAATTGTGAGAGTGCACCGAAAAGTAAAAGTGTGGCTGTCAGCGTTGTGCAGGCTTCAGGGCACCTGATAGATATATCTGTTTATGTTCATCTTTACACATGTGGAGATGTTATGTTGACGTAAGCGTGTGTTTTAGTATTCGGGGGACGTGAGGTCTGCTCGCGCACCAGACAGTGACGTGCTTCCATGTGCTTTATTCTCAGCGTGACTGCTTCAAATTGAACGTTCAGACAGTTTAAATATGTCATAACTTAACAAGTATGTCGTAGAACAAACAATTATAGGGTTTTTGATGATTATTATTTTGGTTGTCACTAGGTCTGATTATTAAATCAGGGCCACCATGGAGGTGCGTGTCGCTGCCTTTCGAATTTGTATTGGTTGTGATTTTTAAAGTGAAATGACTTTTCCCCCCCCCGTGCTTGTTTTATTCCGATATTGAAATGGATTCGTTTAACCCAAACGCAATTTTGCTTGGGCTCTTGATGTGCGTTTATGTATCTATATAATGAAATAAGAGGCGGGTCCTTTAACTTAAATTGATTCACGTGTGAACAGTCGAATAATCATGTATTGATCCGTCAAATGAGCTCTGCCTGGACTTTTTATTGATCTTTTTTTATCGTATATGAGGTAGATAGCTGTAATCACCGCAGTAGTTGAATAATGAATATGAATAACGAATATGTGTTGATCGTTTCTTGACTTTTGTTTGAGTTGTACAGTTCGCGTGCGTGAACTGGCGTCATTATTGCTAGCATCTCATCAGTTATCTGCACTTAAAAGAAATTGTATTCATTTGTCACTTACTCGTTTTCCTGTATTCTTTGGTAGTTTAAACGACGTAACATTTCTGACGGTACATTCACAATGAAAGAGCCCGTCATTCACCGTAAGATCATAGTGTTTGATACTAGACTGCTCTTCACTAGTCAGGCTGTTCTTGTCAAATAAAACGGGAGAAATATTACATGTCTGAGTAAATTCCCGTTTCATATATACTCCTTTAATGCAGCCTATGTGATAATTTTATTAAAGGGGTGACTTCCTCTCTCCGCTCTACAAAATGTTACCGGTGGATCTTTCTCCGATTATGTTCATTCAAAAGTGATCTTACTCAAATGACACGGGGATGTGTTTGTTATAATATAGTGTTAGGTTGTTGTACAAAGTACATTTTAAATGTCAAATTATAGCGAGGGTGTATTTTTATTAAGTAATAAATTGTGATAATGGTGAAGTTATATATTGTAAGTGTAATGATAAATGGCCAACCATTTGAGTTTTTTTATTTTAATTGACAAATGACACGGTTTAAGTGCTTTGAGGCTTTATCTTTTAAATCTGATATAGCAGGAAAAATGACATCTGTATGTATATAATTTACATATGTTACATGGAAGTGTATTTAAAATAAAAATGCCATTTTACTGCGTTTTAGGAGCTCTGAGCTGTTTTGTGTCATCCTCTGTTCCAGCTATTCCTGGCAACAGCTTGCCTCACTCTCCATGCTCCGCTCAGTATCCCTGTCTGTGATGAGAATACTGAATAAGATGCCATTTCATTTCAGGAGGCTGTTGATGGGCTTTGTGAGGCGAGCTCGAACACATAGAAACAAAGGCTTGATTACTGCCAGCCTTTACTAGCACTAAAGCCAAGTTTACACGTTTCTCATGTGGGCCACTTGTCGTTTTGTTTTATTTTGTGCAATTTGACAGATTTATGGTCAGATTTTGTGTTTGTTTCCTAGGAATCTGTTACTGAAATGGCATTTAAACAATGTTTATATATATATATATATATATATATATATATATATATATATATATATACACACACACACACACAGTACATTGTTCTTTGGAAATATAATATATTGATATCATTGTGAAAATTTATGGCATTTTTTTTTTTTTTATTCTGGAAAAATTTGATGGATTTTAATTTAGGAACACAGAAAATCAACAAAAACAAATAAAATCAAACATTGAGACTTTACTGCATTTAACTGTGAATCTCTTTCATCTCTTTCTAGATTGACCGTATCTTGTTAACAAAGATAACTGAACAGACTGCTACGTGGAAAGAAAGACTCATGAGTTGGCCGTGTGGATTTCAGAGACGTTATGGATTTGACTAAAATGGGTATGATCCAGCTCCAGAACCCCAATCACCCCAATGCCCTGCTGCACAAGGCTAATCAAATGCGCCTGGCCGGCACGCTGTGTGACGTGGTCATCATGGTGGACAGCCAGGAGTTCCACGCTCACCGGACCGTGCTGGCCTGCACCAGTAAGATGTTCGAGATCCTGTTTCACCGCAACAGCCAACATTACACTCTGGACTTTCTCTCACCAAAGACCTTCCAGCAGATTCTGGAGTATGCCTACACTGCCACGCTCCAAGCTAAAGTGGAGGATCTGGATGACCTGCTGTATGCAGCAGAGATTTTAGAAATAGAGTATTTGGAGGAGCAATGCCTGAAGATACTGGAGACCATCCAGTCCTCAGATGAAAATGACACAGAGGTCAACATGAATGATGGCGGCACAGAAGACGACGAAGAACGTAAGGGACGGCACGGTAGGAACCAGGTGGGTTCGAAAAAGCATTCCGTGGAGGAAGGCGGCTACGTGTCGGCTGCCCAGCAAGTGCTGGCGCTGCCAGGAATGGTGGATCAGAGTCCCTCGGTCTCCACCTCCTTCGGCCTCTCCACCATGAGCCCAACCAAAGCAGCCGTGGACAGCCTAATGAGTATCGGCCAGTCCCTCCTGCAGAGCACCATGCACCCCGGTGTGGGTGCCGAACAGCCCCTGCATGGCAACTCCCACCCCATGATGGGAGAGATCAAGACGGAGATGATGCAAGTAGATGAGAGCGGAGAGCACGAGAGCTCTAAAGCCATGGAGTCCAGCGGCTCCAGCAATGGCGAACGCAGCGGAGAGTCCGACAAGAACCGCGACGGGCCCGGCACCCCTACCAGGAGCAGCGTGATCACCAGTGCTCGTGAGCTGCATTATGTCAGGGAGGAAGGTGTGGGTGACCAGCAGGCTGAGGTCAGCCAGATGGGCTTGGAGGCCATGGCTGGGATGACCGAAAAACACTTGGCGTCACTCTATGGCATTCCTCCCAACCACAAGAATGAAGCGATGCTCTCTATGCCCGCCTCCATGGCTTCATCCTTGCACATGTCCCCAGCCCTGGCCATGTCCATGGACTTCAGTGCCTACGGGGGCTTGTTGCCTCAGAGCTTCATCCAGAGGGAGTTCTTCAACAAACTCGGCGAGTTAGCTGCTGGGATGAAGCCTGATGGCCGCGGCCCGAATGAGCGCTGCAATGTGTGTGGTGCTGAACTGCCTGACAATGAGGCCGTGGAGCAGCACAGGTAAGCTACTGTTTTCATTTTGTACATCAAGTTGGTTTGCGTAAAATCATGTTCCCGAGTGTTTTTTTGTTTTTGTTTTTGTTTTTTTATTTTTTGCCGTAAAGGCAGGGTCCCTAATTCAATTAGTGTACCGCGGTCTGTGAAACAAAGGACCACAAGGTGCCCATTTTTAGAAATTCTTTTGATTAAAGAATTTATTTGCAGAGAAATGTTAGTGGAAGATGAGTCATGATGGTTAACTGTTGATTGCTTATCATCTTTCATGCTGGAGGTCAATTTGCTTAACACTCTGCCTGCGGTGGATATGAGAGAGAATGATTGCAGAGCTGATTTACGCACGTATATGTTTTCCTCTTGCTTTGCCCTTATCAAGAAAAATTGCTCTTCAGCTGAAATAACATTTGAAAGGAGTGAGGTAAAAAATAGGTCGATCAAGTTGCAATATAACTATTTGAAACAGCTTAAAATATTGCATAAAGAATCACTCATACAGTTAATTCATCATGAAAATTAGTGGATTCTATAAACAGAAAATACAGTATAAATTAGGTGCCAATGGGCAGAAATAGTCATGTTGACAATTTTATAAGTTTTTTTATTTTTTTTTATTTTTTTATGAAAGTATAAGTATATAATTTGTAAACAAAATTGATTATAGGCTTTTGACATGCTCAGTAGCTCAATAAATGCGCTTGCAAGTTTATATTCTTCATCTTGCTGTAAAATGTCGTATTCAGATATTTTGCACACAGCAAGGCAAGGCATTCCCAGCCTACTAAAGAAAAATGATTATTTTTAACTTGGTTCATTTAAGTGGGCCGTCTGTCACGGCTCCCAGGCGTTGGGTGCTGATCACTTCCAGGCCTGTACTGGTGGCTGCCTTAGTGGTCCTGGAGAGGCTCTGGCTGAGCCCATTAGCTGCACCTGGAGAGGGGGCTGGCTAATGGGAAGCAGCCTCCCCACCCACCCCCTGACCCCCATGGTGTGGCCAGTGATGAGTAGGCCAGCCTGGGCCCCAGCCACCCGGGACAAGGAGGGCCTTATTAGCTTTATGAGTAGTGCAGACTGTCCAGCCCAGGAAATGAGGGTCTATGTGTAGGCCCCTGGCCGACCTCCACCGCGTAACCTTTTGGCCACTTGGCTGGCCTCTGGTTCTCGTCAGTGTGACTTGTGGGGGTGTTGCAAGGAGCTGAGATGAGGTGAGGAAATCCACGGCAGACGTTATCAGCTTTTGAAGGCCGTATAGCCGCACCCATGTTGCACAGAGTGTTGCTGTCGACTAGACAAGACTCGAAGGCTTCAAATGTTGAACTTGTTTGTTCAATATTATAGACTATTATTTACATTTATTCATTTAGCAGAAGTTTTATTTAAAGCGAAACATTAGCAATTTGTCACGAGCCAACAATATTCATAGTATAAAAAGCTGCTGTGATTGTTGTTACGGCACTTAAGAAACAGCTGATGACTTGAATAAGGAGCTGAATGCGTTTATTCTGGTGTCATGAAGGAGGCTGTTTAGCGGAGAGCGTTTTGATTGGATAAAGGATAAAGTTAAAGTGAGCCAGTCATGCACATCTTGGAGTCAATTGCAGTGAGGTGCAATAAGATTATAAAGCAGCGACTGTATGAAAAGGCATTGAGGGAAAACACCACACATATATATCTCTTCAGAGAGAAATTGATTATGTAGGACCTGCCATAGTCTGTTCATTATTTTGATAATTGCGTGAGTTTTAGTGCCGCTTGTTTATAGGATTTCAGTAGATCTGCATTTTGCGGGTTTCCTAATGACAGGCCCTGGATTGAGAATAAAATAGTTTGAGCATTCATCCTTAATCTGTTGGAATGCACAACGGTGAAAGTTCACTTGAGGATTCAGTTTCAGTCCAAATATTCATGCGTCTTTGGAAGTGCTCAAGATGGCATTAATAAATCCCTTTTAATTACCTTCATTAGTCACTGAGTGAAAAATGTTCATTCAACCTTATGAACTTTAAGGTTGGTGTTTATCTTAGAACAGAATAATTGACAAGCCATGTTAATTTAAAAGTTGTCTGTGCTTGTGTGAATCATCGAAGTAAGCGCATTGGCATGTCAGATGTTCAGAATTTGACTAAAAAGGATGCAGCAGTTGCCGAAACAGCCAGTGACCTGTAATTGAAGTAGTTTTAGCAGCACTGTTAAGTCATATTGTTACTTGATTTGGTACTTTATGGGTTCTTAAGATGGGCATGTTTGAGTTTAAATTTGCATCATATCTTCACAGTATTTATTTCAATGCTTTAAAAAAAGAAAATCTAAATGATGCATGACAGTGATAATAGAATGTAATGTCAAATCATAAAAATTCAGATTATTATTAGATCCTTCGCCATTCTTATTTCATGCCAGAGATATCGGTTAGATGTACTTATCTACTTTACTTTATTTTTAAGTTTCAATGAAAGTGTCAGATTTGCTGTGGTGAGGTTTCCTTTTTAAAGGTATTTTTCATTACAGCTCTTGACGGCTTGCAGCAGACGGGGCGGCAGCTCTTGTGACTAATTACAGATTATTTTGCAACATCTTGTGCCAGGGTCCCAGCTATCTCCAGCACTCTACGTGAAAAATATTTCTGTTTGAGGGTTCATTTAGGGCAAACAGGTCAAGCTAACATCTGTAATTGTTTCCAGATTAGCTACAAGCCTTTCTGCATGTAGATATATATATGTGTGTGTGTGTGTGTGTGTGTGTGTTTTTTGTACATTTGGGAGCGAACGCATTAGTAAGTGCTTGTTTTCTGTATAAATTTAGCTTGCTGCATTCATTCCCCATTGCCCTGGGTTATGTCATAAAGCTCTGAATGATATGTGCATCACTTCCAAAACCATGCGAGTGTCAAGACTATCCTATTAACTAGACCACTGGAGTAATCTTGTAATATTTGGGGTAGATGCGTGTCAGAGGGTTGCCTAAATGAACATGTTTATTTGTATTTCAACCACCCAGAGTTCCCTACAGGAGCTAAATCGAAGCACCGTAGCAGCTTTTTTGACACGAACTAGAGGAATTTTTTTTTTTTTTGCCAAGGAAAACAGTTTGTGGTCCTTTGACTCATGGAAACGTATTACAGAAATATTTCAGCAGCCTGCCAAAAAGAAAATAATCAACATGCACAGCACTGAAATAATTCACAAAGAAAGAAGGGAAAACTACACTGCATTTTATTCACATTCTTTGGACTGTTTGGACTGCCGTCTTTGAAAAAGAGATTGACACAGATCATTTTTTTAAAGCAATAAATGTCTGGGGCCGTATTCACAAAACATCTTTAGGCTAAAAGTAGCTCCTAACTTGTCGATTTAGGAGAAACTCTTAAAAATAATGGGCGTGTCAGTCCTAAAGGTCAAGTTGAATATAATATCCTAACGTCAGCACGGATAGCCTTGTGGGAAACTCACATGACCGGAGTTTGAATTCCGGCTCGTGGACCTTTCCAGATCCCGCCCCCCCTTTCTCTCTCCCACCTGGATTCATGTCTACTCACTGTCCTATCATAATAAAAATGCCAAAAATAAACCTTTGAAAATAAATAAAGCTAAAAATAAGCATATTTGACATGCTGTCCGAGGGGATCAAGGGCTCTGAGCTTGGAGTTTAGCTCAAACCCAGAGAACTCCCCGTATCTTAGGAATAGGAACCAGCCAAGAGTGAGGAGTCAGGTTGTCGGAGGGATGCAGAAAACTGTCGAGGTAACTAGGTGAGATGGTGTATATATATGCCTCCTCTCAAGCAGATTAGATAGACTATTTGAAAGTGTTTCTCCCGAACTTTATAAAACATAATTTGATGCTTGAATTCTTCAATCTCAAGATGCAGACATGTAGGCTGACAATTAGCTGAACATATACTTGTTTAATTAGTGACACTTGGCCTACATTTTAAAATATTTATTTGAATAATGTTTTAATTTTAAAATCTTTGTTTGAATATGATAACATGATACCCTGTTATACAATATTTCTATGAATAAATCAATGACAAAGACCCCTCCCCTTTCAGCCAATTACTGTGGGCATAGTTAGTAAGCCTGTTGCCATCATCCATAGCAACAAGGTCAGTCCCGCCCTTTCTCTTAGCTTAAGACTTCTCTCTATTCCTTAGTAAAAATTTGTCTCTGTAGCATTGTGAATAGGTTGTAAGAGAAAACGAAGAACTTTTACTGCTATTTAGGAGAACTCTTAATGGTAAGATAAAATGTTTTGTGAAAACGGCCCTTGGTTCTCAGGTTGTTGTTCATGGCAGACAGGTGGAAGAAGGTTGAGCGTAGTCAAGCTAGCATAGGTAGTGCTAACTGTGGAGCTAGCTACGGTTTAAACAGGAGGCAGGGTCTTATCTGTGCATATCCGAGACAGCGATAACCCTGTGCTCTCCTTTCCACTATACCAAGAGCAGATGGGGATGATAAATCCTCATGGTGCTGCAGAACGAGATAACACCAGGCTGCAGTGAGGTGAGAGGCACCTCACAACTTTCCTTGAATGAAGTGTAGCTGAATCTCACCACATAACTGAAATGTCAAACTTATCAAGATAATATTGTTTATTTCAGTATATTTCAAATTGGTAATAAAATCTGACAATGTGGCATTTTTACTTTTTTAGAAAAACTTTTCCAGCAATCTGCATGTGCTTTCTAGATTAACACTGTAGTACTTGGTTCTTTTAACTGAAACGCAGGACTTTCTCCCGTTTATTTTGCTACGAGTGGCCCGTCTCCACTTCCTTACATTGTTTTTGGTGTGACTAAAGACTTGGTCAACGATTTTTTTGGTGTTATGGGTGTTCAGTCAGTTTATATTCCATATTTTTAATGCAAAATAAATAAAAACAAGGCTGTGAGTGTATAATAATGTGATGGATAGACGTATGTTACATGTGTAACATGCCAACGATAGAGATATCGCCGATGGCTGATGCCTTTGACGATATCGAGATAACTGGCTCGTTTTTCCATTAATGTAATAAATTATTAATATTATCAGGCTAGTATTATTATCAAATTAATATTAGGACCTGTAATTAATTTACCTTCCCTAACTTCATAGCAGCATCACGACATACTTGCGACACAGACATGCGCATATGAGGACTGAGGAGGACTCAATGAAATTGTTTTTAAAACTGACTACAAAACTACACCCTACATCAGTATTGAATTGCAAACCATGTATCGTCGATCTCACAGGCTGACGATTTGACTATGGAGCATATCGCCCAACACTAATGTACAGGCATTATATCCATTCAGCTTGCCTTAAAACCGTGAAACATCCTCCGTGCCAGCTAATTTGATAGCGTGGTGTTTAACTCTGGAGCCGTATGGTAATTAAGAATGATTGCAATTAAGCCAAAGAGACTTCAAACAAGTGGACCCTTCACTTTGTCAAGTCAGCCAATTAAGTTTCTGAAACTCCTCATGGCTGCTCTGAAAATTGGAATAATGCCCCCCAAAAATGATTTTGACGTTCCCATACATTTCTGGGACAAGAAATTTTGTCTTGTGAAAATTATGATTCTCATGTCTAGTTGAATTTGAAATGCTTATTTTATGTTTGAGATGAGTTTTGTTGGTGTTTTAAGGATGAAATATTGCCATGAGTCATTGCCTAATTAAAGCTACTCTCTTTCTCAAGATACTCTATTGTAAAGAAGACAACTAAAATAGAGGAAATCATATAAGTAATGTGACTTTCATGTGAAGTTTTCATACTGTTGTTGATTTTATAATTACATATTGAAATAGAATATACTATCACAAACTTTTATAGTTTCAGTTAGTGATGAGCGAACTATATAAATTTTAATGCCTTTAAGAATTCTGTGTATCTGTATTTTTTCAATGCTTTTTGTTTCAGATGGTAGTATTTGTCTATGCAGCCCACATACGGCAGTAGCTGGCAGGCGCCCAATTATGGACAGGCTTTAAAAGCCCCGCTTGAACTGTAAAGATTTACACCGCCACCCCTCTGATCTGGAATCTGCCTTCTGTCCTCACTGTCAAGACAAGAGATGTATCGATTAAAGACTTAACACTAGGTTGCATCATGTGTATTGGACTTGCGCACCTTGACTGCAGCTCTGTATCGTCAGAGCCTTGCTGACGAAAAGATGTTTGTTGGTTCTTGTATCAGAGCAGTCCATCAGGTGAATTTCGCCACCAAAGTCTTATTTGATTCACTTCTGTCCGCCTGTATCTGAGGCATCAACTACACAGGGATCGGGTTCAGTACTCGTGTGTAGAAAATAAGAGACTTTTTCATGAATACAGAATAAAAGTAAACACAGACAGGCAGACAGCTCTGCCCCATATTATTAAAGCGATAGGCATCTGGCATGCCCAGTAAAAAGACATGACGGTTGCGCACAGGGCTTTTTTCAGTGAGGTGCTTTTCACTGGCCGCTTTCTTATCTGCTTTCTACAACTGGAGATGGAAGGATTACAGACAGAGCAGAGTGCTGCAAGCCCACTGTGGTGCCAGGTGGCACACTAGCCATCTGCGAATATATCTGAAGCCATTTTGCTCCACCACACATGTAGATGTGCGTATACATGCATCAAAATCAGATTTAAACAGTAACCGTGGTGATGCAGATGAAGCGAAAGCAGGCTGGTCGAGATAAGGCGCTGGTGTTTCATGGAAGGGGCCTTGTCTTTTGGCTCTATTCTGGTCCTTGTGTAATTGGTCAGAAGTCACATTTACTGCTGGGCGATAGTTGCTGTACTGCCACTTGTTTTTCTAAATACTGCCAAAGTATTTTAAGCATCTTGTATTTACAAAAATACATTACACTTCTTATATTCTCAAAGAAAAGTCCCCATCCAATTTTATAGCAGCCACGTTATATCACAGGTCCCTCTTTTCAGTAAGTACAGTGTTTTAATCCCATCAATATCCCATTAGCATCTGGTTTCTGGCTCCCGCAACATGAAAGAAGACGTGGCGGTTCCCCCTCGCTAGTTCTAAGGCGCTGCCGAGCTCCACATACAATGAAGGTCTGGAGCAAAGGGCCAAGCCAAGCGTGCACGAGGGCTGTGTGAATGCACTGCTGGGGCTCCGGAATCCCCTGGAAGTATCAAATCAGAACCTTCCTCAGGCTTCCACCGAGAGGGGCTCTAATTAGCTCCTTTGTTGCCTGTTGAATGGGGTGCCAGAGATTGGCAAGGGGCCCCCGATAGAGTGATACAAGTGTGCTATGGAGGGGGTCATAAAATACCCATCACATTAGATCTGTGTGATGTCGGAACAGGTAGGAAGCGGCCAAGCTGGATTTGTTTTTCTGAAAAACCTGTGCTTGCCTGAAATTCCAAGCATTGTAGTGCTTAGTTGCTTAACTGCTATCTATAAAGTGAATCTACTGTAAATCCATAAAGATGGTTAAAACTATAAGGCTAATGAAGCTAATTTTAAGTCTTTTCTTCATAATGTTTACATCCATTTTTAAAAAGATTTTGGAAATTGATTGTGCCTGCACTGTAAAAAAAAAAAAAAATCCACCTACTTCAACTTCTTCAAAATAATAAGTTAATTAGCATGCTTTGTGCATTTAGTCTTTTGTAAAAAAAAAGGTGAGGGAAAATAATTGAGGGCAAAAAGGTCCATTATCTGTTATCAAGTTTAGTGATGCTTCTGTTGATCAACACTGTGAAATCACGTGAACAACTGGAAGATCATGTGAAATCTGCAAGGGGAAATCTTTTGGCTTGAATTTTTGAAAATTTGAATTCTTGATTTTTCGGCGCAAAAATTCACAGAACATATAGTAAATGTATTTATTATTATTTAGTGCATTCACCTCCTTGGTGTTTTTGTCAGTCTCTCTGCCCCATCTCTTTTCTTACACTCTCCCCCCTTTTTGCAAGGGGTGGAAATTAAGTTAGCAGAGACATGGCCTAAAGAAGCATCCCTCTCTCTCCTCGATTATCTCCTGCTGGAGGCATTTGAGAGATATGGGATGGCAACTCTCAGCGAATGCAGAAAGCCAACCGGCACGTTTTAAGCCATGTTGTAATCCAGGGGGATCAGTTGGATAAATGGTAGAATAAAGCTCAAACCATAATTGATTTATGTATTTGCTGACTGAAGACGCCTGCAGTGATCACTAGCAGGACAGGATGAATGATTAATGGCTTGGCCTTAAGAGAGCTTGTTTGAGCGAGAGGCCATGCCCTGCACTTACATTACCAAATACATCTGAGCTCTAATTCAATAGAAGAGAGATTATTTCACTAAGCACACTACCTTCATTTAGCTCCAGATTGAGCGATGCCCGTCAGTAAATCGCCATTGTTTGGCATTTGTCATGACTGTCGGGCTTTCTGCGTCATTTACAAGACTGAAAGCATTTTATAAAACTAAAATGTCCCTGTAACTTTTAATTACCTCAATGTCTGTCTGTCATGCTACGAACAGCCAGTATTCTCTGTGACACACACTTTATTTCTTTCCCCGTCTGCTAGAGACAGACATGAAACTGAAATGGTGTTTTTTTTTTTTTTTTTTTTTTTTGCAGATGAATTGATATAGTTTTCTACTCTGTGTCTCTCAGACTATTTTTGACCTGTCACCAAAATTGCACTTGAGTTTTATTGGCACGTTACACAGAGAGCTTTCTCTCCCTTTAGTTCAGGCTGAAGTGTTTTTGTGTTTCCTCACTGTCTGGGAGTCCAAAAGCCATTCCATTTACTGGACTGATCACCAGGGCTGCCCACTGTGACACGTCATGACTCACACGGCATCATTTCTGCTGTTTGTGTCCGTGGCAGAAGGAAACTGATGATGCTGTCAGGACATGCTGTACACCATTAAGCATAGAGCAGAGCGGCAGCTCTCTGCTTCTCCCCTACATGAGCCACCACGGTCTTGCCTAGCAATTTTACACCCTGTGCTCTTTGTTTGACCTTACCGTGAAAGAAAAGTCACATTGATCCTGTCTTTGGGGTTGGCGGCGGTGTCTTTTGAAGAGCCAAAAATGCATTTTGGCTGGGATTTCACATGATGTTCAAGAACAGCTATTGCGTCAGCCTGACTGTCTGATGCATATTGGCTTGCTTTACACAACCTGGTTACTTTCTTCCGGCTAAGTGGGCAGTAATAATCTGCCATAATAATCTATAATAACTACCATAATGAGGTATGTTGTGAAAAAGTGTGGCTTTTGTGAAAGTTGGAGTCCTCAACAGGTGTCGGTGTCCTTATCAGTACATCAGACCTTATCTCAGAGGCTCAGCTTCCTGCATCCTCACGCATGCATCAGAATAACTTAGCCTCTGACCTTATTCCACACTTGCATCTTGTTCCTCACCAAGCCTGAGCTGGGTTTCGCCATCAATGGTGGGGGTCACCTACCTGCCCTTCCAAATAAGACGGTGCAAATCGCGGTGCAGGTTCTCAAGGTGTGGGTTGTATGTGTTCTGTTGTGGGAAAGAAGCATTCGTTGTGCTTATATCAGTAAGTACACATTTAGAGAATGAAGAAATGAAGGTTTGTTGGGGGCTTGGGTGGGTTGGCGAGATAAAAGGCTGTCTTTATATAATGTGGAGAGCTTGGTCGAGAGGTCTCGCTGTGCTATTTTAAATCCTGACTTGGGTGTAGTGTTGAGAGGGTTGGGGTCTTAGAACCATGAGAGCTTCCATTGTGAAAGGTTAGTCTGTTACAGTAGAGTGGATGCAGGGGTCTTGCCACAGACAAAGGTGGGGTCAAACAGGCCCCCATTATTTACAGTAGTCCCTTTCATTGCCCAAGTGAAACTGGAGCCTCCAGGGGCCTCATGGGAAAAGCAGTGTTTTTGCTCAGTCAGGCCTTCAGTAAGGTCAAAGAGCATTGTGGGTGGGGTGAGCTGACTTCCAGGCCTTCATAGAGGGTCTTTTATTGATCAGCAAAGAATCTGTCACACAGGCAAAGTTTAGAAAAACAACCATGGCAATACCACATTTCCGTGGTGGGACCAACATGTGCTCTAATATGAGGAGAAAAATCAATGAGATCATGTCTGCTTTACATTGGTTGACTTCCTTCTTCCAACTGACTAACTAGCTATTTAATTTATTTATTTTAATTTTTGTTTATGTATGTTAAAATAAACATATTCAATTATAATTTATTAATTTTGTTTCATTTATTTTTAAATTTAGTTAAACATTTAATTAACTTTTTTTTTTATTCATTTATTTGTCTTGTCTCTTTGGCTTTGTGTGATTGGCAGTTCCTCTGGGAAATTAATCGCAATTGGACAACAGTGCAGCGCCACATATGGTTTTATATTGTTTTTAGTCATGCTCTTGGAAAAAAAAAGACATGTTTTGTAATATTAGATGCAATCTTGTTGGACTCAATACCCAAAGTGTTCTGAAACCAGTAGTATTTGTTTTCTTTCATTAAGTAAGGGAAAGTAGCCCAGCCAGCTCCTGGCTCCACTCAGCTTTATGGAGGGAAAAAAAGCACCATCTGCCAGTAGAATCCCACATAATCTTGGCGTAATCTTGACTTAAATGTTAAGGATGAGAGCGAGAGTGTTCAAAGAAGGAGCCCTACATACAATACGCATAACAGAACAGTCTGCCGGAACAGATTTTATTATTTTTAGGCACACAATACGGACAGGGTCAGAGTTCATGGGGCAGAGGTCTGCGTGCGGGAGGTAGGAATGGGAGGGTCTCAGGGGTCCAGTGTTGACCCCAACCTTTCGGACCATTGTCCTGAGGAGCACAAAGGACGGTCGTCCTCTAGTTTGGCCTACCTCAAGCTGAGTTTGACAGAGGCTTTGAATTTGGTTGACACAACAGTGAACAATCAAATGGTGAAAGAGCTTTTTATACAAACTTAAAAAATTGATTTTTTTTTATTAGCATTTTTTCTTATTTTGTATAAAGTGATTTAGTTCAAGCTAGATATCTAAGCAATATCACCCCTATGACATTGTTTATTTAAATAAGGTGTTGTATGAAATGGTAAACATTTTATGATCCCTTTCCCTTGATTTCTTACAGACACACAATACACCTGTTCCTCTTTTATGGCACTTTCACTGACTTGTTTTTTTAGATGTAGTGTTCTTCAGACTACACTAGAGTCTCAATCACCTGCATTAGGAGCACATCACTCTCCATCCACCTTACAGAGTTCGCTTCAGTTTGGCGGACTGAAATAGCGTTGTGCTGTGGAAATACTTATGTGAGAGCATGAAGTGACCACAACTCCTCTCCCCCTCTTTCCTTTGTCTGTTGGTTTCTTGCACTCCCACTTTTGTGATGAGGTAATGGGTCCCTCGTTCTATTCCTGTCAGCTGCTTTCTGTTGTCTAATGTGTGGAAGGGTTAAAAATAAACCTTTTGTATGGTAGTTAGTTGGGGGGAACAGAAAAAAAAGAGAGGCCCAAATTTAAATCCTCTAAGTGAGCTATTAACGTCTGCTGGCTGGGAAGTCCATATGCTTCCCATAGATGTGTGAGAAATGCGAAGATGGAAAACCCTGAAAATATACTGTAGCATGTGTTGGTGTCATGACTTCAGAGTGCAGTAGGAACTATCGGTGTGATTCGTTTGATTAATAATAGTGATGTTATTTTTACTAAAATGTTTATATGTTGCCTTTGTAAAAACTTACTGAAATCATTGTTAAATTATGTATTTGTTAAATTGTTAAATACGTTTCTAGTGGTAATAGATGCTTTAAAATCTCTGTAAGGTAAAATCTTCAAAAGGTCAAAATGTTCTTTGGAAAGCTTAGCTTTTCAGGCACACTGAAATTAGGTCACCTTGTCCATTTTCCAGGAAATCTAGATTGGTAGTACTGTTCCCTGAATTTATTCTGTTATCAAAAACAGATTGATTAATAAAGATCTCTTTCAAAATTTACGTTTGTCCTTCAAAGTGATTCATGGTTTCCTTTTCAAGTCAGCAAAGCTTTCTCTAGTCTTGTTGATAAAAAATAAAATAGTTTCATAAGAAATGTTTGCGTCACTTTGAGTGGTTTCGCCATTTAAATGTTTTTGCATTCTCCTTGACATTTCTGTGTAGAAGAGAGCAAATATAGTCATGGCTGATCCTCTCAAAGCTGTTGTGCTCTGGCTGCTGTTATGTGGGCTGGAGAGTGTCACATTTTCTTTCTAGTAAGTTACATTAGATATAGAGAGCCACATACCACTGCTGAAGGCCAGTAGTTGCAGTAGTGGAACTGCAAAATCACCCAAAGCCATGAGATGATAGAGATTTTATATAGTGTCACGGTTCTGACCCTTGCCTTTGTTCAGTGTGTATGCTTTTCCTCAGTGAGAGGCAAGGATCCTCAGCCTTGTTCAGACATTAATAGTGACAATGGAACTGATTTAATTCGCATTATATCACCAGCTGTGGGTGTGTTCATTTTTTTTCTTCTTCCTCCTTTCATATGAAAGTAAACAAATTATTTTGTACATTGAGTGCATTACACTCCTAACTAGGTAAGGGATAAAAGCAGTTTCTTCCATTTAAATCAGTGTATGCACAAAGTGTTTATCTTTCCAGGTAAAATGGACCTTTCACAGATGTGGACATGTGCAGGTATATGGTGCAGTGGTGCAACACTAAACAACTGTTGATCACTTGTTATTTTTCCCCTTCCCTTTGATTTCCACCCTGTCTCCATTTAAAGTAGAGAGAAGGGTGACAGAGTGCAAGCTTTTACGATTTTATTGGAGCAATGTGACATGCCTTCAGAGGTTCTGTATCTTGTCTCTCACCTCCAGTCTCAGCCTTATTTGTTGACTTTTTTTTTTTGTGAGCTTGTTTGTTTTGTAATCTCGATCTTTAGCACTATTCCGATGGGATTCATCTTCTGATTGATGTTTGAGTTGCAGTTATTTACGTAGGATGTCTATGATTTCATTTACTGTGGTTGGGAGTTGGGAGTGTCTGTTGTGTGGATGTGGGCATTAAAAACTGCTATGGGCTCTAGTCTAAATTCAAAATGAAGACGCAATGGCCAACACAACAAAGTTAAAATGAAGCACTGAAACCTAAATTCAATCTGTTGATCATATAAAGCAATCAAGACTCTTCAAAAAATTTGGACTAAACAGCTCAATTCATATGGATTAGTTTTACGATCTCTTTATGAACTTTTTGAAGGGTCAAAGTGGTAGTTGCATAGACAGAAATGGAGGGACAGAAATATCTCCAATTTCATTAAAAATAACTTGATTTGTGTTCCGAAGATGAACGAAGGGCTTGCGGGTTTGGAACGACATGAGGGTGAGTAAATGATGACAGAATGTTCGTTTTTGGGTGAACTAACCCTTTAAGTCATTTTTGCAGAATCCAAAAAACTTCCACACTGGCGAGCTAACTTTCTTGGAATGCAGGTAGATTTTCTCGTCTGTCATATCCGACAACATGCTTTTACGCGGCAGTAGCAGCTGCGCTCTGTGTTTGCTTGTGTTTTATGACTGGTGGAAACCATCGTTAAGGTGCAATACCGCCACCTACTGTACGTTGGAATGTCAATCAGATACTGGCGCTTGGTTCTTTACGTGTCATTATCATATTTTTACTATTAATTTTCAATGTTACGGTTATTGCTAATACTGGTAGGCTATATTGTGACACCCCTAATGAACACAATAACGTTAACACGAAAATTACAAAAGATTTCGGTTTCAAACAAATGCTGTTCTTTTGAACTTTCTGTTCATCAAGGAATCCTGAGGGGAAAAAAAAAAAAATTAATCGCTTTTTCCGCAAAATTGTTAAGCAGCACAACTGTTTTCAACATTGATAATAGACCATTTGGGTATTTACAAACAACAGTGACTTTTTTTTTGTGTGTGGGCGGAGCCTACCGGGTGGCAGAAAATGAGTCAATGCAAGCCACGGAATAAAAAAGGTAATTTGGAGTTTATATCTCGCAATTCTGAGGAAAAAAGACATTTCTGATTTTTATTCTCAAAATTTTAAGTTTATATCCTGCAATTCTGACATTTTCCCCTCAGAATTGATATAAACTCGCAATTGCAAGTTCTCATAATTCAGAGGGAAAAACTCAGAATTGTAAAAAATATGTTTAAATGTTATCCATGTAAAATGTTATAGGTTTAAATATTATTTCAAGCTGTAACTGTAAGGCTAATACATTGTTTCCTATGAACTGCATATGTGAATATTATGTAGACCTATTGTTTAGATAATTCATCCTTTAATATCGCATCAAAGGGCGTCTTCGATGATATTTTTATAAAAATGAAAACAATCTTTTTTGCATTCTTATTCTGACGTCCAAAGGCACAAGAAGACTTATTTTTCTCTTCCTTTTTTTTTTTTTCCTTTTTCTTTTCTATTGTGTATTTTGCTTGTTTTCCTCCACTTGTTACCACAGTTTTTCTGCCTGCAAAATGTAGTTTTACGTTTCAGTGAATTGGCGGCAAATTTATATATGTACAATCTCATTTGCTTATGCCCCAGTGACTGGTATGTTTGTAGGGTAGGGTTAGGGGTGGACCTTCATGCTTAATCTTTTTTTTCTTTTTTTTCTAACAATTTGATGTGTTTACACCATTCACGTCAGACAAATTTATACAAAATCATCTCGTAACATTGTGTTTTCTAGTGAGATTAGGTTGGAATAATTTACATGATAAAGTATATTAAAATAGATAATATTTCTTTTAAATTGTAATAAAGTATTACTGTTTGCACTCATTTTTGACACTGATTACAAAGTGTGTCGAGATAACAAATTTACCCGACTTTCTTGGGGAAAACAAGACCTGTCAGATTAGGGCTTTTGTGCTTTTGAGTGTTTTCATTTTATTTTTATTAGGAAGTTTACATTCAGTGCATGTTTGACCAACATATGTTCAACGACATTGCGCAAACAGATATGTCGACATATTTTTAGCCCTAGACAGTTGGGTTTTGTCACTGCAACAAAATCAGCAGCTTTCTTCTGCGGTGTCAACACGTGCAGGGGAAGCATAGCTTTTTCTGTCAGCATCACTGATCCTGGTGTGAGGACACTGCTCCGTGCTTCACGTGCCCACAGGGCCAAATTAAAAATTTGCAGTAGGTAGACGGAGCCCACGATGAGAAGGAGGGTCAATATTAGATTTATCACCTCTCGAAACATTTGGAGAAACTAACCAGAGGGCTTTCTGCTTGTCGGCTGCACTAAAAATAAACGCCACATGTGGACCGCTCTTTCTCTCCCTGAAGGGCCACTCCTGGAACTGTCTGTGTCTGTGGCACTCGGCAGACCAAAAGATAAAGGAGGGAGGGACAGGAAAGGTACTAAACCCAGGAAAAAAGTCATCTCTTAGGCCGGCTCGAGTCATCGCAGTTTGCACCGTTGCTGTGGATTTCTTTTTATATCCAACATCTAAGATATAGTTTTTGTTTTGTTTTGTTTTGTTTTTTTTAATGCCAAAGCTAGCTGTCCATCAAATGTCATATCAGGCAGACCATCAGTCATGCAATAAAAGAACAGCCTTTTCAGATTTTGCTTGAATTTACACAGATGCTGTTAATACATAATAACTGCCATTTCTCAGCATTGTGTGTATCCTGTTTTCTTTTAAATGATTTATGAATTAAAACCAAATGAGGTTAAATTTCCTTTAGGAACAAGAGCACATACCGAACTGTTGATATCAGCCGAATTTGTTTGTTTATTTATTTATTTATTTTTGGTGGAGCATTTGAACTAGAGCAATCACTGGTGCTTAAATCACTCACACATCCTTCATAAAACTAAATAACAGCAATGGAAAGGCCAGTAAGACTTTTATATGACTTTTGTTATCCAAAAATACTTATTTTATAGCCCTGTAATTAATTCTGAATGCTATTTACTACGCCAATTAGGCACACAGGAAAAACAGCCATTTACTTTCTCAAGCTATGGATTTTGCATGACAGGGAGCAGAATCCATCTTGAGTAATAGGCGAATCTGAACTCTGAGATAAGCGGCGTCCCATCCTGCTACAGACCGTGCTGTACTGTGCCCTGTATCGTCGCATCTTTCTTGCGGGGTGAGATTGTGCCAGTTTTGAACTGGCACACACTGGGGGAAATTGATAGCACCTGGGCATGAATGCCGTAGCATAGTGGGTCGTCTTATCTCGGGCCAATTTCTCCTACCTCACTCTCCAGATGAGAGCGGCTGTGTTTTTCTAGGTCAGTCTCTCTGTGCCCAGAGAATAGGGCTGTGTTTTACCCATTACTCCTAATATGATCACTAATATTTTTACTTCTGCCCAGCCCTGAGGTAAGGGTGGCCTGAATAGTGAGAAGATCTAGATCACTGGCTGTTGATGTTTCAATGGAAATGTTTCAAATGATATTATATTGAAGAGATATAATATAACAGTAACAGTAAAGTTGATATTAAATTAACATAATTGAGCTCTCATCATTCAGTCATTCCCCAATATTGATCTGAGAGTAGTTCAGGGCTGCATGTTCTGAACATTCTTCTAGTCACAAAGGACAGCATGTTTCTTGGTCCTTTAATGGCTAGCATCTATAAATTTGAGTCACTTTTTCTTTCCACTCTCCCCTCACACTGACGAAGGTGATAGATGGGACATTCCTGACTTTCACACGTCTCTCACAAGCTTTTCACAACAATCTCCACTCCCCCTCTCAAAGCTGCATTTTCTCTCTTTTTATTTGGCCACAGACACAGAGAAAAGAACAAAGTCTAGAGAAATTAAAATAGGCAGGTGTTGTGAACCTGGGAGCAATTTGAATGCGTTAGCCTTGGCTGTCCTTGTTTAGATGCAGTCACACTAGACTGTGTGTTAAATTCACTTCCATTCACTTGTGTAGAAATCTTGTCTTTTTAGTGTGTTCCCAGTTTAATGACCTCTAACTTTTGAATCATGATATCAAAAAGATGTTTGACCACTAGAGGATATCACAAATTGACCTTTTGCCTCAATACAAAGAATACAAACTTTGAAGCTGAATGGTTTGCAGCTGTGTGGAAAATGTTGGATTTATTGTGTTTTTTAAAATTTATTTATAATGTATAATTTATTAAAAACAGAGGCTCTAGTGTGTTGCGTCATATCCTGTTGCCCATTTTCACAGAGTATGAAGTAATTTTGCACTCTAAAGTGTAGTGTGACCGCACCTTTACTGAGCGCAACTTGCAGGAAGTGATGTAAGACTTTTAAAGCTACATGGTTGGAGAGAGATTCAGATTTTAACTTGGTTGAAAACCACAGTGTCACCCTACAGAACATCATGTACACTATCCATCAAATGCCAAGACACACTTTACTAAATTTTATTGCTCAGTTTCTTTATTGATAAAATAGCATGGTGTTTATTTTCAAAAAGAACCATTTTGGCCCATATTTTTGTGGCAAGATTCAAAATGAACATTTCTTTTGCTTGTTAATCACCGTACTAAATCACATCCGTAATGTTTTTACACTAAATCTAGGCACACACTACAAAATTGTCAGGCCGATTTTGGGCCCAATTCTCCCCTTCTGACAATCCTAGGTAAAATCCTGATTATCTCGATTGTTCTACAGATTATCTTATCAGATTTTGCTTTCATGTAACTGGAAATTTTCCTTCTTGCCCATCATCTGCAATGCTTGTTTACTCTAAAGTCACGTTTGACCATGATTTTGCGAGATTTTCCGCGTTCACAATCGTGACTCCTGTTGAATGTGATCTGTTAGTGTGTGGTGTGCTGCCATGTTTGTGGTCAACATCTTTTAGTGTGGGCCAGCCTTAAGAAGAGTGCTTGTATTTTCAGAGTCGTAGGTAAACCCCAGCATGCACCACTGTGAGCTCTGATTCCTGCACACATTCAAGCAGAGCACCGTCGCTTTTTAATTAAGGTGACATTTTCCTCTGCTGCTGGGATCAATGCAAGCAGATCATTCCTAATGAGCAATGACCCTGCCTTTCATTTAGTGCTAACAGTGCTACCTCATAAAGAAATGTTATGATTGTTTGTCCACAGAAGGTTTGAAATGAGGCACGACTCACTGATTTGGTCAGGAGGATTTTGTGCGAGTAAAATCGGCCCGGGTACATGGCCAAAGAATAATTTGTGGCAATTATTTCATCAGTTTGACAGGTTTCTTTAGTTTGATGTGTGCTGGGATATTGCTACCATTTTTCGTCTTCTCTCGGAATGAGGCTTATTAAATTTCGCCATTGTCTTAATGTTAAAATGCCAGCCACAATTATGCCTGCGGATGCCTTTGTTTGGCGTCCAACATGGTGCCAACAGGACGCACGCCAGCAGTCTTGAAAGAATCCCATTTTCAAGCGCTAAAGATGTCTGAATAATTACGCTGCCTTTGTTATTAAAACAAGAGGTTATTGACGCCAAATCGGAACGTTTCGGACCACAATTCTTTCCCGTTGTTAAAGAAATTCATGAGTTGGAAATATGTGCATACTCAATTCCACGGCGAGACAGATGATCACTATTTATAGATCTCTCTCTCTCTCTCTCTCTCTCACATACATTGGCTACTTGCAACATATTTCATAAGAAGGCTTGTAAAAATAACCACCTTTTTACTGTTTGCATGTGTGCACACGTGTCTTGTGAACATATGTCGGTGTGCGCAACCACTTCCTCTGTTAGTACAGCAGCACTGGGTTTGCTGACAGACTTGTGTCATGAGAATGAAAAAAAGGAAGGGCTACTAAAGGAAAGGAAGACCTCTACTTTTTTTTTCAGGTTGCTCATGCATTCTTAAAAATAGCAAACGGAGCGACATGGCACAAATGTTTGCACGCTCACATGAGCTTTCGACACATTCTGAGGGTTTTAGGAAACAACTTGTCGTTTCTGCCTAAAGTGAAGGGATAAGGTCTATCTAGAAGGACAGATGATACACAGATGGAAGGGTCTTGCGTTAGCCGCTTGATTTTCCAGTCAGGTTCTCCTTTCCGTCTCGTACTGTTCCGTCTGATCTAGATTAGAACAAGAAGCTCACTCTACGGAATACCAATTTCTTTTATCCACTTGATGTAATTTTGTGTTTAGGCCTGCAACACCTAATTAAAAGAGGCAGTATTTTTACATTACATCAGATAGGAGACTGCAGAGGATTGGCTTGTCCGCACCTCAGACTACTGAAAAAGTACTGTCCTCGCCCTCGTTGTCTTGAACGCAAGATAATCTTGGAGTTGATACATAAATAGACGCCTCACGGGTAAGTGTCGAGTGGCCGGATGACCCTCTGACCTCTTATTGAGATTCAATTGACATTTCTGCAATTGAGGTTCGTCGCATTGCTCAGGTGTTGTGTGGTGGCCCAGGTCATTTATTTGGCCAATTGAAAAGCCTTTAACCATTAAGCTTTACGAATGAGCCTCCAACAGCGGATGAGCGTCATAGTCCGGTTTTACTCGTCTGGTGGCAGGATCCCGCTCGGTCAGGCTTTACAGTATCTTTTTGGCCAGAGGCTGGTATCAGCCACACACAGGATGCTTTCAACCCTTATCTGGCCTTTTAGGCTGACTGTTGAGTGCTGAGGCTGACCTTTGACCCCAACCTTCCCCTCCATAAATTCCTTCCCCTTAACTAAAGCAGTGGAAAGTTTTTTTTTTTTTTTTTTTTTTTTTTTTTTTTTCTTCCTTCTTTCAGGCGTGGTTCTAACAATGAGATGTGTGCACAAACATCATGCATCATTCTTAAGACTGGCTGTCCGTGAAAGAGCTTCATCATATGCACATGCTAGTGTCAAACTGAGAATGCCTGGTATTCTCTTTCAAGTATGTATTTAAAGGTCGTGTTTTAATGCAAAGGTATAGATTTTAAAAGATTTTTTTTAGTTTGTGCTGATGATAGCCCCCTCTGCAGGTGAGCTCTCTTTCCTCTCTTTTTCTTTAAAACATTGGCTTCCTGTCAGGCGGTTGGGGGGCAGCTTATTTTCAGCCTAGAGGGCACTACTGCCTTCAACATGGCCCACATCCTTGGTTTTTTTTTGTTTTTTTTTTCCCTTCCCCAAAACCTGCCGTTTTCCCCCCGCAGCTTTCACTGTCATCTCCAACTCTGATGGCTTCATACAGCCATGCATGGCTCAGACCGCAGACGCTGAAGTTCTTGTTTCCAAACTGCACAAAACTATGTCGGGATCAGCATGTGATGATGATTTTCATCACACTTTATGAATAGAGCGACTCAACCAAATTAGATTCCCTGCCATTCTTCACAATCCGCCGTTGCATTAAGAGTGTCTTGAGTGCAGTTGTTTCTGTTTGGATCATTTGCAGTCTCCCACCGCTCTGGGAAACAGGACCCCATGAACGCATTCTGTTTGCTTAGGGTTTTTTTCCTCCTCCTCTCTCCTCCACCCTAATAACCTCATTGTAAATAATGCGTGCTGCCATAATATTAGATCTTTGTATGCTTGCAGTAGGGAAAGATGCCTTGCTTGTGTATTTGTGTAAAAAAAAAAAAAAAAAAAAAAAAAAAACCTCAGAGCTATCATTTCTTTTCGGTTTTCAACTGCTGAGCCTAAGCAGCAACAGTTAATGTTAAATACCCCAAACAGACCAGTGAATAGAGGCAGTTTGTCTGAGGTTAACCTTTAATCTCCCAAATTAACAAGAAAACACCCCGGCTCCCCTGCTGATTCATAGTGATGTGGGCTTTTTGTTGGGGCAACAGTGTGTATTTCTTAAAGAAGGATCTTTTTTTCTAGTTTGGTAACAGGTTCATTTTGTAAAATGTGTGTGACACTGAAAAATCTTTTTTTTTTTTTTTTTTTTACAAAGTTGCAAATAAAACATTGGAATGTTTTACAAGAAAATACCATTTCAGTCTTTCAATGTCAATTTCACATTTAATTCAATGTTTACTAGCAGTTTTTGAGTGAAAAGTAAATCCCTACACCTTTTTTTTTTTTTTTTTTTTTAAGTGCACCTAAAAGTCAGTTTAAATGTTTTTGTTTTAGCAAGACCACTTATGGTTTTATTTCTTTCTTGCACTGGAATAGTAATTTCTTTTCAGGTTGCCTAAGGAAGGCTAAATGATTATGTCTGTGTTTTAAATGGAGCAAAAAGCCCATGTGCAAGGAAACTGCACTTGAATGCTCTTGACAATGCTGTCGTTAAAATGCACATTGATTAATTAATTAGAATCCGTTATTTGCAAATTGACTGTCTGAGCTGATTATCAAATCCAGCTTCTTTATTAGCGGCGGCGCAATTCCCCTGCGAGAGCGTGTGAGGTCCTGAGCGTGCGTGCGTGCGTGTGTATTGATGCTTTAACTGGAGAGCGGTCTCTAGAGAACTGAGGGGGCTCCAGGTGGAGGAACGGCTCCTGTAGCCCTCTCCAGTCTACCTTAATCAGACCGCCGCCCCCTCCAGCATCTTCGCAGCGCTCTGTAGCAGCTGCCCGGCAACGGGAGGAGAGGAAAACGATAAACTTTGCGGTGAGATTTCTGGTGCATACTGATATTTGAGAAGCTCTGAGGGGGCATCGCTTTAAATTCAGCTCACATTATAAGACGGAATAAACATTGGCTAGTGCATTTCCACTCGCATGGCATTTTCCTAATGATCATGTTATTGATAATGAATCTGATTGGGCTGTAATTTGACATTTAAACTTCCCTTCCTCTATTGTACTGCCTTCAATTATTTCTGCTTGTGTGCTGCTCGTACACTAAATTATTTAGATTGTAACTCCTTATACCTGCTCTGAATGAATGCAACCAATCACAATTGATAACAGTTGAAATGATGGTTGACCCTGCTGGAGCAGATGGATATCAAGATCCTGGCCAGTGAATGAAAGGCTTCTTTGGGTTGGGTGTGTAGGGCCATTGTGGCCAGTGGCTTTGTCCAGATGGTTCACATACCTTTAGTCATGCTTTGGGTGAGGAATGCACTCCCTTGGGAGAGCTCACAGCCTAGAAACGAGGCGAGCATAAACATCCTTTCTTCCGTCCATAATCCCGTCTTTGGCACAAGGGGGGTTGGGAACTGAGGAAAAACACTTTTTTTTGGAGGGGGCAAATGTTTGTTATCCTTGTTTTGAAGGTTGGTTTTTCGTATATCTCCCTTCTTCTAACCATCTTGAACCGTTTTGGATGACGTGTTATAAAAAGGCTTATAAAGCAAGCGCTCGGAGGGAAAGCCCTTGATCGCGATGCAGTCATCTCAGGATACTAATCAGCTTGTTAAAACATGTTCTGCCTTGAAATGTAATAATGCAATTGCTCAATAAATGTGCAAAACAACAAGCAGCCAATCAACATGCAGTGATTTTGATTCCCTCTTTTTCGTTTATTTTCAAATAAAAAGATGTTTAATTCAAACTGTTATCCAATGTAAAAGTGTGTTTTGGAATGGAAGGGTGTTCGTGACTAGATGTCAGACATTTTGTGTGAAGACAATTGTTTATTTAAAGTTCTCCCCAGGCATTGGAACAAGAGTTTGGCCTGTCAGCAGCTTGACAGTGTTCTTGCTTCGCAAACTTTGCATTGTTGGGCATTTATAAAACCGGGTAAACAAAAACCTTTCCAGCATGTTTTGAAGAGGACATGTTTGCTTGAGCGCAGTGTTTTTTGGTTTTGTTTTTTTTTTTGAGGTTTTCAGATTCAAGCCAGGGGAAAGAAGTTCTAAATAAAAGACAGAAGAAGTGTATTTAGACAAAACAATAGTGAAATGACTTGGTTTACAGGAAAAGGAGTCTGTTGCTGATGAAAGCTTAAAAGAAAGGCAAGTCTAATCCTGTAATATCTGCCTCACAATTACGATTTAACTCGAGTCACATTTGTCTCCTATTTAAATGAAATCCAATGGATTTATTTGATTGTACATTTTAGACATAAAATGATCGTTCCCTGTGACCACTCTGGCAGTTAATGTAATTTCTCATCAAAAGAACAGTTCGCTAATGGCTCCCCTTCTGTCCACAGGATGTTTCTGCACCGCATAGTTGCTTTCCCATCTCAAACCGCTGAACCCCCTCCTGTGCTTTATGAGGGAGTATGTCCAAACCCATACTCTCCTCCAGGTCCAGCCGTGTTCCTGCATCTGTCGCCACGTATCCCCGCTTCAATCGCTCTTTCAGTAGGAAGGCTCTCTAACAGCTCAGTATCACACTTTCATTAATCAAAGACACTTCCAGTGTCCTATTACAGAAACACAACTACTCGCCCTGTCTGGAACCGACAGCTCACCAATTCATCTTCCGGGGGAAAAAAGCCGCCCAGTGCCTACCTGTTCAACTGAGCTGTTAAACCCACAGGAAGACCCTTTGAAATTGTTTTCTCTAGGTCAAGCAAACAACGAAAAAGGCAAATTGCTTGTCTCAAGTAACACAAGGGGGATTTCTTTTGGTGAGGGATGGTGAAGACGTTTGTTAAAATGCTGATTTAAATGCGTCGGTCGGTGGACTTTAAAACAACATCACTTGCGTGAAAAGTGGCATTTGACCCTCGAGCCCCTAGAGAGTGCATGGAGGGCTGAATAACATCAGTACTAACTTGTTGAGCATCTCAGTGGAGAATAGCAATATATATATAGCTGCTCTTATGTGCGTTCACTGCAAAAATCTGTAGTTTTTTGTTGTTTTTTTTTTTTCTTGTTTTCCAGTAGAAATATCTAAGCAACCTTAAAACAAGAGAAAAGTATTTGTAAAATTAAATGACTTTTATTTATGAACCTCAAACATTATGTAACATATGCTTACAAAGTTCTCTGCAAAAGGTTTTTTTAGTATAGTTTTGCTTTAAGTTTTAAAGATGTTTAAAGACGGGTTTTTTTCTAGAGAGAAAAAACTATGATTTTTGCGGTGTCCAGTGATAATTTATTAGTTTTGTGCAAAATAACTGCCTTGAACATTGTTGTCATAAGAGTTTTGATATTTTATCATTTATAACTTTTCATTCATGATTTCAAATGTGTATATATTCATAAACATACCATTAATTCTGCTGTTGTAATTCCTGTATAAATGCATTTATGCCACCTCTGTTTTTAATTAACAGTCTGTGGAAATGCATATTTTTATGGTTTATATGCTCCTTCAGATGCAGCTTTTTGAAGACTTGAATTTTACATGTGTATTCTTGGGAATTGGAATTTTATTCCATGATTTTCCCATTTTCAGAAATGGATGTTTTTAGCTCAAGGCGTACATTTTGAAACCAGATAATAATGCATATCTGGTGCCGTACAGTTGATGAGATGATAGATGCAGCAATATATTTAGGAAAGCTCCCAAGATCCCTCCAAAATCTCATTTGTATGTCATGTTGGAAATATATCATAGCATACATATCCAGGGGAACTGCTTATTTCAAGATTTTGCCTCTGGGGATCAATTGAACATTTCAGATGATATAGCCTGGTTTAGAGTAATGGGTCTCCAGTTCTTTAATATCATATCAAAGACAAAAAAGTTTCAGAAACATAATTTTTTACGTGCCCCAGCTATCCCTAGTCCTACTTTCATTTCAGATCCATTTAATATCCAATTATTACACATCTCTAATTTTTTTTTTTTTTTAACGGCGCACCCTGCAGTTTTTATCTAGACGGTGTCTGCTGGTCTACACTTTGTCTACAAGAGGAGGTTCTTCTCCATTCTAAGGGACCTTTTTATACGCAGACAGCATGACTTGTTTATTCTATACATTATGGCAATGGAGTGCGTTAGTGGGGCGTGAATCAGAATGAGCTCGTGAGTACTCCCGCAGAGACTGGCTGCTGTTGATGGGCATAATGAGGAGAAACATGGCCCGCAGAAAGCTCTATCCCGCCGCATACTGGATGGCAAATGAAGACATATTGAGGCATGGGGGATTCTAACACTCGCCGCTGGGCTATTAATTACTCTTTTGTTGCATGCATCTGTTGAAAGACATGACACTTTACTGAGGACGGAGTGTTTGATGAAGCCGAGCAGCCACTACAGCGCTCACCACTCCTCTATGTATTATTCATGGTCTTCAGATGCGTGGAACAGATGACGCTGCTGCTTTTTTTCCCTTTTTTCTTGTTTATTTTCTTCAGTAAAACAAGATGCATTTATTTGAAGCAATATAGTATAATACTTTTTATAAAAATTATATTTACTTTTTTTTTTATAAATTTGTTTTTTTTATTTTATTTTTTTTTATTATTATTATAAAACCTTAATAAATTTGAGTACTTACGGTTTACCAAAGAGGTAAGAAAAAGTCTTGAAAGTCTTAATTGTAATCAGATTTATCTCTGGGTGAAACAGAATATTCAGTGAGGAAAAAATACCTGTTAGCACTTGATTTTATTTATTTAATATTTACTTAATATTTTTTTTTGGTGACTTTTGCTCTTATTCTGATAGGATTGTATAGAGTGGACAGGAAGCGAGGTGGAAGAGAGAGAGGGGGGCAGGACCGGGAAAGGTCCATGAGCCAGGACTCGAACTGGGGTCGCCCGAAGCACAACAGCACTATATGTCGACGTGTTGCCCACGAGGCTATCGGCGCCGACAATAAATATATATATATTTTTTAAAGGATGTTTAGGTATGTTTATTGGAAAACAAGACACTGAACTGATTAAGAAAACCATATTCGCTGTGCTCTGAGTGGTTATGAAAGTGATGTAACATGGCAGGTGGAGGTGCACAATAAAAGGCCTTAGAAAGACTTTGTGTTTTCTGTGTACCTGCATCTAGCCACTCAGAGCGTGCTGTTATTGTGCCCCTGCTGAGATGTGAAGGATGAAAGCGAGAGAAAGACAGGCTGATGTGTCTGGCTGGACCTCTCTCTCATTCTATCTTTCTCGCTCTCTCTCTTTCTCTCTCACCAAGCACCCAGCTCAGGAGTGACAAGTCCTCCCAGGCATTCATGCTGCTGATAGTTATTAGTTTTGTACAGAAGTCTGTTTTGATTTCCCCTCACAATGAGAGGCAGCGCGCGACTGGGTCATGGAAGCCGTATTGATTTCTCTTTACGCTCTCATTCCAGTGCTAGGGCTCCTTCACCCTGCTTTCTTCGTTCGCAGACAGCAGGCGGTCAGTAATGAGGCCTGGGTTGGACCTGAATCACACGGCCATTGCTTCCTCCTCCCCCTTCAGTCTCACCCTATGCCTTCTCCTGCTCCCAACACTGTAAATAAGCATCAATGGAGGTGTTTGCCCCTTGGCACTGATCCGAGACACATCTGATAGCTTATCTGGCAGTGGTTAAGGTTTACGTTTCAGTCCGGTTGGAAACTGTTCTGAGTTGAATAGACTTCATTAAGGATGGTACAGCAAAACGTGTTCCATCAGTTTAAGTGATGATGTCTCTCAAACCTCTGCAGCATTCTTAATGAAAAAGCTTAGGCCTAATGCTTTTGGTTTAATTAATTAGTTGCTAGTTTTACTTTTACTTAATAATCTCAATTGTATTTGCTCCAAACCATTTTTAAACAAAATAAGTAGTCATGTCATATGTGGTTTAGAATGGAAATTAGGACCTGACTTTTTAGGGTGCTTTCACACCTGCTTCATTTTGTTGAATCTCACTAGAGTTCGTTGTCCCTCTTGGTGCGTGTTCGTTTGGGCAGGTGTGAATGCATCAATCGCACTCGGGTGCGCACCAAAAGCGGGCTGAGACCTCCTTGAAGAGGTGGTCTCGGTACGCTTTCAAACGTGCTCTGGAGCGGTTTGCTTGAGATGTGAAAGCAATTCGACCCAATGGACCAACAAACCAAACTATATCATAATTCATAATGGAAAATGTGTTACATAAAAAGCAGTAGTATCTGATTCTGTGAGTGAGCACATCAGTTACTGTAATTGGAAACCAGTGAGCGCCTGTCCATCTTAAATGTTGCGCTTCTCCATGCAAGAATGTTGTCCTGACGAAGCCTTGATTTCCACTCTGCCTGCATTATCACATTCATATATGGTCTTGACACAGTTAGCCTACTAGACAGCGCTGGGAGATCCAGAAAGAGAGTGTTTAAATTTGCCGCAGAATTAATACAAATGTAAGTTAGTCTATAATTTAACAGTGGGAATGACGGCTACATTTGTATAGTGTTTGTGTGTGTCTCGACAGTTACAAATAAAGCCACAATAAGCTCATGGAGCTAACTTGTCAATCATTTTTATGGATGACGCTGAGAAAACTTTGATCAATAAGAGGATAGTTGTGCTCACATGTGACTTGCTTAAACACATTTTGGTATGCTTTGTGTGAAAGAGAACTGAACCAAGAAGAAAATGCAACATTGTAACACATTTAGTCCCTGTTTCGGAACAAAACAAATGATCCATAGGTGTGAAAACGCCCTATTCTACCCAATATTCCTTGGTGCACATTAAACAGGAGTTTTCTTATTAATTATTATTTAATGAATTCATTAATACTGTTTTGTTTTTATTATGCTTTATTTTAGCATTGTTTTTGCACATTCAGTATAAAATTCTACACTCACAATTTTGAGTACACTCCTAAGTAAAAATGTCCAAATTGGGCCAAATTAGCCATTTTCTCTCCCCGGTGTCATGTGACTCGTTAGTGTTACAAGGTCTCAGGTGTGAATGGGAAGCAGGTGTGTTAAATTTGGTTATCGCTCTCACTCTCACATACTGGTCACTGGAAGTTCAACATGGCACCGCATGGCAAAGAACTCTCTGAGAATCTGAA